>CM070596.1:56359156-57609156 GCA_036346395.1 Hsuehochloa calcarea
TTATTGCACCAACAAAATATTGCACGATTAGTGACATATTCGTAAATGATCTACACACAACTATAATGATGTACTACATGACACTACAACACATAGCAATATATTCCATATAAAAGTATCTAATTAAATCAATTATTGCACAAAAAATTCTAAATGATTAATGAAATATCCGGAACTAACCAACACACAACTAAAATGATGTACTGCACGACACTACACCACATAGTAATACATTCCATCTAAAAGTACCTAATTAACTCAATTGCTGCACCATAAATATTTTAATTGTATTTCAAAAATAAAAAATTAAATATTTTAACTACTCTGAAATTTTTATAGAATTTTTAGAGCTATTTTCCTAGTTTAAAAAGTATTTTTGGCTTTTAAAACTATTTACTTTGTAAAATTGAGAACCAAATTTAAGTTGAGAATAATTTAATTAAGCCCAAAATACACTATTTAACTTCTGATTTTTTTTATAAAAAAAATAAAGCTATCTTGGTGACCAGGTATGTCTATCTTGTTTACATGCATAACATACTATTTCATCATTTCCATCTTGTTTACATGCATAATGTATTGTTCCACTGGTCGTACAACACTTTGGGACAAGGAACAGGTGTCACATGAGGGAACACACACCTCAAACTTCGACTTCGATGAGTAGTGGACGCTACGACGATAGGGCGATGGGCCTTCGCACAACGAAAGCAGTCAGGTCTTCGTCGGGGCTTCTAAAGAATCTAGACTCCATTTTAGTGTTTTGGTAATTAATGATAATCATTTGTGAACTAACATATTTGTTCAAGTGATTAAAAGGGTTAGTTCTAGATAAAGATAAAGAGCACTAAAGGCACTCACATGTTGGATATCAAGATTTTCTAGCTCAAGGCAAAGGTATCTAGTTGAATAGGATCTTTTTATAGTTTTACCAATCTAGGAGTTTGAAGATTAAAAAGACTGGATTGCTAGTATAGGTAGCCGTACATGAAGAGGAATCAACAACTAGTAGCTTGATAGCAAAGTATACCACAATGCTCAAACTCACCTGGTTGCATCTTCGAGTCAATATTTTCTGTCCTTTACTTCTTGTTCGGACTGATCGGACCTCTGGTTCATTTATGCGGTCAGCTATTTCTAGAAGAACTCCTTTTTGCAATTTCGCTGGCTGGACTGACCGCAATGATATTCAGGGACTGACTTTACCCCCAAGTATAAGTCGAACAATTAGCTTTATCTAGAGAGACTCTTTTTTGCCTCACTCCTTCTCTATTTTGTTATCCGGGCTGGCCAAAGTTGGATGGTCAGTCTAACTAGACCTCCGGTTCGTTGATGCGGTCAACTTTTCCAAAGAAGGGTGTTTTGCGACTTGCTATTGATTTTCTTCATACCAAACCATCTGATGTGTTTTTACTGGTCAGACGGAACCCCAAATTGACCAGCGCGGTCAGCTTTTTCCAGTAGCTAGTTTTTTTATATTATGTGATCTTTTGAACCCAGTCTGACCGGACCATGAGTAAGAGGTCTGACCAGACTTGGCATAACAGATATATTATAGAGTAGTGATTACTGTAGAGTTTACTGTTATACTATAGTCCGGTCTGACCGATCATATGCCTGCGGTCTGACAAGCCATGCCAATTTTGCACAGTCTCATGTGCCAACGGCTAATGGAGAGGCTTGAGGCTATAAATACCTCTCCTCCTGCAGCAAGGGACTCTTTAGAACCTCTATTGAACACTTTAGAGTCCTTGCCTCTTATTCCACTCCTTGAGAGCTAAAATTCCATCTTGCAAAAGGTTGTAGAGGTTTCTCCAAATGCTTTGAGTTGAGTTTAATTTTTATGGCACTTGAGCATCTTCAAGCGAAGCGTTGTTGGTTTATTACTCTTGGAGGTTGACGCCTCCTAAACGGCTTGAAGAAGGTGAATCGGTGATGTTCTCAAGAAGCTTGTGAGAAGACCTGGTTGATTGTGAAGGTTGGAGCTCGCGTGATCGAGGGTTGTGCTCATGTGGAGCCGGCTTGATTCGTTTAACTCTCCTCAACGTGGATTAGGGGAGACCGACAAGTCTCCGAGACCACGGGAAAATTTTGATTGTCTTCATTCTGTGGTTTATCTCTTTTGTTCTTCTTTTAGCGCATTTACTTATGTAGCAATTCTTATCTCTTGATTATGTTATTTAGCTTAGTCTAGAGTGGTTAGTGCACTTAGAAAGACTTAGATTATTTAGTCCTTGAATTGTGAAATCGAATTACCTTTCTTTACTTGCTAAAATTCGTGTTTAGCTAAAAGTTTTAAAACCGCCTATCCACTCCCCCTCTAGTCGGTTATTCTTAATCCTACAGCTTCATAGCTGCACGATTCACCCGTAGCGAGCCAGCCGACGCAGCCCCCCTCTTTCGACACCCCCTCTTACGACACCTGTGCAGGCTACTTGCGTTGGTAGGGTAACTTGGCCGCTAGAGCTTTTGACGTACTCGAATCAACGCCCGCAGCCGCCCTAGACGAGGCCAGGGACCACACGTGGGGTACGCCCCAAGAGGGCCCGCGAGTAGGTAACTGTGTGAGAGAGTCAGCATCATGACACTCCACACCACCTTAGTTCTAACATTTTCCTACACGAAATGACCATACCCTCGTTCCCAAGTCATTCTCTCCCTAGCATTTTGTTCCGTACTCTTAAATTAATTAGTTTAGAAAAGGTACAATTGCATTAGAAAATGCATTTCAATACTTTTCTTATTGTGTCATCGGATAGGGCTATTTTTGTTATTGCATCGATGAGATCGCATTCCAAATATATTTGGTCACACCGAAACTCCTAAATCATTCTCTAATTCATATTCCCTTATCTTTTCAAAAAAATTAACAAAATTATAAATACAATTTAATTTCAAAAATGGGTTCTTATTGCCTATGCAAATAGCAACAAGATCCTTGTATCCATTTGAATTGGCAACAAGCCATGTCGCCATTTGAATTAGCGATAGGGATCTTGTCGCCAGTTCAAATGGCAACCAAACTATTTCCATAGTGAGAGAGTCATGTCGTTATTTCAACTAACGACAAAGGTCCATTATATATTAAAAAACTGACTATTTATTTTTGTAATTATGTATTAAAATAATATTATTTAAAAAAAACTTAATTTTAAAGACTTATCAAGATTAGATTTAATTTATACTTCTTACTCTTCGAGGGGAGTATGCAGAGCGCACATCGTCGTCATGTAATATTACCAAACTTCATTCGAACCCGAGCCT
The DNA here is from genome assembly GCA_036346395.1 of Hsuehochloa calcarea. Taxonomy (NCBI): domain Eukaryota; kingdom Viridiplantae; phylum Streptophyta; class Magnoliopsida; order Poales; family Poaceae; genus Hsuehochloa; species Hsuehochloa calcarea. The sequence continues at coordinate 56,362,421 of CM070596.1, forward strand.
ACATCCCTGAGGGCTGAGGCCCTGCCCGTCCACGCCATATTGCCATGGCAAGGAAGCCATCCAGCCAGGGCCGTCGTCTGTGCGCGGGACAGCAGGCGCTGCCGCGGAGTGGCTGATTAAGGTATTGACATGACTCACGACCTCAATATGTGCGGAGGGATCGAAAAAGCAAGCCGTGCTGCTACTAACTCGCCATCCGGATTCCGGACAGGCGAATTTGGCAGTTCTTTAGCGGTGTGCCCATTTATGTCCTCTTCCTGACTAGTGAGTGATGTGCCCATTTTTATGTAATTAATCCTCGCTTCCTTTTGTTCTTGCACAAGTCCTCATGGTGATCGAGATGCATCAACCAATAAAAGGCGCAAGCCCACAGCCAGTGAGTGCTATAGCGATATATCCATCTATGGTACCCAGCGATCTCGTCCTTTTTCTAATTTCCTTGTACATGGCAAGGAAAAAGAATGTTAATTAGTACGTGATCGCCATGGCTGTCACGACTCACGAGTCACCACGGTATTTTCGGCTTTGAGTAGCCATCAGTCACGAGCTCTGGTTCCGTACAGAAAGCTCTGTGCGGTAGAAGCTGGGTTCATCGTATTGACCAATAGAAATGCACCGTCAAACCGATGGCGTTCATCATGCTCTTATCATGCTTGCATGTGCTTTCCTTACCACCCTCAATGTCGATGAACGAGTAAGAGCCGTACATTTGGGCGGACAGGTGCTCTACCGTAATAGCCTGAAACCGGGAGCTTGCTGATCACGTATGCATCCTGTACTGCACACAGTGATGGAGGGAGGGGTGACCAGCAGGTGTCATGGCTCCCCCCACCCCAACCTTTATACGTGGAAGTGGATCCTCAGTATAGTGTATTATGTCGAATCTTAACTGTTGATCAAAATCTAATGATTCAGATCAAGATGACCGTGCTTCTCAGTACAGTAAAGATTCGATAATGTAGCTACATGTTTCCTACAGTATCACTGAAGAACACTGTAGCAATAGAATCAAAACATTGTTTAACAATGTCTCTTTGCCGTTGCTGCAGACAATCCACGTCCCCATCCTCCCAACAAAATTTTTATGACCACTAATCTTCTGTGCCAAAACAATGTGAAGCATGTGTATGACCCCACTAAGGCCTTGTTTGGCTATTAGGAAAATTCATACAAGGGAGAAACAATCCAAGAGGGGATTAGGTGAATCCCTCTCCCTCCACCCAATCCCCTCCCACCTTGGATTTAATCCCCTCCCACCTTGGATCTAATCCCTTGATTTGTTTGGATGAATGGTTGGATCAATAGGGATTGCAAATATTGAAAAATCTGAAAACAAAAAATAATATATAAAATTTTGAAAACAATATTAAAAAATTTCCAAAACCAAACCAAAATTTGAAAAATATCGTAAAATTTTCACAAAATGCAATTAAAAATTCAAAAAAGGTCTAGAAATTTAAAAACATTTAAAAACATAGATTATAAATTTCAAAAAATATATTAAATTTTGAATACAACCTCCATAAAATTGGATAACAAGTGATGCTATTGCGAAAGGAAGCAACAATGTTCAAAGAACAAATGAAAGGTAAAGGTATTTCATATTACAAATTGTCTCATACAAAAAGATTGTTCATATAATATCTCATCTAATATCTCAAACTACAAAAAGTATTTCATATTTGCATTAAGCTCAAGCTCCTCGACAACCTTGGTAGACCTTTGAGCTCCTCTCACATAGAAAATGCGAACATACATAAGATGTCAACATGTTTAACACAAATTGACAAAGACTACTTAAGTTTTCAATAATAATAACATGAGCATGATATTCAAGGAGTCAACAATTTTTACTTACCAATGGAAACATATTACGTGCACAAGCTCGTTGACCTCGAATTTACATATCCTGTTAATAGATGAAAAATAACAATAAGTATTTTAGAAGTGAGAAACATAATATGAAGCATTACATGATAACATGCAGGTATAAGCAAAACAGAGAGTGCAATCCTAAGGATACCAAGAAATAACAAGTTATCCACTTACCATGACACTTCTCAACCACAAGAGACGAGTAACGGGTTCTGCACTAATGAAAATCTCTCTATTTTGAGCATCCTTGAATACACCAAAGGCTTTGACTTTCTCTTCATTTGATAGATCTTCCATTGTGTTCAAAACACTAATGCAACTCTTGATGGAGAAATCATCAACACGTCTTGCAAGCTTTGTTCCATGGCTAGCTCTCATCGCCTCCTCGACTTGCTTTGTTCTTATCTCTAGGTACTTTCCCATCATATCAGCTACATTCCCATCTTGCTTACGCTTTTTCGCAGCCTTTTCTCCTTTATCTCTTGAGTTAGCATTAGTCTTCTTCATAGCCTTTTCCCCTTTATCTCCTGAGGTAGCATTACTCTCCCGAGGTATTTCACTCACTGTATGTTGACTTGGTGAACTCATGTTATTGCACTCATCATAATGCAAGTCTGAAAAAAGGTTCTCAGTTTCAACATAATCATCAACATTGTCTACTTGTGTGAGAATAACATGTTGTGATGGCTCAAGAGATGTGAAGTTCAAGCTACCCTCAGCTGTTTGTCCTACGAAAGAAAGTTAAAGTTCACTAATACATAATTTCTTAGTTTAAACTAATAGGAATATGTTTCGCAAGAAAGTTTACCATCATATAGATCTCCCAAAGCATCGAACAGAGGGAAAGGTTTACTACGGAACTTCTTAGCTCTAGGATATGACTGCAGAATGTACGAAATGACATTAGCACATTGCTCACCAATTTAATAGTGAACGACAAAAATTGTTGTAAATATATTACCATGATGATGTTTGCCCAAATAGGTGGATCAGCAACTATCATGCAACGTTTGTCATCCCAAGACGCACCACTCTGTTTTCTTGCATCTTTGAGCATCTTATAGTCCCTTTTCAGCTCCTTTTCTTTATCTTGTATTTGTTGCTTTTTCAAATTCACATACGGATGCTTCTCATGAAATTCTTTGACAATCTTATTCCATGCTTCACTCGACCATCCGTTGTCGCCCCTGTAAGAAAGGTTGTTGAGCTCATGGAGCAGATCAACTAAAGCCTTTTCTAACCCAGGATTCCACGAGGCTCTAGACTTATCCACTGTAGGCAAAATTAGATCAAAGTAATAAGAAAGTAGGCTCAATTATAAGCATAATTGCATAAACTATAAAGTAATACCTCCTAGTGATGTCCCCTTTGGTGATGCTTTCTTCTGTGCATTTCTAGCTTGCAACAAATTGAATTTTGGAGATCCTCTTGCAAACATCATGATCAGAAGTAATATCTGATTGAATTTATTCAAAGAAATAACCAAAATAACTGTTTTTTCTTTCAAACATCCAACATAACTACAAATTGGGTGTAAATAAAACAAATACATCCAACATAACCATTGTTTTGCTACTCGCCTGAGCTTTACGAACATAATCTTCCCACATCTTTTTCGCAATTATATCTCTAATAGTTTTTCCATGATCCATTTGATTACTAAGTGAGTACACAACGCTCTGGTATTCATTGTCACCTCCTGGAAGATCGACAAACTTTTCGGATGGTATATTGCTAGGTTGGTTATCTAACCACCCCTCATCGCCATCAAGCATTCGGATCATATTATGGAAAACTGCTGCTGCATCTGCTGGAATCTTCACTTGGTTCTTTATACGATGGAATGTGCCTACTTTGAGGATAGGGAAGCGTTTCTTTAGAACTCCTAAAGCCCTTTCTATGTGATTTCGCAAGCTTGCGTGACGATGATTGAATAACTCCTTGTAGTCTCTTGGTCCACGGTGACCACGTCCAAACTCCTTCAGTGATATCGAACACCACGGTAGGTGTAAGGAACGATGGTGTGTTAGCATAACCACCATCGACAAGAAAAATTTACCTTCCAGACTTGAAAGCCGCTACTCGCTGAGCGTCAGTCGCCGACGCGATCTTGCTGGTGACCTTGGCTCGGCATCGCCATACGTTCACCGCGCATGCTGCATGATCGGCTTTCGCTTCGGTTTATCGCGTGGAAGCCATCACCGGTTCGGTTCGATCGTCGCCTCGGCCGCTCGTCTGCTTGTATTTTCTCACCGGACAAAGACATCTCCACCGAGCAATCGGGCGACAAAACTCCACCGAACACAACACAAGTCCAAGAGCTATTTTTGTTTCTTTATTAACTCCTCACAGCAATCTGCCCAGATCAGTTTCCCCAAAGAAAAAAAAAATCACCAAGTTCACGTCAAATCTTTTTGGAGAGAGAGATATATATGCATTGCTTCTTTCCAACTGAAGAAGTTTAGATCTAATTTTTTGATGATTTTTTGCTAAGTTCACACGAGAAGCACCAGGAGATTTAAAGATTTTGGTTTCGCGTACACAGAAGGTGTACCGAGTCAGTCGTGATTTTTGCTAGGTTTACACAGATCAGTACCAGCAAATTTCAGGTTATTCCTCATGGCGACTTTGAAGTATGATCTTCCACTCCTGAGTAGAGATACAAGATTTTCATTGTGGCAAGTCAAGATGAAGTTGTGTTGACAGGATGGATTTGGATGATGCATTGGAAGGTTTTGATAAACAACCTATCGAATGGACCGCAGATGAGAAGCGCAAAGACCGTAAGGCTTTATCTCAAATTCACCTACATCTATCAAATGATATTTTGCAGGATGTTTTGAAGCAGAAGACATCTGCTGCATTATGGCTGAAGTTGGAACAAATCTGCATGACAAAGGATCTCACCAGTAAGATGCATCTCAAGCAGAAATTGTACTCTCATAAATTGCAAGAAGGAGGATCTGCTTGACCATCTTTCGGTGTTTAAGGAGATCTTACCGACCTAGAGTCGATGGAGGTAAAATATGATGATGAGGATTTGGGTCTTATTCTTTTGTGTTCACTGCCTAGTTCTTTTTCAAATTTCAGAGATACCATATTATATAGTAGAGATACTCTCACTCTTAATGAAGTTTATGAAGCTTTGCATGCAAAGGAAAAGATGAAACATATGGTACCTTCTGAAAATTCAAGCTCACAAGGAGCAGGCTTGTTTATTCGTGGCAGGCAAAAGGAGAACTCAAACAATAGATCTCGAGGTAAAAGTCCAAACGGCTATAAGAGCGTCAAAATCAAGAGGCAAATACAAGTCGTGCAAATATTGCAAGAAAAGTGGGCACGACATCTCTGAATGCTGGAAGCTACAAAATAAAGAAAAGAGAGCTGGCTACTATAAGCCAAAAGGTAAACCAGATGATGAAGGTAAAGCCTCTCTTGTTTGCGATGATAGTCCTAATGGAGAAATTCTTGTTGCCTTTCTTTGGATGTGCTAAGACCAATGATGAATGGATTCTTGATTCGCATGCACTTTTCATATGTGCCCTAATAGGGATTGGTTTGCCACCTATGAATCTATTGAAGGTGGTGCTTGTGTTGATGGGTGATAACTCATCTTGTAAGGTTGCAGAGGAATTGGTTACTCAGATCAAGATGTTTGATGGTATTGTCGAACTTTGATGGATGTGAGGCATATTCCGATTTGAAAAGGAACCTCATCTCTTTGAGTACTCTTGATACTAAAGGGTACAAGTATTCGGTGAAGGTGGAGTTTTAAAGGTATCAAAAGGCTCTCTTGTTGTGATGAAAGTCGATATTAATCGCTAATCTGTACCATCGCAAGGTACTACAATATCGGTAATGTTCTTGCAATCTCAAGTTCATTATCCGATTCGATGCTACTAATCTTTGGCATATGCGCCTTGGGCATATGGTGAGCTTAGTTTGGCGAAATTGAGCAAGAGAGGACTTCTTGATGGACATAGCATCAACAAGTTGAAATTTTGTGAGCATTGTGTGTTTGGCAAACACAAGAGGGTGAGATTTAATACTTGATTCATACCATGAAGGTATTTTGGATTATGTGCATTCTAATTTATGGGGACCATCTCATGCTTGTCCTCTGAAAGAAAGTTAAAGTTCACTAATACATAATTTCTTAGTTTAAACTAATAGGAATATGTTTAGCAAGAAAGTTTACCATCATATAGATCTCCCAAAGCATCGAGCAGAGGGAAAGGTTTACTACTGGAACTTCTTAGCTCTAGGATATGACTGCGAATGTACGAAATGACATTAGCACATTGCTCACCAATTTAATAGTGAGCGACAAAAATTGTTGTAAATATATTACCATGATGATGTTTGCCCAAATAGGTGGATCAACAACTATCATGCAACGTTTGTCATCCCAAGACGCACCACTGTTTTCTTGCATCTTTGAGCATCTTATAGTCCCTTTCACTCCTTTTCTTTATCTTGTATTTGTTGCTTTTTCAAATTCACATACGGATGCTTCTCATGAAATTCTTTGACAATCTTATTCCATGCTTCACTCGACCATCCGTTGTCGCCTCGTAAGAAAGGTTGTTGAGCTCATGGGCGATCAACTAAAGCCTTTTCTAACCCGAGATTCCACGAGGCTCTAGACTTATCCACTTTGTAGGCAAAATTAGATCAAAGTAATAAGAAAGTAGGCTCAATTATAAGCATAATTGCATAAACTATAAAGTAATACCTCCTAGTGATGTCCCCTTTGGTGATGCTTTCTTCTGTGCATTTCTAGCTTGCAACAAATTGAATTTTGGAGATCCTCTTGCAAACATCATGATCAGAAGTAATATCTGATTGAATTTATTCAAAGAAATAACCAAAATAACTTTTTTTCTTCAAACATCCAACATAACTACAAATTGGGTGTAAATAAAACAAATACATCCAACATAACCATTGTTTTGCTACTCTGGCCGGTTACGAACATAATCTTCCCACATCTTTTTCGCAATTATATCTCTAATAGTTTTTCCATGATCCATTTGATTACTAAGTGAGTACACAACGCTCTGGTATTCATTGTCACCTCCTGGAAGATCGACAAACTTTTCGGATGGTATATTGCTAGGTTGGTTATCTAACCACCCCTCATCGCCATCAAGCATTCGGATCATATTATGGAAAAGCTACTGCATGGTCTGGAATCTTCACTTGGTTCTTTATACGATGGAATGTGCCTACTTTGAGGATAGGGAAGCGTTTCTTTAGAACTCCTAAAGCCCTTTCTATGTGATTTCGCAAGCTTGCGTGACGATGATTGAATAACTCCTTGTAGTCTCTTGGTCCACGGTGACCACGTCCAAACTCCTTCAGGTGATATCGAACACCACGGTAAGGTGCAAGGAACGATGGTGTGTTAGCATAACCACCATCGACAAGAAAGAATTTACCTTCCGGTACTTGAAAGCCGCTACTCGGAGAGGCGGACCTAAGGACTCTAGCATCCATGCGATCCCTCCCATCCACATGAGATAAAAGTGAAGTTCAAGTCAAAATCACAAACTACCATGACGTTTTGACTCAATGTACCCTTTCTATTCCTGTACGGAGCAGCCTTCTTTCCATTGATAGTAATAGGAATATGGGTACCATCGATAGCACCAATACAATTCTGCAAGGCAAAGAATATAGCCATGAGTTTTTATTTTTTATGAACTAATTATTAATTTATACACGAATATCAAATTATGCACCTTAAAGTAGGGGAAGAAGCGAGGATCCGATCTAATCTTCCAATGAGTTTGATCAACATTAGGAAGCTTGACAAATTTATAGGTGAGAGCAGGAATTATATTAAAAACCTCCTTAAGATGACGATGAATTGTTTCCCTGCTATGCTTGAATTCAAATTGTAAATCTTGAAAGCTTGCATTGTGGGAGAGCATGAACATGAAAAATCCAAGTTTCTCCTCAACACTAACACCTCTACTATCTTTCAACAGTTTCTGCTCTCTAAGATAATTCGCAATTGCCCTAAAGACCACTGGCTCCATACGGAATGCAACTCTACAATCCATTTCATGTCCTTCAAGGATTTCCTTAAGCCGCTCTCTGCCAGGTAGTCTGGACGCATGCCTTGGTTTTTTTTCACTTTGTGTACTAGCAGACAAACATCATGTCGTCATCCTCTTCCCTCCTTCTTTTAGCTCGAAGCACCCTTCTTGAACCCATTTGATCACTCATCATTTGAAATAAATAATCAACATATTTTTTTTTTCATTTGCAACAAATGAATATGCAAATATAGAATTCACACGAAATAAAATGAGACATCACTTCAGACAGTGCACATAAAAACTTTGTATCCTTTGAATGTATTGTTCATACATGTAAGAATTACAATACTATATACGGAAAATACTATGATTCTCAGCAAAAGAACTACCATAGTATTACTAAAGAAAAGAAAATCAATCATCTCTTGAGAAAAGAAAAGAAAATCAACAATATTGCAGTGAGGCAATCCCACAGCATAAACCAGAGTGCTACCTTTTTCCTGGCCTCTGCTTCAAGTTTCTCCTCAACACGATTAACACATATAAAAGTAGGCGCAACAAGAACTGTTGTCTTCTTAGTTTTTCCACCTCCTACACAATATACACAAAAGAATGAAGCAATAATTACTCCAAACCATACTGGTAATAAACAAGAAAGAAATAGAACCCTTCTTACCGATACCTATGATTACTGCTTGCTGCTTGAATACATACGTCTGTTTCTCTCTTTAGTGACAGATTTCTATTATCTCTCACAGTTAGTGCCTACCGAACATACAATAGTGATCAATCCTATAACATTGCTTCCTATATTAGATTATATACATCTTAGACAGATTACACGTTATAATTTATATATCTTACATGTTTATTTATCACTTGTATCCCAAAGATACACTACCTACAGATCCAGCGCCCTCTTACGCTACCCAAAAAAGCTAAATCATGGCGCCTCCCAATGAACATCGTAACGTGCTCAAGCCTAACGACAAGTTATGTGTAGTGCTAGCTAACAGATGCTAAGTTATGTAAGCCATATGTAATACTCACCATATGTAATATTCACTACACAGATCTATCTACTCAAACAACCTATGTTCACCCATTGTGCTCTCAAGCAGTTTGCCCAGATTAACTGCTCGCTATGTACATCTCAAGATAGACTTTCTGTTTGCACTTCTTAGAGTATGCTCCTATAAATATAGTACCGCTATTTGAATCAATTATACACCGCTACTCCGCTTCCATACAAGACTCGCAGACTTTTCGAATCCTGAAAACTAGCGCGCATCATGCAATTTAAGATCCTCCAGCCATCATTCCATTAGCTGTAAGAGAATATTCATAAAGTGTGAAGCAATTTAAGATTCTGCATATATGCTACCAAGTTGAAAAGATTCAAGATCCACTGAGAATACACAGAGGACATTCCTCAATAAACAAACAATAATTGACCATCAAAACATAAAAAAGTAAGTTACCATTCATATATTGTGCAAAGATATTGGCACTGAAAAGCCTGAGATGACCTTACAATTACAAGTTCGGTTTTATGGCACTAGGAGAACAATGCCCATAATCTACAACTTGCCTTTCACCACCCAAGAGTTTTAACAGGTTCAAGCAGTCCATTCAGCTCATAGAAAGTCATTCATACTACCAGTACTACGAAATGATGAATTTCATCTTATGCTTGATTGAAATTATAACCCAAGTTCAATATCAGTCATATTTATACATCCCTGATTCATAAGAGTCCATCACTTTCCCCCTTTTAGTACAATACCAGTATCCCACAAAATTACTGAAACAACAAAAATCTGCTACCACCATAGTTTTTTAATGGACCAGTATATGCAAACACTTGCTTCAGCAAGGGCAAGATGATAAAGGACAGATGTTGCATTTGCTATCGTGAATCATACCACACATTTGTAACATGACAAAAGGCCAATGGTGTAACACAAATCACTTTTTCAATGTATTTCAGATTGAACATAGCATCTAGTAGCACAAACAGAGGGGCAATTCCACATATAGCAAAACCAAAATATATGGAAATATCCAATAGAGAGGCAAAACAAAAAACAGAGGGGCGGCACAAACCAAGAACCGAAAGGAGATGGAGCGGAGGACGAAGCTACAGCCCAAGCCCGAACACCTTGCGCCGCCGCCTCCCGCTGGGGCTTCCCGATTCTCCACGCCTGGAAGAGGCTCCTCGAGTAGCCCTGGCCAGAGTTCTCCTCCCCCTCTCTAACCCTGGCGCGACGGATCTGTGAGAAAAAATTGAGGCTACAAACCCTAGATATCATAGGAGGAGGAGGAGGAGGAAGAGGAGGAGACTAACTGGATAGATTTGACCGGGATGTTCCTCTGAGGACGACGACGGCAGCGGGAGCGGCGGGACCGGAGTCAAGGGGGAGAGATAGGGTAGGCGGCGCCGTCGCGGTCGCGGGCGAAGTCACGGGCGAAGTCGCGAAGTCGCGGCGATGTTCGGAGAAGACCGCAGTCGCGGGCGAAGTCGCGAAGGGAAGGAAACCACGCCTCGGCTGCGAGGGAGGAAACACCCGTGGATTGGCTGGGATTTTTTGACCCCTGCGTCATCCAAGCGGTGCTCCCGGGTGGGACGGGAATTACATCCCGGCCGGGATGTTCCCCGGGTGATCCCGGCCAATCCCGGCCGATCCCGGCGCTTCCAAACGAGGCCTAAGATGGATGTATGGTAGAACTACATGACCCCTCTACAAGTATGTATATTGTATCCATATGTATTATTCACATTCGATTCCATTCTCTCTTTTCCTAGAAGAGAGATTCTGACGTTTGCTATCCCCATGCAAGACTACTTCTATTGGGCCTCTCCCCTTTCCAACTGTTATGTTCTTTTTGACTGCGCGCATAGCAAACAAATCATGGCAAGTGGTCGGTACAAAGATTACATAAACTATAACAAAAATGTGTATAAACTATTTGGTTATGTAATTGCGATCTAGAAGTGTATATTCTTTTTTACTAGTGCCAAAAAAGTTTAATCTTTACTATACTTTTAGTTAAGTGAATAGTACGAAAAGTTAGAAGCGTTTCCCTGGCTCCCCGTGTATATTTTCTATTTTCGCCCTGACTGCACATCAAGAAGGTGCCACAGGGAACTTTGCCTCTCTCGAACAGGCTTCTTCCAAAATCAGCATCACCGGAAACCTGTGTAAGAGTCTCAGATATTGTAACACTAGAAGAAAAAAGAAAAAAACTTTTGCTAGAGCTGCTAATTAATGTCACCTTGCTTTTAACTAGTGCGGGTAGCTGGTATTCATCACCGATGAGAACAGCATGATTGATTCCAAGAAGCTGTAGAGTACCAGTGACCCGCACTCCGTCAGCTCTGGTGCCTCGTCCACCTCAAGGAGCTCAAACGGCCGGGCATTTTGCAGGTAGTACAAACGAGATGAGCTAGAAGCAGTGCAAAGTATGCTTTTGGTTCACTGCAGTAAGAACTCTTCGATTGACCGCTTCTCAAAGATAACTCGAAGGTCAAAGCGGGCAGAGAGGAGCTTTAACTTCTGAAGCCAGAGTGCTCTCAATTCCTTAAGCTCTGAACTCACGCTGTAACTCTCGCTGCTTGAGCATATTTCACTATATTCTGAAACAATGTATTCTTTCTTCCATCCCGGCTGTATTTGAACGGTGTTTGCAGCCGCTGGTCTGGTTTAGAGGGTGTTTAGAACGGCTTCGACTTTGGCTTCGGTTTTTCACTCGGAAAAGTCAGAAGTTATTCCAAATGTCTAGCTTTTCGCATCAGTTTTTTCAAAATCGGAAGCCGCCCAATATGTAAGAAAGCCGGAAGCCAGAAGCTGCTGTCGGGCAGTTTTCGCAACTTCCCGCAACCCTCATTCCAACCTTACCCCCCAAGTTGAGGGGTAATTACCTGCTTTTGCCACTCGATCACCCTCCCCCCCCCCAGCCCGATCCCTAGCCTCCCCGTGTGCCCTCATCCTCCCTCCTCCCCAGCATCGGCGCCATCTAGATCCAGATCTGGATCTCCTCCTCCTCCCGCGCCACGCCCCTCCTCCCTCCCCCGGCGACCTCCTCCTAGGCGCCTCCGCCCGCGGCCGCCCTCCTCCTCCCCCCTCCCACGTCCGCACCCACGCCACTTCCCTCCTCCTCCTCCCACGCCGCCGTCCTCCGCTGCTCCTTCTCCGTCCTCCTCCAGTGTGGTTTCTTCCTCCCACACGGTGCTACCTCCCCGCCCGGCCGCGCCTCTCCTCCCTACCTGGAATCACTAAGCTTTCTATATAGAATTACGATGATCAATGTACTAAATCATGTTTGCGACGGGCAACTCCAGATAATGATAAAACAACAAATGGTGCAGCGATGTCCATGATAGTGGATAGGGAGGATGATATCCATGTATGTATAAGCCTACAATTCGTTTGATCAATATTTTTGTGGGATGCATTGCTAATTTGACTCAAGTGGAATTTCTAACTAGGGTAATAATGCTGAACTGCCTAGCTCAAATGATCCTGAAGCTGAGAAGCAGCAGCAGGTAGGACGATAGTTCTGATCGAGTGTATATCTGAAGATCTGAGATTCTAGATCGGAAGGCCTATTGCTGCATACCTCATCTACCGATGTCTGGTCCACTGGAACCATGAACTCACATAATCGTATTGTTGGTTAAATTGTAGTCTCCTGGTACGGCGTGAATGCTGTTCTTTCAGTAATGGAGAATATGTTAAAGCGGGGCTCGATGAGCTAGAGCATTGGTGCTTTTGGCTAACCGAAGAGGTGATAACATTTTCCCATTGTTTCAACAAATCCTTCAGGAAGCATGCAGTTGCCGACCTTCATCTAAAAACAGTATGCAGGTTCTTCCTGGGATGAATTGAAGCATATTAGGCAGGCGGTCGCACATGTGATACTGGAAGAGAAACACCACAAGTCTCTCAAAGAGAACAGAACCGATCAACAAGCCTTTTCTCGTGTTCTCGTGATGTACATACTACATAGTGCATGATACATACCACAGTTTTGAGTTTCGGGTACATATACATATTTGATTGGTTTTTCTTCTTCTGGCCGGTTGGGTTTGTCTTCCTCTTTCACCTGAGTGCTTGATTGGGTTTGCGAGGGCCTGCTTGTACAGAACTGAGCTTGTATGTTAGCGAAGAAAGAAAGAAAGAAAGAAAGCAGTTGAGTTTGATCTTTCAGGAGAGTGATATGCTTGCAAGTCAAGCAAACCTGCTGTATATTGCCATGTGTGATCTCAAGTTGTAGAAGATTGAAATGGTATATTACTTCCCCATCACGTTCGTTTTCTAATTGTGACACCTAACTGTTGAGCCTATATATCTTTTTTGTAACTAATATTGAATGGAGAATTTATGCATGACCATTTCTGTGTGTATGTCACATATGGTTGGTATGCAACACCCATGCATGCATCATAGGACTTAGCTAAAAAAAGCCGTAGAATGAAATGGAATTTGTGTATGTTTATATGTTTGTTTTTCACTGGATGAACCGAAGAATGAAATGTTTGTTTTTGTAGTACTCCAACACATCAAATGCATCTGTCCCCCTCTCCTTATTTGTTGTATTAATTATTCAATGTAATAATTGTTTTTCACAATTAATTATTATAATAATTATTTATGTAATAATTATTTATCTTAATAATTATTTATTGTAATATTTATTCATTATAATAATTATTTTTTTAAATAATTATTGGTTGTAAAAAATGTTTTTAAATAATTATTAGTCGTTGTTAATAATCATCAAATGCCGTTAAATGTTGTTAGTTACGTTAAACGACATCAAATAAGGCATTACTGTCCTTATGAGCATTTCAGTTATTTTTCATCTCGAAAACTGCAGTCAACCTACCAAAAAGCTAGACAACTAAACACTAAACTTCTTCATCCAAATTGCTCACTTTGAATGTTCAACCCTATAGCACACCTAAGTCGCCAGAAAGTCACAACTGCTCCAGCTTGAGATGACTTTGGCTTCGCCCTAAATGGACAACTTTCAGTAGCCACTTTTGGAAAAGTCAAAAACAGTTGACAACGTGAAGAAATCGGAAATGGGAAACTGGCTTGAGGTAACTTCACACGGCTTGGATGGGTTGGAGTTCCGACTTTGCCTCTAGAGTCGAAGAAAATTACACCCCCCCTCACACCAAGTATAAAATCCCAAACCACACCCATCTACCCGTATTCCCCAATTGCACCCCTCTCGCACCCAACAGCTAGGATTTCTCCAGCCATGCACCGCCGCGCGCCTCCTCCCACGGCGTCGTCGCTGCCTCCTTCATTTTTCTTATTTTCCTACGCGTAAATTGTCGATAATTGTCATTAGGATTTACTTGTGTGCAAATTATCGTTAATTGTCAATAAGATTTACCTGTGTGCAAATTATCATTAATTATAGTTAAGATTTACTTATGTGTAAATTGTCATTAAGATTTACTTGAGTACCAATTATCGCTAAGATTTACTTGTATGCAAATTATCGTTAAGATTTATTTGTGTACAATTGTCGTTAAGATTTAATTATGTGCAAATTTGATATTGTTGAAATAAAATTTTGATAGATTTCATAGGAATGAATATGCGAAAGTTCAAAACAAGAATCCCATATATGTAACGTTTTATATTTCATAGTTCGAAGTTGAAATGTAGTACATTTAGTGCTCAGTTTACATTTCTATGGAAACATGCAAAAAAAAAACAAATCAAATCCTTTCAAATGACATCAAAGAAGCTATCATTTATCTCAAATGCATTAAAGACATTTTCCACCTCAGAATAGCTAGTCAGTCGACTTAAAAACCAGACTATCAAATATCAAACGTTTTCAGCTCAGTCGTTTAGCGCACAACACAACCGGAGGCTGTTTTTTTTTAGAAAAACAACATATATGCCAAACAGACTATCAAACTGCACAAGTTTCCTTGACCTTTTAAACTAGTGCAAAACTCCGTACAAGCAACGAAAATTCTCCCTAGATGTAGCAGATCTGGAGTGCGCAGATCAATCTCAAGTCGTTAGTATTTACTTATGAAGTATACCGTGAATGTCACTTTTTTCTATGCTCTTCCTTTGTTCGTAGTTTGTTGTCCCTTGTTAGAAATCGATAGGCAAATAACAAATTAGATCAAGAATAAGAAGACATCGATTTTACGTAGAAAACCCTTTTAAAAGGAAAAAAAAAACCATAGACGCACGACACCGATCTTCATTATATATATATATATATATATATATATATATATAATATTTATAAAACACAAAGATTTAATTAAGTTGTCGATATTTCTCGAGGGTATGTATAGTGGTATAAAACTGATTTGAACCGAAAGCGAAAATAAATCCCAGAATAAGAAGAATCCGTACCGAACACGCTTTCAAACTAGACAACTCGACAACCATCCCCATACGAATACGCGCAGTTCACTCGCCTTCTCTTCATTCAAACGCACAAATTCCCCGAGAACGAAAAGGTTCTTTTTTTCAAAACCTCACAAAACCCTCACTCCCCGCCGCCATGGACAGGGCGCCGCGCGCCCTCGACGCCGTCGGCCAGCGGTGGCTCGCCGTATTCGCCTTCCAGGCCGCGTTCTCGGCCGCTGCCTACGTGCTCCACGTCGCGGCCTCCCCGAGCCGCCGCCACCCTCGCCTCGGGGTGCCCCCGGGCCTCCTCCTCGCGCTCCACCCGCTCCTCTCCTGCGCCGCCACGGGGCTCATCGCGCTCGCCTTAATCATCTCCGCCTCCCCCCACCCGCGCCCTCCCCCGCTACCGCGCCGCGCCCTCGCGGCCTCCCTCCTCGCTGCGTCCAGCGCGCTCTGCGCCGGCGCCGCCGCGTCGCTGGTCCCCGAGGACGCCGGGTGGGCAGCCTTCTCTGGGCTGGGGTTCCGCGGCGCCGTGGTTGGCGCGGTGTTCTCGGCGCACTACTTTGGGCGTGGGAGGTGGTTGCTCCAGTTCCCCGTCGTACAGGTGAGTGGAGTGGGGAAAATTAGGATTTCTCATATAGAATGCTGTTCCGAGTCTTCTCAAATTGCAGATTTGCTGTGAGTTGCCACAACACTATTACAGCAATATAGGTTGAATTTTTAGGCTAGATGTCAGATTGCTACGATTTAGAATTACCTGCTTAGGAAAGGTTTGGTGGTGCAAGTGACTTTTTTATTGGATCGAAGTAAGGATGTTTTGTTAACTGTGTCTTGGATTATTGCTATTTTACTCTAGGTTGTTGTGTTATTGTTGCTGTGTTCAACTGGTGCTCCTCTAGAGTTGATGTTGTTACTGTGTGCATTAATTGATCAGATGAGGGCATGGCTGATAGTTATGTAGTATTATTCAGGTTGATATATATTGGGTATGCGTATGCTATTTAAGATTCATGATAATTGATGAGACTATAACTAGCATCGTTTGTAAGCTTCCCAGGATACTATATTGTCATGAACTCATGATCAAATTCACATGCAGACACTAGGTTTTGTCTTTGGTGTTTATAGGTAGAAATGTGTTTACCCGTCTAGGTTCGTTTTTATTTAGGTGATAACATGATGGGGATTGATCTAAACTTAGAGCAACAACTTGTGATTTTTTTAAAAGATCTGTTGATTAACTTTGAGCCCTCATAATTTCTAAGGACATACTTGCTTGTTTACTTGTTATCTTACAGTTCTTCCCTCCAGTCATTTGAGCATGTTGCCAGTTCACTTACTTTGTTAACTTGTTTTATCATCCAGCGACCTCTATTCTATGGGTTGAAGATGGGGCTTCTGCCATCTGGAAAAAGGGCTCTAAAGGTGTCACTTCAGGCCTTCTGCCTTTCACTTGTCCTGATTTTTGTTCTTCCTCAGCAATTCAGAATTGGAGGATCCATTGGAAGCCAAATTGTCACCCAAATCGGTACTTTTGTAGTGATCACTGGTGTTTCCTTCTGTTGGGAAATAAGCCATCATTTTGTCCAGGTTTGTTCTTTGTGATCCAAGTCAAAGAACATGTTGTTAGATGTACTGTTTTCAGTGTCTGGACTCTGGAGCTTGACTTTCTGTAAATTTATGGTCCATGATGCAACTTCTTTCATCAAATTTCAGGTTGTGCATACAAGAAGGTGCAGTTTTGCTCCACCTCAGAGCACTGCCGCTGCAGAGACTAATCCTACTGAGTATATCCTAGAAACATTGGAACAAAGTGATCCACGATCGTTAATGCAATACCTTGCGTACCAAGATTTGTGTGCGGTATCTGAGTGTAACTTAGAACCTTGGCGTCGAGGTGCCTTCTTTGAGGAATCTGGTGAAACTTACCAAAGAATTGCGAGAGCCTGTTTGAAGCCACTCGACGAGTTCACTTCAAAAATTGCTGAATCTCTCGAAGGTTTTTCTAGTGATAAGCCAGAACTATTGTCACAGCAGTCCAAACTATATGGTGCATTTAATGATTCACAGGTAAGTTGCCAATCAATTTCTTTTATTTCTACTGCTTCTGAAGTTGTAGATTATGCTGTTTTTTTCAGTTGTTAATCTTGTTTGCCATTGTGTTTGTATAAATAATGAAACCCGCGCCTCATTTAGGACCAACATCTAGCAAATAGTTGGAACTTACTGTTAAATCAATTTGTGCCTGCAGTTTGTTTTGTTTGGCTATCCATGATAAATTCTTTTAGAGTTGAATGAGAGGTGATGCTATTTGCTATATTGACCTTGAATTGAGTATACTGTAAGCATACATGCACAATGGTTGGTTTGTCACAGACATACATAATGAACTCAAAATCTGCATAAAGAATCGGCACGGTCAGGAAGATTTTGCACCAGGAATTATTACCAATTGTATTTTTTTTACATAGAGTATGGAGTATGAGTATCCACATGTAATCTCCTCTTGAAAGGGTTATAGCTTAATTTCAAGTGTTCACACTTTACATCGGTGATGTTTATTATTTGACAGTTGGTAATTTCAAATGTTCAGGCTTTTTGGAAGCAATGTTTTTTATTTGCAAGCTGGTGTGTTGTGTAAGATTGCAATGAAACAATAGGTATGCAAATGAACTCTTCTGCAACAATTTTTGACATTAGATGTGGGGCATGTGGACTGCAGTGAGGATGATGGGAGACTTGGTATGATTGTGGAATATGGAACATGTGTGATGTCCTGGCATGACTGTATGACATAGATGCCCTGTGGCCTGGTTCTTGGGTCCAGTGGAAAATAGTGAATAGTCCACTTACATTTTGCTTCTCAAGTTCTCATGGTAGCATTTCATTCTAGCAAACATATCACTTCTAATTTCGGTGATCACCTTATGTGACCTTGATTTATGTAATGTGTTAGTGAAAGAGTAATTCACCATTAACTTGTGTAGTATGCTTTGCCTCGGAACCACTAGCTTTCAGTGTAGCAGAAAAACTCCATTCCATTTAGAGAATTATGGCAGGACTATTGAGGACTTCTATTGTGATTGGATAATTCTCTGGCATTTTCAATATAAGTGAATATGGTGGATTGTCATTTCTATTTTTGGTTCAGAGGAATTCACAATGAGTTTTGAAATTATATCTAGAAGCCTGAAACATGATGTTCCGTTTAACAGCAGCTTCAATATATTTTATATTTAGGGTCCATTACATAGGCTTTTTACCCATATAATTTTTTTAACGCCATATGACTATTCATACAGAAATTAAACTATCAGTTAGACATTTTGAAGATGTAGGTTATTTTTATTGTGGATTTGTGGTGAATACAGCTTAACGCCACGGCAATTTTTGTGGTTTTGGTGGCAGTTATAAACTTTATTCATGTTCAGTATGTGTTTTTCAGAATAAGTTCAATCGACAACATGCCTAAGCTTTTAATATGTCTTGCCGTAAGATTGTTTAAGGCATGAAGGGCATGAAATGTCTGTAATTGCTCGATGGTTGATCGTTTCCAAATCGCATAATCCAAATGTTGATTCTTGCACTAATGCCTGACGAAAGATTGTTTTGTGGCTCTTTGAATGTAGATATGCACATGGTGTGCTAGGACTTTGGCAGCATTAACTGCACGCTCACGCCAAGAGGATCAGTATGGAGTCGCTCAACTCACTGGCTGCAATGCTGCTGTGATGTCAACTTTGCTGTCTGCACTAGTGGCAGTTGAGGCATGTTTAGGGAAGAAAACTAATCCGGAACCTGTGCACTCACTGGGTCCAGCAAGCATTAGGTGGGCTAACTTTTCCACAGGAAGAAAAGGCAATGTAACTGCCATTGCAAGCCCGCTAAGAGGTGGTCTGCACACTAAAGCTTATTCTATGGCTGATGTGCTCCGGACTTCAATTTATCAGATGGTTTCAGCCTTCGCGGATGACATGCGGGCAAATGCAAAAGCATCGAGCTTGGAGAAGAATTGGATCAGTGAAGGAAGAAAACCTATATTTGGTTCACATGCTGTGCTGGTTCAGAAGCTGAGCCTGTTTATTGAATACCGTGCTGTCTGAAGTTGGTGTGATGTCTCTCAAATCCTTACTAGCGAAACAAGCAACACTTGGATGAAGGATCTTTATTTTGGATTGAACAGTTTGCTTAACGGCTGAACCTTGGAATGGGTGATGCTACTTATCTCATTCAGGTTCAGGAATCATTGTTTTGACTAGAGAACTACTGGGGAGATGACATTTTCCATTCAGAGTCTTTAGGAGGGGAGGGCAAGGGCCATGACCTGTTATTCCTGTGGGAAACTCTTGTCAAACAATTTCAATATTTTTCAACTGCGGGAAGCACCACGCTAGTGAGTGGAAAACTATGCACTCATTCTGTATTCTAAATTGTTAATTTATCGCAGCCTCTATTTGTAGAGTACAATTCTGTGTATGTTGTCGTGGTAGGAGGTGTTAGAGATATGTTAGAGATAGAATCTATGTTGATAAGGTGTTAGAGATATGTTAGAGATAGATATCCTTATATGTATCATGTACTCCTATATATATTGCCCTTTGAGCCTCTTCAATAATACACACAATATTCATAACATGGTATCAGAGCCTAGGTTAGGGTTAGGGTTCCTTACCTACGCTGCCTCCTAGCGTCCGGCCGACGCCGCTGCCCCCAGGAGGAGCCATCTTCACTCCCGGGGGCGGCCTTCTCCTTCTTCGGATCACCTGTCGTTCGCCATCCAGATCCACCTTGGTCAGGCGGCGTCGAACATATCGACGTTCCTCCGGACAAGGACGGCGGCGTATCCAATCTTCCAGATGATCGAGAGGAGCACCGTCAACAAGACAAGCGCCAAGGCCGGATGCATGCTGCTGGTGGTCGACGGCCACATCCAGCTCCGCAACGTGCGGTTCGCCTACCCGTCCCGCCCGACGTCGTGATCCTCGACAAGTTCAGCCTGGACTTCCCGGCCGGCAAGATCGTCGCTCTTGTCGGCGGGAGCGGCTCCGGAAAGAGCATCGTGGTCTCGCTAATCGAGCGTTTCTACGAGCCGCTCTCGGGCGCGATCCTGATCGACGGGCACGACATCAAGGACCTCGACGTCAAGTGGCTGCGCCGGCAGATTGGTCTTGTCAATCAGGAACTGGCGCTCTTCTCGTCGAGCATTCGGGAGAACATACTCTACGGCAAGGGCGACGCCACCATGGAGGAGATCAACCACGCGGCGAAGCTATCGGAGGTGATAACCTTCATCAACCACCTCCCTGACCGGTACGAGACACAGGCCGGCGAGCGCGGGATATAGCTCTCCGGCGGGCAGAAGCAGCGCATCGCGATATCGAGGGCTATGGCTGCGGGCCTGGTCTGGAGGTGCTATAGTTGGCCCGCCCGCTCCAAGTTACGAAGTGGATCGGAGGAGCTTGTGCGAAAGCTTGGTCTCACGGTTCTCTAAAGTGGTAGGCACAACAGAGGTCGGCTTCACAGAGCGAATCACGCCCGCTTCCAACCAGAGGCCGATCGGACTGTGGATGAGGGATGGTTGGCTGATTGGGATATGCCTATTGTGTTGCGTGTGCTTAGGGTTTGAGTCACTGCTAGTTAGCTCTAGTCTTTTTATATTTGTGTCATTTTTCTTCCGTTGCATCCACCCAAATTCGTAGCACTCAATTTTTGAGTTCGTCTTAGCCATGCGAGTCCACAAATTTATTGTCAGTCATAGAAGCATAGGAATTGCCTTATGCATGGCAGCAGCCGTCGCTCCCGCTGCTATTTCTTCGAGCCGCTGCAGATCCGCCGCCCCCAAGCTTTCAAGGCCGCCGCGCTTCTTCCACACTGCGTCTTCGTTGTACTTCTTGTGCATTGCACCGCTCTTCTTCTGCACGGCGCCTCTGTTGCGCTTCTTGTGCACTGTATCGCCGCCGTCTTGGGTAACGATCTGCGCCGCCATGCTTCCACCTATTCCTATTCGACTTGATTTGACATCTTCTTCTTCGACCTATTGCCGCGGTCGACTCTGCTCCCGCACCTTGTGCTTTATGAGTCGTCGCACGACACCGGATGAGAGGTCTTTTGATACTCAACATATTTTCCAAGAGCTGCATACTACGACGACATTATCAAGACTCGGATTTTAGATTTTCTATATTTTAGTATCAACCCTTTCCAAGTGCAATGCTATTGCATACGTCTTGCATTTGAGGGGGGTGTTAGAGATATGTTAGAGATAGAATCTATGTTAGAGATAAGGTGTTAGAGATATGTTAGAGATAGAATCCTTATATGTACCATGTACTCTTATATATATTGCCCTTTGAGACTCTTCAATAATACACACAATATTCATAACAGGAGGGAAGCTGAAATACTTCGGCTTGTCCAGTTGATTGGCTCATCAGAATTGCCACTGATTCTGTGACTTGTTACACACTTAAACCTACAAACCTACAAGTGCTAGTCAAATTCGAAAGCATTCCTTTATTTGGTGAAATTGCTAATGTCAACTTTCTGTTTTTCATGCTGGATCAATCCATTTCTAAAATGGCTTGACTGATTCCTAGTGGAACCGTTGGTAACTTGTTATAACTACCGATTAACCAACCTGTTACATTTCAAATTTGTTCTGCTCCCTGTGGAGGTAGAGTCCGGAGGATGGTTTCCTCCGAAATCTGAAATGTTAGGTTTGCGTTTGAATTTGAGTTGGCGAATAGTCCTTCTAGTTCAAGAATGGATTTTGAAATAGTCGAAGGGTGGTTTTCCGTTTCTATTTTGATCAATATTGCCTGAAACGCGAGGGAAAAAAGGCAATGTTTGAGCTCCTTTGTTGATAGCAGAGATGGCACGCTAGTTCGACAATTTAGCTCCCAGAAAACACATGCCGAAGAGATGTATATTTCCATTTGAAATTACCATTCTAATTCAACCATGGATTTATATTACAAGCTCCCTCTACAAAGAACACGAAAACAGTGGAAAAAGAACAGCCAAACAGAGTGCAAACATGCCGTTGCCTTGATGAGAGTTGGTAGAGACAGGTGGATGCGGTGGCGCGCAGCTGTACATCTGCCCCGTCAGGCGTCAGCGTTAGGCGAGCCGAGCCAAGCCAAGCTCCTAACTAACGATCACAACCTTGCCGGCCACCCCCTGCGGCCTCGCCAGTGCCGCCACGGCCAGAGGCGTCCGCCTTGGCGCCGCGCCTAGCACCGAGAGGGCGGTCCTCGCGGCTGCCTTCTTGGCGCCGGCGGCCTTGGGGCACTGCCGACGCGGGGAGAGGTAGCGGCTGCGGTGCGCGTCGAGGCCGCCCCCGCAGCTCCGCGACGGCTTGAGGCGCTTCCTGGGCGGCTTGGCCAGGTCTTCCAGGGAGCCCACCGCCGCGAGCGACGCGAACGACTGCGACTTGCCGTCGAAGAACCGCGACAGCCCCCTCCTGCACGCACCAAAAACAAAACCAGAACGGCGTCAGTTCAGCCTGTCGCGCGCGACCCATTCCTCGAATCAACAAGGCAACCAGGGCATCGCGGACGTGCGCACGTACTTGAACGGGAGCTGCGTCATGAGGGAGGACATCTCGAAGTGGTCCGCCGACCTGGACGAGGAGCTGGCGTCGTCGGCGAGCTCCGAGGACGACGACGCCGACGACCCCGCGGAATTCCTCGACGTGGACCCGGACTCGGACGGCGAGCCGATGTCCTCCTCCTGCTCCTCGCACGCGACCCTGGGCGCCAGTGCCACCTCCTCGCCACGCCGGAACAACATGTACGCCTCCATCCAAGGAATTCCGATCAGATCACAAGCAAGGAAGCAGCTGGTCGACCCGTGACAACGTGGCGGAGGGAGGAGGACAGAGGAAGGCGGTGGCTATAAAGGGCGAGGAATGGGAGTCACCGGGAGGATAAGAACGAGCGAAGGGAACGCCGCTGCCTACAAATAGTGGGGACGTGCTGCGCGAGCGGACGGAGGAGATAAAATTCGGTAATGCTCGCAATAGATTCGGTATTATCTCCTGCCGTGCCGTGGCCTGGATTGGCTTTGGCTTTGGCTTGGCCAGCTCTCTCTCCCCCTTTTCTTTTTTATTCGTGGGATTTTTATTTGTTTTTTTTTGGAGGAGAGAGAGAGAGAGAGAGAGGAGGGCAGGGAGGAGTGGATAAGGCCTCCACATGTTTTTTGCTCGTGCAGCTTTGGAAGCCGACTGCACGGCTGCGTTGCGTCGCTTGGACACGGAGGCTTGGCGCCCCGCTCATTGGGCAAAAAAGGAGGGCCACAAGCTTAAATTCCTGCCTGCGCCGTGCGTTTTCCCCAAGTCCACTCGCTGTGGATTTAGGAGGATGCGCGCGCGGCATCCCCATCAATTGCAGCTCACTTCCAGAGTTACAGCACTTATCTAGTACTTTTTAAAAAATATATTATTTAAGGTATATAGTAGATATTATTTAAAATATGTAATTTATGTATAAAAAATAGTACAGGTAAATGTATCATAAAAATACTTTCATAATATCATACTTTTTTATAACTCTTTTTTGAAAATATGAAGATAAAATTCAATAATAACATCTTGTTGACTTTGAAAAATCAAACGGCTTTCTTTTGTGACTCTATCTACTACTTGAGGGTTTATTGATTGTATCAGTTTCCCTTTCTAAAAAGGCATTGTGGTAGCGACACCTATTCACAATATTAGTTATGTTCTTTTTAAGTATAAGCCACATTTTTAGCCATGAATCCAATGGAAATCATCTCACACAAAAAAGAAAACAAGTGGGAATCAAACACGCATATCTTAAAGTTAATGAAAATCTATTGGATATGTCTAAGTATAAATAGAAACACTGTCGATTTAAAAAAAACAAAATTAAACCACTGTGGGAAAATGTTGTAAATGTCCAGTTGCGCTGTTAAATGGGCTGCAGAAAGCGTCGCAAACCTGCTACAATCACCTCCTTGAATTGATGGTACCTAAGAACTAATCTTAATAGGACAAATTTTAAGCGGCACATGTTCACTTGTTTGTCTGGAAAAAAAGATGACTAATGTAACATGACATTTGTGACGGGATACGGGAATATGATAGGTGTGATAATAATCTAAGAGTGGAACGAGCTACTTGCTAGTATTTTATATTTAACACCTTCCTGAATGGTGAAAGGAACGCAAAACGCAGCTGGAGCTGAGATCTGACCGTATTCAGTTTGTTATCGATGCCGGTTGGTAAGGCTGATATGTATATCATTCCATCATTTAAAATGGTACAGAGTACCGATTTTGATATTCGACAATACCGGTTATACTGGTAGAATTAAAAATAACATCTATTGAACTCATTGAAGTATATGTTAATTTGATTCTACTACTATTTATTTAGAGTAATATTACTAGTGAAGTTTAGTGTATATACAATTAAATATATATATATATATATATATATATTTATAAATATATGCTATTATATTAGACACTAGAACAGTACATCGGTGTGGATAGGTACGAGAATATATCGTTCAAAGAGCTAAACAAATATGTCCACTTCAATAGAATGGTATTGACACGTATGGATTCCCTGTGTTTCGAAGAAGAAGAAGAAAAAAAGAGAGGGAATGATCGATTCCCTGTGTTCTTATCGCTCTCCCTGAGGAGATGACCTTTTGTGCATAGCTGAGTCAGCTGGACTAGCCTTGCCCCCTTGACCGCTAAACTCGTGGTCCAATCTTCACTTTTGGTCTTTGTTGTACGTATCTTTCAACAAAATGGTGTGCTTATCTGTTGTGACCTGAATTATAGAAAGCTATGAGAATTGCAGCGCCCGGTGAAATGAAAACTCATCAGTGCAAATGCTGCCAAAGCATACAAAAACACTGCACGAATCTGGCATCTGAAATCACTCGGACGCATGGCAGGTCTCCAAATCTTGTACTACATACAGCTCGGTAGTCGGCAAAGGCTGTTGTTATCTTCATTCAGCTGGGTTGAATCTGTCAGTAAACTAATGCCCGGTTCCTCTTTTACGGAAGTCGCAGAGATGTGTACACCAAAGTAAAAACTGAAAAGTGCTCAAAGCCTTTCGTTTCCCATAAAAGAGCATCGCGAAACACGCCCACAGAATCCTACAGAAACGCACCAGGATGAACATACGAGGGCCCAAGTGGTCAGTTCAGTTCAGTTCAGTTCAGAGAGAGAGAGAGAGAGAGAGTACGATGAGACTGGCCTCTCCTATGAGCTTATCTGCTTAAGGGGGCAAACCATAAGAGTACAATATGCTGCCTATGGTTTAATTAAAGTCGGGAGGCAGCGTTAGTGCGCGGCTAATCGATTACACTTATCCGCAGGTACGAGTCCAAACAATGAAACTTGCTTCTGAGTACTGACAACAAAGGTGTGGATCCTATTATCCTAGTCACTCACACCAGAGGTTGTACGAGAAAGCAAGTTCTTTTAGCGACAGGTTTGTAATCATCGGGCCCAGACGAGACACGGGACGGGCGCTTCTGGGGGGGACAAAAATGACTATATGCTGACGGACGCATTAGGTTATTAACCGGGGGTTGTTTTTTTAGCCAAAAAGCGACAATTTGAAGCTACTGATGACCATTTAACCTCTGGAACTAACGGAAGTAGACTCCAATCCAGGATCAAGCAGAGAACTTTGGAGTACAGTATTGATCGTCGGTGCATGGTGACAACACACGGATGGAATTCCGTTGAGATGGAGCATTCAACAACCATAAAAGAAGATATCTCGTTTATTTTTCAAGAAATTGACGATTTGTCAGTCACGAACTCACGATCGACGTCGCCTCTTTTTTTTTTTTTTTTTTCTAGATGGAAATACTTCAGCTCTAACCGGATCGGAGTCTGCAAGGCCGCCGCGAATCCATGGTGTGAACCTTTGCTTGAAGAAATCCAAAGGTGTGGTCAGGTTCAAACAAACAAATAAATTGGGCTGGTCTTTAAATGCAACACCTCAATGGGTTTCGATTACTGACGGTAGCAGCTTTCGGCCCATTACATAGAATTGGGCTGGATACCAGAATCAAGAATTCACACTTCTCGATTTCACAAAATTAGAAATTAGTTTAAAAACATATAAAATTCCCTTAGATGCTGGCCATGGAGAAAAAAAAAGTAGATTGCAGTTCTTGTAACGACCACATTTCCAGGACCGTCAAGCTTTTCACAACCGCGTAGGAAATACAGGTGTGAAGCAAGAAATAGTATTTACTATTACAATAAAAGCCAAACTTTTATTATAACAGGTCTACCAAAACCTTCCTCAACAAGATCCTCGTAGTTCTTCCAGTTTTCTTGTTGAGTTAATTTAACAAGTATGAGTACATAATCGTACTCAACAAGTTGCATAGAAAGCTATTTAACTGCATGTCAAGGGTTCAATTGATTGTTGAGGGTTCACCATATCAAGAATATGTGGATGCAACATTTGAGTTAAAATAGTTTATCTTTAAAACAGTAAAACCATACTAATATAACATCAAAACCATACTAATATAACATCAAGAGTTTACTCAACATTTGTACACACCATCTTAATATCTCAAAATCTCTACTTATGCATCATATGTTGGAATCACCTATGAACACAGCTTCTTTAATCGGAAGTACGATGTATCTGAATACCATTAATTATACTCTGCATAGTTGCCCAACTTTACTCACAAGATATCTCATACTCACAATATCATGCCATAAACATGCAACACGTTAGCGTGTAACTAGGCTGATATAACAAAGCATTTTCACTGCTCAACCTTTCTAGCCTCTACCCAGTAGGTTCGTTGACAATACAACCATCGAAAAATCACCGACCAATGGTACAGTACACGATCCGACGCTGATTGTTCCTACAATTGTGTAATTTAGCAAGTGTCATAACCGCACCACTCCTGACTCACCCCAAACCACTGTTGCTCTATACACAAGAGCAGGTGTCATCCTGTAGATATTCAATTGGAAAACAGTGTACTAAGCCATGTTGGATATACCAAACTCGTAGTTGAGCGAGTTTTGTGAATATTATTTGGCACAATGTTCTAGTCCTTACTTATTTCCAGTGGGGAGGTGAACTAATAATCAACTCGTGGCTACCCACCGTCTTGGTCCCACTTTCGACTCACTTTTATCGAGTCTATTGGGTTGTCCAACCTCTTGGTCTCAACCCTCAACTCTCCGCCAAACTATTGGCAATTAGCCAATACTCTTTTTCATTATTTACAAACACATTGTGTGACAATACCAAACATTAGTTATCATTTTATGCAACTTAAATTTGTCAATGTGAATATGGCCTACAAAGAATATGAGGGCTTGTATGTGGGGTAATGAGATTTATCTACTCATCATGGCATTCAAATGTATTATTTCAATATTAAAATAATCGACATAAATATGGTAATAAAATAATAATAAAAGTACATAAAACATAGGCTCAAAATTATCAAATGGCTTACAACTTGCCTCCTTGTTCAAAGTCTTTGATTAACTCCGATTCTCTGACGTCTTGACCGTCGTATTTTGGGGCTTGATCTATGAAGCCGGAGCCTAACGCAAAATAAAACTGTCCAAATAAAACATCCAGGCTCGACCAAGAGCGAGCTGGGATCAAAATGAAATAAAAGAATTCGAAAAGATTATAACAAAAGGTGGTGTGGGATGGTTGGGATTTATTGGGTGCTTCATTTGGCTAAGTGAATTTGAAAATGGGATTCATGGGCTTGAAACCGTCAAAATGGGTATATTAAGTCTTAATGGGTTTGGGATGAATGGTGTCGTGTTCAGGGAACAAATGTGGCGCATGATGAAGTCTCTCACCACGTGCCATCAGGTCAGCCCCTCTTCTGTCAAATTCTTGATGGCTTGGATGTAGGGAGTGATCCGATCGAGGTCGCTTGGAGCCGAGTCCCAAGACAAACTCTTCTATGAGGTCTTCCCCGTGAAGAAAAAGGCTATCGTCCTTAGACAAGTTCCAATAGAACCACCTCTTCTTTCACCCTGGCCACTATGACCGGTGAACATTTGAATGTACTCCCTCGACTTCCCATCGTGGAGCTTCAGTCCGCAACTGCCTGCGATTCCGCTGTGCTTGCCCGTCCCATAGTAATACAAGAAGATAGCCAAATCTGGCAGAATTCTCAAATAGCTTTCGCATAGATAAACAGATATACTCAGCATTGTAATGGAATTGGGGACCAAATTCACCAATTCCACCCCAAAGTGCTGAAGTACGACCATCAGAAAAGGGTGATTGGGCGGTCGAAAATCTCATTCGCAGTACGCCTAGAATACTAGATTGGTGTCCTTCTCACCCGAGGGCCAATGCTGACTCTCAGTGTTGGTCCACTTCACCAATGCGCGCCTCGGGATCTTCTCTGCTACGACTAGAGCACAGTCAACTTCTCCATATCCATCTCAGATTTCTCCCACTTGGAATCAGTCCCGGCCATTTCTTATGAGTGAATTTGATTTGGATTTAGAAGAATTTGGGGAAGAATTGCAGACTTGGTTGGCAGCGAAGAGAACGAGAGCTCGAGAGCAGTAGAAGCAAATGGGGAAAGTAAAAACTCTAAGTCTCACCCTTGGTAGATATTTATAACTACAGGTATGAGTTAAAGATCATGGAAACTCAACAGTTACTACCCCTTCGGGGACCACTCCCAAAGGACATATATGTGAGAGTGGATTGGTATTCTTTAATCTGTCCGTTCGGGGAAAGCAGTTGTCTTTTTAACTCAAGTAAAATTACCTTCTTGACCAAGTCAATTTCTGGTCAAATGAAATACCAGTTAGAAAGGCTCTACTTCCGACCACTATTATACGACATCTTTTCCAAGTAAGTTACTTTCACTTGAACTTGGGGGGGCTAGATGACAAGGATATAATAATCCTCAATTAATTAAATTATTGTTATAGATAGCAATATATTCATCTTATTCATAAGGACACCCCTTATTATTAATAAGGGAGAAGCTTAGCCGAGTGGTCGTAAACTATTTTACAACCACCCTATATGGTCGTAAGTACTTCTACGACTACCTAGTGGTCGTAAGATTTTATACGACTCCTCATGATCATAGGTCTTACTACGATCACTTCATAGTCGTAAGCTTTATTACGATTAGGTCAACTATGATCACCCTATGGTCAACAAAGTTTACAAACATGTGAACTCAATCTACTAGGGACACTTATGCGTTGTGTTTAATACACACATTAGTTAATATGTGTTGTTATTCTTCGGGATAACTGCATGTATTAAGCTTCTGTCTCTGACATAACTGCAAGGCAACGTAAGATGATTAGTATCTGACAAAAACCGTCATTGAATGTGCGTATTTCATGAAATGGTGAGACGCCTCTTAACACGGGAGAACTGTCATACCTTCACGCGCTATATAAGGAGTAAAGCCGGTTGACAGAGGACATGAACAACTATAACACCCCAGCCCACCTGAGCCTGGAATGCTACTAACAAAAACAAAATAGAATAATAAGCGAAG
This sequence comes from Hsuehochloa calcarea, assembly GCA_036346395.1. Classification (NCBI taxonomy): domain Eukaryota; kingdom Viridiplantae; phylum Streptophyta; class Magnoliopsida; order Poales; family Poaceae; genus Hsuehochloa; species Hsuehochloa calcarea. The sequence continues at coordinate 56,392,280 of CM070596.1, forward strand.
ATTTTTCTCTAAATTTCAACAGAGCCTCCTTTGAATCTTTGACCATAAAGGGAGTTTTAAACATCTAACAAGAATATGACAAGAAAATCAATTACCAAATCTTAAAACATAGCCATAAACATTTCCATGAAAGCATCAACTCTATTACATAGTAAACAAAATCACCTCGAAGGGTGAATACGATCATAAAGATAAATCATGTTCTCTAGTAGGTTTCTCCATTTAAACTTATAATTCAAAATTAACGAGCATGGTGATAACGTGGTGCAGTGCATCAAGTTTTAATTCTAGCCCTTCCCATGCATGTCGTTTCGCAAGAGGTACCTAATAAATAAATAAACAAAGAAACAAGCGTGAGTCCATGACTTAGTAAAGTACAAACAAGACAATAAACCAAATATCAAAAAATAGACTTTGACTTTGACACATTCAGTCATCCACAATAATATCATAACTAATCAACTTTTAATACCATGCAATGCAAATGCCTCAAATGCACATTCCTTTTCTCTTTGTATTTACCGGTAATGCGGAGTATCCATCCGTCGATGCATACCTGTGCATGTGCCTTCTAGCACAGGGACCTCAAGTCCACACTCCATGAGTGTGGGGACCTCATGCCTGTCCAATACATGACGGAAACCTCAAATAAATCATTACTTGGCTACAACATAGTCCAAGATTTAAGGATGAATGTTTTGATACAAATGAGTATAATATACTTAATCGATCATGAGCAAATATATCATCTAGTAGCATGATCACGAATAAAATTCATACAAGTAAAACAATAACAATTTCATGATTTTTTCTCCTCGTTTGCTACACACTACTTGCACTTGCCTCAACATTGCGATGGGTTACGACAGGCAGATGATTCTAACACAGGTTTCTCACCATCACCTGGCATTGGTAAAACATGCTAAGATACCATCCAAAAACACACCACATAACAATAAAACCAAATAAACTTATCCGCTCCTAATCACAACACGAAACAATATCGTTCCTTCTCAAAAACCAATATGTCCAAAACAGGCTGTCATCTAAGAAAATCCATAACTTTTAATTTATAGCCCCAAAAACTATAAACTAAGCCTTTCTGGAAACTACACACATAAACACACAAATTCTCAGGTTATCAAAATTTCAAATTATTTCATCTAAACTCTTGCTTTTATCTTCGAAGACAGTTCTGTCATCTTCGGTATTATCGACTTAAAAATTTCATATCTTTTAATTGGTAACTACAAAAATGGTGATCTAATACATTATGGAATCCACTGAGAATTAGATATCAAAATAAAATTAGTATAATTTTTCTTTTGTGAAACAAAATTTGCTAACATAGCAATGTTTCTCGACTATCACTAACTGAAGGACAGAACTGCATTGCACGATTCAAAAATTCGTAACTCCAGCTGTACTTGTCGAAAAAAATGTGATCTTGATCTCTCTGGAATAATTACGAAGTTATCTATAAAATTCATGAATACCAAAACTCCATATTCGTCTATTTTCTAATTTTTATTTACAAGACCATGTTTGATGCCCGAAACCTAGGAACTGAACAGACACTCGTATTGTAAAAATCATAACTAATTATATACTCGTTAAAATAATACGATCCTTGACTTTCCAAAGAGTTATTGAGATAATATACCTATCTCTAGGAGGCACAAAACCCGGTTTGCCCTAAACTAATTCAAATCTATAGATAAAAAAGCTGCAGATTACCAATCTACTGACATCAAGGTACCAGATTGATATTCGATAACAAATCGCATAGAAAAAGAATTAAACTAGCTATTGGGGAACAAAATTACTCTAGAATACCACGTTGAATCCCGCTAAAGTCTCCGTGAGAACCTCCTCTCCCCTTCCTTCTCTTCCTCCTTTCTTTCTCTTCCACTTTCTTTCTTCTTCTGGTCGAGCAAGAAAGCAGCAGCACTTGGGAGCGGAGGTGCTACAGCGTGGTACTACAGTAGCAGGATCTAGGGTTTGGGTGGCCTTGCCCCTTCCTTTTAAGGCCGGCCAACTCAATTGGGCCAAGACACCGTGGGCCAACGACCCAGGTTTTCCAATAAGAGCAAAAAAGTCTCTCTAAAACTTCCAATTCTTTCTCTAATTCTATTTAATTTCAGTACTAATCACTTATTTATTTTATGTTTAAATGAGATATTACAACAACAACCAAGAACACAAGACAAGATCAGTAGACAAAAGTCATTAAGCCTTAGTTCTAGTGATTTTTTACATGCTATAAAGTATAGTCAATACAACAACACAGGAGTAGTGTTATTATTCTCTCAGGAGAAGGCCCGAACTTATATAAAATCTATGTGTATTTTTCTATATGGTTTAACTCAAGGAGAGTCCCTAGCATTCATTCGTAAGATCGATACTAAACTATCGACACCTAAATAGTTACCATTAAATGATTATATGGAGCACATGAATCAGTTTAGATGAGTGGTACTTGGGGTCACCTAAAAGCACCTAAACTTTGAATGATATGAATGAATTATCACCAAATAACAGTCCATTTTTTCAAATGGGGCTTTCTTATTCAATGCTTAGTCAATATCCACTCTTGCAAAGTTGCACCCATTCCACATGTACTATAGCATATCATGAAGGGTTAAGCCTACACTATGACTTTCTGCTGGCTGGCTAGCGAGGACCCCTGCGATTATATACTCATGTTGAGGATCTCTAATGCATTTTAATGTCGATTAACGACTAGCTAACTTGGATATATGATCTTTAATCATCGCAGAAGAGAGCTTCCATGGCAGAGTTCAAGTAGAAGACATGAACATTTTACAAGTTTTGATATTTTCTTTCCTTGTAACCTTTGTCCAGGAGTATGTTGTATCGTGTCACCCATTGTTAATGGAAAACATTCACAATTTTAATTCCAAACCATAATTTATCTCATTGTAGCTCTATTTTGTGGCACAATAACACTATACTTGTAAGGAGGTAAAATCTTGCAACTTGAATATGCATGATACGGGGTCGTCCGATCTTCTCGACGTATGATGGATACTCACGGGAGTCTTGATGAATTGTAATGATCCTCCAATGCCAGTGCAAGGGACGAACACTCTTTAATCCGCCAAAACACACTCGTGTTGATTTCGCCGACCACCAAGCGAAGATCTATCGTGCACCCAATTCCCAGCGGAAAGGCTGAACGATCTTGATTGAAGAAGACACTCCAAATTCCCTATGGAATTTTGGTAGCAAAGCTAAACTCGAAAACTTTAGTAGGTTGATTTTTTTCAAACGTGGTCTGAGGTTACAATGGGGATCTACCCCTCAATATATAGTACCCCTTCTCCACCTCATGGCTGGCCAAGAGGCCCTACACCTACTCCAATTCTGACACATTCCAAAAAAAAAAGGAAACTCTGATTTTACATTTGTCACATTGTTTCGATCATATCTGTTTATACAGGACGAATTTCGGAGTGAGGGAGGATCCATTGGATCGGGCTTGAAGTTATCTTTCCAACAAGCCCAAGAACACTCGAATCGGACTACGTTTGTGAAAGTTATGACCATTTTATTCCGGACTATCCTGCTGATTCCGAATCCGAATTTGATTTCGGTTGAGGTTGTGGGAGATCTGAATTGGGCTTGAACATCTTATCCAAAATTTGAGCTTTAAGTTCTTGGGCTTCCTCCCTTTTTTCTCTCCAATCACACGGCTTCCTTCTTTCTTGATCAGCCGCATGGGCTGCTTGACTTTCTCCTTCCCAACCGCTTTGACCTTCTTGTTATTCATCACTAGGCAACAAATACGGTTATTCTCCTCTTTGTGCTCCTCTATTGCTTTGGCTCCGGCCTCCCTCTCGGTCCCAAAGACTTTAAGCTTGTCAAACCTGAGAATGCACAAAGTATTGCTTTTACGTAGTATCCAATTCTCACGAAAACACAAATAAACTTGTTAAGAAACAATTGCACCTGTTGTTTGAGAAGTGTAGCTCTTGCTTCATAAACAGCCTCACAAGTAGTCGGGATATCCTCATCAATACATGTGCATTTTTTTTTCAAAAGATAGAAATTATATAGTTTTTTTGGCCAATCGTCGTGTTGAGACACTATATATATATATATATATATATATATATATATATATATATATATATATATATATATATGTGTGTGTGTGTGTGGGGGGGGGGACGTATCTAGTGCTAATGGGTAATTCAGTGCTAAGGTGCTAATACCAATCTTGACCATTGGATCTGGATCTTGACCGTTGGAGGTGGGAGCATGCATGGTGTTTAATGAAGACACATTAATGAAGGTGCATTGAAGGTGGGAGCATGCAAAATGATTAAATGGTTTAGAGGTGGATGCCCACATTAATCTTGGTTGTTCAATCCAGATCCAACAGTCAAGATTGGTATTAGCATCTTAGCACTGAATTACCCATTAGCACTAGATACGTTTCCTATATATATAACGATGTTAATCCATATCTTATCATATTGGGTTGCTTTGATTCATCCGTGTTGTATGGGGGAGTTATTTTGACTTCATTTGTTTTGTCCTATAAAGCTTGCCATCCTATTAGTTACTAGGTTGGATATTCAATGCTACAAGGTGTTGTGTAATATCAAGGTTGTGACTATCAACGGCGCAACGATCGGGAAGTGACGACGGGTGCATTTCAATGACCTGGGTACATGTAATAAAATATTATCTACTATTTTATTTATTTACTAGCTTGCAAAGATATGTTTCGCTTGACATGTGTGTAAAAGAAATTTGATATTTACTGTACGATTGTTTTAGAATATGTAATAAAAAATCATTTACAAATTGATTTGTTTACTAGCTTGCACAAATATGTTTATTGATATGTGTTTAAAAGAAAATTGATATTTATTATGCAATTTACGTCCACACCTTGTCTTTTTTTAGGATTCTGTTGTAACACACGGATTCCATTGCAACGCACGGGCACGCTACCAGTACCAAGAAGTTAAACCGAGTTGTACTCGTAGCATATCTTTTTTACACCGCTTAATCTGAAGCGGTCGTCGCCGATCCAACAGCTCAAAAGCATCAACCCGCACGGACGCGGCTCGCACAGCGCAGTGGATGTGGAGCCGATCGCATCTCCAGAAACCACACCTGCCACGAGCACCAGAGCACGAGTCAAACGCAAGCGACGAATCGCAAAACCACGCGCCAAGAACTCCTAAGTCCCCAACAAGCGCGTGCGTACCGGCTCGCTCCGCGACCTCATCGGCATCGCGACGGGACGCACCGCCGACAAAGACATTAGAGCCGAATCACCGTCAGCTGCCGCTTTCCACGGCCCACGCACAAGCGGCGAACCACGGAAACACCGTTCGGAACCAGGGTATCCACGCCTGCGCGGCCAAGATCCCGCCGCCTCTTGGCTCGCAACCCGCTGGTCCGTACTGCCCCCGCTCGGCGCCGCAATACCATATGGCCTGCACCCGCTCCGCACGAAAGGTTTCGGCCGTGTTGTACCACTTCCCGTGCCCGGACGGCGCGTTTGCTGCGCTGGCCGCACACCTCTACTTCTCCACCGCCGCACTCCCCGTCCGCTTCTTCCCAAACACCGTCTACGATCCCATCAGGTAATCCGCCTGAACTTAAACGGTGCGTCTCAAATTTTAGTTCGGGTGCATCTCAAATTTTAGTTCATTTACAACTTCATTATACATAAATTACAAAATTCACCGATGAAATACCTTCTTTTGGATTTCAATATTTCATGAATCATGATTGGTTGGAATGGTCATACAAAATTCACCGATGACTTTTTGGTGTTTTTGTTGTCATGCAATCATTTGCAAAACAGACTCACCATGGTGATCTTGTTTTTCTCTTGTTATACCCTTGTTCTTTTTGTTTACTTTGTAGGAGCGACGCTCTTCCATTTGATGAAATCAAAGATGTTTACCTTCTTGACTTCATAGGGCCTCCTGGTTTTGTCGCTGATATAGCCCCGAAGGTTGAGAGGTAATGTACACATTCATCTCCAACTTTTTTCCTTTATGTTGTATTATGTACATGTTCGCTTGGTGTGAATTACGTTGTCCACCTTGCATTCATACAGATGCATCCCTGCCTGTATTCATGCGTACAATATATAAATATTTGGTATTTTCATCTCCTGAAAAAAGTTAATGATATTTTCAGACACCAACTTCTCATTCATCAATATATTCAGTATTGGAATCATTCTCAATGTTGTCTAAATTTAGGGAGTGACACATCCTTTAATTGTCGTTGTCTACCTTGCATTCATACAGATGCATCTCTGCCTGTGTTCATGCGTACAATATATAAGTATTTGGTATTTTCATCTCCTGAAAAAAGTTAATGTTATTTTCAGACACCAACTTCTCATTCATCAATATATTCAGTATTGGAACCATTCTCAATGTTGTCTAAATTTTAGGGAGTGACACATCATTTAATCGTTTTGGATTTTGCGGAACTGTGGAGTGGTGCATTCATCCAGTGATACAGATGCATCTCTGCCTGTGTTCATGCATACAATATATAAGTATTTGGTATTTTCATCTCCTGAAAAAAGTTAATGATATTTTCAGACACCAACTTCTCATTCATCAATATATTCAGTATTGGAACCATTCTCAATGTTGTCTAAACTTTAGGGAGTGACACATCCTTTAATCGTTTTGGATTTTGCGGAACTATGAAGTGGTGCATTAGAATATTTTCTCTGCAATACCGGGACACTTCTAATTGTTTTATCTTTTTCAGTGTAACAATCTTAGACCATCATAAGACTGCTTTAGAAAGTTTGTGTGGGAATGCCACACTTGGAGAAAATGTGAACAAGGTGATTGACATGCAACGCAGCGGAGCAACAATTGCGTTTGACTTCTTTAGAAAAAAGCTCTTGACAGAAGCTAGTACTTTACGGAATCATGAAAGCGGTAGTGCTGTAACTGATGTGAAGTATCTACCTGATAACAAGCTTGAAATGGTACACAAGCTTTTCAAATTTATTGAGGATGGGGATCTATGGAGGTGGACTATTCCTAATAGCAAGGCCTTCAGCAGTGGCCTCAAAGATTCAGACATTGAATTCAATGTCAATGCAAACAAAAATTTGTTTGATCAGGTAAAGAATAACTTTTTATTAGTGTTTTACTTCAGTAGCAAACCCTTCTTCACTTAAACATGCATGTTTGACTCTTTACATCACTTTATACTGTGTTGAGTGTCGACTGTTGAGTACTAGAGTTATCGGTTTTAGCTGAAAGCCGCTTATGGTGAAAGTGAAACAACTACTTGAATAGTCATTGGCGTCATAGTGTGATCGAATTTAGAAATGATGTTGTTTTTTGAGAAACTTCTAGTGCCTGATAATGTTGTGCTATTCTGGAGCTGTTACAATTTACAGTACAGCAAATCAGTCACGATGGCCATCATACCTATATTCATTTTCCACTTTCGAAATTTATTTCACAGTACCTTTCTGTAAAAGTGCACTGTTGTTATTGCAGTTGCTGGAGTTGGACCCCGAGCAAGTAATTTCTCGCGGAAAAGTAACACTATTGCAGAATCAAAGATTGATTGGTGAATGTCTGGAGAAGTCCTATGAAATTGCACTAGGATGTGGCCAGTTTGGGAATTGTCTGGTAAATACATGCGAGTTCTGTTTGCTTCTTAATTAATTCTTTTCCATGTAGTTTTATTTTATGCATGGTAATGTGTCCTCTATGCTGCGTCTGCATTTCATAGTGACGGATGTGAAAGTGTATTATTACCTGAAGATGCACCAGCATTATTCTTGCGTATTCACAGCTATTATGACATTAATTTCCAACTTTTACTTCTGTTAGCAAGTGTTGATCCTTGAATAAAATCCATTTTTGGAGTTGCTTGATAGGATTATTTGTATTGTATTGAGGTTTTAACAATCACCTTTTTGATGGGCAGTGTGTTTGATCCAAATTAACATGCTTCTTGGTAGACAGAACTAGTAGAGATGTTTCCTGGCCTGGGGATTGTAGGAAATAACTGGAGTCATTTTTGCGCCGAAAGATGAATGGGGCTAAGTGATCCACCGAAGCTGTGCGATGTCAAAATGCAGATTCTGGGATACGCCTCCATAGTTTTTACATAGTCAGGAATTTTTTTGTTCACACCATGAATTCAACCTTCACTCATCAATCAATTTGTTCATGGCCATTCGAAATTCTTGTTCTCTGATTTAGGATAGCTCTATACTTTATTCATGCCCATTGTCTAATGTCTCAGTATCCCCCCTTTTTACTGTTTTCTGCTTTGCATTTTCGGCTCTACTAAATTAGTTGTATCTTGTCCCTTAGGCTGTCAATGCTGATGCTATTACAAATTTGAGAAGCGAACTTGGAAACCAGCTAGCTATCAAGAGTCATCGTTTGAATCTGAGGCAAGTCCCCCCACCCCCACCCCGCGCGCGCTGTATATTCATCCATCCAAATACATTTTTGTGTGTGTGTTGGTTTTTATTCACTACGTAGGATATGAATTTGTACTTCACTACACCATGTTGTCATAATGTTAGCCATGCCGTTTGTTCCAGAGGTATTGGGGCTGTAGTATATAAGGTCCCTGAGTTGAATAATGACCAGATGCTGAAAATAAGTCTGAGAAGTTTGGAACAGGAAGACACCACTTCTATATCTAAGGTACTTTTTTCCCTGATGTAGTCTCAGGTTGTACTACTACTTAGCCCGTGAAAGGGATCTATGTCAAGACTGTTGACGTATCGGTGTTTCGATTTGATGTAGGAATATGGTGGCGGGGGACATCGGAATGCAAGCTCGTTTATGTTGAGCGTTCCTGAGTTTGAGAGGTGGAAGGTTGGAGCTGAACCTTCCAACAAATAAACCGCCTGACCATCTGGCTTTCTCCATTATTCCGTCTCAAGATGGTCTAAGGTTCATAAAGAAGGAAATGCAGAAGGATACTATACAGCATGGGAATAAACAAGTCTAAGCTTGGGGTTGAGGAACATCATCATGCAAAGGAGAGCACATCAGACACAGTGTTTAATGCTCATGAAGAGGCTGGGGAGTGGGGACTTGCTTTACAAAGTTTGCTGAAACTATTGGGCACCCATGTCTCATTGCATAACCGTATACTTACATTTTTGAACGCTAGCTTAGACTCTGGACAAAAAAAAAAAAAAGGCAAAGCATGTACCAACTTTCTCAAGCAATGGTACTGGTATGTGCTACTTCATTGTAGTAACTGGCGACTGTAAGCAGTTAAACGCGTGTTGTTACAGTCTATTTATTTGACTGCTCAACTTTATTAAGCATGAGTTTTGTATCAACTGATATAAATCCATGTATCTATTGAAACTGAAGTCAGGGCATCGGTGAGGATTTTTTTAGAGGGGTTCTGAAGAACAAATTCTATGAAATTCCAGCTGTCTAGACAAGCGGTGGTCAATAGGACGAGGCTAGGCTGCTTCAAAGTTCAAACCAATAGTGGCTTTTCGAAACAGGTCGGCGCCCATGACAACAATGAAGAGGACACGATGCTTCCTGGTCCCATGGGACAGGCCATTGTTAGGGTTAGGTGCGGTTCTGCGTCTACAGTGGTAGTACAGACACGAAGCATCAAGCAGGTAGCGCAAAATGTGCAGTCAAATTTAATGCTCCCGAGACTAAGAGGGTCCTGCGGCGTCCTATCAAAAGCGTCTGGGCGGTGGAGCGGACATGCACGGCCTTCTTCTTTCTCACTCTCCTCTCTTTAGCCTCTACCTCTCTCTCTTTCCCCAATCTCACTGGGCCCCGGTTTGGGCCGGACACTCTGTTCCCGGCGCATGGCTGCTGCTGTTCTGTTCACGGCGTGTCCAGCACACCTGCCCGTGCCCGTGCCGGGGAGACCGCTGCAATCATCCGTGTCTCTCTTTCCACCGCATTTTTGCCTCCTTTGCTTCGCACTGTCCAAACTTGTAAGAGCATGTACACGATCCACGCTCTCCACGTCGTCGGTATTGGACTTTCAACTCACACGGATCGGGTGCTTGCAGACTATCACAGTAACCTGCAGAAGCTACGGTTGCCTCGCTGACAAATAGTGGAGGAACTCGCTTGGAGCGACGCGTTGTGGCCGTGGCATGCCTCCATCACGGATTTTTGCTCGGGACCACGCCAACGTGCGCGCAATCTCCTGAGCCCACGGAAAATTTTCAATGCTTGGGAAGACGAAGATACGGCCAGGACGGCGACAACGACCAGATCTGGCAGGACGACGGCGACGAAGAGCGTGACTGGCGATGAGGGCGACGATGGGAGGGTGGAAGAGGTGGCGAATTGCAGTCGGTGTTGGTGAAGAAGTGGCATCGCAGCGGAGGAGGAGGAGGTCGGCGTCGGGGGGGGGCATGATGCAATGGTGGTCAGGAACCACTGCCCCCTTCACGTTCGTCAGGAACCACAGCCAGTTGTATGTGTTCTCGCTTTTCACAATGGTAAATGCCACCGGGAGAACCTGGTTATTCGCATCGGTAGCCACCGTGGTGTGGATGGTATCCTTGTACCTCCTTGTGAGGAAAGTATCATCCATCGTTAGCACAGGACGACAAAACTTGAAGCCCCTGATGGCCTAGGCGAAAGCCCAGAACACCTAGTCCAGTATGAAGCAGTTGGGCCCTCTCTCAGCATCTTTACGGTCAAGCTTGTTTATATACGTGCCGGGTTTGATTCGGTAATCTGGTCAAGCAATCTCGGCACAAGATTGTGCGCCTTTTCATATGTCTTGTACATAGACTCAATGACCTTCTGCTTGGCTTGCCAGACCTTGCTGTAGCTGACTGGATAACCAACCTGATTGGTGACCTCCGACATCAGCATCTTAGGGGAGACGGACACGTCCGTCGCAACTAGGTTCCCGATGAGGCTCACAACATATGCGGAAGTCATGTTCCGATGCTACCTCAGGGGCTCGCTAAGCTCGCAAGTGTGGTCGATCAGCGCTTGATCGTGAAGATCGAGCCGAAGATCTTTGCTCGGTGAACGTTGACCTTGCCAAGGCAGCCTTCCACTACGCATTTCACTGTGTACTTTCCTAGGTTGGACTGGTGCACCCGGTACACACGGCTGATGGACAAGGTATATCGTGCTATAGCTTGTTGCACGACCGCCTTGCTAGGAAAGAGCTGCCCAACTAAGAGTGTGCCAACATCAAATCCCCACTAGGAGCCTTCTTGCGATAGTACAAGCGAACACACCGTGATATCATCAAGTCTCGATACCACGTAAGGCAACTCCGATGACACAATCCCCTCGGTTGGACCACCGGCCCGGCGTGCGTCCTCGTCGCTACCATCCGAGCTTGGGTCGGCCTCCCCGTCGGACTCCGACCCGAGAGGCTCGTCTGGTAGATACTCGTGGAAATCAATGTGGGCCGACCACCACAATTCCGCTACCTCATTTCGTACAAAATTATACGCGAGTCTTCCATCCGAGATAGCATATTCTGTGTTACTGTCTTCAAGCTCGGGCTGCGCATTCCCGCATGTAGAGGCCCCGACATCATTAAGGTTTCCCGACGCCCTGCGTACAAAATTCACATACACCATTGGCTGTCCGTAAATAGTCGCCTCGGGCTGGAAGGCAATCTACATGTACTGACTCCATGCTACACTTCCATGAACCTTGACGAGCTCTCACACATCATTTGTGCAGGTGATCCCCTCGATCACAAGTTTCTTCGTCATTGGCTTCGTGACGAACTCCCTCCGGATGCAGCTTCGAAGCTCATGAATAGTCATTACGTCGAACCCCTCCGCCCAAACCACCTTGTACTGGCATCTAGACTGATCCAACCCACCAGGTTCGGCCCGTATGAGACCATCGCCATAAAACACTAACAAGTCTTGCATGTTCGAATTGACCTAAAGCCACAACAACCCTATCTGCGGTACATATGTGTAATTAAATACGACAAATTGCATGCAAGTATTGGATGACATATGTGTAATTAAATACGAATAATTAATTAATTACAAATTTTTTAGAAAATCATTGGTAATTCATTACTACCGTGCTTACCACTATTAAACCACATGCTCATTGCCACTTAATTACTTACGACTAACTAATTTGCACTGGATGAGTTATGTCTAACTAATTGCTACTGAACTAATTACGAGTAGTTCATACCACTAATTTAATATGTCGAGCTGATAACCATTAAACTAATTAGGACTAATTAATTACCACTGAACTAATTTATTACCAACTAACTAAGTAATTACGACTAATTAATTACAACTAAACTTACTAATTACGACTAATTAATTACCTCTAAAATAACTAATTACGATTGATTATTTACCACTAATTAAATTACCAGTACTTCATTTTCACAAAATTAATATGTTGTAATGATGACTACTAAACTAATTACAACTAATTAATTACCAGTAAAATAACTAATTATGACTAGTTGACTAACACTGATTAACTACGACTATGGTAATAACGAAAAAAGCATCAGACAAATTACTTGTCCTTCGGGGTAAAGCAATGAAAAAAGGCCGAGCGGCGAACGACGAGAAGCAAGGAAATACTTAATCTCCCAAAAATAATAATTATGTTACGTTTTCTGAGTTCTCAGCGACAAGCGCCAGAACGAGAATCGAAACACAATTGAGATGAGCGAAGTGCGACTGCGAGAGTTTGGTATTTAAAGCCGAGCGAAGGAGGAGCCGCGACGCTGGCGCTGGGAATTACAGAAGCGTTGGAGCTGGGAATTATGAATAAGACGACAGATGTGCGGAGGAGGGAGGACAGATGGCGTGAAAGGTGGCCGTCGCGCGGCTTTTTGTTTCTCCGTAGAATCGGATGGGTGCGTGGCAGGAGGGGAGGGCTGTGCGTGCGGGAGGGGGAGGGCAGGGCGCGTGGCGGTGGGCTATCGCACGGTGATTGTGCGTCAGGAGGTCATATGGTGGGTGGGGAGGGCCTACCACGATTTCATGTGACGGGTTATTTTTGCAACCAAAAAAATTCGAAGACGGTCATACGGGAGGAAAATCAAAACTTCCTTGCTTGCTGCTCATACACACATACATACATACACTCACAGCCAGTGAATGATGCATGCATGCGCAGAGGTGTAAGGCAAAAGACAGAGGAGTGATTCAGGACGTCGCTGCCACTGTTTGCTCGTCGGAGGAAAGAAAAAATGGTACAGAGACAGCAAAGCATCCGAGGCGACATCATTTGCAGACAGGAGAGGCTAGCCATTGTGCAGGCCCGAACAGGGGCAGCACCTGCCAACACTGCACACATGCTTCATCCCTCCCTCCTAAATCCTAATATCTTCCCGACCATCATTTGCTATCCGAGTACCCTAATACTACCTTCTCCAACATTTTAAAACTTTAACCATTAATTTCTAAAAAATATTTATATTCACCATAAAAAATTATACGAGTAGATAGTGGTGGTCAGATGGGCAACCCGGACTAACCTAGCACGGGCACGATGCAGCCCGGCCCATCTCGACATGGCCAATCGTGGCCCGGATATTAGAAGGACCGTGTCGTGCTGGCCTGTGTGCCGGGATGTGGCCTAGGTATGGCCAGATGGCTTGCCAGGCTAGAATGGCCTGAGCCCGTTTAGCCCGACAGGCCGGTTGCGTCCCACTTAGCCTGTTAAGCCTGAAAAATCCAAAAAAAAAATCCTTAAACCTCAGAAAATGTGTAGAATTCAGAAATATAATCGTAAATAAATAAGATAAACATATTGAAAATGTAACAAAGTGCTTTATTAATGTCCAAATGGTTATCTCGTTAAAACCTTTGTCAAGTAAAAATTCAACATGAGAAAACCTTGGCAAAGTAAACAGAGTACATGTTATATCTCTACATACATGATACATCATTGTTCTATGTGTCGTTGTCTAGATACATATTTTCGAACACCTCCGACAACTCTTGGATTTTTCACAGAGTGTTGTGTTCGTGAATCAGTTTGTTCTCAGTCTTTCACGGTTAGAAGTATATCCACCATTTCACTCGTGAGACATGTTCTTCTCTCCTCCAATATTCTTCCAGAAAGACTGAAAGCAGACTTGGAGCAAGCCGTCGAGACAGGAATAGTTAATACATCACGTGCAAGTGTGGATAGCACGAGATATGCTAACTTATACTCATGCCACCAAAGTATCGCGTCCAAATAGGTAGAAATTTTAAAGTTTCTCCACAAAGATCTTGCCCACATATTTGTCCGCTACTTGAGGTGAAATCCACCGTATAGTCTAGCCATGTAGCATCACTAAGAAGATCAAGATCATTAGCAAATCCTTCAATTTTACCTCTAAGATCTAAAATAAATGCAAATGTGTCCAAATAGGTAGATAATTCCCAACTTCTTTTATATGGTCAAATGCTCTTAAATATAAGGTAGTAAGAATATCCATTGCCTTAGAGTTCAAAGTGACATTGTTTAAAGTATTTGAGAATATTTTGTGTGTAAGACCAAAGTCTTCCACGACTTTGGTAGTACAACCCGCAATATTCTCACCCCGTGTGTGCTACATCAATTAATTTCAAACATATAATTCTTTTCTTCATTACCTAGTCGGCATTAACATAATGAGCAATAACACTAAGATAATCCTCCATAACCTGACCACTCCATATGTCCGAGGTCAGGGCCACCAAAAATGTGCATGTATTAAATAGTTTCTTTATTTCATTACGACGTTCATTATATTATTTTACTAGATCCCTAGTAGTTGTCTGTCTAGAACGGCATAAAATCTAGAATTATACGTAGTCCTAATGTAATTTTAGAAAACAGTAGACTCCCCAAAGTCTAACGGTAAATCCCCAGAAACAATTAAATGGCAGAGACATTCATGGGCTACCTTAGGATTGTATTCCCAGCTACGTACCATACTGTCGGGGTTGTACTGCAGCTGCGTCTGCCTCATCATCAATCCTTGCTTGACCTTACATCTTGTAGCATGTCTAAGCAAGTGCCCCTTCCACATGTAGACCTTTCAGAAAATTCATTGCGATAAATTTTGTAAATAGCATATGTTACCTGATTTCCATGTGCATCTAGCTTGGTTACCCTTTCAAAATTGTCCCACACCCCGATGTAGACGATCTCGACCTCTTTGCTCCGGTGGTCGCCAAAGAAGATGTTGCCGTGGAGCCTGATGACGAAACTCCACCTTTGTAGGATCAAGGATAACCGACTAGAGGGAGTGAATAGGAGTTTTTTTTAAAAATTTAACTAACTGACAATTTTAAGCTAAATTCAGCTTCGGCGGTGGATATAGCTACAGAATTTTGTTTTTTTGGATGACCATGATACTAAGGATCTTCCTAAGAATTCACAACTACCCAAGGTGTTTTTTCTATCCACTTTGTAACCCGCATAATCAGAATCCGAATATCCAATTAAATCAAATTTTGTACCTTTGAAATACCATAAGCCAATGCTAGAGGAATGTTTTAAATATATTAGAATTCTCTTCACAGCCACCAAATGACAGTCTTTTGGTGATGTTTGAAATCGTGCATACATGCAAACACTAAACGTGATGTCGGGTCTAGATGTGGTAAGATAAAGCAAACCACTAAATATAGATCTATAAAGTTTTAAATCTACCGGTTTACCTCCCTCATTGAGGTCAAGATGACCATTGGTTGCTATGGGAGTTTTGATGGGCTTTGCATCTTCCATGCCAAATCTCTTGATCAAATCTTTAGTATATTTTGTTTGGCTTACAAAGGTCCCATCTTTGAGTTGTTTGATTTGAAATCCAAGAAAATAGCTAAGTTCTCCAATCATGGGCAAATCAAATTCCCTAGATATCATATCACCAAACTCTTTGCAAAAATCTTAATTACTAGACCAAAAAATAATATCATTAACATAAATTTGGCATACATAGAAATCATCATCTACAATTTTTGTAAACAAAGTTGAATCAATTTTGTCAATATTGAATACTTTTGAAACTAGAAAATCTCTAAGGCGTTCATACCATGCTTTAGGAGCTTGTTTAAGGCCATAGCGCGACTTGGAGAGTTTATATACATTATTAGAATTCTTAGGATCTTCAAAACCGGGTGGTTGCTCAAGAAAAACAAGTTCGAATATTTTTCCATTTAGAAAAGAACTTTTGGCATCCATTTGAAATAATTTTATATCAAAACTTGACGCAAAAACAAGTAATATCCTTATTGACTCAAGTCTAGCTACGGGAGCGAAAGTTTCACCGAAATCGAAACCTTCGACTTGAGAAAATCCTTAAGCGACCAATCTTACTTTGTTTCTCACAACCATTCAACTTTCATCTTGCTAATCTCTAAAAACCCATTTTGTACCAATAACGTTGTGTTTTTTTGGGTCTCTCCACCAATGTCCAAACATCGTTCCGGGTGAAGTTATTGAGTGTAATATTCTAAATTTCATTTAGGGAGGATTTTATTCGGGACAGAGAACTATTTAAAAATTCAAAGTTTTAGGGAATTTTGGACCCTGGGCCTCCGGCCCAGGCTGGTGCAACCCTGGCCGGCCAATGGCCAGCCAAGAGTGGGCCAAGGAGGGGGGATACGCACCAGGACCAACTCCCATGCACCCCCACTCTCCTCCCAACCCTAGCCGCCCCCTTCTCCCCTCTCCCTCCCCATTCCCTCCTTGAGCCGCCACCCCCTCTCCTCAACCCGCCGCCACCTCCTGCCCCTGGCGCCGCCTCCTCCCCGTGGTGTCAGCCCCTGGTGATCCCCGGTACTGCCCTCCAAAATCTTCCCCGACACCGCCTCCTCCTGCCCTCTCATCCAACCGGTTTTGCCCCCCGTTCTGGCCAGCCATTGAAGGGAGGAAGAAGGAGAGAGGGGAGTTCTTCGGGAGGTTGAACACCGTCACCCTGCGGGTCTTCAAGGGTAATGAAAAGTTGGTTTCATTGTTTGATGTCTATTGGATGAGAAATTGATTAGTAAGATTGAATCGAATTGCTATGGTAGAATTTTCAGAATCTGTCCAGATTGTTGCCGCCCAGTTTCGACCTCTTAGAGGCCGATCTGTAGGTTCTCCCCTTCTAGAGAATTGTAGCCACGGTTCTTAGCTTTCCATAGTCACCAAGATCACCAGAATACGATCTGCGGTTCAAAAGTTATGATAGATTCTTTATTGCTGTCCTAAGAAACCTGATGAGAATTGTCAGTATAGTTGTTTAATGAAATATGACTTGTTTAAGATCAGATTCATATTTGTCACCTAAAACTATTTCTCTATATAATTTTATCATCTTTCCATATTGATAAAGAACACTCAAATTGGATGTATAGATTAAAAGTTATGTTATGTTCTTCGCCGCTGTTCCGTTCGTTAGGTATTTTCACATGCTATTTAGTTAAATATTTGGGAAGAATTAGAAAATCTTGTCAACTAGAGTTTTGAAGGTTTGCTCGTTAAGTTTCATTGGGCACTGAACTCATGTCATTCCGAGTTCCAGATCATTAGATATGAATTTTTCCATCTCGCTGTCCAGAATTGTTTTAGATGGATGAATTGTATGTTTTCAGTTCGGGTCTATTCGTTGTATTGGGTAGTCAGGGGGTATTGTAGATCACCGGTAGCATTGTCATATCATGTTTTTTTTATTTTGAGTACATCATTGTGTAGGCGACGAGTGTAGGAGCACCTTCATTGCCTCCTAGCGCGTCACATCGCGGAAGGCAAGTACAATGTGTTAAGATATATTAATTTCTGTTGAATGTTTGTTGATGTGATGTTATTGTTATGATCCATGTTCATATTCAATGATATATATTTCGTTCTTAATTGATAATCCATGTGGATGAAAGTGGTGACATTCATTGCATATGTTTCATTCCATTCATACGTTGTTTAAGTTCCGTCCACGGGAGTGTAATAGTAAAGACCCATCAATTCCAGTATGGGCACGTAAGACCCACCATTTCAATGTGGGCAATTTCAGACACCCGTATGAAACGTTATTCGTACGGTGATTGGATCCCCGAACTTTGTTAAGTACGGGCTTAGGTGAACACCGACGGGTGTGTCACTCGCTATACTGGTATGAGCATGTGTGCAGTCCATTCTTTTCAATACATCCATTCATTCCATTCATACACATCAGTTTTCAGAGATAAGTTCATAGTTCGTATTGAGATTGACTTGTTCATAACCTTGTATGTTAAATTATTTACTGTACTTGTTGAGTTTCGACTCATTCTTGTTTTATTTATTTATTTAGGTGAACGTTGATGATGGCTTTGTAAGGAGGTAGTGGACAAGCACCTTTCACTCAGTTCACCATAATTTACCTTCATTAATAAGTTCGATTATGTCTTCCATTTGATAACTGAGGAACTGTAATAAATAAATTTAAGACTACATGATATTTATCTCCATGTTATGTTTTGTTAAATGCTGCTAGTGGTTTGTTTTAATTACTCCCTGATTATATTCAAGTGAATTCAGTCTTTATTCCTGCCATGCTACTATGAAAGTTGGTCTCTTTATGTACTTAGAGGAGTTACATTTTAAATTCTTTCGCAATGTGGTTGTATGTTAGTTCTTTAGGTAACATCTTGCCTTCCGAATAGCTAGGGTGTTACATTGAGTTCTTCATGCATAGCATTCACTTAGTTTGGATAATCTAGTGCTTCATCTACATGTTTTGGCTCAAAAGAAAAGACAAAAGAGTAATGTTCACAAAAAGAAGTGACACGAGATCGAGTTTGAACACCCCTACTCACATCACCCAATATTTGATCTTTTGGATGATCCTTTGCAATTGTATTATGAATTCTTGGTGGTAAGTTTGATAGTTGATCATCTTCCTTGTTGTCATGTTCATCAATTTCAATTTGATTTGTTGTGGAAGGGGTGGGAGGTTCGACTTGAGTGGAAGATGATGGGTCATTTGGATATTCTTTTGGCTCGATGTCTCCAATTTGCATATTCTTCATGTAACACCCTGGCTATTCGGAAGCCAAGATGTCACACAAATCTAACAAAGATACTAATAGTACACAACATTACCAGGTTAATCAGGCTCAATCATCAATATCCCATAAGAAACGACGATAAACGATTAACAGATTCATGGGAAGGAATGGAAAATAGTCATAAAACGACGTACAGTAAGCATTACCAAAATTGGATTATTACAATATGGAAATTTATCAAATAGTTGACATGACTGAAAGATAACATTAGTTATTATGGTTTGATAAAGGTGTTGTGCAGCGTGCTGGACTACCCCACAAAAGGTCTTGCCTTCTTCCTCATTTACCTAAATAAAACAAACAAAGTAAGGATGAGTCAAAGACTCAGTAAGTATATTTAACGAATAAACGAAACATCAAGAGAACAAGATAATCACAATCCACTTGTAAACACTTCTATGAACATTTATGGAAATGCATGGAATGGAATAATGCAATGAAGGAATGGACTGCTCACAACTTATACCGGTATAGTGAGTGACACACCCGTCGGTGTTCACTTAAGCCCGTACTTAATAAAGTCCGGGGACCCAAATGCCATATGAAGAACGTTTCATACGGGTGTCCGAAACTGCACACATTGAAATGGTGGGTCTTACATACCCATATTGAAATGGTGGGTATAATGTGCCTATACTGGAATTGATGGGACTTACAAAATTCCACTCCCGTGGAAGGAAATAGAACAACATGAATGGAATGAATCAATGAATATGAATGCCATTAACTGAAATCACATGATGTATCCATTCGAAATGAAATAAATATCATGGACGAATATCAAGAACATTCAATATCTTCTCTCACAAGAATTATCACTTGAACAATAATCGACATCATGGATGAATAACAAGGACATTCACAAACATATCACATCATCAAGCAACAGTCGAAATCAACACATTTTGACATAAGGTACTTGCATGTAATGGAATATGGATGTTGCTCAACACTTTCGATTGAAAACATGGATATTGGAAACATTAGAAAGAACACAACCACAAATCATTCATCAAGGTGATGGATTACAATGTACTTGCCTTCCGTGCTGCGACGTACTAGGAAGTAACGAAGGTGTCCTTCCACCCACCGCATCACCGCCTACACAAGCATTTACACGGGATAAGGATAACAAGGTATGACGTATCTACACATGCTCTACCATACCCTCTAACCATCCCACAAAACTATGAGTTCAATTTGACAACTTCACCCAAAAGGCCGGATTACTGCTCTACTGGCAGTTGTACGAGAAAATTCACAATTAAATATCTATAACTCCAAAAGACCTGAAACTAGTGCTCAGCTAATCCTAACGAACTAGGCTACAAAACTTTAGTTGGCGGGATCCTCTGATTCGGCCAAAACAGAGGACTAAACTGCCCAAGAAGACACCGACAGAAACCTGTCCAGATTCCAGAACAGTGGTAAAGAAAAGCATGTAACTTTCAGTCTATTGATCCTATGGAGATTATCTTTATCAATATGGAATCATGGCGAAATTATCTTCAAAAACCTATTTGGGTGGCCGCCCTGGATCTGGCTCTAACTAGAACAAAACTGAGGAGAAACCGACAGTCTTCAAAATCTCTGACAAACAGAGTAGTGTGCAGTTAAAAACTTCATAACTCCTAAATCACAGGGTGGAATCTCATGATCTCGGTTCCAAAAGAAAGCTAACGAAACCAGGAACAAAACTCTAGGAGATGAAAACCCGAGATTTTGCCTCTAAGTAATTCATAATGGCCCGACAAGAAAATCTGCCAAAACACGTTAGCTGTCCAGAACAGTCGTGGTAAAACTACCATATCTCCTAAACCGTAACTCCAAATCAGATGATCTCAGTGCCTAAAGAAAGCTAAGATCAAGGGTTACAACTTTCTAAGAGGTGGGAGAATCAGAAAACAGACGGAACTTACCCAAATCTGATGAACAAATCTGGCGTACGACAGGGAGGAGGGTGGCGGCCGGTTGGAGAGGGGGAGGAGAGGGTGGCGGCTTGGGGAGGGGAGTGGGGAGAGAGAGGGGAGAGGCTAGGGTTTGGGAGGGGGGAGGAAAAACCCCTTGGCTGGCCCCTCTCATGGGCCCCTCATGGGCTGCGGCCCAGGCCCAGGTTGTCGGAAGATCGCTGAAAACCCCCCGCCGATTCAGAAAATTTCAGTTCTTGTTTGCCTTTCCCTCCCCAGCTACTTTTCTAATTACCCGATCCGAATCCGGTATTACACTTCATTGCTTGCCTTAATGCTTCATTACCTACATCATACAAATTCTCTTGTTCTTCTTGTGAGCCGTTAGTTTCATCAAATTAAACATCGTGTTTTTGTTCAACCAAATCGGTATTTTTGTTAAAAACACAATAAGCTTTTTCTATTTGATAAATATCTAAGCAAGAAACCAACATTACATCGACTTGCAAATTTTGAAAGACGAATACCTTTTCTCAAAATGTAACATTTGCAACCAAATACACGAAAATATGAAATGTTCCATTTTCTTCCAAGAAGAAACTCATAAGAAGTCTTTTTCAAGAGGCGATGCAAATAAAAGCGATTTATAGCATGACAAGCGGTATTAATTGCTTCCGCCCAAATGCTATCAAAAGTATTATATTCATCAAGCATTATCCTAGCTATTTTAATTAATGTTCAATTTTTCCTTTCTATAACTCCATTTTGCTCCATAGTGTAGGTTGTAGAAAGTTCATGCTTTATTCCAAGTTCATTAGAAAAATCTATAATTTTAGTGTTCTTGAACTCGAAACCATTTTCACTACGTATTTTCTTAATTTTGAAATCAAATTCATTTTGAGCCCTTTTTGCAAAATTTTTGAAAATGCCGGAGGTTTCGGCTTTGTCATCTAGGAATAATACCTATGTATATCTAGAGTAATATTCCCCAATGACTAAATGTAGTACCCCGAATATCGATTAGAGAGAAGGTTAATCGGGCGAGGGAATTAATTAAAAACTTAATCTTTTTGGGGAAAATCTGGAACCTGGGCTTCCAACCCAAGCTAGGGCTGCCTTTGGCGGCCAATTTGTGGGCCAAGAAGGGGAGGCGCCCAAGAGGGCCCAAGCCCAAGCCGCCACCCTCTCCTTAACCCTAGGCCAAAACCCCACTTCCCCCTTTTTCCCCCACCCCTCCCCCTTGAGCCGCCACCTCCCCTCCCATGGCCGGCTCCTTGCTGCTCCTTGGTGTCCTCGCTGCTGTGGTGTGGTCTCCGGTGATCCCGGTGCTTCTCCCAAGAACCCTCCGACATCTCCTTTCCCGCTGCCGACACCGCCATCCTTCGCATCCTTGTGGCGGCCCTTTGGAGAGGGAGGAGAGGAGAAGGAGGGAGGCCTTAGGGAACCAGATCATCGTCGTTCTTCGGGTCTTCAAGGGTAACGAAAGTCCCGATTCGCTGTTTGTATTAGTTTTGTTGCACTTTTGTTCATTTGGATTGGTTTAGACTGCGAATCCAGATCTGTCCAGATTAGTGCAGTAGTTTGTGCGTGGGATTGAAGGCCTTTAGAGGCCGAATCTCAGGTCAACGTCTTCTGGAGAATTGTTCCTGGTTTCATTAGCTTTCTTTTGGCACCTGGATCATGAATTTTCACCCAGTAGATTAAAAGTTATGACTGTTTTACTACGTGCTGGTCTGTCTGTCAGAACTGCTGGGTATAGTCGGTTGCACTTAGGTTTTGATCTAGTTAGAGTCAGAATCAGGTCGGCCACCCAACTAGGTTTTTCAAGATAATTTCACCATGTTTCCAGGCTGATAAAAATCACTTTATTTGGATCAGTGGTTTAAAAGTTAGAGCATTTTCTTTAGGGCTGTTCAGATTTCTGGGCAGACTGCAGTTGTAGTTTTTCAATGGATGGTTAGACCTCTGTAATGGCCGAATTAGAGTTTACCATCAACTAGAGTTTTGTAGCCAGTTAAGTTAAGAAAATTTGAGCACTGGTTTCAGGTCTTTTGGACTTACGGTTTTTTATTGGTGAATTTTCTAGTAAAACTGCCAGATTAGTGATAATTGAAATGTTTGGGTAAATTGATCAAATTGAACTTTTATTGGGTTAGTTTGGTTAGAGATGGAGGAGGACACGTGTAGCCTTTCCATACCCGCTTGTCCTCATTTCGATTATTTTATATTGTAGGCGGTGAAGCGGTGAGTGGAGGGTATCTCAATTACCTCCCAACCCGCTGCAGTAGCGCGAGCAAGTAATTTGTATTCAATGTTTGATGTCATGTATGATGTGTGAATGAATGTTTACATTTGTTCGTATTTGTAGATGAATGCCATGTGTTCTTTTCATTTATGATTACTATTCAATATTGACATGTGATCATCATGACATGCATACATTATTTTGGTAAGACCCATCAATTCCAGTATGGGCACTTGAAATCCCACCAATTCCAAGATGGGTACGTGAGTCCACCATTCCAATGTGGGCCACGTTACGTGAGTCCACCATTCCAATGTGGGCCACGTTGGACAGTCGTATGAAACGTTCTTCATACGAATACTTTAAGTGAACACCGACGGTGCTTCACTCGCTATACCTGCAGATATCTTTGATTATGTCCATTTCCTTCAATGCACCATTCCACTTCATCCATTCATAAATTCGTTTCCAGTATATGTTCAAATGATGTTGGTGATATATTGCTCATGGAATGTGTGATTGTTACATACAGTTACTTGCTGAGTCTTTGGCTCATTCTTGCTTTGTTGTTTTATTTAGGTAAATGACAAGGAAGAATGATCTTGTGGAGGGTAGTTCATCACGATGCACTCACTCGTAAACCAAACATTTTGAGGACTTTTACTGTCGTTAATTATGACTCGTGTTGAATTGTAATAAGCCAGTTTGGTCATAACTACCTTATCTTTCTGAATTGTTTACTTCCATTTCGTTGATTAAAACTTCATGATGAATACTTGTTTCCGTATAATCTTAATACTTGTTTCACCTTATCATACGATTCGATGTTATTCAATGGAAGAGTAGTGGTTGTAGGTGACATCTTGACTTCCTTATAGTCAGGGTGTTACAGTTGGTATCAGAGCGGGCTTTAGGTCCGTGGTTCATTCAAACATATTAAATTGACACACTGTGCACATTAGGAGGGGTTGGGTAAACTGTTGCTTCCGCATTCCAATTGTTGTGACTCGATTAATGAGTCGTTGTTGAGTTGTTTTGTGCTATGATGTGTTAAACTATGATATGATGTGTTATCCTATATATATATATATATGGATTAATTTTATGATTGTCATGAGATGATCCTATATATTCATAATTGATTGCATTAGCTATGCGTATCGGTAGCGGACGTTGAGCAGTTGAGTTCGTGGTTGTTGTCCTGGGTTTTGCCAGGCTACACCACTGTTCGTGTTGTAATAGTAGAGAAGTTGTTACCCCTGTTCCATAGTTCTGTGTTGAGCCTGAGCTCATTGATGAAGTTGTTGTCCTTCTCAAGTTTGTATCTGGTTTTCTGGTTGTAGTTTCTGATAGTTCGTGAATTTCTTTTGAATGGAGGGTTATAATGAAGTGGGCAATCTCTAGTAGATTTCTGATCGTTCTTTGAAACAATTATTGTTCTTTCTACTATTGTGATATTTCTGCTCCACGTGAGCGTAGTTAAATTTGCAAGATTTACCTTTTCACGGAGTTCTGCTTTTACCTGTTGGAAAATTCAACCCGTGTTTTCGCTGGGGTTTGGGCATTGGCGATTTCTTTTGCAAGTTCTTTATCAAGTGCACAATGATCTTGCATATTTCTTTTTGGGATGCTTTAGACAGTGGTTCTCTTCCTTGATTTCTGATTTTGACAAATTCTTGTCCGGTGGTAGTTGATGAATTTCTCTTAGGTTCATGATTCATGATAGTTGATGAGATCCAATAGGTCTTTAAAGGTTCTCTGAAAATATTATTGTTTTTCATTGTTGAATTTCTTTTATTTTAAATGATCTTGACGGTTGGCAATATTGATATTTCCATGTTTGTTCCTTCTCATTGGAAAATAGCGACTCGTTTACTCGCTTGATAGTTTGTATAATGAGAGTTTTCATTGCAAGTTCGTTAACACGAGGAAGCATTGGCTCCATGTATTTCTTTTGGATCATTCCGCGTCTTGAAGTTTAACGATCTCTTTTACGAGGATTAGTGTTAAAACCCTTTTGGGGTGCCTTGTGGTGATTAAGTCGGAGATGGTAATCAAACAATTTGGTTGGCTACGGTTCCTATTGGTCCCTAGATGTTTTTCAAAACAAATCTTGTCTTTCGATTCTTGAGCTCTCTTTGCTACTTGTACACGATATTATTGACAAGATCATTCTTTTGTAAGGGTCCTATCTCACTTGTTGATTAAGGGACCCAGTTAACTGCTTGGTATTTTGATAACGGAATTATCTTCTACTAAGTTTATTGAAGAAATTTCACTCAGTTCAATTCTTTTGGAGTAGTTGGAGTGTTGGAGTTTATAACCTCCTTTGAAAAGGAAAAGTGTCGAGACCCTTTCTAATGTTTTGTGGTGTTGTGTGAGAGGTTTGTCTTAGCTTTGTGGCATTCGTACTAGGTTACTTTTCGAGAACAAGTTGTTATTACAATTCCATTTGATGCTGAAAATTTCTATAACCCGATTTGTTATGTTTCCTTTAGAAGGTTTATTGATATGATCAGTAATGTGAGAATAAGGTTGATTCTTTTATAGAGAAATAAGTTTGACCACCTTTCTTGATGTTTCCAAAATGATTCAATTTCGAGTTTTGTGTTCATGACCTACTGGAGGTCCAAGTTTATTATGATAAACGAAGTTTGCCGCGTAAAACGATTTGTTGCAAAGTTATAATGGTTCTTCGATGATGCGGCGTTTTGATCTTGAATGCTCGTTGTTCTTATCTCAGAAGATCCGACATTCTCTTCTTGCGAGGCTTATGTTTTCAATTGTGGACTCCACCTATGTTCAATGAGTTCATTGCCTAATTGGTTTTCCCCTGAGTTCTGTGTTCCTTGCGAGTGGTAAGTGATTTTGTAGTTGGTGAAGATCGTTTCTATTTGCCTCTTCTTTCGAGAAGGAATCAACCCATTCATTCCACGTGGGTCTTCCGAAAAGTTTTCTAAGTGTTGTTATGGGGTTGATGTTAATATCTTGTAGTAAATTGATCGCCTTTAGTGGCATTGTTCAAATAAGAATATTTCAAGTTTAGCTTTCACGGTACCTTGGAGCTCGTGAATCAACTGGTAACTGAAATTATTTTGGGTAACTAGAGGATTTGGTTTAACCTATTGTTTCTTAAAGGTTTCGTGTGATTTTCCGAAAGGCTCCTTGGTTTGAGTTCGCAAAGTAAGGTTGCAATAAAAGAATATTTTCGTTGATCCTTCGAGACGGTTAATCCGCTTGTTTTCCGTGAAATCTCGTAAAGGGAAATGTTTGAGTTTTGTGGTGAGAACATTTGGATCTCGTGTTTCCACGTAGATGAACTGCTTTGAGCAAGTTGGCTGTTGAAGGATCTTATCGATTCTTAATTAAATCTTGTGGTTATTTGAAGCGCCCCTAAATTTGTCGCTCTTTCCGCTCAAGAGATGGCAAATTTCAAACGTAAAATCTTTCTTTCGTGTCATACCGTTATTTGCTATTCTCTTTTGAGGGATGTGTGCCTCCAATTATGAACTCGCTTTCTTTCCAAGATCACCTTTATTAGAATATTTCTTTTGGTTTCTTGGCGTAGTGGTGAGCAACGCTTCCTATATGAATGAACTTGTTTTTGTTTGCCTCTTCCTTTTGAGAAAGGATCACAGCTTCGTGTTGCGAAGTGTTTGCAAGGTGAAAGTTTGGCAACCTGCTTGGTGGTGGATGAGTAATCGTAGCGATGATATTTTGCTACCAAGTTATCGGAGGAGTAGTAGAAGGTGAAATAGTTTTGATCTGTATTCCTTGGAGGAAATTGATTCACCCGAGATGTTTGACTTCAAGTAAGTCCGAAAAGTGTTACTACCGATTAACACCGTATAGTGAAATTCTAGAACTTCAATTCGAGATTGAAAGGTTGGTGATTATCTGAGGTATGGAAACCTTCATTGAATTTTTAGAGTAACGCAATTGGATAACATTGCGAGATGGTGTGGGTGATTTCTGATGATGTCAATGAGTGAGTATGTTAGAATGGTGGTATTGTTGGAGATTTAATTCGATGATTTCACAATCGCTTATAAGAGCAATCTGTTGTAGAGGTTTTGGAAATTGGATCTGGGTTTTGCATTTTTATGCTAGACCATTGGTCACACGATGATTGTGCGTAGAGGAAGTGGGATAATAAAGTTTCCTGAGCAATGAATGGTCATTGATAGAACTCTTCTGATGTAGTACATGTCCGTATGTGCTAAGGATCTTGAATTGTTGTTATTGGAAATTGAAGATAATGTGATTGCGTGGTGCCTACTATTGTGGTGTTATGGATGCTTTCAATCAAATCGATTCTCAGATTACCTAGAGTATCCAGAGATTTCATAGAGTCTCTTCACAATGGTGTGGATGATTTAATTCGGTTTGAGCATGATTTGAGGATATTTAACTAAAAGGTTTAAGCTCGTGTGGTATGCGATGAATTCAAATTTCAAGGATTCGAGAGAAATTTTATTCCTAGAAGAAAGAAACGTGGAAAGGAATGTTCATCGGATAATGAGGTGTTTTCTTGATTCTCGGTTGAGTTTGGTGTTGATGACCTGTTTTCGCAATTTGAGTTGAGGTTTTGTTGGCGTGTAGATTCTTTCCAATTCGCATAAACCGCGGTGTTTGGTTTGGGCGTGCGATAATTTCTCCTTTGGTTGTATTGGTGTTCATTTGTAAACCGCCTATTTAGAAAATGGATTTGTTTTGAAATGAATCACAAATTTGGAATTTAATCTTTTGGTGGAGAATTAGTATTTTGTGGACGCGACGAGGACTCTTTATTTCCAGCTTGGATTATCTTCGTTTGAAGGTTGCGAAATTGGAAAGTTAGCTTATCACATTGACCGCCTCGAATCCATATGCGAAGCACGTAACGTCTGTTGCGTTCTGGGGTTAAGTGAACAGCTGAGCCATTGAAAGTTTGAGATTTAGTTAAAGGTGTTGACCAACGTGTAAAGTCTTACCTTCGATCCTCTTCTAATAAGTGAACCCAGAAAGTTCAGGCTGAGCATTAGGTCACCGTCGCTTTACGCCTTTGTGTTGTGGTTTTCTAGTCCGAAAGAGGCCACTTGCGAGCTAGAGTCCTCGTGCGCGGCGATATCGATCCGCACTTCGTTCTAATACGTGCTTATCACTGATAATTACAGTGACATTTTCTTTTGTATAGATCGGTGCGTAGATTCGAGGTCGAATCCTGTTAAGGGGGTTAGAATGTAGTACCCCGAATATCGATTAGAGAGAAGGTTAATCGGGCGAGGGAATTAATTAAAAACTTAATCTTTTTGGCTAAAATCTGGAACCTGGGCTTCCAACCCAAGCTAGGGCTGCCTTTGGCGGCCAATTTGTGGGCCAAGAAGGGGAGGCGCCCAAGAGGGCCCAAGCCCAAGCCGCCACCCTCTCCTTAACCCTAGGCCAAAACCCCACTTCCCCTTTTTCCCCACCCTCCCCTTGAGCCGCCACCTCCTCCCATGGCCGGCTCCTTGCTGCTCCTTGGTGTCCTCGCTGCTGTGGTGTGGTCTCCGGTGATCCCGGTGCTTCTCCCCAAGAACCCTCCGACATCTCCTTTCCCTGTCGACACCGCCATCCTTCGCATCCTTGTGGCGGCCCTTTGGAGAGGGAGGAGAGGAGAAGGAGGGAGGCCTTAGGGAACCAGATCATCGTCGTTCTTCGGGTCTTCAAGGGTAACGAAAGTCCCGATTCGCTGTTTGTATTAGTTTTGTTGCACTTTTGTTCATTTGGATTGGTTTAGACTGCGAATCCAGATCTGTCCAGATTAGTGCAGTAGTTTGTGCGTGGGATTGAAGGCCTTTAGAGGCCGAATCTCAGGTCAACGTCTTCTGGAGAATTGTTCCTGGTTTCATTAGCTTTCTTTTGGCACCTGGATCATGAATTTTCACCCAGTAGATTAAAAGTTATGACTGTTTTACTACGTGCTGGTCTGTCTGTCAGAACTGCTGGGTATAGTCGGTTGCACTTAGGTTTTGATCTAGTTAGAGTCAGAATCAGGTCGGCCACCCAACTAGGTTTTTCAAGATAATTTCACCATGTTTCCAGGCTGATAAAAATCACTTTATTTGGATCAGTGGTTTAAAAGTTAGAGCATTTTCTTTAGGGCTGTTCAGATTTCTGGGCAGACTGCAGTTGTAGTTTTTCAATGGATGGTTAGACCTCTGTAATGGCCGAATTAGAGTTTACCATCAACTAGAGTTTTGTAGCCAGTTAAGTTAAGAAAATTTGAGCACTGGTTTCAGGTCTTTTGGACTTACGGTTTTTTATTGGTGAATTTTCTAGTAAAACTGCCAGATTAGTGATAATTGAAATGTTTGGGTAAATTGATCAAATTGAACTTTTATTGGGTTAGTTTGGTTAGAGATGGAGGGAGGACACGTGTAGCCTTTCCATACCCGCTTGTCCTCATTTCGATTATTTTATATTGTAGGCGGTGAAGCGGTGAGTGGAGGGGTATCTCAATTACCTCCCAACCTGTTGCAGCATGTGCAGTAAGTAATTTGTATTCAATGTTTGATGTCATGTATGATGTGTGAATGAATGTTTACATTTGTTCGTATTTGTAGATGAATGCCATGTGTTCTTTTCATTTATGATTACTATTCAATATTGACATGTGATCATCATGACATGCATACATTATTTTGGTAAGACCCATCAATTCCATTATGGGCACTTGAAATCCCATCAATTCCAAGATGGGTACGTGAGTCCACCATTCCAATGTGGGCCACGTTACGTGAGTCCACCATTCCAATGTGGGCCACGTTGGACGATCGTATGAAACGTTCTTCATACGAATACTTTAAGTGAACACCGACGGTGCTTCACTCGCTATACCAGATATGTTTGCATTATGTCCATTTCCTTCAATGCACCATTCCACTTCATCCATTCATAAATTCGTTTCAGATATGTTCAAATGATGTTGGTGATATATTGCTCATGGAATGTGTGATTGTTACATACTGCTATTTGTCGAGTCTTTGGCTCATTCTTGCTTTGTTGTTTTATTTAGGTAAATGACAAGGAAGAATGATCTTGTGGAGGGTAGTTCATCACGATGCACTCACTTCCGTAAACCAAACATTTTGAGGACTTTTACTGTCGTTAATTATGACTCGTGTTGAATTGTAATAAGCCAGTTTGGTCATAACTACCTTATCTTTCTGAATTGTTTACTTCCATTTCGTTGATTAAAACTTCATGATGAATACTTGTTTCCGTATAATCTTAATACTTGTTTCACCTTATCATACGATTCGATGTTATTCAATGGAAGAGTAGTGGTTGTAGGTGACATCTTGACTTCCTTATAGTCAGGGTGTTACACTAAACAATAGCTATTACCCCTGATACTCTTATTGGTTATTGGCCCAAACAAATCCATGTGTAAGAGTTCTAATGGTCTAGAAGTCGACATGATACTTTTGGAAGGATAAGAATTTGCGACTTGTTTCCTAGCTTGACAAGCAATACAAAGTCTATTCTTCACAAACTTCACATCTTTCAAGCCAACAACTAAATCATGTTTAAAAATCGTTTTAAGTTGAATCATACCAACATGAGCTAGCCTTCTATGCCAAAGCCAACCCAAAGAAGTTTTTACAATCAAACATGTTTTCAAGCATGAATCATTTGAAGAAAAATCCACTAGATAAAGATTTCTAAATCTAAATCATTTGAAGGCTAAAGAGTTATTCTTTTCATTAAAAATAGAAACATCATCTTGAGAGAATGAATAAATTAAGCGAAGATCACATATTTGAGCAACGGATAACAAATTAAAATTTAGTTATTCAACTAAAGATACATTAGAAATAGAAAAGTCATTTGAGATAGCGATTTTACCTAGTCCTATTACATGTCCTTTACTATTGTCACCAAAAGTGATCTTATCATTTCCTTCTCCATTCTCGAATGTAGTGAACGACTTTCTATCACCAGTCATATGTTGAGTGCATCCACTATCAAGCACCCAATATTTTCCACGGTCTTGTAGTTCATCTACAAAACAAGAATCAAGTTCTTTTAGGTACCCAAATTTTTTTTGGTCCTTGGAGGTTAGTGACCAAAGTTTTGGGTACCTAAATAGTATTCTTTTTTGCTTAAAATTGAAGTGCCAATAAACTTTGCTACTACTTTGCAATCTTTAGATTTTCTAAGCATATAGCATGAATCATAAGTGCCATAAGACTTAGTATTAGCAATAGAGCATGCATTTTGTAAATGATCAACACTAAGAAATTTATTGCAATATTTCCCTTTTTACAAACCTTGCGGGCTTGTAAATTGGCTTATTACCTTTCTTGGAAATAAACTCAAATCCTTCCTTGTTAAATGAGCATCTTTGCTCACTTAATAACTTGTCAAGGGTTGGTTTTCCCTTGAAGCATCTTTTCAAACTTTTGTTCAATTTTGTGACTTTCTCTTTTAATTCATGATTTTCAACAATGAGCAATAGATCACATGTATTAGCCATATTAGCAATTGAATCAATTTTAGAGCAACATGGCATGGATAACAAATCATCACATGATGTAGAAGTGCTAGACATTGATATAGCATTTGGAGCAACTTCTACTCTAGACATCTCAGTCATTAGATCGCAAGTAATTCCAACATTTGAATGAGATTTTTCAATATCTTGTAGAAGGAGAGAGTCATGAGTTTCCTTTAGCTCCTGATAAGAGTCTTTTAGAGAGATATACTCTTTCTTCAAGACTTTAAATTTTGACTTCTCTTTTCCAAGATATTCATTCAATTCTTCAAGCATATCCATTAATTCATCATATGAATGTTCATTATCATTAATGGATTTTACCTTATCTCCTTTTGCAATGAGGCAAGTAGGAGTAGAGAATAGTAATGACGCTTCCTTGATGGTGATGTCGACAAGTTCACTTTTCTTGGAGAATTCTTCATCATCAAAATCGAGTCGGAATACTCCTCATTAGAGTCTCATTCTTTAATATGAGCTTCATTCTTACCATCTTTGTGAAGCTTCTTAAAAAGCTTCTTCTTACCGTTGTATTCCTTCTTCTTTCAAGACTTGCACTTGTCATCCTTCTTGGTAGGACAATGAGAGGTAATATGCCCCTTCTCATCGCACTCACAAAAATTGATATTGCTATAGTGCTTGTTGTCGTTGGAGAATTGCCCTTTCTTGCTCTTGTCAAAATTAAACCTTCGATATGGGCGTCTTCTCATGAATTTCTTCATTCTCCTCACAAGGAGAGCTAATTCTTCTTTGAAGTCTTCTTTTTTCATCCTCCTCTTCATCACTTTCTTCCGCTCTCACCTTGAAAGTGGTAATCTTCTTCTTTGAGGAAGATGACTCCAAAATCTCTTTCGTGTCCTTCTTGTACAACTCATTAGTTATGAGGTTGTTCAAGAGTCTGATTGACGTCATTTTTGGCAACTCGGGAGAGTTGAGAAATAACATCGCCAACGTCTCGTATTCATCCGGTAGAGCCCTAAGCATCTTACACACTGTTAGACCATGTGGCTAGGTTTAGAATATTTTAGTTGATGAATAATTGATATTAGTGCTTACTGATGTTATTTGAGGCGTGTGGTGTGTGTGTGGACTTATATTAGTCAGGATGGAAAGAATTTGTGCTAGGAAAAGATGGTGTTTTGGTCTTTGCATGTGCAGGGTAACTTGGAGGCGATCGTGGTCTACGGCGAGGACCGGGAGATGGCTTGGTGTGAAGTCATGGTCTAAAGGGTCGAGGATGTTGGAGGAGACGGTCGATCTCGAGTTGAGGTGCGTGGAGATCAAAGATGGATGATGCATGTTGGAGCTATTGAGCTGCGGTTTAGAGGCTACAACATGTGACAATTTTGAGATATCCAAAATTGATTTTATAATCTGGTGTAAAAGCCCACGTATTGGGCCTAGGACTTTAGCGGGCCGTACGTGGGTGTGTTGTGGGATTGGTGAGTGTTGACGTATAAAAGGGATTATGAGTTCGGCTGTGTATTGCGGCTGTTCACGAAGGAAATCAAAGAGATATGCTAGGGTCTGGCGGCTGCATAGTGGCGAGACAGTCGAGTCCTAGGCTCTAGGATTTTGGATTTGATTGAGGTGCTCTATATATGAGATGTGCTATTATGTGAGATTTTTGAATGTGATCGATGTGCATGTAAGCTTTTGGTGTTGGGTGATTAAGAGCATCACCTTTTGGCGTTGTGATCTTCAGAGAAAAAGGTGAGAGGTTTTTGTTAGAATGATCTCCTCAGAGGCATTTGGCCCAACGGCCAAATGCCTCGCGCCCTGATCGGGGGCGCCCAGCCCATTGGCTGGTGGGCCCCTGTCGCCAGCGCTATAAAGAGAGGTTGGGGCCGGGGCGGCACGCACCACGAGGTTGACCGTGCCGCCGCCACAAACCCTAACCGACACAAACCCTAATCCGATCTAAGAGGGTGCGCTGTAGCGACGGGAAGCACCACCGCTGCTGGATCTCCGCCGCCAGAGAGCTCGCCTCCACCGGCCACGCTCCAGGGACGGGATCGACCACCGCCATCTCCACCGACGGGATCGACCACCGCCGCCTCTACCACCCGCAAACCACCATGGCCAACTCTACCTCCTCTACCATGGACGGTAACCCTACTCTCTCTCTCTCTCTCTCGGTTTCTCTCAGACCCGATACAAAACAAGATCAAAACCCAGATCTAATCAAAAGAGATCAAAAGCAAAGTCCTATCAGTTTTGGCTTTCCTGTTGAGTTCCTGAGAAAATGGATCTAGCAATTTGTGTCCTGCGCGAGCCATCCATCTACAGTTTTCTACTGCATCGACGTTGCCGCATCAAACGTTAAAATTCACGTGTGCTCCATCTAGAGGTGAGGTGGCGCCGTGCGTGACGTGAGGCAGAGCGATGCTTGGCTGCTCTACGTGTTTGGGGCCGTGCCGGAGACGCCTTGACGAATGACAGTATTAAGTGTGTGCGACGACAGAACGTTGTGCACACGCGCGGAAAGAAATCACCGCAGTGTTTCATCTTTTAATCAAGCAGCAGCATTGTTGGTTTTCCAGGAGAGAGAAGAACGACCAAAAGAACGCCTTCGATTTTTAATTTGCTACAGTACCATATGTTGTAGATACAGTACATCACACTGTTTGCTACAACACATGCGAGGTTTGCTATAGTACCAGCTGCCGGTGCCACCCCTCCCTCGCGCCACCCCCTCCATCTTCTCCCTCCGCTCCGATCGCAGCCTCCTCCCTCCTCACCAGTCGCCTCTCCCAACTCCCTCCCTTCCCGAGCCGGCTCTGCCGCCTACTCCTCCTCCTCCCTCCGCGCCACATGACCTATAGGAATAGTGTGGGCTGGGCCAACAGTGACATACCTCGGGTTGGCCTGACCGGCACGGCCTATCTGGCAACCTCTACGAGTAAATATGTCATCAAAAGTATTTTGATATCATTATATTTTTTATAATTTTAAGTAACATAGTTTTAAACAAAGTCATGGTCAAAGACATATCCGAAGTCTAAAGTGACATGTAGAAGAAAAAAAATTGAGGTAATAACATGTGTGAGGGTGTGTGTACGCATGTCCTCATTAGTTTATAAAATGTCCAAAGGTCCCATATTACATAACTTCCACATTTTTTGGACCAGAGCAGCGCAAGCATATTCATCCTAGACAGGTTGGATGCCTTTGTATTTGCCAAAATGTATCGGTCGTTCTGGTCTAATGTTTGTATTCAATGCATTTTGGGAGAAATGTTGATGACAATAATTAGAGACCAGATCATCCAATTGTGACAGATTTTCTGCTATTTAAGGGCGGTACAGTGCACTGACAGATGCTGGGGGAAAGGACGGCAGGGACCAGGTTTTTCGGGGCTTGTAATGTGCAATTGTGACAAATCCTGAGTTTTGACATGAAATCCAAGATTTCATAAGCAGTGACCTACATCAACAGATTTACAGAAACAATCACTTCCTCCTCTCCTCCACCCCCCCTTACAGAGGAAAGCTAAAGGCCATGGCTGTTTGGTACAGACTACAGATACATGCTGCAATACAATTAACTTACTAGGCAAAAAAACATATATGGAGAGGAGGGGGAGCGCAGTCACACTGAGATCGAGAGAGAGAGAGCAATAGGATTTACCTCTGCAGTAGTGCTGCTGGCACGGCAGGAGAGAGTACCGGGAAGCCTTTCTTTTCTCTGATTGCCTGTGTTTGTGTGCATGTGTGTCGAAGAAAGCACACAAGGCTCAGTGGCCAGTACTTCCGCTGCGTCTCTTCTCTTCCCCCTCTCTCATCTTTAAACACACGCGGTTAAAATCGCCACTGTTTCCTTTTCCGGGTCACTGAATTGCGCAGCTCGGCTTCAGTGCACCTCTCCCTCAAGCTCTTCTCCCTGTTCTTTCTTGCCTGCTTGATTTCTTTCTTTACTTGCGTCTTTCTTTCAGTCACTTCATTCCACAGACCACAGCCATCTTTTGCTTTCTCCCACTGTTGATCAAAGGAGGTTTGAACTTAACCCCAGGTTGTTGTCCTCCGTTTCTTTTGCCTGGTCTTTTCTGGCTGCAATGGCTGGGGGATTTGAGGGGAGGAGCTCTGCAACTAGAGGAGTCGAGCAGGTATGCAGCAACGAGTGTTTTTCTTGCATTTTCTTTTAAAGCATTGTGGTCTCTTAAGATTTATTTGTAAATCCCACAAGTTCTCAAATGATTCTTCTTTTGGCCGCCTGTAATGTTATCACTGCATTCTTGTTTAGCATAGAAGGATCTGTTCCTCCTGGCTGTCTTTAGCGAGCCAATGAACTCTGCATCCACCCCGCGCGGCCATTACACAACATGATTCACGGTTGTCTTTGGCTGCTTTCATTTTCATAATAATATTTAAAATCTTGATGCACGTTTTTTTTTTATCGATTTTAAAATGTTGACTGAGCACATGATATTTCCTTCTGTGCCTGTCCCAAGTCTGTTTAATATAGTATATGTTTGTTCATTTCACTATTTTCTTGTCTCCATCTTTTTGGGTTCACTTATACCAGAAAATATCAATGCTGGAAAAGACACATCTTAGGAGTTTCCCATTACATGGTTTAACTGCTCAGTTCTTTCCTTCAGGCCATTGTTGCTCTGAAGAAGGGCGCGCATCTACTGAAATGTGGGAAGAGAGGGAAGCCCAAGTTCTGCCCTTTCAGGCTATCTTCTGTGAGTATCTTTGGCACTGTAATTATGTTTAACATAATGCTAGAAGATTACAGATTTACACGTTCTATCACTGACTTCATAGCTTGTACCATGCAACCTCCTGACAACTAGAGAGACAAGTAGTGAGTAGTGACAATGCGATGCAGTGCTCCAGATTCCTAATGTCCAGTGCCTATGCAAATCTGGTCAATCATGTTAAGCTCATTGTTTCAGAACATTTTCACACGAAGAACTGTGCTACAGGTTCATTTACTTTGAATATTCTCTATATCCGGAACTTTCACTCAAGAAATAAGAAGTTAAGAAATACTCAAGACACTGAAATTAAACAGGTACATAAATAGGTCAGCATGGAACTCATACCATGGTAAATAATTGACAGTCGAGATAGTGTTTTGGACTTCCAAGTTCTTCACCGTGGCCTCGGTTAGCATAGCAATGGTCAGCATCCATTGGTGAATTCTGCTGAATTACACTTCTCCTTCACCAGTCTGCATGATCCTTATCCCATCCTATTCC
The DNA here is from genome assembly GCA_036346395.1 of Hsuehochloa calcarea. NCBI lineage: Eukaryota > Viridiplantae > Streptophyta > Magnoliopsida > Poales > Poaceae > Hsuehochloa > Hsuehochloa calcarea. Next base: position 56,429,183 of record CM070596.1, read on the forward strand.
TTCGTGACCTCCTTCCACAAATGTTCCTTGTTTTGTTATTGCTGACAAACAAACCACGTGCCAGCGTCTTACAGAATATAAGTACGATCATACGTACAGTTATTCAGTAAGCTGTGGCATGACACTGTCCAGTACTCCAGCATTTTGAAACTCTGTCTTATGCCTGGAAGCAAGGAAAGTAACACCATCTTTGATTGTTGAAATCAGAGTACATGAGTTATATATATATAGACTACAGCTATCATGTGAACGCGTACAGCTATCATGTAGGAAGCCGAAGCACCATCCTGTATAACACGCTCTTACAGTCAGAACGTCGCCAAGGCAGACATTCAGACTGGACCTAAATTCGGTGAAGACGGAAGTCTCGCGGACGACGGTCCGGCGATGATGATCCGGCGTGATGACGACGGTAGACGGGGCGCTCGGAAGACCATTAGGGAGTGCCGTGTCGACGAGCGCACCGCGTCACGCCACGATGTCATCGGAAGAGAGGAGGCGCCGGAGAGGTTGGAGCCGAGGCGGTGAAGTCCGGAGCCGAGGAACGTCGACATGTCGGCAGGGCGACGCAAACCGATCTATGATCGAAAAATAGAAAACCCGATTTGAAGATGACCGGGGAAAACTCTAATTGGTAGACGATCGGATGATCGGTGATACGACTTAAACTATGGGTTGTGCAGCCCCCGGGAGAGATCATGGAGATGAGATCATCTCCCAGGGGCGGCACGGCGGAAGCTATGGAGGCGGCGGCTCAGGAGCGGTACCGCTCTGATACCATGTAAGCGAGGAAAGTAACGCTATCTTTGATTGTTGAAATCAGAGTACATGAGTTACACATATATAGACTACATCTATCATGTGAATGCGTACAGCTATCATGTAGGAAGTCGAGGCACCATCCTATCTAACATGACCATTATATTGAAACGGTTGTCAAAGGTATTACACCGCTAACAGCGTCAAAAGATCTTGAACAAGTAAAATCAAAATCAAGCAAAAAAGAGAAAATTGTACTATTACATTGGCATGCTTACCTCTGGTTTTACTAGGTTTATGGAGCTTGCTATAATTTAGCCAGGTTGAGTAAACTGCAGCTTACTGTATTATAATTTTAAGGGTGCAACTACGGCTCGGACGTACGGTGGGAGGCTTCCCACCGTACGGTCCGATGCAACACCTAAGAAAGAGTAGTGCAACATTTTTTCCTCTTGTTGCAACATATCAAACAATCATATGCAACATTACCTTAAAATCTCATAATCAAGCCAAACGAAACATTCTCAGAATCAAAACACATGAGGATGCCAACATATCAAAAAAGATGCAACATCTCATAAATTCGTATGCAACATTTTTCCCCCTCATCTGCAACATTTTTTTCTCCGTGTCGCAACACTACGGGAGGCACACCGAGGGCTTGCCGGCACCGTGAGAAGGCCAAACGCCGGGACGAAGGCCAGGCATGGGCGTGGCGTGGCGTGGCGCGCGCGGGCGCGAAGCCGGCGGCCGAGAAGCGAGGATGCAGGCACAAGTAGAGCGCGCCGGCGGGCTGGGCCGAGTGGCGCGGGGAGCCAGGCTAGATGCGGGCCAGGAGTGTGGGGCGGGCGTGAGCCAAGGGGGATGGCGGTGCCAGCGGCCGGGCGTGTCAAGGGTCGAGCCAAGGAGCGACGCCATGGGGCAGCCACTATGCGTGCAGGTGGAAGAAGGGGAACGGGAGAGGAAGCACTGGGGAGAAGGGAACGGGGGAGAGAAGGAAAAGAAACGAATGATGGAGAGACGCGGTAGAGCGATGGGATAAGGTGGTAAGAGCGGATGTAGTGAATGAGAGCGACTGGACAAAATAATGTGGAGTGGAGTGCGGCTTAGCATCCGATGTATCTAATTTTTAATTCGTATGCATATTGTCAATTCCCTAATTTTAACGCAAAGTCTATTGCGCACCTAAACTTACAGCGCGTGGATTGACAACCGTCGGATTCCAGTAGTGCGGGAGCAGGCGGGCGGGATTGAGTTGATGCATATGGCGTGTTATGGCATGTGACAGAAAATGTCGCGTCGCAACACAGCTTATATGGGCTAACATGACAGGTGGGGTCGATTAAACTATGGGGCCAACGTGCAGTTACTCGAGCAGTAGTTGGTCTTGGTAGTCACATCCATTTTGGTTAGATTTTTTTAGTAGCTTGCGTACCAAAGCTTTGGTGGTGAGAAGGGCTGCAATTAAGGTCCTGTTTGATACAGCTCCAGATTCTTATTTTCCAGATTTTGCTCCTGATTCTCTGAGAATCCACTTCTCTGATAATCTGGAGCTGTCTGTTGAAAGCGTTTGGCTGGAAGGTTGGCTCCAAAACCCATATAAGGGAGGATTAGAGGCAAATAGACCATGTTACCCTTGGCTGTAATACTTCAATTGTATTTGTGCCTTTCTCCTATGTATTTGTAAACAAATTATAGAATTTCCCCCCTAAATTTGTTTAGACCATGTGAATGTATATACGTTGTATCTAGATACAATGCCATATTACATTGCATTTACATTTCATGATGGATTACAACTGGGTATAAGTAAATTTTGTACATATCCACTTGTGGCCTTAATCTCATCAGCATCAGATATCCAGTTTGAATCGCTATAACCCTCCAGTACCCTGGGATACCTGGTATAGTGAATGTCATAGCTCATAGTACCATTTAGATAACACATTACCCTCTCAATAGCATGCCAATGATCATCTCCCAGATTGGAAACAAAACGGCTTAGTTTACCCACAGCAAACGAGATGTTAGGCCTGGTACCGCTAGCTAAATACATGAGTGAACTAATTATCTGAGAATATCTCAATTGGTCTCTGGCTATTCTCCGATTCTTCGTAAGCAATACGCTAGGAACATAAGGTGTTGGAGAAGATTTACAGTCGTTATAACCAAAATGACTTAGAACCTTTTCCACATAATGGGTTTGCAACAATGTAATCCCACCATCATCACCTCTCAACAGCTTGATGTTTAAGATAACATCAGCTACTCCCAGATTTTTCATCTCAAAGTTCTGCGATAAGAAATCCTTGACCTCCTTAATCACATTAAGGCTGGTTCCAAAGATCAGTATGTCATCAACATACAGACATAGAACGACTCCCTCGCCCCCACCATGGCGATAATACACACATCTGTCAGCTTCATTCACAATAAAGCCTGCAGATGTTAAAATTCTGTCGAACTTTTCATGCCATTGCTTAGGTGCTTGTTTAAGACCATATAAAGATTTCAACAACTTACACACCTTTCCTTCTTGACCATTTACTACAAATCCATCTGGCTGTTCCATGTAAATTTCCTCGTCCAACTCTCCATTTAGGAAAGCCGTCTTAACGTCCATCTGATGAACGAGAAGACCGTGTGAGGCAGCCAAAGATAATAGTACTCGGATAGTGGTCAATCTAGCCACAAGTGAATAAGTATCAAAGAAATCTTCGCCTTCTTTTGGGTATAACCCTTGGCCACAAGCCGTGCCTTGTACTTCTCGATAGTACCATCAGGCCTAAGCTTCTTTTTGAACACCCACTTACATCCTACAGGTTTACAACCATAAGGACGCCCAGTGATCTCCCAAGTTCCATTAGAGATAATGGAATCCATTTCACTACGTACTGCTTCCTTCTAGTATTTCGCATCTGGAGAAGCATATGCTTCAGAAATGGTATTGGAGTATTATCCACAAGGTACACAATGAAATCAGGACCAAAAGACTTTGCAGTCTTTTGTCTTTTACTCTTCCTCAGAGTTTCATTGTCTTCCTCCTCAGGAATTTGTTCGGGGATTTGCTCAAAATATTCCATTGGAATGGCAGGTTCAGGAGTTGTATCAGGCTCCTGACTCGACGAGCTAGGCATATCTTTCATCGGAAAAATATCCTCAAAGAATGTAGCATCTCTGGACTCCATAATTGTACTGATATGCACGTTAGGTACTCCAGATTTCACCACTAGAAATCTATATCCAACGCTATGATGAGCATAGCCTAGAAAGACACAATCCACGGTTTTTGGTCCAAGCTTACGCTTTTTAGGAATTGACACATTGACTTTCGCCAAACAACCATAAGTGCGCAAGTATGAAAGTGATAGTCTTTTCTTCTCCCATTGTTCATATGGGGTTATCTCTTTATTCTTTGTGGGAACCCTGTTTAGGACATGACATTAAGTCAATATAGCCTCCCCCCACCATGCTTTCAAAAGACCCGCTGTGTCTAACATGGCGTTAACCAAATCAGTTAGAGTGCGGTTCTTTCTTTCAGCAACCCCGTTTGACTGGGGTGAATAGGGAGGCGTCCTCTCATGGATTATACCATGTTCCTCACAAAATAAATTGAACTCGTTAGAAAAGTACTCGCCGCCACGATCAGACCTAACCCTTTTGATTTTCCTTTCAAGTTGGTTCTCAGCTTCTGCCTTATAGATTTTAAAGTAGTGAAGAGCTTCATCTTTAGTTTTCAAAAGATACACATAGCAGAACCTAGTGGAGTCATCAATCAAAGTCATGAAATATTTATTACCACCTTTTGTCAACATACCATTCATCTCACACAGATCTGAATGTATGAGTTCTAATGGTGTCAAGTTTCTTACCTCCGCGGCCTTATGAGGCTGCTTTGATTGCACACAAACTTGACACTTAGAACCTTTGGCAATGGTGAATTTCGGGATTAACTCTAAACTGGCTAACCGCGTCATGCAACCAAAATTTATGTGAAAAAGTCGTGAATGCCAAATAGTAGTCTCATTACCACTGCAAACATGGTTCACAATATTATTAGAGAAATCTGAAAGAGATAGGCGGAACAAGCCTCCACACACATAGCCTTTACCAACAAATTGTCCACACTTGGACACTACAAATTTATTGGACTCAAATACCAGTCTAAAGCCATCTCTACACATAAGAGATCCGCTAACGAGATTCTTATTGATGGATGGCACATGATGCACGTTCTTCAGTTGCACAATCTTTCCCGAAGTAAACTTCAAATCGACCGTACTAACACCATGAACAGTAGCATGTGACTCGTTCCCCATTAGAACGGCTAATCCGAGTGACCTGGTAAGAAGAGAACAATGAAACATCAGCACACACATGTATATTAGCATTAGTGTCTATCCACCAATCGGTAGAATGACATACGGAAAGAACAGTAGGTAAATTACCATACCCTGAAGTTCCCGTCTCAGTGGTACCAACAACAACATTAGCAGACTTCGAATTCTGCCCTTGCCGATTCTTTCCACCTTTGCGTTTGCTGCAATCCTTGGCCCAATGACCAGATTCGCCACACACAAAGCAAAGGCCACCCTTTGTGTTTTTCTTCTTCTTCTTGAAGCTAGTTATTTGTGCAGTCTTGTTCTTGCCTTTGAACTTTTGAGCTTGGCCATTCTTCTTCTGCACCACATTGGCACTAGAATGTCCTCATTACCTCTAGTGTGTGTATCTTTTGCTCTCGTCTTCTCTTCAACATCAAGAGACCCAATGAGATTTTCAACAGAAAACTCTTGTCTCTTATGTTTCAGAGAAGTAGCAAAATTCCTCCAAGAAGGAGGAAGCTTGGCAATAATGCCTCCCGCGACAAATTTGTCCGGTAATACACACTTGAAGTGCTCAAGTTCTGTGGCCATGGATTGTATCTCATCAGCCTGCTCAACTACTGAACGGCCATCAACCATTTTATAGTCATGATATTGCTCCATGAGATACAGTTCATTGCCTGCATCCGAAACCCCAAACTTGGCCTCGAGTGCATCCCACATCTCTTTCCCAGTTTTAATCATCATGTATGCATCGATTAATTTCTCACCAAGAACGCTAACCACGACACCTTTAAAAAGGTTATCAGCAACCTCGAACGCTCGCTCCTGTTCAGGAGTAAGTGTTCCTTCAAGTTTGCCGTTTGCCACATGGAAAACGTTCATGGCAGTTAGCCAAAGCACCATCTTGGTGCGCCACCTCTTGTAGTTCGCACCATCGAACTCAGAGGGTTTGAGTGCAGCAGCAAAGCCAGTTGACGAAAAATGCGTAGAATAAGGTTTTTGGATTGTTGAATATATAAGTATTTTTCGAATTACTTTAATCCAGAAATATGCTAGATGAATTATGAACAATACTCTAGTCTTTTTCGTAAATCAAATAAGCATGAACACCATAGTCATACAAATTTCCAGAAGAACAGAAACTAGCATTCCTATCTCAGTGTTTAGATTAGCAGTAGATTCAGTGTTTAGATTAGCAGTAGATAATAAAACTAACAAAGCAGTAAGTATGAGATAGACATACCCAGATCCAGTGGAAGAAGTAGCAGTAGTAGAAGCCCTGGTGAGGTCGTCGTTCGCCATGGCGTACTGGTAGTAGTCGTGTAGTTGATGCAGAGGATCGGATGATGACGAAGCAGCGAGCAGTCGTGCGAACGCTCTCCAAAAACCTTATTCGTTCTCGCTCGTGCAAGCCTTCAAGGACGGGGTTCCGGAGGCCTGCACTCCCGGTTCGACCTTGCACGTGCCTTGCGGGATGGAGATCGGCAGAGACAACAGCAACAGACCCGAGGATATCACTTAGTCTCTCGTGGAAATGAATTGGAAGAAGCAAAAGAACACGAACAGACCTCTGTTCCTGTAATAACCAAAAGCCAAAAACGAAGAGACAGAGACTAGAGGAAACGGTTGCCATCAACCAGTGCAAACCGCAGCCATAACTCACTGGTAACTGAACCTTCGTTAATGACATTACTCCGAGTCGGTGCGTTTCGATTTTCGAATAGATAAAGAAAAATGCGCCCGCGCCTGACGTGCACACGCACGCACGGCACGGCTCGGCGAGGTGAGGCGAGCGCGCGCGTGTGTTGGCCTCCTCAAATTCCACAAGGGGGCTACCACATTCCACCTTATAAAGTGGTGTAACTCCCATTCAACTCTCCGTGTGGGACTAATCAGTTTCAGCATATGCACATAAGCTTTTGAGCATCTCTAGGAATTAAATAGAATTAAAAACAGGGTCCAGCCCAGCCCGTATTAATTCGTACACCAAATAACGGCAACATATTTGTTTTTGTATGTTTGCAGGATGAGAAAATGCTAATATGGTACTCCAAAGAGAGGGGAAAACGTTTAAGCTTGAGTTCCGTGTCAAGTGTAGTACTTGGACAGAAGACAGTATGCGATTTTCGTTTCCCAAACACATGCTATTATTCTTTACCCACTACGGCATTAAGACAGGAGGACGTCCATTTTCTGACGATTTCATTATTTTACAGACAAATCTTTTGCGTCTGCATTGGCCAGAAAAGGAATCTCACTCCTTGTCAGTCATATACAAGAATGGTGAATGCTCACTTGACTTGGTATTTCCTCACTAGGCCTTATAATGTTAGAGTTTGTAATCTCTTTATTCCTCGTATTTACTACCTTTTATAACATTTTTTTACAATCATGTTGACCCAGATCTGCAAAGATAGGGATCAAGCTGAATGTTGGTACCTAGGCCTAACAGCCTTACTATCAGCTCCATACAGCCCACTACTTTTGGTTGATTCAACAAGCAGACGTTGGATAAACAGTTTCACAAATAGCCCTCCTAGTTATATTCAGCAAGGGAGTAGGCTATTTTCTGTGCATGACACAAGAAAGTTTACACAGGTTCATTCTAGAACTCTTGCATGTCGTGATTTCTATGTGAGAACATGATAGCTTTGTTTGAGTACGAGTTTGACATGTCTGGTGACTTTTCCTATATTACACTAAGTGGCATGATCTGAACTGTAGGCGTAGAAAAATTCCATATTGTGCTGAAATTATGGTCACTTTGACTAACTATTTCCTATCCAAGTATAGTGATAATAAAAGCCACCAAGTGGCATTCAAACTAAGGTCCCCTTTGGGGAGCTTTAAGCCGGCTTTGGCTTGCTACCCCAAACGGGCTAGCTTAGCAACCGCTTATCAAGAAAGCCAAAGCCAACTTATCAAGAAAGCCAAAAGTCCGTCGAGAGGTGCTTTTGTGGCTTTTGCGAAACGAAAAAAAGAGAATGCCATCGAAATTGAGAGAAATTACCCACCCCTACCACTGTACAAAACCCAAAATTCCTCATCTCACAAAACCCAAAATTCCTCATCTCTCCACCCTCATCTCTCTCCTCCCTCGACACGCCTCTTCCACCGCACGCTTCCATGCCTTAGTTCGGGGCTCTGCCGCCTCCCTCTCGGTCCTGGGCAACGCCGCCTCCCTCCTGTTCTGGTATCTCCTTTCCACTCCCCGCTGCCCCTCTTCTCTGGTCGCCCTCTCTAGGCACGTCCCGCCGCCACCGTCCTCCCAGATCCGCATGTCGTCTCCCTCAAGGTCCCAGGTGACGCCGCCTCCCTCTCGTTTCCGGTCTCTCCTCTCCACTCCCCGCTGCCCCTCTTCTCCAGTCGCCCTCTCTCGGCACGTCCCGCCTCCCGCCGCCCTTCTAGATCCAGACGCCACCTCCATCACCTGTAAGAATGTCGCCGCCCTCCCAGATCAGCTGCCCCCATCGTCCTCGCTAGCCTCTCGGTCGTCGCTGCCCATCCCTACGCCCTTGCCTTAGAGGGCACCGCCGTAGCCTCCCTCCAGTCGACGTCGTCGCCTCCCGGTCCCGCCACCGTCGCCTATATGTGGTCCCGGTCGCTGCCGCTGGTGCTTCCTCCGTTTCTGCTGGTCCCGGTCGCCCCCGTCCCCACCTCAGAGGGCATCGCCGCCGCTTCCCTCCGGTCGACGTCCTCGCCTCCTGGTCCGAGTCGTCGTCGCCTACCTCCGGTCCCGGCCACCGCCGCTTCCTCCGTTGCCGAATCAAACACTCAAACATGATAAATTTGATATCATGTCTGTAATTAGCTAAATGCATTAATGTTACAACTGTTAGAGATATATATGTGTTAGAGTAGGACTCTAGATATTATTTGGTTTCCTTATCTGTAACCTCGCTGTGTATATATACTAGCCCATTGGCCTCATGTTGAATACAAGTTGCGATTCCAACATGGTATCAGAGCATTAGGGTTACCTCTTGCTAGCCGCCGCCGCCGGCTTCCCCTCCACGCAACTCTCCGTCGGCTTCTTCTCCCTCTGACCTAGCCGCCGCTGCTCATTGTGGTCTCTCTCCGTGGACGCCGCTCTGCCGAGGACGCCGCTTTGCTTTGCTTGTGGCTTCACCATCTCGCCAAGCCGGCTGCAGCGTCGTCGCCCTCGTCTCAGGCTGACGCCGTCGGCCGCTCAGATCAACGCCGCCGACCTCCACGGCAGAGCCGAGACCCGGCCGCCTAACGCCGCCCAACCTCCACGGCAGAGACTCCACCGTCGCCGCACTCTCCGCACCGATCATCACCGGCCGCGCCTCGCCACCCGGACGCCGCCGCCTCGACTCGGCGCCGACGCCTTGCCCCACCTCCGTCGCCGCCTAACCTCCGCTCATCATCATCGCGCGCGCCATCATCGATCGACGCGCCGCGCCGGACGCCGCCCCGCTTTTGCACCGCGATCGTCGAACCCTAGCGCCGTGCCCGTGTGGGTGCGGTGTGGGCTTTGAAAGGAGAAGGCTGCGGTGTGGGTTTCTGAAAGGAGAAGGCTGAAAGGCCTCAGCCGAGAAAAAGGAAAAGGCCGAAAGGCCTAAAAAAAAGAGAGAGAAAAAAAAAACGTCGGTCTAATCGCCGCGCCGTCCAGCGCCGCCTATTAGACTACGTTACCTTGGTCGCCGTGTCGTCCAGCGCCGCCTACCAATGGGCACCGTTTCCCTTCCTCGCTGCCCGGTGATCTTCGACGGTGTTAACTACACTGACTTCGTGTCTCACATGCGCATCCACATGTGTGGTCTTCGTCTCTGGGGCGTCCTCTCTGGCGATGTCATCTGCCCGCCATGCCCTACTCCTCCGACGAAGCCTACGTCTGTTGCGCTTCCCCCGACAGCTGACAAGACTGCTATTGAGGCTGGGCCTTGCTGATGAGAAGGCAACCTCTGCCTACCAAGAGGCTCTGGATTTCTACATGGATAGCTTGACTACCTACACTCAGTGGTGCGACGACGACGCTCGAGTGCTTCTTTGTCTTCATCGCCATGTCCAAATCGATTTTCTTACGAGATTGTGGGATTTTCTTGGTACCGTCGGATGTGGACTCATCTTCGACAGCGCTCTGAACCCTCCGGAGATGCCTCTACACATCGATGAGTTCGCCAGGAGCACTCTCTTCAGCAGGGTGATGCTATTGTTGACGCCTTCTACGCTCGAGTTACGCATCGGCGTCAATCGACTCTCTTCGCACCGCCACCGCCGTTCTGTTCGTCTTTGCTGGCTATACGTCTTGACGACAGAGTTTCAGCGTGTCTCGAGTTCCTTACTCGCCGTCCCGAAGTTCGGCGGCGTGTCCAGGCTACTTGCACGCCACCTCGTGTCACTCTTCCGAGGCCCTTACCGAGATACGTGCGAGAGGAGACTCGTCGAGCGGTGCTAGTCGATGCCACTCCTCCGTGCTCGCCGCCGTACACTGCTACACCGATCGCTTCACGCTTGAAGACATCGCTTCCTCCACGGCTGCCACGGGTGGTGGTGGCCGCCCTCCATCTGGCGGTGGCCGTCCTCCCTGCTCCTACTGCGACAAGATCGGCCACATTGAGTCCCAGTGCTACAAGAAACAACGGCATATTTCACGCCGTTCTTCTCCTAGCACTGGCACCGGTACTTCTACATCGACGTCTGCATCGACTACTTCCGCATTTTCTCCCACTGAGAAGGAGATAGCGGACTTGACGATCGCTTGCCGCTTGTGTTCTTCCTCGGCCGGCTCTGCGAGTTCTGCGACCGACTCTTCGGGCACTGAGAAACCACCTCCTACACAGTCAGGTACCTCCCCGTGGATCCTTGATTCCGGAGCATCCTTCCACATGACTTCCGATTCTTCCACTCTATCTTTTGTTACACCTCTTGATTCCCCTGTCAGTGTACTTACTGCTGATGGTACCTCTCTTTCTGTCTCTGGTCGATGACCTCTTAGCAACTCGTCTTTTCATGTTCCTTCTGTTGCTCATGTTCCTCGCCTAACCATGCAACTTCTTTCTGCTGGACAGATTACTGACCTTGGTTTTCGGGTCATTCTCGACTCTGACTCTTGTTGTGTTCAGGACCGCCACACGGGAGCTCTGGTTGGTTCTGGCCCTCGGCGCCTTGACTCACAGCGTCTCTGGGAGCTTAACTGGCTTCACCTTCCTTCTGCTGCCTCCGTCGCCGCCAGTCTCTCCGCTTCGGCTACTCCGTCTACCGGCTCTTTCCAACAGTGGCATCACTGTCTTGGTCATCTGTGTGGATCTCGTCTGTCATCCTTAGTTCGTCGTGGTCATCTGGGATCTGTCTCAGGTGACGTCTCTTTAGATTGTCAGGGTTGTAAGTTAGGCAAACAGATTCAGCTTCCTTATCCTCATAGTGAGTCAGTGTCTCAGCGTCCTTTTGATCTTGTTCATTCTGATGTTTGGGGTTCGGCTCCCTTCGTTTCGAAAGGGGGTCATCGATACTATATCATATTTATAGATGATTTATCTCGCCACACTTGGATATATTTCATGTCTTCTCGTAGTGAGGTCTTGTCTATCTATAAACAGTTTGCCACCATGGTTCGCACACAGTTCTCCACTCCTATTCGTGTTTTTCGTGCGACTCTGGGCGAGTACCTCTCTCATCACCTACGCAGCTTCCTTGCTTTGGCGGTACTCTCGCTCAATTCTCTTGTCCCGTGCTCATGCTCGAATGGTGTTCTTGGCGCGCAAGCATCGTCACCTTCTTGAATCACTCGTGCCACGATGATTGCCGCCTATTCCACCTCACTTTTGGGCCGAGGTCGTTTCCACTCGCCACCTATCTCGTCAACATCCAACTTCTTCGCTCTTCGAGGCACAATCCCTATTGAGCGTCTCTGTGGTCTCCCTCCTGACTACTCTGCCCTTCGTCTGTTTGGCTGCGTTTGCTACGTTCTCCTTGCCCCTCGAGAACGCACCAAACTGACTGCTCAGTCTGTTGAGTGTGTCTTTACGGGATCTGATCTTTGAGCACAAGGGCTATCGATCTTTGGGATCTGTTGGTCGACGGATGCGATTTCTCGGGATGTGACTTTCGACGAGTCTCGTCCCTTCTACCCACGTCCTGTCTCGCCTTCGGCTTCCTCTGTGGAGTCTCTGTCTTTCTTGACTATTCCAGATACACCTATCTCTGTCTTGCCCTCGTCCACCCGCCCCACTGAATCTCCACATATTTCTCCTGTGGCCTCTTCGCCATTTTCGCGCTTTGCTTGTCCCTGCGGCTCCTCGGCTCCCCACTACACTCGTCTACACTCGTCGACCTCGTATTGAGGATCTTCCAGATGAGCCTCTTCATCTGGCGATTCATCATCTTCGATGCTTCATCTTCCCCGATGGGTCGTCTTCTCCTCGCTACGCCTCCGCGATCGCCACCGATTTGGCCTGCCTGCTTTGCCTTTCTTTGGCGCGCAACTACTCGTGAGCTCGCCTCCCACCGGATGTCATGTTACTCATCCCGAGTGGCGGCATGCCATGGCCGAGGAGATTGCTTGCCTCGAGCGTCTTCGGTACTTGGGATCTTGTTCCTTTTCCATCTCACTCGTCCCATCACATGTAAGTGGGTCTATAAGATTAAGACTCGCTCGATGGCTCTCTTGAGCGCTATAAGGTGCGTATTGTTGCTCGTGGCTTCCAAATAGGAGCATGGTCGTGACTACGACGAGACTTTTACTCTGTGGCCCACATGACCACCGTCGCGCTCTTCTTTCGGTGGCGTCTGCTCGCCATCGGTCTGCATCTCTCGACTTGATGTCAAGAATGCCTTTCTTAATGGCGAGTTGCGTGAGGAGGTCTACATGCATCCGCCACCGGGTATTCTGCCTCGAGGGCATGGTCCGCCGCCTTCGCCGCTCTCTATGGCCTTAAGCAAGCCCCTCGTGCTTGGTTTGAGCGCTTCTCCTCTGTGGTCACTGCTGCTTTGGCTTTTCAAATGAGTGATCATGATCCTGCGCTCTTTGTCCACACTTCGTCTCGTGGTGGGACTCTTCTTCTTCGTATGTTGACGATATGATCATTCACGAGATGACTCGAGTACATTGCCTTTGTCAAGGCTCGTCTTAGTGGCGAGCGCCTTATGTCGGATCTTGGTCCTCTTCGTTACTTCCTTGGGATTGAGGTTACTTCCACTCGGATGGTTTCTTTATGTCCCAAGAGAAGTATATTCAGATCTTCTTGATCGCGCCTCCTCACTGATCAACAGATCGTTGAGACTCCCATGGAGCTCAATGTTCACCTCAAACCCTCGATGGCGAGCCTCTTTACGATCCGACTCGCTATCGTCATCTTGTTGGGAGTCTTGTCTATCTTCTTTGTTACTCGTCCGGATATCACTTATCCAAGACACATTACGAGTCGATTCGTTTCTGCTCCTACTCAGGTCCACTACAGCCACCTTCTTCGAGTTCTGCGATACCTTCGTGGGACTATCTCTCGCCGTCTCTTCTTTCCACGCTCCACTCGTTCTGACTTCAGCTTATTCGGATGCTACTTGGGCGGCGATCCTCCGATCGTCGGTCTATCTCTCCTTCTTGTGTTTTTCTTGGTGGTTCGCTTATTGCACGGAAGACGAAGAAACAGATCGCAGTGTCCCGCTCGAGTCGCAGAGGTCGAGTTGCGAGCTATGGCTCTTTTGACAGCAGAGATTACTTGGCTACGGTGGTTACTTGAGGATTTTAGTGTTTCTGTTACTACACCGACTCCCCTCTTGACAGACAGTACAGGTGCTATCAGTATTGCACGTGATCCTGTGAAGCATGAGCTCACCAAGCATATTGGTGTTGATGCTTCCTTCATGAGGTCTTGTGTGCATGATCAGGTGATCGCTCTTCAGTATGTGCCTTCAGAGCTTCAGATAGCGGATTTCTTCACGAAGGCCCAGACTCGAGCACAGCACAGCTTCTACCTTTCCAAACTCAGTGTTGTTGATCTACCATAAGTTTGAGGGGGGGTGTTAGAGATATATATGTGTTAGAGTAGGACTCTAGATATTATTTGGTTTCCGTATCTGTAACCTCGCTGTGTATATATACTGGCACATTGGCCTCATATTGAATACAAGTTGCGATTCCAACATTAGAGATATATATGTTAGAGATATATATGTGTTAGAGTAGACATATATATCTCTAACAACAACATCATTGCATGAATTAGCTTAATTGGCACCAAATAAGTATCATTTGTCTTAGGGACATTTCAAATATTTCACAACTCATAATAATCAGTCATCCAACGAAAAGCCAGACTGTCAAACGACATCTCAAGAAAAGTTACAGCAATTAGCTACAACTGCTTTTTAGCCATAAAGCTAAAAAGCAGCTTATGACAAAGGCTACAGCGCCCCCAAATAGGGCCTAAGATGTTCGACAAACCTTTCGACTTAATTCATTTTAAGGAGTGATATTTTTCTGGGCAACTCATGAAACTAAGTAGAGGGGTATGGCTAATGATTGGTTGCAAACTGTCATATCCCATATGTTCCTTACTCACATAGTGTATTTATTTGTTTAGTTCAATTGACAAATTCTCTACTTAATTTCTTCATGAAGGTACACTCAGTATATGGCAGTCCTAGGTTGATACAGAAGAATTTTTTGCAGAGCAATCTGGATTGCTCAGAACCATTCTTCTCTCCAAGGCAGAGAACAAGGTCAGACCTAGATTCCTACTTGGAAAAGATTACTCCCGAAGTGGTAAATAGAGTAAAAAACAGTTTCAGGGATATAACAGTTGCTGACAGAATTAAGGAGCAGAGAAGTACTCAAATGCCTAAACTAAAACCACCCGAAGGATCACATGTGGCATATGGAACCGATTCTCTGAAGGACATCTTTGTTTGGGGAGACGTTCTTGGTATTGTGTTAGATCATGGAGATGTATTAAAAACCATCGTTTCACTTCCAAGGTTATTGAACTCAACACACATTCTTGACGTGCAGAATGTTGCCTGTGGAGAGAAACATGCAGCGATAGTTACTAAGCAAGGGGATGTCTTCTCCTGGGGTGAGGATAATGGTGGGAGGTTGGGACACAAAGTGAGTGTCAGTGTCTCACACCCTAAAATTATCAAGACTATTGCCTCTACACGTGTGAAGGCTATTGCATTTGGAGCAAAGCACATCTGTGCAGTTGCAATTTCAGGAGAACTATATGAATGGGGTGAAGGGACTGACAGCTTGGGTTTGTGGGATGATCAGTGTCAAAGAAGCCAATGGTTCCCACACAAATTGTTTGGTCCTTTGGATGGCATATCTGTGTTGAAGATTGCATGTGGTCAGTGGCACACAGCTATCATATCATCCTCTGGTCAGCTGTTCACTTATGGTGAAGGAATATTTGGTGTTCTTGGTCATGGTGACACGATGAGTGTTGCCCGGCCCAAAGAAGTAAAGTCCCTGAAAGGGTTAAGAGCCAAGGCCGTCGCATGTGGGCCGTGGCACACAGCTGCCATTGTGGAAATATTAGGCACTGTCAAGAGCAATGCTCCTAGTGGGAAGCTGTTCACGTGGGGCGATGCGGATAGAGGGAAGCTGGGTCATGCTGACAAAAAATCGAAGCCTGTACCGACTTGTGTCAAGCCACTAACTGATTGTGATTTTGCTCAGGTATCCTGTGGGGAGGCACTAACGGTCGCGCTTACAATAACTGGTGTTGTTTTCACCATTGGAAGCAAGGAACACGGACAATTAGGGAACCCCCAATCCGAGGGCACATCTATTTGTTCAGTTGAAGGTCCGCTTAAGACTGAGTTTGTCAGAGAGATATCATCAGGCTCTTCCCATGTCGCAGTTTTGACAATGAATGGAAAGGTGTTTACATGGGGCAAAGGCACAGAAGGGCAACTTGGTTTAGGTGACTATGTTGACAGGAGCTCCCCAACTCGAGTGCAGGCCTTGGAAGATAAGCAGGTGGACAGTATAGCTTGCGGTTCCAATTTCACTGTTGCGATTTGTTTACATAGGTCAATCTCAAGCAAGGATCAATCTGTATGCAGCAATTGCCGGTTGTCTTTTAACTTTACAAGGAAGAAGCGCAACTGCTACAACTGTGGTTCCATGTTCTGCAATTCCTGCAGCAATAACAAGGTTTCAAATGCAGCTCTTGCACCAGATAAGAGCAAAAGGTACCGTGTTTGTGATGTGTGTTTCAGTCAGCTGCAGAAAATTGAAGAGGATAGCACAGTAAGTTCGCAACTCATAATCCAAAAGGAGGTGGCATTTCCAACAGAAATAAGTGTTATGAATAGCGCTTGTATTACATATGAGGCCAATGGGCCAATATATATACACAATGAGATTACAGATAAGGAAACCAAATCAAATCATATCTCTAACTATATCTCTAATTATATCTCTAACACCCCCCCTCAAACTCATGGTGGATCAACAACACTGAGTTTGGAGAGGTAGAAGCCGTGCTGTGCTCGAGTCTGAGCCTTCGTGAAGAAATCCGCTATCTGAAGCTCTGAAGGCACATACTGAAGAGCAATCACCTGATCATGCACACAAGACCTCATGAAGGAAGCATCAACACCAATATGCTTGGTGAGCTCATGCTTCACAGGGTCACGGCAATCTTGATAGCACTGTCTCGTTCGACAAGAGAGAGTCGGTGTAATGTGAAACACCAAAATCCTCAAGTAACCACCGTAGCTGTAATATCTCTCATCAAGAGAGCCATAGCTCGCAACTCACCTCTGCGACTCGAACGGACACTGCAATCTGCTTCTTCGCCTTCCGCAATAAGCGAACCACCAAGAAAAACACAATGGCGAGATAGACCGCGATCGGAGGATCACGCCCAAGTAGCATCCGAATAAGCTTGAAGTCAGAACGAGCCGAGCGTGGAAAGAAGAGACGGCGAGAGATAGTCCCACGAAGGTATCGCGAGAACTCGAAGAAGATGGTCAGTAGTGGACTGAGTGGGAGCGGAAACAAACCGACTCGAAATGTGACCGGATAAGTGATATCCGGACGAGTAACAACAAGGTAGACAAGACTCCCAACAAGATGGCGATAGCGAGTCGGATCGAAAGAGGCTCGCCATCGAGGGTCGGAGGTGAACATTGAGCTCCATAGAGTCTCAACAGACGCCGATCAATGAGGAGGCGCGATCAAGAAGATCCCGAATATACTTCTCTTGGGACATAAAGAAACCATCCGAGTGGAAGTAACCTCAATCCCAAGGAAGTAACGAAGAGGACCAAGATCCGACATAAGGAACTCGCCACTAAGACGAGCCTTGACAAAGGCAATGTACTCGAAATCATCTCCTGTAATGATCATATCATCAACATACGAAGAAGAAGAGTCCACCACGAGGCGAAGTGTGGACAAAGAGCGCGAGGATCATGATCACTTGTTGAAAAACCAAAGCAGAAGTGACTACGAGGAGAAACGCTCAAACCGAGCACGAGGGGCTTGCTTAAGGCCATAGAGAGCGGCGAAGGCGGCGGACCATGCCCTCGAGAATGAATACCCGGTGGCGGATGCATGTAGACCTCCTCACGCAACTCGCCATTAAGAAAGGCATTCTTGACATCAAGTTGAGAAGCAGACCCGATGGCGACGACGCCACCGAAAGAAGAGCGGACGGTGGTCATGTGGGCCACGGCAAAAAAGTCTCGTCGTAGTCACGACCATGCTCCTTTGGAAGCCACGAGCAACGAGACGCGCCTTATAGCGCTCAAGAGAGCCATCGAGCGAGTCTTAATCTTATAGACCCACTTACATGTGATGGGACGAGTGAGATGGAAAAGGAACAAGATCCCAAGTACCAAGATGCGAGAGGCGACAATCTCTCGGCCATGGCATGCCGCCACTCGGGATGAGTAACAAGATCCGGTGGGAGGCGAGCTCACAAGTAGCTGCGCCAAAGAAAGGCAAACGGGTAGGAGGCCGAATCAATCGGCGATCGCGGAGAGCGTAGCGAGGAGAAGACGCCCATCGTGGAAGATGAAGCATCGAAGAAGATGAAACATCAAGAGAAGTGGGCTCATCCGGAAGATCCTCAATACGAGGTCGACGAGTGTAGACAAGTGTAGTGGGGAGCACGAGGAGCCACAGGGAGACAAAGCAGCGGTGACAATGGCGGAGGCCACGGGAGAAATATGTGGAGACGAGATAGGTGTATCCGGAAAGGTCAAAAAGACAGAGACTCCACGGAGGAAGTCGAAGGAGAGACAGGGCGTGGGTAGAAGGGACGAGACTCGTCGAAAGTCACATCCCGAAATCCGCGTCCGTCGACCAACAAAGATCCCAAAGACTGATAGCCTTTGTGCTCGAATCTGTACCCCCGAAAGACACACTCAATGGGTCGAGCCGTCGGTTTGGTGCGTTCTCGAGGAGCGAGGAGAACGAGCAAACGCAACAAATGCAGACGGAAGCGAGTAGTCGTGAAGGAGACCACAGAGGCGCTCAATAGGGATTGCGCCAAAGAAGCGAGAAAGAAGGCCGATGTTGACGAGATAGGTGGCGGTGGAAACGACCTCCGCCCAAAAAGTGAAAGTGAATAGAGCGACAATCATTAGTGCACGAGCCGACTCAAGGAGGTGACGATGCTTGCGCCAAGAACACCATTACGAGCATGAGCACCGTGACAAGAGAATCGGCGAGAGTGCCCCGCGGCAAGGAAATCTGCGCAGTGATGAGAGAGGTACTACGCCAGAGTCGAGACGAAAAACACGAATAGGAGTGGAGAATCGTGTGTGAACCATAGTAGCAAACTGTTTATAGATAGATAAGACCTCACTACGAGAAGACATGAAATATATCCAAGTGTGGCGAGAGAAATCATCTATAAATATGATATAGTATCGATGACCCCTTTCAAAACGAAGAGCGGGACCCCAAACATCCGAATGAACAAGATCAAATGGGCGTTGAGACACCGACTCACTATGAGGATAAGGAAGTCAAGTTGTTTGCCTAACTTACGACCACGACAATGAAGAGACACGTCTCTGAGAGCGGACCCGAAGACCACGACGAACTAAAGGCGACAGAGCGCGAGCCACACGGATGGCCAAGACGGTGATGCCATTGTTGGAAAGAGCCGGTAGATGGAGTGGCGAGGCGGAGAGATCTGGCGGCGGTGGCGGCGGAAGGAAGGTGAAGCGGTCAAGCTCCCAGAGACGCTGCGAGTCAAGGCGCCGAGGGGCGAACCAACCAGAGCTCCGTGTGGCGGTCCGAACACAACAAGAGTCGAGTCGAGAATGATCCGATAACCAAGGTCGATGAATCGGCCCAAGAAAGAAGTCGCATGGTTAGGCGAGGAACATGAGCAATGAAGGAACATGAAAAGATGAGTTGCTAAGAGGTCCTCGACTGAGACAGAAGAGAGGTACCATCGGCAGTAAGAACACCGACAGGGGAATCAAGAGGTGTAACAAAGATAGAGTGGAAGAATCGGAAGTCATGTGGAAGGATGCTCGGAATCAAGGATCCACGGGGAGGTACACATGCGTGTAGGAGGTGGTTTCTCGATTGCTGAAGAGTCGATCGCGAACTCGCAGAACTCGCCGAGGAAGAACTGAAGCGGCAAGCGATCGTCGAAGTCCGCTATCTCACGCTTTCGATGAGAGAAAATGCGAAGTAGTCGATGCGAGCGTCGTTGTAGAAGTCACGGTGCAGTGCTAGGAGAAGAACGGCGTGAAATATGCCGCTTCTTGTAGCACCGAGACTCAATGTGGCCTATCTTTTCGCGAGGAGCGGCGAGGACGACCATTTGCCAGGATGGAGGCGGCCACCACCACCACCTGTGGGAGCCACTGGAGGAGCGGCGTCTTCAAGCGTGAAGCGATCGGTGTAGCAGTGTCTGCAGCGGCGAGCACGGAGGAGTGACATCGACCGCAAGACCACTCGGGCGAGTCTCCTCTGCACGTATCTCGGTAGGGCCTCCGAAGAGTGACACGAGGTGGCGTGCAAGTAGTCGGGCACGCCCGCTCGAACTCGGGGCGAGGCGAGTAAGGAACTCGTGAGACACGCCAAATTCCGGTCGGCCGGACAGACGGCCAAGCGGCATGAATGCGAGGCACGGCCAGGCGGTCGCGAAGAGAGTCCATTGGCGCTGATGCGAACTCGAGCGTAGAAGGCGTCAACGGTAGCATCACCTGCAAGAGAGTGCTCTGACGAACTCTTTGACAAGTAGAGGGCATCTCCGGAGGGTTCGTATGGCGCTGTCGAAGATGAGTCCACATCCGACAAACGATGAAAATCCACAATCTCGGAAGAAAATCGAGGTTTGAACATCGGCGATGAAGACGGCAGCACTCGGCGTCGTCGTCACACCACCGAGTGTAAGTAGTCAAGCGATCCATGTAGGAGTCGAGCCTCTTGGTAGAAGCGGGCGATCTTCTCATCAAGCAAGCCGGCGAGACTCAATAGCGACCTTGTCACCGCTTTGTCGGAAGCGCAATGACGTAAACTCGTCGAGAAGTAGGGCATGGCGGGCGGTGACATCGCCGGAGAGGGCGCCCCAAAGACGAAGACCACGCATATGGATGCGCATGAGAGACACGTCGGTGTAGTTAACACCGCCGAAGATCACCGCAACGCGGGGAAAGCGGTACCCATTGGTAGGCGGCGCCGACGGCGCGGCGACCAGGTAACGTAGTCTAATAAGCGACGACGGGCGGCGGCGATTAGACCAACGTTTTTTTTTTCAACGGCTGTTTAAAAACCAGGCCGGCCCACTTCTTCACGCGTAAGGATTAGGGTTTCCAACCCTAATCCCCTGCTAATGGCGGTAGGCTGCAGCGCGAGCTTGGTCTTCGGGAGGCGGCGGCGCGAACGGCGGCGGATGGATGACACCGGCGGCGGCGGCGGCTCCGGCGTCTCTCACGCGCGTGCGAGGCGCGCGTGACACGCGATAGCGTCCCTCGCTAGTGGCGGCGGTGGCGGCGAGGGCTTTGAGCGGCGGCCGGCGGCGGGCCCTTTGCGACGACGGCGAGCCCTCGGCGAGGCGGCGCGGAGAGCGGCGAGCCCCTCGGCGAATGAAGTGAAGAAGACGGAGGAGTCGAGGCGGCCCGATCCGGTTGAGGACGGCCATGCTGTCCTCCGGCGGCGGCGGCGGCTCGGGAGCGCGGCGGCGTGGCTCGGCGGCTCGGCCACCTCACCACGCACGCGGCTCTGTTGGATCCGAAGGCGGCGGCTCGGGGCGGGAGGAGCGCGGCCCGATGGAGGCGCGTGGTGCACGAGCGACGCTGGCGGCGCAGACGCCGAAGATCGACGGAGGAGAGCGGCGGCCACCACAGCGCACGCGGGGGCGGCGGCGGGACGACAAGCGAAGCGAGAAGCGACGGGAAAACCCTAGGTACGCTCTGATACCATGTTATGAATAGCGCTTGTATTACATATGAGGCCAATGGGCCAATATATATACGCAATGAGATTACAGATAAGGAAACCAAATCAAATCATATCTCTAACTATATCTCTAATTATATCTCTAACAATAAGAACATATACACCAAAGTTGCCACGCATATTCAGGGAAGCAAATTTCATCATGGAAAAAATGGCCTTGGCACAAGGTCCCAATCAGAGAAATCAGGACTTACATGCTACGGATCAAGAAAGAACACAGAGATGGGGACAAGTAGAGTGCCCTAGTCAATTCAGATGTGTACAAGACAGCATTCCATGTCGTTCGACATCAAATAAACAGACAGGCGATGTTTCTCTCACACAGAGAATGCATGAACCAGTGGCCCCAAAGTGTGCCAGCTCTTTGCCACAAGCAGCTAGTGATTTGAAAGCAGAACTAGATTTGATGGAAAATATATTATTGGAAGAGGTGAAACAACTTCAAGCACAGGTACCCTTTTTTTGTAATAATAACCTTTTGTTGAACTCCTTTTAAATCATATATTTTCACCCAAAAAAACCGTGTCATTTCTATTCTAGGATGGAAAGTAATTGATTTTCTGACTCAAAAGTAACTATCTTGTTCTTATCTAAGCAGGTGACCACTCTTGCAGAACAATGCCGGGATAGGAGTCTGAAGGTTCACTTGTACAAACGGAAAGTCGAGGAAACCTGGCTGATTGCGAGGGATGAGGCTGCAAAGTGCAAAGCTGCCAAAGACATTATAAAAGTTTTAACCAGTCAGGTATAAGTCTGACCTATCTCAATTCTCCACCTATTTAGAAATTGTCCGACTACTTGATGTAAAATAAGTTGTATGTGGCAAATTGTGCAGAGGAATGCTTTGTCAAAGAAGATGTTAGCTGGTGAACAATTAGACTACTCTGAAATCATACCTAGCCGCATCACCACTGGACAACCAGTAAAAGCAGAATTACCAGACCCAGCTGACAAAAACCTCGTCACAGGCAAACTTCAACAGCTGAACAGCATTAGAGATCACCACAACAGCAGTCAAGTGGGTAGGGAATTTGCACTATCTTCAAACGCTTCTGTGGCGGATGACTCAGTTGCGCATCAAAGCGGCAGAAGGGCCTCCAATAGCAGTGACGGTTATGCCGGGGGAACAGATGCGACCATTGCTCCTATTGATTCCAATGGCGTGATCGAGCAAATCGAGCGTGGGGTGTACGTCACTGTCGTTACATCCCCCAGTGGAAAGAAGGGCATCAAGCGCATCAGATTCAGGTGAACTCCCTAAAAAGCTTGATGACACTCCTCAGTTATCACGCATGCTTCAATGCTTTACTTTTGCAATAACCTCTCTGTCGATCGCGCAGTCGGAAGCACTTTGGCGAGAAGGAGGCGCAGAAATGGTGGGAAGAGAATGAGAGCAGCGTCTTCGCAAAATACAGCAGCATGGAACAAGCAGCAGCATAACAATTATCCAAGCCTGATGATGGAATCGACACTCGCCAAAAGATAATGTACATGAGTAACCAGTTCTACCACATTGTTGATAGGAAATACACCGAAATATGCTACTGTTCCGTAAAGACGTAGTGATAGATTAGATGGAGTAGATGGGGGGTGATGGGAGCAAAGGAACTGAGAAATCGCTCTTCGCTCCCTAGGAAGCGGTTTGAAAAACTGCATTACATCCACGTCGCGGGGATGCTTTATAGAAGTAGGCGTAGGTCCACGGTTTAACCTCTATTTACAATTGTACAGATGGGTTTGAGCTGGATGAGGGTTAGGCCTCTCCTTGAGTTATTTTGTAGTGTTGTTGCGTGATCTGATCATTCAGAGTTTCAGATGTAAGTTTGTAGTGTGGATTCATTGGCATTGCTTTCTTAGTCGGAGATAAACGGTGCAAGAGCAGAGGCATACCGGGACGGCTGCTTTAGTCTTCGGAGCTCCGCATCCTTCTCTGGACGGGAACAAACGGCCCAGAACAATGGCGAGGTGTCATAACAGTTAAGGATTCAGCCTTCAGATTGTAGCTCATCGGTGACAATAGAACACATGAGAGGGGATCCAAGGAAGATCCAACGGCCAGATGCTACCTACCATACCGGTTCGCTCTCAATAGACGCTGGAGATGAAGCTGATCTGTTGACAGTTAAGGACACTGTTAGGACATTTCACCTTTTACTGCTTCAGCTATTACCTCTCTCTTATTCAGTTTTACTTTCGGTAAATCCTATTCGGAACTCAGGTTGTATTAAACCAGTTAATGATTGAGAAAAGGGCAACATCATTGATGCCATAATATTTGTTCTTAGCTAGGGTTAGTTCTGGTAGCTTGGTTCTCATTCCAAATCGTGTTTTTCGTTCTGATTTCTCCCAAATCGATCTACCAGGTTTCCTAGATTGTGACAAATTGGTATCAGAGCACTCTTTCCTTAGAGGCGGCAGGATCGATAACGTGTGTAAGAAGGGTTCCAGACTTGGTCTGTGGTAAAATCCCCAACCGACCACTTAGATTTCAGATGATGACTCGAGGAGGTAAGAGAGATGCAGCGGGTGACGGAACTGAAGGTTCTGAATCGGCAACGGTAAGGCAAGAGATGTCAGATCTGAAGCTCCAGGTGGAAGTTCGGATCAGGGCGATCCACAACGATATGAACGGATTGCGAGGAGATATGGGCGAGATTAAAGAACTCATGCGTTCTTTGGTGAAACCGGCGACAGCTGATAATGATCCTCGGTGTTTGATGCTGAAGTTGAAGTAGAAGAGGAAATGAGGAGAGTTCGAGCTTTGGCTAATTTAGATCTGAATTAGACTCAGCAAGGTGGCATCATGCTAGCAACTCCCCCTTTGGGCAATCTGTAGCACTGAAGTTCAGAGGTAACAATCAGGTAACTAACACTGAACATCCCACTTTGAATCTGTTTGGAGGAATGGGTGATAGAAGAAAGTACATGGAGCAGATGAATAGAACTGTGAACCAAGATGAAAGAAGTATGGAATTCTTGAAATCTATTGCAAAAGGGCCGAGACTAGAATTTCCTATGTTTGATGGTGATAATCCCTTGGGTTGGATTAGGCAGTGTGATAAATATTTTGAGCTTACCAATGTACCTGAGGAAAATAGGTGTGATCTAGCTACTTCATACATGACAAGACGAGCTGATAATTGGTTGAGAAGTTCGGGAATCATGAATACTCCCATTACTTGGTCCATGCTGAAGTTAAGATTATGTGATAGGTTTGTTGTTCAAAGCATTTATTGAAGAGTTTCATGCAGTGCAACAGCATCAATCTACGGTGGCCCAGTACATTGATAAGTTTGAAGAGCTAATGGCTATTATGAAGAGTGAAAATCCTATGTTAAGAGATGATTACTTTGTGAGGTGTTTTGTTAAAGGACTAAGAGAAGACATTAAGCATTACATCAAACCACATAGGGCCCAGCGCCTTTGTACGGCTTATTGGATGTCTAAAGACCTAGAGAAGGGAGCTAATGCTGGCAGGAGATCGAATCCTTCCTCTAGTATTGGTTTCCAAATAGGGAGATTTGTTAAAGGAGGGTTCCAGAGATAGAACTATAAGAACACTATGAATAGACAAGTAGGTACCAAGGATGCTGAGAAGAAAAGTAGCAGGCTAGTTTATCCTATGGTTATCACAAGGGAGTCAGGAAAATGTTGGTATTGTGTTGAGAAATGGATACCTGTTGAAAACATCTAGGCCCCTAAAAATGTATTTTGGTAATTAATGATATTATGTGAATATGGGACTAATATGTTTGTTGAAGTGATTATAAGGTTTAGTCCTAAATGACAAAGTCAAATCAAGGAGCTGCATGTCAAAAATTGTCAAGAAGATGGAGTTTGTCTCAAGGGTAAGGTACAAATAGACTAGGACCCCTTTTGAATTTTATCGGTCTTTGGAGTATGGTGGAAGACCGGATTTTAGGATAAATACCGTACTATTAAGGGGGAGCTTGACTAGTAGCTTGAAAACACTTCATTATGCTTTTGGATTAACTTAGAATCATGCATGCTCTCTTGGTCTGGTTTTAAAATCAAAATCATCCTTTCAGTACATAATCGGAAGTTCCGGCGTGATAACTGCGGAACTTCCGCTGGGCAGATCTTCCAAAAATTCGCGAAATGTATTTTCCAGAGAGTACCCTGTTTCTGGACTTAGCCGATTTTTCGAAGTGCGGAAGTACCGCCATGATGGGAGCGGAACTACCGCACCGCGGAAGTACGGATTTTTGCGCGAGAATGTTTTTTCCAGAGAGTACATCTTTTGGGACTTAGCCATTTTTTATAAGCGCGGTAGTTCCGCCATGATATGAGCGGAACTTCCGATTATCGGTTGCTCTGAATTCTTGCGGAGTGTTTTTTCCAGAGAGTACCCTTTTGGGGACTTAGCCATTTTTCGCAAGTGCGGTAGTTCTGCCATAATATGAGCGGAGCTTCCGATTATCGGATGAACCGAATTTTAGTTGCGGAAGTTCCGCACAGAAATCCAACGGCTATAATCAGAGCATGTAATGCCACTGTAACGAGTACACTCGATGCAAGGGCGGAAGTTCCGATTTCCCTGAAAATTTCTGGATTCTTCATGTAACGGTCATATTTGGTTGTGGGGGGGGGGTATAAATGCACCCCCACCAACTCAAGGTTAAGTGGCTGAGCATTCATTCAATACATTTGAGCCTTGAGCACTCTCCTCACTCCTCATTTACTTTCTTTGCACAAATTTGTGAGGTTGTGAGCAAAATCGAGAGCATTGCATTCTAGTTGATGCTTTGGCTCTTGGTTGCCGTCAAGAGAAGGTCTATTCTCTTGATGTTTGTCGGCACCTAGACGGCTTGGCGGAGGTTGCGCGGTGATCTCTTTAAGAAGTTTGTGAAGAGGCCCGACGCCGGTTGTAATTGGTCGGTGTTCACCAACTCCGGAGAAGAGGAAGAACAACCAAGTGATTACGAGGGAAGGCCTAATTTGTGGAGCCGACTTGATCGAGTCAAGCTTCCTCAACGTGGACTAGTGAAGATCGACAAATCTTCGATACCACGGGAAAAACCTCATTGTCCCATTGCGGTTATTTCTTGTCTTTACTTATTGCAATTAATTTGTAGTATATATCTTGTGATAGATAGATTTGCTTAGTTTATCTTGCTAAATTGTTTAATTTGATCTATAATTTTTAGAAACCTCCTATTCACCCCCCTCTAGTCGGTTATCCTTGATCCTACACCTAGACACACTTGCAAACAGTCAAAAGTACTGAATATTATGGTGATGGAATCCAGAGTATATTGACACATGAGAGTTGACTCCAGCTATAGAAGATGACAAAGAGGATCAGAATGGGAGGGATGAAGAACCACCAAGAATAGAGGAGTTGTTACAAATTTCCTTACAGGCTCTAAGGGGAGTGCCTACTATGGCTACCTTCTAAGTAATTGTCACCTTAAAGGGTAGAAGAGGAGTGGCACTAGTAGATAGTGATAGCTCACACTCTTTCATTGACTTGAAATTTGCTATAAATGCCCAATGTGTGACCCAAAACAATGAGTTGTAGAAGGTGACAGTGGTTGGTGGTGGAGTTTTATATACTGGGTCACATATGAATAATTGTGAGTACAACATACAAGGAGAGAAGTTTATGGGGTCCTTTAAGGTCTTAAAATTACAATCCTATGACATTATCTTGGGATGTGATTGGATATATACCCACAACCCTCTGGAGTTGAATCTGAAGAAAAAGGAGATGACTATTTATAAAGAGGGACAACAAAAGGTAACATTCTCTGATTTCACCACTGAACATTCTGATAGGTTCATCAGTGCAATTCAACTAAATAAATTATGCCAAAAGGAGATCATGGGTTTCATGATACAATACAGTGATAAGAAGGAAGAAGGGATTGAACAATTGTTACCAGCAAAAGTGGTGCAGTTATTGGAAAAATGTCAAGCAGTGTTCACTGAACCTGTTGATCTTCCTCCCACCAGACCTTGTGACCACTCAATACCTTTGAAGCAAGGCTCCATCCCACCTAATGTGAGACCTTATAGAGTGCCATATCAACAAAAGAGTGAGTTGGAAAAGCATATTAAACAATTGTTAGAAGCATCTATAATCAGGCCAAGTGAGAGCCCTTATGCATCTCCAGCAATCTTAGTGAGAAAAAATGATAGTTGGAGATTGTGCATTGATTATAGGAAGCTTAATACCCAAACCGTAAAAATAAATTCCCAATTTCTGTGATTGAGGACTTACTTGATGAATTGCATGGGGCACTATATTTCTCTAAACTAGACTTAAGTCCAGGCTATCACCAAGTGAGAGTGAAGGAAGAAGACACTTTCAAGACAGCTTTCAGAACCTATTTCGGCCATTATGAATATTTGGTCATGCCTTTTGGTCTTACAAATGCCCCAGCTACCTTTCAATCACTCATGACACTATTTTTAGTGATTATCTCAGGAAGTTTATCTTGATTTTCTTTGATGACATTTTAATCTACATCAAGAACCTAAAAGAGCATCTTATCCATTTAGAGGTTGTGTTGAGCTTGGTACATAAGGAACAACTTTTTGCCAAGATGAGTAAGTGTGTGTTTGATGTCATACAAGTGGACTATCTTTCATATCATCACTTGGAAAGGAGTAGCTACTGACCCTCTAAAATTGAAGTTGTGAAGGAGTGGCCCAGACCTCATAATGTAACTCAACTGAGAAGCTTTCTTGGACTCACTGGATATTATAGGAGGTTTGTGAAAGGATATGGATTGATTTGTAAACCACTCCATGATGTATTGAAAAAAGGGGCATTTCAGTAGGGAGAAAGACAAGAGCAAGCCTTCCTAGAACTCAAGAAATGTATGACTTCAGCTCCTGTTTTGGTCTTACCAAATTTTGCTAAGGATATCACTCTTGAAACAGATGCATGTGGTACTGGTATAGGAGCAGTCTTGATGCAGAAGGGGATGCCTATTGCTTATTATAGCAAGTCCCTTGGGGTGAAGCCTATTGTCGTTTCTACTTATGAGAAGGAAGCCATGGCTATCTTAGAAGCATTGAGGAAGTGGAGGCATTACCTTCTTGGCTGCCATTTCACTATCAAAACTGACCAAAAAAGTTTAAAGTTTATCACCGAGCAAAGGATTTCAGAGGGAATCCAACACAAGTTTATACTGAAACTTTTGGAGTTCGATTATGAGATTGAATGTAAGAAAGGAAAAGAGAACAAAGTTGCAGATGCACTTTCCAGGAGGGAAGAATGCAATTCCATAACCTAGGTTACCCCTGTATGGATGGAAGAAGTAGGGAAGAGCTATGAGAATGATTTACTCTGTAAGGAATTATTGAGCCGGCTAGCAGTTAACAATGACCCTGATGACCAGTATACTTTGCATCCAAGAGTGATAAGGTACCAAAGTAGGATTTATGTGGGAACAGATTTAGTCTTGAAGAATAAAATTTTGGACTCACTGCATGCATGAGCCATTGGGGGTCATTCTGGGATCGCTGCAACCTACCAAAGGGTAAAGAGGTTGTTCTTTTGGCTAGGGATGAAAAAGGAAATACAAAATTTGTTAGTGAATGCGCTATCTGTCAAAGGTCTAAGAATGAATAATGTCATTCTCCAGGTCTACTCAAACCTCTTCTAATTCCTGATATGGCTTGGACCCATATATCCATGGACTTTATAGAGCGACTCCCAAAATCTAATGGAAAAGAGGTAATATTAATGGTCATAGACAGGCTCACCAAGTATGTCACTTCATACAGCTTGCACACCCCTACACAGTTCAAATAGTGGCTCAGGATTTCATTGAAAATGTATTTTAGCTGCATGGATTGCCGAAGGCAATAGTGATTAACAGGATCACATTTTCACCAGTAAGTTTTGGCAAGATGTTTTTAAAGCATGGAAGGTCTCACTAAGGTTTAGCACCGCGTATCATCCTCAAACCGATGGTCAAACGGAGAGGTTAAACCGGTGTCTTGAGTTGAATCTAAGATGCATGGCTTTCCCTAAACCCAAGATGGTATTTCTGGTTGGCATTGGTCGAGTGGTGGTACAATACCACATACCACTCATCATTGAAAACTACTCCCTATCAAACTCTTTACGGGAATCATCCTCCTGTTATAAGTGAAGTGGTTGTACCTAGTCCTAAAAAGGGAGATGCTAAGTATTCCTTGTCTGAAAAGGAGAGGATGCTCAAGCAGATTAAGGAAAATCTGGCACAAGCACAAGCAAGGATGAAGAAATATGCAGATCTAAATAGAATTGACAGGACTTGTGAAGTGGGTGATATGATGTACATTAAGATGCAACCCTAGAGATTGGTTGCATTTGGTCTAAGGTCTAAGGCAATCATTAAAGCTGACCAGCAAATACTATGGACCTTTCAGAGTTTTGCAGAAGGTAGGGATGGTGGCATATAGATTGCAGCTATTGACAGGAGTTGGAATCCATCCGATATTTCACATCAGTCAACTCAAGAAACACTTAGGTCCTCGAGCGGTTCCAGATCCTCAATTGCCTCTAGTGGATCAAGAAGGAAGGACAAAAATAGAACCTAAAGCAGTTCTGGACATTCGAGCCATGCCCCGACCACCTCAGTTGGTTACACAATGGTTGATTCAATGGGAGAACTTGTCACCTAAAGATTCAACATGGGAAGATGCGGATTTCATCAAAGGAACTTTCCCTGGTTTCTATGCCAAAACCATACATACCTTGTTTCCAATGAATGGAAGTTGAGATAAGTTTCTTGTCAGGGAGGGGCATTGTCATGACAGTTAAGGATTCAACCTTTAGATTGTAGCTCATCAGTGACAACAAAACACATGAGAGGGGATCCAAGGAAGATCCAACGGCCCAGATGCTACCATGCCAGTTCGCTCTCAATAGACGCTGGAGATGAAGCTGATCTATTGACCTCTAAGGATACTGTTAGGACATTTCACCTTTTATTGCTGTCAGCTATTACCACTCTGTTATTCAATTTTACTTTCGGTAAATCCTATTCGGAACTCAGGTTGTATTAAACCAGTTAATGATTGAGAAAATGGCAATGTCATTGATGCCATAATATTTGTTCTTAGCTAGGGTTAGTTCTGGTAGCCTGGTTATCATTCCAGATCGCTTTTTTCGTTCTGATTTCTCCCAAATCGATCTACCAAGTTTCCTAGATTGTGACATGACGGCGCTCGCCGCAGCCGCCTGCGTGCTTCCCACCGCCTCCGTTTTCCTCCTACTCCCCGATTCGGCTGCTTGTCTCAGCGCGGCCGACACCTCTCCCATCCCGTCGTGTGCCTCGTCTCAGCCGTCGTTGTCACTCCCACCTAGGGATGGCAATCGGCGCGCAGTGCACGGTAGTGCTCGCCATACCGTACCGCGACCGAATTCCCGGGGTATACCCGCTGAGGACGACGGCGAAAAACCTCGCCATACCCGTCGCCATGGTACCGTCGCCCGTGAGCATACCCGTTTACCGCGAATAATGCATCACTTTGCTCGTGGTACCCATCGTCCGCGTACATGCTCGTTACCCACGAGCAATGCATACATCAAGTTCATCATAATTCACACATCAATGGTGCATCACGCATTCAACAACTAATAAAGTTCATCACAATTCACATATCATGTTCGACAAGACAACTAATCAAGTTTAACAAATAAAATACAAATACAAATTGACATAGTTTTTTACACATGTGGGTAGATCACGGTGTCGGGCGAAGCGAGTGCAGGTGGAGCTTACCCATGCCCATACCGTTACGATGGGTAAGGAATTGTGCCCGTTTTCATACCCGTGGGCAAAGAAAGACGCCCATACCCGCCTCCATTAGGGTATTCGCCCGCGGGCACGCGGGTAATCGGGCACAATTGCCATCCCTACTCCCACCCCTCCAGCCCCTTGGTGCCACTGCAACGAAATTGTGCATTGGCGGTACGAATATTAACGCTCTTGCTTCGAGAAGACATCATAATTCGAGTACCCAATTCGGACTTTTGAATTTTATCTTTCGATTTCAGAAAGGCAATCTCAAAGTTTGCAACTTTGGGTACTTGCCTACTTGGCAAAACCTTGTGCCGACTGCTGAACGGGGAACAATAGGGCTCTTTTAAGATCTAGGGAATTTTGGTTTGGTGCCATGCTTGGCCACGTCTAATCATGGTCACACTACACTCTCTCATGTAGTTGTTTTTCTCTCCATTTTTTGGTAGTTTGTTTGATTTGTTGCTACAATTATGGCACAAACCTTTTCTTTTGAGACAGTGGCATGTTGGCAACAACAGTTGATGCAATCATCTTAAAGACTCTAATTTACACATTACAAGTTCAAATCCCAAAAAATACTAGTGGAAAATACACACAGATAATCCACATAAACCATGGTCGATAGGAATCGAACTGTCATCATCCAGTAAGACAAAGTGCTACCAACGGTTGGCAATTCTGTTACATACTTTCCAACCCTAGAACTCGCGTATCAAATTAGTTTCTTGACTAATTTTACCACAACTTTATGACAAGCCACACTTGTCTGTTCTATGTGTGGTTTCCTAGGTTCAGCTGGGATAACATGCTGATAACTAGTGGTAAAATCATGATAAAAATAAAGGTAGTACTCATATGTCAAAGCTAACATAAAACAAGTACAACAAATATGAATCTATCGGTCTTTTGTCATCCAAATTTATATATAAGTAGAAATTAAACAAGGTGAAATACAAAATACAATAAATATAGTACATCACTAATGGGTAGTGTGCTCAAATGTTTGTCAATGAACAAGACAATTTTTACAAATCTTTGAACAAGTCAATACTTGTGCAGGGTTTGTTTGTCCATTTTAGCAAATCCAGAACTACAAGAGAGGCCCTCCTTGTCTGTTCCCTGTCGTCGCGGGGGTCGCCGCACGCCCATGCCCTCCCCGGCTCCCCGGCATCCCCGCAACATCCTGACCGGCTTGCCACAGCGGCGCAACCATGCAACATCCTGACCGGCTTGCAACAGCGGCGCAACCTGCAGTGGGTCGTTGTGCTCCCACGCCCTCACAGAGTTGCAGTCGCCGCATCGGTTCCCCGTGACGTGTGTCGTCCCACCCTGTCTCGCCGTGCGCTTGCCGAGCGTCGCCGCTCTCTCTCTCTCTCTCTGCGTCTACCTCTGCGTCTAACCGCTCTAGCGAACCTAGAGTTCGAGTGTTCGACTACCTCGGTGTGCCTGAACAAGCAGTAAGCTAAGTCTGTCCAATTGTGCCTCCAAGGCTACAAGGCAGCGACCTATCAATCACCACGGCGCAGGAATGAGGCAACCGGCCCACCACCCAGGCGTAACTTCTTCCTCCTCCTATTGAGAGAGCCTCCAGTTGCCCGAGCATCTGTTCTTGCACCTCTACTATGTTATAAAATAAAATCAACGCCGGTGCTTAGAGGATACTTGAGAACCGGCGATTGGAGGTGGGGCTGGAGCCCCAACGATGGCTCCGCCCCCGAGTGTCAACTCGTTCTCTCTTTGGCCCTGTGATAAGACTTGTGCTTTCAATAAAGCCGGCTGAAAAGTCTGCTTTGTCTAAAAGTTGTGAAAAGGATGAAGTTTTTTTTTGGCTGTGGTTTGCATGCCCGGTGTATTTGTCTTGCACGCATCTTAAAATGCTCGTGTAAGATCTGGCCTTGTACTTCTGGCCTTTTGGGTTGCAAGTTGTAACCCAAGTGTGGTTGCAGCATCGCATTTGATGAACGGTGCCCAACTTTGCGTTTGGCTCGGGGGAAGAGACTGTTGATACTGCTTCCTATTGGAAGAGGCTGCTGTAATTGGCTACAACTTATACAGTTTTGCCTTGAGATTGATGTGAGTAAAGCAAAAGCTTGTAAAATTCCTAGAATAAATTGTTTTCTGAGTATTTTACTGTGACACCCTGAGGCAATTTATCTACTTGTAAAATTCCTAGAATAAATTGTCTTCTGGGTCTTTTACAGTGACACCCTGAGGCAATTTATCTAGTCCTTTCTGCAGTTCCTGAATGATATGAAGAACATGGAGGCGGCAAACCAAGTCCATAGATGATTACACTGACCCAGATGTACAAAGCATTCGACGATTTGTTCGTCTTCTGCCCATTACATGTTTACAGACTAGAGAGATACAAGCCAAGTTTACATGTAGTTGACTATGACAACCATCTCTGAGATCCAGGTTGATACAGGCAACAACTGCTGACCTCTGAAACTCCCGACTTGGGGAGGAAAATCACACACAATGAAGAAAACATGGATATTACAAATTTAAACTATATAAGAACCAGAGTTGCTCAATCTAATGTGGTTTCGAGCTGCTTCAGAGAAGTATTGCATATTACCAGGTAACAGCAGCAGGACAAGTCTGTTCTCTCCACTGCAGATCAGCAGCTCAAGAAACCTGAGCAAAACTAGCAAACATCTAACGATATGCTGTGTGAATAGTGAGGCTTCAGCAGTCACAAACACAGCCTCGTCAGTTCGCCGTCTGCCTCCTCACCGGGCGCCTCTGATCGCAGCAGCTCGCTCCCGGCTGCGCATCTCTTGTATGGCATGAAACCTCTCTGCAGGCTGATGGACGCTGAGCTCTCGCACTTCGTTAGCCGCGGCACGGGCGTCGTGTCGCTCTCGCTGCTGTTCCTTTGCCCGCTAGACTCCGCGACGTCTGAATTCTGAGCAGCTGCTGATCCAGTCACGACGCTGGAGGCCGTGTTTGAGCCTGTCAATGATCCTTCCCTCTGCATGACCTTGTAATCTGCAGCCTCTGAACGATGGTGGTGGTGCTGATTTGAAGCCACCGCCTGCGGGTAGAACTCGCAAGGCAGACTACCGTTGTAGCTGAACCACGGCATGACGGATTGCGCGGTCAAGCCGTCCGATTGAGGAAGGAAATACAAGAACTGCTGCATGCTGCTCGGCCATGGATTCCACGAGCTTCCTTCTGCGGCACCAACGGAAGGTAGGTTTCTTGTTCCCCGCTTAGTTGTCTCGGTTGAAGCATCCATTCCCAGGTCTCTGCCGTTCTGCAGGTGGCCGGTATTGGTATTTGGCTGCTGATATGAATCCTTCACCACAACTCTATTTCCGAATAGCTTAAAGACTGAAGCTTCTGATCCTATACATGACACTTCTTTGGCACAACTGTTTGCGATGCGTCCGAACTCCTGAAATTCACATTTCTGAAACATATTAGAATTTACAGGTACCAATTCTGTTAAGCAGATCACAATAAAACAGCCTATGAACATATCACACTTCACAAAATTTTGATTCAGATGTATCGAAACCCTGTGTTGTCTCAAAAGTGACGTTAGAATTACCAGCGGTGCGTAGTCTTTTCTTGCCTGAAATTATCTCTACTATTTAAAAATTAGAGTTGGTAGTCGTCTGTTCTCTTTACCTCTTTCGGTATCCGTTGGATCGACGAATAGCGCACTGACAGCTCAAATCGTGTCTTTTTACCTCTTTCGGTATCCGTTAGATCGACGAATAGCGCACTGACAGCTCAAATCGTGTCGTTGAGCACAATAACAGTTGACAACCCAACATAATAGAATTATAATTTTTTAAATTAGTAGCAAAACATGGAAATTAAACTAGTGGACCGTTATATTGCTATCTTGATATTGGATATCTCATATTCTTGTCAACTTGAAAGAACTTATGCCCGAGAAAGAATATACCTTAGTATTTGGCGCCTGCATAGCCAACTCGGCAGTTGCGATACTCGGCGAGAGGTACCCGTCCTCTCTGTCCACCGACGAGGCCGGCGAGCCGCCGACGTTGCCATGCTCATCTGAAGCAGCGGCTGATGGAACCGGCGACCTGCTGCCGCTCGAGTTGTTGGAGAACCCACCACCAAAGGCCTCCGTTCCTATCTGCGCCGTGGTCAACACCGACGTCGGCGAGCCGTCCTCCTGCTCGCACAGAGACTGCATCCGCACGGGAGGCCTCTCCAGCTGCCTGAGCGCCGGGACGTGCTTGGCCGCGCTGTCGTCCACTTTGCGCGGGTACGGGTGCGTCGGCTTCCTCTTCGGCCGCGGCGGGGGGATCTGAATCGCCGCCGCCGCCGCCATGGCGCCCGAGCCGTTGCTGCTCCCCGACGATTCTCTGACGACCTGCAGAGCACGACGCAAATCGGACATCAAGAAACCTGTGAAGACCGCGCTAGTGAAAGTGACGTCATCTGCTCTCCCATGAATGATTTGGCGACTTACTTTGACAGTCGGTCAAGTTTTTTTTTTCATGGCAGAGATCAGAGAATTTGCTTTTACATGAGGAAAGGGTGTACGACCTTAGAGAAGAACTTCTGCGCGTGGCTCCGGATTTGCACGGCAGTCTTGGTGCCTATGTGCTCTGCATGCACAGACAAGAAGAGTGTTTAATTCAGGCGATCATCATGAGCGTAAATTGACCGATTGCTTCTCGCACAAATACGTGCGTGCGTACCTTGTATGCGGCGCCAGGCGCGTCCGTGTAACTGCAGGGCTTCCAAGAACCGCTTGTGCTCTTCCTCGGTCCACTTCTCCCGCTGCTTCGTGATCGTGTACGGCTTGCGCGCCTGGTCGGGCAAGCGTGGAAGCAATAAATTTTAGGAAGGGGGACGAGCAACGCAAAACAACACACAAACTGCACAGATTTTGCAGTGAAGCAGCAGCGATTTGGGTGCCTTAAAAAATGAGAAGGGAATTGGTGGCGCAGTGGCTGGCGTGTACCTTTGGCACATGCTCCTCCCCTGAGAAATCCATGTCACCGGAATTCAGAGCATTCTTAAGATGATCAGCAGTGTTTTCGCCGCCGGCACGATCAGCGACAGCGTTTTCGTCCGTTTCCATGGCGTTTTCCTGGCAGAAGAACATCGCACGATCAGTTTCCAAGAACATCATTTAACCCGAAAACCTCAAGATCATCCCAAAATGATCTCACGCTGAAAACAAAAACCGAAAGATCAATGAATTGCCTGCAAACATGCCATCTCCAGTCCGCAAGACCAAAACTATTCCCAAACCAAATCACACTCCCCAATTGCCACAGCAAGACCAAAACCACAGCCTCCCAATTCCCAAACCCCGATCTTTCCAAGCGCTTGTTGTTGATGAGGACGAGGAGGGACAGGAGGAGGCGAGAGGAGGGGGAGAAGAGGCAAACCGCAAAGAAGAGAAAAAGAGCATGGACGAGCGCGCCACGTAGGACGGGATTTTTCCACTTTCCCCTTTTTTATCCCGCACTCTTTTCTTTTGGCTGCGTTTTTCTCGGCTCTTTTCCCTTTTTTCGTTCCCTTTTCCGTCGCGGAAAATAATCCGGTGGAGAATTCGGGAGGCCGTTCGTTCTTGTGGCTGTGGCTCCTCCTCCGGTTTCCCTCGTTGTCATGTGTTGCGAGTGCTCCATTGATTCCTAGTAACGTGCTGCGGTAATAGTCACCGGTAAAACCGCAATTGCGTGCGTGTAAAACATACTAATCCCGTCCTGGAAACGTAGGGGTCGACGCCTAATCCGTCCGATTCTTTGGCGTCTTGGTGCGGTTGCGAGAGGCTGCATGGGGAGGGCGGTGGGTTAGGCTTGGCGATCCGTGAAGTGCAGCAAACTAGATCTGGATGCACGTTTTGTGCAATAGTCGTCAGTGACGGTGCATACTCCATCAAACAATGTCTAAATCACGGACGGATGTGGAGAGCGATGCAGCGCTATGAAGGGGGTGGTGCGGTTTGACGGAAATACACCGTGATATCCGTTCTCACGACGCTACCTTAATATTAACTATGTATATAAAGTTCTTACAAAATTCTTAAAAAAAATAGTAGATATAGGGGATATGTTATACCGTTCAACATCAAAATTGATAGCATTGGGATGATATAAAATTGACAAACATCGAACGTAAATTATGCATAAACAGTAGGGAAATCACTATTTATTTATCTATTATACTATTAAAGTGATAGAAAAATAAGCCACCACGTTTGCTTTCAAGAGCTAGAAATTCCACATTAATCGATGAAAAAAGAAAAAACATATACACCGTTGATCGTGGTGGGTCCAAATTATAGCGATCTAGATTAAACAAAAGAGTTCATGTCAGGTACAATACAGAAATAAGAGTCCATCTCAAGTACAATGCAAAAATATCTGAAATTTGTAATAAAATTAAAATAAAATTAGTAATTTAATTTTGATATGAATTCCTAAATAAAATTACTAGATAAACATAATTTGGAATAATTTTTTTTAAAAAATAATTGGAATAGTATACTATTTCCAACAAAAATAACTAGAATTCGAGATAAATAAAATAAAATTAGCAAATTAATTTCGATACAAATTACAAAGTAAAATCACCAATAACTGTAATTCTTAATATATATATATACACACACACACACTAAACTAGAAAATAGCAATTGGATTAATTTCCACGTGAATTCCAAAGTAAAATACTTAAATTTAAAAAAATCAGAACAAAAAAACATCATCAATTTGAATTCCACACGAATTCCTAAGTAAATTCCTAAATAAATATAACTCGAGAAAAAAATAAACCAAAAATAGAAATAACTATAATTGGGCATAAAAATTAACAATTGGATTAGTTTACGAATTCCAATAAAAAATAATTGAAATTAGGTACAACAAATAAAAGAAAATTTGTAATTTGGTTTTAATACGAATTCCAAAGTAAAATATCTTAATAACTAAAATTTTAAAAAAATTAAATTTAAGTTATAATGAAGATATCATGAATAGTATCAGAGGAGACCACAAAAGAGTGTAATGACATCGATTTGTCCTACAGGAAGACATTGATCCACAAGGAAGCGAATAGCCGAGGTAGTAGCGACGAAGATGAGAATAATTCCATGCTGCTCACCATACATGTTTAACAAGGATAATATCGTACTGCTCGCTGTAGCCATTGAAGAGAACGACCAAAGTAAAAGGAGCCAAGTGCTGTGACGATGAATGGTATGCATCGATGTTGTTGAAGAAGTCAATGGTCAAAAAAACTCAATAATGGAGAATACATAGCAGAGAGGAGATGAAGTTTTGAATTAAAGATGAGCTATCGACGATATGTGATCATCGAGTAGTTAGGAGCATGCCATCGTTGGTGAGTGACATGGCATCACCGACGATGGCGAGAAGATTCTCCCTATCGTTGGACAACGACTAATGCAGATATACCAACATCAGTGAAGATGAGAGGTCATCGCAGTTAGTGAGGAAGCCACATCGTTGAGTTGGACAACGTTGATGAAGACGAGCGACCGACATAGGAGAAGAAGACATCGTGCATGTGTATATACATGCATGCATCCTACGAATAGAAGCATTGGAGTACAGAAACAAAGGAGCAAAGAGCTTGGAGTAGAGATAGCGCAACGGTAAGAAAAGGGCTTGGGGCCACTAGAGAGAGTGCGACAGGTGTTTCGGCAAGGATTGACGATATTTGCACGTATATACGTGTAGATGTCACAACAGTCATCATTAAGCGATAATTTGATAGAAGTAGAAGATAGCTATGTGGTAGAGTATTGTATTGGAAATGGTAGCAGTTGAGAGATATCGATCAAGAATTGGGTTTGCTCTTGGAGGTTGAAGCAGAAAAATTGTGGCAGGGAGAAGAGATGGAAGACACACGGTTTGAAAAAATAAGTTCAAGGTAGGTCGCCTATGGTGCATCGGTGTATACATAAGCAAGGTGCTATAATACCATCTAAACTAAAAAGATAATTTTGTTGCACACATAATCAATGTATTGCTTGATATTAACATAGGTACATGTGCATGCAAATATTTTGGAAAAGAGTTAAGAGCATGCAGCTACATGATGCATACATAATGGAGAGTGGTCAACTTATTATACTCATGATTTTCTTCCATCAAATCTCATACTTCAATTATGTTACTCAAATTGTATTTTCCTTCAAGGTTCTATTGTAATTTTCTAATGTCTATGATATCTTAAATCCTAAATAGCTACAATATACGTAAATATATTCTAAGCATCTAAGTTATATTATTTATCGTTACAAACTTTAAAATAAATCTAGCCGCGCAAACGTGCGGACCACCCTACTAGTTTATGCATAATTTACCTTTTTTAATATCTCTCAAATTCAATCGAGCTTGCTATTAAAATTTTACATGGTTGTAGAATACATCCTCCCCTACATCTCCTAAGTTTTTAGGAATTTTTTAAAACTTCTATACATAGTTAATACCTGAGTACCACCGAAAGAAAGGTAGCATAAGATATTCTCGATACGGTTTGTTATTTTTGCGTCCTAATCAAGCCAATCAAATATGGTGGTATTAGCTAGTTGCCGGTTGATGTAATTTCAGTACGTGCAGTTCTAACATTCTGTTCATCCCAAGTATAGGGTTCAATCTCACTAATTGCAGTTGGTGACTTATTAGAGGGAGCCTGAAATCAAACACACAGCGCCATTTAAGCAATCACACGCGCTAACCGTGTAAAATTCGCGTCTTTATTTACAAACGTTCTGACAGATTTTTCCGAGTATCGAATAGTTTCTAAATTTATGTAGAAAATGAATCTTTTTATATGAAATTTTTACGTTCTAACAGCTTTGAACTGATAGACGACTATAATTAACGGCCGACGCAATATCAACTTACTAGATATCAATTCGATGTACAAGCATCATAAAACGTGAGAAGACATCCGGGCGAAACAAAATATCTCGGACCTTATCACAAGGAAAGGAAGCTAAGAATCCTACGGTTTCAGACCAACAAAAGCTTGTGCTTTTCTTTCCTTTTGGGAATTTAAAAAAAAACTTTATAGCCGTTAAAAATCGGGGAAGTGGTCCCCATCCCCGGACTCTAAAATTCGGAGCGCCGGAAGCGACGGAACCGTGTGGACTGATTAAAAAAAAGCGCGGAACGGGAGGGGATTTAACAGCGCGAAGCGCAGTGAATCGGAGAGGATTACGAAAAGCGATCGAGCAAGCCAGGTGAACTTTAGATGCGCTTTATGACGAGTCAGCAGCAAGCCGCGATCGGTCGAGAGGCCGCCTTGGTGCGTGACACGCGTCGCTGGGCGCGGCAGGTAGATAAACGAGGCCATCGCTTTGTTGCCACAAATGGGCGGCTCCTGCCTCCCCTGGCCACAAGCTGCTCGGGCCGGCGCTACAAAATTCCCGAAATTTTCTGGCCATGTGTTTTTTTTCTTTCTTTCTCGGGCCTGCCTCTTTTCAGTTTTCCCTACCTCCTCTGGTGTTTCCTAGGGGATGACACGCGGGCCCACATGTGGTAGCGGTTGCCTTTGCAGGGTTAGGGGGAAAGGCGCGACGTGGCGGGGAGTGAGAACGCGTCGTGCTGTGTGGGCTTTCGATTGTTATTTGGGTCTAGCACTAACCTTTTTGGATAGGCAGGAGGAGATTTCCATTTTTTTTTAAAAAAAAGATCTTCGTAGGGATTCCCGAAGAACTGATAAACCAACCAGAGAAATCTAAGCTGATACCATGGGGATGTACTTGTAATTTTATAATGATGATATAATTAGTAATAGTATTGAGTGTTTATCAAACACTTATTTTTAACAAAATTTGATAATTTCGGTATGACCATAACAGAGGAGCGGTATTACCACAGCGCGACCAAATGATCGTAACCCTTTCGACAAGGTGGTCGTAACCTAGTGATCGTAACTCTTTCTACAAGGTAGTTGTAATCCTTTCGACTAGGTAAAATAGGTATAATTGCATTTGAGAATAGATACTACCGCAGAATGGTATGATCGGATTGTACTTGGCGGTATGTTTTTTTTTTCCAGAGAACGTGTTTTTTGGAGTTTCTTCTTCCCCGAGAATCGGTAAGACCGCATTTGTAGAGCGGTACTATCGCAGTACAGTAGAACCGGAGTTCACTGGCGGTATTACCGGTTTTGCTCTATTCGCTGGCCAGCTTGGTAGAGATTTTTGTTTGTTAGGTCAATTTCATAGGTTCCATTGCATATGTGTTGCATGATGCATGTTTTGACTAACGTGGGTCAAGTTGCGAAGAACTTGTTCCCAAAATCGATTTCTTAGTCTGTTGTTGTGCAGGAAGCTTCGAGGGCCAACGACAGTCAACGGCGAGGATGATAGGGACTAGACTTGAAGAGTTGATGTTCAGAACGATCGAGAATGTCGGGTGAAGTCAGTGGAATCAAGCATGGCGCAAAATGGACAAGGGTGATCGAACAAGAAGTTCGGTGCGACGGGTTGCATTAAGCGGTGCGGGGGTCGATGCAAGTGCCATGGTGGTTTCAGTGGGAGCCAGATGGGAGAGGCTTGCCGACATGAAGAGAGCTGTTAATCAACCTACACGTGGCGAAACATGGGATTGCTTTATGAAGATTGGACCCGGTCTTTGGAGAAGGATCGAGAATTTGTATTTTGGTAACTTCACCTAAATACCGTCTTGATCACTTTTGGCTAAACCACGGTGTGATGAGAAATGGTTTAGGTCAAGAGTAGATGAAGGCATCGCTTTCAAATACGTGCGTAAGTGAAACCCGTTTGTGTATAGGTTTAACGGGGTGCCCGTTTAGGTGTCTTCCTCTGGAAGCTAACCCCCTCTATAAATAGAGAGGGTGCTGGTTATGCACTCTTAAAACTCCTTGTATTCAAGAAACCCTAGGTTGTGTTTTGGGATAGGAGAGTTTAGGGTATAGAGAGTTGGATTGATTGAGTACTCAAGTGTTAAGCTTTTGTTCTCTATGGTGGAGTTGTTGTAAACCAATTAATTCTTCAAGATGACTCGCTTCTTGTCTTTGCTAGCTCTTTCTTTGGTGATTTTGGTTTTTTTTATCCTTTGGTTTTCCCTTGATTTCTTGTTGAGATCTTGTTTGTTATGAAATGTAGGAATGCATCTAAGATTATCTTGATCATCTCTTACCCACGAGCAAGTTTTAGGATCAAAGTTTGATTTTGGCCCGGTTTTGGAGCAACCTTCACTCAAACGGAAACATGTTGGAACTTTGACAATGATCTTCACGATCTTTGAGTGGAATAGGTTCCTGACATCCTAGAGAAGATTTGTTTCAAGTTTCATGAAGTTTGGAGTTGTTGATCAAAAATTGTGTTAATTGTGGATTTGGATTTAGGGTCGCGTCATGTTCATCGCGATGTTTTTACTGTTCATCTGGTAGCACCACTACTGTTCATCGGTACTAATAATTTTTTTGGTAATACTACTACTATTCACCAGTACGACCGGTACTGTTCACCAGTGTGTTTTTGGTTGTTGTGTTTCGATGTTTTGATTTAATTCAATACAACACATTCGATGTGCTTGTTTATTGATTTTTATATCTATTGGAGAGAGAAACGTGTTGAATTCGACAAAATGAAAAAAAGATAGAATTCTTATTCACTTCCTCCCCTCTAATCGTCATTTCGATCTAACATTTTGTCAATGAATTACGTACTTTACAGGTTCGTCCAGAACCTATCTAGGATTTCTAGAATTGTCTCGTGGCTGCTAGATCGACCATGCAAAAGTTCATGCTTTGAACCGAACAGGCTGTTCTTTCGAGTGATTTCTTGGCCTTTTAAGCTCACTTGGGAAAGGAGGAAGATTCTCTGCATTAGATGTTAAAATGATTTAGAGCATATCTCAGCCAAACAAGCACTGCCAAACAAACGATGGAAGTTTTGTTCCGCTTCTCGAGGTTGGACCGTTCGAAAAAGCAAACTTGAATGAATAGTCAGTAGTCAGAGATCAAAATAAGACAAGAGAAATATCCCATACGTGAGTGGAAACCGATATCTGGAAGGGTCCAAATATCTCGCCCATGCACTGTACCCGCACGTCTGGAGAGGGAACAGAACGAACTCGTAATGCAATCTAGATACTACAAGATACCTTCTTGTCTCGTACCTATCGCCGTAGCTTCTATTTGCATCAACACATGACATGCACGCGCAAGGCGGGATGTAAGCACTTCCTACTACGTTAACGCACATGCGTTTTCATACCGACACGACACGACCGATGCAACAGGTGCAAGCTGGCAAGGCTTCGCTTCTGTGGCTAATGCTAAGATCTCGAGCCCGAGGTACGCATCGACTCTGCTGTGCTGTGGATGGATACTGGCGAATGAAAGCTACTTTTTCGTGGACTATTTCCCCTTTCCCCCCTCCTTGATGAGATGAGATGTCGTTTGTCGTGTGATTGCAAAGAAACTCAAAACTGCTCGGTAAGGGAGTAGTGCTGTGCACTTTAGTTGCCAGAATTGAAACATGGGTGAACAACCTAACAATAGTGTGATTCTGCTCGACAACGCATCCACCAATGAAGAATCTAATTAGCTCTCCAAAATGCGTTTCCGTACTCCACTAAAAACCTACAAAAAATGTTAATGCACATGCATTTCCTGATAGATTAGTCAACTGTGAAACGAATAGACAAGTCATGGGTGCGGATCAACTCACTATTTGACTATTTCCTCAAACAACAGATATGAATAGCGGCAATCCGGCGATGCTTTCTTCTGCGATCAGCGAGCCAAAGTCTCCAGAGCCTCAATGTAGGGGTGCATGAAAGCTGATTTCTTGCGAGCAATTTCACTTTTCGCTTCCATGACGAGATGTCTTTTTTTCTTTTTTTGCAACCGCATGGGAACTCAAAATTAGTTGACAAGGGGAAACCATTGTTGCTTGAATTGAATCGGGGATATATGAATAAGAAATCTCTATGAATAGTGATTGGACATGGCTAAATGGGAGATATCGCAGCAGCCTACAAGCTAGGGCCTAATTCATGAATCGACCTATCGCAGCAGGGTTTCTTCGGAGAATCTGCGTACTTCTAGCGAGTCCTCTTACCTCGAAATAATTGCATCTGCATAAAATGTTGTTTTTAGATTTTCCAGCGGCGCCCTAAGCTACGATCCTGCTGCTTAAAAAATCCACAGATATTAAAGCTTTT
Source organism: Hsuehochloa calcarea (assembly GCA_036346395.1). Classification (NCBI taxonomy): domain Eukaryota; kingdom Viridiplantae; phylum Streptophyta; class Magnoliopsida; order Poales; family Poaceae; genus Hsuehochloa; species Hsuehochloa calcarea. The sequence continues at coordinate 56,473,608 of CM070596.1, forward strand.
AGAACTGTACTCACTCCGTTGAGAAATATATGACATATTTTGATTTGCACAAGGATTAAAAAGGTGCTGAAACTAAAAGAGGTAGGGGAGAAAATGACTTATGTATTCCTTATATTTGTCTTGGACAGACGAGAGAGAATGTTTCGTGCCGATTATAATGAATAAATACGTGAGAGAAAATTAATAGGGGCATAGGAGAGAAAAAATCTCATTAAATCTATATACCAGCATCCAACAAAACTTTTCAAACTAAATGGACACTAAGTACAAGGGATCTTCGATTCGAGATAATGTGCTGGGATAAAGAACGCCGCGGGACGAACCGCGAAAGGATCACCTATGAGTGCACGCTACGCTGTGCTAGTTGCGTATGCACATGCAACAAGCCCCTTCATCTGCATAGACCCTACTCTCATGTCATGGTCGTATGTTCGACGGTGGCGCAGCATCCCGGTCAGTACCTCTCTAACTATTCAATAAGGGGGAGGTGATACAAACATAGAGTGCAGAGATATATGGTTACAGCATGGTTGGCCATTTCACTGGCCATCCGACATAGGAGCAACTTATCTTGGCCATGGACATTGATAAGCTGAAGGGAAAGATTGGCCGACGATAGGTACGACGCATCAGGAACGACATGGACGAAGCAGAAGCCGTGCGTGGTATGAAGAAGTGCCTCATTTGCAAAGAGTCTGGGCACACCTTTAAGAAATACACTATGAGAAATCCACAGTACGAAGGAGACATCGTCTCCGCGGGGATCTCATCCAACCGCCCCACTCGAGGCGGTCCACATGGTGGATGTTGATGTCGCGACCACGGGAAAAGTTCATCCTGCTGAAATACGTGGTGCCCAATAATATGTAATAACACTTTGATTTGTCGAAAAACTAGGTGGTGATGACGTTGTGGTGAATGGGTTGTAATGTCAGTGTTATTTGTCCACAAAGTATGTAACGACGTTGCATTTAATGTTATGTAATGTTATTGTGATTTATCTATAAAATATGGCATGATGTTGTGTTGAATGTTATGTTATATCATTGTGATTTGTCTACAAAAAATGTTATGACATTGTTTAGAATGTTATGTAACATCAGCGTAATTTATCGACAAAATATATGGTAAAAATAGTCAATAAAAAAGCAGTACAAGGAGGTCTCTATCGCCAGTTGAATTGGCGATAGGTCCCTGTCACCATTCCAACTAGCGACAGATACTTGTCACCAATTCAACTGATGATAGGGACATCTCTGTTCTATTGAGTCCCCTATCGCCAGTCCATAGGTCCATGTCGCCTATTGGAATGACGACATGAGCGTGTCGCTATTTCAATTGGCGACAGACGCCTAGTTTTATAAAAAAAAATTTACTATTTATTTTTGTAATTATATTTTAAATTAATATTATTTCAAAAAAATCGACAAGCAACAACCAACAATCTTGTGGTAGGGAGAGAGACAAATGAAATGTGCGCTTCCACACCAAACCCTGATGGCTCCACTGCCACGACGAATATTTTTTTAAAAATAATATTAATTTAAAAGATAATTACAACAAGTATTTGAAAAACAATTACAAAAATAGGTTACTGTCGACATTTGACCTAGCGACCAGGTCAAATGGCAACAACAACCTATTTACCAGTCATCATTCCAACTACCTGTCGACATTTGCATGCAAATCGCTAGTTATACTGGCGTTAGAGGCTGGCTACATATACCACAAAATTCTATGGAAAATCATTTTAATTCTAGAAAAAAGACAAGAGAGAGGAGGAGAGGGGAGAAGAGACGTAGCGAAGCTTTGTCGGTTTCTAGAGAAGGAGAGAGAGACAGAGCAACAGATCTGGTTGTCCATTTTATAGGTAAATGTTCTTACAATTTTTTACATAAATTTAAAACCTTGTAGGATAGCAAATAAAAATAGTGTCATGGAATTCAATAGATTAGATAATTTTAATTGTATTGTTGTTTGATATAGTATATTATTTTAGTTGTATATAGTTTAGCTCATCATATAGATATTATTTATACTGCAGTACTCGAATGATTTAGTATAAATCCGTAAAAATACTAAGAAAACTTTGTAGGTTTTTATTTTTAAAACTGTAAATATTTTGTTAATACCGAAAATACTTTTTAAACCAGGAAAATAGGAAGCCACCTCTAAAAATGCTATAAGAAATCCAGAGTAGGTACATAGGGTATGTACAGTTGAATTAAAATATTATGAATTTAATTTTTATTTCTATTTGTGCACAGTAAATATTTTATAAATGCTGGAGACACTTTTTAAACAAGGAAAATAAGAAGATGCCTAGTGAAAATCTATAAAAACTGCAGAGTAGGTAACTAGGGTATGTAGAGCTTAATCAAAATAATCACAACTTAATTTTGGTTTCCATTTGTGCATGGTAAATATTCTGTTAATGTCGCTTCTTATTACTTTTTTTGTATATGTTTCGTACTATTTACAATGTATGCACTTGTAGGATCAAGGATAACTAACTAGGTGGGTGAATAGGAGGTTTTTTAAAAAAATTTAACTAATTGATAATTTTAAGCTAGATTGTCTTAACAAGACTTTCTAGAAGAAATACAATGAAAGAACTACTAAGCCTTTTAAGACAATTAAGTGACAATGTCAATACTAGATACAATTCTAGCCAAGTAATTTTACACAAGTAAATAGCTAGAAATGTAAATACGGAATTAGTAAAGACAAGAAATAAACCACAATAAAGACAATGATGTTTTTTCTGTGGTATCGAAGACTTGCCGGTCTTCACTAGTCCACGTAGAGGAAATTTGAGCGAATCAAGTCGGCTCCACGAATTAAACCCTGACCCTCGATCACTATCGTTGCTCTTCCTCCTTTCCGGAGATGGTGAGCACGCAACCACTTCACAATCCGTTGCCGGGACTCTTCACAATCTTCTTTAAAGAGCTCACCGTGAAAGCTTCCTCCTAAGCCATATAGGTGTCGGCAAGCACCAAGAGTAATAAACCAAGTATTTTGCTTGTGGAAAATCAAGTGCCAACAGGATCAACTAATAATGCAATGCACTTGAATGCTCTCAACTACCTCAAAATAGGAATGTAACACCCTGGCTATTCGGAAGCCAAAATGTCACGCAAACCTATCAAACTACTAAGCATAGCATTAAAACTAGATTATCCAGATTCAATCAACATAAATTCCTAAGGAAAGACAATGAACGATCACTAGAATCATGGTAAAGAATGGATAAACGGTCATAATACCACGAACAGTCAAACGATACTAACATAGGATTATTACAATCTGGAATTTATTTCAACAATTTGACTTGACTGAATGGCGAGAATAATTGTTCTGATTGGATAAAAGTGAAGTGTAGTGTGCCGAACTACCCCACCAAATCATCTTGTCGTCCTCCTCAATTACCTAATTAAAACATACAAAGCAAGGGTGAGTCAAGACTCAAACAAGTACTAAACAAGAATAATCAAGCATGGAGTGGACAACACAATTCAGTTGAATTACGAACAATTATTGGAACACATACATGGATGTATGGAATGAATACATGAATGGATGAAATGTAAGAATGCATTGAAGGTATGGACTTATCGACTGCATATACCGGTATAGCGAGTGATACACCCGTCGGTGTTCACTTAAGCCCGTACTTCACAAAGTACGGGGACCCAATCTGTAATACCCCGGCCTGCTCATAGCGTGGCTCATGTGGCCCATGAGGAGTTGTGTGGTGGGATTAGTCCCACATTGCTTGTCTCAAGTGAGTTGTAGTGGTATATAATGCCTGTTGGATCCAAACGTAGCACCTCCGGTTAACCCTTTACACGGCGAGACGAAAGTGTAAGTGGGGTGCTATGTGTGGTGGTCCGCCCACGGTGAAATTTGGGCATTGAGCCGATTTTGGGTCGGTGTTACGAGATGGTATCGAGCATCAACCTCATTGCAGGCGCGTGCGGGACGAAGCGCGGGCATATGGTGTTATTTTTGCGTCCTAATCAAGCCAATCAAATATGGTGGTATTAGCTAGTTGCCGGTTGATGTAATTTCAGTACGTGCAGTTCTAACATTCTGTTCATCCCAAGTATCAGGGGCGGACCCACAGGGTATGCCGGGTGGGCCACGGCATACCACCCGGCATACCCTGGGGTCCAGCAATCATACACCATGCATCGCAACAGGCAGAACATGGGCAGGAGGTACGTCGAGGTCTTCAGATGCAAGAAGCAGGAGTACTACAGTGCAATAGCTGCTGAGGTGAACCAGGGCGGTTTCTTCGACTCAGAATACCGGCACTCCCCACCTCCTCCGCGGCCCAAGAAACTGGCTGAAGACAAGAGCAGCATGGAGTACACTGAGGTGCTGAAGCTGCGTGGACTTCCCTATTCTGCTACCTCGGAAGACATCATCAGGTTCTTTGTGGAGTACGAGCTGACAGAGGATAATGTGCACATTGCATACCGCCCGGATGGCAAGGCCACTGGCGAAGCCTACGTGGAGTTCCCGACAGCTGAGGTTGCAAAGACGACCATGTGCAAGGATAAGATGACCATCGGGACAAGGTACGTGGAGCTGTTCCCATCGACCCCAGAGGAGGCTAGCAGGGCGAAATCGCGACCCAGGCAATGAATGATTGTGGACTCGGAGGTCATCAAGCAGTGCCCAACCGTGGGTGGCTGTGAGCAGCTGCATTCGAGTTTAGCTTTCACTCTGCGTGCTTAACTGTATCGTTGTTAGGCTGTGTTAGTTTGCGTCCTGTTACTTGTCCTGCTGCTACTAGTTGTTGGTGTGGAGACTTATTATGATGAGACCCGAATTGTTGCCTAAGAGAAAACGAAAACGTGGTGTATGAGAGATGCTGCGCTTGTACGACATGCATGCCTTTTTCTTCCTCTCTGAGTTTGTTGATGTTTTTATTGGATCCTTTTGGTGAAGCACAGAAGCGGAGGATGGATGGAATTTGTTGATGCTGCACTGCACCGAAAAAAGTTGTCACAATCGAGTTATCAGAATTAGGATTACTCGAGGAGAAATTCTGTTCTTGTTACATTGTTTGGGAACGAACTTGATGATAAGAGATGGGAGGAAAGTTTGGTCGGCATGGACCCAGTATGTCATATGACTGTACTTGTGCTACCGTCAAAAGGTTAATAAGCCTCTCTGACCCTTTTGTTTTTGCCACTAGACCCTTTATGGGAATCCGCAAGATGCACATGCCGTCAGGTCACTTCGGTTTGGATCTCTTTTATTTACGTACTCCAATATATACTCTCTCTTTTTTTAAGAATCAATATATACTATGTAGAGTTTCTTTTTCTAGGATTCGATAGATAGACGCACACTCGACACCTCATGTCGTAGTCGATGCGCCAGTGGGTTTATTTCTTTTCCGGTCTGAGTTTTTTTTTTCCGCCTAAATGGTACTGTATGCGCGGTATTGGCAAAATTAGGTGTTCGGACGGCGTAATACCATTTTTGGCACTACGGATATTCCACTGTGCAACACGTGTTATACACCGATCCAATGCTCCCGCGCACAGTGGACATCTTTACCGTTCCCTGGTGGCCTGGACGGCTCTCTGCGCGACACGTGGCTGCAGCCATGTGTCCCGCGCCTGGCTGCTAGCTCTTCTATGCCCCCTTGGCCCGAACATCCACGTGAGCGCCGGTCTGATGGTTGGGATAATTTTCTTGAGAGGGTCACTTCTTTTTGCATTACACATGATGTTGAAGTTCCTGCTATGGATGGGGCTTATGTGCCTTATGGAAAATCAGCAAGGTATGCCCGTGCCCGAAACCAAACAAATGATGACCATTTCAGAAGAGAAGTATACATTGGTGTCATTGATCAAATTAGTCAAGAGCTTGATAATCGGTTTGATGAGATCAATATGGAGCTACTCTCTTGTATGTCAGCCTTTAGTCCTTCCCACTCCTTTGCTTCTTTTGATGCACGGAAGGTACGTAGATTGGCTGAATTTTATCCTAAGGATTTCTCCAACAATGATTTGCTAAAACTTGAATTGCAACTTGATAATTATATTGATGACATGCAACGAGATGATCGCTTCCAAGGTCTAGACAACATTGTTGATCTCTCAGTTAAGCTTGTTGAAACACAGAGGCATAAAGTGTATGATATGGTTTACTTGCTTCTCAAATTGATATTGCTTTTACCGATGGCAACTGCTAGTGTTGAAATGGTTTTTTCTGCACTGGTTATAGTGAAAACAAAGTCAAGGAATAAGCTAGGTGATAGTGTTTTGGATGATTGTCTAGTCACATTCATTGAGCGGGATATTTTCTTCCAAGTTGATGAAGATGATATAATTGAGACATTCATGTCATTCAGAAAGCGGCGGATAAACAAGTAATATTGTAAGTCTTTTCTATGGCTATATTTCAAATTATTTGTATTTCATTTGAACAATTTATATCAAGATTTGTCATCGTTTTTAGCTTAATTTTTGAATTTAAGGTTTATCATGTTCTTTAATGTATTTGGTTTTATCGAATTAGAATATGGTTTTACCGAATTGTATAAGAAAATTTTTTTTGGCATACCCTGTGGTAAAATTCTAGGTCCGCCACTGCCAAGTATAGGGTTCAATCTCACTAATTGCAGTTGGTGACTTATTAAAGGGAGCCTGAAATCAAACACACAGCGCCATTTAAGCAATCACACGCGCTAACCGTGTAAAATTCACGTCTTTATTTACAAACGTTCTGACAGATTTTTTCCGAGTATCGAATAGTTTCTAAATTTATGTAGAAAATGAATCTTTTTATATGAAATTTTTACGTTCTAACAGCTTTGAACTGATAGACGACTATAATTAACGGCCGACGCAATATCAACTTACTAGATATCAATTCGATGTACAAGCATCATAAAACGTGAGAAGACATCCGGGCGAAACAAAATATCTCGGACCTTATCACAAGGAAAGGAAGCTAAGAATCCTACGGTTTCAGACCAACAAAAGCTTGTGCTTTTCTTTCCTTTTGGGAATTAAAAATCGGGGAAGTGTCCCCATCCCCGGACTCTAAAATTCGGAGCGACGGAACCGTGTGGACTGATTAAAAAAAAAGCGCGGAACGGGAGGGGATTTAACAGCGCGAAGCGCAGTGAATCGGAGAGGATTACGAAAAGCGATCGAGCAAGCCAGGTGAACTTTAGATGCGCTTTATGACGAGTCAGCAGCAAGCCGCGATCGGTCGAGAGGCCGCCTTGGTGCGTGACACGCGTCGCTGGGCGCGGCAGGTAGATAAACGAGGCCATCGCTTTGTTGCCACAAATGGGCGGCTCCTGCCTCCTGGCCACAAGCTGCTCGGGCCGGCGCTACAAAATTCCCGAAATTTTCTGGCCATGTGTTTTTTTTCTTTCTTTCTCGGGCCTGCCTCTTTTCAGTTTTCCCTACCTCCTCTGGTGTTTCCTAGGGGATGACACGCGGGCCCACATGTGGTAGCGGTTGCCTTTGCAGGGTTAGGGGGAAAGGCGCGACGTGGCGGGGAGTGAGAACGCGTCGTGCTGTGTGGGCTTTCGATTGTTATTTGGGTCTAGCACTAACCTTTTTGGATAGGCAGGAGGAGATTTCCATTTTTTTTTAAAAAAAAGATCTTCGTAGGGATTCCCGAAGAACTGATAAACCAACCAGAGAAATCTAAGCTGATACCATGGGGATGTACTTGTAATTTTATAATGATGATATAATTAGTAATAGTATTGAGTGTTTATCAAACACTTATTTTTAACAAAATTTGATAATTTCGGTATGACCATAACAGAGGAGCGGTATTACCATAGCGCGACCAAATGATCGTAACCGTTTCGACAAGGTGGTCGTAACCTAGTGATCGTAACTCTTTCGACAAGGTAGTTGTAATCCTTTCGACCAGGTAAAATAAGTATAATCGCATTTGAGAATAGATACTACCGCAGAATGGTATGACCGGATTGTACTTGGCGGTATGTTTTTTTTCCAGAGAATGTGTTTTTTGGAGTTTCTTCTTCCCCGAGAATCGGTAAGACCGCATTTGTAGAGCGGTACTACCGCAGTACAGTAGAACCGGAGTTCACTGGCGGTATTACCGGTTTTGCTCTATTCGCTGGCCAGCTTGGTAGAGATTTTTGTTTGTTAGGTCAATTTCATAGGTTCCATTGCATATGTGTTGCATGATGCATGTTTTGACTAACGTGGGTCAAGTTGCGAAAAACTTATTCCCAAAATCGATTTCTTAGTCTGTTGTTGTGCAGGAAGCTTCGAGGGCCAACGACAGTCAACGGCGAGGATGATAGGGACTAGACTTGAAGAGTTGATGTTCAGAACGATCGAGAATGTCGGGTGAAGTCAGTGGAATCAAGCATGGCGCAAAATAGACAAGGGTGATCGAACAAGAAGTTCGGTGCGACGGGTTGCATTAAGCGGTGCGGGGGTCGATGCAAGTGCCATGGTGGTTTCAGTGGGAGCCAGATGGGAGAGGCTTACCGACATGAAGAGAGCTGTTAATCAACCTACACGTGGCGAAACATGGGATTGCTTTATGAAGATTGGACCCGGTCTTTGGAGAAGGATCGAGAATTTGTATTTTGGTAACTTCACCTAAATACCGTCTTGATCACTTTTGGCTAAACCACGGTGTGATGAGAAATGGTTTAGGTCAAGAGTAGATGAAGGCATCGCTTTCAAATACGTGCATAAGTGAAACCCGTTTGTGTATAGGTTTAACGGGGTGCCCGTTTAGGTGTCTTCCTCTGAAAGCTAGCCCCCTCTATAAATAGAGAGGGTGCTGGTTATGCACTCTTAAAATTCCTTGTATTCAAGAAACCCTAGGTTGTGTTTTGGGATAGGAGAGTTTAGGGTATAGAGAGTTGGATTGATTGAGTACTCAAGTGTTAAGCTTTTGTTCTCTATGGTGGAGTTGTTGTAAACCAATTAATTCTTCAAGATGACTCGCTTCTTGTCCTTGCTCTTTCTTTGGTGATTTTGATTTTTTTTTTATCCTTTGGTTTTCTCTTGATTTCTTGTTGAGATCTTGTTTGTTATGAAATGTAGGAATGCATCTAAGATTATCTTGATCATCTCTTACCCACGAGCAAGTTTTAGGATCAAAGTTTGATTTTGGCCCGGTTTTGGAGCAACCTTCACTCAAACGGAAACATGTTGGAACTTTGACAATGATCTTCACGATCTTTGAGTGGAATAGGTTCCTGACATCCTAGAGAAGATTTGTTTCAAGTTTCATGAAGTTTGGAGTTGTTGATCAAAAATTGTGTTAATTGTGGATTTGGATTTAGGGTCGCGTCATGTTCATCGCGATGTTTTTACTGTTCATCTGGTAGCACCACTACTGTTCATCGGTACTAATAATTTTTTGGTAATACTACTACTATTCACCAGTACGACCGGTACTGTTCACCAGTGTGTTTTTGGTTGTTGTGTTTCGAGGTTTTGATTTAATTCAATACAACACATCCGATGTGCTTGTTTGTTGATTTTTATATCTATTGGAGAGAGAAACGTGTTGAATTCGACAAAATAAAAAAATAGAACTCTTATTCACTCCCTCCTCTCTAATCGTCATTTCGGTCTAACATTTTGTCAATGAATTACGTACTTTACAGGTTCGTCCAGAACCTATCTAGGATTTCTAGAATTGTCTCGTGGCTGCTAGATCGACCATGCAAAAGTTCATGCTTTGAACCGAACAGGCTGTTCTTTCGAGTGATTTCTTGGCCTTTTAAGCTCACTTGGGAAAGGAGGAAGATCCTCTGCATTAGATGTTAAAATGATTTAGAGCATATCTCAGCCAAACAAGCACTGCCAAACAAACGACGGAAGTTTTGTTCCGCTTCTCGAGGTTGAACCGTTCGAAAAAGCAAACTTGAATGAATAGTCAGTAGTCAGAGATCAAAATAAGACAAGAGAAATATCTCATACGTGAGTGGAAACCGATATCTGGAAGGGTCCAAATATCTCGCCCATGCACTGTACCCGCACGACCCGCACGTCTGGAGAGGGAACAGAACGAACTCGTAATGCAATCTAGATACTACAGGATACCTTCTTGTCTCGTACCTATCGCCGTAGCTTCTATTTGCATCAACACATGACATGCACGCGCAAGGCGGGATGTAAGCACTTCCTACTACGTTAACGCACATGCGTTTTCATACCGACACGACACGACCGATGCAACAGGTGCAAGCTGGCAAGGCTTCGCTTCTGTGGCTAATGCTAAGATCTCGAGCCCGAGGTACGCATCGACTCTGCTGTGCTGTGGATGGATACTGGCGAATGAAAGCTACTTTTTCGTGGACTATTTCCCCTTTCCCCCCTCCTTGATGAGATGAGATGTCGTTTGTCGTGTGATTGCAAAGAAACTCAAAACTGCTCGGTAAGGGAGTAGTGCTGTGCACTTTAGTTGCCAGAATTGAAACATGGGTGAACAACCTAACAATAGTGTGATTCTGCTCGACAACGCATCCACCAATGAAGAATCTAATTAGCTCTCCAAAATGCGTTTCCGTACTCCACTAAAAACCTACAAAAAATGTTAATGCACATGCATTTCCTGATAGATTAGTCAACTGTGAAACGAATAGACAAGTCATGGGTGCGGATCAACTCACTATTTGACTATTTCCTCAAACAACAGATATGAATAGCGGCAATCCGGCGATGCTTTCTTCTGTGATCAGCGAGCCAAAGTCTCCAGAGCCTCAATGTAGGGGTGCATGAAAGCTGATTTCTTGCGAGCAATTTCACTTTTCGCTTCCATGACGAGATGTCTTTTTCTTTTTTGCAACCGCATGGGAACTCAAAATTAGTTGACAAGGGGAAACCATTGTTTCTTGGGGATATTTTTTTTTTCTTCCATCTTGATCAACTCTTACCGTGATGCCTCGCCCGTTTCATGACAAATGCTTTTATTCTCTCTAGGCTCTTCTCTGAGGAGGTTTGCTTTTGTCTTTTGCATATGTTAACTCGCGCACTGTTCTTTTTATTGTTGGAGCAAAAACACTTTGCACGAGTCTAACTCCCAAAGGAAAAAAAAATCAATAGCTATTGATCAAAGAGTATACCTTAGGCTATAGAATGGCCCCAATATAAAACGGAGGACGGTTGCCCCTAAAAAGGCCCATCCCCGATGCTGCCTAGATCTAACCCTGTCGACTGCCAGCGCGGCCTAGCTTTTGCACTCACGCAGCTCACATCATCCCCTCGCGCGACGGAGCGAGCACCGGACGGCCCAACCCCTCGCTTTTAGCGCGAAACGCTAACGCCCGTCCTGACGCGCCGGCGCGGCCACTCGCACCTCGCACGCGTTGCCCGGCCCAGATTCGTCTGAACCGCACCGCGCGGGCGCCAGCCTCCTGGAGCGCCTTGGTTCACCAACCAACCCCACAGTCCGCACCCCGCGGGCGTTCGGGATTCCAAATTCCACATTTCCACGGCCTCGCTTTACCCACGCCAAACGCGCACGGCCAGTTTGGCAGATCCAAACGCCACGCCATGCGCCGGCCGCCTTCATCCAGAGAACGCGCCGCGTTGTCCGATAAGGCCACACTACCAATTGCAGTGCTCGGTTTCGGTTACTGGGGTGGGGACCGGTTCGACCTGATCCTTGCATGTGCGGATTAAAACGGTTCGACCTGATCCTGGCCCGTGCGGATCAAAATAATATTTTGGGGCAACCGGTTGACCCATACCCTATTTGGTTCATTTTTTTCAAAATAAATTATTTTTAATTATTTTATAATAATAACATATGTTTTACTTTTTAAAAATAAAATAAACATCAGTTGCTAGTCCACCAAATGACTAGACCCAATTACGCGGTGGGTCATCGATTAGGCTCAATCGCCCGATGGGCCAGCGACGAGCTAACGTGGGAGGCTCAGTCGCACAACAGAACCATAATGGGGGCCTTGGCCTACCATGTGTCTAAGTCGCGAGCTGGTAGCCCGACTGGGGCCCGTGTCGGGCACAATCGTCGGTCCAGAATGAGATTAAGGCCATACGCAGATCAAGTCGTGGCTAAGCACAGCCGCATTCTGAACCGCTGACAGAAGCCTTTTTTAAAAATAATTTAAATAAACTTAGCTTTAAACTTATAATATTAAATGGTTGGAAGAGTGGTTTGTGAATAACAGTTAGTGGTAAGAAGCTGGAGTTTGCTGATTGCAATTGTTTGTAAATAAATCATGTTTAATCGTTTTACGTGGATGAACCCCGTTTAAGTTTCAACAGAAAGAATTCAAAATTTGGTGAAATAATTTGTAAGATTCAGTTCAAGCGAGATGAGCATGAAGCAACGAAGATGAGATTGCAAACCCTACATAACACTTGACTATGAGGTCTTAATTACATGGCATGTAAGGTCTGGTTAGGTGCATATGTTTGTCTGGCTATTTATACGGTACAAATGGCTACATGCACGAACATTCAACCTGAACTACAACTATGATACAAACACACCTTTTAAAAAGGAAAATACTTGACGGATGAAAATCAACTCAGGCTTGTGGATATATGTCCTACTACCCCTTGTGGACGCGGGCCTCCCAGTACCCATCTATTAGGTCTTTTTTTGGGTATGTCCTCATCCAAAATAATATTTGTTGCAGCAGGGTCATCAGGGATCATCAATATCTTTTCCTTGTCTTCCCCGCTCCCGGTTGAGAGAGATCTCCAACGGGTAAACACCTCGGGGTCAACTACGTAGTTTAGCTTGTATTTCTGCTGAATGAATACCTTATCGTACTTCTCCAGGCCATCGATCCATTGGAAGAAATAGCAACGCTCCGATGGCTGTCATACGCTGATAAAGTCAGTGATATTTAAAATGCAACACACAATATGAATATCGATGTATGACATTGTCTTACACAACAATCCCCGCACATGTAGTAAGCCCATGCGGCGGTACTAGGATGTGTAAATTGAATAATCCATGCAGGGTTACCGTAGTCGCACTGCGGGCGTGGAAACTCTAGTGGTACAAGAGCATCATTGCAAGAACAATCAGTGTACGTCTGTGCCTTTTTGACCGCCCATTTCCACTTTCGTAGCATTGACCCATAGTCCTCCATCCCCAAACCAGGTGGAGTAACCTCATGTACCTTTCTTTTTCTCTACCTCTCTTCTCCCTCCCCTCTCCCTATTTTCCAAACTAGCTCAAACGGGGTCTTGCCTGTAGTGGTGGAGTATGACCCAATTTTATAGAGGGTTAGGGTGTAGCATTGAGGGAGTAAATTTGGTGAATGGAAGTCACCCGCGTCCGCAAGAAGGAATCTTCCGGTACAAGATAGCTCAACGAGTTATCAATTCATAGGGAAAAGCTAGTGCATGTTGTCAACTAAGACTAAAAAGCTTGAACCAATGTCTGGTCATTTCAGTCTTAAAAGTATATAGCAGTGTTGTCACTTCGATATGAAAAGTGCGGGTCGGAGTGTTGTTTATTTGGCGTGAAACGGAGACGGCATGTTGTTGTCAATTCTCACTAAGTATGTAAGGATGTATACTAGTATTAGTGAGATTCATGTAGAAAGTCCCTTATGTCGGGGTGTTAACTAGGGGGGAGGAGCTAGAATTGAGTAGCATGCCCCTTATGTCATGGTGTTGACTAGGAAGGAGTTGGAAATGAGTAGTGTGCCTCTTTGTCATCGTGTTGACTGGAGGAGATAGGACCGAGACCCAAACACCACAATAAACGGCTTCATATGTCGAATTTTAAAGCATGTAGTAGTACAACAATCACAACATCTACATCGATACTAAGGTGTGAAATAAAATACATACCATGCATGGTACTAATGATCTACCTGTCCATCCCCATCTCCCTCTCCCTGTCCACGGCCTTGACCCTATCCATGTCCCTATTGTCGACCTCATTTGGGCCGATGGGTCGTTGCTGGTCGCTGCCTAGGTGCTCAAACGACCCTATCTCTAAGTGGCGCAATAGAAGCAGGTGTGACGTAGGGATCCATGAACTGTGTGGGTTGCTTCTCGTGTGGCGTGTCAAATAGCTATGAACTTGTAAGAACATCGGGATCGTCGACGAGGTACTCCTCCAAATCACTTTGCTGCGGGGATGTGTTCATGGGGGCGATGACTAATGCGTACCTAGTTTACAAAAGTAGTAAAGTGTTAAACACTTGATACAAGCTTGATAGTTTTAAATCAAGACAAAACCAAAACCTATGGTGGCAAGTACCTAGCGTGGACATCATCATGGGAGGGATCCATGACGAGAATGTCACGGGGATACACGTGTGAGATTCCCACTGAGACATCGGTGGACCTACGGTGTGAGATGCAAGTTTGGTTAGTTGCGATAATACGTACAATAATACACACTATATTTTCTACATTACCTCATGAAGAGAAATTGTACGACGAGGATGCCCGTTGGCATGATGAGCTACCTGCCTCGTCTGCGGGGGGCTTGTTGGGTGTCGCAATGGATGTGTCATGATTGGGGATCTGCTCAGTGGGACATTGTGAGGTTGGTCCCGCATCGTCTGGTAGCTTCTTGCAGGAGGTCAAGCTGACGATACATCGGGGCCGCTCGCAAACACGGCTTACAAATGATCCGAGCTCCTCTCCATGTGACCTCCACGTTCCGACGGATGTGGTCCCACATGGAGTGCACATCTCTCCTATTCTCCATCCCGATGTCGTTCTGCGAAATGCAACATCAAAGTTAGTAACATGCCAAATGTATTTTACATGACGATGTACATAACAAGGTATGTACCACAAAGTACACAGAAACACTAACCTGTCTCGGGTACACCTGGTCGTTCTGAGTCAGCTCAACCTGCGGCGGATCAACAACATGGACCAAACGAACCCGTGTGAGTGGCGTGTATCACTGCAGGTACTCCTAGTACGACACTGGGTCGTAGGGAGTATCCTCCTCGACTATGTCCTCCAAGGCCCCCTCCCATTAGCAATCCAAGGAGCCATGTGTTCCCCCAGTTGGTACGCATGCCGTATGCACCCTTCGTGGAGTGCCGGTGAAGAGTTCAGGTTAGTTAGTAAGTCCTGAAAATATCGTACAACACATACTAACAACACAGACAAAACGCTTGCGAGTGTCACACGGTGCACAGCGTAGTCCACGACGAAGACATTGAACACTAGCTTCCTCCACGTGAACCAGTACGCCTGGTCCCACGTGCAAAGGTTGGATAGCCCACCTGGTGTGCGGGCGTTCAACTCCTCCTACATGTATGGTTCCCACCGTACCTGGCTATCCATGATATGGTCGAAGGCTACAAAGGAGAAAGCACAGTGTGAAAACACAACGAAGAACCACTTACCGCCCGACGACATCAAAGGGGTCCCATAGTCGGCCGGTCGACGTTGTACCCCCTGTAGACCCTGCCCTCTATCCACGGTCGTCCGATCTGGAAACGCTCAAACAACCACAACAAGAGTAGTAGAGGGCAACCAACCAACATGGGTGTCAGCTTGGTCCTAAGGCAAACATCGCACAGGGCACGGTATGTACTGCACAACACAACAGAACCACAGTTAAACTTTGGTACCACCTCGACGTCTGCATCGGCGATCACCCGGGCAAACTGGATGAATCGGGCATCGATATTGTTGCTATGGGTACTTGTGAACATGACCCAACCAAATAGTCACATCAGGTACGCCTCTAGGCGACACACCACCTGGTAGTCATTCACGTCAGGTGCCTACCTCTTAACCTGCAAGAAGAATAATGCATTAGATTGATACAAACATGGACGGAAGCGTTACAAAATTATAGAAGCACTAACCCCGAACTGTTGTAGCCACTTCTGCGTCGGCTTGTGCTTTAGACTCTGCGCGAAGACCTGGTAAGAGGGTGCCACCCCCTCCAACAACGGTGGAAGAACTTCGTGGAACCTCTTAGCACATCGACCCACCAGCCGCCCTTAGGCTCCTCTAGCATGACTGGAAGATCGTGGATTGATAGTCCGGTGAGCATGCCCACATCCTGTAGAGTGGGCATCATCTCGCACGGCCGGTAGAAAGTGTGTGTCTCTGACCGCCAACAGTCCACGTGAGTGATGAGGTGTGAGCGGTCTAAAGGGAAGCACCAAGGTAGCTCAACGCTTGCCCCCATGGCAACATCCTACTTGGTGTCGTCCTCCTAGTGGCCTGCAACATCCGAGCGAGAGGAAGGAGTCCGGCAGCTCGTAGCTTGCAGTGCAACATTGAAGAGAATGATGTAAGTATGTGAACATTAGTAAATATTGGATGGAACAATTAACAAATGTCATACCTGGAGAACCAATGCCGGTCTAGCCTCCAAGACTTCGACGTAGTGCAAGTCGACAGCACTCCCAGCTCATCGGGAGCCTATCCCTCTGGCGGAAGCAAAAACACCTCATGATTCCCCCTAACAACTATTTTTCAGATTTTTTTATGTATTGTTCATGCTTTGTCTTGGAAATGTTCCTAATTCTGGTAGACTTAGTGTGAATGACTGAACTTTCAGGTTAATTGCACTTTTGATGAGTGGTAGCTTACTAATCTCATTTGTGCGACAGTGAGCAACCATCATAAGCATGTTGAAATCAGAGTTCTTTTTTAAAAAAAATAAAGTCAGATATCATTTGTGTCAGAGTAATTACTTAAAGCCCGGACCAGGGTAGAACTAAGAACTAAGAAGCACCATTGCATGCTAAGCGACAAATGGTGTACTACTGCAACCCCTACTTCTTCTTGCATCCGGAGCTCCTTCATGCCAAGAAGAAGCTAAGCACCCCGCCACGGCCGCCCTCCTCACCCTTATACTGCCACCCGTTGGAACCACCCCCGCTGTCAGCCTCTGCCATTGGAGTGAAATCTCTACCCAGTTGCAAAGCAAAACTAGACCAAAAATAGGAAATAGACGGGTCAAAAAACATTCAACTGATGGATTTGTACAAAAGAATTACAAAGAGGAGGGAAGGATCGTACCATCTCGGTCCTAAGGAAGATAGTCTCGCTGAGGACGATGACAGAGCTAGACTCGTAGAAGGTGCGCGACCCAACCCGTGGTGGCGCAGGGCGGGAGGTAGGCCAACGTGACAAAAGCACGTGGGCGGGTCAGTGTCAACCCGCGGCGACGGTTGCAGTGGATAGCGAGCAAATGGGCAGGGTGTAGCCGTGGAAGTCTAGTGGATAGAGGGGGAGGAGGCTTAGAGAGGCGGTTAGGGTTGACCCGCACAATCCAACGGAGCATCAGATTTATGAGCCTTTTGCCCTGATTTTCGTTTGAATCGGACCTCGGCCCATTTTTGCTGAAATTTTTGGGGTGGATCGGTGGTCCACTGGGTCGGCTTGACCCATTCCCACCACTAGGTTACATTACTAGTTATGCATTCCACACAGTATGTGTACTTGGGGAAAATTGATTGAAACAGATAAGAAATCCGGAATGGTACCGCCAATCCGCAAGCACTGAATCATCAAGATTACGAAGAGCAGCAACACCCAGTCGGCACCCGTGAGAATAATCGAATTGCACAGAATGGAGAACCGGTGGAAACGAATTTGCCAAATACTGATGCAGTCAAGTGTGGCAGGTGCTTACTGCTATATTTCCTACCACTAAAGATGAACTTTGTCTCCTCACACCATGTAACACACAGAGACATAGTCAAGATCTCACAAGAACACCCACCATGGTGCCAAGAAGGGGGAAAGGTATTACATGTGATCTCCTACATGAACTGGTTTATGAACCTGAGGTACGAGAGGTCCAGATCTGTATGTATGAGAGGAAGGGGAGGTCAGGATAGGGAATAGATAGAGGAGATGGAGAGGAAACTAAAGGGATGGTAAGAGAGAAGCGTTACTGGAGAAGACAAAGGTGGCGGTGCGGGGCCGGTCAAGGTGACTAGAGGGCGCGGCGACGAAGGAGAGCGGGGAGGGGAGGCCGACAACGCGGGGCAGCACGAGGGCGGTCAAGGTGATGCGAGGTGACTAGAGGGTGCGGCGGCGAAGGAGAGCGAGGAGGGGAGGCCGACAACGCGGGGCGGCACGAGGAAGGCGGAGGGGTGCCGCGGGGATGCAACCGGTGGGCAGGGGCGACACGGTGAGTGGTGAAGTGGTGAAGTGGTGTGCGGTGATGACTGGTGAGTGATGAAGTGTGGGACGGAAAGAGATGAGCAGGTGACTTCAACTAGGATAGGAACTAGGATAGGGTGGGAAATCTTCTGGCATTGTGGCATGCCGACGAGTTGTGACGTTCTTTTTCCCACCACAGTTACGACGAAAATTTATGTGGCAAGAGCACTTGGACGCGCCTAACGAACCGTGACAAGCTAAGCTTAATAAGAAACCAAACGTCTACCTAAGAAGTTGTGACACGTCTAAACTTAGGCGTGGCAACCTTAGGCTGCAAGCCAAACATGCTCATAATCTCAAGCATTTCAAGTAACAGGTAGTTCTGTCCTCACATATAATTTTTGGCAAGGAGAATGAAGAAATGTTTCAGGTGGAATTCTTGCATTTGGTGTACTCCGTTAGTCCGTGACCAAATGATAAACTGATAAAACGCTGCAAACAGAGCTCTCACACAAATGTAAGTCCTAAGTTACACCGTTAGGATTGCAAAATACCGTGCTATCCAGCGGCTTGGAGATGAACCCAACATTCAGACATTACAAAACTAAGCTAAGCTTAAACAATGCAGTCCGCGATTCGTATTCTGCTCGCCTTCACAACATTGTTGCTAGTTGCTATCGACATCCAATATCATAAGATTCGCAGGCCCAACTTTTGGTAGTGCCAAATCAGACTGCCCGGTGCCCACTTGACCGGCCTATTTAGACTTTAAAGTCTAAACCCATCAGCAACATAGATTATCAACTTTCCATCAACAGATTCAACACAATAAATCAGTATCATGATGGCAAGCAGTCAAGTGCTCATGAGCACAAAAAGAACAATGACAAGTCTGTAAAATAAAACTGCTGAAAATTACAAAATGGCCAAGGTTGTGACATTTCATAAAAACTAGGCTTGGCAACGGTCGCAGATCCAAGAAATTAGGTTACCGGTGTCACCTTTGATTGTGCTGAGGTCACCGAGGTCACATGACCACAGTAAATGTACCTGGACAATCCTCTGCTTGGCAGGGTATAAATTGACTAGTAAGCAAGCGATTCACACTTGCACGCAAACATTTCACATCAATATTCATCAGAAACTAAAGATCAATAGCAACATGCTGTGCTTATTTTGAGCATATTAGACCTTGCAAGGCATGTCATGTCACTACAAAGTGGCATGAAATTGAAAGAGGTGAAGTACTGAAAAAACAAAACTGAAGGCATGCTTGGTAAAGCGTAAAACTTAGATGCTACTGGAATACCGTACACCAAAATTGCTCTGCTAGACATGTCAGGAAATGACATCTACCCCTGAAAACCTTGAGGGACCTACTGAATCAACAAACCCACGGACTGAAAGTTCCGGCACAGAAGCATCCTTCTCCTGCAGTGACTCACGATCAATGTAAACAACGACAACTGTAATGTCGTCATGGAAGAAGCGGCGCACCCCTTTTTCAACTTTCTTGAGATCATCATACTTCATTTCCCTCTTCCCTGCAGCTTCTTTCAAAGCTGCTTTTACTAGTCTCTTTGCAATGCCCTATCAAAATTATGGAAACTAGATTTAGCATCTCTATAAGAGAGAACTAGCTGTTGCAAGGCCCAAGACCAATGAAAAAGATCGAATGTGCATGTAAGAAAAGGAATGAAAACATACTGCTCGTGGATTTTTGTAGACAATTTCAACAGCTTGCTGGTTTGTCAGGTGCTCCCAAAGACCATCAGATGCAAAAATTAAAAAAATATCTTGTGGACGAAGAACTCTTGAGTAGATTGATGGCTCTGCTGTTAGAACAGGACGGTGAAGAGGCTCAGAAAGGCGGAAACGAGTAATTGATGGATCAAGAGTGAACTCCTGCCTCTTTAAGTATGCATCACCTATAGTCCTTGAAACCTAATAATATAAATCGGAAAATGTGATGAAAGAAGTTTTCATCAAGTAAAACAAAAAAAAAGTACCTAACAGGTTGCATATAATAACACTTGTGATCGTCCATGAAAAGTCAGACGTGGTTGTAGTGGAGTGCTACACACTTCAGTATGTTTGCTTCTTGGCTTCGTTGTGTTTGTAACGCACCAATGTCGAGGGCTATTTGGTTGCTTTGTTGATACTGGTACTTGTAATCGGCTTCAGTTTCTTATAATAGAAATCGGGAGGGAATGTTTTCCCTTCTGCTTTTTTTTAATAAAAAACGAACACCTGTGATAATCCAAATGACTTATTTTTATCTTCCGTTTGAACTCATTTCCATAATTCTTCTAGTTTCTTTAATAGGTGCAATTACTATGGCTCGGCAATAAGAAATACTTAGAATTAGTCAAAATTCTTAGAATTTCAAATCTAAAATAAATAACTAAAGAATCACAATTTAGATTTAGTAAAACCCATCTACTGCCAACAAATACCTTCTTTTCTCTTTTGTTGTGTAACTGTTCTATTCTAATTAATGGAATCGGTTCAATTCTTGTCCTCATATTTAAATGAATCGAGATTGATAAGGAGTTAGTTAATGATGTTTGAACATGTACTTTTTTTTAGTGTCTATTTATTTTGTGTTTGCAGTTCTCTTACTAACAAGATAAAAGGTTGTCATTACCAGCCACTATACTGAAAGGTAGCCAAAACCACAAGTATCCTACACGCTTTGCAAAACCTTTTACTATTTCAATCACCATTGATCACCAACCTGGATTATGCCTTTGATGCGCCAAACACCATGCTTCAGAACAACAATCTGTGAATCATCAGGATGACGAGATATAAGTTCCTGCCTCACTTCCTCCATGCTTGCATTGTGATCCCTTGTAAGTTGTTCAGCAACAATCTTGTTTGATCGACCCATACAACCAACAACTGCCCTAGAATCCCCAAGATTAGCCAGATATAGCGTCCCTCTCCATATTATACCAACTAGGCAACAAGATCCAACTGCAGCAATCAAAGGCTTTAATAAATGTGTTCTCCGCACAAGTGACAAGAAGCCTTCCTCAGTAGCAGAAAATGCACCCCGAACAACATCCTCTGATATTGTTCCACTTTCTCGGGCAAGTCCTAGAAATATAGGAAAAGGGTGAGCAAATTCTTTTAGCGCAATGAACAATTGGATCGGTCGAAATATGCTTGTCATTTACAAGAATCAGGTCGCATCATGTAGTAACCATATGCGCTCAGTAGCATCTCAAGTAAATCAAGTCAGTCTGTCAGTGTTAGACAACATTAAATAGAGCAATTGAACACGACAAGAAACTACCTAATCTGCTATTGCAAAGGACCAAGAATACTGATCGCTCGTCCAATGATCAGAATCCACTCAGTCACTGGCAAGAGCATTGCGTTGTCCACTGCTCTGCTCATGAAACAACAGCATACTCAATAATTGGAAAGTAAACCAGCATGTATTGCATCCAGCAAAAGAGCACTCAACAAAAATAACCCCAATTCTCACATAACAGTAATTACATCATCTCTCGTGCACAACCAACAAGTTAGGCTCATTACCAAGGAACTAAAGTGTAAAACCTAGAAAAAATCATCCATCACCAATCTAGAAGTTACTAAACAACACCATGAATTGAGTGGATTCTTTTGCATGTAGAGGGAAGTGACTACTTACGTATCAGGTGTGCGAAGAGGTGGTCAGATATGAAGCGGGCAGCATCGGCACCGCCGTGGCCGTCGTAGACGCCGACGAAGGTGGCGGCTGCGCCTGTATCGACCTGGCTGTAGTCCTCCAACGCCTCGTTGGCCTGCACGACGGCAAACGAGAACTCGCCCGCCGCATGACGCCCAAGGTCCCGCGACCACAGCAGATCGTCGGCGACGCCGCCGCCATTGTCACTGCCGTCCTCATCCCTGCTCATACGCGCGTACCTCCGGACCGGGCCCAAGCACGCTAACGCAATCCTTGACAACCACGACCACATCCTTCATTTCCCTCCTGCCTCCTATCGAAACACGCCGCCTTCCGAATCCCCAAGGACCCAATAACTGCGCAAGGATTGGGCTTTCACTACAAATTTGGCTCTCTTAACGCGCCTCTCCGAGATCAGAACACCAAGACTCCACAAATTTGACCTGTAAAGTGACAAAAGATTATATTTTGGAGGACAAATTCCCGTTCTGGATTAGAGAAAGCGCAATATTCGACATGGAATAATGTTTTGGTTCCAATTACCTGTCGTCACACCTCGAGAATCAGAGATTGCACGAGAAGAGTCACGGAATTATCAGCTTAAGGGTTTTGACTTTGGATCGCGAGGCGCAGGGAGGACGAGCTACTGGGGATCCAAAGTAAATTTATAGAGCCGTTTCGCGCGAATGCCCCTGCAGTTGCGGGTTATTAACGAGCGTGGCAGCCAGAATAAAAGTGCAACAAAAAGCGCGGAAAAGGCAAAAGCGCGCACCTGTGACCGCGACTGGATTGGGATGGCTTTGACTTTGTGCAAGTAAAGTGCACAAAAGATATGTTCTGCACCATTTTTTTTTTTTGGTGACGCCTTATGCGTTATGCCGTGACAAGTTTGTTTAGGTACGTTTTCTTTATGCCTTGTGCAGACATGAATACATGATCCTAATACTGTATTGAGTAGTATTCTTTTAGAAAAAATTCGCTTAGTTTCAGTTATCTTCATCTGCGTGATCCAATTAAACCCTGTACAGTTGATTCGGCAAATTTGGACACACACAGCATTTTCGCCAGTTGGATTTCCTCCTTTAGCTCTTTCTTTTTAAAAGGCTACTGATGGATGGTCTTAATTATATACACGGGTGTGGTGGACTGTCAATTGCATTAATAAACAACACTACACCATAAATAAGTTTGGCCGTTGCAGCCTGCCAGTCAGTGACACATCATACTGGTCTATGAAATTTATCTTCATCAGTAAATAACATTGAAGATTTATGAACGGTGACCAGATAAGCATTCAGAGAAAACGTCAATGTCTTTGAAGTTTCAACAGTACTAGTGCTAGTACACTCCAGTTAACGTGCGTTACTGTTGAGCGGTAAAAAAAAGAGAGAAAGACGCAAGGTCCCCGTTCTTTTCTCTCGGCTCCAGATCATACTGTAAAAAGCGTAAATAAAGGGAAAAAAGAGCACAGCGAATAACAACATCACAGCGGCAAGAACTCTGCAAAAAAGAGGCAACCGGACAGCTACGCTGATCCAACACCCAACCGTCCAAACCACCACCCTGAAACAAGCAACAGAGCCTTCCAGAGGTTGCGTGTACTGTGTACAGGACCGCATGCTCTTCTCCCCAACTCCATATAAGCACAGCACGTAAGCGCGGGTCCTACAAGTTGACGTACGGCTCGTGCGTGCCTCACAGATAAAAGCGTCGCGCGCGCGGCGAAAAAAGGCAAAGGCGTCGCGTGCGCGCGCGGAAAGCGCAGCCGAACCGAACGGAACAGCCTCGATCGCGCCGCGCGCATCACCGGTAACCTGTGAGGCTGTGACCGCGCGCACGGCCGCCCCTGCCGCTCTTTGACAGCGTACCGACCAATACAAATTGCTCAGGGGTTATTTAGTTCTCACATTGAGCTAGAGACAAGGTCTACTGTTTGATTCTCGTATTGAGGTAAATTCTTCGAGCTAGGGACGAGTCTAGACCTTATTTGATTAGTGTCCTGAGTATCTCTCCCCCTCAGGGATGCCTTATATGTGTTGCTATCGACACATATAAGGTCTCCAACCAAATACCACATTCTCATATTTGTCTAACGAGACAAAAATTATCTGATTTCTAGACTAACTCCGGGCACCACTTTTTGCCAGGAATAGAACCTATGATGCTAACCAAACAAGTCCTTACTCTGTGATATATGTGTTGTAATATAAGTCAAATCGTATAATACATATTAGTTAAGTGCTCGTGTGTTGCTACGGAATAACAATAGTGCATGTCGTGAGATTTGTAGTCATGGAAAAGTCAATTTATATATAAATAGCATTCCATTTGTACTGATATACTAAATTCGATATATCAGTTAGAGGCACAAATGTTAGCACAAATAATAATATGATGGATCAGTTAGTTCAACATTTATCGTAGAGGGACCAATGCAAAAAGGACCGACAAAGCTCAAAATTTTACAACACTTTAAAATACACCATAACTCATAAAGTCATTGTGATGCAAGTTTGTTTATGACGTGATCAATGCAATTCTACTGGGAAGCACGCCTCAACAAATTAACGCTAACTTTTTAATAACAGAGGTTTAAAGTACACTATCATCGTATTTAATGATTATTAAGTTGGTCTTTAATAGCAAATCAAGGATTGAACAACTCGTTAAACTAAGGCACCCACTCTCAGACTATGTTGAGTATCAAAAGACACACGCACAAAATGAAAAGGAGAAGAGTATAAACAATGGCGCATCTGAACCAACATACAATTGGATGTGCTGAATTGATGGATTTTTCTGCATGAATCCAAGTTAGCATGACTTGACCGATTAGTATACATTTGAATAAGAATAAAATTTTGCAAAAGCAATATTTAAATAAGAAAAATATCAATCTAAATGCATTCTGGATACCTACCAAAGACACTTCCAGTATATAATTTGCAATTTGCAAGATTAGGGAACATTAATCAAAGAGCTTTTCTTATATATGTCCTTTCATGGACCACATCTTCTAGGCATTGAGTTCTTGTACAACGCATCGAGATTTTTGCAAGCCAAAATTTTTATTCCCCACAACAGTAATGTTGTAGGAGAATCACTTTGTAAAATGACTTGAACGATGTAGAGCATACATAAATCAGACACAATATGCTGTAGGATCATATAGCAAGAAATTATTGTCATGTATTAAACACATGAATTCAGCAATAGATTACATCTAACTAGTGTTCGACACTCATCACCCATCACACTACAACCAGGAAGTACAATGCTATGCATTTCTCATTTCAGAAATCTTCAAGAAAAAAAGAATAGGGATATAGCGAACCTTAAGCTTAGTACGGATGAAGTCAGCTCCCATCTCCATTATGAAGAGAAGTGCCACAGGTCACAATTCATTGACTCCTTCACTGCTTTGGGCTATGCAACCAAAATCAAGCAACCTCGAATTAACAAAGTAATCAAAATAAAATTAATAAAAGAATTATGTAATTAGCAATCTGGAATTTAAACACGAGTAAGCAATACCTCGTCTATGATGTGAGGGTCTCACTTTAGACAATGTTCCTCGTGTACATCCCACAACATTGATCGCTTGGTCTTATCCTTATCACCCACGGCGAGGATCTTGATGTTCCTTCTTGCGGTGGCTCTAGACAACATGACGTACAACTGACCGTGAGAGAACACTAGATCGAGTAGTTACATTTTAAGATCCATTTGACATGGAAACCAAACAAAGATCTTTGGAAGTGCAGAGCTATAAGATCGAGGAGGCCGACTAGAAGGGGGGTGAATAGAAGGTTTAAAACCTTTGGCTAAAACCGATTTCTAATGCAAAAGAGTAAGTCAAATCGATTTTGTAAAATTAAGGCCTAAAACAACTAGTCTCACTAAGTGCACTAACAATTATAAGACTATATCAATTATAGCAAATATACAAAGACATGTAAGCAATTTAATTCTAAGAATGTAAATTGCACAAAGTAAATCACTGGAGAACAAACAACAATGACACAATGACTTTTTACCGTGGTGTTCAGAGACTTGCCGGTCTCCCCTAATCCACGTTGAGGTAAGCCCAAACTAATTGGATCGGCTCCACGAATTAAACCAAAACACCTCAAATCCACTAGTGGTAGCTCTTTTCCACTCCGGGTAGGTGGGCTCCAACCTTCACACCACGCCGAGCCTCTTCACAATCTTCTTTGAAGAGATCACCGGGCACGACGCCTCCAACGCAGTTTAGGAGTCAGCAAACTCCAAGAGTAATAAGTCAAGCACATTGCTTGACTCTCACCACATGCAATGAATGCACAAGCTCAAGTGGATACGAAATCCAACTCTAGATGCAACACATGCAACTAGAGACCTCTCTCCTTGCTCACAAGGTGCAACACATGCACAATTGAGAGGAGAAGCTCACACTAGCTCAATAGAATGATATGAAGTGTCAAGGATTGTTTCACAACCGACCAAGGGAGATCACACCGCACTCCGATAGTACCACTTAAGGGATTGCGGTCATACCGATTCAAGGGAGATCAAAAACACGCTCCCTGTAATATACGTACCGCCATATAATTTTTGGTACTACCGATCTGCGGTAGTACCACAGTTGAAGTGTGGTCATTCTGACTTTCAGAGAGTATCAAACAACTCAAAAACACGATCTCTGAAAAATACATACCACCATATAAATATCGGTATTAACAACTTGCGGTAGTACCGCTTATCAACAGCGATCATACCGATTTTCAAAACAACTTTCCAGAAGCTCAAAACAAGACAATGCATGAACCCTAACAACTTACAAAACACATTTACAAACTTAGATCATGCAACAAGGAGTAGATACATGGACTTCAACCATTTGCAAAGTATAGTCACATGCTACAAAGATTAAACGCATGAGCTATGACTATTTGCAAAACACATTCGTAAATAATAGCATCATGCCACAGTGAGCTAGAGCAAGCGAGATTGAGCTATCAACACATGATGAGACTCAATCTACTAGACAAGACCCCTCTTAATAGTACAATAACCTTTACTAGCAATCCGGTCTCTAACTAAAGACCAAGACCGATAAAATATTAGGAACACATCCTTAGCCCTAGCTAGTCATACCTTTGCCTTTAGCATCCTCTTGAAGCTTGATGACGCATACAATGTCACCTGAAATAGTATTGGCTTGGAATTGAACTTTAAACCACTTTTTTGGGTGCTTGAATGACATCTGGGTCACCTTGAATGCGAAAAATACGCTAGTATAAAAAAGATTTAGGTCCACTCAAGCACTTATTTTTAGTTTATCTCCAAAAAGTTAAAAGATCATGAAACAAATAGGAAAAATGTAAGTGGCCATCATCTAAGATTCGGGTCCACTTAAGCACTTTCAATTTATCTCCACAAAATGAATAGATCATGTAACAGCATGGTAAAAATTCACAGTAGTATGCACTATGATATTAAGATAGGAAACTTCATATCTAATTATGTAGCTTGAATTTTTAACTGTACTGTAACGTGAAATAATCCTATTCAGCAGGCACACTTGAAAAATCTAAACCCGCTATTATGAGTTAATAGAGTATTTTGGTGATTAATGATAAATCTAATTGTGAGACTAACATTTCTATTGCTATATCTAGTGTGTAGTCTCATTCGGATATAAAGGTGAAATTCAACGAGGTATGCATTCAACTTGTACTCTTATATAATGTTGCATTCTTTGGATCCAAAATATATGATGAACTCAACCATAAGTCTAACTTGAATATGTGCATATGATCTATTTACACATTTGTGTATGCACACATTTAGGGGGAGTTTATTCCATATTTTGTGGTTTCATTAGTATTGATCCATATTCTATTTTTCACATATATTTGGGATCTTTACTTTGAAACATATCCGTTTGAGTATATAGAACTTGTGTAGTTCTTACATACTCATGTCGTAAGTATATGTAACTTGTGTAGTTCATATATACTCACGTTGTGTTACATTTATCTACATTCAATTTATGTGTAATTGAAGTGGTTATCATTAATTACCAATAAGGAAAAGATTGAAGTACCTTGTCCCACCATTATGTGATAATGGTTTGTTATGGTAACTAATGGTAATCACATTGTGGAACTAATATTTTCCATGAGTTGGATGAATAGGTTATGTTCCAGGGTGATGAAGACTTTGGATGTCATCATGTGTCAATGACATTAAAGTCAAGAGCTTGGTGTAAAGGATGCATCAAAAGTTGATGCTTATCAAGAAGAGATGATCATGAGTTGATCATCAAGACAAGATAAGACCCATCATGTGTTGATGGAGGTCAAGTAAAGGATCATCATGTGTTGATGATTATCAAGTTAATGACCCGGACTTGAAATGATTATGTGCGTCATCAAGCTTCAAGAAGATGCAAGGCAAAGGTATGACTAGCTAGGACTAATGATGTGTTCTTAGTCTTTTACTGGTCTTGGAGTTTGGTTGGAAGACCGGATTGCTAGTATAGGTTGCCGTACTATTAAGAGTGGTCTTAACTAGTAGTTTGAGTTAGTCATGTGTTGATAGCTCATCGTGGTTGCTCTAGCTCAACTAGGCATGATGCTATTTATTTGCGAATGTGTTTTACAAATAGTCGAGGCTCATGTATAACTCTTGTAGCATGTGACTTAAGTTTGCAAATGTGTTTTGCAAATGGTGTAAGTCCATATACCTTATTCCTTGTGACGGGTATTCTAAAGGTTGGCAAATGTATTTTGTAACCTACTGAGAATATCATCTTTGAAACCTTGTTGGAATTGCACACGAATGGGTGAATGTGTTTTACCATTTGATGTGAAGCCAATGTGTTTGGCTCGTGGTGCAGCGATCGATCACCAAGATGTACCAGTCGGACCGGTGGCATATCGGTTCGACCGCTGTCTTGGTGGCGGTCCGACCGATTTCCTTGAATTGGATTCTCTGTCCGGAAGTTCCGCTGTTGTGAAAACGGAACTACCGGTGTGCGGAAGTTCGGGGTTCGTGCGGAACGTTTATTCCATAGAGCTCCCTTTTTGGGACTTAGCCGTTTTTGCCTCGGGCGGTCGGACCGGCCAGCCTTGGCGGTCTGACCGATTTGGCGGCGGTCTGACCGACCATTAGTTGGCGGTCCGACCGGTCGAAGGTCCAACGGCTAGTTTTGTAGCCGTTGGACGCAAGGGCGGTCCAACCGGCCATTAGTTAGCGATCAGACCGGCCCTGTGCAGATTCGAGGGAATCTTCTCCCAATAGCTAGTTTTTGTGTGTGGACTATAAATAGCCACCTTGGCTGGTTGGGGAGGTTGCTGAGATTGTTGTTGAGTGCTATACTCATTCTTTGAGCTAAGAGCAAGGCTTTATTCTCTTTTGTGCATGTGTTGCACTTAGTGAGATTTGAGAGCAAACTCTAAGTGCATGTGTTGCCTTAGGTAGTGGATTGTGTATCCACTTGAGCGTTGACACTTGATTAGTTCAAGTGAAGGTTGAGACTTGTTTCTCTTGGTGTTTGCCGACACTTAGACGGCGTGGAGGCGTCGTACCCGGTGATCTTCTCAAAGAACCTTGTGAGAAGGCCCGATGTGGTTGTGAGTGGTTTGGTGCTCGCCATCTCCGGAGTGGAGGAAGAGCAACCCTAGTGGAGCGAGGTGTTGGTTCGGTTTGGAACCGGTTCAAGTGGTTGGACTTACCTCGGAGGTGTTTGGCTTAATTAGTGGAGCCGGTCCAACGTGGTTGGGCTTACCTCAACGTGGATTAGGGGAGACCGGCAAGTCTCCGAACACCACGGTAAAACATAATCGTGTCATCTTTATTTGTCTTGTGCTTTATTTTGAGCAATTTACATTACATGCTTATATATCATTGTATGATTGCTCTCATTGTATTGTGTTCATATTGTTGGTGCACTTAGGGAATCCTAGTTGATTTAGGTTTTAATTGTGCAAAACCAATTTGTTATTAACTTCCGCATTATATATTGGTTTTTGCCCAAAGGAATTTTTTAAAACCGCATATTCACCCCCTCTAGTCGGCCACCTCGATCTTACAACACTTCGATTTAAATATTTCCAAGCAAATCTGGAGAAGGCAGATGTTGAACAATAAGAATGTGGTTAACCTACTGATATGTATAGATAGAAAACCAACATTGTAAATTCACTGGTTCTAAAAAATAAAATATGACAGAAAACTGGATACAGAACATAAAACTTGGCAAAAGAAATCAAACAAACACAACAAAAGTTCTAGATCAAATAGGAATTTAGCCTAACCAATGCATCAACTTAATTTCTCACATTAAATTGTAGCCGATATAACAATTGATCAGCTTATTCCTTGGGAGCCTATATTTATTTTATCAGTAGTATGACTTCTCACTTTGTCTACAACAAAGTAAAAAAGAGTCCAGGTCAACAACGTAGGTTTGATCATATCTGGTAAAATCAATATATGGCAAGTATAATGTATTTCTTTTTTCCATTTGCTGAATTATATAGCGTTGCGAGGTTCAGCCCTTATACACTAACCAAATAATATATAGAGAACGAAAAAGAAAAGCAACAAAAGCACTGAACATTTATATATACACTAACCAAGTAGTATAGGACGCATGTTTCATACTCCTAGGAGTACATACTCCCACTCCCAATATATCACTTAAATGAACATATTATACTTATTTATTACTTTCAGTATACTTAAAATACCAATTATAAGACAATCCAATGAGACTTGATTGAAAAATAATCATTATAGCCTTTTATTTTTGCTATATACCCTTTTTCGTATATAAAAGAAGTATATACACGGATTTTGTTATAAAAATGGACTTCAGTGAAATTTTTATGGAACTCACTTTGGGGTATCTTACAATCATAATTGGAGTATGCTCAAATTGATAAAGATGTATCATTATACAATTTAAGTTGTATATAGGAAGCGGGAGTACATACTCTCAGGAGTACCATACCATTTTCATATATAAAAACACAAGGATGCCTCTCACAGGATGCATTCAAACCTAATGGAAGAATTATCGATTTTTGTTTTGTTTCACATATAGAGAGTAA
The DNA here is from genome assembly GCA_036346395.1 of Hsuehochloa calcarea. Taxonomy (NCBI): domain Eukaryota; kingdom Viridiplantae; phylum Streptophyta; class Magnoliopsida; order Poales; family Poaceae; genus Hsuehochloa; species Hsuehochloa calcarea. The sequence goes on from CM070596.1 coordinate 56,504,474, forward strand.
TAAACCTTCATATAATAATATACTGGGGATTACGATGTTTACAAAGGGAAGATGACATCCACATCTACAGACTGACCAATGCTTGAACTATGGGATGCCAACTACACTCTAGTAGCACTGAGATCCCTTTTTTTAGGGAAATCACTGAAATAACCATCTAGGATTATTTGCATGCATACCTTGAATAAAGTAACTTTATAAAATCGATCAATTGTTCTGCAATCAAGTGAAACAATGGACCGCAAATAAATAGAATGCACAAATCATGGATGGTTTAAATAGTAGGACAATGCTCGTTTGGTTGTTGCAACAGAAAAAATGGAACATATATATGATCTTCTCACCTCAGTTTTCAGTGAGCAATGGTGTGAATAGAAAATTGGTTGGGGGCAAATGAGGCTATTGGGCTAGATGGAACACAAATTGGATCCAATTCTCATAAACATAGCTACTGCAAAGCGAAGATAAGACTACGGGTAAGAGAACATCTGAACATAAATATCCAAAGCTATGTGTAAATTATACTCACCTCCAATGTGAATGAGTAACAATGCAAATATCATCTAAGTTCATTTCTCTGGGCTTATATAGTGAGCAATCCCGTCTTCCAATAGAAAAAAATCATGATAAGGTTTGTTGTAACAATAACAACAAAATCAAGAAAGATCGTAACAAACCGTTCAAGCTATGCCCAATTTGCGCTGACATAACACTCACACCTTCCAGTCAACGACGGCGATAGTGGAGCAAGACATCGCCATAGAGCTCGAGCTCGAGATGCGGCAGCCATGGCTGGGCTCAACGGGGGCAAAACCCGGCACGCGCTGGTGGCGATACTAGAGAGGAAGGCGTCGGCGTGGACCGGTGACACGAGGCGCCATGAACATGTGGTGAGTCGTGCTGATGACGATGAGGGATACGACATGTAGGCTTCCGAGATGTGACCAAACCGGAGGTAGGCATGCACGAGGGAGCCGGAGACGAAGATGCTAGGGCAGACGAGGCCGAACCGTAGCGCGCAGGAGTGTAGATCTTGGGTGGGAAGGCTACGTGGATCTGCAGGGAAAGGGTTAGCGGAGGAGCGGAAGGCTAGGCGGGGGAGGGCAAGGCGGGGTTGGGCGACGCGGGAGGTGGTGGCGGAGGGGGTGAGCACATGAGAGGAGGTGGAGGAGGAGCGTGAAGGCGAGGCGAGGGAGGGTGGCGCGGTATGAGTGTAGTTGCGCGGTTGAGGAGGGGCCAGGGGCTGCGCGGATGAGCGGGGGGGAGGCGGTGGCGAAGGAGCGGGAAGGCGAGGCGGGGGAGGCAGTGGCGGAGGAGCAGGAAGGCGAGGCGGGGGAGGGCGGCGCGGGAGAGGAGGTTGTGGAGGGGGTGAGTGTAGGAGAGGAGGTGGCGGAGGGGGTGGCGCAAGAGAGGACGTGAGAGAAGGAGAAGGTGTGGGTGCGTGCGCAAGATGGAGGCGGATGAAAGGAATGAGTCGTGGACCCACCAGTCGACACTTTTGGGGAGGGGGAGGGGACAAGAATGCATCATTCACTATCACTAGAGTTTTTTTTAAGCAGTAAAGATAGACAAAGAAAACACTAAATTTAAGAAAAAAAAGTTAATATTATTATACCATACATACTCATATTAAATGAGATAATACAATTAACTATCCTTTTTTTTGCATTAATGCAGAGATATTGAATGAAAATAGTAATAACTATACTTTAATCATCTTGATGCACTTGTATTATAAATGACGGTTCCTATAAATAAGAACTTATATCGCGTGGGGAGAGAGAGAGTTTTGTTCAGGGCCTCCAACCGTGCAATGCAGTTATCACGGAGCTTACGTCAGCCGAGTATGCACCGATCGATCGATGGGCACACACGACGCCCGTCTTGTGCGTCTTTTAGGTAGAGCTAAGCTAGCGATCTCCTTTTCCGGTGATCGAAAAGAAGGTCAATGGTTAGTGTGTTCTGAGCGGTAGTTAGGGTTGTAGCCGTATCGTAATGGTGGTGGTGTGCGTGGGGCTCGAGGCGGATGTGATGTGACCCGTGTGAGCCGAGTCAGAAGGCACTACTGCCGTCTCAGAGTAAGCTTTTCGGTGTTTATTTGTAAGTAATCGTGAGCTGAGATTGTGTAAATCTGGACACAGCACGACTGATCGGAGAACCGCTAAAATGGATATGGCACCTGGGAATACACTTCTACAACAAACGACGAGAGAACCGAGGAGGTTAACACCAGCACTAACGCCAGCACTCTGCACTCCGGTTAGGACATGGAAATCCTGCGTTTTGCACAATACGCATGTGTGTAACTCTTTTTAAAATAGGAAAAATATATATATATATATATCATTGCGAAGTTCTCGAATCCCTACTGCCATTACAAAACGATCTCACTCTTTCATACCATTATTTTTCACAAATATTAACTTTTTTTTACACTGCTGTCGCCCTTGAATTTTTTGTCAACTTTGACCAAAATACCCTCTTTTCTTTCTTCTACTTATTCCTTTTATTTTATTTTTATTCCCTTCCTGCTTCTCTCTCCCCTCCAGTTCACCAGACGCTTTCACCTCTCTTGCATGTGCGGTCGTTGTTGCCTTGGCCGGTAGGCGAGCTCCTCCACCCACGCTACCCTTCCTCCCTCTCCTCCTCCCTCTCTTCCTCTCACTCTTTCCCTTGTGTGTCACCCCGATCTAGAACCAGCGGTGAAGCCTTGGGGAGGCAGGCGGCTCCCTAGCGGAGGAGCCTGAGCAAGAATTGGGAGTACGACTGCGAGAGTGACGGGTGAATGGCGCGGCGCATGGCCTAGCGGCGGCGGTCCTCGACGAGCACGACAGAGAGTGTCCTGTCTGTTGGGTTGGCAGGCGTAGAGGTGTATATCGCCATGGCTCATTGGATGATAGGATGCAGACGGGGCAGGGGATGCGACATTGTGGCAGGCATTGGGGGAGGGTAAGGATATGTAGTAGTAATTGCACCAACGATGTCCCTTGCTGCTTAAGTCGGTCGAGTTCACCTTCAACTTTGTCGATGCGGTATTTCACGATGACCTCTACGATTCGCTTAGATTCGCGTTGGCCGACAACGTGCCGGGGCAGGAGGTTGAGGGCCACCCTGTCCTCCTGCCGCCGCGGTGCGAGTCGCTGGAGAGGTGGATCGCACTCCACCTCAGTGGTGGCGAGCGCGACAATGACAAGACGAACTTGGCAGTCGTGGAGCCCAACGCCTCGTGCCGTCTTCGCCAACAGGAGGTGGGGCGGTGCACGTTTGGCGCTCTTGCTACCGACGCTCTCGCGACCACGTGCAACACACTCTGCTCGGGGCAATCGCAACGAGCTCATCGGCTTGATCGGAGAGATGGAGGAAAGAGAAGGAAGAAAAAAAAAGGAAGAAGACGATGAGACAAAATGGCATTTGCACAACCACTTTGCTGCTTGATTGGTCAACAATGGTAAATAAGGGCAAGGTCAGCTAAATGTGGTGGCATGAAAGTGAGATATCGTTTGCAATGACAAATCAGATATCCAAGAACTTTGCAGTGGAATATAAAAAATTTCCCTTCTAAAATGATTCTCCTTCAATTGCTCAAAGTTGATTGCCCATAACTATATAAGCTATGGTATTAGACATTTAGGCATTGCCCGATTGATCTATGAACTTCAACTCAGATCTCCTTTCCAAGTCTCTTATTGGAGAGACATGGGTTTGATGGTTTCACGTAGTGCTGGCCAAATGAGTCGAACTCTTTGGGCCAACCCGAGGCACAACACTGTAGGCCCAGCCAAGGCACGACACGGTTCATACTGTTCATAGGTCGTGTCAACCCAGCACGAGAGCCCGGGTTGTGCTTAGGCCACCACCTCGGCACGGTGGGCTAGCCCGGCACAGCACGACCATCACGAGCCCAGCAGGCACGGCACGACTCGAGTGGCCCGGAGAGCCAGCCAACACCAAGGCCAATGAGCCGCCGGCATGGAGGAAGAAGGGCGGGAGCAGCACGGGAGGGAGCTTGGAGGTTCGGGAGGAGGAGAGGAAGAACGGTCGACGACGCGGGAGGAGGTTGGAGCAGAGAGAGAAGAGAGAGGATTGGGGGAGGTGACGAGGCGGTGCGGATGAGGAGGCAGCTCGGTGCCGATGGTCCGGCGGTGCGGTCAAGACGAGGAGGCGGCTTAGCATCGGCGTTGTGGACGAGGAGGCGAGGAGAGGCGGCTTGTCAGTGCAGTCCGTGCGGATAAGGAGGTGGTTTGGCGTCGGTGTTGCGGACGAGGGGGCAAGGGGAGGCAGCTCGGCGGTGAGGTTTGTGCGGACGAGGAGGCGGCGGTGGGCCTATGCGTTGTCTTGCAGACATCTTGGGGGCACAAGCGAGGCGGGAAGAAGGCCAAGGGACAGGAGGGCAAAGCGGCGGGGAGGTCAGGCAGGGCAGGGGCAATGGGCGTTTGTGCTTGTGGGCCATGCCTGGCACGGCACGACCCGAAAAACTACGACCATTGAGAGATTTTTGCCATTTTTTACCGTTGGAGTCTTTAAAAATAGAAAAAATAGAATTTTTTTCTATTTTTTTCTATAAATAGCCACCATACCACCCCCCTCATTCAGCACCCCTTCATTCTCCATTTTCTCTTTGAAATTCTGTCGTACAAATTCAAATTCGAATTGAGCTAATTTGGCAAAATTGAAAAAATTTGTGTCCAAATTTGGAAAATGCAATTTCCGGCAGCAAGTCAGTGAAAGAGGTACAATACAATTTTTTACATACTTTTATTGTTAGTGCTTGTTTTGCTAAGATGAAAGTAGTAATAATGTTAGTTTCAATTTTTACAGTTTTCGTTATTGTCAGTCCTTACGACAACTTTTCTCTTGGTGATTACAGACTTTCACTAGACGAAATTGCGTCCATGGAGGCGGCTGCGGCTGCCTCAAGCCAACCGGAGGTTTCACCGGAAGTTCCGTCATTAGGCTCCACAGCAGCATCAGGCTCTACGGCAACCGGAGCAAAGAGGTCGAGACCGTCTACATCGGGTGTGTGGGAGAATTTCGACAGGACAACCAAGTAAGACGTAGCAGGAAATGAGGTACCATATGCTATTTGTAAAATTTATCATAATGAATTGTCTACACAATCTACAGGTGGAGCGGAGCACTTACAAAGACATGCTACAAGATGGCAATGATTGGTGATAAGGCAGACGCAACTGCAATACAACCACGATGGTACGGTACGTAGCTGGGACTACAATCCTCAGGTAGCTCGCCAATATCTCTGTCGTTTAATTGCTTATGAGGATTTACTGTTAGGATTTGTCGAGTCTGCTTCTTTTCAAATTTTCTGAGGATTTACTGTTAGGATTTGGTGAGTCTGCTTCTTTCCAAAATTACATTAGGACTACGCATAATACTATATTTTCTTCTGCTTTCTAGACAGACAACAACTAGGGATCTAATAAAATACTACAATACTCTAGTAGCACTGAGATCCCTTTTTTAGGAAATCACCAAATAACCATCTAGGATTATTTGCATGCATACCTTGAATAAAGTAACTTTATAAAATCGATCAATTGTTCTGCAATCAAGTGAAACAATGGACCGCAAATAAATAGAATGCACAAATCATGGATGGTTTAAATAGTAGGACAATGCTCGTTTGGTTGTTGCAACAGAAAAAATGGAACATATATATGATCTTCTCACCTCAGTTTTCAGTGAGCAATGGTGTGAATAGAAAATTGGTTGGGGGCAAATGAGGCTATTGGGCTAGATGGAACACAAATTGGATCCAATTCTCATAAACATAGCTACTGCAAAGCGAAGATAAGACTACGGGTAAGAGAACATCTGAACATAAATATCCAAAGCTATGTGTAAATTATACTCACCTCCAATGTGAATGAGTAACAATGCAAATATCATCTAAGTTCATTTCTCTGGGCTTATATAGTGAGCAATCCCGTCTTCCAATAGAAAAAAATCATGATAAGGTTTGTTGTAACAATAACAACAAAATCAAGAAAGATCGTAACAAACCGTTCAAGCTATGCCCAATTTGCGCTGACATAACACTCACACCTTCCAGTCAACGACGGCGATAGTGGAGCAAGACATCGCCATAGAGCTCGAGCTCGAGATGCGGCAGCCATGGCTGGGCTCAACGGGGGCAAAACCCGGCACGCGCTGGTGGCGATACTAGAGAGGAAGGCGTCGAGGCGTGGACCAGTGACACAGAGGGCGCCATGAACATGTGGTGAGTCGTGCTGATGACGATGAGGGATACGACATGTAGGCTTCCGAGATGTGACCAAACCGGAGGTAGGCATGCACGAGGGAGCCGGAGACGAAGATGCTAGGGCAGACGAGGCCGAGTCGTAGCGCGCAGGAGTGTAGATGCGCAGCTGGGGAAGGGCTACGTGGATGCGCAGGGGAAAGGGGTTAGCGGAGGAGCGGGAAGGCTAGGCGGGGGAGGGCAAGGCGGGGTTGGGCGACGCGGGAGGTGGTGGCGGAGGGGGTGAGCACATGAGAGGAGGTGGAGGAGGAGCGTGAAGGCGAGGCGAGGGAGGGTGGCGCGGTATGAGTGTAGTTCTTGCGGTTGAGGAGGGCCGAGGCTGCATGGATGAGCGGGGAGGCGGTGGCGAAGGAGCGGGAAGGCGAGGCGGGGGAGGCAGTGGCGGAGGAGCAGGAAGGCGAGGCGGGGAAGGGCGGCGCGGGAGAGGAGGTTGTGGAGGGGGTGAGTGTAGGAGAGGAGGTGGCGGAGGGGGGTGAGCGCAAGAGAGGACGTGACAGAGAAGGAGAAGGTGTGGGTGCGTGCGCAAGATGGAAGCGGATGAAAGGAATGAGTCGTGGACCCACCAGTCGACACTTTTGGGGAGGGGGAGGGGACAAGAATGCATCATTCACTATCACTAGAGTTTTTTTTAAGTAGTAAAGATAGACAAAGAAAACACTAAATTTAAGAAAAAAAAAGTTAATATTATTATACCATACATACTCATATTAAATGAGATAATACAATTAACTATCCATTTTTTTTTGCATTAATGCAGAGATATTGAATGAAAATAGTAATAACTATACTTTAATCATCTTGATGCACTTGTATTATAAATGACGGTTCCTATAAATAAGAACTTATATCGCGTGGGGAGAGAGAGAGAGTTTTGTTCAGGGCCTCCAACCCTGCAATGCAGTTATCACGGAGCTTACGTCAGCCGAGTATGGACCGATCGATCGATGGGCACACACGACGCCCGTCTTGTGCGTCTTTTAGGTGGAGCTAAGCTAGCGATCTCCTTTTCCGGTGATCGAAAAGAAGGTCAATGGTTAGTGTGTTCTGAGCGGTAGTTAGGGTTGTAGCCGTATCGTAATGGTGGTGGTGTGCGTGGGGCTCGAGGCGGTTGTGATGTGACCCGTGTGAACCGAGTCAGAAGGCACTACTGCCGTCTCAGAGTAAGCTTTTCGGTGTTTATTTCTAAGTAATCGTGAGCTGAGATTGTGTAAATCTGGACACAGCACGACTGATCGGAGAACCGCTAAAATGGATATGGCACCTGGGAATACACTTCTACAACAAACGACGAGAGAACCGATGAGGTTAACACCAGCACTAACGCCAGCACTCTGCACTCTGCACTCTGCACTCTGCACTCCGGTTAGGACATGGAAATCCTGCGATTTGCACAATACGCATGTGTGTAACTCTTTTTAAAATAGGAAAAAAATATATATATCATTGCGAAGTTCTCGAATCCCTACTGCCATTACAAAACGATCTCTCTCTTTCATACCATTATTTTTCACAAACATTACCTTTTTTTACACTGCTGTCGCCTCCTTGAATTTTTTTGTCAACTTTGACCAAAATACCCTCTTTTCTTTCTTCTACTTATTCCTTTTATTTTATTTTTATTCCCTTCCTGCTTCTCTCTCCCCTCCAGTTCACCAGACGCTTTCACCTCTCTTGCATGTGCGGTCGTTGTTGCCTTGGCCGGTAGGCGAGCTCCTCCACCCACCCTACCCTTCCTCTCTCTCCTCCTCCCTCTCTTCCTCTCACTCTTTCCCTTGTGTGTCACCCCGATCTAGAACCAGCGGTGAAGCCTTGGGGAGGCAGGCGGCTCCCTAGCGGAGGAGCCTGAGCTAGAATTGGGAGTACGACTGCGAGAGTGACGGGTGAATGGCGCGGCGCATGGCCTAGCGGCGGTGGTCCTCGACGAGCACGACAGAGAGTGTCATGTCTGTTGGGTTGGCGGGCGTAGAGTTGTCTATCGCCATGGCTCATTGGATGATAGGATGCAGACGGGGCAGGGGATGCGACATTGTGGCAGGCATTGGGGGAGGGTAAGGATATGTAGTAGTAATTGCACCAACGATGTCCCTTGCCAAGCTTAAGCTGGTCGAGTTCACCTTCAACCTGTCGATGCAGCTCTACGATGACCTCTACGATTCCCTTAGATTCGCGTTGGCCGACAACGTGCCGGGGCAGGAGGTTGAGGGCCACCCCTTCCTCCTGCCACCGCGGTGCGAGTCGCTGGAGAGGTGGATCGCACTCCGCCTCAGTGGTGGCGAGCGCGACAATGACGAGACGAACTTGGCGGTCGTGGAGTCCAACGCCTACGTGCCCGTCTTCGCCAACAGGAGGTGGGACTGGTGCACGTTTCGGGGCGCTCTTGCTACCCGACGCTCTCCGCGACCACGTGCAACACACTCCTGTTCGGGGGCAACTGCAACGAGCTCATCGGCTTGACTGGAGAGATGGAGGAAAGAGAAGGAAGAAAAAAAAGGAAGAAGACGATGGGACAAAATGGCATTTGCACAACCACTTTGCTGCTTGATTGGTCAACAATGGTAAATAAGGGCAAGGTCAGCTAAATGTGGTGGCATGAAAGTGAGATATCGTTTGTAATGACAAATCAGATATCCAAGAACTTTGCAGTGGAATATAAAAAAATTCCCTTCTAAAATGATTCTCCTTCAATTGCTCAAAGTTGATTGCCCATAAATATATAAGCTATGGTATTAGACATTTAGGCATTGCCCGATCGATCTATGAACTTCAACTCGGATCTCCTTTCCAAGTCTCTTATTGGAGAGACATGGGTTTGATGGTTTCACGTAGTGCTGGCCAAATGAGTCGGGCCTGCTGGGCCAACCCGAGGCACAACACTGTAGGCCCAGCCAAGGCACGACACGGTTCATACTGTTCATAGGTCGTGTCAACCCATCACGAGAGCCCGGGTTGTGCCTAGGCCACCACCTCGGCACGGTGGGCTAACCCAGCACAGCACGACCGTCACGAGCCCAGCAGGCACGGCACGACTCGAGTGGCCCGAAGAGCCAGCCAACACCAGCGGCCAGCGGAGCCGCACCGGCATGGAGGAAGAAGGGCGGGAGCAGCACGGGAGGGAGCTTGGAGGTTCGGGAGGAGGAGAGGAAGAACGGTCGACGACGCGGGAGGAGGTCGGAGCAGAGAGAGAAGAGAGAGGATTGGGAAGGTGACGAGGCGGTGCGGATGAGGAGGCAGCTCGGTGCCGATGGTGCGGCGGTGCGGACAAGATAAGGAGGCGGCTTAGCATCGGCGTTGTGGACGAGGAGGCGAGGAGAGGCGGCTTGTCAGTGCAGTCCGTGCGGATAAGGAGGTGGTTTGGCGTCGGTGTTGCGAACGAGGAGGCAAGGGGAGGCAGCTCGGCGGTGAGGTTTGTGCGGACGAGGAGGCGGCGGTGCGGCGCTACCGTTGTGCCGCGGCATGCGCGGGGGCACAAGCAGAGGCGGGGGGAAGAAGGCCAAGGGACAGGGAGGGCAGGCGGCGGCGGGGGGGGGGGGGGGAGGTCGGGCAGGGGCAGGGGCAGCCGGGCCGTTTTGTGCTTGTGGGCCATGCCTGGCACGGCACGACCCGAAAAACTACGACCATTGAGAGATTTTTGCCATTTTTTACCGTTGGAGTCTTTAAAAATAGAAAAAATAGAATTTTTTCTATTTTTTCTATAAATAGCCACCATACCACCCCCTCATTCAGCACCCCTTCATTCTCTATTTTCTCTTTGAAATTCTGTCGTACAAATTCAAATTCGTATTGAGCTAATTTGGCAAAATTCAAAAAATTTGTGTCCAAATTTGGAAAATGCAATTTCCGACAGCAAGTCAGTGAAAGAGGTACAATACAATTTTTTTACATACTTTTATTGTTAGTGCTTGTTATGCTAAGATGAAAGTAGTAATAATGTTAGTTTCAATTTTTACAGTTTTCGTTATTGTCAGTCCTTACGACAGCTTTTCTCTTGGTGATTACAGACTTTCACTAGACGAAATTGCGTCCATGGAGGCGGCTATGGTGCCTCAAGCCAACCGGAGGTTTCACCTGAGTTCAGTCATTAGGCTCCACAAAGAAGATCGGGCTCTACAAAGAACCGAGCAAAGAGGTCGAGACCGTCTACATCGGGTGTGTGGGAGAATTTCGACAGGACAACCAAGTAAGACGTAGCAGGAAATGAGGTACCATATGCTATTTGTAAAATTTATCATAATGAATTGTCTACACAATCTACAGGTGGAGCGGAGCACTTACAAAGACATGCTACAAGATGGCAATGATTGGTGATGAGGCAGACACAACTGCAATACAACCACGATGGTACGGTACGTAGCTGGGACTACAATCCTCAGGTAGCTCGCCAATATCTCTGTCGTTTAATTGCTTATGAGGATTTACTGTTAGGATTTGTCGAGTCTGCTTCTTTTCAAATTTTCTGAGGATTTACTGTTAGGATTTGGTGAGTCTGCTTCTTTCCAAAATTACATTAGGACTACGCATAATACTATATTTTCTTCTGTTTCTAGACAGACAACAACTAGGGATCTAATAAAATACTACAATAAACACAGTAATAAAATAAAAGAACTATTTACTACGTGCACATTTTCGATCGCTCTGACCTTGAACATATGGAGTGGTTGGGCTAGGGAGGATTACCTTAGTGTGGTTGCACATTATGTTAATGACTACTGAGTAATGGAGAAAATGATTATAGGTTTGAAATTAATTGATGTAGCACACACATGTAAAAATATTGCGAACTGTATTATCAATCGTGGAAGACTTTGGTTTTACAGATAAAATATTCTCAATTGCTTTAGACAATGCCGCTTCAAACTCTAGGGCTATGGACATTCTTACTCCAGTGTTGAGTGCATATGTTGATTTCTTCTTGCTGCATCACCTATGCGCTTGTCATATTACCAACCTTATAGTCAAATGTGGTTTGAAAAGGTTGAGTCTGTATATTAAAGCTTTTCGCGATACGATTTCTTTCTTGAATAATTCTAACATAAAAATAACACAATACAAGAACTTCTACAGGGTGATGAGTGTACATCCAAGAAAGTTTGATTTGGACATGGAGGTAAGGTGGAAGTCTACTTACCTCATGCTTAAGAATCTTTTACCATACAAGAGCATTTTTTCTATTTTTTCCAAACGCACTATTAGAGCGCTAATGGTAGTATACTATTAACTGAGCAACATTGGTTCGTTGCTGAGAAGATACTATGGTTTTTAGAAATTTTGTATGAGGCCACTGTTACTTTGTCCGCTATGTACTATCCAACATCTCCTATAATCGTGCACATTATTTTACAGATTGCTACTCAATTGAAAATATATGAAAATGACATAGTTTTACGTGATGCTATTGTTTCTATGAAATCTAAATACCTTAAATACTGGAGAGAAATCACTTACCTATATGTATTTGTATTTCTTTTAGATCCTACGGGTAAACTTGATGCATTTGGTAGTGTACTTGAACTTCTTAGTGATGCTACAGGGCTAGACTATACTGACTATTTTACAGAAGTTCGTTCTCGGTTATACGAGGTTTACCAAAGGTATAAAAAAAGTTTCAGGGAGCCCACTCGTAACGACCTCCAATAGATCTAGCCTCAAGTAGGAAGACAACTATGCGGGGCAAGATCTTCGGTGTCTCTTCCTCCAGTCCACCTACCGATCTTTTTTTTAGAAGGCACCATAATGCAAGCACATAAGTTAACATATCCAACTAAGACCCACAAAGAGTGGAGAACTATCCACCTACCTGGACATCGATATGGTGGATTTCAACTTAGAAGGCTTCGAAATCTTGCAATGGTGGCAAGCACATAAGTTAACATATCCATGTTCTATCCATTTTCATATTTGTTTGGATATTTTTTGTCGGGCCAAACAGACTTATCTTGACCCAGCAAGATGTGTTAACTGCATTCTGCCCGACACTCATCTAATAGCCGATGGTTTCCTCTCTAGTTTCATGTCTCTTTCCTCTAGCTCGGTTGTGTTTGAACCTTTCGGTTTTAGTAGAAATTTTGTAAGGTTTACGAATTTATCTTCGCCCTCCGTCTATTTAGACGTATGGTAAAGAGACACACTCACATATAGATATGTGTGTGTGTACAGTGTGTGGTGGTGTGTACGCGTGTGTCTTTTTTTTTTTCCCCCTCGTAATCGCAAGCAAAAACATATGAAATTCGCGCTGGCCGGTAGGACTTATCACATGACATATATATAACATCAAGCTAACGAATGGAGGTTCAATTCAGCTCTTAAAGTTTTATAATCAGAGGAGCTTTCAGAAATCATAAATGTTGAGTAGATGGCCCTTCCTCTTCTTTTTTGTATGGGCCAGCCCCAGTAACCAACAAGGCCTACGGAGCAAAACACAACAGAAAACCTTGTGCTAGCATGGTCAAAGTGCAACCACTTGGATCCACTAACGACGTCCGAAAACCTTTTCCTGCGCGAACGAATTGGATGCCGGAAACGCATCATGGGCGGTTGGATAAAAAAGGACGCACAGGATCTAACATAGTACCGTGCGGCAGTGAGCTCTCTGACTGTCTTTTACTCGACGTCCTAATCAGTGCCGTCAAATTTTCTAAAATTCAACCGTTAAATTATTTATATTAGCTATATAAAAATTATTATATTATTAGATTTATTGTTAAAGTATTTCTATAATAATATAATTTTATTAGTATATATTAATATAAAATTATAAAAAATAACGGTCGAAGAGAATCTCACCTAACCGTGAAAAGTCAAAAGACGTGAGTGAAAAAGAACGGAGGACATACGAGTTCACTCTAGCTTTTAATTTACACCGTTGCTTCTTGAATCCTATGGATAAAGTCGGGCTAATGGAACTCTACTGCAGCTCTGTGCCATTGCAGTTTCAATGGCATAGGATGTGCTTCCAGGAAGCCTCATCCTTATCGCCATGACGAGTCTTCGACGGGATCCCTACCACAAAGCTCTCGTGGCATGGAATACTAATGTACCCACTATAGATCGAGACATAATAATAGCAGTCTTATCAGTTTATAAATCTACAACGTTTTAAAATTTGAGTGGTAAAACTTCTTTAATTCTGACCGCGGTGTACAGAGCTACTTAATTTGATCGTATGGAAATAGTATCATTATTTTTATAAGTACTTTCAAAATATAACACTTTTATACTTTTAACTAACATATTACTTACTCCGTTTTGTTTACTTGGCAATTTTAACCAAAATTTTCTTTCACAGATATTTGGCACTTCACGGTTCCTATATAAACTTTTTCAAACAACCACTATCATCTCTAACTATGTCCACCAACTTTGACGGGGATTCTTCATCAGGTTAATCTTTTCGATTAAAGTAAAAATCTATGTCACAGTAAACTCACATATTAGAGGCTACCTTTGTAACCGTTATGACCCTACAACCAGTATCCAAATGAAGTCAAATACACTTTACTACGACCTAACTAGTTGACGACTAGTTTGAGTTATGAGACCACTAACTACGGACATCGTCCGACCAACTATAATGGTCGGGACATGACAATTTCTTACATGACTAATAGGAAAGCAGTTATTAGCGCATCTAGCAACTTATGTCAGTTGGCGGAAAGACGTGACTGTTCGAAACTCTATTAAAAACATGCATGAAGATTAGAAGTGTATTTAGCGGCATTAACTGTTACCCCTTTAATAATTATAAAAGGATATCCTACGTACTATGTAATATTCATTCACACATATTCACACTCGCCTAATCATTCATTGTTCATATTCAAGTTCATCGATTCTGTAACATCTCCATTATATTTTCATACAAATGTTCAGTGTGTCCACAACAATTAAACATCTTCGTTTTCATAGTGTTCTTATATTATTTTATTCGAATAAACTCGGTGAAACACTTTTCTATCTCGTTTGATGTGTTTAAGATATTATTGTAGGACATTTTTGTCATATCATATTTACAGTCTCCTTAATATGTGCGCACTAGTAAAAATGACGAGTAAACGAAAATGGAGAGTTCTATAGAAATTAATGATAAAAATTACTTATCGAAGGTCGTGTATTCGTCGACGTATATTCTTCAAATAACCTGCCTTTGAAAGTACACAAGATAATCATATGTATGGTTAGGTAGACTAATCGTACAACGCACGATTAGCCCGACTGATTCCTCTGAATCCAATTATTAACGATTGACGAGTTAGAGCATACGGCCACTTCACGCTCAAAGTCAGTGGTGTATTGGAGTACACGAGAAGCACATATAAGCTTTCTGAGTAGCCCCTGTTTACACGGATCAGATCCTCTAATTACCGTTGCTTGATCCAGAGTTTTACTTTGGTTGCTTCTCGTGTTAACTTTGCGTTACAATTTTAGCGAGCCACGGTTTTTATGGCAGTTAAAACGATTACCACAAGTGTGACAAAAACAGGTAGTAGCAAATAGTTCCGTAACATATCAGACATATGACTACGAAAGTGCGACACAATACAAGTGTGACTCAAAACCAATCAAAAGGTTAAATTTGACTTAATGTTAATTGTGATAAAGTTTGGCAACGTAATCCAATCTTCCATTCCCACATTTGTGATGAGCTGTCCAAATTCACGCACCGAGGCACACTTTTCTCTCTTTCCTTTTCCTCTTTGCTGCCTCTTTGTCTGTGTAGACGTAGGGCTCATAGTTTCAACCCCACTTTGCCTTGGAGGACCGGCACAGCAACCTAGCCGCAGGAGACCTCGAACGATTAAACCAACCATTGACCAACTGCAATTAGGCAGAAGAACGCCACATATCTCACGCCGCAGGTAGCTGCAGGCGGGGAGGTAAATTGGCAAAGAAGGAAGCATGGGCGCCACACACACGAGCGTCCCTGACCGCTGCCCTCTGGTCCTTACCTCTTTTTCTCCTTTTTTCTATTTAAGTTTACACGAAGACACACACTAGGATGCCACGCACGTACACGCAAGTGTGACTTGGGGTCAACTACGGTGCTGGATCTGTAGCTGATTCCGCAAAGTAAACCTTGCGAAACGGTGCGCAATCCAGGGCTTCCCCTCCCTTAATACTCCATGAGACCATCACATCTAGTATAGTTCCACTGTTCTTATAAAATAAGTTGTGTGGTACAACTACACCAAACAAACGAAAGCAAAAACAACTCCAAAAGTTTTCTTTTGGAGTAATTTTCTCATCGTAAAAGAGAACATTTATTTTGTTCGTCTAGGATTAAAATTCAGCCAACCTTTCCTGCACGCCTGGATATTTGCACTGCTCGCCGGCAGCAGAACTCTTTGAGTCTTGGGTTAAAAATGATATTGTTTTACGATGAAATAGTATAAATAGTTTTTTATAAATAAATTGATAAAAATATCACCGATGTCGTTTTCAAAATGCACAATAAAAGATCTACGTGTTAAACTATATGGCGAGATTCCACTCGACGTAAACCGGACTACCGCGCCCCACGGAGTCCTGCCACTCAGTGGGAGACAGCAGCCCCTGCTGTAATATTTTCGTATGATAATAATTCAATTTTTGCAATTTCATTTTAAAAAAGCTATTTTTACTAACTCAAAACTCGCCAAAAACTACTCCTTCCGTTCTGATTCGACAAAGAAAGAGGCATAGTGCAACAGCGTGAGCCAGAGAAAACGCTGCTAGTCCTGCAGCTGCTTGCAGCTGCAGCTGCAGCCTTCGCTCCGCTTTCCGCAAAGGTGACCGCGAAGCCTCCCTCGGCTACTTCGCACTGCTGCTCCTCCTGACCCCGAGGGCTCTCGTCCATTTCCAGCCCGTTTCCACTCGCAACTCCAACCCCATTGGCCGCGCATTTCCTAAGCCAAACAGCGCCGCGGCCGCACATAAACCCCCGCGAGGCTTTAGGTAGATGCGAGAGAGATCGCCTCACGTCGCGCCGGCGCCCAGCGCGTGATGGGCAACACGTGTGGTGTCACCCTTAGATCCAAGTACTTCCCCAGCTTCCGCGGCGCGTCGCAGCGCCACGACCCGGAGTACGCGCCCGTCGCCACCGCAGCCGACTCCCAGCCCGGGAAGCGGCCCTTGCGCCCGGCGGCGGCCGATGCGTCGGCGCCGCCGACCGCCGCAGGCATGCGACGCGGCGCGCCCGCCCCCGCGGAGCTGACGGCCAACGTGCTCGGTCACCCCACCCCGAGCCTCGGCGAGCACTACGCGCTCGGGCGCAAGCTCGGGCAGGGGCAGTTCGGCACCACCTATCTCTGCACTGACCTCGCCACGGGGGTGGACTACGCCTGCAAGTCCATCGCCAAGCGCAAGCTCATCACCAAGGAGGACGTCGAGGACGTGCGCCGCGAGATCCAGATCATGCACCACCTCGCCGGCCACCGGAACGTCGTTGCCATCAAGGGCGCCTACGAGGACCAGCTCTACGTCCACATCGTCATGGAGCTCTGCGCGGGCGGCGAGCTGTTCGACCGCATCATACAGCGCGGGCACTACAGCGAGCGCAAGGCGGCCGAGCTCACGCGCATCATTGTAGGGGTCGTCGAGGCGTGCCACTCGCTCGGGGTCATGCACAGGGATCTGAAACCTGAAAACTTCTTGCTGGAGAACAAGGATGACGACTTGTCGCTCAAGGCCATCGATTTCGGCCTCTCCGTGTTCTTTAAGCCCGGTGAGTCACCGCAGGAAGCGCAAACTTAGTCTCCTTCTACGCTGTTGTGTTCGATGTGTTCGCTTTGCCGACCGCTGAGGCATTGATGCTTATAGGTGAATTGGTTTGCACGGTGGAATTAATTTTACACATAGTTGCTTTAGCTAAGCTGATAGGATATGAGATAGAATTTGGGTAAAATTGTGTGTCAACGTTAAATTCAACTCTAACACGGTTCCTTACCAATACTAACTCACCAATAAATCCTTCGTTCATAATATTTCACTCACACTCAATGTCATTGCTCTGTACTCCACTTCTGCAGTAGACCAAACCACAATCTCCTGCTTCTTGCATCTCCATAACACAAGGTTACTTCCCATAAAGATGCAATATTCAGAGGTAAACCTCGTGTCATCCACACTGCTCACCCAATCAGCATCGCAATACCCTTCCACATTCAGATGTTGATTCTTCCTGAACCAAAGTCATTTCCTAGGGCTACTCTTCAAATACCGTAGGATTCAATAGACAACATCCATGTGTCCTATTCTAGGATCATGCATATATTGACTAATCACACTCGACGCATATGAAATATCAGGTCTTGTATGACACAAATAGATGAGACGTCCAACAAATTTTTGGTAAACTTCTTTGCCAACTGGATCTCCCGACTCAATATATAGTTTGTGATTCCTATCAATAGGTGAAGCAATAGGTCGACACTCAAGCATACCTGTTTCTGCCAGCAGATCAAGGATATACTTTCTTCGGGAGAGAACTATACCATTCGAAAAACGGGCAATCTCAATCCCAAGAAAGTACCAAAGAGGTCCAAGATCTTTCACATCAAATGTCTCTCCCAAGTTTTTCCTTTAAGGACTCGATATCCTTAACATCATCTCTAGTAATCACAATATCATCAACATAGACTATCAATATGTTGATATGTGATCATCTATGCCTATAAAACACATTATGATCTCCATTGCACTGAGAATAACCTATACTACATACTGTACGCTTGAATCTATCAAACCACTATCTTCGAGACTGCTCAAGACCGTATAAAAACTTCTTGAGTTTACACACCTTCCTATCAATTTACCTATTCTCAAAGTCTAGAGGAATCTCCATGTATACCTCCTCTTCTAAATCACCATGTAGAAAAGTATTGTTCACATCCAACTGATGTAGGGACCATCCGAAGTTAGTTGCACATGATATCAACGTTCTTATCGTGCTCATCTTCTTCACTGGTGCAAAGGTCTTATCATAGTTTATCCCATATGTTTGACTATAACCTTTTGCAACAAACTGTGCCTTGTATCTCTCTATCTTTGCCTTCAAGAGTTTGCTTAATCGTAAACACCCATTTGCATCACATTGCCATTTTTCCTGTCGGAAGTGGAACAAAATCCTATGTCCTGTTCTTCTGAAGTGTACTAAGCTCCTTCATGGCATCGTTCCACTTAGGATCCTGTTTAGCAGTTCACCAATTCTTTGAAACATGCGCTGTCTGAAGAGATGCAATGTATGTTTTGTATGCAGGTGAGATATGAGAATATGAGATGGAATTTATAATGTCACGCTCAAAGCTATACCGGACTAGAGGCTTTCCGGTATTAGTTCTAGTTTCTCTATGTTGTGCAAATGGTAACTCTAGATGGGAATGATTAGAAGGAACATTACCACTCACCCCAAGGGGAGGCGAGGAACTTGATGGAGAGACCCGAGGACGGATTTGGGAATGGATCAACTGGCAAGGCCGACTGTTCAGGCTATGGCTGTTCCAGCTGTTCAGCCAGCTTCGTTGGTGGCTCAGATGCTGATTGCTTGTCCCTCTGCTTCTCCCCTTATTTCCTAAAGCGTCTTCGCTGATAAACCTTCAATTCTTTTGGGGCTATCACATTTCTTGCATATTCCGTTAGGCTTGGGTAAGGAATTGTCCCCACAATGATTTCTTCTCGTTGACTATCACTCTCCTTGTTCTCCCCCTCGCGACTGTCATCCTCAGTGATAGGAGAGAACTCCAAAAACTGATCAAGAGTACCTCCACTCGTGTAGTAAGGCTCAAACTCCCGGAATGACACATATGGACCCATGAACAACATTTGCTCAACTGGGTTTCATCATCTATAGTCCTTCTGACTTGATGAATAGCTTATAAAGATACATTTCAATGCATGTGGATCCAACTTGCCAACCGCTGGTCGGTGATCCCGACAAAACACACACAACCAAACACCTTAGGAGGTACCTTGAATTCCCACTGACCCAAAAGAAGTTTAGTTGGAGACCCCATCCCAAATATTCGAGACAGCATGCGATTGATGAGATATGCTACCGTCATCATTGCCTCGCTCCACAATCCCTTTAGCAGATTCATCTGAAATATGAGTGAATGTGCTACCTCTAACAAATGTCAATTCTTCCTTTCAACCACTCCATTCTGAGGTGGGGTTCCTGGACAAATAGTCTGATGAAATATCCACTCTTCTGAGAGATACGTTGCAAACTCCTTGTTAACATACTCAGTTCCATTGTCTGTTCGAAGAATCCGAACCTTTGCATCAAACTGAGTAGCAACTATCCTATGGAAGTCCTGGAAACATTGAAGGACCACACTCTTGTGCTTCATCATATAAATCCAAGTTATACGAGTACAACAATTAATAAATTTGCCAAACTACTTAAAACCACTCACAGAAGTAACTGAGCACGGACGTCAAACATTCGAATGTATTAATATGAAAGGTTCATAACTCCAAAGACCAATGCTACTATATGTAGACCGTGTATGCTTTCCAAACTTATAAACACCACTTCCAAACTTATAAACACCACACACAAGTTTACTCTTGTCTACCTTTTTAAACAAATCATGGTATAACTGACTTAAACTCTCAAATGATGGATGTCCTAAGCAATAATGATGTAACAAAACTTCTCCCTCGATTCCTTCTATAGCCACAACCAATGCTACATCAACCTGATCAATATACCACATCCCATTACACCTTATTCCAGTCCAAATCCTCTTCCTAGTTCTCTTCTTCCGAAACAAACACGAATCCTCATCAAATGTGACAATGCATTTGAATTGATCAATGATAAAACTAACTGAAAGAAGATTGACAGGAAAGGAGGAATATGCAAAACGAAGGGTAAAGCAATGGATGATGTGCACTCTACAGCTCCTACACCCTGAATAAGTTGGGAGGTTTTATCAGTTGTTTGGACAGTTTCAAAATGATTATATGAGATGTAAGATGCAAATGCACTAAGTGAACCCGTGACAGGCTTGGATGCCCCTGAATCTATGATCCAATCAATATGAGAGTGCTTATATGTGGATGCAAGTGCATGTGTCTGAGTACCTTCGCCCACGTGGGCGTAGTTGGCAAAGTTACCAAAGGAGTTGGAATCATGAGAAGTCTCCAATGCCTTTCCCTGCCGCTACTTCTCCTACTGCATAGCTTGCTCGCATGTCAGAGTAACATATGTGATCTCTGTCAGGGCCATATTAGCCCTGGGGCTACTTCCACCTTGACGTCCATACTGTGGAGAAGGACAAACATGACTCAGATGTTCTCTCATCCCACAATTGCAGCACTCCCTATCATCTGGTATGGTGTATGCGAATATGACCGGGTGGTTGTCCCCCATTACTCTAGTCGAACCTGCTCCTGCACCGTAGCTGAAATAGCCTCCTCCATAGTAGACAAGTTTGCCAAGTGAAACATGGCAGCCCTTCTACTCTCAAACTTTGAGTTCAATCCCTTCAGTAAGTGTGTAACTCGTCTGAGTTGCAGTCACACCCTGCCAGCGTCAATATCACAAGCACATGTTAATTGCAGTGGATCATAGTGATCTAAATCTGCCCACAATTGCTGTAGTTCACTAACATATTCCTAGACGGTCTTCTCCTCCTGTTTCAGGGCCTCCATCTTGCCCTGGACCTCCACCACCATCACATTTCCCCGCCTCGAGTACATGTTGCTCCACATCGCCGGTGTCTTTGCTCACCTCCACCATCCGAGCGATGGATGGAGATATCGAAGTTAGCAACCAAGCTACCACCACAGAGTTGGTGGTGTTCCACATCCTCCAATCCATGCTCGTCTTGTCTGCAGGCTCAACACAAGTCTCCTACAGGTAGTGCTCCACCCCCTTCGACCTCAGAATTAGCTAAGCCTTTCTAAACTAACTCAGTTAATTCTTATTTCCTTCCAACTTTATATCATTCAGCATCAACTCCAGTTTTAAGTCAGATGACCCTGCACCAGCCCTTGGGCCTATCATACCCGTCGCGAAGAGATCCTGTAACATGCTTCTCATGTCACATTGTGTCACCAGTGGGGAAGTAGTCTCAACCAGGGATCCAAATCTCGCTACCGGTTGAAATACTGGGCCGGGGCGATATGATAACCGTGCCGATTCTGCACGGCTTCTGGAAATTTCAAAAAACCGGGCCAATTCAAATTTTGATTTTTGAACTCCAAATTTTACTGTGAATCGGACGATTCTCGGCCGAACCTATCGAATCAGGAAAAAGCAAAAACCGATTTGGGGAAAATGGTAATTATGAAATTTAAATTTAGAATAATGCAAATATTAATGGGAAAATGTTTCAAGATGTACATAAAAGTCATCCTTGGTTGCTTCACTCTCCAGAGCGATCCTCTCGTCCAAGTATTCTAAAGCATGTAACACAATAAAAACATAAGCTAATGATAATGAGCGATAGCTTGACTAGCATACAAAAACAATAATGAGAAGTAATTCATACCAATACATTGTCGAAACGCGAAGGTTGTGCAATGTAGTCGTTGTTATCATAGAGTATAAGTCCTTCAAATTGTGCTAGGTGAGCCTTGTATTGATCCCAAGTGTGTGTTTCGTGTGCATATTGTAACCAATGATTGTAAAGTTGTTGGTAATATGTGGGTTCGACCCACTGGTAAACGTTTCTGGCATTGGTATTGAAGGACACAAGGCCGTAATGGAAACTAGGATCAGAAGAGACGTCCGACAAATGAGAATCATCTCCAGAAGGCAATAGATTGACATCTCGGCGTCCCGTAAGTCCGAGTGGATCTTGAGCTAGCATGCGATTCATAGGAAGAAGAGTCATGTGGTGAGATTGATCTTTTGGCGACCCTTACCTCGTGTAGGTCTTATGATATTGTTTTGAAGCATGACAACCGTGGTCTTCATCCCGAGTAGCATGCGTGAAGTTTTGCTCGCATGTGAATTCCAATGGTTGGTCTTGCCTGCATCATGAGCGATCCCACCATCGGCACCATCATCGGACGACGGAGAGCTACTATCACGGACTCTTGGTACTGGACTTCATCAGATGGCGGACTTTCTGTTTTCTTCGTCGCTTGCCACAATATCCTCCTCAATGGCCTTTTTCTTCTTCCTGTCAGGCACTTGTTTCCCTGTTTGTGTAAGTGAGGCAAAGTCTTCAGCCAATTTTTCAGTTGGTTGGCTACAATATTTCCTTTTCCCAAGATGACTCTTGCCAATATTTTTCTTTGCCCACCGCTTCAATGGTTCATCATCTAGTGCTTTATTCAATTCCTTTGGGGATAGCATCAACTACAATCAGATGGCATGGGGGCTCACCTTCCTCGTCTAGTAGGGGCTCGATTGTATCATGGAGCTATCAAGCCACTCGTGGATTGGGTTCTCTCTGTCGTACATAGTGGCATTGATTAGATCGCCAAAAGGATCTACATCCCTATCTTCATTTCTAGTCTCATGCTCTTGCAAGCGGAGCCTCAGTTGTAGTGGACATACACGAGTTTATGTAGTTTCTTGTATCCAAGACGAAGAAAGTACCAAAGAGGTCCAAGATCTTTCACATCAAATGTCTCTCCCAAGTTTTTCCTTTAAGGACTCGATATCCTTAACATCATCTCTAGTAATCACAATATCATCAACATAGACTATCAATATGTTGATATGTGATCATCTATGCCTATAAAACACATTATGATCTCCATTGCACTGAGAATAACCCATACTACATACTGTACGCTTGAATCTATCAAACCACTATCTTCGAGACTGCTCAAGACCGTATAAAAACTTCTTGAGTTTACACACCTTCCTATCAATTTACCTATTCTCAAAGTCTAGAGGAATCTCCATGTATACCTCCTCTTCTAAATCACCATGTAGAAAAGTATTGTTCACATCCAACTGATGTAGGGACCATCCGAAGTTAGTTGCACATGATATCAACGTTCTTATCGTGCTCATCTTCTTCACTGGTGCAAAGGTCTTATCATAGTTTATCCCATATGTTTGACTATAACCTTTTGCAACAAACTGTGCCTTGTATCTCTCTATCTTTGCCTTCAAGAGTTTGCTTAATCGTAAACACCCATTTGCATCACATTGCCATTTTTCCTGTCGGAAGTGGAACAAAATCCTATGTCCTGTTCTTCTGAAGTGTACTAAGCTCCTCCTTCATGGCATCGTTCCACTTAGGATCCTGTTTAGCAGTTCACCAATTCTTTGAAACATGCTGTTCGAAGAGATGCAATGTATGTTTTGTATGCAGTGAGATATGAGAATATGAGATGGAATTTATAATGTCACGCTCAAAGCTATCTGGACTAGAGGCTTTCCTATTAGTTCTAGTTTCTCTATGTTGTGCAAATGGTAACTCTAGATGGGAATGATTAGAAGGAACATTACCACTCACCCCAAGGGAGGCGAGGAACTTGATGGAGAGACCGAGGACGGATTTGGGAATGGATCAACGGCAAGGCCATTGTTCGAGCTATGGTCGTTCCATATGTCACCGGCCGTTGGTGGCTCAGATGCTGATTGCTTGTCCCTCTGCTTCTCCCCTTATTTCCTAAAGCGTCTTCGCTGATAAACCTTCAATTCTTTTGGGGCTATCACATTTCTGCATATTCCGTTAGGCTTGGGTAAGGAATTGTCCCCACAATGATTTCTTCGTTGACTATCACTCTCCTTGTTCTCCTCGCATGTCATCCTCGGTGATAGGAGAGAACTCCAAAAGCGATCAAGAGTACCTCCACTCGTGTAGTAAGGCTCAAACTCCGAATGACACATATGGACCCATGAACAACATTTGCTCAACTGGGTTTCATCATCTATAGTCCTTCGACTTGATGAATAGCTTATAAAGATACATTTCAATGCATGTGGATCCAACTTGCCAACTGGTCGGTGATCCGACAAAACACACACAACCAAACACCTTAGGAGGTACCTTGAATTCCCTGACCCAAAAGAAGTTTAGTTGGAGACCCCATCCCAAATATTCGAGACAGCATACGATTGATGAGATATGCTGCCGTCATCACTGCCTCGCTCCACAATCCCTTTAGCAGATTCATCTGAAATATGAGTGAATGTGCTACCTCTAACAAATGTCAATTCTTCCTTTCAACCACTCCATTCTGAGGTGGGGTTCCTGGACAAATAGTCTGATGAAATATCCACTCTTCTGAGAGATACGTTGCAAACTCCTTGTTAACATACTCAGTTCCATTGTCTGTTCGAAGAATCCGAACCTTTGCATCAAACTGAGTAGCAACTATCCTATGGAAGTCCTGGAAACATTGAAGGACCACACTCTTGTGCTTCATCATATAAATCCAAGTTATACGAGTACAACAATTAATAAATTTGCCAAACTACTTAAAACCACTCACAGAAGTAACTGAGCACGGACGTCAAACATTCGAATGTATTAATATGAAAGGTTCATAACTCCAAAGACCAATGCTACTATATGTAGACAGTGTATGCTTTCCAAACTTATAAACACCACACACAAGTTTACTCTTGTCTACCTTTTTAAACAAATCAGGGTATAACTGACTTAAACTCTCAAATGATAGATGTCCTAAGCAATAATGATGTAACAAAACTTCTCCCTCGATTCCTTCTATAGCCACAACCAATGCTACATCAACCTGATCAATATACCACATCCCCATTACACCTTATTCCAGTCCAAATCCTCTTCCTAGTTCTCTTCTTCCGAAACAAACACGAATCCTCATCAAATGTGACAATGCATTTGAATTGATCAATGATAAAACTAACTGAAAGAAGATTGACAGGAAAGGAGGAATATGCAAAACGAAGGGTAAAGCAATGGATGATGTGCACTCTACAGCTCCTACACCCTGAATAAGTTGGGAGGTTTTATCAGTTGTTTGGACAGTTTCAAAATGATTATATGAGATGTAAGATGCAAATGCACTAAGTGAACCGTGATCGAGCTTGGATGCCCTGAATCTATGATCCAATCAATATGAGAGTGCTTATATGTGGATGCAAGTGCATGTGTCTGAGTACCTTCGCCACGTGGGCGTAGTTGGCAAAGTTACCAAAGGAGTTGGAATCATGAGAAGTCTCCAATGCCTTTCCCTGCGCTACTTCTCCTCTGCATAGCTTGCTCGCATGTCGAGTAACATATGTGATCTCTGTCGGGCCATATTAGCCACGGGCTACTTCCACCTTGCGTCCATACTGTGGAGAAGGACAAACATGACTCAGATGTTCTCTCATCCCACAATTGCAGCACTCCCTATCATCTGGTATGGTGTATGCGAATATGACCGGGTGGTTGTCCCCCCATTACTCTAGTCGAACCTGCTCCTGCACCATAGCTGAAATAGCCTCCTCCATAGTAGACAAGTTTGCCAAGTGAAACATGGCAACCCTTCTACTCTCAAACTTTGAGTTCAATCCCTTCAGTAAGTGTGTAACTCGTCTGAGTTGCAGTCACACCCTGCCAGCGTCAATATCACAAGCACATGTTAATTGCAGTGGATCATAGTGATCTAAATCTGCCCACAATTGCTGTAGTTCACTAACATATTCATAGACGGTCTTCTCCTCCTGTTTCAGGGCCTCCATCTTGTCCTGGACCTCCACCACCATCACATTTCCTGCCCCAGAGTACATGTTGCTCAGTGTCTTTGCTCAGAGCGATGGATGGAGATATCGAAGTTAGCAACCAAGCTACCACCACATAGTTGGTGGTGTTCCACATCCTCCAATCCATGCTCGTCTTGTCTGCAGGCTCAACACAAGTCTCCTACAGGTAGTGCTCCACCCCCTTCGACCTCAGAATTAGCTAAGCCTTTCTAAACTAACTCAGTTAATTCTTATTTCCTTCCAACTTTATATCATTCAGCATCAACTCAGTTTAAGTCGGATGACCCTGCACCAGCCCTCGGGCCTATCATACCCGTCGCGAAGAGATCCTGTAACATGCTTCTCATGTCACATTGTGTCACCAATGGGAAGTAGTCTCAACCAGGGATCCAAATCTACTCGGTTGAAATACGGCGAGCGTAATAACGTGATTCTGCGTATTCGGAAATTTCAAAAAACCGGGCAATTCAAATTTTGATTTTTGAACTCCAAATTTTCTGTAATCGGACGTTCTCGCGTAACTATGACGGGAAAACCGGAAAACCGAATTTGGGGAAAATGGTAATTATGAAATTTAAATTTAGAATAATGCAAATATTAATGGGAAAATGTTTCAAGATGTACATAAAAAGTCATCCTTGGTTGCTTCACTCTCGAGCGATCCCTCGTCCAAGTATTCTAAAGCATGTAACACAATAAAAACATAAGCTAATGATAATGAGCGATAGCTTGACTAGCATACAAAAACAATAATGAGAAGTAATTCATACCAATACATTGTCGAGAAGCGAAGGTTGTGCAATGTAGTCGTTGTTATCATAGAGTATAAGTCCTTCAAATTGTGCTAGGTGAGCCTTGTATTGATCCCAAGTGTGTGTTTGTGTGCATATTGTAACCAATGATTGTAAAGTTGTTGGTAATATGTGGGTTCGACCCATGTAGCGTTCGGCATTGGTATTGAAGGACACAAGGCGTTCCTCAATTGTGTATGTACCAATGCAAATGTGCTCCAATTTCGCTCACATCCATCGGACATTGCAATTCTCCTATTAACAATCTTTATGACACGACAATAAGTGGCATCATCTTCTTTCAGTACGTCTTGAAGTTCGAAATTGAGTTCGTACGTCTTTTCAACCATTCCTGCCACTGTTGCGAGTTTCTGTTGGTCGACATATCTGAGTAGTCGGTAAATTGGTTCTACCAATTTTATGACCCAATCCATACTGGACCACCATTGTCTACTTGTGAAGCGAGGAATACATATATTCTCCTTCCTCGGTCGTGCTCAAATGGTTGGAGCTCCATACATCTGACACCATCCACTTCGTGAACTTTGCTTTTCTATCCCTAAAACTTTTCAAGAAAATGAATGTGGTTCCAAACCTTGTGGCGTTTGGACGAACTATCTCCCCTCCAATTTGTTGGCGCATTTCATTATGGAGGCGACTGTGGTTGTATAGGAACCGACAAATCCTCTTAGCCGCCTTGACAACTGCATCAACCTCCTCGAACTGACCAATATCCTTCAACATGAGGTTGCGGTGTGCTGCGCACATGGCCGACTAAAGTTGGGTACTCTTCAATTACCGTTGGCATGCTTTCTTGTAGTTCGCACCATTGTCGATCACAACTGCATGACATGTTTAACTCCAACTTCTTCCACAACTCTCGAATCTCACGATACAAAAAGTCGGCATTTTGTATGTCACCAGTTGCATTCACTGACTTATGGAAAAACATTCTTCCATTGCAGTACAACATAAAGTTAACGATACTCATTTGTGTAGGCCCAGTCCAAGAATCACACATAATAGAGACTCATATATATCCAGTCTTCTTTGAACGTGATACGTACTCCTTGACCTCTTGTTCGTTGGCATCAAGATATGTCCCATCGATTTCATGCCCTCTTGGTGACGGAACCCCTTGGCCAAGTTCTTGTGTCTCTTTGATGGCGACGAAAATAAGGACACTCGACCTTAACTCGCAAATGTCATTACTATGGAACCACTTTGACCAAATTTTCCCAAGTTTTGACTTTGCTTCTCCGCAAGTGTTGTATCAATGCGGGTTGGACGGGTCCCATGCAGCAAAATATCGAGGATCAACTCTCATGGTCGTGACTGCCAAACATCCTTGAAAAAGCATTGCTTCTGTACACTACCTCGCCACTTCCACTTCCCTTTCCACTCCCCTTCCGTACACTTCCACTACCACCACCATGTTCAAACGTCGCACCCTGGCTCTAGCTCTTTGTTGCATCCGTGTAACTCTACCAGACTCGACGAGCCCATTCCATTTGCATTTCCTCGTTATCATCAAAGGTATCTTCATATGAAGGACCACGAGCTCTGAGCTCTCTTGCGGCTTCCTCCATTCGAATGTTCATCTTGAAGAGATTTCTTTCTTGCCTTCGCTTCTTCAAGACTTGCCAAGATGAGCCTTGGACTTCCACGGAACCCATTGCAAGCAACAACATCTCCGTGTCTCCGGCAAGATGTTGTTTTAGGAGTGACACCTCACTTTGATTTTGTTAGATTACAAAGTAGTCTCAACAATCGCCTTCCTTTTCTCTTCTACCGACCTCATTGTATGCCTTTCCTCCTCTTTCATCGCAGCTCAATTTCTCGATGCGAAGGGACGACGACTAAGGACGTGAGGGCTAGGGTTAGGGTTCGATCGTGGATGGGCACAGGGCTCGATATCATGTGGAATTTAGGAAAATTGTGTGTGTCTCCGTAGGATCCCACACCATTTATTTATTGTCTAAATATTGTATCCGACTCTAACACGACATTAAATACGACTCTAACACGGCTCCTTACTAGATCCTAATACTAGCTCACCAATATTTGGAATGGACAAGCGTTGAAGGAAATGTTCAGCTGTGCTGTTCCAATTTTATACCATTGATATTTTTCCAGAATCATGTCATTAGAACTCCGAAGGAAATGATTACGTATGTATGCACTTGAAGGAAATGTTCAGCTGTGCTGTAACTGCTGTTCCAATTTTATGTTGTGCAGAGTTTTTTTTACGCCAAATGGTTTGTGATTCGATTGTCACTTTCTTTTACATGAAAAATGTCCGAGGACAAGATTGGCGTTATTCATGTATGATATTACCACCAAAATATTAGTCAAAAGATATCATGAAAGGCAAAATTACAATTTGCTGTTACTATATTTAATTCAGAGTTATCTTTTAAGTTCATCTGGAACCGTTTCTAAGTTGGCTTGCAGTTGCAAGTTGCAACTAATATAAGCTACTTTAAATATTTGTTCAAATAGTTATCTATTGAAAAATTCAGTTATCAGGATATTATATGAATCTACCTGTTCATATATTTAACACCCTTCTGTTTCTACGAATCTACCTGTTCTTCATATATTTAACACCCTTCTGTTTTTTCTCTTGAGCTAATATGTTCGTTTATTAAATTCTTCAAAAAAGGTTCACTTTATTAGGATGCTACTGTATTCATTCAGGTGATGCGTATCTTATGGACCAGTTACTGTATTCAGTGATCAAAATCTCGGCCGGTAACCGCGTTACCGGATTTACCGATAGGCACCGGGATCCTAAATCCGGCGGAACCCTTCAAATTCAAAATTCGCGGTTTCATCCCAAATTCATTTGGGCGAAACACATTGCGAGACAATCCGCAAGGCATATTTTGTTAATGTCGGTGTCTGCGCTCCAAACGTCATCCACCATGTAGCTACAAGTAACATAAAATTTGTGTTAAACTAATAGTGATGGGTCATTTTCCATGTATATGTATGTTCATAACAACCTACCGCAGAATGACGACTAGCACTCATGTGAGCCTCATTGGAAGCAAATAAACCTCGTCGATTACGGTATTGTTCTAGCTCGCCTAGAGCACGCTTTGCGTCCTCGGGTGTATCGGCTAGTCTTTGAATCGCCATTGTCGGGAAGCGGCGAGGGTGGATTCTTCCTACATTATAGAAGCGGTCTGCGGGTTCAAGAACGATCTTTGTGCAAACAAACACACTTAGAGAGTTAGAAAAAAATACAACAAATATGTGATATTTATTTGGATTTAGGAAACTATGAACTTGCTCGGAACTATGTATGCGTGCGGTCCTTCATCATTGCAATTCTCCTATTAACAATCTTTATGACACGACAATAAGTGGCATCATCTTCTTTCATGACGTCTTGAAGTTGAAATTGAGTTCGACGTCTTTTCAACCATTCACGCCATCATTGCGAGTTTCGTTGGTCGACATATCGAGTAGTCGGTAAATTGGTTCTACCAATTTTATGACCCAATCCATCTTGGACCACCATTGTCTACTTGTGAAGCAGAATACATATATTCTCCTTCCTGGCCGTGCTCAAATGGTTGGAGCTCCATACATCGACACCATCCACTTCGTGAACTTTGCTTTTCTATCCCTAAAACTTTTCAAGAAAATGAATGTGGTTCCAAACCTTGTGGCGTTTGGACGAACTATCTCCTCCAATTTGTTGGCGCATTTCATTATGGAGGCGACGTGGTTGTATAGGCCGACAAATCCTCTTAGCCGCCTTGACAACCGCATCAACCTCCTCGAATCGACCAATATCCTTCAACATGAGGTTGACGGTGTGCGGTTGCACATGGTCGCCAGACTAAAGTTGGGTACTCTTCAATTACCGGTTGGCATGCTTTCTTGTAGTTCGCACCATTGTCACTACAACTGCATGACATGTTTAACTCCAACTTCTTCCACAACTCTACGAATCTCACGATACAAAAGTCGGCATTTTGTATGTCACCACCGCATTCAACGACTTATGGAAAAACATTCTTCCATTGCGATACAACATAAAGTTAACGATACTCATTTGTGTAGGCCCACCAAGAATCACACATAATAGAGACTCCATATATATCCATCTTCTTTGAACTGTGATACGTACTCCTTGACCTCTTGTTCGTTGGCATCAAGATATGTCCCATCGATTTCATGCCCTCTTGGTGACGGAACCCCTTGGCCAAGTTCTTGTGTCTCTTTGATGGCGGCACGAAAATAAGGACACTCGGCCTTAACTCCAAAGAATGTCATTACTATGGAACCACTTTGACCAAATTTTCCCAAGTTTTGACTTTGCTTCTCCGCCAAGTGTTGTATCAATGCGGGGTTGGACGGTGCCCGATGCACAAAATATCGTGGATCAACTCTCATGGATCGTGACTGCCAAACATCCTTGAAAAAGCATTGCTTCTGTACCACTACCTCTGCCACTTCCACTTCCCTTTCCACTCCCACTTCCGCACCACTTCCACTACCACCACCATGTTCAAACGTCGCACCCTGGCTCTAGCTCTTTGTTGCATCCGTGTAACTCTACCGACTCCGACGAGCCCATTCCATTTGCATTTCCTCGTTATCATCAAAGGTATCTTCATATGAAGGACCACGAGCTCTGAGCTCTCTTGCGGCTTCCTCCATTCGCGATGTTCATCTTGAAGAGATTTCTTTCTTGCCTTCGCTTCTTCAAGACTTGCCAAGATGAGCCTTGGACTTCCACGGAACCCATTGCAAGCAACAACATCTCCGTGTCTCCGGCAAGATGTTGTTTTAGGCGAGTGACACCTCACTTTGATTTTGTTAGATTACAATATCTGCACTTCCAACCAAAGACCTCCTAGTCTCTCTCATGGTCCCAAACATTGATGGATTTAGAAGCCATCACCTACAATAATGCATACAAGATGAAAATTGTTAGTGCATCTTGCGTCATGTCCTCACCTCCTACTCTAGGTTCTGGTTTGCTATGCTGTTTTTGTAGTACATTTTATCCATACTTTACAAAGAACATGTTACAACAAATGATTCTGTACCCTTGGTTCATTGTATTTGACTATAATTACTCTAGTATTTCACCCTTGGTCCAAATGTGCAACCCTCTACATATGCATTCAAGATGGTTTCCTACACTACGATCTCTCTTTCGTCCCTACAAACAATGAACTCAAAAACTCCACAAGTAGAAGAAAAAGTTTCAAACTGCTGCTCTCCCGCTTGCTTGTGCTTGTCTTTGCTTTGCTCTCGGGTGTGTGGAACCAAATTAATGGAGGAGAGGGAGGGAGGCTTGCTCGCCCTTGTTGTGCAAATGAAGTAATGGAGGGAGAGAGGAAGGGAAGAGGAGGCTTGCCGCTGTTGTGCAAATGAAGTAATGGAGGGAGAGAAGGAAGAGGAGGCAATCATTAAGCAAAATGAAGACAAACTGAAGTGGGAGCGACCAAAGGAATAAAGGTGCATTAGGGCTCACTTGCACATGCAAAGGAATCAAAGGAAAAAAAAAAAATTCGGCGGTTTTTTCCTCTGGCTCAACCGTAAACCGATTCTGCGCAGAATAACCGCGGTTCTGCCGGGTTTTCTAACTCTGGTCTCAACAACTGCCTTCCTTTTCTCTTCTACCGACCTCATTGTGGCGTCTTCCTCCTCTTTCATCGCAGTCTCAATTTCCTCAGGGGTCATCTTCTCAAACAACCAGAGCAACACTAATTACTACAAAGAT
The DNA here is from genome assembly GCA_036346395.1 of Hsuehochloa calcarea. Taxonomy (NCBI): domain Eukaryota; kingdom Viridiplantae; phylum Streptophyta; class Magnoliopsida; order Poales; family Poaceae; genus Hsuehochloa; species Hsuehochloa calcarea. The sequence continues at coordinate 56,536,912 of CM070596.1, forward strand.
ATGCCACGCATATCTCCCACGATCATGCCAATTCTTCACGCATCAACGTTTTGCCGAACCTAGATGACTGCCTTCTCCCGAATAGAAGCGAAGCGCCGCCTTCTCTTGGTTTCTTTACCTGAATCGGCGTCTCTCTCCCTTCCTCCTCTCTCGGTTTCTTCTCCCGAATCTATGGCTCTCTCCCTTCCTCCTCCTCGGCGGATCCCCGGCTCGCGTTAGCGACGAGCGATGGTGGCTTCATGCGGCAGCGGCCGTGCGGCACTGGTGTCCCACGCGACCGAAGTCGTGGCGACCCACGCGACACAAGCGGCGGTGGCGGCCAGCACGCCCGAGAGGCGTAGCAGCGGCGCGGCTTGAGCGGCGGTGGTCTGGGCTCACCCACGAGACGACGATGCGAAGGGGGGAACGACGACTAAGGTACGTGAGGGCTAGGGTTAGGGTTCAGTCGTGGATGGGCACAGGGGCTCTGATATCATGTGGAATTTAGGAAAATTGTGTGTGTCTCCCGTAGGATCCCCACACCATTTATTTATTGTCTAAATATTGTATCCGACTCTAACACGACATTAAATACGACTCTAACACGGCTCCTTACTAGATCCTAATACTAGCTCACCAATATTTGGAATGGACAAGCGTTGAAGGAAATGTTCAGCTGTGCTGTTCCAATTTTATACCATTGATATTTTTCCAGAATCATGTCATTAGAACTCCGAAGGAAATGATTACGTATGTATGCACTTGAAGGAAATGTTCAGCTGTGCTGTAACTGCTGTTCCAATTTTATGTTGTGCAGAGTTTTTTTTACGCCAAATGGTTTGTGATTCGATTGTCACTTTCTTTTACATGAAAAATGTCCGAGGACAAGATTGGCGTTATTCATGTATGATATTACCACCAAAATATTAGTCAAAAGATATCATGAAAGGCAAAATTACAATTTGCTGTTACTATATTTAATTCAGAGTTATCTTTTAAGTTCATCTGGAACCGTTTCTAAGTTGGCTTGCAGTTGCAAGTTGCAACTAATATAAGCTACTTTAAATATTTGTTCAAATAGTTATCTATTGAAAAATTCAGTTATCAGGATATTATATGAATCTACCTGTTCATATATTTAACACCCTTCTGTTTCTACGAATCTACCTGTTCTTCATATATTTAACACCCTTCTGTTTTTTCTCTTGAGCTAATATGTTCGTTTATTAAATTCTTCAAAAAAGGTTCACTTTATTAGGATGCTACTGTATTCATTCAGGTGATGCGTATCTTATGGACCAGTTACTGTATTCAGTGATCAAAATCTCGGCCGGTAACCGCGTTACCGGATTTACCGATGGGCACCGGGATCCTAAATCCCGGCCGGAACCCTTCAAATTCAAAATTCCGGCGGTTTCATCCCAAATTCAAATTCCATTTGACGAAATCCAACCAGTTTTTTTCCCAGAATTCCGGTTACCGGCCTGTAACGGAGAATGGGTGCCGGGTGGTTTTTATTCCGGTTCCGGTTTTTCCATCCTTGACTGTATTCATTTAATCCAGAGTTATCTTATAAATAATTCCTTTTGTTGTTTTATTTCTTTTTAGGTCAAGTTTTCACTGATGTTGTCGGAAGCCCATATTATGTAGCTCCAGAAGTGTTGCTCAAAAGTTATGGACCAGAAGCTGATGTATGGACAGCTGGTGTAATTCTTTACATACTACTAAGTGGTGTCCCGCCATTTTGGGCAGGTATAGGCGTGTAGCTTTACCTTTTGTTCTTAGCTTCAATTAACTTTGGAAATTCATATTTAGTTTTTAGTCTTCTAGGCTGATTTTTGAATGTATTTATTGCAGAGACACAGCAAGGAATATTTGATGCAGTATTAAAAGGTGTCATTGATTTTGATTCTGATCCCTGGCCTGTGATTTCTGATAGTGCGAAGGATCTTATAATAAGAATGTTGAATCCTCGTCCCGCAGAACGTCTAACAGCGCATGAAGTTCTATGTTAGTTACTTTCACCAGAACTCTAGATCTGATTTTCCCCTCTAATAATTCAGATGCTTTGCCAAATGTACTGTTCTGATATGTGTTTTCTATGGTGCATATATAAGTATATGGTAACTATGGTTATTGGAAACATTTATTTAATTTTCAGTTTGTGAATTATGAGAGTGTGTGCCCATCTTTTAATGCCTCGATACAAATATCTGCACATCATTATTTTGTTTGACAAGAAATAGGATAATTTGAGGAGGAGCAGCTTCTTCTGCTAACACTGGGAAGCCTCAATATATAGAACTCTTTCAGATTTGGGAACTTCTATTTTTAGCTCAGGATTGGATTGTTCTCAAAGATTTTATTTCTTCAATGTACAACTTTTTGCTTGATCCCATGTGGAGTTATAGCTGTTATTATCTATTGATTCACCTACCGCTGTGCTGGGTTCTCGCTGGCACATGGAGTTTGTTCAAAAGGGGAAAAATCTGCACAACTATTGTTAGACAAAGTTGTCATACTTTTGTTTTCTTACTCGTTCAGGTCATCCGTGGATTTGTGACCATGGAGTCGCCCCTGATCGGCCTCTTGATCCAGCTGTCCTTTCTCGCATTAAGCAGTTCTCAGCAATGAATAAGTTGAAGAAGATGGCTTTGCGAGTGAGTGCATTTCTTTTCCTTTATGCGATTCTATAATTATTGTCAGAGCTGTCATAGTACTTCAACATGCACAACAGTGAAGTTACCTCCATTTGCTTTATGCTCATTAGTGTGTTCATTGCTTCTTCTCATTTGCTATTTTGTTATCAGAATGTCTTTTGTAGACTAGTATTTCTACTGCATTAAATGACCCTTTCATTACTCTGATTGGCATAATTAATGCTTTATAGAAGTCAGTTGGATTCCCTTATCTGTAATTGTTATACTATTGTTACCCAAGATTACCAGTATGTCTGGTATTTACTCAAGATAACCGGTATTTCTAGTATACCATTAATTATCTGGTGACGTCACTCTTATTTCACTCTACTCTATTTGTCTTGTGGGGCACACTTGCTGAGTTTTGTGTTAATAGAGGATTTGTTTGTTCTACCAGGTAATTGCTGAGAGCCTTTCAGAGGAGGAGATTGCAGGACTAAAGGAAATGTTCAAGGCAATGGACACAGATAGCAGCGGTGCAATTACATATGATGAGCTCAAAGAAGGCATGAGAAAATATGGTTCAACACTAAAGGATACTGAAATTCGTGATCTTATGGAGGCGGTAAGTTGATTGAAAATTAATTAAAATGCCTGTTTGAATTTGAATTTGCTAGCTTAAGGATTTCCCAATTCTGTTTTTAGATCTTCTATGAGGCAGCTTCAGCTTCTTAACAGAAATGGTCCTTAAGCTTCAGCCACCTGTTTTTTGTATATGTGCACATAGGCTCTGAGTTTTTGGCCCATTTGGCACTGTTTAGTTTCGAAATAGCAATTCTAGCTCCCTCCGGAAAGAAAAGACAAAAATAGCACCACGGACGTACCGGCAAGCGACACGTGCCCTCGTTCGCGCAGCCGCAAAAACCAAAAAAAGTGTTTTGCACTGTAGCAGCACTATTCATGCACGGCATTATAACCAGTATTCTTGGATCTGTGATTTTCTTCATTTGAATGCAAACATCACCTGAGTAGGATTTAGGAAACATGCAATGCCATGCATATTTTTTCTGCCTCATTAGTGTTAAGATGGTTTCCATCTTTGGCAGAACTATGCTCAGCTGGAATGAGTTGAATATGAATCTCTATTGACACAAAACTAGTGATTTTGACCAATATATTCCAGAATTTCAAAGTTCAATAAACCTGTTTCTTCATTTACTCTGTTTGTCTTGTGATCTCCCAACTCACAAGAAAACTTGTATGTTTCAGGCATTCTACTGCTAGTACTTATTTTCCTTCGAAGCATGAGCCATTTTATTTCCAATGAACATGGACTTATATGCCAGTGAATGCCTATGCAACTTCTTTCGATTTTGTGTCTTCGTAGTTCAATTTACAGTTTCTCTTCATTAGTGACTGTATGTTTTGTGATGTAGGATTTTAGGTACTACTAAAAAAGCTAACCTACAAGCTTACATATTTGTTTTGTTTCATTTGAATAACTTTAGGCGGATGTGGACAACAGTGGAACCATTGATTATATAGAATTCATTGCTGCTACACTGCATCTCAATAAACTAGAGCGTGAGGAACATCTAGTGGCAGCCTTTTCTTATTTCGACAAGGATGGCAGTGGCTACATTACAGTGGATGAGCTTCAGCAAGCTTGTAAAGAGCATAACATGCCAGATGCTTTTCTTGATGACGTCATTAAAGAAGCCGATCAGGATAATGTAAGTACACTGAAGCTTGTATTTTTTTACATGTATGATACTATTAATGTTGTATTATCTTGTGTAGTCCTACTAGTTTGTTATAGTCAACACATGCAGAAGAGATATACTGAATCTCACTTAATCATCTATTTAAGAAACTTTAAAAAATGTCTCGTGTTATAGCTATCCTAGTTTCTAGAACAAGAATGTATTCCTAAGACCTGAACGGCTGAACTACATAAACCGTCATAAATTCTTTTTTGGGGATTTCTAGGTATGTATCTGGGACGGTCCATGTATGTGGGGGCACAAGAGATATCGGCTTAAATGCTCGTCTAATGATATAAGTATGTGAAACTTGAAGATTTATTTATTATTGTAGAACTTGTGAATTTCGAAGCCCATCGCTGTTTGTAGTGTTGCTTCAACACATAATTCAGTCCAAATGTCTGTGGCTGTATACTTTGATGCATATGGCTTACTATCCCACTTCAAAAATTTCTGAACAACATTGATCTAATTGCCCCTTATTTTGCTCTTTTTTCACTAGGACGGTTGCATTGATTACGGGGAATTTGTTGCCATGATGACAAAGGGCAATATGGGTGTTGGTAGAAGAACAATGAGAAGCAGCCTGAATATAAGCATGGGAGACGCACCTGGCACACTCTGAACATCCACGAAGTACAGCTTGTGGAGCTTCTTTAATCTCCCTGCTCTACGGACGCTGCCTGCAATTTTGTACGCTGTCAGTTGTAGGTGTGGGTATGTGTTTCAGGGAATTCTAATTGTCCCTCTAATCTAATTCCTATTATTTCGTCGATGAAATGTATGGGGGAAAATGTCCACGCCATGCGTGAGCTGGGCAGCAAATGTTTATATAAGTCGTTGCCCTTTGGCTTGATTTCTGCCATGCTTCATTCAGAGTTGGTCCATAACGTATCTATATTCGAACTCCTGATCCCGAGTCCTGGCGTGAATTTAGGTAGCTCGTCTGTAATGCCTGCCTTGGTTTCTGATCGTTCATCTTGTTGCGCAAGGAGTCAGGAGAGACATGCTATGGTCATGCTGTAATCGCATTGCTCAATGGTACTGGAAGGTAGAGGCACCACACAGCGGAGGCCGTCGACACCGCAGGGGTTGGACTTGGACAACGGAGATTTGAAAGAGGATTGCGGATTCACGGTGTGGTGGTTAGTTGGACGTCAGAGAACTGACAGTTTTGAAGTCGGGCGGCTGAGCGATGAGTGGTGGTCGGCGTCCGCAGTGTTTGGCTTGGCAAATGCTAGGGAGCGCGACGCGCTGCACTCATCGGCCGGCGCGTCGAAACGGGAGGCTGGCGCCGTGGCGCGCTGCAATGCAGGCTTGTCTGTACCTTGTAGTCTGGCCAGCGCGTGCGGGAGGTCGGCGGGCGCTAGTCCGCAAGTGGAGACCAGGCGGCCGGCGGCCGGCGGCCCGCGTGCGGCGAGGGGAAATCGGGGAGTGAGCGGTGACGTGAGGTATGTAGCCCCAGATCGGTGTAGTGTGACCCCAACTTTTTTCCAGAGGGCCAGACTCACGAGTCAGGTAGGCACCATTCCGCGTGCATGACACGGGGCATCCTGCCGTCCGATCAGACGCCCAAGCTAGCTGCCAGTGCCGGCTTGCGAAAACTTGTGGCCTGACCGCTAGCCGTGCAAGTCTGTCAGTACCAATTCTATGACCGGACGCACAATTCTCTCTCGTTTCCCCTAGAAGCCGATGGCAGTAAGGCTGGCCCCATTCTCAGCATCAGCTGTCGCCAATCGCCACACACAGCTTCCATGCAGTCGCAGCGCCCTGTGCCGTCGCCGCACACGCGTCCCTGCTCTAGGCCCTCGCCAAACATAATCACTCACATTCACTCGCAACATGCGGTGGCACTGGGACTGTACGTTTGACTCTGTTGAGACAGGGTGACTTATATCTTAGTCCATTAGGATTTAGAGAGGTGTGTGATATGAATTCGTACTCCTAGGATTCCTACTTTTATTTCGGAGGACTAGAGAACTATATATACTCATGAGGAACCTAAGAAGCAAACAAATCATGAGAAATTCATTCAAAGCAGAGGTTACCACTAGATTTATGTATAGAATAAAGATCCAATGATCCTAAAAAATTCGAGGGGTTGTGAGAGAGCGATAATCCATTGTACTCTTTTGAGATTGCGTTTAAGGAATTAGCGGTCGGTTTCGCCAAATTTTCTCCCAGTTGTGGTTGCTTCGCCATCATTACTCGATTCTCTCTACAAGATTTATCTAATTCATTTTTAATACTGTACACACAGTACCATACCATATCTCACGGTGCTTTAACCGATCCGAGTGCTGCTACCCAGGGACGGCACGCGCAACATGCTTGCAGCGACGCGCAACGGACTGCCCGCCCGTTGACTCCAGTGCCAACTTGGGTCGCTCCATTTTAGTAGAGGGAGATATGATTAACAATTTCAGTGCGCAGGTCAAAAATCTAGTGCCGCTCGATCGAGCGGTTGAGGGCTCGAGCTAATGCGGAGACACTAACATGAAGAATCCTAACAAGCATGTGCGCACTCCTCTCTTCCAATTAACGAATCTTCCATTCCAACTTGTGCCTTTTTTGTCCCGTCGACTGCCTTGTCAGGAACTCAGGATGCTTTACCCATCAGCAAGGAAGCATCCGATGATATTGGAGGAGCCAAGAAGTTTCAACAAGATTGCATTCTTAATTCCACCAGATAGACTCTAGAATTATCTGATATGTATTTTATGTATAAATCATGAAGGTTGGATGGCAAGGTGCCAAGACGGTGTGCAAAGAAGAGCCCATTGGAAGGTGGCATTTCGTTCTTTATTGAATAAAGCAAGAGCTTGACTTCCTTGGGATTGGGCTCCAGCCAGTCCACCCCACCTACGGGCAGGCTACAGCCTACCCAGCCCCGCTACTTCGTGCACTGCAATCTATCTATAGATGCAAAAGTGCAAGGGAGGAACACACACTCTTATCTTATCTCTTGATTAAGCTATATTGCTGATTTGACTTACCAGCTTACAGTGTGTTCGGATGGCAAAATTGGCTCCTGAACATTGTTCATGGCCAAAGTATGTTCTGTCAAATGATCACAAATTTGCGAGCATCAGCTGAATATTGATTTTACAGTGTGCGAATGCCACAAACAAACAGCATCCAGGAGCTAATTTTGCCTTAGGGTATTGGTTGACCCAAATATTATAGCAAGTTGTGTTTATGTGGTCCTTTTGTTCGCTTGCTAGAGACTTTGTTCTTTCAACAACTAAACTAGTGACACCTGCATATATGTTAAGGCATCAAGGCGTTAGGTTATTTAGTGTATTTGTTTGGTCGCTGAGCTGCTTCAACCAATCATGAATAATGGACTCGGACTTGGGACCCCAGCCTCTGCGTTACTTCCCACGTCAACAATGGTCAAGGGAGATGCTCTAGTCTCATGCACTCAATAAAATTGAAAAAGCACAGGATTTAACCACTAAGCTATCCCACGTGGCGATGTGCTCTGTAGCATCTTTCTCGATATGAAAAAATGCACATTAGCAGGGTATATACAGTAACAAGCACCCCTACGAGATCTTCAAATCTTCCGATTCCTTCCCCTCTTTTCCAGAATTTTTGGAATCCAAGAGACAGAGTGACATCGTTCACCTTCACAGCGAAGGCGACCAGGCCGACAACGAGGGGGAGTGGGTGCCACCCGATGGTGAGCGACCATTGGGAGGCGCAGTGGAGGAGGAATCATGCTTGGGAGAGAATCACCTCCATCTTTTCACCCGCGGTGGTGGAGAACGAGGGCGAGAAACGCACGACACAGTCGAGCGCGGCGACGTAGTCGAAGGAGGGGACGAGAGGAAGCGAGAGGTGGGAGGCGAGGCCGTGGGGTAGGACGCGGCCAAACCTCGGCCATGGCTGTCGGACGGTCAGAGGTTGGTTGGGGCCACCACGCGTGGGAGGGGGGGGGGGGGTCCAGGCGGAGGATAGGCTGGCGACGGAGCCTCCCGCTAGAATCGCCCCTATTAATATAGGGCTACATTCAGATTCTCCCAGTTAAAGTTAAATGCATGGTTTATAACTTTTGACATATGTACAAAAAAAAAAGTTACAATCACACATCCCCCCCCCCGGAAATATGTAAATACACCTCCCAAAATGCTCCCCATTCCCAGCTAGTAACCACTCACTATTGCTCACACGATCACATCTAAAAAAGAATGAAACCTAGAAGCCTAAATAAAACAAAGAAAGGGGTAACTAATAAAAAAACAAGAAAACTTAACCAATGAGGTTGCAATTGGTTAATTTCCCATGACACCTTTTCCGCTTTGTCCAAAGTGAGTGCGCATGCCACTACGCCAAGAACGCCGGCCCCTCGGCGTCGCAGCGCGCCTTCCAGAGAGTGCCGATGCCTCCGGGGCGCGCGCCGCAGGGGTGGCACCGCTCGCCGGGCGGCAGCTCGGATACCAGCACCCGCCGGCACGACGGGCACGAGGAGTTTGACCGCAGCCACGTGTCGACGCAGGCGGCGTGGAACCAGTGCCCGCACTGCGGCAGCACGCGCATGGCCTGGCCGTCCTCGAACTCGGCGAGGCAGATGGCGCACTCGTCCGCCTCCGCCTCCTCCGCCTTGCTGCCGTCGGAGACGTACGTGACGGTTGGGAGCGAGCGCAGCACCTCCTTCTTGACTCTCCTGTTCGCGGCGGCCGCGCCCGGCGGGGTCCCGGCGGCCCGGGCCCAGCGCCGCGAGCACGCGCACCGCGCGACGAGGCCGAGGCCGAGGACGCATATGAGCGCGCAGAGCAGCCCGGCGAGGATGACGACCATGTCCGAGTTGAGGGAGTCCTCCGGCGTGACGGCGGCCTCCTCAAGGAGCCTTCTTGCCATGGCTGGCACTAGGAGAAATGGCGCGAGCTGTGCTGCTGACTTGGTGGAGAAATAGGAGGCTAGTAGCTTGGGCAGCGCGAGAAGTGTGTGTAGGAGGGGTGGGTTTCACTTGCTTATATAGAGCTCCTTTGTGGAGTTGATTGGCGACCTTTGGTCTGTGGAAAATCTAAAGAAACGAACACGAGTCATGGTAGGTCTAAGTGGAATGGTTTGTTTGGGGGTTGGAACTTGGAACTTGAAAGTGGGTCCTCCATTAGTGTTCGAATAGTTATTCACCGTTGCAAGGCTTAATGGTACTCATAATGCTCTCTTTTAATATCTTAACAAAGCATCTATTACCCTCTCAGTGGAGTAGAAAGTATAAGCGAAGTGGCATATAATATTTCATGGCTCATTTTTTTTTAAAAAAGAAAAGATTAGACTTGTTCCTGCAGGTTCACAATTGTTTCTTATTTTTTGAGCTTAAGTGCCTGTTCGATTTGAGCCTAACTCAACTCACTTTGTTAAGCAGATGTTTCTTTCTTCACAAAACTTGTGGCACGCCACATTTTCTTTATCCCTATACCCTATGTCATTGACATGTTTATTTTTTGTCAAATGTTGCCACACTTAGGTCAAACCACTTGCTCGCCACAAAAGCTATGGTTTGCTGCACTTTTGGCACAAAATTATGTGTTAGAATTTCTACCATGTTTAATTCTCTTAGTAACTACAAGCCACCTCGTGTGTGAGCATATATATAAACTTTTAACTAAGAGCTAAACTCTGTGTACTCTAACCTCACATCCCTAGTAGCCAGCCAATGAAACACTTCTGCTCCAAAAGGGTTACGAAGAAGAAGGGACAGATGGCCTTGTTTGGAGCCACACGAACAGCACTTTGCTCTGGCACAGACACTTTCGGTGATTCTTGCTACCTGTCACTCGGCTATAGCCTACATGTTCCGCTGTATATATTGACCTTTTTGTGTTTGGGCCAGCGCTCACGTTTCTAGCCCACCTCTTCACCTCCGTTCTTTAGATTCGCGCGTACGCATGGCATGGTCCGCGCAGGTCGAAACTAGAAACGTATGTAGAAGGCGTGTAATCTCCGAAAGCGCGGCCTCGCATTACAACCATTGCAGTTTCCATGACAAAACTACCTATGTGCAATGTGGCATTATATAATGCGTGAAGAACACTACTGACAACTCCTTGGTAAACACCGGCATATGCAAAACTGCAAAGCCGTGCGAGGTGGGCATCAGGAGACGGTACGTTTTTGGTTGCCATGAAACGGTTGTGTCTTGCCCGGAAATGCTGTGGAATTCGCCTTTTCAGTAGCCTCTAGCGAACTTGCCTCTTTTATGCGTAGTGTAGTGGTGAACCAAAGCATCCACTTCGCACATGCTACCGCACCTTTTCGCAGCACTTATCACATGGTCGAGCGTAACTGACGGTAGGTTGTCAGATATACGTACCATCGCATATATAGCAGAACATGCACTATATACCCGACGTGTAGATTTCACGGGTTAGACAGGCATGGTGAAAGTATTTTACATGTACGTGTGATGTGTCGATCGATGCATATATAGTGACTCAGTGATTTGAGAATTAACGTCACTTTTCAAGCCTGAAGCCACACACACTGCTTGCTTTTGGAGTGAGAGCGTATTTTTCACCTAAATCGAGGAAATTAGGCCTTTTTTGGAGGGACCGACTTCTTTTTGTTTTCTCGAGAACATAGAGGGCCCGACTTCAATAAACCGAGAAACTGCAAACAATCTTTTAAGCAAGATATTGCAAACTGCTAGCGACGTACAAAAATGCAAAGAATCTGAATTCGATCGCGCGTCTCAAAGGAATTGAGGACCATGCCATCTGAAAAACCATTACCGAGACTACAAGGCAATCACTTCAGTTTTTTTTGACAAAAAAGATGAACACCTTGTCTCCAACAGCCCAATTCAACAGACAATTACCTTTGAAAAGAAAATTAGACAAGGACTTAAAGGTGCGACCCACTGCCATCTAAGTGCATGCACACCTTAGTAGTGCTTTTCTTCTCCTTGACTCCTTGGATAGTTGGATCATTACGATTCCTGTGATTAAAGCTATATGTGGACCGTACACATGATGGCATGGTATCATATCCACCAAGATTTATTCCAAGGGACCGATCAGCCTGCACATTGCATGGTACACTGATTTCCGCCAGATTCCCCTTGATAGGCACATTTCATGACTGCAAACCAGACTACCGGAAAAGAACTCTGCACGGGCTTAAAGCGCAACCTGCGTACGTGGTTGTTCTTCAGACACAAACACGCCAGCTTCCTGACCTCGGTGGAACGACGGCCGAGAGGAGCTTCCTGTATTCGGCTCGCCAGACTTCCTCGGCGTCGCCGCCGGATTCAGCAGAAAATGGTGTCGCTCCTCGGCTACTGCTGCATGCTGAGGTTGCCGCTGGAGCTAGCATCTCGCATTAGTACCGATCGGTTTCAGCACGGATGGAGCTACGATCAACAGTTGAAGGAACACTTGCCATGGTGCAGCTAGGTCCCAAGTATGGGATGGTATCGTCCTTCCAGGGCGCAGATAGAATCAAAACATGTGCAAAACGAACTTTCAGAAAAAGGTGCTAATAAGTGCAGCTTTAGATCGGAGGTGATTATGACTGAAAAAGCGTGAGCTTCAAACATGACACAGAATCTTAGATAAGACCTTGGTTTTCTGATAAGATAAGATCTGTCTAAGTGGATGGGTATGTAGGGCGATATTTCTCTCTTTTTCGAAATAGAAGCTACAAATATCTGAACAAGTGAATGCCCCTGGTGAAAGATGATAGCTCGGGGAAAATGATTATGCCCCTGGTGAAAGATGATAGCTCGGGGAAAATGATTTATGTGCTTGAGGAGTAGGTCTTGTGCATCTACAATGCCGTCCGAATGATCAGTCAGAATAGGGTGTTAGGCTACTGGCAATGGGGTCTCATTAGCAATATATATAGGGGGAGCTGACTCGGTGCCAATTTGCTAACTTGATATAGCACCGCTCATCTCCATTATTAGTTGTCTAGATGATAACATTGCTTCCCTTTCCATCAGACAAAAGACAGCAGCGTTGACAAATCGAAGTGAAGCTGCTTGACAAAGTAACAGATGATAAAGGAGTTTACCAAAGACAGCAACATGTTGGACCGGTCGCGGCCGGTTCGTAAACGTCAATTGTCATATCGAGTCTTGAGTGTTTCTAGGAGGCCCGATCCGGGCCGGAATCTCGGTCCAATCCCGTCCAAGCTGTGGTGGGACCGTGCGAGGGAGTCAGGACTGAGTGTATACAGGAGGGAGCGAGAGTGATGGCGTCCACTGGATCAAGGATCTAAGGGTTGACAGTTTTTTGAAACAAGAAGGGCTGAAAAATTTAAGGAGGCGTTTGGACGACGGGTTGCTTTGGGAATTTTAGGAGGATTTGTATCAAAACCCCCACAGGCCCTAAGTGTTTTTAACTACAAAAAAAACCCTCACTGGTACTTTGAACACTAGCAGATATTTAGCCATTACCTTGTTTCAAAAAAGAAGAAGAGAAAGTTGCACTATAGGTCCCAGAACTTGCGATATTATGTCACTTACTATAAACTTGAATTTTACTTTTTCATCATCTGAACTTGTGAGTTTATGCCATTTAGCTCTCTGAACTTGTATTTTACCTTTTCAGCCCCATAAACATACGAGGTTGTGTCACTTAGCTTCCTGAACTTGCGTTGAAACAAAGTTCGTCGGATGCGATGCCGGCGACTTCATCCCCTTTGGGTTCGATGGACTCGTCGTCGCCCGGTTTCGGCCGTGTTCATCGTTCCCGTCCCTGTCACCTCATGTCAACAAAAACAGATTCTTCTGACCCGAGAACGCACCGTGTTTGCGTCTTTGTCGGATCTCCACCGTCGCAGCTTGCTACCACCCTCGCCCTTGCCTCCTCCGAGTCAGCCGTGAGAGATAGATAAGTACATTACCAGTGCCCGAGAACCCGTAAACATAACATACCTCTTCACTAGGTTGTGCCGACCTAGGAGGTTGCTAGGTTGGTCCACTCGGTGAGTAGCCTGAAACACGTCATCTCTCGTTCGACCGTAACTCATGTTCTTGATGATATGCTTGGTATCCTCGTTGGCAGACCCGGTTGCGCGTGAGATCTACTGGACTCGGTCGAATTGAAGTGACAGAGAAGGGTTGTTCAATAACAAACAGTAAATTTATCATCATTGAAGCGAGCATAGGTTGTGAGTGTTTTACAGTGTCGTCACGCCGCGAAAATCTGTGTCGATCGAACGAGTGTTGAAGCCTCTCTTGGTGCGTGACATGCTCCGGACGCTCTGGCGAAGGAGAGTTAGTTTGGTGTGCGCTCGTGGTACATACCACTCGATGTAGTTACGTTAAGTCCGAACATCGTATGACTGTTGCTCCTGTAGAATCTCAATGTGAGCCGTAACCACCCAAGTCATAGCCCATTGTTGCTGTACTGCTTGCTAGTTCTCAAAATGTCGATTTATGTGACAATAACGAATGTAGGTGGCAATTTTAGACTTTACTCGGATGGAGTTGCACTCACAAGTGGACAACTAGCTCGAGCATCCACCATATGGGCAAAAAACAAGGTGGCAAGTCATCACCCACAACCCGACTTCCTGTGTGCATTGCACGGATAGTTCGTATGACACTACAGTATTCACGAATTGTGGGCTCCATAGAGACCATATAATGTTGTCATCGTGCAACGTCTTGAACTCGTTGTGGAACATAGAGTCACACCTCGTCGGTCTGTCTCTAGCCTAGCGTAACTTTCCAGCAATCCATCGGGTGCTCATAGTGGGTCCATATATTAGGTTTAGGTTGTGGAACTGGCCGTACGGGTGCACTACAATCTCGAAGGTGGGCCACCCAAGAGGGAAGTGCTCCCAACTACACAACTTCAGCAGCACGTAGCAGATGATAAGGATCAATTTCTCACTGATGCCGCGTTGCGAAGAGTCATACAACTCCCTGTACGTGGCACAAAGGAAAGCTGATATGAGATGTAATGGGGCTTCTTCCCAAGCACGACGTCAACCAAAGACTTGGCGATGTGGACGAAGCTAGGGTACACCCAATCACCCTGTGTGGTGGGAAACAAAGCCTAAATATTTAGTTCCTTTTCCCCCAAATAAAATTTAGTTCATTTTCCCTCAAATATTTGTGTGTCTACCGTCTACTGCATTATTTTCCATCATCAATTTGTGTACAAATTCTTTAATTTTCTTCGTTAATTCTATATCTCTCGTCTTTTTTTTATAGAGTACACTTGACCTGTAGAAGGTGAACACCACCGTAGCCTTTTCTTTCTTTCATTTTCTTCTTTTCCCTTTCCTTTCTTCCATTTATTCATTTCTCTTTCCTTTCTTCTTTTCTTCCTTCCTATCTCTATTCTTCTTCCCAAATCTTCCCCTTCACCTAACGACTACCTCTCCTCCCCTCCTTAGCTCAAGATGTTACCTCCTACTGATCCACGCGCTGCCTCCAGCCTCCCATTGCCGCGCCGACGCCACCCTACCCATTCCGCCGCCTTCCACCCTCTCCCCATGTGCCGCCTCCCTCCCTCCAAACGCCGCCTCCAGATCCAAGCGGCGCAGCAGCAAAGCGACACAGCGGGGACGGCGAGGCGGATGCATGGGCCTCTCCCTCACGGTCACGACACTCCCCATCCTCCCTCTCCCTCAGCAGCGACAGTTGAGGCGGGGCGGAGGTGGCTGAGGTGGGAGGCGGCGAACAAGCTTGAGCACAGGCGTCGTGTGTCGTGCCCATGCCCGCACGACCCGACAGCAGCTCGACATGTCATCTTATCGTGCCATGCCTCTTCGGCTAGTTCCCCATGCCATGCCGCCGCGGCCCATTGCACCTGTGCCGTGCCGGCACGACACGGCCCGACTCCCAGCTATACACTCCATTGGTTAGAGACAAGGAGGGTTGTTGTCCTCATCTTCATTTCGAGCATTGGAGATGAGGTTGCAATGGGAGGATTTGAGCGAGCTCAACGCCAGTGGTGGCCAGCAGGGGAAAAAACAGAATTGCTGAGGCCTAGGTGAGCACGTGCAAGGGAGGTGAGGTTGACGTCATACTGACATGTGATAGACTTATACGGTTACCTCAACGTCCCTCGAACTTGAGTTCTTATTAGGGTCTCGTTCTCCGTAAAATCTCTAATGAGGATGTGAGCAAATTTGACTAGATAGCTAATGGTTTGTTTGTATACATTGTGATTCGACTCAATCCCTTCGGATTGACTCAGAATTTAAATTTAAATTCCTTCAAATCCGAGAGAATTAGTCTATCCAAATAAATATCCCGCGGGGAATAGCCCCGATCTGGAGTACGAGGTCATGCACGTGCGAGCCGTCGCAGTCTCGATCGGGCGCAGCCGTGCAGGACATGGACACGGCGTGGATTTTGGATGGCAGTCTCGATCGACGCCGCATGGGCCTTCCGGACGACCCGAAGATGTGACGGCGTCGCGCTCATGCTGCCGGCTTCACCACCGATCGACGCTGTACATGTTAGCACCAATGCAGAGCAATGATTTTCTTGCATATGAGGTCAAAAAAGAATTCGCAAAAGTAGAGTGTAGTACAGTACTCTAATACTAACGCCAAACACTGCCCATGCCTATTTTTAGTACGTTTTTTTGTTGTTAAACTTTCATAAGACCTCATAAGCTAAATGCTGAACTAACACTATGCTATCTTTCTCCCTATATTATTAACGACAAAATAAGACCCTGGTTGATCCACATCATCAAGAATTTAATAACCTTAGGACTTTTCTATAACAGAATTGCAGCCATGTCATTGCTTTCGAATGAATGGATTATAGGGTCTATTTGACACGATTATAGTTTTTCTGAAAAACGATTTTTGGTTGGGCTGCAGGGCTAAATAACTAGACTGAAGAGGTTTGATGTTTAGCTGTCTGGGTTTTAAGTAGACTGGTTGCAACTTCTGAGATTGGGAATGTCTGAAATGACCCTGAGGCAAGTAATAGCTTGTTTGATGTCATTTAATGATAATTAACGACAACTAACAAAATTGACTACAATAAACACAATTGACTATAATTAACGCAATCAACTGCAATTAACGCCATTGACTGCAATGGTTTTGCATAGTGCTGCACAAGTAAACCTAAAGACTATAAACAAGAGTATTTATTAGGCATTCATATAGGTTTCATGAACACTGAGAAAATGGACATCCAGAAAGGCATAAAAGAATAAGCCGATGACAACACTTCATAACCTGTTCCTCCACCAAAAAAAAGAGCTGATGTATGTTCAAAATATATTATCTAGAGCTTAAGATAAATAAACAAAATCCTAATTCCATTCAATTTAGCGTAGTCCTTTGTAGCTCCAATTGTACATCTTGCAAGACGAGCGCTCATCAGAGCTTACAACTACAAGACAATTGACTAACCAAAAGGGAAAAAGGAGAAATGAACATATTTATTTATTAACTTAAAACACATACAATGTATATCTAATGCGATGGCATAACTTGAAGGAAATACATTGGGGGAATGACATTTGCATTTCACATTGCCTGAAAGGTAAAATAGGATTCCTTTTGCAACACATTTGCTGCATTATATTGTTTTGCTCCGTTTAGCTTCAGATTAGTACAATTTTCTGCTCTGCCACCCATGATTGTTTTGGCTCCAGTTGGACTGGTTCAGTCTACATGATGCAATAGACCATATCATCAATCAAAATTATGCAATTATGAATTGTACCTCTTCATGATCTCATTCAGGAAAGTGGAAAGCAGACACATGTTCATAGAAGTTTCTGATCCGTATGCCATTTAAAGCTTTGATCCTTTAAATGGCATACAGAGCAGATCATTTAAATGACCAACGGCCCATGTGGTAGAGGACGATAAGCTGAGGTGCACAATACCATAAAAAAGAAAAAAGGAATATGAATCCCCTTTCATCTGTCCCAATCCCCAACATCAAAATGAACTAATATATTCCCACTAGTTCCTTGAATTCCATGGATGTTTGATCTTTCGTTAACTGAACTAGTTGATTGACCGCACAATTGGCCAATTGCGCAATGTAGTGTCTAATATAGTGTATAAAATTTTCTTTGCAAATTTCAAATGTTGATATTTCTATTTTGCAAACAAAATACATTTTAGATATTTAATTTCATACTCAATTGGCGCAATATATTTTGAGGTATCTCCCCCCTAAGTGAAAGAGAGATTGCCAAGTGGGACTGTCTAGCAAATTTACACACAGTACTTAGCCGAACAGTCACAGCAAGTACGCCTCGAGGTGCCGTGACACCTGGTACTCGTCGGTCTCCAGATCCATCCGCTTGACCTGTGCACAAACGAATTATTAGTAAGCCTGTCATATGGCAAGGATAGTGCATCGCTAAACAAGGAAAATGGATCGCATACGTACCCGGAACAACGAAAGCCACCGCAGGGGCTGGCCATGCCTATGTCGCACTGGGAAGACGTAGTACGCTGTCGTGGCCTTGATCAGAAGAACCCCCTCAAAACTGCCTAGCAGGTCGTCGCACTAGTCGGCAGGTGCGTCCGGCGGGGAAGCAGCGGCTCCCACAATAGGCAGGTCGAGTAGCACCGCGACGTCCTACAGAGTGGGGGCCATCTCCCTGAATGGGAGATGGTAGGTGTGCGCCTCGGACTACCACTGGTCCACCAAAGCTATCAGCAGCGATCGATCAAACGTGAACCGTCATGACTGCTCCGAGCCGGCCTGGACCTCCTCCTCGTCCTCGATTGGAGCGTCGTCCTTGTCAGTGGCCTCCACCATCCGCACGAGAGGTAGAAGGCTGGCATCGCTTAACCTGTAAAGTACGAAGAAGTAAGTACATAACGGACATATGATAAAAAGAAGTACCACATTTTGTAGACAAACATGTCTCTCTAGTGTGGGTCTAGTCTCCAAGCCTGTCAGGTTGTCCGTGTACGGACCACCCCCAACTCAGTCGCCTCGTCCCCGCCCTCAGGATGCGGGACACGACGCCTGGTGTGGTGCTGCACGTTGATTCGCCGGTCTAGCAGGCCGAAAGGCCAGTCGGAACCACCAAGGTCACGAGCCATACCTGCAAATCAATTTCAAGTTAGCAACTACGACACAATTAGTGGTTTCATTATTTATAACGTAGCTCCGAAAATTCTAAAAATTTAGTTGCATTCTTACATAAACCGTATAATCCTCAACATATATAGCTATAGCCACATTTCGGTTTTAGGGTTTAGGGTTTCAGGGTTTGGGGGTTAGGGCCAAGGGTTAAGGTTTAGGGTTAGGGTATGTGGTTAAGATAACGGGTTAGGGTTATGGTATAGCCATAGCCGCATTATAACTATTAACAACTAAATTAGCGTTAGTTCTATGACTACACTATTTACAACTATTAAAAATATACGACATACCCGATACAACTACACATCTAATTATTTTAGTTGCTAACCTACCATGGTTTCAAAAGTAAATCTATAAATAAGTGCAGGGGACTCACCGTCGTCGATGCGTGGAACTCTCCTCCCCTCTTTCCCTCCCTCTCCTCTCCTCTCCTCTCTTTCCCTCCCTCTCCCTCTATTCTCTTTCTCTCCCCCTCTTCTCCTCTCTCTCTTCCTCTCTCTTCTTATCTTTTCCTTCCTCCTCACGGCTGCTCTGCCTCTGTCCCGAGCACAATGCCGATGGCCAGTTGAGCGAGTAAGTCGCAAAACCGTTGAGCGACTAGGGGCTAAGTTGTTCAACCATTGAGCGATTACTCCACTTGTCGTGCAACTGTTGGGCGACTTGATCTGAGTCGCCCAACGGGGGAGCGACAAATGATTATTTCTTAAAAAAAACTGAGGTATATTACTGTATTTCGGAATAAAAAGGGATTATTTAAAAAAATTCTAGCTTCCCTCGCTTAGGTTGTGGCAACTGTGTCTCTTGTAGTGCATATTACGCAGATAAAACTTCTAACAATTGATGCAATTTAATTTTTTTTGCATATATGGCTGCAGTTCTAGATCAACAAACATCTTAGAACCAAAAGGGTGAGAACTACGCAAAACCAAAAAGAGAGCAGAAAACAGCTTGCGACTGCACCATGGTTAATTTTCCAAAGATGAAATGCATAACGTTAGTGAAGGCATAACATTGGCAACATATTTGGTGCACATGGCATCTTTAGTGGACATGTGCATATAGCCGGTCTGGGCCATCAATTCCAAAATGTGCGGCCGAGTTCGACCGAGCCAGCACCCACCTCCCACTTGCTGCACTTTTGCAAAAAACCCTCTGCACGGTAGCAGCCTTTTCTCACCCCCCGAGCTCTCATCCTCCTACACACTCGTGTATTTCTCCTGACCCCAGCCCATGGTAGGGTTTGGGCACCAAGCCCCCCGCGTTGCCTGCCTGCGCCCCCGCCCCCCGTGACGAGCCCTGCACTGCCCGCGTAAGCCAAGCTGCACCACCTTCTGCGCCGCACCCTTCCCCCTCGCGCCGCCCCTCCCCAGTCGAAGCACCCCCTCTGTGGTGCATGTGAATTTAATTTCTTATTTACACTTTGATTTTCCTTCCTAATTTCTTGTTTACACTTCTACAGTTCACAGTTGATGTAGAAAAAGAAAGCACAGTCAGAGTCATCAGCGTCTAGGCCTAGTGGGGGCCTACCGTTTGTGCCATGTCTAAAATGTGATGCAAAGATGGTTTGGGTAATATCTAGAAGCTCAAAGAATTGAGAAAAAGAGTACTACAAATGCCCTAACAACGATGGTGTAAGAAAATTTCCCTTCATTTGATGGTGGTTTTGTTTTGTTGGTCGATGGTTACAGAATTGTCAATTTGATTTCCGAAAATTGGTGCTTCATCTTGGTGCAGAAATATTATAACGGTTGTGACACCTTCATGTGGAAATATCAATATGAAATCAATCTGGTTGGGTTGCATTTCTTGGAACAGGAGAAAAAAGAAGAATGTTGTGTGAAGTGTAGGACCGGTATAGCAACAAAGGAGGGGGTGAATGGTGCCTTCAAATTTTCCCTCAAGTATTCACCAACTCTTCACTCCAATAGCTATGAGAAGCTACGAAGATCATGATGCCAAAAAACTACAAGGATTAGCGTTGCTACAGTGTTTTCAAGAAATGAACAGTGAAAACAGAACTGTTCATTTTAGTTTCAGCACTATTTCATATCCAAAAATCGATAAAAAATTTGATACACAAGTCCAAATGATTTGAAACTTAACCCAATGCTAGATCATGACCTTAAGAACCCATCCCAACAGAAAAATATGAAAGAACTTGAGAGAATTTGGATCTTTTGGTTCGTGAAGTTCTGCTGCACCAAAATTGGGTCAAAACCAAAAAATGAGCTAACTCTCAAATCAAAGCTCCAAATGACTTGAAATTTGGTATGCACCCTCTCAAGGATGTCAGGAACCTATTCCCCTCAACGATCGAGAAAAATGTTGCCAAAGTTATGATATTTTTCTGTTTGAGGGAAAGTTGCACAAAAACAGGGTAAAAACCGAAGATGGTGAATATGACTTGCTCATGGATGGATGATAGCCAAGATGGCTCTAAATATGTTCTCACATATCACAGCAAGCAAAAACACCAAAGAAATCGAGGTAAAAATTGCCGAATCAAGAAATCACTCGAAGGGACCAAAGAGAGCAAAATCCCGGTTTCTTCATGAATCTTGTCATGAAAGTGCCTAGATGGGTGGGGATTGATTTCCAGAGGTTATCTCCATCTCTTACATTTCCTTGGAATAACAAGATCAAGAAGGGAAGAGAGATGAGAAAAATCAACCAAATCAAGAGCAAATCAATTAACACAAAAGAGATTCATGGAGATGAACAAATATTAATGAATTGCTACTTGAGGATGAGGGTTTTACAACCACTTCACTTGGAGGACAAGAGAGCACACTATAGCTCTCAACTTCTCTCAAACCCTAACCCTAGAACTCATGAACCCTAGGTCTCAAGAGAGGATGGTTGGATAGATTCCTACAAGTCTCCATCCCAACCGCTTAAATAGATGGGCTAACTAGCCACATCCAACCCTTAGTGGATACTGTCCATTTAGCACAATGGGGGGAAACCCGATAACCCCATACACACAGGTTTTAACTCACACTCTACTCTTATGCACGCTTTTCAAAGTGCATTAGTTCGAATCCGCAAAGTCCTTAGCCTTGATCCAACTTGATCATACCAGCTTCTCCATGACCTAAACCTCCTTTCCAAATACCGCTCAAGCACTGCGGTTTTCTACTGAAGCAGTTTTCGGTATTTTGGTCAAACTACCAAAATACCCTTCCTTGACTTGGTCTTCTCCATCCATTGCAAGCAATCACCATGCTTGCCACGTGTAGATGCACCAGTGGCTTGCCGGGTGTCAACAAGTCACTCCCGTTCGTTCCACCAGACCACACCCCACTTGGACCGACCAAACCACATGGTGCAATCCCGTCATTCGAACTTCCCATCAACATTTCCTGCCTTTCTCGTGCCATGCTTGAGATCACCACCTCACCCGGTATCCTCGATCGTTCTGGGCCTCAGCTCCTCCATGAGCTTAGCCTCGATCCTTGCCATTGATCGTTGTTGACTCCAGGCGACTCTGCACATCCAAAGACAAAGAAATCGTTTCCGGTCACAAGTTCTTCACAACTTGACATACGTTCAGTGGCGAATTCAGGATGAAAATAGAGGGGGAGCTCTACTGTTGAGGCTATAACACAACATAAACATATTAAAACTACATGTACTGATCGTTTACCATTGAAATATCAAATTCATACATAAATAGGAAGAGAACAAATCGAAAATGTATAATACAATAGATTTAGTACCTCGCTAATGGATATGTGCCCCCAAATGTTCATAAATATGTCGATTAATCAGACATACGAAATATCAAATTCAAAGATACAATATTAAATTGTGAATATTCATAAATATTAAAAATGAGATGAAAACATACCACTAAGTTACCAAATCTGATTACGACGCAATTTCACTCTACGAGTTTTCATGTCTTGAAAGCGTTGAACAATTCTTTTATTATCAAGGCTTTTAAATATCTCTCGCTTCGAAGTAGCAAACCATCAAGTCATTGAGCCATTCATCGATACCTTGTTGCGCAAATCAATGCTCAACAAGTCTATCAAGAAATGCATAATGAACACAAATTCAAAGCTCTCCATCTTTTGTATCAAACCTGCTGCTCCACCATGACCTGAAGGATATGCTGCATCTTTACATATAATCTCCAACACCGCAAGCACTGACTCCCACATTTGGTATATACGAAGTAATGTTTTAAGATGTGAGCCCCATCTAGTATCTCCAGGTCTAACTAGGCTAGTTGCCTGATTCAAGCCTGTTCCTGTTGAAAGCACACCATTCTCTAATTTTTCCAATAAGACTTCCTGATGCTTTTCCATCAAAGCATCCTTTCTTTTGCAAGATGCACTCACAGTGGTCACTATCAAGGGAACATAGTTAAAGAAATCAGCTCTCCTTTCTATGGTTGGAGGGTTACTGCTCGTTGCATTATTTGAGAAATATTTGTGCAAAGTTCCCTTCTCCATTTTTGTAAATCTAAGAATAATTAAACAACAACCAGTTACCAATCAATCACTGATTAAACAAATTGGCCAATCGACTAATACTGTAATACATACTGTCAATTAAATAATAATTTGCATCAATACAACAAGTCAACAATCACTTATTATTACCTCTGAGATATATCACTGACAATTACTACTGTCCACAATTCTATATATCACTGACAATTACTATTTACTACTGTCCACAATTCTCTAGTACTAGGCTACTAATTAACTGGTGGTTACTGCTCTATATGTAGCAGGAGAGGACAAGTGACCAACTGCACGAAGAAAGATAAACTTCTTTTAACTACTACATCAACTATTTGTTTATTCGTTGTTGACTCATAAAATACTCAATTTAACACGAGGCGTGGGCGGCTGAGGCATTAGGGGCGGGCCGGCGGTAGCCATTCCCATTCCCATTCTTCACGGACACGATTCGGCCGGCGAGTTCGCCTCAGTCCTCACCTCACGGCCTCGGGCCTCACCTCGTTCGGCGACGGCGTTCCTCTCCGCTCGTTTGACTCGCACATCCAAAGACAAAGAAATCGTTTCCGGTCACAAGTTCTTCACAACTTGACATACGTTAGCAGTAACATGTCTCATGCAACCTGTAAACTTTGATAAAATTGCAAATCAATTTTCTAACCTTCCCAAATTGTAATGGTTCATCACAACATTATTCAGGACCCTCTCACATGGTCCTTCATGATGTTGAGCAATGCACAAGGAACATATCCAATGGTTTTTCAAGTTGACGACCATGTGTTGCACATTTAGCTGAAATTAACAAGTCAGTGGACCAGATTAACAAGTCAATCCTGAAATCGGTGGCTGTAGATGAGAAGTTTAAAACGGTTCTTGTTTACTTTTTTATTATTGTTTCTAGGACTTTTTATTGTGAAAATTGGCAACTGAATATACTTGTGAACTGTAATAGTATTGAACTTGGTTAGATCTTTTTTTTACATCCCGTGACTCTTGTGTGAACTTCACCAGCATTTTGAATATGTGACATGTTTCTGTCGTGGATTCGTGGTGCTCGATGTGATGATCAGGTTATAACATGTCAAATAAGAATGATGTGTTTGCATTTTGATTTTTTGTTGCTTTTCTTTTCTTACCGTGTGCGTATAAGATTATACGCATTTGCCGTTACTCTGTGCTTATAAGATCATGCATTTGCTATTAAGCTGGATGCGTGCTCGTTCGTTGTTGACACCTGGGTCCCCTTCAGCAAAAAAGATCTATTCTAGACATGGATCACTTTGTCGTGTTCATTGTGGGGTCAGTGTTTCTCAATTTGCAGAGTATGATTCGTAAGTCGATGAACAATCCTGAATTTCATGGATTTCTCTGAATTCGTAAGTCAATGTCTGGCAAGAACCCACTACAGAATTCTTATCACGACCTTTCTTATCGTACCAAGCTATAAACTATCATGAGCTGCAGCTTCTGCAGTATTGTCAGGACTCAAAAATACAATTCTGCACTATTTGTGTATACTGCATTAGTCTAGTATCACGCTACTGCACACAGTGACCACCGATAAAATATCATTTCCAAAGGCAAAGATTGACTAATAAATAGGCAAATAACAAAAATAATCAGGGGAACGACCTTAAAGTCAAACATTACAATTAATGCCTCAAGAGGCGAATAGCTCAATGAAGCTGCAGCGAAACAAAACAAAATAACTTCAGTGAAACACATCCATATGCCCACAGGCAATCGGTTGGGATAACGCGATCTAATTCTCTACGATACTTGAAGTAGACATTGTTGGCTAACGATTCCTCCAATTCTGTTGATTGATTATAGCAAGCATGAGTGCACAACCGTACTGGCAAGTCATACCATAGAATACAATGTATAGATGATGGCTTATTCCAAAGGAATAGCTTTTGTGGTTCTTGCAGAAATGCAACATTTGCAATTGAATACAAATAATAGATTAAAATCATAATTTAAAACAAATAAAAAATAATAGTTTAGCATTTGTTTTAAAAAAGGACACAAAGCCTATTCAAATTCTTTCACACAGCTGCACAAGTTATCTCACACAAGTGACCATTTCCAGTTGTTTTTATGAAAATCTACCCCTCGTGTGAAATCCCCAAGTATGTCCATGACCGCGGACGCGGCTATTCGAATATATTGTTTAACACTCTACAGAGGTTGTATACTTTACTCACACGATACAATTAACTCATCATGTCTGCCATGACTCGTCATACAGAAGTATGCGATTGAGCAATCATAACAAAGCCTTTCGAAAACTTCATCTCAAGCATTGACACTCTTGATGTGCTTTATCGTAATTTATGCACACAGCTCTTGGTACGACACACACAGTTGGACAGAGGAAGCAGCGAACTGTCTCACGATGTGAGTATTACACCTCCACTCTGGTACATAGCCTAACCTACAATCTGAGTTGTCGATGTCAACACTCCATAACCTACTAAGTTAAACTCGTCTCATACCAGGCATGCGGTTGTACAGTAAGACACAGTTCAATGGCGCACAAAGTTAAGTCCTTAATTGACCAAGATAAGACTTCTAATTTCTAACTAAATGTCACACAGACTAATATTCTCATGCACATAGCTTCCACCATATCACACATTATCCACCACTTGCCCCAGTCTAAATCTTTTCCCACCCTGTTGGTTAAGTGCAACACATACCATCAACGAGTAACAGCATACAGCGCACACAACTTTATCACATAGTTCTATAATCACTTAATCAAATTTGTATTAGCAACTCTCATGAGATGATGGCCCGTAGCATGGCTAAGCAATCTATTCGTATCTAATCAATCCACGTTGGTGCTATGATAATACCAACTAATAATGAACCAACCTAGGGTGACAAAAGATCATGGCATACCAATGGACAAGGTGAATGTAACAAATTGGATTAATAACTAAACCCAAAAGCATTTAAATAAATACTTAAAATAGAATGCAATAATTTGAATCAAAGTATTTTGCAGACTAGGTGCAATATGATCAAAGGTATAACTTGCCTAGCTATAGCAATAATGTTCTTATTTTATCTTCAATCATCAACTTCATTGACCTTCAGCTCCTTCAGACGATTTAGGGACTTCGATGTCTAACGAGAAAGAAAGCGCAAAACAAACAAAATTAATAAAGATAAATTAAATAAACTCCAAATTGATTTGAATGGTACTGAAAGATAGATATTGCATTTAGATGAATTTAAAAACTTGAATGTGTTCAATCGGAAATCGGACGGATGAGAACAAGCTCTCGGAAGTTTAAAATTCACATGAAATGATGAAAAATAAAAATAAAAAGAGAACTAACAAGTGAGGTCTACGGAATATTCTCATAATATTCTATTATGAAAATATTAGAAAATGGCTGAGTGTATGACATGTGGGACATACTGATATTTATGAATGTCTTGAATTAAAATAATTCTAGAAAAAAGATTAGGGGTTGACATGTGGGCCGCTAGTCTATGGACTAGGTCCACGGAGCTATGCTAGTCCACGGTGGACCAAACTCATGAGCTAGGGTTGACCAAGGTTTGATTGACATGTGGAGAGCACATGTAAGTGAGAGAAATAATTAAGGTTTTGAGTTGGGTAGGTGACATGTGGGCCCAGTCATCAAAGAAGGAGACAAAAATTCTGGAGAAGCAACCAAACAGATCAATCAACAGAACACAGGGAACAGTAGCTCATGCTGCTTGTTTCTTGGCGCATTGTGGCCTGAGATTGTAATTGATATGGCAAGAATATGGCGAAGCACTGAACAAAGAATAAAGAGAGAAAGCGAGACTTGAGGCTTCACTACAAGGAAAGAAAGGAAGTCAAGGGAATTTCACAGAAAGCGAATGAAGCAACAATGACATCAGACATGAATAGTGAATAGAGGGTTGGCCGGTTTTGGTGCATAGAGTTGACAGCGATTGGAGGCGAACCAACGGCGGCGAAGGGCAAAACGTTACGGCAACGCCGGGGCAGAGAAGATGATGCGGTCAACACAGCAAGGTGAGGCAGCATGCGGCGGCGGCAAGGCGTAGAACAGCGGTCTACGATGGCCTCCCGGTGCGTAACGCTTCCGGCGATATTCTGCGAAAAGAAAGGTGAGCACGGCGTAGAACGCAACGACGCGAACCCAACAGTGGTAGAGTTGAAGACAGGGGATCAACGGTTGCGAAGTATTTAACCGGAGAAGAAAGATATGCCTAAAGGAGAGAGAACGCTCGATTCTCTGCACACGGTGGATGAAACTTGCAACTAGAATATGTGAAAGAAAGGTCTCGACGAGAGCTACAAGATGACGTGATCGGATTTTGGAAAAACTCAATGAGGAGGCGAGGAACGCGATGAATACGTTTAGGCTTTATGGCTTGACATGGCCGACAGTGCTCTGGCGATCTTCCGGCGAAGTGGACGGGATGTAGACGTAGAACGCGATAACGCGAACCCAACGCTGCAAGCGGTTCGGCCGGGGGACGTCGGATGAAGGCGCAACTCGCTGGAGAAGATCTTCGGTTGGAGTTCGGTATTTTACCGATTGCAACAAAAATAGATCGATTTGGAGGAAACCAAATCAGGGGATTGGTAGAGGAGATCAAGACGGACGTTTGGACGCGAACGTTTTGCTTCTATATGCATCGTACAGGGAGATATGATTTTTGAAAGTATTTGACCGTGCACGTACAGGAACAGAACTCCTCCGTCGGTTTGGAAGGGACAATGAACAGTAACTGCTAGATATGTAGCAACCGAGAGGAGAGAGAAAAAGGAAAGGAATATTGGAATTAAATAAAAGGTTAAAAATCAAGGAGATAAATAAATAGCAAACAAATTCAAAAAAATCTCACAGAAAATATCTAAAATTCCTTGGAACACAAGGAAGCCCAATAATACTGATTTTTATTTAATTGATGTTTAGAATTAAATATTTTGAATTTATGAAATTCTCAATTGAGCTTTTATTAATTCAAGTAAAATTAGTGAAATTTTCTAGTGGCCTAAACTAATCAAAGATCTTTGAAAAACCAAATTTTGGGATGTTACAAACCTCCCCCCTTAAAGGAATCTCATCCCCGAGATTCAGGCTGGCTACAGAATAGGTTAGGGAACTCAGCCTTCGGGTTATCTTCTTGTTTTCAAACTGCTCTTCGGAACATTTACAGAACAAACGCCTTACTTCTGGCTGAACTTCTTGCTTCAACAAAAACTTGACAAACTAGCTCTTGGCAGGCAAGGTCTTCTAGCAACTTGATTGCTTTTGATGGGGTTTCTTGATTACCGCTCGAAGGCACTTCTGGAGTTGAGGAAATCTTGCTCTTGACTGGTAATTCAGGTTAACAAGCTAACTCCTCTTCTGAGCTTCGAAATTTGAACTGACTGACACACCTCTGTCGCAACTTCTTAACACAGAACTTCAACAGGTATCCTGAAGATAGACATGACTGCGAGGGTGATAATCTGCATACACAGCGTAGCTTTTCTGCTTAAACTGAGCTACCTATAATCCTGATTATAGACATTGGGCCTTCTACTTCATTGTAAATGCAAAATCAACATACTTTATGATTTGATATGCTCCTAGCTGATTGATGACTTACACGATCAACCACTGTGAGCTTCAGATGTGACAACTGCGAACTGGCAGACATCTGGTGTTGTAGGGGAACTCTGAACACTACACTTACTTGCTCGACTTGGTACTGTGAGTTAAAGCACAAACTCACTATTTCTTTCAATATGTCCACTGATTCATGGTGATACACAATACTGATATTTAAGCGAGTATCCAAGGCTGCATACACACTCTATCACTAACACGAGGTACACTGGGATCCTCGGTCTGACGCTAGCTTTTCTCGCACATAGTGCAAAGTAACAATCTCTGTCGATTTGACACTATACCAATTCTGCTGAATACCATCTCTGTCATATACAACTTCTGTCGTATACCACTCTGCTAGACAGTCTCCAAACTAGGTGATATTGGCAGGCTTGAAGCGGCAAATTTATGTGAAATTATCAGCAATCACCTTCCAAAAAATTATATCCCGATTGGGTCCTGGGAAGACCCGTGCTTGAATTCTCAGAGATAGGAGTACTCTGACTAGTCTTTGACATACCAACCGACTTTCTGATATAGCAAACATATGGTAACACATTCTGTGACCTTTTGCTTTATATTGGATAATCACAATTCAACTTTGAGATCCTTGTACACCTTTGTACTTTCAGAGAAATTGGAATGCTTGGACTCAAATGTTGGTTTGAACGTCAACAACTTGAGTTTCTTCTGATTGGATATGCAGATATGCTCGTTGATTTACGGATCATTTGTGTCCGGCTTCGGTGGATTCTCAAGCTTTACCTTGTTTCAAGGGGAACTGATTTCTTTAACAAAACTGTCATCTCACTGTCCTGTCAACATTAATTTTCTAGCATCGGTTTGAACTCTGGGGTTCAACAAATATCCTCTTGCACTGACTCAAGATTCAACTTCTGGATTTCGCAGGTAACTTAAGCGACTCTTCGTTGATCAACAAGTTCTTGTGGTAGCTCTTCTGATTCGAAACATCATCACTACACCAATCTGACCTGGGGGAACGGATTCCAACCTCATGGTTCTTAATCCAATAAAACCATTCGTTGTTGCTCCATGGTAGCAACTTCGAATTATGACTAGAGTAATTCACTGCTCGAAACTTTAGTTGTTAGGAAGTGCTAGCGAAACTTCTTAACACACTAAATTATTGGATGAAAGTTATCAAGGTTTCTTTCAGGTAGCTGGTAGTACGAACACTGGAGCAGTGATCGATCTTTTCTGAAATTCTCACTGACTTAGCTCACTTCTGGCGATCTGGGCGAATTTGTCCTTTTACAACGATGAGGGTCTTGACTATCTTGAAACGATTGTCTCACTGATCTTCAGCTGACACTGTCTCGAAATGACTGTCTCACTAGTATTCAATTGACACTGTCCGGTTCATGGACGATCTTAAAGGAACAACAGTTCTTTCTCATAACTAAAACAGGCTGATTATGAGGTTCTGAGGATTAGCTCTTGAATAAACTGAAATTCTCGCACATCCCTGTGCTAACAGTATATAATAACAACTCATATTGGCGCTTGCCAAACTGACGAACTTGATTTGACACTGCCTTTATCTAAGAGAATCCTTTGATCCACTCTATTATTTCTACAAACTCATTTAAACAACTTTGGCCATAATTCACCTATGACGTAATTTCTTCTAAAATTGGCTGATCATGGGTACCAAGTCAAAGACAAACTTGACTCTAATACGGTTGCATGCGGCATAGATCACTTGTAATGACAATTGCATACTGTATTACGGGTACCAACATGATCCCATGGTATGGCCTTTAACCATTTACTGTTCTATGCAAAATGATGAGTTTGAATTCAACATCACATTCCATGTTTATGGTTGTACGACCTTCAATCAACATGACTCAATGCTAGTCTATGGACCAGGTCCACGGAACGATGCTAGTCCACGGTGGACCAAGCTCACGAGCTAGGGTTTACCATGGTTTAACTAACATGTGGGGACCACATGTAAGTGAGAGAAATAATTAAGGTTTTGAGTTGGGTGGATGACATATGGGCCCAGTCATCAAAGAAGGAGATAGAAATTCTGGAGAATCAACCAAACAAATCAATCAACATAACACAGGGAACAGCAACTTGTGCTGCCTATTTCCTGATGCATGGTGGCCTGAGATTGCAATTGACATGGCAAGAATATGGCAAATCACTGAATAAAGAATAGAGAGAGAGAGACTTGAGGCTTCACTACAAGGAAAGAAAGGAAGTCAAGGGAATTTCATAGAAAGCGAACGAAGCAACAGATGATATCAGACATGAATAGTGAATAGAGGGTTGGCTGGTTTTTGCGCATAGAGTCGACGACGATTGGAGGCGAACCAATGGCGGCGAAGGGGCAAAACGGAACGGCAACGCCGGGGCGGAGAAGATGACGCAGTCAACACAGCGAGGCGAGGTAGCATGCGACGGCGGCAAGGCAAAGAACAGCGGTCTGCGACGGCCTCACGGTGCGTATCGCTTCCGGCGATATTCTACGAAAAGAGAGGTGAGCACAGCGTAGAACGCAGCGACGCGAACCCAACGTTGGTAGAGTTGAAGGCAGGGGATCAATTTGACCGGAGAAGGAAGATAGGCCTAGAGGAGAGAGAACACTCAATTCTCTGCGCACAGTGGATGAAACTTGCAACTAGAAGATGGGAAAGAAAGGTCTCGACGAGAGCTACAAGATAACGTGATCGGATTTTGGAAAAAACTCACCGAGGAGGCGATGAACACGTTTCAGCTTTATGGCGTGACATGGGCGACAGTGCTCCGGTGATCTTCTGGCGAAGGGGATGGGATGTAGATGTAGAACGTGATGACACGAACCCAACGCCATAGACGGTTCGGTCGGGGGACGTCGGATGAAATCGCAACTCACCGGAGAAGACCTTCGGTTAGAGCTCAGTATTTTGCCGATTGCAACGAAAATAGATCGATTCGGAGGAAACCAAATCAGGGGATTGGAAAAGGAGATCAAGACGAACATTTGGATGCGAACGGTTTGCTTTTATATGCACCAAGTGGCGGAGCCAGGATTCTCCAAAGCCTCAGGCACAAAACTAAGTGGCTATAACTAACGTCAAATACTATTCACACCGAGGTATAACAAAAGTATAACACAAATGCACAACTGAAATAAAATTACAATTCCATGTTTAACGATATGACAAAATAACTAAAACATGACAAAAAAATATAGTGGAGCATTTCAAAAGTTAATACCTAATTGTTTAGGAGGGTTTTGATTGGAGCGGCGACGCCGGCAAGGAAGCCCACAGGCCATAGGGGAGCGGCGACGCCGACAAGGGAGCCCACAGGCCATAGGGGAGCGGCGACGCCGGCAAGGAAGCCCACAGGCCATAGGGGCGGCGGCACGCCAAAGGAGCCAGGCCATAGGGGCGGCGGCGGCGGCAAGGAGCTGGCCGGGCGTAGGACCCGGCAGCCGACCGAGCGGCGAAGCCGGCCGGCCGCGCCGGGCGCAGCCGTCTGGATCTGGCTCGCCAGGGCGCTGGGCGAGGCTGAGCTGGCGGGCGGCGGCGGCTGGTGTAGATCGCTTCTAGCCGAGGCCGGCGGCGCGCGGCGACGCTAGAAGGGAAGGGGCTGCGTCCTACGGCACAGCGAAGCGGCCGGCGCTTGCGCCGAGGCGCGTGAGGTAGAGGTCGACGCGTGGCGCCACCACCCGCAGTGCAGACAACCTGACCAGAGGAGCGCGACGCCGAAAAGGGGAGCCGAATCGGCGGCGGCAGGCGAGTCGGCGGGAGAGCGGCCATGCAGATCTGGCCGGCGAGGAGCTGAACCGAGCGGCCGGGCGCAGATCTGGGCTCTGGACGAGCCGACCAGGCGCAGAGGCGGCGCAAGAAGGGGAAGCGCCGAGGGGAGCCAGAGGTCAAAGACGACCATGGCGGGGCTGGGAGAAATGGGGCGAGGAGCCGGGAGATGGGGCGGGGAGAAATGGGGGAGGGCAGGCGGGGAGATGGGGGGTGGCGGCGGGGGGAGGGGGAGAAATGGGGTGGGGGGAGCCGGGGAGATATGGGGCGTGGGGAGAAATTGGGGCGGTGGGGCCGGGAGATGGGGCGATGGGGCGTGGGCTAGGAGCGGGAGAAATGGGGCGGCGGGAGTCAGGCGGTTTGTTGGGCCGGTCGGGAAGTCTCGAGCCTCTCTACTCTACTATTTATTTTTTAGATATATTTACTAAAAATTTACACTAGTATTTTCTCTGGGCCTCGGGCCGTTGCCCAACCGGCCCGAGGCCCATCTCTGCCCCTGCCGTACAGGGAGACATGACTTTTGAAAGTATTTGACCGTGCGCGTGCAGGAACAAAACTCTATCGGTTTGGAAGGGATGATGAACAATAAATGCGAGATACTGTAGCAACCGAGAGGAGAGAGAAAAAGAAAGGGAATTTCGAAATTAAATAAAAGGCCAAAAATCAAGGAGATCAAATAAATAGCAAATAAATCCAAAAAATCACAAAAAATATCAAAAATTCCTTGGAACACAAGGAAGCCAAATAACACTAGTTTTTATTTAATTGATGTTTAGATTGGTCAAATTAAATATTTTGAATTTAGGAAATCCTTAATTAAGCTTTATTAATTCAAATAAAATTGATAAAAATTTTCAGGGACTTAAACTAATCAAAGATTTTTGAAAAACTAAATTTTGGGATGTTACAAATATATTTCTGTTCACAAAATAACTGACAAGTTGTTGCCCTAAGGAGTCGTATGGTGGCAAGCACGAGCCGTTAAACGGACGCTTGGGGATAAGAAAGACATGTTACCATGCTGCCACTTAGTACAATTTTACCAGGCTGGGAAGAGCTTAACAGATGGCCCCTCCCGTCTCTTGAAAAAATAATAAAGTCATCTCATCTTTTTTTAGATAATGGAAGGGCAAGCCTCCCGATCTCTACATCATACGATGCACACAACCATAATTTATTACAAACGAACAAATCAGCTTACAGAAGGCAGACCAAGAACTAAATGACAAACAAATTATCATGCTGTGGGCAGCAGTAGGAACAGCCCACCGCTGGTGACAGCTAGCTTCTCCTTCATCCAACACGTCCCTACTGCCAGTGAGCACCAGGTCGTCCACCAGCGCGACGACACGAGAGCAGTAGCTGTACAATTAGGCGCTTGAGGGTCAAGTCACCAAAAGCGACGCCACCAAGGAGGGAAACAACACAGAAAATGTCACCAGATCCAACCAATGAAGGCCATATCTAGGGTTTTCACCCCAAACAATCCTTAAAACGTCATCATCGTCGGATTCAACCACTGAAGGCTAGATTAGGGTTTTCACCCTGGTCAGCAGATACTAATGCTCCAAGATAATGCCTTCAATAAGGACACGACGCTCGTCGTCTGATCCAACCAGTGAAGGCCAGACCAATGCTCAGTATGTCGTCGTCGCCGGATCCAACCACTGAAGGCCATATCAAGGATTTTCACCCTGGTGAGCAAATACTGGTGCTCCAACGACGCTCGTCGTCTAATCCAATCAGTGAAGGCCAGATCAAGGGTTTTCACCCAGGAGAGCAGGCACTGGTGTTCCAATACCCGCAATACTTGTCGCCATATCCAACCAGTGAGGCTAGATCACCACCACTATCCAATGCAGCCATGAACCACAGCTTAGCATTTTCGCGAAGCCACGGTCACACATAGCCTCCTCGGAAGGGAGATCGATGACCACCGTAGGCCATGCGCCACACCGCCACCAGATCCCACTGGGCCAGCCTCCCGCTGTCCAGATCCAGCACCATCATGCACAGATCTAGAAACAGCAGAGATGCCACACCACGGATCTCGCCGACCTCAACGCCGACGAGCCTTCAGGCCAAACCGATGGCTGCTCACTGTCTAGAGCCGCCACTGGGCTCCAGAACCTTGGCACAACGATAGGAGAAGAAACCATATGAAGAAAAGGGCGAAGCTGCAGGGGAATGCCCCTGCTTGTTAGCTCCGTCTGCCTCGTGCCAGTCCTCGACACCTCGACCGTCGCCATACAGATGAGCATGTTGCCTGCGACGCAGGCCGCCCCGATCTGAAACTGGGACCCCGTACGCACCGCCGGTCACGCCAAAACTATGCCAAAGGAGGGCACACCCGAGGCCCGACGAAAACCTGAGCCAACAGCGGCCCTTCCCGGCCAACAGCTGCCACCAATCGTGCCAATCTCAACAGCTGAGAACCCAAAAGAAAGGCAAGAGAAAAACAGGAAAACGGCGGAGCGCGAGTAATGCGGAGAGGCCCCACCGCCGCAGCCAGCTGGCTGCGGCCACCAGCTACGACGGCAAGGGAAGAGAGGTCGAGGGCGAAGGTCCTCTGGCTGGAGGCGGCACCGAAGGCGGCTCAGGAGGTCAGATCTGTTTTCCACGAGGGGGTCCCCACTTAAAGTCCTCTCATCTGCATACATTCTTTTGGTTTTGCAATTCCTATTGGTACATACAACTGCAAGATGCACAATACAATATCATATATGAACACTGGGGCATTTCAGCGCTAGCCACCGAGATAAGATGAACCAGCCAGCAAGAGCAGCTCTCTTGGAGTAAGAAACAGTTGAAAGATGAACAAGAAAACATTTCAAGACAACAGAGTAATAATGTTATTCCACCACAAGACCTGTTCAAGTAATGATGGTGCATACACAATGGTATAGTATTTTTGCTACAGCTGTTCTTCAACTAGAAACTTCACTTGATATCAAAATACCAGCCGCAGGGGTAGGTAGTAGGAGGAGGTGCAAGGGGGGCTTGATCGGGAGGCGGCGCGAGGGGAGGGCATGCGGCGCAGCCTAGGCGCAGGCGGGTGGTGCAGGGCTCGACGCAGGGGCGGCGGCGTAGGGGCTCTGCGTCGATAGGCGGCACCCAAACCCTAGTACGGTCGGGGTCGGGAGGAATGCGCGGGTATGTAGGAGGATGAGAGCGCGAGGAAATGAGAGAAGAGTGCTTCCGTGCGGAGGGTTTTTTCGCAAAAGTGCAGCAAGTGGGAGGTTGATGCTGGCTCGGTTGATGTCGGCCGCGTGTTTTGGAATTGATGGTCCAGATCGGCTATGTGCACATATCCACCAAAGATGCCATGTGCTGCCGTGAATAACACACCAGTTTTTCCTGAAAGACGACATAATTGCATGTGAGTTTGCTATCCGGTATTCTAGTGGGCCGTACCTCCCAGCAATTAAAACTAGTTATTTTATTTATACTATTCTAGAAT
Source organism: Hsuehochloa calcarea (assembly GCA_036346395.1). Taxonomy (NCBI): domain Eukaryota; kingdom Viridiplantae; phylum Streptophyta; class Magnoliopsida; order Poales; family Poaceae; genus Hsuehochloa; species Hsuehochloa calcarea. The sequence goes on from CM070596.1 coordinate 56,572,684, forward strand.
AGAACTCCTAGTTCCAACTTACACTAGCAACTGTGTTGACCACTAGCGCCAATTAGGGTAGTGACAACAAAAGTAACTACAAGATTACAATGAACAGAAGGCATAATAGCGCAACAAACCAACCTTTCACGTGTATTTCTTTCCAACAATTATGCTCAGAAGTTGGCATGTTTTGCAATATTATACTGTTTGCATCCCAAAAGCATGTCTCACAGGTTTAGTAATGGAAGACTGCAAAACAAAACCAAATATTATTAGACACATCATCAAGAGATCCTTACACAGAACACCAGCGGTAATTCATCAACTCACATAACATTTTTGGTTTAAAAATAAATAAAACTCAATTCCAAGGTAGCATCACACCTGCAATTTCGTGGCACCCTCCATGACAATGCCCCAAATCTTTTTAAGCTTGGCGGCATAGACATGTAATTCCTCCAGTCCTCCATCATGATCCTTAGATCATGAAGTTTGCTCTGCAATCCAATGCAACAGTTTGCATGCATAGTGCAAACCTTGTTTAAATCTCTGCTTGGCTCACAAATGCCACCAAAGTATGTAGTACTTAAGAACTTAATTGTCAGTCCAATATCTGTAATGCAAGGATCATGCTTTATAAAATTAAGTACGTCCTGATCATGATAACCAGGATATCTCAGTCGGGAAGAATACCAAAACTTGTAAAACTCTATGCTTTGATTGTTTGACTTCACATAGTTGAATCCTCCATTAGCTATGTTTCTCATGTCAGTTGCATTGCCTACGTAGTGATCACATGCAATCTGAAAATCTCCATCAGCATAGAAATATGGAAATGGATTGCGGAACCACATGATGTCTGCATCCTGAAAGACAGATAAAAAAATTACACCAGGTGAGGCTACTAAGCAACTCTATTTGACGTGTTCATGTTCGCTAAATTTTCAAGGGAAAAAACATCTCATCTTGATTAGTGCGAGACTTGAATATTAATACATTAGAATGGGAAATAAAGTAAAAAAAACACAATTTTACCGAGAAAATGAAGCTGTAACCTTTTTCAAGAACTAGCCGCAAGAAATCCAGCCTTTTCCACATCATCTCCAGATACCCAGCAGTCAGAAACCTCTTCTCTTGAGAAAAATCCACATTGTCGGTTACAAGAGCAAAACAGTAGGGATGGATCTTGATACATCTTTTATACGCTTTCTGATCAAATGCTATTATGACAAGGTGTTTCAATAGTGAGCTTGTCCTAACTCCACGATGGAAACTATCAATGAAAATATCTATAACTGAGCCCGGAGAAGCCCATGCAGCATTGAGTGTTGTCAATATAATGGTCTTATTGTCCATAGAAGCCTCTCGTAGAACTTGCTCAAGTTTGAAGTCTTCACTGTCCTACAAAGATGATTATTTTAATTGACACACAAAGTTATAAGTTCTGCATCATGAAACAACTTGATAGCAATATCAACTGCGTGTTAAAAAGAAACAAATCAAATCCTCTGAGCATAATACTAAGAAACAAACGCATCATGGTAACCACTGATATATCTAAAAGTTCGAATATTTCAATTAAAACAAGACTAAAACAATGCAAATGCCAAGAAAAAGGAAAATTATTTATTAGCAACAACAAAAACAAAATAACAAGAAGAAAGTTTGACTTTTGCACCAGTAAATGTAAATATATTTAAATTCCACTATGAAGCACAAAGATAAGCATTTGACATATTGTTTATTCCACTGAGTGATACAGATATCGAAGTAAGAAATAGGCTTAGAAGATTCGTGATGGCATACAAATCAGATGCTATAAGTGCATTCATCCACTCCTCATGGTGCGTAGATTTTAACACCCAAAACCATGGACATCATATTGAATTGCTTGATCTCAAAGGGAAACCTCCATGATAACAGTATATCGGCTCTAGGACAAGCAATTGCTTGATCTTAAAGGCAAAATGCATAATCAGGCATATTAAGCACACGGTTCAGGGTTCCAAACTTGCAATAACAAAAACAAAAGAAGCATGGGGAAAAAACATGCTAAGTTGCTAACGCAAGTCATTTCACTAATCAGATCAGCAGAATCGCTGCGTCAGAGATGAGAAATTAACAACATTAACGACGAGGAAGAGGAGGAGGAGAGAGAAACACACCAGATCGCCGGCGGCAATGGGATTGAGGTCGCCGTCCTCCTCGGGCTCGGGGAACATAACAGGAGGAGGCGGCCGATCCCACTCCCACCAGGTCAGGGGATCCCAGACTACCTGCACCGGCGGCGTCGTATTCGACACGGCGGCGCGGTACAGCACGGCGCAGGGCAGCACCACTGCAGCGGCGAGGAGGAGCATCGCCGAGGCTCTCCGGAACGCCGAGGAGAGCGGAGGATGAGTAGGGGAGTGTCCGGGGAAGCAGCGGAGGGAGGCGACGGAGGCAGGTGTCAGGGTTTGGCGCGACGGCCTCGCCATTGCGGGAGAGGTGGCTGTCGCGGCAGACAGCCACCGACGCGGAGGAGAGATCGGGCGATGCGCGAGTGAGCCGGTGTAACGGTCGTCGAAGGCGTAAACGTACAAAAAATCGTAAACGTAGATACATATGCGTAAAGAATGACGGCAAAGGCGGAAGCTGCCTACGAATGGAGATGGAGTCGGTCAGACGGAGCAAAGCAAAGCCACACCGCCACGGGGGTGGTGCACGTGGGACGGGACACCGCCATGTGTGTGCCGCCGCAGAAATTTTTTTATTAATTAATTTTTTTAAAATTTTATTTTAAAGTTAACTTCACGATCTTTATTTTCAATTTTAACCCCTTTAGTCACGTCACCACCCGTGACAGATTTTTTTTTGTCACATCACCACCAGTGATGTAATAAAAAGTGCTATTTTAGTGGATTTATCATGTAGTTTGACAATGTTATTTTGCCACAACCAAAGGAGTCAGAATTGAAAATAAAATTTGCGGACGATTAACTTTAAAATAAAATTTAAAAAGGTTAATTAATAATAAAAATTCGCCGCCGCATGGGAGGTGTCATTTAAGAGCGTTCCATCGGCCGCTCTATCGGTCTATCTACAAGTGCACGTCACCGTCGAAGACAACACAAACATACCGCCACTATGACCGTCTGGGCCACACACATCGCTGTCCTAACTGGGACCCAAGCGTCAGCGGCAAACTGGCCCGTAGTTGATCCAGTACTAGTACAGTACACACCTGCGGTATATATTTGTTAGATAATTAATGTCGTAGTCGGGAGACAATCAATTCAATTACACAATAAACATTAGAGATAGACACAATGTATAGAGAAGATCTAATATCTTTTATTCATCTATCTGTTATACATGATGGATCATCTTATTTATAGCATAAAGAGGTGAAAACCCATCAATGACGGTTTTGTCTTTTGCCTATAATTAGGTTTCGTAACACCCCCTCTTATAGACAACGATACGCAAGTGTCTTATCAAAAACTCATTGAGAAAAAAGGAATAGAGAAAATAGTGCATTACATTCGTAAGTTGCATTACACTTGTTGTCTCACTAAAAATCTTCATGTGAGAAAACTTCAAAAAAACTAACCAAGAAAAAGAGTACAACGTTTAATCTTTGGGATCCTATCTTCGAGATTTTGGATAAATCCTCAGGATTTGATAAGAGTTATGATATAAGAATTTACTCCCCCCTGAACATTGTAACTCTTTAAACCGTATGATTCTAATGCCATTAATGTATCTTTAGAAACTGGATGTAGACAGAAACTTAGTGAATAAATTAACTGAATTTTCACAAGACTTTGTTTGCATGATACTACCTTACTATTCTTTTGGATTTCACGATGATAGAAAATTTAGGAGCAATGCGCTTCGTGATGTTGTTCTTGATATAACTCATTTGCATTTGTGTATACAAACAACATTATCTTCATAGATAATTGAGGGGTATTGACGGTATTAATGTCACAATACTTCTAGATGTGGTTAATAATACGTATGAGCCAAACACATTCAAGTGAGGCTTCATATAATGTTATAATCACTGAGTGGTTAGTAGAAGTAGCTACCAAGGTCTGCTTAGATGACCGCCAAGAGATGACTTCACCAGCACAAAGTAATATAGAGATTTTGCATTATAGAGATTTGACATATAGTCAGCATATCTTCATGATTTACTAATGATCATCAGGATATATGCGTGATCTTCACGATCTTTGCATTGTCGACTAACTGGATCTAAATTGTTATGTGGTAAAACCTTTAAGGTGAATTTAAGCAGTAATCATTATATCAACACCTTCTATGCTTGACTAAGATTTTTAAAATATCAAGTATGATGATAAGTGTTTATCATATGCTCTCCCTAAAGACAACTTCTGTTGAAGTCTTGTTGCTCTAATGTCTTTCATACATTTTTAAAAAAATGAATATATGCAAGTATGTTGTGATCAAATCAACTGGATTACCACAATGCAGAGTCTTACGTACAAATATCTTATTACTCATCTGGAGATTTTATTATAAACATTATTCGAGGGTAACATGCTTAACTTATGAAATATCACTATTTGAATGTGCAACACAAATAGATTATCCTTGCAGAGGATATGGGGTAATACTAGTTGCAAAGTCATGTTTCTTTCGGATATGATTTTTCAAAACCTTTCAAGGTCTTAATATTTTGTAACTATCTCTGGGTGGTTAAAGTTACAACTAATAGTCTATTCTACATAACTATAAAATATGATTGTACCACTCTATAGTGAAATATATCTGGTCTTAGTTTTTGGCGTTTAGGGGATTAATAACCAGTATCACCAATGTATGGTGTATCTTTATGTGGAAGATGCACTTTATAAGTGCTTATGACGTGCTAGATAATCTATGTTGTAGTCGGGAGACAACCAATCTAATCACACAATGAACACCAAACAGAGACACAATGTATAGAGGAGATCTAATATATTTTATTCATCTATCTGTTGTACATAGGAGTCCTCAAATTTATAGCCCAAAAGGATGAAAGCCCTCCAAAGATGATTTAGTCTTTTGCTCATAATTAGGTTTCGTAACAATACACACAGGGACAACAAGCCATTGCATCTAACTACCGCGCAGACAAGAGTTATTGGCTGGTTTGGCCTTTTTAAATTTTTAATAGTAAAAATAGTCTCTGTTCACACGCAATTGTAAAAATGGCACTGCAGCAGACTAGACAGAACTTGTAACACTCTCGACCAAGGCAGGAATGTGTTGCAGGTTCCTACCGCGCTCCTAATCCACGAGTAGAAGTGCCAAGCAGTGCTAAATAGTACTAAAAATAGTTGCAAACAGTAGTTATGCAGTGCTAAAACAGTGCTAGTCTGCATGCAACAATGCTCAGGCACCACAACATAAAGTACTCAGCAGGTCGTAGGGAAATGTATGCAAATAGTATTCATACAAGGCTTGAACAAGGATAGCTTTATTTTTAATTTGCGGAAAGAAGTATTGACATTAAATACAATAAGTATATTGTAAAGCATAATTCAAAACATTAATACATAAGTAATCAAGTTCTTTAAAACAACTAGTGAACACCCAGTTCACTTCCCAACCATTCCAACCAATCCTAACTATTCCAACATTTTTGACAAGATCTACCCCTCGTGTGAAATCACCAGGCATTGTCCATAACCAGAGACACGACTATTCAAATAGTTTTTAACACTCTACAAATGTTGTACAGCTTAACCCACAAGAGATAGTCATCTTGATAAGACGCATGTTTCCTTAAACAAGTGAATCAAGAAGAGACTATCACAAGGCTTTTACAAAGTTTTGTTTTGACTTGGCTCTGCTCGCTAAGGATTCATCATTATGGGCCTCCTCTTGCGTCGTTCATCAACCCAAACAGAACTGACTCAAAATATTGCTAATTAATTGGCAAGGTCCACCCCACCCTGGACATGTGGTTGTAGGTATGGCCCAGATCAATGACGCACAAAGTTAAGTCCTTGGTGTCTACTCAGGCAAGGCAACCACATCCCAAAATTATCCCCCTTTACTACACGATCATTCGCCTGAGTATGAAATTATTTTTGGTTCAACCTGACCAAATGGCAACCCTTGCTATGACACAACAAATTTTATCAATAGTGGCTCCGCCACAATTCTATATATCATTAAGTTAAGTTTATCATCATTGAATTATGTGATCGAGAGACCATTGCAAAAACTAAAGCATGACTAAGCATAATACACAACCATGTTGGAATTACAACAACGTCCAACTAAGATTACCCAATCCTATAGTGTCCAAGGGTACATGTCAACATATCATTCACAATTATTTAAGGAGTCATACTGTCAAGTATGTATTTACTATTCCCAGAAACAATTAATATAAAAATAGCAATGCATACTGATATAAAATAATATAATTTTATAAAATAAGTACGACATGATCAAAGATCTACGACTTGCCTTCGTTGAAGTTTTGAGTGACTTCGGTCGACGGGTCCAAGAACTCCTCGGAAACATTGGAATCTATACGTACGAAAAGAGCAAAATAAATATAATAATTCCAAATAAAATCTAAAATGTTCAAACTAGAACCAAAAGAAAGGTACTGAATTTAGATTAATTTAGAAATAAAAATTATTCGATTTGGAGTTCGTATACGAAAGTTATAGCCTAAACCATTTCTGTCGGAAGAGAAAATCCAACAGTTAGGGTTTTAGTTACTGTTCATCAGTTTGATTACACGTGGTCGAAAGGAAGTTCGAATATATGTGGTCGGAAAGATGTTTCGACTACCTGGTTGGAAGGAGGTTCGACTATAGCCTGTAGCGGCAGCGCGGCGAAGTCTAGCAGCGGGGCTCTTCGGGCTCTCATGCCAAATTACAACCCGGCGATGCCTGGAGCTAACCAACACGCGCAGGAGTGCATGTGAGCTACTAGGAGATCACCAGAGTACAAAGGAAGGTCAGAGATGCACGATGGATGGCCGGTCGAAGACTAGTGGTGGCGATGATGGTGCTACCATGGAGGGAACAACCTGAGAAAGGAGGAAATGAAATGAAGGTAGGGGAAGCACATGTGATGCTAAGAGATGGTGCTAGAGGAAAGAATTGGAAAAATGACGCACCTCACCGGAGATGGGGAAGGAAGGTGTTTGTTTTCGGCGGACGGTGAGGAAAATCAAATTCCGATGATCCCTTCAATCAAAAGTTGAAATCAGTAAGGGGGAATACATCATGGTGCTCAGGAACATGAACTGACGCGGGTAGAGAGGGAGGAGCTTCACGGTGGTGGCAAGAACGACGATGAGGCGCGGTGACCAGAAACTTGGAGCTCACCTTTTAGAGGTTTCTCTCGGTTAGAATGGAAAGGAGAGGAGGGAGAGTGGTTCATGGAAGCAAATGGCGAGGAAGGAAGCTCCAGGGGCTTTATACCGGTAGGGGCGGAGGGCGCAAGATGGAGCCCACAACGTTATCGTGCTCGGGGAGGCGACACACAGGCATGGGCAGCGTTGGTAGTTGAGGGAGGTGACAGGGAGTTAAGGCTAAGCTAGGGCATGGGTGGGAGCCAGGCGATGCCCGCGATGCCGAGGAAACTGGGGCGGAGGTGGCACGCTGGCGCAGTCGGAGCGAGCCACAGTGCTCTCGCGCTCGGGCGAGCTGGCGCAGCACTGCGCATGTGGAAGAAGAAGCCTGCAGCCAAGGCCCACCGGTCAGCGGCTCAAGGTAAGATGCTCGGGTTAGTCTGGTTAGGTGGCTGGGTCGGACCTGGTCAGAGGGTCTGGTCGAAATCGAGTGGGCTGGTCGAAACTAAGTGGGTGGTCGAAATCGAGTGGCTCGTCGAAACCGAATGGGCTGGTCGAAACTGAGTGGGTGTTCGAATCAAGTGGGTGGTCGAAACCGAGTGCACTAGTCAAAATCGAGTGGCTGATCGAAATCGAGTGGCTGGTCGAAGCCAAGTGGCTGGTCGAAAACGTCTTTAGAAAATAGCAAATAAAGCCCGTAAATTATAAAAAAATTCACGAAAATTCCCAGAGGTATGTTGGACTTAAATGAAATATTTCCAATTTAACATTGGTAATTAAGTTTACAAATAAATTATTTTAGCTTTAAAATAAAAAGTGAAAACCTTTTTAAAATCCAGAAAATTCAAGAAAAATATTAGTAGATTGACCGGTAGAAAAGTATTAGTAGATGGACCAGTAGAAAAATAAATTTGAAATTTATTACAATATTAACCTGAGACCTTATATAACTAAAATAATCACTGATGAAATGGTTAAATTAAAGAAAAAATATGGTGCATTAGAAATAATTTAATCAAAATAGATTCATTAAATTAAACAACACCGAGTTTATTAGAATAGCAAGCGAATACATGTGCCCCTGAGTAAAATTGATTACGCATTTATTTGCATGCGTAAAATTGAATAAACCTAGTTGCATGTGAAGTACGGTTAGTATTTCCTTTTCGCCTGATAAAACGTGAATATAGGCATCCTCAATCCTAGAGCCGTCGGACTAGAATAATCGTCGGGGAGTGCTAACTTAACGAGGGGACCCGAAAAATGTTATTAAAATACGCTAACAAGAACCAACGAACTAATGTACGCGTAATAGCGTCCAAATGCTACTAAGTATTTACTTATTTATTTATTATTCGCGTCGTCGTATAAATTGCAAAAATCAAACCGACGCAAGCAGGAGTATCTGATCTCGCTTTCACGAACACTGATCTTTTTTACAATTCTGAAGGAAAGCTTATCTCTTGATCACCAACATAGTTATATTAAATAAAATCGTACCTTGTTGTATTATTATACATATGTGCATGAAAACTATCTCAAAAATCAAATCGAATTAATGAAAGAAGGCGAAGATGAAAAGAGATGAGAAAATAGTTAATATTATGGCTGGTAAAGGGGACCCAGGGTAGGAAAAAGAGATGAGAAAAAAGACGATGATGATGATGAGGCAAGAGGTGGGACCCTTTATGTATGGTTAATATATAACGACCAACAAAACTCTCACCCGGATCAGGGGTCGTAAATTAAGTGTCAATCATTTTCCCATTTCGTCGGGTAAAAAAGGCCACCTTGTTACGTAATTATGTTATCCGCAACGGGTAGGATAGTAGCACAGGTGTAGTGTTGGGTGAAGGGAGAACCGACCCAACCAACAATATAAGAACTAGATGAATGATTGGGGTAACGTCCCTGTACACCGATGGAAAGTAATGGGTGGAGACTTAATCTGGAAAACATTTTGTATCCTGAACTCGAACCCGCATCGAAGGAAATGTAAGGGACCTAGCTCATTTAGAGTTCAGAATAGCTATGGGTAAAGTGGTACAAGCTTGCGCAGTGCTAAACAAAATCATGAATTCATGGATGTCTTTTGGATTGGAGTCTACGAGAACCGCTGGGGTCTATCTTCTCTCCGAATGACAAGTAGTCTTTTTAGTATTAAAATCTGTCACTTAACGTTTTGAAGAGTTGTTTATTTTCAAAAAAAAAGAGATGATCTAGAAAATATAATAACGAATAGAGATGAGTCATCCAGTGCATTTTTGCTATTAATGCTTGCTGAGTACACTAGTACTCAACCTTGCTATTATTCTCCTTTGTTAGATCCTAGTCCGACCGAGAACTATCACGAGTGGGACGAAAGACTCGCAGGTACTGATGAGACCACAGGAAGCGAGGGCGCTGGCTACGAGGACCAGGGCGAGATGGATGCCCTATTCGGCGAATGAGATGAATAGACGACCAGTGGAGCGAGGCATGCAAGCAAGGGGAAATTCTTTCCCTTATAATTAAATAATTGTATTAACGATCATAGCCTTGTGTGACTAACTGTTGTAATAAAGAACAGTTCCTATTGTTCTATTGTGTCAACTCGAGAAATGGCTACCGGGTAGACAAATAGTAATCTGTATGCTTAAGTGTAATTACCCTCTGGGATAATGACACGGAGCACCGCATGTCCTCCCCACCCTATCCTTCGGCATCGGATCCAGTTGTCCCCACCGCCACACCCATCGGATCCATCTCTCTCTCGCCAACAACGTGAAAGAGATAAACAGAGGGAGAAGGTGACGACGAGCCTCAGTGACTGGGAGACAACAACGGCGAGCACAAGCGGTGTTCTAGAATGTAACGAACCCATTTTTGGTGGCGTTCGTGGACGAGGAGGGCTACAGCGGCCGAAACAGAGTGGAGAAGGACAACGGCCGTGAGGAAGATGGACTTGCTGGTGGTGAAACCTGCCGGTCTTTCGACTGGCTAGGGGGAGCACGAGCATGACGCAAGTGCAAGGAAGCTCTAGGCGGCAATGGCTTGGTCTGGGACAGCACGAGCAGGGCTGGCGGCGAGGAGGAGAAATTGAAGCTTTCAATTTGGTGAAATCACAACTTCAAGCACGAATTGGGAGCTTTTTACCTGTGATTTCGCATTCGCGTCCACCGCAGCTTGACCTTCTTCTTCTCCATCAGTGTCCCCCGTCAGTGTCGCCTATACAACTCGGCAAGGTGAGCTCCATGGCGTACCAGAGAGGGAGGTGGAGGCGAAGGGACTGCAGCGCGGTGACGAGGAGGTGGGGACCGCGGTGTGGGAGGCGGTGGTGGTAGGCGATGGAGGAGGGAGAGGGCACAATTGCAGAGGGGACCGATGAGCCGAGTGGTGTGTGCCAAGGGGGGCGGTGGCGGCGGGAATAAGCTATGCTAGAGCAAGACGATGAGTGACGAGGGCGGGTGTATCGTGGGTAGGGAGAGAGGTGCATAAATCTCGATGCATTTTGGATGGTGTAGATAGTGATGGAGAGTGAGTAAACGCTACGGTGTTAAAACCGAGCTAACATACCACACGAGTAATACCACCAAGCAAAATAGCCCTAAGGTTAAATACACTGGTTTTGCAATGTGAGGGTGTCCGGTTTTTTTAATTCAAAGGGTTAAGTGTCCAAAACACAATACTTTAGAGAGTCAAATGGACATTTTCCTTTTGCAAATCTCATGCATAGGGTTTTATCTATACTCTACAGTGCTGCACCTTCATCTTACGAATTTCTTAATTTGGAAAGTAAATTAACCTGTTCGCCTTTTAGCACTGTCTGCATATTTCGCAACATCTGTCGTTTTCCCCCCTCAGAATGCGTATACGCGCCAGTCTTTCAGCCGCTTATGAATACAAAGTGCTTACTGACAGTAACAAGATATTGAGGAAGGGCGACGAGTTAAAGGAGTTTCAATGTTTCATCGTCTTTTATAAAATGTAATCACGTGCTCTTCTCCAGCTTCATAAAGATAACCGACCTCTGCGGCTCTGCTATCAGGTGAGGATGTTTTATGCAAAGGAACATGCGTACTCAAATGTCAGCTACAAGTCAATTATAAAATGGATGCAAGTGCAACGGGCCAACTGTGTCACTGCAACTCAAATGATAGCATGTGTGAGACTGTTACTGCTTGGTGCTTCCGTTGAATCAGCATTTGAGAGCAGCTCTTGCCATTTCCAACGCTCCCTCGTAGGTCCGATTGCCCCCAATGAAGCCACTCATGTGAACAAATACACAGCCAGGAATGCCGGTTTCCTTCGAAAGTTCATCATCTCTCATGCCCCTCCACTTTTCTGGGAGAGCCTTTCGGCTCTCGAACCTATCGGGAGCAACAGCGACTGCTTGCACTCGCCAGCTTTTGCTCCTCTCATCCTGCAATTATGTGGCAAAATCAACATACGTACCAAAAGCAATGGTTTTGGAGCACAAAAAACATGCTGACGATCAACGCTAGGAAGAAACGAGTTGAAACGAGTTTTGAAATTTTATTCCAGCACTTTAACACACTCAATTTGGACATGACCAAGGACTTTTCACGTCTTTGTTAGATTGATTACCGAGTTCTTTGATGAGAGATGACAAAATATGAGGTAAATAAGCAATACCAATCAGTGGACACTAACAACCGAAAAAAAAAGCACAAAAGCGTGTAACGAAAGTTGATTGTACTTCCGCCTGCCAAACAGTCAGTTGGGTACTTAGAGCATCAGACTACTTCACTTCTAGATTAGACTTTTTGGTGGTAAGTGGTAACTATACAAAACTAGAACTACAACCCGAAATTCATATTGGATTACAGACTGAGAAGGGTGGCATATCTTACCTGATACAGCACATACTTAGTCAGAGGATCAATCTTCAGCTCCTCTTCAAGCTCAAATAGATGAAGTTTCCACTGCCATAATAGGAGAGAGGTTCAGGTTACATGCTTGGAAGTCTTAGTACTATTACAGTTCAATATGTCAGGCAATTATTAATTAAACAAAACACTTCCTGAAGCAAGTTTGAAGAAAAACCATAATATTAGCAAATTAAATGGCTAATGGCAATAGGCAAGTAGGCAACAGAAGGCGGCAAAAATTCGGTGCAGGTACTTAAAAGCAGAGGCCACAGTTTTTTTATGCAACAATTTTCAAAGGTCTCTTCTACAACAAGATCAAAATGTCATGATTTCAGGTGGGCGCCACAAAATATTGAGCACATTAAAGATAATAACATAACCAGACTTGGTATAAAATTAATCGCTTCCATGAGTATCAGGTACCAACAGATCAAAAAATCAGTTGCGGATAGGATCCAATTTGATGTAGTCCAAAAGTGGATCAGAATCTTACCGGGCAGAATCTATCTAAAACCATGATTTCTCCACTTGGATCAACATTTCCTCTTGACAACAAACACTCCGTGACAATAGACCTTGCAGGTAACCATGACTTGACATGAAAGCAAACACTCTGGCATTGAAAGTGAAAAATATTGTCATATACCACGAGGAGATTTCACAAACACATAATTTGACGACAAAGTTCTTAACTTCTTATGCAGTGCATGAAGTAAACACATTAATACACTACACAGGCATAAGTCATACCCCCATAAATTCACTTCCAGCAAGGATCATTGCCTGTTGAAAAGCAGCATTTTCCTTCTCAGGTGATTGGTCTGGATCAATCCAATCCGGATTAAGACGCCCAACGCGTGAAGACAAATGTGTATTGTTCACATACTTTGGGGGTTGGTCTGTGTCATATTGATTGATTCCATTGTCAATTGCATCAAGTGCCTGTTACATGACAGAGGTATTGCTTCTTTGGCACATCATGTGGAAAATATTTGTATTGGGCAATAAAGACATAAATGGTAGACAAATAAATACATGAATGAATAACGGAGGACAAATGGATATGTCTCAGAAAATTGATGTCAGGTGATAGTTTAGGGATTAAAATTTTCTACACCTTAGTAACTTGTGAACCTTAAAGCGAAAGTATGAACTTTGTCACTTGATCGATACTATAGGCCCATCTCATCCCTTCTCTGCCTGCAATAACCACCTCTCAACCTCACAACCAGCACCAAGCAGCAGACTGCATAGCAATCACATTTTGCCAGCATACAGTGGATCTCTCCATACCAGACCCGCTAAATCCAGATAAGCTACTTATAACCTAAGTACTGCATTATCATGACAGGAAGCTGGTTCAGAAAACTAGTGAGTTGACAATAGTGTCCAGATGTATATTTTTTAAAAAAGCAAGGTTCAACTTAGTCATTCACTCATTATATATCAAAAGCATTACAGTAAATTTCACAGCTGGTTATGAGTTTAGATTCACACCTCAACAAAGCTTTTATATATCGCAAGATACAGCCGGTGAACATCTTCATGGTCCTCATTAAGCTCAAGCTCCTTTGCAATTATCTCCTTACCAAAATGCTGCAATATAAAGCCAAGCAGGCCAAGTATAAATGATAAACAAACCATTTTTTTGTCATAAATGAAAAAGATAAAATCAACTACTAGAGTAGTAGTTATAATCGTCAATTTTCAACTTGTAAACTTCGATACACTAATAAATTAGAGAAAGGCTGTGCATACATAAAACAAGGTGTGCTATGAAATTTCATAACATCCACTAATATATGGCTCCATGAAAAGAATTCAAGTTTCAGGACCTGCATTTTCTATGGCAAGTACCTTGTAGACAAGCCCGGCACTGCTAAGTTTCGTGTTAAATCCATGTCCAAAGACCTCGTTGAAGCCCTTCTGATGATGATCATAGCGATGCCGGCTGGGATCATAGACACCACCAACGTCAAGCACAGCATCCAGCGTATCAAGGATCTACAGTGAAGTTCAATAAGGAAAAGAGGCATACAAGTAAGTTCAAGAACAGGATACACCAAATGAAAAGGTGAATGTCTTTTGCTGTATCATACACAACTACAGGCGACATTTCTTAAACAAATCACTCTAGAAAATGAAGCACGGGTGCCCATGCTAACACAGCTTTATAACTCACTCAACATTAATGGTTGCACTGACACCACCTACAAACTAAAGGGCCATGAGACAGAATATCATCCTATCATGGATAAGAAGGAAATTTGACAGCATCTTAAAGCACACGGCGTAATTAGCATGAGATCCAGAAAGGTAAAATCATGTGCCAGATGATATGTGGTCGTAGCACACAAAACCATCAAATTTCTACGGTTTCAGTTCACAGCTTCACATACATGTGGCAGTATGAAATCTGATCAAACGCAAAGGGATGCTACTAATTTGTTCGAAAACATAACCCTTATTTATTACTCTGATCGTATTTGTGCATATACTTACGAAATTTGGGGGAAAACACAATTCAGCCAAAAAAAACCAAGTTTAATGGCGAGCTAGTTCAGTATGTCCAGAACCTAATTGCAACCCAACATGTCCGTCGAGTTTACGAATCATCGCATACAATCCCCACAAACAGTCCAACTTCACCAAAACAATTTTTTTTAAAAAAAAAACACACACACACACACACAAAAATCTGCTAAAGGTTTGGGGGAAATGGAAAGCTAATCGAGCCAGTGAGGAAGCGAGAGACCTGGGGGTCGCGGGTGCGGACGACGTCGGCGCCGGCGAATTGGGAGGTGAGGCGGATGAGGAAACAGCCGAGCGCCTCGTCGCAGTGGAAGCTGCCGTTGTGGGTCCCCACGCGCTTGCCGCTCCCCGCGCCGTCCGAGGAGTCGCCGTCGCGGGCGGCGGACGAGTAGACCCTCAAGCGCTTGGGCGAGGCGGCGGCGGCCATGGGGAAAGAGTTTAGGATTTGGGATCGCACGCGGGGAGGGAACGTGGCGGCTCGCTGCGACAGACTCCAGGCGCAGGCGGCTAGCATACTAGTTCTAGATGTGCGAACGATGGGATGAATGTAGGGTTTTGAGGGGGGTTTTGGGCTTTTGGCCAACGCCGCGGCCGAATTGCTCGAGTTAGCTGGTTACCTGGTAGAGACTTTCAGATGTTCCCTAGTGATTATTACTGTATCTTAGTATTACTCTTCGATCTTCTCTTCTCAACGTTAATTTTGAAGAAAAAAAAATCATGGTGAGTTAGTCGTGTTGATTCTTCGAAATTTGATCCGTAAGTAGTAAAGTGTTAAGGTAGGTGTTAATTAACCAACGCACCTCCTCCTGAAGAAAAAAAGTCCACGAGCTGATCCAAATTGTTCTTCAACCTCAGTTTGTCAAAAGCATCTCATCAAGCTCCCATCCGTTCAGCGAGCGTTACCCGGCCCAAAAACATAACCAAACGGTTCATCCCATCTCGGCCAATATTCTACTGGGCCTCGAAGATCCCACGAAATGTCCTCTAAAATATCTGACACATGGGCTTGGGTGCCTCCAAAAAACATGGGATAGGTGGAGATCGGATCTTTCTAACCTAATTCACACATCATCATTTCTCGCAAAAACACACACACACACATCATAAGATCCGGGTTTACCACTGTGGGCTGATACAGAAACCCAAGTGTCAACAAAGAATGACCCAAGTGTTGGCGTGTAATACTTGATTTTTTTGATATAATATTAATTTAAAAGATAATTAAAAAAATAGTCGAATTTTTTTATAACAAAAACAGACCACTGTCAAATGGCGAAAGACTCATGTCGCCATGTTGAAATGGTGACAGAATCTATTTACTGCCAGTCGTCGGTTCAACTGTGTATCGCCAATTGAACGGGTGATTTGCTTTTAAGAGTGTGCAGATAGCCGCTTGAAATGACGATATGAACCGACATGTTCTTATCGCCAATTCAACTGACGACAACGGTAAACTATATAAGCCCCAAAAATCAACTGAAAAATCATTTTAATTCTGGAAAGAGAGAGAGGGAAGAGAAAGGAGGAGAAGATGAGAGAAGTGACGTAGCAAAACTCTGCTAGTTCCTAGCGGAGGATAGATAGGGGGAGAAGCAGACCTAGTCATTCATTTTGCAAGCAAATATTCTTTCAACTTTGTACATAAATTCCATACCTGGTAGGTTAGCAAATAAAAAAAGCGACATAGAATTCAATGAATTGGATAATTTTAGATGTATTGCGGTTTGATATAGTACATCATTTTAGGTGTGTATAGTTTAGTTTATCGTATAGATATTATTTATGGTGCAGTACTCGAATGGTTTAGAATAAATCCACAAAATACTAAGAAAACTTTGTATGTTTTCATTTTTACATGGTAAATATTTTGTTAATACCGAAAATACTTTCTAAACTAGGAAAATAGCAAGAAATCTCTAAAAATTCTATAAAAATCTAGAGTAGCTAGATAGGATACGTAGAGCTAAATTAAAATATTGCAAACTTTTTTTTGTTTCTATTTGTACACAGTAAATATTTTATAAATACTGGAGACACTTTTTAACAAGAAAAATAGAAAGATACATATAAAATTTTATAAAAATTACAGAGTAGCTAAATAGGGTATGTAGAGCTTAATCAAAATAATCTCAACTTAATTTTGATTTCCATTTGCACGGTAAATATTTTGTTAATGACGAAAATACTTTTAAAATTAGGAAAATGGCAAGATACCTCTAGAAATTGTAAAAAAAAAAAATCCAGAGTTACTACTTAGGGTATGTAGAGCTGAACTAAAATATTGTCAACTTAATTTTTGTTTTCATTTCTACACGATAAATATTTTATAAATTTTGAAGATACTTTTCAAACAAGAAAAGTAGAAAGATACCTATAAAAATGCAAAGTAGCTAAATAGGGTATGTAGAGCTTAATCAAAATAATTCTAACTTAATTTTGGTTTCTATTTATACACAGTAAATAATTTATAAACAAGGAAAATAGCAAGGTACATACAAAAATTATATAAAAATTCCAGAGTAGCTAAATAGGGTATGTAAACCATAATTAAAATATTCTCAACTTAATATTGGTTTCCATTTGTATACGATAATATTTTGTTAATGCTGAAAATACATTTCAAACTAGAAAAACAGCAAGACATTTCTAAAAATTCTTTAAAAAATCCAGAGTAGCTGAATATAGTATGTAGACGTTAATTAAAATATTGTGAACTTACTTTTACTTTCCATTTGTACACGACAAGATACCTCTATAAATTTGTACGTCGATACAGTTGTGTGCGGACCAGTTTCGTATGTGTCGCTAATCGTGTAATAATTGAATTAATTAGATATGTCGCTTCTTATTACTTTTGTAGATGTTTCATAGTATTTACAATGTATACATTGAATTTTCAGGTATAACGGACCCAGAAAACGTTGCGTAGTGGCCGTACGAGTTGCTTGACCTAGCCATTGACGTGAGTCACCGTAGCCGCCTCAGTATCATCCTCCCCTAGGAGGGCGAGGCGGCGATTGAACTTGGCTCGTTGTGGTGCGCGCATGCCGTGAGGGCATGGAGGGTGGACCAACGTTGGGTTTCGAGGTACGTGTAGTTGTGACCTTTGTGTACTCAATTGCAATTTGACTACTTTGGGTGAACTCACATATATTCTTAATCCTTTCAACGCCAGTTGAGAACGGCAAGCCTCCATCCACTAGCGGCCCTCATCATCAGCCCGTTCGGCAAGGTCTGGCACGTCGAGGTTGGCCGGGACAGCGATGGCACTTTCCTATGGCGCGGGTGATCGGAGTTCGTGGGCGCGCACGACATCGGCGTCGGGTGGTTCTTGCTGCTCTAGCATGAAGGTGGCAGTGTGCTCACTGTCAAGGTGTTTAACACCAGCTTCTGCCTCAAAGAGATCTGTGCTCCTACACAAGTAATTGAAGATTGACATGCAAATCTTGGATTGTGCCTTTTGCATGCTGTCAAATAATAGAGAGATCATTAATGCTGGCAATCATATTGGACTCTAAAAATATACTTGTAAGATGTCAAGATTGGAGTGCAAGAAACATATAACCAATTTTTATAAATGATATAAACGGATCTTGTGGACCTACGATAAGTTCGAATTGGGAGGCAAAAGATTGTAGAAAGATATTTAGATCAAATTAAGCATACGCGATCTCTTCTTAATTTCCCCTTTCTATTTTACTACTACACTACCTCACCGTGAAACCGTTAGGTGCCTCGTAACAACCATGAATGTTATTTTACTACTCCCTCTGACCACAAAAGAAAGCCATCATAAAATGATTACCGTCAAACAATATTAATTTTGATCAACGATATTATCTAAAATATATAGTTTAAATATACGAAAATAGTATGAGTAATTGTTGGCGTTTCTAATGTGCGTATCCAACCCCAGTGTACCATGTAATTCACATTTAAATTATGATGTCTTTCAAACTTAAATCCCTTTTTCCTAATATTTTGACTATTAAGTATCACGTAATCTTTTCGAAGGAATCGGTTCCACGAACAATACAATCGGGACAACAACGCGCATGACAACCCTAAACCCAAATATATATTTTTTTCTATTTCGCTCCGAAGGGGGATGTTTGTGTTATTGCGATGTCGATCTTGCATTCTCTACTTCACATTTCGTTATCTTCTCCAATTTTGAATTTCGAATTACGCGGGCACTTTAAGGTATTACCAAAAAACTTTGTGAAATACATTAAATCTTTAGGATGAATTCTCTACACACAAATTAAAAAATAGGATCATTTCATCATTCCAATTGGTGACAGGTTCCTATCGCCAATTGAACTGGTAAAATTGGCATGTCGTCAATTCAATTGGTGACAAAATCCTCTCGATACTGTTCCAATTGGACAAACAAATTTTTTCATTTGGAATGGCGACAGTTGCCTATTTTTGTAATTTTTTGCCTTTTTTTTTGTAATTATCTTTTAAATTAACATCATTTAAAGAAACGTAATACTTGTTTGGTACATCTCATGTATGATGGCTTACCAGTGGATAATTGTACGTGTATTAGCTTGATAGATCAATCCTTGCTTTTGCATTTGGATGCAAGTATATGTATATGCTTTTGGTCCCTTAAAAAAATATGTATGTTTTCGTTGATGTGATTAATAGGCACCACTACCGTGTCCTGTACTAGGTCCAAAACGGTCAGTGAACCTGCACGCCACGGAGGCTGCCCGTTGCTCCAACTTACCGTCCGAAGGTCAAATAAAGCGATGATGGCTGACCCACTGTGACCGACCATTGTGAATTTGTGATTTCGTTTGGTACTACCCTAACCCTAGTACTACATGCATTTTCCCTCTTCTTTAGCGGAGTAACCAGAGCGCTAGTGCGCTAGCGCCATCACCGACCTGAGCCCCCCTTGTGATCAGTCAAGATCCAAGCCGCATGGCTACATGTCAAGTTACATCCTTTAATTTCCCTGGTCTACGCGGTGCCGTTCCAAGAGCATCATGCATATATGCAGAACCAGGGCAGTGCAACGCCTGTCGTTTCACGAGTTTTCGACAAAGCTACGGCATTACGGGCGAGGCGGTCCGACCGTCCTAGCACAACGATCCGACCCGGTCCTAAATCGGTCGGACCGGACATATCTTGTGATCGGACCGGCGGTGACCTAAAAGTGGTCAAAACGAATTTGGGCCAAAAATAGGTGTTGTAGGCAAGTGAGGGGATCCCAATGCACTTGGTCTCATGATTTTTGGAGTCTCCAGTATGAAGTTCTATTCGTTTTAATTTTGGAAGGTTTGAATTTGGGGCATGAATTTTGGCTAAGTCCCTAGGGGCGGTCCGACCGGCTCACATGGAGCGGTCAGACCGGTATTGACTTGAACGTCCGCCAATTTCGTGGCGATTTTGTTTTGTTAGGTCAAAGTCATTGGTTCCATGGCATATGTTTTGCATGATACATGTTTTGACTAACATGGGTCAAGTTGTGAAGAACTTGTTCCCGAATTCGTGTTTGCTTGTCTTGGTTGTGCAGGTTGCTTGGTGGTCAACGACGGTCAACGGCGAAGAGAATCGGGACTAGACTTGGAGAGTTGAGGTCCAGAACGATCGACGATGCCGGGTGAGGTCAACGACTCAAGCGTGACACAAGATGGACAAGGGTGACCTATTGGCAAATCCATGGCGCATGGTGAAGCGGTTTAGGTCAAAGGTTAAAGACGGCGCTTTGCGAAGCGTGCGTGTGTGACCCGTTTGTTAGTGGGCCTTAACGGGAGCCCAATTAAGTCAAACCATAGAGAGCTCTAGGCCTCCACTATAAATAGGAGGAGGTGGGGGCTGCACCTCTCTCTCGCTGTTTTTCACCTTTTTTGTTGCTTTCAAACCCTAATTGGCTTAGGGGGAGTTGAGGTGGAGGCTAGGGCTTTTCATGGTTTGAGGAGAATTTCGTGATCTTGGATTGACCACTGATCCATGATGTTGTGGGTGTAATCCAACAGCAATCACGTTCTTAATCTATGCAATGTTTGCTTGAGATAAGTCTCTTTTCGTTCTTGCTTTCAATTTCGTGATTTTAGGGCTTTCTTTGATCCGCGAGTTTGTGATTGATTCTTTCATGTGAATTAGCTTGCTGTGATATGTGTGAATCTATCTAGCATCATTTTGATCATCAATCTCTCACGAACAAGCATTAGGATCAAGTTTTCGTTCTTACCCGGTTTTAGACCTTCTGTTAATCAATTGGCAATTGCTCAGGATCTATCCAAGAATTATCATAATATTCGATTGGAATAGGTCCTCAATAGCATAGAAAAGGTGTGTGCAAAGTTTCATAAAGTTTGGAGTTGAGAATCAAAAGTTTGACCTAATTGCAACCGTCATCGGTGATTTATCTTATTGCGGTCGGTTCGAGTCGTACGGTCCGGATCGCCGTCATCACCGGTCGAGCCGATTTTGGAGCGGTCCGACCGCCAAGATAACAATGATCGAACCGCCCGGCAATCGGTCCAACCGGCTGGGTCCAGAGGTCAGACCGCCCTCGTTTTGAGATTTTGCAATCTTAGTTGATTTTGTTATTTTGCTTAGGGGATTTAATTGGATTCAATACTAGTCTTCCGCTGTACTGGTATATTGATCTTCATAGCTTCCTAATATCTATTGGAGTGAAATTGTGTTGAATTCATTATTTGGGAAAAAGTAAGCGTGCTCCTATTCACCCCCCTCTAGTCGCTTTTTCGGTCCAACAGAACTGGTAAAATTGGCATGTCGTCAATTCAATTGGCGGTAAAACCCTCTCGATACTACTCCAATTGGCGACAGAAATACTGTCGCCATTTGGAATGGCGACAAACAAAATTTTCCATTTGGAATGGCGACAGTTGCCTATTTTTTGTAATTTTTTTGCCTATTTTTTGTAATTATCTTTTAAATTAACATCATTTAAAGAAACGTAATACTTGTTTGGTACATCTCATGTATGATGGCTTACTAGTGGATAATTGTACGTGTATTAGCTTGATAGATCAATCCTTGCTTTTGCATTTGGATGCAAGTATATGTATATGCTTTTGGTCCCTTAAAAAAAATATGTATGTTTTCGTTGATGTGATTAATAGGCACCACTACCGTGTCCTGTACTAGGTCCAAAACGGTCAGTGAACCTGCACGCCACGGAGGCTGCCCGTTGCTAAAACTTACCGTCCGAAGGTCAAATAAAGCGATGATGGCTGACCCACTGTGACCGACCATTGTGAATTTGTGATTTCGTTTGGTACTACCCTAACCCTAGTACTACATGCATTTTCCCTCTTCTTTAGTGGAGTAACGCCATCACCGACCTGAGCCCCTTGTGATCAATCAAGATCCAAGCCGCATGGCTACATGTCAAGTTACATCCTTCAATTTCCCTGGTCTACGCGGTACGCCTGTCGGCATGGGCTGACAAGTGAGGTTAGCGAGCTGCGCAGATGCAACAGCAGAGAAGTTCCCCTCCGCTGCTCTCTGCAGGCGTCTGGACTGCTCTGCAGTGTTGCTCGTTGAATTCACCTGTGTCGAGCCACGTTGTTTGTGATTTTGTGGTAGTGGTACGCGAAGCTTAGCATCGCGACAGTCAATTTTCTGGTGACGTGCCTCCAGCCACCTGCCCGGCGGCATCAAATGATCTAGGACACCAGTCGCGTACACCACCTCCTCCATGTTATATATACATACATACAGCGCCGGAAAGTCTCGCACATCATTACAGACGTCACCGATCGAGAACCAACACACCACCAAATAATCCCAAGGGTTTAAACAAAAACACACACAAACCCGTGCACGTAAAAGCGATTATCTCTGGTGGTAAGGGGGGGATTTTTCGGGGGGAAGAAGAAAAGGTCGCCGAGACGACTTTAGGACTGCTGTTACAGGGCAAGGATCGACCCAGCCCGGACCTCGCCACGCTCCTGTGGGGCCTGTGCTTCCCTGGGAGGTGGGTCCCCCTGTGCCAGCTTCCTGGCCCGCGCCATCTCCGTCGCCTCGTCCGCCTCCATCTGCACCCGCCTGCACTCCTCGCTGCAGAACGGCGTGTCCCCTCTGTTCGATCGGCGCAGGAGATTAGTTGCATGGCGTGGTAAGGTCGCAATTCGACATCAGTTAATGGTGCCGTTTTGATGGGAAAAAGAACAGAGTGGAAGAAACGGGGAATAAAATGGCGGCACCTGTACATGAAGATGTCGCGGTTGCCGGCGAGCGGCTTCCGGCAGAGGAAGCACGCGCCCAGGAAATGCACGTGCCCTCCTCCCATCTCCGCCTTGCCACTGGGAAGCCGGTCCCGCGCCTCCGTCGATGCGCCGCAGTGGAAAGCGCAGCAGCTAACTCCGGCGAGATCCGGCCGGGTCTTCCCCGCTCGCAAATCGTCCGTGCTTTTCCCCGATTCTTTCGCGTTTCCTCTGCGTGCGTCTCTGTCGAATGCGTGATGCTTAGTGGGGAGGCAAGGAGGAGGGCGCGGGTGGTTTTAATAGTGGCGGAGGTGGGACCGCGTCGGGATCCCGCGGTACCCGCCTGTCGGTGGCGGCTATCCGGATTCCCGCGTGGAGACTGACGCGCTGGCTCCGGCCTGGGGTCGGATCTGCGGGGCCCACGCTCCCCCAGTCCGTCCATTTCCCGCTTTCCCGGCAGGCCGTCACAATGTCGCGTGGGCCCTCACGGGTTGTGGCCCCACTTGCCAGTGAGTGGTAGGGCCCTCGGGTGTTGGGGGTGACGTGTCGGGCTTCTGAATGAATATTCTGGTGACGCCCGTGGGATCAGAAACAGCCTTGCAAATGGCGGTGCAGTCTAAAGAAGGGCCTTGCAATGCATGCGCACAAAATAAAGTTTACAATTTCCCTTTCTGATTCGATGAGGATTGAGAATATTTCAGCCTTGGTCAGGACTTCGAGAGCTTGGCCAAAAAAAAAAAAAGAGAGTTAGAGCTTAGCAACTCTGAGAAATACATGAGTATTCAAATATACTACTTTGCAGCCTGCTCACAAATGAATCCTGGTGCGTTTGTTGATGTGTCTGTCCTATCATGAGCTTACTCGAAAATTTTCAGAAAGACAGACACGGTGCTATGAACGAGGAGATTTGCATAAATTCGCCCATGTTCGTGAACATGGTCTGCAGTTTCAGTCATTCCTTAGAGACTTTTTCGCGAGTAGCAGTTGGGCTACTCACATCAGACCTGCAATGCTGCTTTGTAGCCTGAATTCCTCCACTTTTGCCATGAACGCCTAAATAATACTCTCAATTATGAAATCGTTCGTTCTACCCTTCTTAATTAGTCAAACCGAGTCACTTAACCCATCTCATCCTAAATCACCATGGTTTTAGCTGATGTGACACCCATATATCAGCATTTCAACAACATGGTAACCACATGGACAAAAACAGTTGAGTCAGCAAAACTAAATTGGAAATATGTGCATATAAACTAGTTTGCCCCACGTCAAAATCATATTTTTCTCCTCCGTCCTCTCTGTCTTTCCCTCTCAAGCTTGAGTTGACCGGGCTGGGCTAAGCTCGCCACAGATCGCCCCCTGTCAAAGCTCATCGTCAGTCGTCTCCTCCTCCTCCCCCCTCTCTGCTCAGAGCCTATATGAGCAGGCGCTCAGGACCAGAGCTAGCGGCGGTGAGTAGGTTGGTCACCATAGTGACTCTGCCCCTCGTCCTCCTCGTCGGCTCTTGCCGCTCGTCGCCCCTCCCCAAGGCACGGCCACCCAATCTTGCTGGTCCTGAGCCTCCGCTGTCGAATCTACCTTTACATGTGCCAGTTGCCACCAGAACTCGCCAACCCGGCCACGCTGCTACACCGAGACGACTAGATCTGCATCATCATTGTCCTCCATGTTGACCCCGCTCCGGTCTCGCCTGCGCAGGCGCTGGAGGTGGATGCAGCCGCGGACGCCAACGCCGAGGTGGATGAGCGCGGCCACATACAGAGCTAGTCGGTGTGCTGAAAGGCATGGTCGCTCCCCCGCTCCGGCAATGGAGTACATCGAGCCGACGGAGACACTCGAGAAGCTCCTCATCCATCGCTTCATCTGCGTCCTCCTATTCATGAGAAGCTCCTGACTGCAACAAGAACAATCACCACCAGCTTACCCCTCCGTCTCCCCATCTTCCTCCACAGTGCCGAAGAGGATCATGTCTCTGTTGCCGTCGTTGGCGGCATCGAGGGGGAGAGGGACACGGAGGAGCTGCTCCTCTTGGGCTACATCAAACTCGGCTCCTGCGGCTACGGTGCCCTCCACGGACTCGTGCGGGGGCTCAACTCTGCCGTTGTCATCTCCTTCAGGTCTCGATTTGAAGCTATCGCTGACACCGGCCTCTCTCTCTCTCTCTCTCTCCGCACCATTTTCTGTGATCAAGCCGGAGCTAGGCCATACTCGAGCTTGTTAGGATCCATGTGGTATCCATGTCAGATAAGCTTGCCACCTCAGATCACGTGGCAGCCACATCAACACAAAACCGGTTCGACTAGTTCAGGGGGCAAAGCGAATGGTTTCGTAGTTGAGGGTGTTATTCGTACACAGGGCATAAGTTTAGGGGGGCAAAAGTGGACTTCTTTCTCATTGAAAATGCCTGCCGAGTGAAGAGATCTTGACTCGAGTCCCTCGCTGATGGACCACGGCATGGGTATTTCTTCCTTCTATAGCACTTCTCTAAGGATCGATCTCAATTCTCAAGAGCTGTAATTTTGCTTGGAACCTCATGACATCACCTAGAAAAAAAAGGGTCCATTTCTATGTGTTGGTCACATGGTTGGACAGATTGGTAGTACTAAAACCAATGGCCACAAGAGCATCCACATCGAAGGGCGGTGATTAAACTGAGCCTGCAGCTTGCAAGTGGCAATCGAAAGGTGTGTAAAAGCTCCAAATTAAATTGTGGTCTCCTGGATTCCCACTGGGTTCCGCATTTCCACGTGCTAGGACAGAACCGCATCGTTGGATTCCACAAATCCCCAGCCCTTTTCAATTCGTGCTTCCTTGTCAATTGCTTCAGAGTTCAGACCAGGGTTCAAAAAAATGCTTTGGTTTTTTTTGGGGGTGGGGTTGTAAGTAAAAAAACTGAGACTAAAACATAATCTAATATCGTTAACCCTAGCTCTGTCGTTGAACACCACAACAAAACATTAGATGCGAAAGTGTGAGACATACCCGATCCCGGTGATGCCATCGGATCTTAGGGTTGGTCGCTGACAGTCGGGGTCGGCGCGGATCTGAGCGCGGTGGTGTCGGCCTGAGTCGTGGATGTCGTAGTGGAGACGACGGCGTCACGGTGATGCCGACGGGTCTGGCCTTCGTTCTCCTTAGCGCACGTTATCGATCGGGTGTGTGTATGGGATTTCTTGGGCTTGAATACTTAGCACAAAACCCTGCCGTATCCCTCTGATTTATGTAGAGCTAGAGGAGACCGGGACCAGAACCAAAGCAGTTGGAGCCGCCCCCGATCAGGGCGCGTTGGTGGGCTTTGCCTCGTGAGACTCGGTCTCGGCAGTTAGCCGAGATCAATCTAACATTCTCCCCTTTGATCGTAAGGCTAACAACATAAGTCCATCCTCAAATGAAAAACAGCATACCAAGGTAATGTGTGGCATGGCCAATGAAGTGCCATACAACCTCAGTACCTATAGTGTACTATTACATTTAAAAATGGATATTCATAATACTTAATGGGAGTTGGTTCGTTTTAAGGTCCTTTATCCAGAATCAGAGGCTTTCCAATAAACCCATGCCGGCAACATGATCACGAAATATATTGGGTGGTAAGCCTTTGGTAAGCGGATCATAAGCATTGACTTAGTATTAATATGCTTGATACTAATGGTTTGATCCTCGATTCTATCTTTCACAACATGATACTTAATGTCAATGTGTTTGGCGGCACCACTTGACTTGTTGTTACTCGCATAAAAGATCGGGTTCGTTATCGCAGTATAAGGTGAGTGGTTTAGAAATGCTGTCTACCACTCTAAGACCCGGAATAAAATTCTTAAGCCATACAGCCTGCCCAGTGGCCTCATAACATGCCACAAACTCAGCTTGCATCGTTGAAGATGCCGTAAGGGTTTGTTTGGAGCTTTTCCACGAGATAGCTCCTCCGGTGAGTGTGAAGATATAACTTTGCGTGGATTTCTTAGTATCAACACATCCATAAAATCGAATCAATAACCTACAACTTCAAGGTTATCAGTATGCTTATATGTGAGCATAAGATGCTTAGTAGCTTGCATATAACGCAAGACTTTCTTAACGGCCTTCCAGTGGTCCGGTCCTGGATTTGACTGATATCTGCCAAGCATTCCGGTTACAAAAGCTAAGTCAGGGCGTGTGCTTACTTGAGCATACATAATGCTTCCGACAGCTGAAGCGTAAGGAACTGTCTTCATCTGATTAGTTTCATATTGGTTCCTTGGACATTGAAATGTCCCAAACTTATCGCCCTTAACGACAGGAGCAGGTGAGCCAGAGTATTTATGTATATTGTATCTCTTTAGTACTCTGTCAACGTATGCTTTTTGAGATAAACTTAATACTCCTTTGGACCTGTCCCGGTGAATTTCAATGCCAAGAACGTAAGAGGCATCACCGAGATCCTTCATATCAAAATTGGATGAGAGAAATCTCTTGGTTTCAAACAACATATCCTTATCATTTGCTAGCCAATAAGATATCATCCACATAAAGTACTAAGATGGTGAATTTACTCCCCTTGAACTTAACATATATGCAGTTATCAACTTCATTTTCCTTAAATCCAAAATTCCTTATAACTTTATCAAATTTGAGGTACCACTGCCTCGATGCTTGTTTTAAGCCATAAATAGATTTCTTAAGTCGACATCCCATATGCTCCTTGCCTTCCACGACAAAACCTTCCGGTTGAGTCATGTAAATATTTTCTTGCAAATCGCCATTAAGGAATGCCGTCTTAACATCCATCTGATGTAGCTCTAAATCATAATGAGCTACAAGTGCCATAACGATTCTGAACGAATCCTTAGTTGAGACAGGAGAAAAAGTGTCATTATAATCAATCCCCTCTCTTTGTGAGAAGCCTTTTGCTACGAGTCTTGCTTTGAACCTTTCGATATTTCCCTTAGAGTCATGCTTTGTTTTGTAGACCCATTTACCCTCTTCGCTTTGACTCACAGAATTTCTACTAAGTCCCATACATCATTAGTGCTCATAGACTTTAGTTCATCCTTCATGGCATCAAGCCATTTAGGAGAATGTTCACTTATTATTGCTTCCTTATAAGAGGTGGGATCATCTACCTTCCCTATATCATTAATATCCTCATTCATGTAAACAACATAATCATTTGGGATGGCAGATCTTCTCTCCATCTGTGATCTTCTAATAGGTTCAAAGAACTATTGTAGGAGGTCACGAGGTGCGAGAGATCTGCGAGGCTCGTCATTAGGTATGACATTAGGAGTTTCAGAGACCTCAACAGTGGGTGCATCAACGATTTTGTCTGGAGGTGCAACCATCGAAGTGAGAATAAAAATCTCTGGGATAAGCGGTGAGGGAACGTAAACCCGCTTCTCTTCAAGATCAATTTTCCTAGGCTCCAGGTCCTCATTATTTTCTAAGAACACAACATGCCTTGTTTCTACAAACTTAGTTGTTCTATCAGGACAATAAAACCGATACCCTTTAGATCTTTCAGGGTACCCTATGAAATGGCAACTTACTGTCTTAGAATCTAATTTTCCAATATGTGGATTAAATATCTTAGCTTCAGCACAACAACCCCATACTCTTAAATATTTCAAACTCGGCTTTCTCCCAGTCCATAATTCATAAGGTGTTTTAGGTACTGATTTACTGGGAACTCTATTAAGAATATGTGCTGCTGTCTTTAGTGCCTCCATCCATAAACCAGTTGATAAACTAGAGTAGCTAAGCATGCTCCGTACCATATCCATAAGTGTATGCGGTTGCGTCTCTCCACTACCCATTTTGCCGAGGTTCACTGGTGTAGAATATTGGGCAACAATGCCATTTTCTGAAGGAACTTAGCGAAAGGGCGTGAATTTGGCCATAAGGGGCATGTCTCCCATAATATTCTCCCCCACGGTCCGATCTTACCACTTTAATTCTTAGGTTGTGCTGATTTTCAACTTCAGCCTTAAATATCTTAAATTTATCAAGTGATTCAGATCGGTCCTTAATGGAAAAAATATAACCATAACGGGAGAAATCATCAGTGAATGTAATGAAAGAATCAAAACCATCCACTTGATGTCACAGAAAAGGACCACAAATATCGGTATGAATTAACTCTAATAGTCCCGAAATGCGAGTTGCTCCTTCTTTATTTTCTTTACGTATTTTCCTTTAATGCAATCAATGCGATGGTGCGAGTTAGAGAAATCTAATGGTTGGAGAATCTCTTCCTTAATGAGGCGTTCCATTCTCCCTTGAAATGTGGCCTAAACGACGATTGCCACAGCTTTGAAGAAGTCTCATTATTCTTTTATGCATAGTATCACACACATTCAAAGATATCGGTGATTCATTAAGGAAAGCATATAAAGCTTGTCTTGTCTAACAAAGAAGACCAACATTATTTGAATTAAATGTGATAACACACTTATTGTTACCAAAATTACATTTAAATCCATCATCGTCCAATAAAGATACTGAAATTAAATTCCTCCTAATGGAAGGAACAAAAACTACATTATTAAGACGAAGTGTGAAGCCGCTATCTAAAACTAAGGAAACAGAACCAACTGATTCCACTTCGGCTTCTTTTCCATCCGCGACTCTAAGACTTCGCTCCCCCTTTCTTAGTGTTCTCACGGTATGGAATCATTGTAAAGAGTTGGTAACGTGCACAGTTGCACCTGAGTCAATCCACCAAGATTTAAGGGAAAAATTAGTATAAAGGGTTTCATCAACAAACGTTATAGAATCATTACCCTTCTTGGCGAGCCACTTTAGGAAACCAACACAATCCTTCTGGAAATGTCCTGGCTCCTTGCAGAAGTGACATGCATTCCCACTTGGTGCTTTAGCAGAAGCTACATTGGGCTTATGTGTATTTTGCACCTTAGGCCCTGATTTATCTGAATTAGGAGAGTAGTGTAGTCTTTTCTTGGATTTGAAGTCCCCTGAGAACTTATTTTTGCTAGGACCGCCAACTTGATTCACAAAATCTTTCTTTTCGGCCCTAATCCTTTCTTCCTCCTGGACACACATGGCGATAAGATCGCTCATGCTCCATTTATCTTTCTGAGTATTATAGTTTATCTTAAAAGCAGTGTATTCAGAAGGAAGAGAAGTCATAATGAAGTGAACTAGGAAACCATCAGATATTTCCATGTCCATGCTCTTGAGTTTTCCAGCCATATCAGTCATCATCATGATGTGCTCTCTTATACTGCTGGACCCGTCATACTTAGTGGATAGAAGCCTCTGGATTAATGTCTTGGCATAAACCTTAGTGGAGCCTTTGAATTTCTCCTCTCTGAAGCGGATACTCCTTAGCATTTTCGAATATGGGATTGCTCCCGATTCCAGTCGAGATAGAAGTCTTCATAATCATTAGTGATGAGCGGTTAGATTGCTCCCATTTTTCAACATTATTATCATATATTTTCTTTTTCTCATCGTGTCGTCCTCACCAATGGTGGGAGAAACGGAGCGAGCACTCTTAATGCATAATCAAGGTCTAATACTCCAAGGACAAGCGAAATTCTTTCTTTCCAAGCGGAAGTTGCTCCCGTAAGTCGCTCAATGTTGTCAATTGTAGCGGCAACATTTGAAGCATTCATTCTTGAACATTAAAAATACAGAAAAAATTAGAAATAGCATAAAAGTATTGCATGCAATTAACCCTCGTTGGTCCGATTAATAACATGCAAAATTACGGTTCTAGTTTATATCACCGTTGGCGAAATAAAAGAACTATAACAATTAATGTGGCGACACATGACTACAAACAACGTTGGTCGGTATGTAATCATGTGTATACATAATGCGAAATAAATCAAAAATTCTCTAATTAAAATATCTCGTTGGTTCAATTTTAATCAGAGACCGAATTTATACCGAAACATGAGCAATTATCATTAATTAAAACAGTACACAAAATAAATAATAATAATAAAACTTAATCATAAAACCACTTTACAAAATGAAAAGGTACTGTGCAGCATCACATAGTTGAGTAATCAACATTAGATTAAACAGTAAACAAAAGGACTTAATCAGAAAATCATATTGTAAAAAGAGAAAAAAACACTGTTCATCCGTGGGCTCGGCCCACTTCAATCTTCCCGCACTTGGTCTGCGTTCGGCCCACACTGCTCGGCCCACTTCACGCGCGCGACGCCGAAACGAAACGGTAGTCGGATCAATCGTTCGGCGAAACGCCCGTGTAAAAATCGGGCGACGCGATCCGTCGGATCCGATCGAGCGGCTTGGAGCGAAAATCGCGCGATATAAGCCGTGAACGGCGAAACCCTAACCTAACTTCATTCTCCGTTTCTCGAAAAATCCCTCGAGGCGACGGTGCGAGCGATCGGTGCGACTCCTCGGAGACGCCACCGGAGGGAAGGCCGGGCGAAGAACTTGAGTAGCGGTGGCACCACTTGTCAGCCTCTCCTTCACTGCCGCAGCGGCGATCGAGGTCGCAAGTGGCCGTCCGAGTAGAGCTTCGGTGGTGCCCTAGAAGAAGAAGATCCGGCGTTCTTCAAAACGTGAGTGTTCCGCCGCCTCCTTAATTCTTTTGATCTGAGTTTGAGGGTTTTGGAGTTTCGGGACTTCAATTTTGTTAGGGTTTCACTAAGGGTTTCAAAATCTCCTCCTTCTAAATGCTAAACTGAGTCGCCGAGTCTTAGATCCAGACGTGTCTAGCCCAGATCCGGTCGGGTAAGATCAACTAGGGTTCTTAATTGGGTTCAACCTGAGCTAAGGACAGCTCTGATACCATTGTAAGTTAAAAACTGAGACTAAAACATAATCTAATATCGTTAACCCTAGCTCTATCGTTGAACACCACAACAAAACATTAGATGCGGAAGTGTGAGACATACCCGATCCCGGTGATGCCATCGGATCTTAGGGTTGGTCGCTGACAGTCGGGGTCGGCGCGGATCTGAGCGCGGTGGTGTCGGCCTGAGTCGTGGATGTCGTAGTGGAGACGACGGCGTCACGGTGATGCCGACGGGTCTGGCCTTCGTTCTCCTTAGCGCACGTTATCGATCGGGCGTGTGTATGGAATTTCTTGGGCTTGAATACTTAGCACAAAACCCTGCCGTATCCCTCTGATTTATGTAGAGCTAGAGGAGACCGGGACCAGAACCAAAGCAGTTGGAGCCGCCCCCGATCAGGGCGCGTTGGTGGGCTTTGCCCCGTGAGACTCGGTCTCGGCAGTTAGTCGAGATCAATCTAACAGGAATTTCGGCCGAAATTTTTAAATTAAAATTTGAATTTTTCGAAGTTAAAGCAGGGAAAACTAAAAAATAGTGCGGTTTTGAGTGTTTGAATCCAAGACTTCTTTCTTCTGGGCTAAGAACGTTATCATTATGCTGTATGCACACATGTACTTAAACATTGTTACAATTTTTTTATATTGAGTAAAATTAATTCAA
Organism: Hsuehochloa calcarea; assembly: GCA_036346395.1. Lineage (NCBI taxonomy): Eukaryota > Viridiplantae > Streptophyta > Magnoliopsida > Poales > Poaceae > Hsuehochloa > Hsuehochloa calcarea. Next base: position 56,605,010 of record CM070596.1, read on the forward strand.
AACCGATTTTTTTTTGGTCGGTTTGGATTTCTTAGGAAGGCGGTAAAACCAATTTCCGGCCTATTTTTTTGAACCCTGCTTCAGACTCGAGGGGTTAAAACTGCACTTTCAATTCGTTATTTGAAGTATGCATCAGCTTATTGGAGTCGCCTCACAGTGATTATAGTGCAAACGAAACAGCAATGTTCAACTCAGATGCTAAGACTACAACGCATACAATTGGAGAAATTAACGAAACTGTATGAAGCAGGATATGTCGTGGACCCGTGGTGCAAGCAAAACCCATACAACACTTTTTTTTTGTGGAAAAATCGTACACCATTCTTTTCCACAGCGCTGGAACATTAACAAGGAAAACGAAAACCAAGAGGAAAAGAAATATACAGGTGGAAGAAAAGAGCTCATAGGCTCTTTTAATGGCCCTGATCAGAATCAGGAATCAAACAAAACAAGGAGCAATACAAGCAAACTAATTAACTCGTATGCTCAGCAAGCATACACAGTACACAAAAACCTTCGTCACAGCATCGTTTCCCCTAGAAACAAGTGGAAAATCGGGTCGTCATTCATCGCAAGAACCCTTCGGTATATGCTAGATCTTCCTCTGTCAGCACGTAGGAGCTTGTGCTCTTGTGCATGTAGCATGCATACAGAGAGTCCAGGTCGGCAGGCCTTGATGCAGAGCTCTAGTTTGGCTGCAGCTGCCGCTGTGGGGCGCGATCTGTGTGCTGCGTCGCCGCCTCCGCCATGGGGGAGTGCTGCTTCTTCCTGCGGTGCTTGGTCCTGTCCATCTCGATCTGCTCCCTCCTGCACTCCTCGCTGCAGAAGGGCGTGTCCCCTCTGCTCGCCGAGCGCGCGCGCCGGAACGACCAAACGCAAAGGCATACAAGGTGTAACTCTATCGGTGCAATCAAGACGTAGGTTCTAGTATGACGACGATTGTGAGCGCAAGCGATAGTTGACCTGTACATGAAGATGTCGCCGGAGAGGAACTTGCGACAGAGGGAGCACTCGTCCAGAAAGTGGTGTGCCTCCTCCACCTCCGCGTTCGGGACGCAGAACACGGAGGGGGTGGCGTGCCTCGCCGTCGTGATCTTCTCCGCCTTCACACCGGCGGCGTCGACCGTGGAGGGAGGACACGGCCGGAGCACCTGCGCGCTGCCGCCCCCGGAGAAGACCGCTGCAAAGTCGGGGTTGCCGAGCGTGTGGAAGTAGGACGAGGTGAAGTCCATCGGCGACGTCAGCTGGCACGTAAGCCGGCCGGTTCAGGAGGTGGAACGGAGGCGATCGAAGGAGATGGGACTTGTCTGAGAGAGGCCGAACGAGGCAGGTTTAATACAGGGGAGGAGCTTAACGGTTTAACCAACTCAGCTCTAGCCTTTCTTCGTTTCCAGGGGAGGGTTAGGAGAACCACTCGATAAATGCGTGTGGTTTAATTTGGCAAAGGACGGAGGTTACAAAACATGCCGAAAAGATGACTTGTGTTCTGGCATATAGGTCGTTGGTATATGCCATTACCTCTCACATGTTTGAGCTATTTGCATGCACCTATAGATAGATATAGATAGATACCGATTTGTATATGCTTGAATTGTTTAATCTCTCCTAACCTGTCATTTGAGGGTAGTAGCAGCAGTGAATGAAATTGGCTGGCAGCCTAGAGCTAGCTAGATACTCCATTGGTCGGTACGACGTTCTAGAAAAAGGTGCTGTTAATTTTTTCTCACTTTATCTAATAATATATGAAAACTATTTAGATTTGTCATGAGTTAATACTATCATTAGATTTCTCATGATAAATATTTCTATAATATAATAATTTTTATTTTACTAACATAATTATATAAAAAATAACAATTTAAGTTAGACATAGAAACTATGCGCAAAACATCGTGCATTCTTAAGAGTAAAAAAAATCTTCAACTATGCGCAAAACATCGTGCATTCTTAAGAGTAAAAAAAATCTTCAACTTTTACCTCTTGTTTCTATGATTCGTATGCGTGACGAGCATTTGTGGAACCACCACGACGAGTGCCTCCATTTCGTTTCTACGAGGCCTGATTGGACTGATGATCGAGCTCGTGACGCTTCCAACATTAGTAGTACTTGAGAACTGCAGTACGAAAGAGAATTTGACGAATCACGATTTGGCTGGTCGCCATCAAAGTTGCTTTTAAATAATAATAATAATAACAATAAAAGCCATCCAAGTCGTGGTCTTGACAATATCGTCACATTTCCTCTCACGAACATACCCGTCACGTCGACATACGTGCCGATACAACAAAACTGTTAGTACATTGTTTTGTCGAGGCAAAGTACGCAGGGGATCCACCGGAACCAATCTTATTTCTTCATGGACGCAGTGAGGTTTCACTTCAGTCCATATACTAGTCGGGCAGGGATGATATACGCTCGTATCCGGATTTTTGTAATACATAATCTTCTGTGAATAATATTACGATTTTTTTTAGATTAGTAGATAGCGCTCACAGAATACATCATTGAATCATTTCATACATAATGTAGACCAAACCATACATTAATTAAATATTATCAGAGTTTAATAGACCGCATTAGATCAAGTTTTACAGTAGGGCCGAATATGACCAAATGATTACATTACATAAAAACGAAAGCAAAAGGGGTAGAGCACATCTCGCCACAGGCAAGCGACTGAAGAGACCAATGTACGACTGATATTATCCAGAGACCTGGGTATATTGGTAGTACACGAGTACCGACTGAATCAGCCAGACCGAGGCAAGACTGGAGCAACTACAGACTAAACTACGCTACATCATCTCCTTGGCCCTCAACGTCTGGATCATCGTAGTATGCATAGTGATCTTGATTCTTGATCCACAAACTCTGAAGGGTTTGGGGGGGAGCGAGGATGAGCATAACTTCCGTGCTCGCGAGCCAATACACAATACAATATTTGTACATGCAAGGCTTTTATCAAGGATGTCTTGGGTTCTTTTATTTGCTAAAGCAACATTTTCAAATATCATAGGTAGAAATTATCATCACTTAGTATTTTGATCAAAACATATTTTATTAAAGAGATTAATTATGCAATATCTATAACAGCAGAGGTTACCCTCACCTTATGCTTATTTTTTTTATTGATGTTACATTGACCTATTAACAACACTAGGTAAGACTACCTAAGGAAAATCCAAATCCAGTGTCACAACGACCTGACAAGTTTTCATCCCACCCACAAAGTTTTATAAATAGAACTAACTCTTGTAAGACCCCATGCCCGCCCTTGACCGTGGACACGGCTGTTCAAACAGTTTATACTCTGTAGAGGTTGTACATCTTTATCCACAAGAGATAATCGTCTTGATATGTATACACGTTTCCTTAGACATGTGAATCAAGGAGAGATTACCACAAGGCCTTTACAATGCATCCCCCAGTATTGGTTACACCTGCTAAAGTTTCACCTGAGAAGGGTTACGCTCCCACACCTGCGTCAGCCCTTACCCAGACCCTCTCTTGCGCCTTCACGACTTATGCTCACCCAGAGGCGTAAGCGGTGCACCCCAACCCATAGCCATGAAGGCCTACAGCGTCGTGGTCATCTACCTGGTGCAACCCGTACTAATGGACACAAAATATTTAGCCAGGTCGACACCATTATAGACTTGTGGTTGTACTGTTTTACATCGGGAGGTCATTACATAATTAAGTCATTAGGGTTATCTGGACGGTTCATACCACATACCAACATTTCCTTAGGCTACATCAGTACCCACCACCATCATATCATCCTCCCAGATGTAGTAACAGCAAGTTATTTAGGGTTTTTGAGAAACACACATTACATTGCCTCAACGTTCCAGTCATTTACCCACAATGACCGCCCAAAACAACTTTATGATTTTAAAGATGATGGTTGGGGTAAATAAATACCCGATACTTAAGCAAGACTAGCATGTTGCTTAGGTACAATCTATAGTTATTATAGTTACCACATAATTACTAGAGCGATAAGGATTAAGTATTTCAATTGTCAAGGATGGTATAATATTATTTAATTGTCAAGTTGGTATTTAACTACTTCATGACCATTTGCTATGCATTTGCATACGAAAATTAAGGCACACAATTTGATATTTTAAAAGGAATGTAATTTGCATGAAATGTAGGTTCAGTTAGAACGGAGGAGAACAGAGTCTCTGAAATTTTGGTTCAAATTAAATCAGAGAAAAGAAAAAGGGAGAGAGAAATTGTTTCTTAAACAAGTGCCAAGTGGGGTCTGCGCAAGAGTGCCTGGCGCACGGGAACAGTGCGTGGACCATGGTTCACCGGAGCAGCGCACGAGTCCATGGTCATTTAGTGTGCATCGGGCCCGCTCGTCAGTGGTTCAGCCCACCGCATAGTGCATGGACCCTTGGTCCACGGCACAATGCTCTTTGTCCACGGGGTATGTACTATGCACTTAGTGCACCCGGGGTCCACGTGTCATCGAAACAAAACAACAATTAGATTAAGCTGATTAACACTTAGCCCTAATGACGGTAATTAAAACGAAAACGACGAGCTACAGTGCCGGCAAAAAACGGAGAACGCCCTGGGCGCGCACGGCCGGGCTGGGCCACGGTGGTGGTCGGGAGGGCAAAAAATGGAACGCCCAGGGGATGTCGGTCACATGGGTGCCAGCAGCGGAGCTAGTGGCACGCCGGAGTGGCGGTGCGGTGGTGGCACCGCGGGCGCACGGCAAGCCAGCTGTGGGGCGGCGCTGAGAGAAAAAGCGAGGGGGCATGAGCAAGAGCATGTCATGGGGGAGGTGTAGAGCCAAGTAGGGAGGTTGAAGGTGGCCGAAGCATGGCGAACGACGGGAGGAAGGTTGGCGGCCGGAGGCAAAGAGGAAGGCCAAATCCAGCGGCACATTTTGTATAGGGACAAAGCGGCTCGGGGGCGAGGTTCCTCGGCCCTTGGGGCACCTCATGACGGTGGTGGCTGGGGATGGAGCTCACCGGAGTGGCGAGTCAGCGTTGGGGCGCGGTGGCGCCATGGGCGAACATGGTGTCGGCGAGCGGGTGGTGCAGGGAGGGAGATGGCTCGCGCACGGGCTGCGCCCGAGGTTGGGGAAGCCGGTGGTGTGGTTGGGGGAGCTTGGGGGTGGTTGTGTTGGGCGGGGCAACGACGACCGGGGGTAGAGAAGGAGGGGTGTCGGCGGGGAGTATGAGGGGAGGTGGGGATGGCTTCCTCAGCCCTTGGGACATGCGGGGACGGGGTTGGCCGACGGAGAACTCATCGGTGCGGCGGCTTGACGACGGTGGCGCAACGGCTTGAAATGGGTGCTTGGGCGTTCCTTTGGGGGAGACTCACCGTGAGAGAGGGGGAGATGATGAAGGGAATGAGGAAGGGAGGGGAGACTCACCGAGGCTTGTTATAGTTAGGGGAGGGGAAGGAGGCAGGGGGGATGGAGCTAGGCTCAGCCCGACTCAAGTGGCGGCCCAGATTGCGGGAGCACGTGTGCACGGGAGAAGCAAGAGAGCGGCTAGGGGGGAAGGCAGGAGGCCATGGGAAAGCAGGGGTGGTGCACCGAGGGAGAGGCAATCGGTGTGGTGTGGGCACGCAATGAGGAGACAGTGTGGGTGCGACCAGGGCTTGTGCTGTGCGTGGGCAGGAGGCCAAGGGTGGCTGGGCCGGGGAGATAGCCGAGGGAGGAAGGCCGGCTGGGCTGGGCCAGGGGAAGGAAAAGAAAGGGAAAAGGTTAGGCCCAAGAGAGAAGTTGAATTTGAAATTTTTGATTTTGAGTTGAGGTTGCAAATGAACTCTTAACCTCAAAGCTAAATTTCAAAATTTCTTTACAGAGCGAAAACAGGATGTTACAAATCCTACCCTCCTTAAACAAAATATCGACCCCGAGATTCGAACTACTATGAGAACAGATATGGGAAGTCTAACTTCAGCTGATCTTCGCACTCCCAGGTTACTTCGTTTTTTGAATGGCTACTCCACTGAACTTTGCAGATACAAAAGGTCTGGTGTCTTATTTGCTTCTCTCCAACATCGAGAATCTTGATTGGATGCTCTGGATATGTCAGATCTTTCTGCAGTGTGATGGCTTTGATTGGAGTCTGTTCTTCAGGTACTCTGAGGTATTTCTTGAGTTGTGAGACATGGAACACATTGTGAACATCTAACAAACTCGCTTGTTGTTCCAGTTGGTAGGCTACTTCTCCAAGCATAGCGGTGATCGGGAACGGTCCTATGTATCTTGTTGCAAGCTTGCCTTTTACTTTAAATCTCCGAGTTCCTCGATGAGGTGAGACTTTAAGATACACATGATCTCCAACTTCGAATGTTAATTCCCTACGACGATTGTCGACATAACTCTTTTGTCTGGACTGAGCAGCTTGTAGACGATCTTTCATCAGTCAAACTTTCTCTTCTACTTGCTTAAGGGTATCCGGTTCGAAGAGATAACCTTCTCCTAACTCTGACCAATGTAGAGGGGTTCTGCATTTTCTGCCATAGAGTGCTTCAAATGGGGGTATTTTTAGGCTTAACTGAAAACTGTTGTTGTAAGAGAATTTTGCATACGGTAGACATCTTTCCTAGTCTACGGTAAATTCTAAAGCACAAGTTTGAAGCATATCTTCTAGAATCTAGTTGACTCTTTCTGTCTAACCATCAGTCTGCGGGTGATATGTTGTACTGAAGGCTAGGTGGCTTCCAAGTGCGACATTTAGACTAGCCCAGAAATACGAGGTAAACTGAGAACCTCGATCCGAGACTATTCTCTTGGGTACATCATGCCGACACACGATATGAGCCATATATAACTCTGTTAATCTGTCTCCCTTGTAGGTGGTCTTTACCGGGATAAAATGAGCTACTTTCGTCAATCTGTCCACTATGACCCAAATAGAATCATATCCGGACTTTGTTCGGGGTAGACCAGTAATGAAATCCATTCCGACTTCTTCCTACTTCCACTGAGGGATTTGTAGTGGTTGAAGTAATCCTGCAGGTCTTTAGTGCTCGGCTTTGATTCGCTGGCACACATCACAATAGGATACAAGCTCGGCGATGTATCTTTTCATTCACGACCACAAATATAACATCTGCATGTCTTGATACATTTTGGTGTTGCCTGGATGCAGGGTGTACACTGAGCTATGGGCTTCCTTTAGTGTCAAATCTTTAAGCTCCTTCTAGTGGGAGACAAAGAGACATTTCCCATACCATATGATTTCTTGTTGGTCTTCTATCATTTTAGAGGCTTTTCCTTTGGCCATTATGTTTTTAAATCCCTGGACACCGGGTGTCCTTCTTGAGCTTCCTTGATCTGCTCTTCTAAGGTCGGTTGAACTTCCATAGCTGCTATAGTGTCTTGTTCTATTATATCAAGATTAAGTGTCTCAAATTCTTTGTATAGCTCAAGTTGTTGAACCATAATATTACTACAACAGAGCTTACGGCTTAATGCATCGGCTACTACATTAGCCTTTCCTGGATGGTAGTGAACATCCAAATTGTAGTCTTTAATCAGTTCTAACCATCTCCTCTATCGGAGGTTGAGATCTTTTTGGGTGAAAATATTGTCGAGACTTTTGTGGTTGTGTAGATATCACGATGAATTTCAATCAAGTAGTGTCACCAAATCTTTAGAGCATGCACTACTGATGCTAACTTTAGGTCATGAGTTAAATAATTGTCTTCATGAGGACGGAGTTGTCTGAACGCATATGCTACAACTTTATCTTCTTACATAAGTACGTAGTCAAGACCTTAGCGCGAAACGTTACAATAAACTACAAAGTCCTTGTGTATGTCCGAAAGGACTAACAAAGGTGCAGTGGTTAACTTTTTCTTTAACTCTTGGAAATTCTTTTCACAGTTTCTGTCTATTCATACTTCTTTTCCTTTTTAAGCAGGTGGGTCATCGGTCTGGACAGCTTAGAGAATCTTTCTATGAAGTGTATGTAGTATCCGGCCAAACCAAGAAAACTACACACTTCAATCACTGAGGTTGGTTGCTTCCAATCCAACACAGCTTCTACTTCGGACAGATTAATTGTGACTCCTCCAGCGGATACAACATATCTGAGGAAATTGATCTCTCAGAGCCAAAACTCACACTTACTCTACTTGACGTAAAGCTGGTGCTCTGCAAGTTTATCTAGGACCAAACACATATATTTAGCGTGTTCTTCATTGGTCTTGGAGTAGATTAGTATGTCATCAATGAAAATGACTACAAACTTATCTAGGTATTCCATGAATACCTTGTTCATGAGGTTCATGAAGTAGGCCGACGCATTGGTCAGGCCAAACGACATAACTGTGAATTTATACATGCCATACTGGGTGATAAAAGCCATTTTAGGGATATCGTCAGCCTTGATCTTAAGCTGATGGTACCCTCAGCTTTGGTCTATTTTGGAGAACACTGAGGCTCCTGAAAGTTGATCAAACAGATCATCAATGCGGGGCAAGGGGTACTTGTTTTTTATGGTCACATTATTGAGGGTTCTGTAGTCCACACACAATCTGGCGGTGTCATATTTCTTCTTCACAAAAAAGCACTGGCGAATCCCAGGGGGATGAGCTAGGTCTGACAAATCCTTTATTTTGCAAATCCTGAATATGAGTCTTTATCTCTTCGAGTTCATCGACGACCATTCTATATGGTCTTTTGGCAATTAGGGCGTTCCCTGGTTTTAGGTTGGTTATAAACTCTAAATCTCTATCTGGTGGCATACCAGGTAATTCTTCTAAAAACCTCTGAGTAATCTTGAACAACAGGCGTCGTCTCAAGGGACAACTCTTCAATGCGGTTGATTGCACGATCCATGAAAGAGGAACGGTCCACATTAACCTTTTTTATGGTTCCTAGGTCTTTGGTGAGTACCACTTTTCTGTTGGCACTGTATATTATTCCTTGGTATCTGGTCAACCAATCCATTCCTAGGATGATGTCCAGAGTTTGGGATTATAGCTCCAAGAAGTTTGCTAAGAATCCTGAATTTTCCATAGCAATATCTACGCTAGGACTTACTAACATAGCAGTTAAGGTCCCATGGGTGAACTAAGTACCACTGGTTTCTTTAAGTCAAACGTCGGTAGTTTAAGCCTTTCGATAAACTTTCTTGAAATAAAAGAATGTGAAGCTTTAGAATCAAACAAAACTTTGTGCTGGTATTGATTTAACAGAGAATGTACCCATTAGCACTCTTGTAGCTGCATGTGCCTCCTCGGCCATGACATGGTTCACACGTCCGTGGTTTGGTGTCGAGGCAGACCTGGATGCCTGCGAAAGTTCATGGACTGTTAATCAGTTCTTTATAGACATGACACTTAGTTTACCACATTTAGCTCATAATTCATAAGTCATCACACATTTTCACTTAGTTCATCACATACATCAAACTAAGTTCAGAGTTAATTCATCACACCTAATTCATTAAATGGCATAAACAATATGATAATACGTAGATACCATGTCTCAAAAAATAGGTGTAGCAGTACACTTAGTTCATCACATATTGTAACAACCCTAATTTTGTTTAGTTTAAAATAAAAATTAAGTTAATTTAATTAATTGGTTTTCATTTGAAGGGTATTTGTTGTTAAATAAAATTTCTAAACTCCAATTCGAATATCAAATTCCATCTCAAATTCCCTCCAAAAACCAAATACAAATATAAGAATTTCAATCTTGGTTCTGGGCTGAAAATCCACTTTGCATTGGGCTGAGCCCATTCTTTCCCCAACCCATCAGCCCATCTTCCCTCTTTCTTTCTTCTTCCCTTCTTCTTCTTCTTCTTCCTCTTGACACTTGCTCTGTTTGGCTGAGTACCGCACCACCTGTTCATTTACACCACGTCGCCCACGTCGTGCTCCGCCATCAATGCACAGCATCAACACCCCATTACAGTGAGTATTCAAGCTTTGTCGTTCCCCTGCGTCGGTGCACACCATCAATGCTGGTCAAAACAGCCGCCGACCTCCTCGTCGTGTCATGCCCTCTCGGTTGCCGCCCACACCTATAAAAGGGGAGCACCGACACTGCAATTCATCACCCCCACACATTCCCCCAACTCCCACCTCCTCTTGAGCTGAACCGCCACCGCGAGTCAACTTCACCACCACCACCGACCACCACCCCACCCCACCCGATCTCTCTCTTCGGTGAGGATTTTGCCAAGACATGTGCATCATATCACGTTCCCAAGCGTCCTCCACCATTTCCCCTCTCCATTAGGCCGAGGAACCTCTATGGAGCCGCGCCGCCACCGCCCCTTCTTCTTCGGTGCCTGCCGACATTGCCCCGTCGCGTCGGACCACCCCAGACTCTCCGAGTGACCCGGTGGCTTCCCCTCTCCATCGCCATTCCCGTGCTCGCTTGCCTCCCTGAGAATGTCATTGCAGTGCCGCCGTTGCTCAAGCCACTCTCGCCGCCGCCACCATGCCGCTCTGCCCACGCGCCACCTTCCATCACCTCTGGGGATGCTGCAGTTCCATTTTGCCCACCGCCCGACCCTCCCGCGTTGCCGTTCACCGGCGCCACCACTGGGCCGAGCCGCCGCCATGGTCCTCTATTTTACTTCGTTTGTTTATTTCTTTCTTCCCTATATCTCACTAACATAAGGTCTCCACATTCGTATTCGACGGATACTGGGCTATCGACAAAAAAATCAGTATTCGTTTCTGATCCAAGAATTATCCAATCTGAGACAATCTAAATTTGTCTTCATCTGGATCGATTGAAAACCATATGATCAATTTTCCCAATACTCGGTTGTCCAGATCTACTAGCTGAAACCGGGGTCTCCCCTCGTTCAGAATGTCGACTTCAGCGACGGTGCTAGCGGTTTGGGCCAGGACGGTCCCCCTGCCCCCTCGTGCCTCGCTCACCCCAACCTCCTCTCAGATCTGGATCTCGCTGTCGTCGTTCTTCACCTGTGCGGGTTGGTCTCGCCTCCTCCTCGACTGGTCGGGCCTAGTGGACGTACTCGTCGGTGGTCTGGTAGGCTAGGGTGGGCAGCTAGTCAGGTGGCGCAGTGGTGGCATTAAGACGGCGGTGGATCTCAATGGGTAGCACAACGGAGTGGTGTCCAGGCGCGCATCCCTGGCGTGCTCGGCATCACGTTGGCTGCGTCCGCTTGCGCGGCGAGGCCAGCTCCCGTTACACTTTGCACCACCACGCTCGCCTTCTCCTCATCATCGGGTTAATCGCTTGTGGTGCAACCCTTCGTGGTCACGCAACGGGAGAATGCCTGTGTCACGGCGGCGATCACGCAGCGATCCACATGAGCGGTGCAGCTTATGGTAGTGTACGTTAGGGGTAGGGCCAACCAATTTGTTGTTATTGGGGGGTGCTCGTTTGTGTGCCATTGGCCTAAAGTACACTTGTCATTGAGGAGGCAAGAGGACAGGGCGCTCGTTCTCTGATCGTGCCCTTGAGTAGGCCGATCGTGATGGAGACCCTGTGAGTGTAGCTAGTCCGAGTCCTTGCTTGAGGCAGGCCGTCGTTTTGGTGTGTCATGTGGACTATGGTTGTGCTTGTCATCCCTTTTGTCGTGGTGTGAGTGGAAGGGTTGTCCCCTCTCTTGCCCGAAGCTGTCTTTGCCGGACATCCTGTTTGTGTTGTGCTAGATGTGGTCCCACGTGCTCTCCTTGTTGTTTGTCTTGTTTGTGGTTGCCATCTGGTGTTGTGTTGTTGCTGGCGCAGTCAATGGCGTGGATCACCTTGGTGTTGATGGTTGCATCTCAAGCCCTTACAGGTGTTGTGGCTCCTAGTTTTGTGCCTTGCCTCGTGGATGACTTGCCCTAGGCTTCGTTGTTTGTTGGGGGTGGCATTTTTTATCGTTCCTTCACAATGTGCTTGCCTTGTGGGTGTTGTTAGTGCTTTGGTAGGAATTATATTTTGAGACTTCTTTTCAGTGCTAGTGTCGCCCCGCTTGAGGCCGGTGTTGGTGCCTTTGATGTAGCCCATTCGGAGCCGGTGTATTTCTCTTCTACTTGAAATGGAGGGCAAAGGTCATCGGTAAAAAAACTTGTCACGAAGGATTCGAGAGGTCCAACGCTTAGGCGTTTTACAGGAATTTTCAAATATTGTTATGCAAGTGAAGTTTTTATCCGTACTAAGGAACCGGAGAACACCCTACGAGACTTGACAGTGTTCATGAGCTCCACATTTTTGTGGGCTGTAAATGAACCTCGAATCACAAACCTCCCTGGAGATGGTGCTATTTGCCAAACCATCAAGGACTAGATATACAATTACAAGAAAGTCAAGGACACGTACAAGTGGGAATGTTAAGTGGACCTATCTGACATACAAGGCAATATTTTAGAATTTATTATTATTATTATTAATTAACCCTTTTTGATTTTATTTTAAAGTTAACCACCGCGAAATTTATTTTTAATTTTAACCCCTTTGATCACGCCACTGCAAAATAACACTGTCACGTCAGCCCGTATCTTGGTAAACTCTTATCATGCCACCACCCATGGCGTGACAGTGTTATTTGGTTACGCCACCACCAGTGGTGTTTTAAAAAATATATGATAATTTAGCGGACTTATTCTATAGCGTGATAATGTTATTTTTGTCATACCACGGTGATGACGTGATCAAAGGGTCAGAATTTGAAATAAAGTTCGCGGAGGTTAACTTTAAAGTAAAATTTAAAAAGGGTTAATTAATTTTAAAAATCCAATATTTTTACTTAGAAATCGAATACAGTGCTTATGCATTATACATACGGTGTATGTCCTTATCAGTGGTCACTTTCAGGACACCCAGTACACGCGTTGGGTTGCCTTCCACAACTAAAAAAATGATCTCAATCTCTCACTATAAAAATGCTTATGATGAACCTGATTAGAAAGAGAGAAAAACACGCATTTGTTTCCATGCGACGTCGTTTTCGCCGGGAAGGCGACGGCGGCGTTTGGTTCCGGCCCTCGATCAATGCCTGGTGAGCGTCGCCTTCGGTTAGGCCATTTCGCTAGCAACATGCAGTCGCAGTTTATGGGCGCTGGCGTTGTGGTGGGACAGTGTATGGTTTGCTGCGATTCGCTCCCTCATGCTAGCGAGCTATCAGCTAGAAACTGTTGGTGAAATAAAAGGTGGCCAATCCAATCTGGTCTAGGTTGCATCGGTAGTGAAATAATAAGGTGATCCATGTGCCGCATGGTTATCATACCCCGCCCCGACCGAGGTCTAGGATCACTGACCCGGTGGTCCGACTAACGGGTAGCCCGTCCAGTCACATGTTTTTTTATTTCATTTTATAAATATATATATTTGCAAAAAAGAGAGGAAAATTCGATGATACAAAAAAAAAATAATCAGAATCTGAATTCTGAAATTAAGTTTTGTCAATGAGCAACATTGTAGGCTTACCCATAAACCAGCAGATCATTCAGATGTTGATGTTCTAGTCTTCTTTTTTCTTCTTCTTTGAATGAATATGTTTACATATGCTCCAATTTATCTCACAAGCAAAGCAAGCAAGTGGAAAAATGCACCGTGTCTTACTGATGGAGGTGAAGTTAAGCAAGAACATAGAGGAGTTGTCGGTCGGAATGAGAGAGAGAAAGATGAAAAAATTTTATGTGTATTCGTCAATTTTACAAGGGGATTCCTACTTAAACCCTAGTAACACCCAAAGTACAAACATACCCTTCAATTTTGTCTTCAAAGTTATTTCATTTGAGAGTTTTCTTGTCTATTCACATCATGAGCAAAACCCGACCGAATCAGCCGAGTCGACAAAAACCCGGCCAGGTCAACCGGGTTTTCCAGGTTAATTATATCTTAGGTCATGTCCGTATGCCTAACCCGATAAAACCGCCGTACCCGATTTTTTCTGGTTGAAGTGCCGGTCCGGTCCTGGTCATAGGAGGAGGAGATCAAGTGGGCATCCCGATCAACTACAGTCCCGGAATCACAACCAACTGCATGCAATTTGTTTTGGCTTTCGGATGACAAATCGACGGTTCGGACTTTGGAGTCGCCAAATAGATGGAAAATAAGGGGGCGGGATTAGTTAATTTGATTAGGCAACAACTAATATGAGCCGTTGTTGCACGATCCAACGACCCATGGATCTTGTAGTACGTACTTAGGGATGATTCAGATCCACCGGAGAATGGAGAGGTGCCCATGCCTCGTTGGGAGTGAAGATAGCAGTGCCCTTTTCCCTATGATATGTGATAGTATACATCTCAAGAAATCTAGAATGTCCCTTGTTCTTTTTAATTTAAGGATGGTCCATTTTGTTAGTTGGTATAGCTGTTTGTTCCGTAACCATATTTGCTCTAGCTAGCTCCACCATGGAGACACGGTCGTTACTGACACACAGGTAGGAGTGAAAACGGATCGAATAGTTTCTAACTGATCTGAACGAAAACAAATTCGAATTGTCTCGGGTCGGATTTTTCTTGGATCGGAAACAAACACATTTTTTTTTGTCAAAAACAAATACGAATGCGGTAGCCCCAATATCCGTCGAGTACGAATACAAATTATCCGGATTATAAGAAGTCTGGATATCCAGAATTCAACCGAACTCCCAAACCGGCCCATCAGCAAAGCATTAGGCTACCTCCATTAGGGACTTAAGATTTCCTCTCAGTGACGTCTGACTGACTGACTCGGTGACTCCACAATCACGCACATTGTCACGGTCGCTCCTCACGTCATGCGGCATCAGGCCGATCCCGCCCCGCCGGCCACCTCGCCAACCTCCGTCGGATCCCCCTGGCCCGTCTCCCCCGGGCCTCCGCCTGCTCCCCCCTCGTGGCCACCTCTGTCGGCTTCCCCCTCGGGCCCCTCTTGCGGCCCGCCTCGTCGATTGCCCGCCCTACTTGCCCGACGCCGACGCCCAGACTGCCATCGCCAACGCCATCGAGGTAAGCTTGCGGATGAGAACATTTTTTAAAAAAACTAGTTCAAGTTTTCTCAAGATTTTGTATATTTTGCTGTGATCTGTCAATAGAAAGAGCTTGTTGTGATCTCAAGATTTTGTAATCTTTTGCTGTGATATGTGGATAGAAAGAGCTCGCTGTGATCTCAAGATTTTGTCACTATAATATACATGCTGACGCCGACGCATTTGCTCCTAGGGTCATTTAGCAATGTTAGTTGTTGATTAATACAAGATTTTGCAATGTTCAGTCATTTAGTAATGTTAGTTGAGTCATTTAATAATGTTAGTTGTTCAGTCTTTTGCTGTGACATGCGAATAAAAAGAGCTCGTTGTGATCTCAAGATTTTGTAATCCAAGATCTTGTACACTACAACATACATGCTGATGAACTATTATGTCTATGATCAACTAATTAATGCAGTTTGTTAGTGCGAATGTTATGTGTGATTGCTAGTTTCGATTCGTATTCACTCTGTACTTATATTTGATATTATTCATAATTGTATTTGTATATAAGGTATTCGTATTTGTATCTGTATCTGAAAAAAAAAACAAATATGACAAAGTTATTATCGTGTTCGATCCGTTTTCACCCCCTACGCACGTGCACATGCCCGGCAGCACGGGCAAGGTTAGCTTGGCCTCGCCGTGCACGTGTGCTGGTTTAAGCAACAATTAACCGACATAAAGTTTCCAATTTTTATTCCAGAAACGCATGTGTTTTCTCCGGTCCGTCACGCTTATTCCTATCAGTAGTTTAATTCGTGCAGTGATCGTGCCTCTCGCTGGAAGCATGTGCCAGCCTCGAGCTAGCTAGCCTACACCGCTAGCATTAGGCTGCCTCAAACTAAGCTTTACTTTAAACTAATGCAACGTTGTGAGGCTCGCAACTAACTACGACACTTAATTGCCTTTAGGAACTCTTAAGGGCACGTGCAATAGTACAAACAGCCGTTGTCTATGATAACTCTCTATGTCATCTGTAGACAGTACTAAAGACAGCTCATACAATAGGTTGTGCTAATACATTCGACTACAAAATTGTAGACAACACACAATCTTTTAATGCTTTCCTTGGTTCTGATGATATAGTCGACTACAGGATTGCAGATAGCACATTTATCTCTTTATTCTCTTTCATCCACGCCAACTTAAATCTTACGTGATAGGAGCTATAGACAGCTGATGTAAGTACATTGTACATTACCTAAGAACATGCTTTACCTACGTACGAGACAACCACATCACTTGGTTAGAGTATGTACAATGGTACAGACAGCTACTGTCTATAGCAACTCTCCATGTCGCATGTAGATAGCACTAAAGACAGATCATACAGTGAGTTGTGGTGATACAATCGGCTACAAGATTGTAGACAACACAAAATCTTTTAATGATTTCCTTAGTTCTGGTGATATAGTCGACTACTGGATTGTAGACAACATATTTTCTCTCTTTATTCTCTTTCATCCATGTCAGCTTAAATCCTACGTGACAGGGGCTATAGACAGCTGATGTAAGCTCATTGTACATTACCTAAGAACATGCTTTACCCACGTACGAGACAACCACATCACTTGGTTAGGACATGTACAATGGTACAGACAGCTACTGTCCATAGTAACTCTCTATGTCACTTGTAGATAGCACTAAAGACAGCTCACACAGTGGGTTATGGTGATACATTCAGCTATAGAATTGTAGATAATACATAATCTTTTAATATTTTTTTTGTTCTAGTGATACGGTCGGCTACATGATTGTAGACAGCATATTTCTCTCTCTCTATTCTCTTTCATTCACATCAGTTTAAATTCTACGTGACAGAGGATATAAATAGTTAATGTAAACTCATTGTACATGATTTTAGATCCGTAAACAAGAGAGTGAGAGTGTGTGTGTTCCATCGCCACTGCATACCTAGCCAAGACAACAATACTCTTTACCTTTTCGCCTCTAAATTAAAAGAGCATATGCTTGCAGAATCTTTCTTTTTTTTTTCTCCTTTTTCGTGTCGGGAACCCGGATGGGCGTGCCAAGTAGTGCCCCGTGATTTGAAAACGGTGATGGGATCGACGCTTTGGGCACTTGATTGCATAGATTCCGGTTACGTGGTGGCCGGCGTCCGATCGGTCGACAGAGGACACTGCCAATAATCTGTACTGACGTCTGACGGGAGAATGTAGCAGAGTGCTACACTTGCATGCCTCCAGTGGAGCGGGTGATCAGTCGCACCAAGGTCGTACGACACGGACGGAGCCGCGTACCTATAACTTAATTTGCGGAGGGACGAGGACCTTTACGATTACGAGCTTCTTCTTTCTTTTTTCTCTCTCTCAAGCTCCTGGTTTGGTTTCAGTGGTCGGAGCTTGACAAGTTGCGCCTTGTGAACAATGCACGGCTCGGAAGAAGATTCTGAATTAGCTAAGTGGAGGCGTCGTATTGGCACGGGCTTAGCCTTTAATTTGTCTGTACGTTCGTCCCGTGAAGGGCGCCCCGGCTGGCCGGTTGTTGTTGAGGAAAATTGAGAAGCTGAGGCCAATGGGCCGGCGTCTACAGATCTACTGCGTTGCCGTTCCGGTCGCACATACGAACGCTTTAACGTTCGTATTCATCCGCGTTTTTCAATGTGCTTTGCTTACCATGGCCCAGACCATAGCGCTAAAGCAGTTAGTGTACCTTGCCAGTTGATCTTGCTCATGTTAGTACAGTTCAGAATTAAGACACATTTAGCCAAGATTCTTTAGTTAGTTAATTTTTTACCCCCTCAAATGTAAAGGTCTTTTTTCGATGACACTAGGGCTCTGATTCTGAATGGCGGGCGGGACAGATTGCAATTGCAAGGATGCAATACCAAAAATGCAAACACAGATCGGGAAATGCCGTCATTTACACACCCATCTCACTTACACTCTAGCTCCCGTGTACAGGCTAAAAGCGAGAGAATAAAAACCGAAAGAAACTCGAGCTTGCTCGCTTCGTCGGATACCCTGTCGGTTCATCTCGGTCGGATTATTATATTCCCTCTACTTTCTGAACGGGGACCGGATGCTTCCTTCTGCGGCTCTGCCCACTCCTTAGCTTGCAACGGGCTTATTTGCCGCGATGGTGACATTGCCGGATTCGGAGGCAGACGTTTCGTTGCGCCTATGGCGCTGCCCGTTTATTGCAGCTCGCTCCTTCACAGGCTTGGTGCTAATCCTCACACTTACTTGGTCCATTTCCATCTGGTAGTACCTGCACTCCACGCTGCAGAATGGCGTGTCCCCTCTGTTGCTCGGAGCAAGAGAAAAAAAAGGATCAGAAAACCACTCAGATTTCAATCAGAGAACCGCGTCATTTGTGATTTTGTTTTCTCTCTTATCTGAGACTCTGAGAGCACCAGCTAATTAAAGGAGCAAACCAGTGCACGGTAAAAACCTGTACATGAAGATGTCGCAGTTCCTGGAGAACGGCTTCCCGCAGAGGGAGCAGGCGTCCATGGCACAGCGGCAGGTCTCGCCGCAGACGAGGGGCTTAATGTCAAAGAACGAAGAAGAGGCAGACGACGAAGACATCTCAACTACACCTTAGGGCCTCACAAGCTTAACAAGTAATCGCTTAATTTTGGAGCTGATGTCTTAGGGGAGTAGACTGAACTGAAGAAATCTTGGCTCGCCAGACCCTACCAATGATACGCGACTAAGGAGTCTTTCTTTCTTCTTATAAATGGTGCTGGGAAAGTAAAAGGTGGTTGCTGAGTTAGGTGCAGGGTGCGCGAGAAACCACGGCTAGATTTCCAGGAATCTCTTCTATTGCAGATGGCCCAGCTCAACTCGACAGCACGATATTTGGCCGTACCGGTGCTGCTAGGGCCAACAAGAAACTCTGCAGTGCCGGTTTTGTTTGCTTACTCGCACATTAGTCTCCCTTGGTGCCTTGTTGGTGCCGGTGTAGTTAACTGCAATGCCGCAGAATCCACCGGAAGACCTGTAACAACAACGGAGATCGATTTCTTTATGCTCAAAGTGGCTTCTACGGGGACCTCTTGTACCGTTGCTGGCTGTTAGTTTAGTGCGCCGGTGTCGCCACGTGTTTTAACACACAAGATTGAGACACTTTAAATCACGGTGCAAAATCTTTGCAGTACTAATTCTTCTGTAGTTTAGCGGAACAACGGCGAAAGAATATCCAGATCCACAGAAATCGCTCCACTAGCGACACCCGTTCGGTCTTCTCAGTTTTTTTTTTTCTTGCGCTCGCTCGCACGAAGGTTCCTCCTAACACATCGTCTCAGCGTCCCCGCCCTCGGTCGTGTAATCCCCCACGCTCGCTTCCTCCCTGTCTCCTCTCTTCTGTTGCTGCCGCCGCACCCACTGCTCCCTCCTCCCCGTCTTCCACACTGGCTGACCCCTCCTCCCCTTCGTTTGCGCCGCCCCCACTGATGGCTGTGTTCCTCCCCCTTCTTGTCCTTTGTTTGTGCCGCCATCACCGCCCCTTCCTCTGCTCGCCCTGGCCTCCTCCCCTTCGGACGCGCTGTCCTCGCCACCCAACTCCGCCGCGCCCCTCTCATCTCTTTCGGCTGCACCTGCGACACCGGCTCCCCCCTCACCCCACCGATTTCGTCGAACCAATGAGTTTCCTTCAATTCCTTCCGGGTCACGTCCTGTTCGACAACATCACAAGCGTTTCCCCTCAATCGATTTGGGTTTTCCGCCATCACAGTATCCCACTCCATCATCTTTCCCTAAACCAAAAACCCATCGCCTTGGACGTCGCCCTCCCCTCCAATGAGACACATTCTAATTCCTTTTTTGCGGACCATCCTCATGCCTTCCTCTCTTATGCCCAGGCCCAGATTTCGGCTCTACCTCTCCAGGGTGCCTTCACGTCGGGAAGCAGGCCGCGCCGCTCGTGGCACCCATCACTGGCCCACGCTGTCACTCTCTGTCGCCAGCAAGTGCACCGGTGAACTCCTTGCATCTTCCCCATGCTCATGCTTCCCCTACTCTTCCCCCTCCAACGTCGTCCTCCTTCCCTGCGCGGCTGCGCCTTACCGCCACGCTCTGCCACTAGCTCAGGCCAGCGCTAGCTGGGCCACAACGTCGCCCCCTCTGGCCCCCTCTCCCTCCCGGCAATCCATTTATCATGTCCTCGATCACCACCATCGACTGCCGGCGTCAACAATTGCCCGAGCCGCCCCGCACTTCCTCTGTTCCTTGCTCTGCTTCCTTCCCTCTGTGCTTTCTGGTGAGGATATCCCGACTACTTATAAGGCTGTTTATGAAGCAAGAGCTACACTTCACAAACAACAGGTGCAATTATTTCTTAACAAGTTTCTTTGTGTTTTCCATGAGAATTGGATACTACGTAAAAGCAATACTTTGTGCATTCTCAGGTTTGACAAGTTTAAAGTCTTTGGAACCGAGAGGGAGGCCGGAGCCAAAGCAATAGAGGAGCACAAGGAGGTGGGTACCCGTATTTATTGCCTAGTGATGAAGAACAAGAAGGTCAAAGCGGTTGGGAAGGAAAAAGTCAAGCAGCCCATGCGGCTGTTCAAGGAGAAAAGAAGCCGTGTGATGGGAGAGCAAAAGGGGAGGAAGCCCAAGAACTTAAAGCTCAAGTTTTGGATAAGATTTTCAAGCCCAAATCAGATCTCCCATAACCCCAACCGAAATCAAATTCGGAATCAACTTAGAATCTAATTCGGATTAGAAATCAGCATCAAATTCGGATTCGGAATCAGCAGGACAGTCCGGAATAACACGGTCATAACTTTCACAAACGGAGTCTGATTCGAGTGTTCTTAGGCTTGTTGGAAATATAACTTCAAGACCGATCCAACGGATCCTCCCTCACTCCAAAATTCCTCCTGGATCAAAAGATATGATCAAATCAATGTGACGGTTGTAAAATCAGAGTTTCCTTTTTTGTTTTGGAATGTGTCGGAATTGGAGTAGGACTCCAAATCCGAATTAGAGTAGGTGTAGGGCCTCTTGGCCAGCCATGAGGTGGAGAAGGGGCACTATATATTGAGGGGTAGACCCCCATTGTAACCTCATACCACGTTTAATATATTTTCAAAGCTTTTGCTTGATTCTTCTGTTGTGCTTATAGCCAAAACAGAGAGAATTGAGCATTGAGAACAAGGGGTCATTCTTGCTTTTTCCATTAGGAATTGAGGGTTCGACGATCTTCGCTTGTGGTCAGCGAGGATCCAATCAAGTGTGTGTTTGGGCGAATTTTCCATAGAGTTGCAAATCCGTGCATTGGCGCGGGGGGTCAGCTGTTGGTTCGTCAGGATATACAAGTTATCGAGAGGTTCTACGTCGAGAAGATCGGGCACCCCGTATCAGGTAGTATCAAAGCTCCGTTGACTCGGTAGGATCTTTATTCAGTTTTTTTTTCCCATACATGAAAAAGGCATACAAAAAAATTCATCCGTAGTATTTAATTTGTTATTCTAGTGAGTTTTGTTAAGTTTTTGTCCATTAGAATCAAGTTTAGTTTGCTGATCTTGAATTTTTTTGCATTGCTTTTTATTTGAGCCTAGTTTGATTTTTTTTAGTCGTGTCTATAAAAAAAACAAAAAGAAGTGAGACATAAATTTATCCTTTGTGAATCTTTCAATCCTTTGCGAATACTTTGAACCTATTTAAGACTAGCTAAATTGTTGCTTAGGGCTGCATATTAATATTTGTGTTCTTGTAATTGTTCAAAGATCAAAAGGTGGGAAAGAATTTTTGCTCATTTTTTGTAGAACAAGAATTTTGGCAATAGTTCAAAAAATGGAAGGAAAAAGAGAAGAGAAAAAAAAAGAAGAGAAAGAGAAAAGAGAAAAGAAAAAAGAAAGTGCATAGTCGAATCAATAAACTTGAGCGAAAATCCTCACTCATTCTTGAATCAATTGTTAGAATATCAATATTTTATGCAATCTTGTGCCCTAGTTTCATTATTTGCAACTAGCTAGCGTCTTTCTATAACTTGTGCAATACGAGCTATTTTGTTCTTCACTTATATTTTACATAGCTCATCCTTGATTGCACTAAGTTCCAATATCTTTGCGTGTGAGTTGCTTTGATTTTCACCTATATCTTTGTGATCGGCAACTAGGCATTGAATTCTAGTTTGGATATTTACTTAGCCTTACAATACCTAAAATTTTCAAATTAAGTAGGTATCCATACCAAGCTCCACAAAACACCCGTTGTCGTGCTTTGACTTGCTTTTGAAATTCGCTTATTTCTCACGTTGTTTTAACCTGTAATATCAAGTGTGAGTTTGTCACCTTAATTCACTTCGGAAAAGGTAAGAATGTAATTTGGTAAGATAAGTGAGTTTGAGAGATACACATACACCTACATACATATTCTTTGCTTTACTGCTAGAAATGGCAGATCGCGAGTATACGTATCTTCCCTTCTATGGTAGTAATGATCCAGAGGAGTATCTTGAGTGGGTACAAAACATGGAGTTCGAGCTTGAATCCCATAAGTTTGAATCAGAAGCCAAGGAAGTGAGAGTGGCCATTTTATTTTTTACGGACTATGCCTCTAGTTGGTGGCAACAACTAAGTGGAAAACGATTCATTACATCTTGGGTCTATTTAAAAAGGGTCATGAGAAGAGAATTTGTTCCATCCTATTATGAGCGGGAACTACTACGCCACGTGGAGAGCGTTACACAAGGATGCAAAGTTGTCCAAGATTACTATATTGAGTTGAATCATGCAATGCGCCGTGCCAATATCACTAGTGCATATCAAGAAAAGACATACTTCAAAGCATGCTTGAATTATCAGATCGTTGCTGCACTTCAAGATGAATATTTTTGTAGTCTGCAAGATCTTGTGAAATATGCTATGAAGGCAAAAAAGAGACTTAAACACATGCAATCACATCAATTAAATCTGCGCTGGCTCTTCAGTTATTATTCATCCACTGGGGTGTCACTGGAGAAAAAGATCGCGCATGTGAATTTTTCTTCGACTGAGGTGATGAGTAGTACTGCCTCGTCACAACCCGCGGCACGTGAGGAGGTCGTGGTTGGTGGTAGTTGTGTCATTGCTGGCCCACGGTCTTACAAGGATGAGATGTATCAAAACCTATGTGAGATTGAGAGCCACATAGCCAAATTGAGTGAGAGTGATCAAAAGAGTGAGCTGTGTGATTCCACCATATGCGAGGTTGAGAGCATCCCAATTGAGAGTGTGAGAGATACACCAAAAGAAAAGAGAGAGAGAGATGATAGGACAAGTAAGATTATTTTTGAACCTAACAACTTACCCTCTATTTCTAGTGTTGTATCACACATTGTGCAGGTGGACCAAGCAAATAAGGAGTTGGACATTCAAGGGCTCTCACCATTGGAAGAGAAAGATGAAGAGATAACCATGGTTGGAGAGGGAATGCCGGCTACCCCGTGGTTACATGATGACATTACGATACCCGCGGCACCTACATCAATTGAGGAGGACGATCAAGGTAACACTATTGGTACTAAATCGATAGATCATCAAGACAAGGTGCGTAAAACTGAGAACTCCATTATTCCTTTGATGATTCCAAGTTCTAAATTTGATATGCTTAATTTGCATAATATGAAATTGATTACTCATACAGAAGTTCTTACTAGAATATCTCTTAATGATTCTTTGTGTCATATCATATTCGATAAACCAAAAGAGATAGTTAGTGTTATTAAGAAGATTCTTAAAATTTCACATTTAAGATCACTAGTAAATAGCTACATACACACATATAAATTCAATTTGATTGGTGATGTTGGTGTAGACAACATGTTCCAAGTTTATCAAATATGCATTACCTATGGTAATCTTGTTGATTTACAATTACATGTTTTGCGCAAACCATCTATTGAGCTATGTCATCATATCTTTAAGATGGGTTTAAATACAAATGTCTATTGTTTAGAACACAATATGATGCCTACTTGTTTATCTCTTAAATATATAACTAATCAGAGTAGCGCAGTTGAAGCATGGAATGGTATCAATTTGTTTTCACTCACTTTAGTCAACTTTGATGTTGAGAAGGTGAAATTTTATCATATGAGTCAGTTGTGCAATTTGAAATGTAATTTCGAGCTATCGATTGTGCAAAATAACGCGAATGACACAACAATTGATTCATACATATATCACGTATA
Organism: Hsuehochloa calcarea; assembly: GCA_036346395.1. Lineage (NCBI taxonomy): Eukaryota > Viridiplantae > Streptophyta > Magnoliopsida > Poales > Poaceae > Hsuehochloa > Hsuehochloa calcarea. The sequence goes on from CM070596.1 coordinate 56,629,073, forward strand.
TACGTTGTTTTCTTTGTTTAATACATGTTCGACAAATCATCACGCGCTACACGGAACTTGTTTGGATGATAAATATATATACCATGCATATACGTTGTTTTCTTTGTGTAGCACATTTTCAGGCTATCAAAAGCCGAGGACGGCTTTTTTTTTAAGAAATGGAGGATGATGAGGATATCCCGACTACTTATAAGGCTGTTTATGAAGCAAGAGCTACACTTCACAAACAACAGGTGCGATTGTTTCTTAACAAGTTTCTTTGTGTTTTTCGTGAGAATTAGATACTACGTAAAAGCAATATTTTGTGCATTCTCAGGTTTGACAAGTTTAAAGTCTTTGGAACCAAGAGGGAGGCCGGAGCCAAAGAAATAGAGGAGCACAAGGAGAAGGGTACCCGTATTTATTGCCTAGTGATGAAGAACAAGAAGGTCAAAGCGGTTGGAAAGGAGAAAGTCAAGCAGTTCATGTGGCTGATTAAGGAGAAAGGAAGCCGTGTGATGGGAGAGCAAAAGGGGAGGAAGCCTAAAACTTAAAGCTCAAGTTTTGGATAAGATTTTCAAGCCCAAATCAGATCTCCTATAACCCCAACCGAAATCAAATTCTGAATCAACTCGGAATCAAATTCGGATTCGGAATCAGCATCAAATTCGGATTCGGAATCAGCAGGATAGTTCGGAATAAAACGGTCATAACTTTCACAAACGGAGTCCGATTCGAGTGTTCTTGAGCTTGTTGGAAATATAACTTCAAGACCGATCCAACGGATTCTCCCTCACTCCGAAATTCCTCCTGGATCAAAAGATATGATCAAATCAATGTGACAGTTGTAAAATCAGAGTTTTCTTTTTTGTTTTGGAATGTGTCGGAATTGGAGTAGGACTCCAAATCCGAATTAGAGTAGGTGTAGGGCCTCTTGGCCAGCCATGAGGTGGAGAAGGGGCACTATATATTGAGGGGTAAACCCCCATTGTAACCTCAGACCACGTTTAATATATTTTCAAAGCTTTTGCTTGATTCTCCTGTTGTGCTTATAGTCAAAACAGAGGGAATTGAGCATTGAGAACAAGGGGTCGTTCTTGCTTTTTCGCTGAGAATTGAGGGTTCGACGATCTTCGCTTGTGGTCAGCGAGGATCCAATCAAGTGTGTGTTTGGGCGAATTTTCCATAGAGTTGCAAATCCGTGCATTGGCGCGGGGGATCAGCTGGTGGTTCGTTAGGATACACAAGTTATCGAGAGGTTCTACGTCGAGAAGATCGGGCACCCCGTATCACTTTCTCTCTATGACTGAAGTTAGGGTCCACCTGAAGGTAGCTATGTAACAATACTACATTGCAAATGAGCAACTGGCACTAGGACCCACATGTAAGTTGATTACTAAGTACCTGTGTAGACAGAGTTAGGCGATTAGATGGTTAAGTACATTTCATTTAGTGGGATGATTCGTGTTTGAGGTAATTACTCATTTAATGGGATGATTGGTGCTTAAGGTAATTGCTTAACCAAAACTTTCTTTCTATAATTTATAATCGTTAGGTTGATTAGTCAGTATAGCATATTCATATGAATTTCAAAGTATAAGAAAAGTAGCTACAGATGAATAGCCCTTCCCCTAACCATACAGAAATATGCAGTCCACGGCTTTTCCTTATGCAACGTCGAGGCTTTCGTGTGTTGTGTTACGGCTCAATTTCCCTTCCACGTGTCGTTTTTTTTCATTACACTGCCGAAAAGCATCCAGCGCCTCATCCGAGCTACGTGTCTGGTCATGCAGCGCCATGCGGGCCATGTATTCGTCTGGGTCACCCATCGATTGGTCGCGGCTTGCCTGGGTATATTTTTTGGTGCATCGCTCTTTGCTGCGTGTGGTCGGTTTCTGCACTGGTGTGTTTCATTGCCTTGGTTCACGCCCACGTCCAGTGGTTCCATATTCATGTGACGGAGCTTGCGAGAGAAGCCTATCGTGTTTCGTCTTCCAAGCTTCCGCCCTCTGGCTGCGACTCAACATTCTTGTGGTTGAGACTGAGGTTCGCCAGATTTACGATCTTACCTGTTTTTGCTTTGCTTCCGGTTATTGCTCTCATCCTTTTTCATTTTTCCTTTCTTTTCTCCTCTCGTTTCTTCTTCGCACTGATTCCATTGCTACCGTTTATTCCTTTCCTGATTTCCTTGCTCTTGAGTTCGCTTCGTTGTTCAATAGGTGCGTGTGCAGAGAGTACATTTCTGGTGGCCTGTCGACATATTGATGTGGCACTATCGAGGTGAGACACATTTTCTCTTTCTATAGATTTGTTCGGATGTGTTCTCTTATATTTATCTACCCCTTGGGTTTTGATTGGTACACTTGCGCTCTGCTTTTCTGAATATAAAAAGACTAGATTCTTCCTGATTGCCTAAAAAATAGCTTAGCTTAAAAAAGACCAGATTCTTTCGGTCATGCTGATTCAACTATAGTTTCTCTGCATACAGGTTAAGAAACATCTGTTACATAAGATATATGGTCTAACCAGGTTGCCGCATGTACATATTCTATTATGGCTAGCTAGAACAGTTACTCATCTGCCCAACTCCCTAAACAGCGTGTCCCCATCGAAGACACAACGCTGCAGATCACGACTACTCCAGCTGACGATTCCAGCACACCACAGGAAAGTCTCACCATTCCCCGCCACACTAAGATTATCACTTACTGTATTTTAGTTATACCTTGTCATCTTCCTGTCAATACACATCTACTACCACACGATTTATTGTATAAACAGTTAACTGATCGCGTCTTCGGTTTCATCGTCCCCACTTTTTTGGGGTTTATATAGATGCCTTCCATGCTACATATCAGCCCGCAACAACCTTCACAACAAGACAACAAACCCATAACGAAGAACTAAAACAGATTGTGGAAATAACAATGGAACATCCTTGCAAACCTTGAGCAGCTCAGCCACATAGATTCATCACGATGATAGCATCGATGGAAATATGACAGTAAGTATGTTGGTCCAAAAAGGTAGATAGCTCAACCATTTTTATTCCATGTAACTTGTTTTATCCTAATAGAACTCACTCGCTTACAACCTAGTGAAGAAAACTACCAACCCAAGATACAACCCCACCAGATGTTGAAGATATTCTTGTACAGAGTAGCTCTAAAAGGTATAGTTAGTATTTAAGTTACTGATCTGCATGATTTCGCAGGAAAAAAACCGATGTCTACCATGAAATATATATCCACGAATAACATCGTGCAGCTAACTTCAATATCACTCCTATGCTTGCAGATGCAACTCCTCTACAAATGTTTCAAAGACTGTCAGAAAACTATTCAGGGATAACAACGGGAAAGCCATCGAGAAAGTGTAAGCCCCCTCAATTACTCTAAGATAATATACTGTACTGGTAGACTATCATTCAGAGCGGTAGAATAGTATCGCATCGTCCTTGTTAAAATGCCACCAAAGGATCTATCGATTTCAGATGTGCATTAGTTCTAGCATGAAACAAATTTATAGATTGCATGATAAACCAATTTCAATTGGCTGGGTAACACGGTAAAAAATGTATATATAGTTGTTTACACTCCCATACATTGTTTGTTGTTTCGATATAGCTCCGCGTTTTCATTCTTATCACACTTAAAGACAAATTCATCAAGGTCATTTAGTCCAACTGAACCTGTGTAGCTTCTTTACGCTTTATGATATTGAATGCTGTTGTACTGAAACCACAACAAACTATTCACACAAAGTTTAAATTATTCACTTTAATCATTGTCATACTATTATGTCCATTTCTGATTGGAATACAGTTTGCGTTTTACCCGCTATGTCTAGACAACTTGCCGCATTTTTCCTACGACGCTTTATTTTTCAGACTTTGTTTGAACTGTCAGGTTATTCGTCTTTGTGCATAGTACTATGCTATACTTCTCTAGAGCCACGCCTTGTGCGCAGTGCTATGTTGTACTACTCTAGAGCTGCAGGGTTCAATCCATGCCAAACAATTAGGGCCCAAATTTACAACAAAATTAAAGATGGTGGATCCATTATGAAACTAAGTAAAAGATGCAACAAAAAACACTTCATCTACATTTACAAATCCATGATTGCAAACTAAAAAAATAAACTACCTACATCTAAAAACATACTCAGGACTGATCTACAACTAAACTCTATATTGGTAACCCTGTTGTTCTACAATTTTACTATTGATGTTGATTAATTTACGTCCTTATTATGCATGCCACACTAAGGATATTTGTTGTAACCCCATTGCTGCTTTCGTGTATAGCTTTTGCTTAGATAATGTACAATGCAGGTGCTTAGAAAGGTGTTTAGTAAATAAAAACTGATTTTTCTTGCCATGTTGGACAGATAAGGTGCTTATTTTGTAGCATGTATGCTTTGATTAGGCACCGGTGCTTAAGAGATGTTTATGTATATTACTATATATAATTAATAGATATACAATCATCTAAGCACCTACAAAATAGATGCTTGCATCGGAGGAAATGAATTTTACATAAGTACTCGATGACGTGTCTATATTATCTTTTTTTTTAAAGCACTTGTATATAAGTATCTCGCATTGTACACACCCTTACATGTCGTGGCTTACATGCATTGCTTGACTATGACAACATGCTGCCTACTACCACATTTTTTTGAGACATGCATGCCAGGCACTCATCGCCTCCTTAGACTATTATGACAGTCTTTACATAACGCAAAGCACACATCACTCTGGCATATGTCTTGCTGATATGTACAAATGTACCAACGATGTCCATGTAATAACTCTGTCTATGTAGGTTCGCTTTTATCCCTCATCACCTATATGTCAGAAACTACGTAATTGTCAAAACATAAACACCTTCTGTCTAACAACTACGTATGTTAAGAGTAAACCATGCTAATCATGTTCTCTATTACTACTATCGTTGTTACTGGTCTATAGACAACTGTCATATGACATAAAACTAAGAGCGCTGTACCCCAACTAAATATTTTCATCAAAACTTGATTTTTGTAGGGCAAATAGATTTGATCTGCATATTTAAGAAACAACAAAACTAAGATCAATGAAGGCGCGCACAATCATCCTAATTTAACTTATGTTTCTAGGCGAAGCATGTCGCTGGCCCTATGGGAAAAGGGGATCTGGGCTGAATGACGTTTTCTCGCTCTTTTTGCTCGAGAACTTGGCAGAGAAAGAGAGGAGATACGGCAAGGAAACTGGCAAGACAGCACGAGGGGGCGAGGGAGGCAGTACCGATGTCGACGCACGCGGTTGGACTGCATGCTCTGCGCTATTTTCGCCTAACCGGGCTCGCTCACCGAGCGCCTCGTTGTCTCGCTGTGTTTTGTCACGACGCCGCTGGTTTACTGTACTTTGGAAGCGTCCCCGAAGGCGGGAGCAGGGCCGTTCATGTCATTTTGGAGGCACCAGTGCGAGACAAAATAGGAGGTTTTTATTCTAATATTAAATATATAATACTACTTTTTATATCAACTATAAAGTTATTCAATACATCAAAAAGATACAAACTATTTATAGAAAGTAATTTCTTTTAGTATTTCTAGATGCAAAGTTATTGATACTAGTTGGGTGGGTCTTAGTTGCCGATTAAATAATTTAGGCCATGTCCTAGGCTCCCGGCTAGCTCAATATCTTAATCTAGTTAGTAGTTATACAGCCATGCAGAGCAATAGTGCATATACTGGATATACAATTATACATATACGTATATATAGTATGATGTATGAGGATAGAGACCCTTGGCTCTGGTGGACCCTGGCGGTCGCCCTGCTAACACTACTTCAGGAATGGCCCTGGGCGGGAGGCGGACAATTTACGATGGATCTAGGCACAGGCTGCGAGAACACAACATATCTGGTAAGGTTGTTGCTCGTTGCTGCCATTGCTTAATTGGTTGTTGACCCGACTAGGGAGTCTTCTTGACCCGTGTGGACCGTGTTTGATGCCGGACTGACGATGACATAAGATTTCCGCTCGAGATGAACGGAGTAAAAGATTGCAGAGAGACTCATTTGCAGGCGTTGCATTTGAGAACTGTAGCTTTGAATGGACCAAGGAAGTGGAGGGACACAGGGGGTAGATTTTCTTTGTGCAGATAATCACTTGATCTGAAGATGTGTGATCTGACTTCTGTAGAGTTGTGCAATTCAGTTCAGAATGCCGGGGACTAAGGTCTTATTTGGTTAGTGATCCATGCTTTGAAAAAGTGGTATCTAGAGAAAAATAGATAATTTTATCTAGCTAGGCAAGCATAGAAATGTGGTGTTTGATTGATGACCTGGATCTAAAGAAAGTGTAAAATAAAAAATTACGTTTTGCGGGTGAAAAGTGTAAAACCATGAAATATACTTCTCTTTTCCTCACTCCTCATCAATGTTCTTCCGACGGTAGAGCGAGGACGCGATGGACTGGCGGCGAGGCCAAGCGAGGAGGCGACTCGTCCGCGGAGGTGGAGCGAGGAGGCGGGGGCGGATGCAGAGCAAGGAGGAGGAGGCAACAGCAAGAGGCGAGCGAAGAGACAGCTCGGTGGAGAGGCGGATGCACACAGAGGCGTCGGCGACGATGAAAAGACGAAGGTGCACACGGGTGCCTAGGGCAGCAACCAAATGCTACCTTGACATGGTCTTAACAGTGTTCTGGTCAGGCGGGTAACCAAACATGCCCTAAGCTCGTGGGGCGTGTGAAAACTTTGCCTGAGTCTGGTTAAAAAATCCTTATGTGTTTTTTTTCAGACGAATACTTTTGTGAATTGTGATTTTGGTTTAAGATGTACAAAGGTCCATTACTAATCAAGCCCAACATGGCATTCCTGCGGAAACAAAAGCAGGCCTAACAAGGAACCCGGCCGCAAGCAGATCTTTAAGCAAAGTGCAATTGGTGGGGCGTTCCCTATGTAGGCTCGGCCTTTCATACTGCTCGACAAGCTTGTACTCATCGTTTTTTCCCACTCTATTTTTCGTTTACAAGGTAGATACATACGCCACACCACACACGTTTTGTCACAAATAGAGGGCAGGAATAAATCCGTAACCTTACAAATTACTATTGAAACATACTCGTTTGTGCATAATATATGTAAATAGAAAAAAACACTTACAAACATACTATCATTATAGTTATTCCTCCTAAATCTTAAAAAACAACACACTGCAATTATAAGGAAAGAACAAACAAAGTATAACAATAAAGTCCATTCTTTTTTTTCCTGTATATAACAATAAAGTACATTCTTTTATATTTTTTCTGTCTTTTGCTGCATTTCGACTGAATTTGCGTAATCTAGTTGCAACTTGCAAGTGCTGGTACACAACTTGAGGGTCAACGAGCTAGGTAGCTCTTCTGCCTAGATAAATATACTTTGATTGGCCAGATGCTGCGCATTGGGTTGACAAACGCATTGAATTCTGTGGAAAATATTATCGGTGAGGTCATACATTAGGTGTAAGGTTATTTTGGATGCATTTCCACTTCATCTGCGTATCCAAAGAACTTTCTCCAGAAGCATTCCTTTCTTCCCTCAGAATCAGCCGATAGGACATGTCCATGGCATGGAATACAACGCATCAAATCATCGCAGGATGAGTTATGGAACGGCCACGACAGATTCCCAGTAACCCCGTGTAGAATCGGGTCAGATTTGAAGTTACCATCCCACTAGACGAAAACGACTGGAACGAGCAGTACGCTAGTAGTAAGTAGTAACAATGATCGATTCGCAGTACCACCCGTGAAGAATCAGATCAGATTTGGATTCTGGGCTAGTACTAGCAGCAAGTAACCACGACCACGACCGATTCCCAAGCTGTCCTGTGATCGAAAAGATCGGTCGCCTTTCCTTGCAGGCGCCGCTCTCGTGCACCGATCGATCCAACGGGCAATGTGGTTGCGTCGCGCATGATGCCACCAGACCCGGCCAGACGTGTTAATAATCTGGGCACGGCATGAGCGTGGTCACGTAGCCAGCCATTACACAACTCACAAGCAGCTCGTTTCGGTTCATTGCCTCATTGGTGGTACTCCTGCAACATCACTACGGCGGTTTGTGCCACCGAATGATATAATTGAATACTACTACAGGACAGTCTTTATGAAGCGTACTCACCGGTATGGAGTGGTACTCGGTACGAGTGTCTAGTGCTTTGGACGGACTAATTTATTATTCGTTGGATTAGGAGGCTCTATGCACGAATCTATCTATGTGTATTCTCTACGGCCTGTACGCTAGCAGCTTGTCATCGTTTCCTTCAATTGCCGATAAAGCTTAGCAGTAAAATTTGCAGATACGTCAAGGTCGCTAAGGTAATAACGACATCTTTTTCCAAACTAGAGGAGACATCGGTATCTTTGTACAGCCGTTGCGATTTAAGCAACCGCTCCCGCCACAGCGCCCACTGCCACCTCAGCCCCACTTTCCAGCGGGTTACCACGGGGTTGTGCTTGCAAACCGCTCGCTCGCGGCGCGCGTGCCTGCGCACGCCGCCCGCGCGGCCGTCCCTTCATCCTCCCACCGCCCCCACGCCGTGCCCGCGATAACTTTCCCGCTGCTCGCTCGCGCCTGTACGCTGCAGCCGTAACACCGCAACCACCACCACCCCTCTCTGGCGCGCCCGTTGCTGCCTTCCACGCCGAACCCGCCAAAAGCATTAACCGGCCAGGGCACGCAGTACAGAAATCTCGACGTTTTGCGAGGGATTTGAGCAATGCAGGCTTCGCGTCGCATCATGGACGTCAGGAATAGCACGGTGGTTGCGATCACTTCTTAATACCGGTAGTCTAGTACTATTATTATCTACTCCGATGTCGCCATATCGGGTTGCAAAGACGTAAGACAAACACAGGGAGCAAATTAGGAGCAACAAACTTGGGAACCTCCTATAGTAGTATCAGCCTATCAGGACGGGAGCCAAAAAAAGAAGAGAAGGAACGTGCACCATTCACCTCTGCACTTGCTGCGTATAACAATGAACTTATCAATTGAATTCTCCTAAACCCCAAATATATATATATATATAAGGAGATTGAGGAAGAAATCCTCAGCAGCAAAAAAAAAAGGAGTTGAAAATATGAACAAAAAATTGAAAAATTCTAATTTCCTATTTTTTTTTTTCATTTTTTGGGATGGAAAATTGAAAATGATGCCTCTGCATCAAGCGCTCACGAGATGGACCACCGAGACGAGGCCAGCTCAACAGAGGATGGCCTCCACGCTCCCGGTCCGGACGCAATGGCAGACCAGGCACGCCATGGCCACATCCACGTCGCCTGCGGTGAAGCAGTCGCCGCAGAGGCTGAGGTGCCTGCAGGGGAGGAGCACCACCGTGGCCGGCCTGAGGTGGCAGGTGAGGCACGCGCGGTCTGACCCGGTGCGGCGAGGATCCACGTACGCCGAGGATGAGGATTCCGCCGGGCCAGCGTCGCCGCCGGCGAGCTCTTCGCCGGATGCCCGCACCGCGGCCGCGGCTTGCTGGAGCTGCGCGTGCAGGGCCACCGCGGCGGCCTGTTCCGAGAGGGCCTTCTCCTGCCACGCCGCCGCCTCGCGGCGGAGGCGCGCGAGCCGCTCCTCCAGCTCGGCGCCGCGCCGCGCCTCGCGCTCCGCCTCCGCCGCCTTCTCCCGGAGCCAGCGCCCCGCGGACTTGTCTGCCGCGACCAGCAGCGCCCGGTTGTGGCACCGCAGCCGATCGGCTACAGCCCGCCTGAGCTGCTCGCCCTGACCAAGAACGTACGATGCAGATGAGTCCTAGAAACAAACGGACGACAAAAGCTGAGGGATTGTGGGAACCAAAGTTAATTAATTTACCTGGTCGCGGGTGAATCGGTCGAGCTCCTCATCTTGCAGCTTCATCTGTCCGGCGAGCTCGTCGGAGAAGGAGGCGAACGGCGAGGGCAACGTCGAGTAGCACAAAGCATTCATCTGTTTGCTCTCCTGTCGCTGCTGCTGCTGCTGCTCATCGAATGCCAGGCGGAGTCCAGTGGACACGAGTGTCGTCGGGGCAGGGGACGGGGACGACGCGAACCTGTTGTGGAGCTGCGCCATGTTGACAAACGACGAGGACTGCTGCTGCTGGAGCGTGAACACGTTCATGTACTCCTTGGCCGGCGGCGGCGCCATGGCCTCCCTCACGCGCTTCCTCCGATTCCCACTCGCTGCAAGAAACCAAAACCACACACGCCCATGTCACAATTCCAAGAACCGTACGGCGGCCACGGCACGACCTGAGTTCTCTTAACATCAGGCTATCAGGCACCCACCTCCACCGCTGGCAAAATAGACCGCCGGTGAGACCCCTGCGAGCTGCGGCGGCCTGGGCAGGTCCATCTCCTTCCTCTCCGGCTCACTTCTGTAAACCAGACGAACCCATGAGATACCAAACCAAACCAATACAGAAGGATAGGCGACTCCAGGGACGCATCCTAGAGAAGATGAAGCGAGAGAATTGGACGTGAGGAGGGAGGCGCACCTATCGTGGAAGAGGAAATTGGAAGGGTACTGGGCCTGTACTGCCATTGTTAAGAGGGGCGAGGCGAGGCGAGGAGAAGAAACGGACGGTTGGTGGGTTCGCGAAGCGGGAGGTGATGGAGAAGAAAACTTCCACTCGTGGTTTTAATAGGGGTCGAGCCGAGTCCAATTCCCCGCACCCACTTCGCACGCTCTCTTTTAAAACCTCTCACGGGGAACGGAACGGGACGGGCTCGATCGCGAAAACGGAAAAGAGGGAGCCTAAAATTACTCGAGGTAAAAGAATAGGGGATACGAACGGATGGTTAAAATTAGAATCATAGAGGATGGAGGATTAGCGTTTGTTCCTGAATTATTTACGTTAACGCAGGAGATTAAAATGGGGGTGGTTTTGATTTGGGGCTCCGAAGAGTTCTGCTACGCAATAATGATGGCGGAGGCGTTTGGAAAAGTGAGGGGCTGAAGGAATGCAGGGAGAGAAGAAGCATTCTTTTGTAGCTTAATCTTTCAAAATTAGGATTATATCGTACTATCAGTTTTATTTTGAAAGATCACAAAACACAGGAGATTAAACCTTAAAATTATAGTCGAAAATATGTATATAAAAGTAATAAAACAAACATGTTGTAGTCAATAGGAATTGAATTCAGACTGTTAGCTAAAAAATCAGAGATGATATGTGACTATCCAAAAGTTGGAAGTATACCCTATCACAATGCAAGGGCATTTTTGGATTCGACAGCATTTACAGACCATATAATTTGGAAACCACAATATTTGATGCGTTACTCATAATATACCATAGTTTATGGACATTACAGTTATTTGTGGTTTTGGGGGGAAAAAAACCATGGTGTGTTTGGTAGTCGCAGTATTGAGTACAATATTTTCTTTAAAAAGTGTTGCAATGCTAAAACCATGATGGTTATCATTAGTAACTCATTTAATTACCAGATATTAGCTTAAATGCGACATTTTGGCAAATTTATATTTTGACATGGATGGTAAAATGAACATAATAGGTCAGAGACAAAATTCATGTTTCATTCCTCGTGAGAAACTTCCAAATACTTGATTTTCCAGGCGCCTTCATCCCAGCTGTCAAATATCCAATCAAAAACTGCTAGTATAAAGCTGAGAACCAAGCAATACGTTGGAATCGCTTCTCTTTGGCAGATAAGCTACACGCATGAATACAAGGGAAGTAATCAATCGTTGAATTTTTAGTGATGCCTCATTTTCAAGTACGTGTTGTTGATAAGAAGGAAATTTTTTTGGTGAGAAAAAGAAAATCGGTGTCTTGTTCTAGAATAGCAGTTTGGTTTTATTGGGAGGCAATTCTTTGAACTTTGTCATCCAACCTACTGTGCGGATGTCAAATGCTTTGGTTTGGATTCTTGGGATTCCTTGATGAAAAATGATGAATATATATTTTGTCGCGAATAATTCTCCAAGTTTTGATTGAGTCCTGATAGGCCAATACTAAACTTGATAACCTCGTTAAGAGATTTGTAAGGTCGCCACTGGCATGTCGTGCTTGAATTGGAGATTAGTAACAAGCACGCATAGAAAACTGCTGTTGCTTTCCAGTTGGTTCTTCCTAGCTGCAACAATACATGCATAGCTTAAGAATGTATTTGGTTGGGTGAACAAAATCAGATGGTGTATAATGGATGGGATGATCCTAGATGGTATCATACAATTTGTGTGTTTGGTTAGTGGGGTGAGATAATTCAATATTTTGTTTGGTTGCATAAATGAGATGGTTCAAGATGGTGTTTGTGAAGTTGAATGAATTGTATACACAAATGAGTATTAGCACGATTAATTATTAAAATATTAGTATAATTATTAAATTTACCTTAATTACAAAGGAGTATTTAACTAAATTAATTATTTTGACTATCTACTAATTGGTATGGCCCACTGGTTAGTGACGTATACACAGAAGGAGGGGGTACCAGAGGGGATGCGTTCGTCCCTGTACCACGTGGTTCGTCTATTTTTATAGAACCGTTAGATACAACATATTTAGAAAATATTATCATAATCTGTATAATCTATCCAAAATGAGTTGGTTCGTTTCACTCGACCAACACACATATATGCCCCGATTCATCGGACAAAACATACCCTCGATGACAAGTACTACTACCTAGCATTGGCGTGCGTAGGACCCAAAGTTAGATGCTGGCAGAGTTTATTGACTACTAGTTGTAAGTTGATTGAGATTTGCTAAACATCACTAGGACCAACTAGAATAAACCCCTCTGCTTTTAGCGAAGCAGAGACATCTTCAGAAGCACGGCGATTGAAGCAAGGAGAAGATGGAGAGGGGGGGAAAAATATACCCTCTAGAATATTGCTTGAGATCGAAAGATGTACAAGAGCTGGTTAGAAAGAATCAAATGCTGCCATCTTTGTTCCCAAGGTGCCTGTCACTTGATGCATCCTTGCATCTACCTTCCTTGCAAACAACCTCCATGACAATTTTTGCCCCCCGTCTGATTTCGCAAGCTTTTTCTTCCCTGGCATCGACAATATATTTGCACGTGATCGTGATTGATTCTAGTAAGTTTACTTGCACAGCCATCTGGAGGTGGCAACATAAACTAATCAACGATGACGAAAGTAGTCTTCGGTGGCATTGGGTTAGCCCCTACTACTTTACCATCTCTAGATAATCCATCTGGCAAAGACAAACACTAGAAAAAGTTCACAATTTTAGTGATCCAATCCATGACATAATGCATCCATGATCATGCAATTTCGATTAAGAGCCTTTTTACGGTTTACTCTATTTAATACGTGTCATCTATTCTTTTTTATTTAATAGTGCAGATTAGTTAAGATTTAGTTATATTACACTTGATAGTATAAGTAGTAGAATTCCGATGAGTATAATTGCAATTCTCATATAGGATCACATGACACAAGAACAATATTTTTTAACCATAGTTAGAAAAGTCCATAATACCCGATGAAAATATTATAAATACAAAGAAAGATCTATTATACTTTTAACAAATAAATAATTAGATTTGATTTTTACTACTATAGTATAATATACTGTAAAATTTCTCACGATTAATTGGAAATGCATGGCCTGGTCAAACCCAGTGTGTCCGAAATGTCCAATACACTACTTTTATCCCAAGAGAACAAAAGACTGCACCGCTGTGCGCACGGTATTTAGCTGATAGTAGGTGTCCATTGTATACGTACACAGATGCGTGTTCCTTTCTGGTTTGTTAATTAGGCCGGTTGCAATTGGAAACGGCCGGTCAAATCCGGCATGGTTAAAATGCGATCACACACCAGACAGACAGGCAGGCAGGCAGTTTCGCAGTGACGGTCGGGGTGGGTGGTGATAATTGAGATGGGAGGTGAGGGGCAGGTGGCCGTGCAAGGCCAAGGCAGCTTCGAATCAAGTTCAAGAGTCTCCAACCCGAAACGCAGCATTAATTGCGGACAAAGGAAAGGCCAGGGGAGGATGCCGATGCCAATGCCATGCCGACCATGTCCGCATCTTCCTCCTCTTTTCTTTGATGGCTTCGCAAGTGTTCCGGGTAGATGTTAGGATGAATGGGCAATTGGGCATGGCATGTGATGCTCCGGATCCGGATCCGGATCCGGAGCCTTTACTGTATTATTAAAAAATTACTATTTAAATAGTTGTTTCAGTTTGACGCTTGCAATAGTATGATAATAAACACTGTAGACATAGAGCAATATTTACTATAGTAATTCACTATTTTCTTAGATACCACAGCGTTTGATCTAGATTGTTTGTTTTTATCAAGCGGTGAAAAGAAAGACTTGACATTGTGCTCCTCTGCATTAGCGGAGGACCCGCTTCCGTGATGCTCCTCCTTTCAAGTAAGGTCGCCACTGGCATGTCGTGCTTGAATTGGAGATTAGTAACAAGCACGCATAGAAAACTGCTGTTGCTTTCCAGTTGGTTCTTCCTAGCTGCAACAATACATGCATAGCTTAAGAATGTATTTGGTTGGGTGAACAAAATCAGATGGTGTATAATGGATGGGATGATCCTAGATGGTATCATACAATTTGTGTGTTTGGTTAGTGGGGTGAGATAATTCAATATTTTGTTTGGTTGCATAAATGAGATGGTTCAAGATGGTGTTTGTGAAGTTGAATGAATTGTATACACAAATGAGTATTAGCACGATTAATTATTAAAATATTAGTATAATTATTAAATTTACCTTAATTACAAAGGAGTATTTAACTAAATTAATTATTTTGACTATCTACTAATTGGTATGGCCCTCTGGTTAGTGACGTATACACGAAGGAGGGGTACAGGAGGGATGCGTTCGTCCTGTACTACGTGGTTACTATTTTTATAGAACCGTTAGATACAACATATTTAGAAAATATTATCATAATCTGTATAATCTATCCAAAATGAGTTGGTTCGTTTCACTCGACCAACACACATATATGCCCCGATTCATCGGACAAAACATACCCTCGATGACAAGTACTACTACCTAGCATTGGCGTGCGTAGGACCCAAAGTTAGATGCTGGCAGAGTTTATTGACTACTAGTTGTAAGTTGATTGAGATTTGCTAAACATCACTAGGACCAACTAGAATAAACCCCTCTGCTTTTAGCGAAGCAGAGACATCTTCAGAAGCACGGCGATTGAAGCAAGGAGAAGATGGAGAGGGGGGGAAAAATATACCCTCTAGAATATTGCTTGAGATCGAAAGATGTACAAGAGCTGGTTAGAAAGAATCAAATGCTGCCATCTTTGTTCCCAAGGTGCCTGTCACTTGATGCATCCTTGCATCTACCTTCCTTGCAAACAACCTCCATGACAATTTTTGCCCCCCGTCTGATTTCGCAAGCTTTTTCTTCCCTGGCATCGACAATATATTTGCACGTGATCGTGATTGATTCTAGTAAGTTTACTTGCACAGCCATCTGGAGGTGCAACATAAACTAATCAACGATGACGAAAGTAGTCTTCGGTGGCATTGGGTTAGCCCCTACTACTTTACCATCTCTAGATAATCCATCTGGCAAAGACAAACACTAGAAAAAGTTCACAATTTTAGTGATCCAATCCATGACATAATGCATCCATGATCATGCAATTTCGATTAAGAGCCTTTTTACGGTTTACTCTATTTAATACGTGTCATCTATTCTTTTTTATTTAATAGTGCAGATTAGTTAAGATTTAGTTATATTACACTGATAGTATAAGTAGTAGAATTCGATGAGTATAATTGCAATTCTCATATAGGATCACATGACACAAGAACAATATTTTTTAACCATAGTTAGAAAAGTCCATAATACCCGATGAAAATATTATAAATACAAAGAAAGATCTATTATACTTTTAACAAATAAATAATTAGATTTGATTTTTACTACTATAGTATAATATACTGTAAAATTTCTCACGATTAATTGGAAATGCATGGCCTGGTCAAACCCAGTGTGTCCGAAATGTCCAATACACTACTTTTATCCCAAGAGAACAAAAGACTGCACCGCTGTGCGCACGGTATTTAGCTGATAGTAGGTGTCCATTGTATACGTACACAGATGCGTGTTCCTTTCTGGTTTGTTAATTAGGCCGGTTGCAATTGGAAACGGCCGGTCAAATCCGGCATGGTTAAAATGCGATCACACACCAGACAGGCAGGCAGGCAGGCAGTTTCGCAGTGACGGTCGGGGTGGGTGGTGATAATTGAGATGGGAGGTGAGGGGCAGGTGGCCGTGCAAGGCCAAGGCAGCTTCGAATCAAGTTCAAGAGTCTCCAACCCGAAACGCAGCATTAATTGCGGACAAAGGAAAGGCCAGGGGAGGATGCCGATGCCAATGCCATGCCGACCATGTCCGCATCTTCCTCCTCTTTTCTTTGATGGCTTCGCAAGTGTTCCGGGTAGATGTTAGGATGAATGGGCAATTGGGCATGGCATGTGATGCTCCGGATCCGGATCCGGAGCCTTTACTGTATTATTAAAAAATTACTATTTAAATAGTTGTTTCAGTTTGACGCTTGCAATAGTATGATAATAAACACTGTAGACATAGAGCAATATTTACTATAGTAATTCACTATTTTCTTAGATACCACAGCGTTTGATCTAGATTGTTTGTTTTTATCAAACGGTGAAAAGAAAGACTTGACATTGTGCTCCTCTGCATTAGCCAGAGGACCCGCTTCCGTGATGCTCCTCCTTTCAAACGCCTGAGTCCCGGCACCTCCTTGCAATTCTTCAAGGGAATGAATTGTCTGTTGCTGCTGTTGTTTTTGCTCTTGTGGTGCTAGCGGCTGTTGCTGTGATCATTCAAATAAACCAGTTTGTGTTTTGATAATTGTGCTTAGTTTGATCATTTAGTAACTATTACTAGTAATTGGTTTTTGATGAGGACATCACTTCTACTGATATGAGCACTCTTTTTCTTGCTGCCATGAATGATGTGCAAGGTCCAATTACTCGGACACGTGCTCGTCAACTCAATTATCAGATAAATTCGTTTCTAGGATTGAGTTTATTATTTAAGAACTCTATGATGCTGCCTAATGGAGATGGTTTGCTTGTGCTTAGAAAATCTAGGAATGGACAGTAAGGAGTTGATGTACATCAAGGAAGGAGAAGGCAATAACAATGACCACAATTACAGCAAGAACTTCAGGACTTTAAAGACACCCTAAAGGAGATGTAGAATTTGTGGCCTCCAACTCAAAGAGTTTCGGCCACCTTCTACTTGGTGCTGCTCCACCTTTCCTTAGCCTACAAGGCTTGTATTCGAATCCCATGTAGCCCATATGGCCGATCACCTAGGGTTTAGGAGGCTTATTTGGCCCATGTAATAGGCTTATTTGGCCCATGTAGCCCATATGGCTGGTCACCTAGGGTTTAAGGTACTGTTCACACAGCACTATTTATATGTGAACATTGCCGCTGCCCCCTCCCGCTTCCTCCTTTACATAGTGGCCTCCATACATTAGTTTAAGTGGAGGGTTTTCTTTTTAGATTATTATGTATAGTAGTTTCGCAGCTCGTCGGTTTGAGGAACCCCAACTTTGTGAGCTTCATCACTATTCGCAATACAATTTTAGATTGCATCTTCTATTTTCCTGCTTGTGTTCTCGATTCGCATGCAGGAGATAGCTTTCTTGGCGAGATCAACCGCGTTCGGCACGGTTGATAACCATCGGAGCAGTGGTGTAGTGATTGTGAGGGGTTTGATCCATTTTGGTCGGAGCCTTTGGATCATCAACGTTGTGATCTCCACAATCGATATATCACTACCTTTCGGAAGATCGGGCCACAGTCACATTAGGTGGTATCAAAGCAAAGGTTGCCCGTTAGGTAATCACAATTCTTCCTCCTTTTAGATTAGTTGATGTCCATCATCCTAAAAACTCTAGAAAATTAGCCCCACAAAAATAATTTATTCGTCGTCTTCTTTCACTGTCCCATCACCTTTTGTGCCTTTGTAATTTTCGTTCTTGGATTCGCGTTGTTGAATTTGTGTTCTTTGTCTAAGTCGTGTTGCTGGTTTAGAGTCATGTTCTTGGTCTCTAGTCGTCACCCGCTGCTGCCATGCCGACACCAAACGCCTGTCGCAGCCACCAATTTTCCCTACCACCACCGCTGCTGCGGCGCTCCAAAGACCTTTTTGCTCGCGCACTCCAAGACCTTCTGCATGCACTCGTCTTCTGCGTGACAAACCCTAACCAAGATTGCTTTCTGTTTGTGACAGATAAAAAAATAGAAGGAAAAAAAAGAGAAAGAGCTTGTTTTCGTGCTGCTAGAAGGATTCATCTGACTTCGGCAACACGATGAAAAAATATATCAAAGTATATATAGAGAGAGTATCTTTTAATTATCTTTATACCCCTGCCTTCTACAAAAAGTTTGTGACCCATATACCCCCTAGACCCAGAAGATGATTTTGAAGAGTTTTGAGTCAAGGTCATATTCACGAAAAAAAGAAGCAATCGGGTTTGCTTGCATCCTTTGAATCCTTTGTGCTTGGTTCTTGGTATCAGTCAGCATTGTGTTAGGGCTAAGGACACTTTTAGACCAGCAACCATGACAAGTACTTTGGACCCTTATTCAGCTTTGCTAATCGGGTTATGGTTTTTGCTAATCCTTGCTACATATTTTGCATTCCGAGCTCCACATACTCTTGATCAGAACAGATCCCCTCTTGCAATCGTACCCACGCTCGATACGGTATCATGAACCAGCCACCGGCTGTACCACCAGCTGCATTGGTAAGAATACTTATAGGAGTGTGGTAAGATGCTTGAGAATGTGATTCCACCTTCCATCACCTAGTAGTTGATAGGGATAATACCTTTGTGTTGTCTTTTGTTTTCTCCTAACCATGATAGGTGACTCGTCTAATGAGAAAGAGTGTGTTTTAAAGGGAGAGCTCATAACACTTTTGAATGAACAACACACTACCATTAATGAGGACATCGACATAAAGCTTCAAGCTACTACGACCACATTGCAGCACTCAATCAACGATATTATTGCATCGCTCGCTACACACCTTGAAAGAATGGTGAATCAACCACCTAACAACGGATGCGAGTATGATCATGATACAACCCAGAATTTTGAGGTGGGAGATGATAATGAGAGGAGAAACCGCAATGCCGGCGTTGTTTTTGCTGACTAAGATGCACATCAACGACACCGTCTACATCACAACCATCACAGTATGAGAGGTAATAATTTTCAGCACCACAATGCTCATGTTAATGATGACTCATTTGCTAAAGTTAAATTTATCATACCATCTTTTGCGGGTGTTTATGATGCTAAAATTTATCTAGATTGGGAGATAGCAGTTGAACAAAAATTTAATGCCCATCTAGTTCCTAAGGTGCATAGAGTCAGACAAGCTACTGATGAATTTAAATATTTTGCTATCATTTGGTGGAATCAAGTAGTTAATTCTGGCTTAAAACCGGATACATAGGATAGATTGAAGGTAGCTATGCGTGCTAGATTTGTTACTCCTGCTTTTAAACGTGATATGCGTAAGAAATTACATCGCTTAGACCAAGGTAATAGATCTGCTGAGGAATATGATCAAGAACTACAAATAGGCATGCTGCATTGTAATGTTGTTGATGATAAGGAGGATAAGATGTCTCGCTTTTATAGGGGCTTAAGGTGTGAAATTCAGGGTATAGTTGATTACAAAGAGTATAATGATATCAATAGGTCTTTCCAACTTGCTTGTTTGGAAGAAAAGGAATTGCAGGGTAGGCAACAAAGGACAAGGAGCAACTTTGGAATTACGTCTACATCGAGATCGACACCGGGGCAAGCCAAGATAGCCCGCCTCCTGTTTTCAGTCTGTTGCCCCCTTCATGAGTAGGGCGCGTTCAGCAGCACCGCCCCCACCATCACGCACACCCGAGATGAGCAAATCTACTAGTGTGCAGGCACCAGCGCAGAGCTCTTCATCGGTTGCTTCCACAGGTCGTACTACGGGGATTGTGTACCACCGTGGTAAAGGGATGAGCCACGTCATGAAGAATTGCCCAAGTCAGCAAGCGTATATTGCAACAGAAGACGGTGGTTATATAAGTGCCAGTGATGTTGAGGATGAATATGCTCTTACAGCTAACCTTGCAGGTAATGATGATGATCATGAGGTAGATAGCGATGATGGGGAAATTTTAAGTGCCGCTGCTACGGATAATTATAGGACCATAATTGTGCAGCAAGTATTGAGCACTCAAAGGGAGCAAGTGGAGAAGCTTCAGCGTCATAATTTATTTCAGATGTTCCTCATCGTCAAGGACAACCGCATTCATATCATAATTGATGGCGGGAGCTATAATAACTTGGTGAATTCGGGTTTGGTCAAGAAGCTTGGCTTGACCACACGTGCACATCCTCACCCTACCACATTCAGTGGTTCAACAATAGCGGTAAGGTGAAGGTAACACAATCTGTGAGAGTGTATTTTTTCCATTAGTTCCTATCATGATGTTGCTGATTTCGACGTAGAGCCTATGCAAGCCTGCTCACTTTTATTAGGTTGTCTATGGGAATTTGATATTGATGCAACTCTTCATGGTAGAAGTAATAAGTACTCTCTTATGCACAAAGAAAAGAAGATAATTTTGCTACCTTTGACACCTGCTGAAATTGTGAAATGTGATAAAGGGATAACTAAAAATGAGAGGAAAGAAGCTGAATATGAATATAAAAATCAGCAAGTAGTGAAGAATGTTTTCTCACCTAAGAAGGAGAAATTGACACCTAGTTCTATGACTGAGGGAATTAAATTAAATGGCTGTGTCATGCTTGCAACCAAATATGATCTTGCTGAAATTTTTGATAAAGATATGCTATGCTATGCTTTGATATGTAAAGATGCTTTATTTTCACTTGATGATATATCTAGCTCTATGTCGTCTCTTGTCACTCACCTTTTTAGGCATATGAGGATGTGTTTCCAGCTGAGATAGGACCAATCTAGACTAAGGAAATTCAACGACAAGTCCAAGATCTTTTAGACCGAGGGTACGTACAAGAAAGGCTTAGCCCTTTGTGTTGTTCCTGTTCTTTTGGTTCCTAAGAAAGACGGTAGTTATCGTATGTGTGTTGATTGTAGAGCCATTAATAATATCATAATATGGTATCGTCATCCTATTCCTAGGTTAGACAACATACTTGATCGTTGAGTGGTTCTATTCTTTTCACAAAGATTGACTTGCGTGCGGTACCACCTGATTAGGATGAATTGAGAGATGAATGAAAAATAACATTTAAAACTAAGTTCGGGCTATATGAGTGGTTAGTGACGCCTTTTGGTTTAACTAATGCACCTAGCACTTTCTTCCGTTTGATGAACGAAGTTTTGCGTGCTTCATTGGAAAATTTATGGTGGTTTATTTTTGATGATATTCTGATCTATAGCAAGTCATATGAAGAACACCTGGATCATTTACGTGCTATTTTTAATGCTTTGAGAGATGCACGTTTGTTTGGTAACCTTGAAAAGCGCACCTTTTGCACGGGTCGAGTCTCTTTTATTGGTTATGTTGTTACTGCACAGGGCATTGAAGTTGATCAAGCCAAGATCGTCACTATCCAGAGTTAGCCGTCTCCTAAAACGGTCACACAAGTGCGAAGTTTTCTGGCTCATTGGTTTCTATCGCGTTTGTTCAGATTTCAAGACCCGCTACACCGTTGAATGAGCTTACAAAGAAGGGCATTCTTTTTTACTTGGGACACCATACAACAACAAGCTTTTGACACACGCCCCTTTGCTTCAACTTTTTGATTTCAGCAAGACTTTTAAATTAGAATGTGATACTAGTGGCATAGGTCTTGGTGGTGTGTTAATTTAAGAAGGAAAACATGTTGCTTACTTTAGTGAAAAATTTAGTGGTTCTAGTTTTAACTATTCTACCTATGATAAAGAATTGTATACTCTAGTTCAAACTTTGGAAACATAGCAAGATTATTTATGGCGGTTATATAAGTGCCGTGATGTTGAGGATGAATATGCTCTTACAGCTAACCTTGCAGGTAATGATGATGATCATGAGGTAGATAGCGATGATGGGGAAATTTTAAGTGCCGCTGCTACGGATAATTATAGGACCATAATTGTGCAGCAAGTATTGAGCACTCAAAGGGAGCAAGTGGAGAAGCTTCAGCGTCATAATTTATTTCAGATGTTCCTCATCGTCAAGGACAACCGCATTCATATCATAATTGATGGCGGGAGCTATAATAACTTGGTGAATTCGGGTTTGGTCAAGAAGCTTGGCTTGACCACACGTGCACATCCTCACCCTACCACATTCAGTGGTTCAACAATAGCGGTAAGGTGAAGGTAACACAATCTGTGAGAGTGTATTTTTTCCATTAGTTCCTATCATGATGTTGCTGATTTCGACGTAGAGCCTATGCAAGCCTGCTCACTTTTATTAGGTTGTCCATGGGAATTTGATATTGATGCAACTCTTCATGGTAGAAGTAATAAGTACTCTCTTATGCACAAAGGAAAGAAGATAATTTTGCTACCTTTGACACCTGCTGAAATTGTGAAATGTGATAAAGGGATAACTAAAAATGAGAGGAAAGAACCTGAATATGAATATAAAAATCAGCAAGTAGTGAAGAATGTTTTCTCACCTAAGAAGGAGAAATTGACACCTAGTTCTATGACTGAGGGAATTAAATTAAATGGCTGTGTCATGCTTGCAACCAAATATGATCTTGCTGAAATTTTTGATAAAGATATGCTATGCTATGCTTTGATATGTAAAGATGCTTTATTTTCACTTGATGATATATCTAGCTCTATGTCGTCTGCTGTCACTCACCTTTTTTAGGCATATGAGGATGTGTTTCCAGCTGAGATAGGACCAATCTAGACTAAGGAAATTCAACGACAAGTCCAAGATCTTTTAGACCGAGGGTACGTACAAGAAAGGCTTAGCCCTTTGTGTTGTTCCTGTTCTTTTGGTTCCTAAGAAAGACGGTAGTTATCGTATGTGTGTTGATTGTAGAGCCATTAATAATATCATAATATGGTATCGTCATCCTATTCCTAGGTTAGACAACATACTTGATCAGTTGAGTGGTTCTATTCTTTTCACAAAGATTGACTTGCGTAGCGGTACCACCAGATTAGGATGAATTGAGAGATGAATGAAAAATAACATTTAAAACTAAGTTCGGGCTATATGAGTGGTTAGTGACGCCTTTTGGTTTAACTAATGCACCTAGCACTTTCTTCCGTTTGATGAACGAAGTTTTGCGTGCTTTCATTGGAAAATTTATGGTGGTTTATTTTGATGATATTCTGATCTATAGCAAGTCATATGAAGAACACCTGGATCATTTACGTGCTATTTTTAATGCTTTGAGAGATGCACGTTTGTTTGGTAACCTTGAAAAGCGCACCTATTGCACGGATCGAGTCTCTTTTTTTGGTTATGTTGTTACTGCACAGGGCATTGAAGTTGATCAAGCCAAGATCGTCACTATCCAGAGTTAGCCGTCTCCTAAAACGGTCACACAAGTGCGGAGTTTTCTCGGGCTCGCTGGTTTCTATCGGCGTTTTGTTCAGGATTTCAGCACCCCCGCTACACCGTTGAATGAGCTTACAAAGAAGGGCATTCTTTTTTACTTGGGACACCATACAACAACAAGCTTTTGACACTCTCAAAGATAAGTTGACACACGCCCCTTTGCTTCAACTTTTTGATTTCAGCAAGACTTTTAAATTAGAATGTGATACTAGTGGCATAGGTCTTGGTGGTGTGTTAATTTAAGAAGGAAAACATGTTGCTTACTTTAGTGAAAAATTTAGTGGTTCTAGTTTTAACTATTCTACCTATGATAAAGAATTGTATACTCTAGTTCAAACTTTGGAAACATAGCAGCATTATTTATGGCCCAAAGAGTTTGTAATACATTCTGATCATGAATCTTTGAAGCATATTTGAAGTCAAACCAACATGAACCGTAGACATGCTAAGTGGGTTGAGTTTATTGAGTCTTTCCCATTGTCATTAAACATAAAAGGGCAAAGAAAATGTAATAGCTGATGCTTTGTCTAAGAGATGTACCATACTTTCACAATTTGACTTCAAAATCTTTGGATTAGAGACAATAAAAGAGCAATATGCGCATGATGCTGATTTTAAAGATGTGTTGCTCAATTGTCAAGAGAAAAAGGGTTGAAATAAATTTGTGGTGTATGATGGGTTCGTGTGCCGTGCTAACAAACTATGCATTCCAGCTAACTCCGTTCGTCTTTTGTTGTTACAGGAGGCGCATGGAGGAGGATTGATGGGTCACTTGGCGTGAAGAAGACCTAGGAGATTCTGACCAACCACTTTTATTGGCCAAATATGAGGTGTGACGTCAAACGCTTCATTGCCAGCTGCATCACGTGCTAAAAAGCTAAGTCACGACTTAATCCCTATGGTTTATACATGTCTCTTCCTGTTCCAAGCACACCTTAGAAAGATATTTCTATGAATTTTGTTTTAGGGCTGCCTAGGACAAAGAAGGGGAGGTATAATATTTTTGTTATCATGGATAGATTATCTAGGATGGCTTATTTTATATCATGTCATAAAAGTGATGATGCTACAAATGTTGCTTATTTGTTCTTTAAGAAAATTGTTCGCTTGCATGGTATTCCGAATACGATAGTTTCAGATTGTGATGCTAATTTTTTAAGTCATTTTTGAGAATTTTGTGGGCTAAATTAGGGACTAAGCTGTTATTTTTCACTACTTTTCATCCCCCAACCGATGAACAAAATGAGGTAGTCAAAAGAACATTGTCTACTATGCTTAAGGTTGTGCTTAAAAAGAACTTAAAAATATGGGAGGAATATTTGCCTCATGTGGAATTTGCTTATAATCTCTCGTTGCATTCTACCATAAAGAAGTGCCCTTTTGAGATTGTTTATGGTTTCATACCTCGTGCATCTATCAACATGTTGCCTCTTCCAGCTTCGGAGAAGGTAAATTTTGATGCGCAACAACATGCTTATTTGATATTTAAGATGCATGAGACAACTAAAGAGAATATTGAGATCATGAATGCTAAATATAAAGTTGCTGGTAGTCAGAGACGCAAACATACTACTTTTGAACCTGGTGATTTTGTGTGGTTACACTTGCGTAAAGAACGATTCTCTGAATTGAGAAAGTCTAAACTCGTGCCTCGTGCAGATGGTCCTTTTAAAGTGCTTGAATGTATTAATGATAATGCATATAAGTTAGATTTGGCTACAGATTTTGGAGTTAGCCCCACCTTTAACATTGCAGATTACGATCTTTCATAGGCGCATAGGATGAGCTTAAGTCGAGGACGACTCCAATTCAAGAAGAGGAGAATGATAAGGACATCACTTCTGCTGATATGAGCACTCCTCTTCATGCTGCCATGAATGATGTGCAAGGTCCAATTACTCAGGCACGTACTCGTCAACTCAATTATCAGGTAAAATTATTTTTAGGGTTGAGTGTATTATTTAAGAACTCTATGATGCTGTTTAATGGAGATGGTTTGCTTGTGCTTAGGAATCTAGGAATGGACAGTAAGGAGTTGATGTGCATCAAGGAAGGAGAAGGAAATAACAATGACCACAATTCCAGCAAAGACTTCAAGGCTTTAAAGCCACCCTAAAGGAGATGAAGAATTTGTGGCCTCCAACTCAAAGAGTTTCGGCCACCCTCTACTTGGTGCTACACTACCTTTCCTTAGCCTACAAGGTTTGTATCCAAATCCCCTTAAGGGTTAGTTTGAGTCAAACTTTGTAATAGACTTATTTGGCCCATGTAGCCTATATGGCCAGTCACCTAGGGTTTGGGGGTACTGTTTATACAACACTATTCATACATGAACAGTACCACCACCCCCTCCCTCTTTCTCCTTTACATAGTGGCCGCCATCCCTTAGTTTCAGTGGGGGTTTTTCTTTTTAGATTATTCTGCGTAGCAGTTTCACTGCTCGTCGGTTTGGGGAACCCCAACTTTGTGAGCTTCCTAACTATTCGTAATATAATTTCAAATTGCATCTTCTACTTTCTTGCTTGTGTTCTCGATTCGCATGCAGGAGATAGCTTTCTTGGCGAGGTCAACCGCGTTCGGCACGGTTGATAATCTTCGGAGCAGTGGTATAGTGATTGCGAGGGGTTCGATCCATTTTGGTCGAAACCTTTGGATTATTAACGCCGTGATCTCCACAATCGATATATCACCACCTTTCAAAAGATTAGGCCACAACCACATTAGTTTTTACCTGGATTACTCGACAGTGACTTTGTTTATGTAGTAGGAAAAACATGGGATACCGTTGGTAAATGGAACCACCCAACCCAAGGCGGTTCAACCAAACTCCAGAGCTGATTAGATCGACCATAGCGTGTTTGTACATTCGAGAACCATTCCATTCGGACAGCATGATGGCTGCTCCAATTCACAACCGTGGTCACGTCAAATGTGACAATGCACCTTGTTGCTCTCTCGTCTTGACATTTGAAGCTGGACCAAAGCCTACCTGTCGCTGAAAACGCATGTATGAATGAACCTTGTTGCCCCCTCCATATGCTTGGACCATACCAAGGGTTGCAAACCACACATACAAATTACAAACACATGGAGGCCATATGACCTACTACTAACAACTGCTAGTATGGTCTAAGGCTCTTAAGCTCTTTCATGAGCTTTAGACGAGTCACAAGACAGGCAGGCATGCGTGCATGACCCAGTCCTTTTTAATTTCTTTTCCATGATGGAGTGCATGCATATGATTCAATGTTAGTAGTATCCTACATGCCATTTCCAACACGGGCACGTCATCCGAGCTGTATTTGGAGCAATCCCAGTGTATGGGATGGCTTTTAGCCTGAACATGCAAAGGGTGCTCCGTGTACGGTTTCACGGCCTCTCAGGCCAATGCATCCCTGCGTGTAAAATTGCTCCATTACTTTGTGTTCGCCTTTTCTTGAAGGCCGCCCCTCGCTTTCCTGCCGGCTCCATTACGTTGCACACGACATGTTAAACGACCTTTCAAACAAGCGAAATGTGAATTAAAGGCCGTCTTTGCGAGTGAGTGCTCTGCTCGGAAATCTTTCTTGTTCGCAAAATCGCATCCCTTTCTCTGTTTCCCCCCCTCCTCTGCCTCCCTTCATTTCTGCCATGTCTTTACCTGTAGCAGCTGAAATGTGAACGGAATCGTGTGCTTGGCGCGTGCGACATGCATGCTTCACGCAGACGCGCACCACCAAAACCAGCCGCGAGGTAGGCCTCGTGGGTTCCAACGTACTCCAAGCGATCGATAGAGTCACCGAGCTCTGCTCTCTTGTCTGGGCCTGAACTTTGACAGCAACGAGTAAGGCGTGAACCATAGCCGCCCAAGCATGCACGCCTGTTCGACCTCGACGTCATGCGATTTACCCAGATTCTCTACGTCTTTTCGGTTTGTTTTGAGCAGAGCATCGCTACGCGCACGGACATCCAGCGTATTTACTAGCAGTAGCCTAGTGTTGCCCCCCTTTTTTTTTTTATCTTTTTGAAATTTCATGGCATGGGTGAGTTTGCATTGAGACCGGGATGAGTTTCCAGTGGTGAGAATGCAGAGGTGTGTCCCTGTAATCTGACCAGATCGGCAGTCGTCGTCGTCAGCTGCCCGTCTGTTATAACACTTGCTGTCCCTTAATTGATCGACAGAGTTCTTGCCTTCTATATTTTGTATTTTTTTTTTAAAAAAAATAACAATGCAGAGGTGAGTAACTCCTAATCCAGGTTACACCCGCAGAAGAAAAGGGTGAAAAAAACACCCTTATTAAAAAAACTTTGTGGATCTGAATTAGGGATTCAAAAATCGCCGATAATCGGTCCGATTATCAGTTTACCGGTGGGTCCCGGTAGAAGTTCAAACCGGCGCCGAAATTTCCAGTTTAGTTGAAATTTGTCCTAATTTGATTGAATTTTGCTCGAATTTGATTTTTTTAATTTAAAATCCGAAAATTTTGAAAAAAAATTGAAAAATTTAGGCCAAAATTTTTCCGATTATCGGCCTTACCGGCCACCCCCGGTATTTTTTTTTGAATCGGTATTGAAATCACTGGTACTCTGGATGCATGTAGCCCCAGCATCATGTGCTATTGGATACATGACTTAGACTGGCTAGTCATGTTTTCTAATTTTGTATACAATTTCATTTTCTGATGCCAAGAATATCTCTAAAAATCACTTGAAACCTTCTAGCTACCGGGCTTATTATGGATCATGACTGCCAAGCTGCCTTTATAAGATGGCAACTTGGCAACAATTGGCGCCATAAGAATGGAAAATAAAAAGAGAAGGCTTAGCAGACATGCGTGCAAGCATGTCTAGTACTGACGATTGGTATTATTCTACTCTAGTATTTTGCTTTGAAACTGGGTTGCTGTCCGAATACATGCATGCATGCATGTGCAAGGCTCGCAATGGAGAATACGGTTACAACTTCTTTGAGCTGACGTGAACGGCGGTAACCATTATAAATCGCGGTGGTGGACCTCACTTGATTGAACTGCTTGAGAATCTGACCAAATTTACCAGGTCAATTACTAAGAAATCGCATTTGTTTGCCCGGTTCAAAGAACGCCTACATGTCGCCGTATGGTATTTCTAGTCCTCTACCCGGGAGGAGAATGCGTACAATACAAAGCAATCATGCGTGATTTATTGGTGAGAATAGTATTTGTGTCATTTTCGTGAAGAAATTGCTTCTCAAGAGTGAGCAGGAAAATAAACAGCCATTGTTTGCTAGTCTCTATCTCATTAACTTAACATGTATCCATCTTCAATTATGCAAGAGCAAATACATAATGAAAACGAAAAGTAAAAAAAAAAAAAAAGGAAAAAGAGGGACACTATTATTATCGTTTTGAAAGGGCGATTAAGAATCACACTGCTGGAAATCTATGTGTACCTGGTGTCGTATGATTGTGCTTTGCTAGTTATTGTTTTGGGGGGTTTAATTGTTGTGTGTATCCTGTAGGATCACACACCCTTTATTTATAGTTCCAAAGTCGAGTTCGACTCTAATACAACAGTAGAGTCCGACTCTAATACAACATGCTATTTAGTTCTAACATAAACTCTCCAACACTCCCCCTCAAGATGGGCCGAAGATATCGATCATACCCATCTTGTTACATATTGTAGCACCATCACTAGGATCTAACCCTTTAGTAAAATAGTCAGCCAATTGTTCACCAGACTTGACATACTCCAACTCCAATATTCTGCCATTAGGCTTTTCCTTGATAAAAAATCTATCAATCTCAATGTGCTTGGTACGATCATGCTGAACTGGATTGTTAGCAATGTTGATTGCAGATTTATTATCGCAATGCAATACTAAGGGATTATTCCTCCATATTCGAAGCTCGGACAATAAACTTTCATCCATATCATTTCACTCACACTCAACGTTATTGCTCTGTACTCTGCCTCTGCAGTAGACCGAGCCACAACCTCCTACTTCTTGCTTCTCCATGACACTAGGTTACCTCCCACAAAGATGCAATATCCAGAGGTAGACCTCATGTCATCCACACTACTCGCTCAATCAGTATCGCAATACCCTTCTACATTCAGATGTTGATTCTTCCTGAACCAAAGGCCTTTCCCAGGGCTGTTCTTCAAATATCGCAGGATTCGATAGACAACATCCATATGTAATGTTCTGAGATTAAGCATATATCGACTAACCACACTCACTGCATATGAAATATCAGGTCTTGTATGACACAAATAGATGAGACGCCCAACAAGTCTATGATAAACTTTCTTGTCAACTCGATCTCCTCACTCAACACATAGCTTGTGATTCCTATCAATATGTGAAGCAGTAGGGCGACACCCAAGCATACCTGTTTCTGCCAGCAGATTAAGGACATACTTTCTCTGGGAGAGAACTATACCATTCGAAGAATGGGCAATCTCAATCCCAAGAAAGTATCGGAGAGGTCCAAGATCTTTCACCTCAAATGCTTCTCCCAATTTTTTATTCAAGGACTGGATTTCCTCGACATCATCTCCAGTAATCATAATATCATCAACATAGACTGCCAATATAGTGATATGCGATCCTCTATGCTTATAAAACACAGTACGATCTCCATTGCACTGAGAATAGCCCATACTACAGACTGCACGCCTGAATCTATCAAACCACGCCTTTGAAGACTGTTTCAGACCGTATAAAAACTTCTTAAGTTTACACACCTTCCTCTCGGTCTGCCTGTTTTCAAAACCTAGAGGAATCTTCGTGTATACCTCCCCTTATAAATCACCATGTAGAAAAGTATTCTTCACATCCAACTGATGTAGAGGCCATCCAAAGTTAGTCGTACATGAGATCAACGTTCTTACCGTACTCATCTTTGCCACCGATGCAAAGGTCTCATCATAGCCTATCCCATATGTTTGACTATAACCTTTTGCAACCAACCGTGCCTTGTATCTCTCTATCTTGCCTTCAGGAGTTTGCTTAATTGTGAACACACATTTGCATCCTACAACCCTTTTTCCTGCTAGAAGTGGAACAAGATCCCATATCTTGTTCTTTTGAAGTGCACCAAGTTCCTCCTTCATGGCATCTTTCCACTTAGGATCCTGCTTAGCAGCTCGTCAATCCTTCGGAACATGCACGGTCTGAAGAGATGCAATGAATGATTTGTATGCAGGTGAAATATGAGAATATGAGATGAAATTTGCAATGTCATGCTCAAAGCCATACCGGACTGGAAGCTTTCCTGTATTAGATCTAGTTTCCCTACATTGTGCAAGTGGTAACTCTAGATGGGAGTGATTAGAATTAACATTACCAGTCGCCCCAAGGGGGGGGCAAGGAACTTGATGGAGAAAGACCTGAGGAGAGATTTGGGACTGGATCAACTGGCTGGGCTGGCTGTTCAGAAAGCTCTTCCGTTGATGGCTGCTCGGATGTTGACTCTCTTTGCTTCTCCCCTGTTTCCCAAAGCGTCTTCACTGATAAACCTTTAATTCTTTTGGATCTCTTGCATATTCCGTTAGGTTTGGACACGGAATTGTCCCCACAATGACTTCTTCTTCTCGTTGACTCTCCTTGTTTCCCCCTCTCGACTACCACCCTCATGATAGGAGATAACTCCAAAAACTGATCAAGAGTATCTTCACTCATGTAGTAAGGCTCAAACTCCCGGAATGTCACATCCATACTTACGAACAACTTTCGTTCCACTGGGTTCCAACATCTATAGCCCTTTTGACTTGGTGAATAGCCTATAAAGATGCATTTCAATGCCTGTGGATCCAGCTTGCCAACTGCTGGTCGGTGATCTCGTACAAAACACACACAGCCAAACACCTTGGGAGGTATCTTGAACTCCCGCAGACCCAAAAGAAGTTCAGCTGGAGACCTCATCCCGAGTATTCGAGACTAGGGGTGGCAATCGGGCGCGGCGGGTACTGGTAGTGCTCGCCCATACCCATACCCGCGACCCCGAATTCCCCCTACGGGTATACCCGCGAAAGGCGACGGACGGAAAACTCGCCCATGCCCGTCGCCCACGGGCATGCCCGTTTACCCGCGAATAATGCATCGTTGCCCGTGGGTACCCATCGCCCGCGGACATGCTTGTTACCCGCAAGCAATGCATATATCAAGTTCATCATAATTCACACATCAATGGTGCATCACACATTCGACAACTAATAAAGTTCATTACAATTCACATATCATGTTCGACGAGACAGCTAATCAAGTTCAACAAATAAAATAAAAATACAAACTGACATAGTTCCTTACACATGCGGGTAGGTTACGGGTAATCGGGTGAAGCGGGTACAGGTGGAGCTTACCCATGCCCACGCCTGTTTACCCGATGGGCAAGGAATTGTGCCCGTTTTCATGCCCGTGGGCAAAGAAAGACGTTCATACCCGCCTTCATTAGGGTATTCGCTCGCGGGCACGCAGGTAATCGGGCACAATTGCCATCCCTATTCTAGACGGCATGCGGTTGATGAGATATACTACCTTCATTACTGCCTCGCTCCATAATACATTTGGCACATTCATCTGAAACATGAGTGAACATGCTACTTCCAACAAATGTCGATTCTTCCTTTCAGCCACTCCATTCTGAGGTGGGGTTCCAGGACAAGTAGTCTGATGAAGTATCCCCTCATCTGAGAGATATGCTGCAAACTCCTTATCGACATATTCAGTTCCATTATCTGATCGAGGAATCCGAACTTTTGCATCAAACTAAGTGGCAATCATCCTATGGAAGTCCTGAAAACATCGAAGGACCTCGCTCTTGTGTTTCATCATATAAATCCAAGTCATACGAGTATAGCAATTAATGAATATGACAAACCACTTAAAACCACCCACAGAAGTAACTGAGCATGGACCCCAAACATCCGAATGTATTAATATAAAAGGTTCATAACTCCGAAGACCAATGCTACTATATGTAGACCGTGTATGCTTTTCAAACTCACAAGCATCACACACAAGTTTACTCTTGTCTACCCTCTTGAACAAATCAGGGTATAACTAACTTAAACTCTCAAATGATAGATGTCCTATGCGACGATGATGTAATAAGACTTCTCCATCGATTTCTCCTATAGCCACAGCCAATGCCGTATCAACCTGATCCATGTACCACAGCCCATTACGCCTTATTCCAGTCCCAATCCTCTTCCCAGTTCTCTTCTCCTGTAACAAACACGAATCCTCATCAAATTTGACAGTGCATTTGAATTGGTCAATGATAGAACTGACTGAAAGAAGTTTGACTGAAAAGGAGGGAACATGCAAAACGGAGGATAGACCAATGGATGGTGTGCACTCTACAGATGCTACACCCTCAATAAGCTGGGAGGTTCCGTCAGCTGTTTGAACAGTTTCAGAATGAGTATATGAGGTGTAAGATGTGAAAGCACTAAGTGAACCTGTGACATGCTTGGATGCTCATGAGTTTATGATCTAATCAATATGAGAGTGCTTATATGTGGATGCAAGTGCATGTGCCTGAGTACCTTCGTCTACGTAGGCGTAGTTTGCAAAGTTACCAAAGGAGGTGGAATCATGAGAAGTTTCCAATGCCTTTCCCTGCTGCCACTTTTCCCACTGCATAACTTGCTCGCCTGTCAGAGTAACAGACGTGTTTTCCTCTTTTAGGACCACATTAGCCCTGGGCCAACTTGGCCCCTTCCTCAACCTCCACGATCTCCACCTCGGCCTCCACAACCACCACGACCTCCACCTCCACCTTCATACTGTGGAGAGGGACAAGCACAGATCAGATGTCTTCTCATCCTACAGTTGTAGCACTCTCTATCATCAGGTATGGCGCATGCGGATCTGACCGGGTTGTTGTCCCCCATTACTCGTAGTCGAACTTTCTCCTACACCATATCCGAAATAGCATCCTCCATTGTAGGCAAATTTACCAAGTGAAATATGGCAGCCCTTCTACTCTCAAACTTTGGATCCAGTCCCTTTAGAAAGTGTGTAACTCGTCCGCGTTGCAGCCACACCCTACCAGCCTCAATATCACCAGCACATGTCAACTGCAGTGGATCATAATGATCTAAATCTGCCCGCAATTGCTGCAGTTCACTAGCATACTCCTTGACAGTCTTCTCCTCCTGTTTCAGGGCTTCCACCTTGCCCTGGACTTCCACCATTATCCTCACATTTCCTGTCCCGGAGTACATGTTGCTTAGCGTCTTCCACATTGCTGGTGCACTCTGTATCATCTCCACCATCCGAGCGATGGATGAAGACATCGAAGTTAGCAACCAAGCTACCACCACAGAATTGGTAGTATTACACATCCTCCAATCAATGCTCGCTTTGTCTGCAGGCTCAACACAAGTCTCCTGCAGGTAGTGTTCCGCCCCCTTCGTCCTCAAAATTAGCCGAGCCCTTCTAGACCAACTCGGGTAATTCCTATTTCCTTCCAATTTTACATTATTTGACATCAGCTCCAGCTTTAAGTCGGATGACCCTGTACCAGCCATCGGACCTATCATACCTGTCGCGAAGAGATGTTGTAATATGCTTCTCATGTCACATTGAATTACTAGCGGGGAAGTAGTATCAACAAATGTCTTCCTTGCAGCCTCAATTTCCTGAGGGGTCATCTTCTCAAACAACCAGAGCTATGCCAATCAATATCAAGATATGGCGCGCATATCTTCCACGATCACGGCAACCCTTCACGTATCAATATTCTGTCGAATCTCGATGTTTTCTTTTACCCAATCAAACATAACTGTAACCTCCCCTTTTTTAACCGTACTTTTCCTTCAGCGGTCGGTTTGATTCTTCCGCTCGGCCTTCCACTCGGCCGACCAGCGCCTCCTCCTCCCCGGTCAAAACACAACCGACCGCTCGGCACGATCGACCGCTCGGCTTCTTCTTCTGCTCGACCTTCCCTTCTTCTTCGGCCGACATTCCTTCCTCCGCTCCTCTTTCTTCTCTGGCAGATGTAGCCGAGACTACTTCCTCTCTTCCTCCACCCAGATCGAGTCACCGAGACTACTCCCTCTCTTCTTCAGATCCAGATCAAGCTTCAGATCGAGCCTTCACCAACGACTTCCTTCTCTGCTCCCCCTCTTCTTCGGTGCTCCCGCGTGCCGCACCGTGGTGGTGGCTCGGGTGGGCTGGCGGCGGCCCGGTGGCCTCGGCCCGAGGCGGCTGTGGCCCGCTGCAGGTGTTGAAGACGACTAGCGACGACGGCGGTGGATGGCGATGGCGACGGCTAGGGTTAGGGATGAGATCGGGTAAGCTCTGATACCATATTATTTTGGGGGTTTTAATTGTTGTGTGTATCCTGTAGGATCACACACCCTTTATTTATAGTTCCAAAGTAGAGTCCGACTCTAATACAATAGTAGAATCGGACTCTAATACAACATGCTATTTAGTTCTAACATAAACTCTCCAACACTAGTGTACGCCTCCAATGTCACACACTCACTCACACACGCATGACAAACATAACCAGTCAGCAGCGTGGCATGATGATCATAGTGGTGGCCTGGTGGGTGCAGTGGCCTGGTGATCTGATCGGTCTGGGTCTGGGTCATGACAGCTCACATCTACCCCCTGCACTGATGCAAGAACAAGCGTTGCTATAGACTACCCCTTTGCCTCTTAATCTTGTTTAGTTTTGCTCACGGATTTTTATTTTATGTTTGATTGCTTGATCCAACGGACGGACGGTCCAAAAACACGTGCAGTCCTCACCCTCTCCATCTGTCCTTGTACACGCTCCCCAGCCTTGTGCTAGCCGTCCACCTCGTTTGTTTGCAGTAGAGATGTTACGATTGTTTTTATCGTCTCGTCGTTCTATGCCTTGTACTAGCTTGCATTGCGCCTTGCCATTGTGAATGGAGTCGCGCCTGTCTGGAGCATTGAGCCTAGAAAAGGAGAAAGCTAGATAGATACATTGTGTGTGCTGCTGATAAGGACTTTTCAAGGTACCGGCCTCTCATGTATTTGTAAAAAGGAAAGGGCAGTCTGGGGTCAGGTTTGCTCAATTGCTTATTCTCATCATCGCTCATCAACTTAATCAAATGGAGGCCATTAGCTTGGTGTTTCAGAAATGAGTTGGATACGTCAACCAGAGGTTGTTGCCACCCTCAATAAGACACGGCACTTGCAAAATTCTGCAGCTGGAAGGGTCAGCACGCAGATCACCATCTTCTCAACAGAACGCAAGAGTATTAAGTAGGAAGCCACACTAGCCGAAAGATTTACACAATGGCAATATTCTGCTGTCATGAATGGCACACGGAGATGAAAACCCGGCCGGTTACCATCGGTAACCGGATTTACCGGTGAGTCGGAATTCGAAATATCGGTCGGGAAACTTCAAATTCAAATTCAAATTTAAAATTTTGGCAAAAATATCTTAAATTAAAATTTATTTGAACGAGTTTTTTTTCCGAAAATTTCGGTTACCGGCCGCCCGGCGGGATTCCCTCCGGAACCGGTTTTTTGATCCCTGGCGTGCGCACACACAACCTTTCGAATCACATCGTCCAGCTATTGGGCATGACAAGTACAGTCTCCCATTTACAGATCTGCTCATCGTTTTCTTCATAGAACCGATTCAGAAGCAAAGTATGTATGTTACTATTACCCTTTTCACCACTGCCATTAATTAACAAAGGAACATCAGAATTCCCCATCGCCACCCAAAAGATCCAAAGGACATTAACACAGTTTTGTGTAGGGGACCCTAACAGGAATAGGCAAGCTTCATGTGACATCCTTAAATACCAAAAAGAACAAATGAAAGCAATCAAACCAAATCAAAGAAAGAGGGGCTAGTCTCTGGTAAGATTGGTCAGAGGACAACAAACAAAGGCAGGAAGTGAGGGAGTGAGGGAGGGAGGAGAACCAAATTCCCATGACACTCCAAACCCCACCACCTCATGCCCAGTCCCAGTGTGTATTTATTTCCCCATGCTTTAAGGAAAGAAGAGACCAAAGAGATCTGAACAAAGTGGGGGAGCAGCCTCCTTGCAGGAAAGAGGAGGTGTGATGCCAATGAAGAGATCGTGCAACAGCAATTAAATTATATGCCCCTTCAAATGGCAGGCTGGTGCCACAGTGTCTGCCTCATGCAGTCCGGTTTCCAGAGATCACTCCACCCAATCAAACAAGCAAGCATTATTGCTGCTGCCCTGATAATTTTTACAAGAAAATGTCAATTGAGGAATCGGATAGATTCACAGGTATAATAATGGGAAATTGCAGACAAAAAAAATTGTCAAGAAAGTATACTCCAACAACTGGCAAGATATGCAAGTGGCATGATGCATCTGCCTGAACTGCCCACATGACACTTCAACAGTACAGAAGCTTTCAATTTTAACAACAGATTCCAAACAATTTGATTAGGGGATTGGCATGAGTCAGGCAAACTGCACAAACAACCTCATTTCTAGCACTAATGCGCTTTCACAAATTCTCACGAATCATGGCCATCACCACTAGGGCCTAGGAGTACTGTCTGTCTCTACTTAATGTAGTTCTCAAATCAAAGCATATGGGCGTTGTCAGAGCGCTCCTTTCCTTTGGCCCCAAGCTCTCACTCTTCTCCATCCTCCTCCCCGCTCTTTAGCCCACCACCTACTCTTCTGTTGCTCCCATTACCATCCTTGTCTTCGTTCTTTTCCATCCTTTTCTTGCCTTCCATTCTCTCTCTCTTTTTTTTTCTTTCCCTCTTTCATATCCTGCTTCTTGGTTGGATAAACATCACAGGCTCGCATACAGCTTGGTCTTTTGGACTTTAATTATAGTAAGTGATGCTACGGGAGACTGACGAGTGTTTCCTGGAGGAGCACCAAACCCGCCAATCACCATCACATGCACTGCCTTTATATTATCACACTCTTCTGATCCTTCTCATGTGAGCAAACCCAAGGCCACCCCCTTCTCTGGTTTCAACAGCACCCCCTGTCTCTCCAATCTTGCTTCCTATTCCCTCTCACTACATGCTTGTCTGACTCCCCTTGTATGTGTGCAATCTTTAAGAAGTGTGTGTGTGAAACATCATAAGTGAGTGACTGCACACTGAAACAAAGCTGAGGGCATCCCAGCTATCCCCCCGCGGGGCCCAGGTTCATGCTGCCTCAGCTAAACTAACACGTTCGGTGGATTTGCAAGCTATATCTATCTACATGACCCTAAAAAGTTCCAAAGAGACGGTTATCCTACGATGCATGCATGTCTGTATCACTTTATTCTTAATTTTGACCGATAAATCCTGCAAATTCAAGCAGCTTCTCTCTCTTATCAGTGGAGACAATGTCTTGATCACCAGTCTACTCTAGCCATTAAGCAAAGCAAGCAGGCAACACTAGGCGTGAAAGCATTAAGCAACAGTGGATGAGTACCAGAATGGCATTGGCATTGGCATTGGCATTGGCATGGGCATGGGCATGTGCATTGGCCCTTCCCTATGCGCGCGGCTCCATGTCACTAGGTAGCTAGGTTCCTTCCCCACCATGCATGGCCGGGGCTCTGACCTCAGATTTGTTTCTACTGTCCACCGAAGCGCGCAAGCAGATGCAGCAGCGGCAGCTCCACAATTACTCCTCCGGAAAGAGATCATCTCCGTTATTAATGCATATAGCTACAGTACAGCCCATTTCAAGGCATGTGATTAGAAATCAACGCCCTTGATCATCTGCTACAGAGGTCCGCTGAGATAGTGCTGTGGCTCAATTCTCTGCGGTACCGAATTACTACAGTGCACAACCAAAACTTGGCCTTCCGTTTTCCATCCAAAGTCTATTGACTGCAGACAATCTGTGTCCCAGCCTCCTGGCAGGGAGAGAGAGAGAGAGAGAGAGAGAGAGAGCTGAGTCAGTGAGATACCTAAATTGTGATGGACCAATATTATTGTCAATTAACGTGTGCCCCCTGGCATGCCCTTCCAAAGGGTCGGCCCTGCTGTGCTTGCCCATCGAGTCCACTGCAGCGTTGCACTGTCTTTTGATGCCATTCTAATGGGAGCCAGGATCGAGGCCAGCCCGGCCAGCCCAGCGCTCGCTCACCGACTGATGCAACAACTTGCATGCATAGGGACGCTGTGTCTGGGCTACTGGAGTCTGGAGAGGAAAAGAGGAAAGAAAAAGATAGAAAGGGTCGCCATTGAAGACAGGAATTAATTTGGACTTCGCGAAGCAAAGGCAGGCAGCCAAACCCTTATCCACCAGACTTGATGGCAATCACATGAAGTGAGCAATGCTGTCAATTTACGACTATCTTGTCATTTCTTTTTTCACCGGGCATACAAAATAGGGTGCGGTACCTGTTTTTTCTTAGAAATTCAGGTATATTTTGGACCGTATGATTACTTTTATCCTAATAGCTAATACATCTTCCTCTCCCAACACCAGCGTTTCCGTTACCAGTTTTTTTTACCGGGGCACTGATAAATCCGGTTTGACTGATTTTTGGTTTTTTTGGCAAATTTTGGCCAAAATTTTCAAATTGAATTTTAGAAAAAATTGCTCAAATTTTGTTGAAAAAATTGGTCAAATTTTGGCCGAAAATCGGTGAGCTAACTAACTGTATTGGACCGAAATAGCGACTAGAGGGGGTTGAATAGGAGCACGATCTATTTTTCACCTTGATCGGATTCAACACGTTTTTTTACTCCAATAGCTATGAGAGCTATGAAGACCAAAGTACAAGCATAGCAGATGACTTGTATTCACAATGAGTTGGGCGATCGAAACTCCGAAGCAAAACAACCAAAAACACAAAAAAAAAAACTCAATTCACAATGAGTTAGGCGGTCAGACCTCTCAACATGGGTGGTCTGACCTCTCCATGGATGGTCTGACTTCTCCAAGGGGACCGTCTGACCTCCAGCACGGTGAACAGTAAAATCAACCCGAAAATAAAATCATAAATAGGTCTAACTTTTGATCCACAACTCCAAACTTCACAAAACTTGGAACACACCTTCTCTAGGATGTCAGGAACCTATTCCAATCAAAGACCGCGAAGATCTTTGCCAAAGTTCCTACCTTTTCCGTTTGAGTGAAGGTTGCTCTAAAACCGAATCAAAATCAAAATATGATCCAAAAACTTGCTCCTGGGTTAAAGATGATCCTAGATGTATTCACACATGTCACATCAAGCAAGATCCAGGCTAGAAACCAAAAGAAAATCGAAGGATCGAAGAAAACCCCAAAATCACAAAATAGAGAGCAAGAATAAGAAGATGATCATCTTGAGGAATCTTGCTTGGATTGATTTAAGATAGATATTGATTTACAACCACTCCATGTCAGGCAAACTGCACAAACAACCTCATTTCTAGCACTAATGCGCTTTCACAAATTCTCACGAATCATGGCCATCACCACTAGGGCCTAGGAGTACTGTCTGTCTCTACTTAATGTAGTTCTCAAATCAAAGCATATGGGCGTTGTCAGAGCGCTCCTTTCCTTTGGCCCCAAGCTCTCACTCTTCTCCATCCTCCTCCCCGCTCTTTAGCCCACCACCTACTCTTCTGTTGCTCCCATTACCATCCTTGTCTTCGTTCTTTTCCATCCTTTTCTTGCCTTCCATTCTCTCTCTCTTTTTTTTTCTTTCCCTCTTTCATATCCTGCTTCTTGGTTGGATAAACATCACAGGCTCGCATACAGCTTGGTCTTTTGGACTTTAATTATAGTAAGTGATGCTACGGGAGACTGACGAGTGTTTCCTGGAGGAGCACCAAACCCGCCAATCACCATCACATGCACTGCCTTTATATTATCACACTCTTCTGATCCTTCTCATGTGAGCAAACCCAAGGCCACCCCCTTCTCTGGTTTCAACAGCACCCCCTGTCTCTCCAATCTTGCTTCCTATTCCCTCTCACTACATGCTTGTCTGACTCCCCTTGTATGTGTGCAATCTTTAAGAAGTGTGTGTGTGAAACATCATAAGTGAGTGACTGCACACTGAAACAAAGCTGAGGGCATCCCAGCTATCCCCCGCGTGGGGCCCAGGTTCATGCTGCCTCAGCTAAACTAACACGTTCGGTGGATTTGCAAGCTATATCTATCTACATGACCCTAAAAAGTTCCGAAGAGACGGTTATCCTACGAAGCATGCATGTCTGTATCACTTTATTCTTAATTTTGACCGATAAATCCTGCAAATTCAAGCAGCTTCTCTCTCTTATCAGTGGAGACAATGTCTTGATCACCAGTCTACTCTAGCCATTAAGCAAAGCAAGCAGGCAACACTAGGCGTGAAAGCATTAAGCAACAGTGGATGAGTACCAGAATGGCATTGGCATTGGCATTGGCATTGGCATGGGCATGGGCATGTGCATTGGCCCTTCCCTATGCGCGCGGCTCCATGTCACTAGGTAGCTAGGTTCCTTCCCCACCATGCATGGCCGGGGCTCTGACCTCAGATTTGTTTCTACTGTCCACCGAAGCGCGCAAGCAGATGCAGCAGCGGCAGCTCCACAATTACTCCTACGGAAAGAGACCATCTCCGTTATTAATGCATATAGCTACAGTACAGCCCATTTCAAGGCATGTGATTAGAAATCAACGCCCTTGATCATCTGCTACAGAGGTCCGCTGAGATAGTGCTGTGGCTCAATTCTCTGCGGTACCGAATTACTACAGTGCACAACCAAAACTTGGCCTTCCGTTTTCCATCCAAAGTCTATTGACTGCAGACAATCTGTGTCCCAGCCTCCTGGCAGGGAGAGAGAGAGAGAGAGCTGAGTCAGTGAGATACCTAAATTGTGATGGACCAATATTATTGTCAATTAACGTGTGCCCCCTGGCATGCCCTTCCAAAGGGTCGGCCCTGCTGTGCTTGCCCATCGAGTCCACTGCAGCGTTGCACTGTCTTTTGATGCCATTCTAATGGGAGCCAGGATCGAGGCCAGCCCGGCCAGCCCAGCGCTCGCTCACCGACTGATGCAACAACTTGCATGCATAGGGACGCTGTGTCTGGGCTACTGGAGTCTGGAGAGGAAAAGAGGAAAGAAAAAGATAGAAAGGGTCGCCATTGAAGACAGGAATTAATTTGGACTTCATGAAGCAAGGCAGGCAGCCAAACCCTTATCCACCAGACTTGATGGCAATCACATGAAGTGAGCAATGCTGTCAATTTACGACTATCTTGTCATTTCTTTTTTCACCGGGCATACAAAATAGGGTGCGGTACCTGTTTCTTCTTAGAAATTCAGGTATATTTTGGACCGTAGGATTACTTTTATCCTAATAGCTAATACATCTTCCTCTCCCAACACCAGCGTTTCCGTTACCAGTTTTTTTTACCGGGGCACTGATAAATCCGGTTTGACTGATTTTCGGTTTTTTTTGGCAATTTTTGGCCAAAATTTTCAAATTGAATTTTGAAATTTAGAAAAAATCGCCCAAATTTTGTTGAAAAAATTGGTCAAATTTTGGCCAAAAATCGGTGAGCTAACTAACTGTATTGGACCGAAATAGCGACTAGAGGGGGTTGAATAAAAGCACGATCTATTTTTCACCTTGATCGAATTCAACACGTTGTTTTACTCCAATAGCTATGAGAGCTATGAAGATCAAAGTACAAGCATAGCAGAAGACTTGTATTGAATCCAATCGAAACCCCGAAGCAAAACAACCAAAAACACAAAAAAAAACTCAATTCACAATGAGTTGGGCGATCAGACCTCTCAACATGGGTGGTCTGACCTCTCCATGGGCGGTCTGACTTCTCCAAGGGGACCGTCTGACCTCCAGCACGATGAACAGTAAAATCAACCCGAAAATAAAATCATAAATAGGTCTAACTTTTGATCCATAACTCCAAACTTCACAAAACTTAGAACACACCTTCTCTAAGATGTCAAGAACCTATTCCAATCAAAGACCGCGAAGATCTTTGCCAAAGTTCCTACCTTTTCCGTTTGAGTGAAGGTTGCTCTAAAACCGAATCAAAACCAAAATATGATCCAAAAACTTGCTCCTGGGTTAAAGATGATCCTAGATGTATTCACACATGTCACATCAAGCAAGATCCAGGCTAGAAACCAAAAGAAAATCGAAGGATCGAAGAAAACCCCAAAATAACAAAATAGAGAGCAAGAATAAGAAGATGATCATCTTGAGGAATCTTGCTTGGATTGATTTAAGATAGATATTGATTTACAACCACTCCATCATGGAGGACGAATACTCAACACTTTAGCACACAATCAATCCAACTAGAGAACCCTAACCTCTCCACCACCTCTCCCTAAACACAAACTAGGGTTTCTTCAAAATACAAGGGTTAGGGGGTGCACAACCAGCACCCTCCCCTATTTATAGTGGAGATAAATTTCTAGAAGGATATTCCTAATGGGCACACCCACACACAAGCGGGTCTCACGCACGCATATTTATAGTGCGACGGTTTAAAC
This sequence comes from Hsuehochloa calcarea, assembly GCA_036346395.1. NCBI lineage: Eukaryota > Viridiplantae > Streptophyta > Magnoliopsida > Poales > Poaceae > Hsuehochloa > Hsuehochloa calcarea. The sequence continues at coordinate 56,672,061 of CM070596.1, forward strand.
AAGCTTCTAGAAGGATATTCCTAATGGGCACCCGTTAAGCCCACACACAAACGGACTTAACTCACGCACGCATTTCAAAGCATCGTCTTCATCTTCTTTTGACATAAACAACTTCTCCGGTGAGGAGTCTCCGGATGTGGTCACATCTTTTGCGCTCACAAAAGTTCTATTGAGTTAAAAATTCGAAGGTTTGGATCAATATGGTATTTTGGTGAAGTTACGTTCAACCGGCCAAAATACCTCTTCTGGGCGACCCTTCTCCAAAGGTGAGCCTTCTCATTGATGTGTATTGTTTGTGTTTATTGTGTGAACTTCAATGCTTTATTGTTGCATATTGCATTGTGGAACTAACGTGGGTCAAGTTGTGAAGAATTTGTTCTGGAAGCGATTTGTTTGTCTATTCTTTGTCGTGGTGGCTTGCGAGTCAGCGGCGTCAGCGGTGAGGTGGATCGGGACTACGCTTGGAGGCGAGGTCGAAACGATTATGGATCGGGTGAGTCGTGTGACTCAAGCATGGTGCGAAATGGGCAGATTCTCCAAAGACCGAGTCCAAATTTCATGAAGCAATCACATGTTTCGCCACGTGTAGGTTGATCAACGGCTCTCTTCATGTCAGCAAGCCTCTTCCATCTGGCTCCCACTGAAACCACCATGGCACTTGCACCGACCCCCGTACTGCTTGATGCAACCCGTCGCACTGAACTTCTCGTTCGGTCATCCTTGTCCATTTTGCACCATGCTTGAGTCCATTGACTTTACCCGACATCCTCGATCGTTCTGAACCTCAGCTCTCCCAGCCTAGTCCCGATCATCCTTGTCGTTGACTGTCGTTGACCTTCAAGCCACCTGCACAACAATAGACCAAGAAATCGATTCTGGGAATAAGTTCTTCGCAACTTGACCCACATTAGTCAAAACATGCATCATGCAACACATATGCACTGAAACCCATGAACTTGACCTAAACTACAACCATCGCCGCCAAGATGGTTGGCGGACAAGTCAGAACCGGTCAGACCGCCACCCATGGTTGGTCTGACAACCCTCTGGCCGGTCCGACCGCCATCTAGCCGGTCCAACCGCCCAATAGGGGGACTTAGCCAAATTTCCTCCTTGAAAATCTGAGACCTCTCTGAAAATTTCAAACGAATGAAACTTTTGACTCAAATATCCAAAAATTATGAGACCAAGTGTAGGAGAATCCCCTTTCTTACCTACACCCTCTATTTTTTGCCCAGCTCCAAATTCAAATACACTTAATGGCCGGTCAGACCGCTGCCCATGGCCAGTTTGACCGCCAGCCTCTAGGCCCAAGGCCTGACCGGTCTGATAGCCAGTGGTGGTCGGTCATCACCACACAAGCCGATCGAGACGCCACACAAGTGGTTAGATGCCGCCCTGGCCGTCGGACCGCCCACTGACAGAACCTGAAACTTTGCCAAAAACGCGTGTTTTGATAAACCTCAATACCATTGTCAATGGTAACATCATCCTAAGATCATGAACATATCCCCATGATATCCACAAACTACATATAAGAAAATTTAGAGGTTATTATTCATATTGCAAGTTACAGATTTCATCAGGTGAACTAACTGCATATCTGTTGAACTAAATGCATTACATATTACATATTTCATGCAAAACCACACAATTCATATTACATGGTTTCATGCATTATCGGATTACAGGTTTCATCCAAAACAACAAAATTCATAATATCATCCAGAGGTTGTTTTCTTGTAGATCCATCTTCATCCAAAACCTTCTCTTTGTCCATACAAAAACCTAAAAATTAGATTGACAGATTAGCATTAAAGAGTTGAGCATTCCTCTTAGATTGACAGGTTTCCTCTCAGTTCTGTCAAAATGAAAAGGTTGAGCTAACCGGGGGAACTAACCATTTAGAACACATCATGATAGCAATCATAGATTATTAAAAAACTTCAAAACAAAGAGAGGAATCAATTTAAAGAAAGCAAGGGAATAACAAAACACATGGATAGAGATACCACTATACCAATTCTGATTTAGTAACTATCAGGACTTCACAATGTCATCATCCACATCCATGAAGTGGAGGATTTCTCCTCGGCGGTCGGGCATGTCCTTCCATTTGCACCGTCGAGTGATGATTCAGGCTTGGCAGGCTCCCTGAGACTAACTTTGGCGAGTCGGGGCCACGTCGTCACTCCTTCATCACAAGGCCTGGCGTAGTCGATGGCTCTTTCTGACTCACTGGAGGTCGGGAAGAAGGAGCTTCCGGTCGAGGAAGACGAGGAAGCTCACATGCGTCCACCTGGAGACTCCCCCCGTTGCCATCAGCGGGACCCAAGGCTGACGGGGGAACAGTGACCACGACCCATGTTGTGCGCTGCAAAGGTGTCAGAATGAGTGGTCTAGTCCCGATCGTTAGCAGGGTCAACTCCAAGACTGTCAAGCCTAGCTGCCACTTGCCATTTTTGGCTTCCCATCAAGGCGAGATGCAGACGCAAAACAAAAATCAAGGATTGAATGTGGACACTTTACCTTTCAGTCCAATCAGTGCCTCGGCACGCCCGAGCAACAGCTTCGCGCCGTCTCTGATGGGAAAGCGGTTAGGTTCAACAGTTCAACCTAGCGCGGCTCCATCCATCCAAGCTCCCACTAGCAGGGCTGTCATGATTCAAGCCGGAATCGAGTCGCACACGTCAGTCCAACCAAGGCGCTTTTGAGTCCTTCCATCGGTGCCTCAGACAACGACACACACTCGCCTGTCCAGGTCGCATGTGCTAGCCTAGCGGGCCAAGATGGTCGTAGCCCGCACAGCCCAACCATCCATCACAACTAGGGCAAGCTCGACGTCAACCCATCCACCACGACTGACCTTCCTCTAGCCACACAGCTTTCTGATGGTGCCATCAATACCTCAACAACATGTGCAGTCGAAGAACTCTGTGGCTCTTCTGCCACTACTGGCCAAGACCTGGCTGGCTCGTCTGCTACCACTGGCTAAGCTTCAATGCGTCCAAACTGCTAACCTACTTGCGCTGGCAAAATGTAAGCCGCGGGATCCCGTTCTACCAATGCCTCATGTGCAGTGCTCCCACGTCAAACAACCGCAACCCTCTACCCCACGGCGCAGAAAGTGATTGGCAGCTTTGTGCCTCAAAAGCGTCCTAGCAGATCAGTGCATGCAGCTACTATTGGCTTCTTGGCTTGGACTCAATCAGGGAAGTAGAGCAAACAATCACACTACTCTAAACAACTTCATAATGCTCTTTGACAAACCATTATCGAAGGAGCACACCACAATGTTGGCAACGCTGTTCCGGATTCTAGTTCCAGAGGCCCTAGCTCCCAGATTTTAAAGCAATGCAGAGGCCGCCAAGGCCTCTACTCCTCTAGTCGCCATTTGAGCTAGCCTGCTCGGGTCATTGATCGCTTCACCACCAATATGGACGGTTGTAACGTTAACTTCATCAGTTGGAATGTCAGGGGCTTAAACATGAGGGCCAAGATAAACGTAGTAAGAGAAACTATTTTAGCCTTGTAAGCTTGGACGCATGTATCCAAGAAACAAAACTAAATGTAATAGACTTGACCCTTGTAAAGGAAACCCTAGGGCCCTCGTTTGACGGGTTTTCTTACTTGTCATCATCCCAATCAAGAGGTGGTATCCTATTAGCGTGGAACTTGAGTAACGCGTATGATATAAGAAACCACTCCATAACAGCCAAGGTGACTTTACCTGGTGGCTACTTCTCTTGGCTCTCAGTAGTGTATGACCCTTCATAAGATGAACACAAACCGAAGTTTCTTCAAGAACTTCGTGATATCCATGGTTCCATGCAAGGTCCTTGGATGATTCTCGGAGATTTCAATCTCATCCTACAAGCAAGCGACAAGAACAATAATCAATTGAACAAGTGATGAATGGGTAGCTTTCGTCGAGTGTTAGATGACGTGGAACTCAAGGAGGTCCACCTCAACAGCAGATCTTTCACTTGGATGAGTGCTAGGGAGAGACTGACCTTGGAGCACATTGATCAGGTATTCATTTCGTTGGATTGGGACCTGTAGTTCCTATACTGTTTTCTTCAGGCTCTTCCATCCACAACTTCTGATCATTGTCCCCTATTGTTCTCCACGACTGGCCTGATGGGGACTAAGAAATGCTTCCATTTCGAGACGTTTTGGACAAGAATGGAAGGTTTCAAGACACGGTCCTCGCGGCATGGAAATGCAACAACCGTTTGGTAGACCAGATACGACGCCTTCACCATCTTCTCACAACCACAGAGCGTGCCCTGCAGTGCTGGAGCAAGCCCGAGTGCGGTAGCGTTCACCGACAAATAGGGATGTCCAAAGAACTAATCTGTCATCTTGATGTTGCTGAGGAAAAATGGCTGCTTTCTATGTGGGAGCGATGGTTCAGAATGGCGCTCAAGAGAAAGCTGCTAGGCCTGTGCTCCTTTGAACGAACAATCATGTGCCAAAGGTTGCGGATCATGTGGTTACGAGAAGGGGACGCGAACACTCTTTACTTTCACCTTCATGCAAATCACAGTAGAAACTTCATCTCAAGTTTAAGGGTAGCAAATTCTTGGGTGCACACTCAGACTGGGTTAGAAGAGGCCTTCCACAATCATTTCGTTAATATCATTGGGAAATTGACCTAGCATGCCCATTCCTTGGATCTGAGCTACCTCAACATTCCTTCTCATGATCTACAGATACTGGACTCTGATTTCACCGAAGATGAGGTCTGGGAAGCGATTAAGTTCATGCCCTCCGAGAAGGCGCCGGGACCTAATGGTTTTTCTGGCCTTTTCTTTCAATGTTGTTGGCCAATCACAAAGCCAGATATAATGGTGTCTTTCCATGCCATTGGTCGCCTTGCGGGAACAAGCTTCCACCTTCTCAATAGGGCTTTGTTAACTCTATTGCCGAAGAAGCAATCACCACAGGAAGCGCATCATTACCAACCTATAAGCCTTCTCCATAGATTTGCCAAGACCTTCCCTAAAGTCTTTGCTGGAAGACTGCCGGACCCCAAATTTTTAGTTCGGGATCCATTGTGTCAATCTGTGCTATTTTCTGGATCAGTAGATAGTACACACATGTACATTCTTGGCATATTCACATACATCGCATTCACAACTAATATATTACATAATTGGTTGTATGACCACTGTTATACAAAAGGACACAAGGGCCACCATCAATACGAGTGCAAAGTAGAGGTAAGTGCGAAAGCAAAATAGGTAGTGGTGGATCCATTCACTTTGCTCACAGGCAAGCGACTGGGGGTCTTAGCTTAGGCTTCATCTTCGTCTTCACTGACTGTTTCGTCCGCCTAGTAGTGGTCGTAGGGGTCCTGCTCGATCGGCTCTGAAAGATTATATTGGACGAGCATGAATACACAACTATACTCGTGAGCCAACACACAATGCAAGTTATAAACATATTTTTGTTTGTAAGGTACTATTGGAGATCCCATCTCCTATACCATCGAGTGGCCCATCCACTCGATGCCCGGCTAACTGGTACTACCACTGGTCCACTACCCGGCCTTCATAAACCCTTGGGGTCCCACCCAAGCTTTTCGTTGCACAACCACTCACAAATGGTTTTATACAAAACGAAAGCTATTTCAAGTGAGTTCCCGACACCGCTCTTGACCGTGAGCACGACTATCTAGATAGTTTTGTTACTCTGCAGAGTTCGTACACTTTTCCCACAAGAGATAATCATCCCGATATATACACATATCTCCTTAGATATGTGAATCACAGGAGATCATCACAAGGCCTTTACAATGCCTAACCTCAATGAAACCCCACCCGCTAAGGTTTCCACCACCCGGAGCCACACTTCCAGGAGGCCTACTTTTGCATCGTGTGGTTTTCCTATGGATTCTACCTATACCCACACCACACACCATACAGTGGCGAAGCCACGCTGAGGTGAACAAATTAGTTAGCCAGGTCGTACGCATTATAGACTTGTGATCGTACTATTTTTACACGAGATGTCATCACAAGAACTCGGTCCTTTATTGACTTAGGCGGTGCGACCACATACCCCACCGACGTGCATCACCAGCACCAGCCACTCTTTCCATCCGCCCAATCAAGTAGAGAGTTTTAGGTTTGGTTGGTTTTAAAAATAACATTTAGACCAACATACCAGCCACGCTCCCAGCCACGACTGCCCAAATCCAGCTTTTCAACTTTGGAAAGAATGTTGTCGGGCACTTTAATGCCCGCACGACCACGTATCTAAGAAAGGTTAAGCATGACACTTAGATACAGATTTAGTAACTAGCATGTATATATTAATTCTAGGGTGACAAATGATAGTGTCCAAGTTCAAGGAGTGGAAGGTTATACTCAGTTATCATTTAGGCATTAACTACGACTAGACCAAGATAGTTGTTTAAATCATAGCAATGTAATTTCATAATATAAAGCAACATAGTTTACAAAAACTGGGTGCAATGATCAAAGTATTGACTCGCCTTGGTCGTGGTATAGTTGCTCCTACTCGTGGTCTGGTAGCGGGTCCTCTGAAGCCTCAGGTTCTATACGCGAAAACCAACGAAAATCCAAATAAGTCCAAAGGAATTCGACTTGCTTACAAAATCAAAATGAAACTCAAATGGGAGTGTTCTCGGTTAGGTTGGGCGACTTTAATTGGTCTTAGGTTCCTATTGTCGTGTTCGTCGTTGGATACAATACTCGAACGATATCGTAGGCTGTTTTCAAGATAGCGTTTAGTCTGCGGATGAGTTGTCGGCTTCGAGTACTGTTTAGTGTTTCGATCACTAGGTCAGAGGGTTTGCGCCTTCCTGGAAGAAAGGGTTTCCGAGTACTGTTCACAGTTTCGACCACTTGGTCGGGATGAGTCTCAAATACTTGGTCGAGAATGTTTCTGAGTTCTATGTATTGCTTCAACCACTTGCTCGAAATGGTTCCGAGTGCTTGGTCAAGGAGGTTTTTTAGTGCTGCTTACGGTTTCAGCCACTTGGTCGGGATGGGTTTCAAATACTATGTAGGGAAGGTTTCGAGTACTATTTATGGTTTCGAGTATTGTTTATTATCTCGACTACTGTTTATTGTTTCGACCATTGGCTAACAATGTTTCAACTAGTTGGTCGAAGGAGCTTCGACCAATTGGTCGGACGAGATTTGGGAAAGTGTTTTGACTATTGGTCAAAGGAACTTCGACCATTAGTTGGAGAAGTTTCGATTATAAGTCGAAATGGTTTTTCAGTCAACCTGGTCAAAGAAGTTTCGACTATCTGGCCGAAGGAATTTTCGATTATCTAGTCAAAGAAGGTTCGACATGTTGGTCGAAAGAAGGTTCCAATTAATTGGCCAAAGAAGTTTCGACAAGCTGGTCGAAGAAGAGTTTCAACTAACTGGTCGAAGAAGTTCCGGCGACAAGAAGGGTTTCACTAATCGTCGTTCGGCAAGCCGGAAGGGTTCGACTAACTGGTCGAAGAAGTCTTCGACAGGCTGGTCGAAAGAGGGTTTCGACTAACTGGTCGAAGAAGGGTTGAAAAAGGGTTTCGACTAACTGGTCGAAGAAGTCTTTGACAGGTTGGTCGAAGGAGAGTTCGACTGCTCGTAGGGACATGTTTCGACTACAGGGTGGGAGGGGGTTTCGACTGTTTGGTTGAAGAGAGTTTCAACCACTCGGTCGGAAAGAGTTTCGACCATTAGGTCGAAGGAGGTTTCGACCATCCGGTCGAGAGGAGTTTTGACCACCCGGTCGAAAAGAGTTTTGACCACCTGGTCGAAAGAGTTTCGACCATTGGGTCGAAGAGGGGGGTTCGACCACTCGGTAAAGGAGAGTTTTGTCTGTTCACTCTGAAGGAGTTTCATCTGTCTAGTTGGAGGAAGGTTCAGTGCACTCTTTGCCCTGGCTATACTTTCACACATCAAGAGTGGAAAGAAGCCTTTAGTGGCCACTAGGAATGTACCAATGGGAAGCAGCAGAAGCGTGCCACCCGGGATGATCTGCCAATGAAGGTCTGTGACGGCGCGAGAGAGCTCCAAGCGGCGGTGATGGCCGTCGAAGTTGATCCGACTGCCGGGGCTACTCTAGGCGGAGGGGAGGGAGAACGGAGTCGGTAGTTCCTATGAGTACATAGTGGAATCCATGAGGGAAGCCGCTTCTGGGTCAAGAAGCAAGAGCGGAGGGGCTCAGGGGGAGGCTTTACTAAAGATGCCAAATCTCGCTAGTGACATCGCGGAGGGACCGGCAGAGGTGAGCACTCAAGTCTTACCTAGATCTTGAGCTCTCCTGATGAAAGCATCTAGGCCCCTAAAAATGGTTTTGGTAATTAATGATAATATGTGAATATGGGATTAACAAGTTTACTAAGAATGTGCAAGGTTAATTCCATTTGATGAACATGATGAAGCAAGGATGCATGCTAAAGGAAAATGTGAAGATCAACAAGGCTTAAAGTCAAGGTACAAATAGTTTAGGATCCTTTTCTATTTTACCGGTCTAAGGAGAATTGGTTGGTAGACCGGATTATAGGATAAATGCCGTACTATTAAGGGGGATCACGACTAGTAACTTGATAGCTTATTCTTGTGCCATATGGATCAACTTAGGATCATGCATGCATTTAAAATTGGACTTGAATTTAAGTTAGAATGAATTGATGCTTTAATGCAGAATCGGATGAGCAGAAGGCTTAGCGGCGTTGTACCGCATCCCGGTTGTTCGATGATATTACAGTGATTGCAAAATAACGATCGAGTGTAATCTCCTTTAAAACCGTTTTGAGAATCAATTTGTGCAGCAGCGTATAATCGGATGAACCGCATCCGGTTGTTCGATGATATTACGGCGGTTGCAAAATAACGATCTGAGTGTAATCTCCTTTGAAAACCTTGTTTGAGAATCGGTACATCGCCGCGTATAATCGGATGAACCATATACGGATGTTCGAAATGTATTTGGCGGTTGTAAAATTCGAAACGGATGCAAAATCTACGGTTTAGAAAACACGAAATCGGACGATCCGGTGTTTGCTGCGGATGAACCGCAACTAAATCCAACGGCTATATCGGTGCATTTAATCGTGTAACATAGCCGTTCTTGTGCATTGGCGTAGCGCGGTTGTACCGATGCTAACACGCGGTTGTTCCGATATGTCTTTGAAATTTCGGAACTTCTTCCCAACGGCTAGAATTGTTTGGTGGAGGCTATAAATACCTCCCCAAGCGCACAAGGGACATGTTACAGTGCATTGAAGATATCTCAACCCTTGTGAGCATTGTGCATTCAATTCTACTCCCAATTTACTCTTGCATTCATTGAAAGGAGATCAAGTGCATTCATCTTTAGTTGATTCATTGGCACTTGAGTAAAGTCAGCGAGGATCGTTGATCTATTCTCTTGGAGTGTTGCCGCACTCCTAGGCGGCTTAGCGGTGAAGCACGGTGATCTTCTCAAGTGAAGCTTGTGAGAAGACCCGAGCAAGATTGTGAGTGGTTGGTGTTCACCATCTCGGAGCGGAGGAAGAACAACCCAAGTGATCGAGGAAGGCTTAATTAGTGGAGCGGCTTGAGTGGTCAAGCTTCCTCAACGTGGACTAGTGAAGACCGGCAAGTCTTCGATACCACGGGAAAAACATCATTGTGTCTTGTGGTTATTTCTTGTCTTTACAATTCCGCACTTGTATTTCTAGCTTGCTTATTGAAATTAAATTGCCTAGCTAGGAGCATAACTTGTTTAGACTAAGTCATTGAATTGGATAAATTGTTAATTTGTTAAAACTTTAAAACCTCCTATTCACCCCCTCTAGTCGGTTATCCTTGATCCTACAAGTGGTATCAGAGCTTGGTCTCTCCGTTGTTGGACTTAACCGTCTAGGAGAGCAAGGATGGCTAGTGAGGGAATGGCTTTAGGAAGGGCTCCACTCTTTGATGGCACAAATTATGCTTATTGGAAAATTAGAATGTCAATCTTTTAAAGGCCATGAGTCCAAGCATTTGGAAAATCGTAAATGATGGTTACACTATGCCTCTTAATCCACTTGAACCCACGAATCAAGACACGCGTAACTCTCATTTAGATGCCCAAGCTATGAATGCTCTTTTGGCGCTTTGAGCGCGATGAGTTCAATAGAGTGAGCAATTTGGAAACCGCTCATGCTATTTGGACAACTCTCTCGGAAATCCATGAGGTACATCCACGGTCAAAGAAGCCAAATTGCATAGGCTTGGATTAAATATGAGACATTCATAATGTTGCCTCATGAAAACATCAATGAGATGTATTCAAGACTCAACAACATTGTGAATGAGCTCAAAGGCCTTAGGACTAACCTTTAGATGTTGATATTGTGCGCAAGATGCTTAGGGCTCTTCCCGACAAATATGAAACTTTGGTGGCGCTCTTCATCAACTCTCCCGAATTGCCAGGATGACACCAGCGGCCTTTTGGGCAATCTCATCACAAATGAGTTGTTCAAGAAGGACAAAGAAGAGCTTGTGGAGACATCCTCCTCAAAGAAGAAAATTACCGCTTTCAAGGCCAAAGCGGAATCAAGTGATGATGAGGATGAAGGAGAAGATTCGATGAGGAGTATGCACTCCTTGTAAGAAAAATGAAGAAGTTCATGAAGAGCGCCCCAATAGAAGCTACAACTTTGACAAATACAAGAAGGACAATATTCAAGTGACAAGAAGAGTTATAGCAACATTCGATGCTATAATTGTGATGAAAAGGGCACATCTCATCTCGTTGCCCATAAAGAAGGATGACAAGGACAAGTCATTCAAGAAGAAAGAATATAATGGCAAGAAGAAGCTTTTCAAGAAGCTTCACAAGGATGGCAAGAATGAAGCTCACATTGGAGAGTGGGATTCAAATGATGAATCAAGCGACTCCGACTCCGATGAGGATGAGTATTCCAAGAAGAAGGGACTAGTTGGCATTGCTATCAAAGAAACTCCTTCACTATTCTCCACTCCTACATGCCTCATGGCAAAAGGAGATAAGGTAAAATCCATTGATAGTGATGAACCAACTTATGAAGAATTATTGGATATGCTTGATGAATTAAATGAATTTAATGGAAAAGAGAAATCAAAATTTAAAGTCTTGAAGAAAGAATATCTCTCTCTAAAGACTCTTTTGAGGAGCTAAAGAAAGCTCATGATTCTCTCATCTTAAAGAATATTGAAAAATCTCATTCACATATTGGAATTACTTGTGATTTAATGAATGAGATGTCTAAAGTAGATATTGCTTTAAATGAAAAATCCATGTCTAGCATTTCTACTTCATGTGATGATTTACTTGCCATGCCATGTTGCTCTAGTGATGATTCAATTGCTAGTTTAGCAAATACTTGTGATCCTTTACTTATTGTTGAGAACCATGAATTAAAAGAACAAGTCAATAAACTAAGCAAAAGTTTGGAAAGATGCTTTAAGGGTAAGGCCACCTTAGACAAGCTTTTGAGTGAGCAAAGGTGCTCATTCAACAAGGAAGGTCTCGGGTATGTGCCTAAGAAAGGTAAGAAGCCGCAAATAAACCCACAAGGTATGTGAGGGAAAATGGTAAGTATTGCTATAAGTGCTGGAAATAGGACATGTGCAACAAAATTGTCCTAAAGGTAAAATTGCATCTTTTGGTATATATGATTCATGCTATATGCTTAGAAAGACTAAGGATGGTAAAATACTTGCTCATTTTATTGGCACTTCAATTTTAGGCGCTAAAAAGAATGCTATTTGGGTGCCTAAAACCTTGGTCACTAACATCCAAGGACCCAAACAAATTTGGGTACCTAAAAGAACTTGATTCTTGTTTTGTAGGTGAACTACAAGACCGGTGGAAAACATTGGGTGCTTGATAGTGGTTGCACTCAACACATGACCGGTGATAGAAAAATGTTCACCACATTCGAGAATGGGAAAGGAATGGACAAAATCACATTTGGTGACAATAGCAAAGGAAAGGTAATTGGATTGGGTAAAATTGCTATCTCAAATGACCTTTCCATTTCAAATGTATCTCTAGTAGAATCACTAAACTTTAACTTGTTATCCGTAGCTCAAATATGTGATCTAGGACTAATTTGCTCTTTCTCTAAAGAAGGTGTTACAATTTCAAATGAAAATGATAACTCTTTAATTTTTAAAGGATTTAGATTTGGAAACCTTTATTTGGTAGATTTCACTTCAAATGATTCATGCTTAAAAACTTGTTTGATGGCAAAAACTTCCTTGGGTTGGCTTTGGCATAGAAGGCTAGCTCATGTAGGAATGATTCAACTCAAAAAGCTTTTCAAACATGATTTAGTTGTTGGCTTGAAAGATGTGAAGTTTGAGAAAAACCGACTTTGTAGTGCATGTCAAGCCGGTAAACAAGTCGCTAATTCTTACCCTTCCAAAAGTATCATGTCAACTTCTAGACCATTGGAACTCTTACATATGGATTTGTTTGGGCCAACAACCTATAAGAGTATCGGGGGAAATAGCTATTGTTTGGTTATTGTGGATGATTACTCTAGATATACATGGGTATTCTTCCTAGATGATAAAAGTGAAACCTCCTAATTTTAAAAACTTTACAAAAGGGCCCAAAATGAATTTGATTTCAAAATAAAGAAAATCCGTAGTGATAATGGTTAGAGTTCAAAATACTAAAGTTGAAGACTTTTGTGATGAACTTGGAATAAAGCACGAACTTTCCACAACCTACACTCCGGAACAAAATAGAGTTGTAGAAAGAAAAAATCGTACATTAATTGAAATGGCTAGGACAATGCTTGATGAATATAATACTTAGATAGTTTTTGGCGGAAGCAATTAACACCGCTTGTCATGCCATAAATCGTCTTTATTTACATCGTCTTTTGAAAAAGACTTCCTATGAGCTTCTTGTAGGAAGAAAACCGAACATCTCCTATTTTCGTGTCTTTGGTTGTAAATGCTATATTTTAAAGAAGGGTGTTCGGCTATCAAAATTTGAAAGTAGATGTGATGTTGGTTTCTTGCTAGGTTATTCATCAAATAGTAAAGCTTATCGTGTCTTCAACAAAAACTCCGGTTTAGTTGAAGAAAAACATGATGTTCAATTTGATGAAACTAACGGCTCTCAAGAAGAGCATGAGAATTTGGATGATGTAGGCAATGAAGCTTTGAGAAGGGCAATGGAGCATATGCAAATTGGTGACATAAAGCCGAAGATGATTCATCATCCTCCACACTAGTTGAACCACCAACATCTTCTACAAACCAAGTTCAATTTGACAATAAGGAAGATGATCAACCATCTAACTTACCACCAAGAATCCACAATGCAATTGCTAAGGATCATCCAATAGACCAAATATTGGGTGATGTAAGTAAGGGTGTTCAAACTCGATCTCGTGTTGCTTCTTTTTGTGAATATTACTCTTTTGTCTCTTGTATTGAGCCAAAGCATGTAGAAGAAGCACTTGAAGATCGGATTGGGTGAATGCTATGCATGAAGAACTCAACAACTTCACCGAATGAAGTTTGGACATTGGTGGATCGACCCAAGGAACACAACGTCATTGGTACAAAATGGGTCTTTAGGAACAAGCAAGATGAAAATGGTTTGGTTGTTCGAAACAAAGCAAGATTGGTAGCTCAAGGGTATTCACAAGTTGAAGGTTTGGATTTTGGTGAAACTTTTGCTCCCGTAGCTAGATTAGAATCAATTCGGATATTACTTGCTTTTGCATCATGTTTTGATATTAAATTATTTCAAATGGATGTTAAAAGTGCTTTCTTAAATGGTAAAATTTCCGAACTTGTATTTGTTGAACAACCTCCCGGTTTTGAGGATCCTAAAAATCCAAATAATGTCTATAAACTCTCTAAAGCGCTCTATGGCCTTAAACAAGCTCCTAGAGCATGGTATGAACGACTTAGAGATTTTCTAGTCTCAAAAGGATTCAAAATTGGGAAGATTGATTCAACCTTATTTACTAAAGTTATAGATGATGATTTCTTTGTATGTCAAATTTATGTTGATGATATTATTTTCGGGTCTACTAATCAAGATTTTTGCAAAGAGTTTGGTGATATGATGTCTAGGGAATTTGAAATGTCGATGATTGGAGAATTAAGCTACTTCCTTGGATTCCAAATCAAGCAACTCAAAGATGGGACCTTCGTGAGCCAAACCAAGTATGCAAAAGAATTGATCAAGAAGTTTGGTATGGAGGATGCAAAACCCATCAAGACTCCCATGGCAACCAATGGTCATCTTGACTTAAATGAGGAGAGTAAATCGGTAGATTTAAAGCTTTATAGATCTATGATTGGTAGTTTGCTTTATCTTACAGCATCTAGGCCCGATATCATGTTTAGTGTTTGTATGTGTGCTCGCTTTCAAGCAAATCCAAAAGAATGTCATTTAATGGTGTTAAAAGAATTCTAAGATATTTAAAGCATTCCTCTAGCATTGGCCTTTGGTTCCGAAAGGTGCTAAATTTGACTTAATTGGATATTCGGACTCGATTATGCGGGATGCAAAGTGGATAGAAAAAGCACCTCGGGTAGTTGTCAATTTTAGGAAGATCTTTAGTATCATGGTCATCCAAGAAACAAAATTCGTAGCCCTATCCATGAAGCCAGAATATGTTTCGCGGAAGTTGTTGTGCTCAATTGCTATGGATGAGGCAAACATTGATGGATTATGGAATTAAAAGCGATAAAATGCCTCTTTTGTGTGACAATGATAGTCTTTGTGAAAATTGCTAATAATCTGTTCAACACTCAAGAACCAAGCATATAGATATTCGCCACCATTTCTTGAGAGATCATGTGATCAAGGGAGACATTGAAATTAGTCACATAAGAACCGAAGACCAATTAGCGGATATTTTCACCAAGCCATTAGATGAAGGCCGCTTTTGCAAATTGAGGAATGAATTAAATGTCATAGATTATTCAAACATTGTTTAAATTTTTGTTATTACAGTGCTTTTTATTTGGTGTTATTTGAATATTTTGTAAAAGAATTTCTCAAATCTCATATTAAATTCACTATAATTATAAAAACTATGTTTATATATAATCTTCAGTATATTATATGCATAATGATCCCTAGATGGTGTTTTATTGAGTGTAAATCTAAGGATCATTTGCAATTATTCAAAATTCAAAGAAATCGAGCTTTATCAAAATCCCGGGACAATCGGTACATCCGGAGTTATGCGAGCGATGCGTCATGATCTGGATCATCCGCGTTATAATAGCGGACGTCCGTTTTCCTTTTGACCTTATCACTCCAAATGCTCGTCAGTTTTCTTTTCATCTCGGGCAGCTCGGGTTCCTCTCTCTCCCGGTCGGCGCCTCTCAAAACCCCTCTCTCAAATCGAGTGATTCTCTCGGTGGATCTCCAAGTCCTCGCTGATCCTTGCATTTCGAGTGCTCTCCTTCCTCAAATCTCAAGATGCCTAGAATGCGAGGAATATCCAAGAAGTCTCAGGGATCGTCAAGACAAGGGTCTTCGGCACCTCAACCTCCACTTTGCGAGGGAAAAGGAAAGGAAAGAGACCACTCGAGCTGAATCGAGAAAATAGCTCGGGAAGTAAATCATTTGAGAAGCCAATCCAAGAAGAAGAAGAAGAAGAGGAAGTTCCTCCAAGGACAGCAGAAGATGATGATTTGATTGATCCTCAGGGACTCCTCTTGACCTACATCTTACATCGTGGATGACTATGCCATCAAGCGCCATGTCAATCAATATCTTACGAAGAATGACACATTAAATCCAAAATTCCACACAATCTTTCAAGAGCAAGTGTATGAGCAAATATATAGTAGGCACAAGAAGTTTGCCGATCATAAATGGATTAATTGGTCAAATATTAATACTTTGGACAAATACGATTAGAGTCTATCGGCTCTTCTACAATGTGGGTCTTCATGATCTTGTGGGCATAAAAGCGAATTATGATGACAAGATCATTCGACAGTTTATGCCACCTTGCATATGTCCCATGACTTGAAGACTTTTAGATGGTGGTATGGTGTCGAAAAATGGAAAGCACCAAAGAGGAATTTGCGAGAGTGTTGAGAATTGATCCGACTCTTGGGACAAAATCTTTGAGAGTTCACCCTACTTGTTCTGCTTGGGCGGGCATTATGACTCTTGACCAAATGCAAGTTAGGGACAATTCTTTGGATTGAAGCAGTGAGCATGATTAACAGGATAATTAATCATACTTTCTACCCTAAGAGTGGGAATTTCGATGCAGTACGGGGGCATGTTTGGAACATGATAGATCATATTGTGGAGGGAGTTAAATTTGATGTAGTGGATGTTATTCTTCAAGGTATAGCCTCCTCCAAGAATGTGAGTTAAAAGGATTTATTATGCTCCTTACATCATGGCATTGATTGTTAGAAAGATCGAGTGCAGTGGTGGTTTGGGATCTACTCACAAGCCATATAAACCACGAGATGCCATTCCTCCTCAACAAGTCTCTGAGGATGCCCTGCTGAGGTTGATGCTCCTCCTACTTCTTTGCTATGCACGATGCAAGTGCTCTAGCGCAAGTACTTCAAAATCAGTGATCTATTATCGACACTTTGCGAGAAATGAAGATGAACAAGTTGCCTTCGAGGATGAGACTCGTCATAGGCTTTCTAAGATGGTAGCTATCCAAAATGACTTCTTTGATGAGACTCATAACAGTTATCGACTTTGTCGAGGGCCTAAATGACTTAGAACATTTTCTCAAGACCCTCCTGGCGTTATGTTCGCGACCTCCTCGATCGCCCAAGGGTCCTTCTTTTAGGACAGTTTGCACCTCTTCGAGTTTGAGCTCCGGCTCCTCCAGCTCCTACCACCCTCTCGGTATCTCGGGATCCGCGCCCTGCGTAGCCGACTTCTCGGATCTGCACGATTTCGCTCACTTCTTTGCTTCTCTGCTCCATTTCGGGACCCGTTTCTTCCTCTCGGGACCCCTGTTTGATGCTTTTGGTACTTTGATGCCAAAGGGAGAAATTGTGAAGATGTGAAGACTTAGTTTTAGGGGGAGCTATGGGCTTATGTGACTATGGGCTTATGTGATTTATATTTGTAAAACTGGTTGATTGTTGATCTATTTTGTGCCTGTAATAGTTGGTAACTTTTGTTGAACTTGTGGAATGTGGTTATGTCTTATTATCTTTTTATGCAATGCAATCTGAATTATTTGACATATCCTATCTTTGTATTGCTTCCTCAAGTTCATAAATGCAAAAGAAACTCATAAAATTTTCAACTCTTTACATATGCTTGCAAATTATTTACTATCCATATGCATTTGTTTAGGGAGTCTTCTTTTAATTGGATTTGACAAGAAAAATAATTCTCAAAATTTACTTATGCTCATTGCAAAGATTATTTTACTGTCAAAGACTTCAAAAGAATATACACTCTTAGTATATTCAAAACAACTTTTCTCACATATTAAGTGTGTTGTCATCAATTACCAAAAGGGGAGATTGAAAGCATCTAGGCCCTAAAAATGGTTTTGGTAATTAATGATAATATGTGAATATGGGATTAACAAGTTTACTAAGAATGTGCAAGGTTAATTCCATTTGATGAACATGATGAAGCAAGGATGCATGCTAAAGGAAAATGTGAAGATCAACAAGGCTTAAAGTCAAGGTACAAATAGTTTAGGATCCTTTTCTATTTTACTAGGTCTAAGGAGAATTGGTTGGTAGACGGATTATAGGATAAATGCCGTACTATTAAGGGGATCACGACTAGTAACTTGATAGCTTATTCTTGTGCCATATGGATCAACTTAGGATCATGCATGCATTTAAAATTGGACTTGAATTTAAGTTAGAATGAATTGATGCTTTAATGCGGAATCGGATGAGCAGAAGGCTTAGCGGCGGTTGTACCGCATCCCGTTGTTCGATGATATTACGTGATTGCAAAATAACGATCTGAGTGTAATCTCCTTTAAAAACCGTTTTTGAGAATCGGTTTGTATGCCGCGTATAATCGGATGAACCGCATCCGGTTGTTCGATGATATTACAATGATTGCAAAATAACGATCTGAGTGTAATCTCCTTTGAAAACCTTGTTTGAGAATCGGTACAGTACCGACGTATAATCGGATGAACCGCAATCGGATGTTAGAAATGTATTTGGCGGTTGTAAAATTCGAAACAGATGCAAAATCTACGGTTTAGAAAACTGAAATCGGACGATCCGGGTGTTTGCTGCGGATGAACGCAACTAAATCCAACGGCTATATCGATGCATTTAATGTGTAACATAGCCGTTCTTGTGCGATGGCGTAGCGCGTTGTATGCCGATGCTAACACGCCGGTTGTTCCGATATGTCTTTGAAATTTCGGAACTTCTTCCCAACGGCTAGAATTGTTTGGTGGAGGCTATAAATACCTCCCCAACGCACAAGGGACATGTTACAGTGCATTGAAGATATCTCAACCCTTGTGAGCATTGTGCATTCAATTCTACTCCCAATTTACTCTTGCATTCATTGAAAGGAGATCAAGTGCATTCATCTTTAGTTGATTCATTGGCACTTGAGTAAAGTCAGCGAGGATCGTTGATCTATTCTCTTGGAGTGTTGCCGCACTCCTAGGCGGCTTAGCGGTGAAGCACGGTGATCTTCTCAAGTGAAGCTTGTGAGAAGACAGAGAGCAAGATTGTGAGTGGTTGGTGTTCACCATCTCGGGCGGAGGAAGAACAACCCAAGTGATCGAGGAAGGCTTAATTCGTGGAGCCGGCTTGAGTGGTCAAGCTTCCTCAGCGTGGACTAGTGAAGACCGGCAAGTCTTGATACCACAGGAAAAACATCATTGTGTCTTGTGGTTATTTCTTGTCTTTACAATTCCGCACTTGTATTTCTAGCTTGCTTATTGAAATTAAATTGCCTAGCTAGGAGCATAACTTGTTTAGACTAAGTCATTGAATTGGATAAATTGTTAATTTGTTAAAAACTTTAAAAACCTCCTATTCACCCCCCTCTAGTCGGTTATCCTTGATCCTACACCTGAGGAATGGCGGAAGAGAGGAAGGAAGAAGCGGCTCCACGCGTGAAGGGCTACTATGACAAGGTTGGCGATGAGGTCTCGAGTTATTTAGCACTATAAGTGGTTGGCGATGGCGGCGAGGTAGACACACGACGTGACACTAGCTTTTAATGGGGAGGCGACTTGTAATGGGGAAGTGACGGTGGCTGCCAACGCACACACAACGTCATGTCGGGGCGTCCTGACTTGGCAAGTGTCGACTCCTATATGGAAGGGGACGCAATGACCTAGTCCCAAATCGACGACCACGACCACGACCAGAGGCGGTCTTCGGGCACACTAACTTGACTGGCGTCCGACTGTGGTCTGCCTGGGCTACCACGACCATGGTGCGGTTTTGACCGCACGGTCGGTGAATCTTGGTCGGAGGAGCAGTCGCGCAGGTTGCACCCGCGATGCTGCGGTGCAGCCTTTGAAACAAGCGACCACGACCAAGGGTGCGGTTTCGGCTAGATCACTGGTCGGAGGAGCGGTCGCGAGGTTGCACCAGTGATGCTCACTGCATTGGGAAAATAGGCGACCAAGACCAGGATGCGGTTTCGGTTGTGCCGATTCGGCTGGACCACTGGTTAGAGGGAACAGTCCGAGGAACTGGTTGGAGGAACAATGCACCGGGAGGGTGAAAAGTGGCGGCCACGACCAGCCAAAGGGCTCTGTGGCTTGGGGCTTTCCGTCGGCTGATAGTGGGGCAAGGGGGAAAGATTAGGGGTGGTTGGAGACAGGAAGGGGTACTTCGCTTTATTAAGTATTAACCTAGAGGTGACAGGTCCTCCTCCGATATGTTGCTAAACATTTCCATCTAGTTCTAGAGTATTACTCATATTCTAGAGTTTGCGTCTTAGGGTTACCTTGTGTTGGCAAAGAAAGGAATGCATGTCAAATAAATCTCAGGATGCTGGTAAAAACACGACAATAGATGCCACATGAAAAAGTTTTACAAATCTCGCATTTTTGCATTCATCCATTTTGGGGTGTTACAAAGACTAACTCTGGAATTGCCAAAGTTAGTGGCACCGAACCAGTCTGCATTCTCCAAAGCTCGTTCCACTCAAGATAATTTCTTCTGGGTTAGGCAATCTACCTGTCTGCTTCACCAACATAAAAATCAGCCTTCCTCTTCAAAGTTGACATCGCTCAAGCCTTCGACTCATTGTCCTGGCCTTTTCTGTTGGAAATACTTTGACACAAAGGTTTTAGCCTGAGGTGGTGTTCTTGGCTCAACATTATGATAATGTCCACGTCCACCAAAGTTCTTGTCAACGGACAGCTAGGGCGGCCGGTTTGGCACGGTCACGGTTTGCATCAAGAAGACCCGTTATCTTCGATGTTGTTCATCATTGCGATGGACGCCCTCAACAATCTGATCCTAACCGCGGAAAATGAGGCTCTACTTCAACCGATCGAAGGGTGTCAAGTTCTACCACATCATCTCTCTTTGTATGCGGATGATGCGGTCGTGTTCCTTTCCCCTGAATGAAGATCTGCTAGCCATCAAGGAAATATTACAACTCTCCGATGAGGCCTCTGGTCTGCGAACAAACCCGACTAAGAGTTATTTTTCACCAATCCAATGCAATGATCAACAAATTCAGCTCATGACCGACAAACTGCACCGCAATATCGCTGCTTTCCCATGTAAATACCTGGGCTTGCCCCTCTTCTTATGGAAGCCGCCACGATCAAATTTTCAATTGCTTTTGGACAAGATCGCTAAATGCATCAAAGCTTGGCTGGCCGGATTGCTGTCACAAGGGGGGCGGTTGATTCTGGTTATGGCAGTGTTATCCGCCATGTTGTTTTATAACTTCATGGCCTACCCCCTGCTCGGTAGTCAAAGGGATTGATAAAAAATGTCGCGCGTTCCTTTGGAAAGGATCGCAAAATGAATCCGAAGGTAATTGCCTGGTCGCCTAGTCATCAGTTTCTCACCCTATCTAGATGGGAGGGCTCGGTTTGCACAACTTGGTCGTGCTAGGACAGGCTATGCGCATCCGTTGGCAATGGTTGTAGCGAACTTGGTTGTCACGGCCATGGGAACGATTGCAAACCCAGACCAGCAGAGAGGAGAAAGACATGTTCCATGCTTCCATTGTGGAGAGATTAGGGAAAGGAGAGAACTCGTTGTTTTAGGGGACCGCTGGCTGAACGACTGCTCAATTCAAGGCTTCGCACCGTCCATTGTCCAGATGGTAAAACAATTGATTCGGAGGAAAAGAACAGTGGCTCAAGCCCTTGCCAATGATGCTTGAATATTGGACTTACAGGGTCAGCCAGATGTCCAAACTGCCCATGAACTCCTTCGGCTCTGGACTAGGTTGCAAGGAATTCGTCTAACATAGGGAGAGGTCGATTCTATTAGCTAGCATTGGGAATCCTTGGGTTGCTACTCTGCTAAGTCGGCATACATGGCTTTCTTCACAGGATCGCTTAGGTTTCCTTGTGCCGAGGCCATTTGGAAAGCTCGGGCACTACTAAAATGCAAAATCTTTATTTTGTTAGCAATCCGTCTGCGGTGTTGGACAACTGATCGCCTAAGGCGTCGAGGACTGCAAAACCAAGGAGTTTGCATTTTTTGCAGGCACCATGAGGAGACCATAGACCACCTTCTTCTTGTATGCGCTGTAACTGCGCAAGTCTGCAAGGAGTTTGCATTTTTTGCAGGCACCATAAGGAGACCATAGACCACCTTCTTCTTGGATGCGTTGTAACTACGCAAGTCTGGGCTCACTTCATAGCACAGACCGACTCACTCTACCCCGTACCTAGCAGCCAACCCACAGTTCAAGATCATTGGCTGGCCTCTTGGAACTCCTCACCAAAGCATCAAAGAAAGGAAACATATTTGTACATCATTCTCGTCTCTTGGATAATCTAGAAGGAGTGCAATCAAAGGATCTTCAACAACATAATCCAAACTATCGATCAACTTCTTCAATTTTCTCTCTCGGAGCACCACCAATGGTGCATGGCGGCTGCGAATTGACTGGAGGCGCCTACGCTGCAAGAGTAGTATTTTCTTCCCCTTTTGTCGATCGTTTTCACTGTTCTCCGTAACTTGTTTTCGGGTGAATGAGTGTTCGGCTACCGACCAAGATTCTAGTGAATCGGTGTTTGGCCAGTCTGTATCCCTTGAATCTGTTGTGGTTTCAGTTTTCTTCGTCTTAATGAAATGATGTTCAAAGCTTTTGCACGTCCTTGAAAAAAAGAATAAGAAATGAAGGTCTGAAATCCAATAGCCAACTTATTAGAGTAAAATTGACATTCTATATCTCCCTTGGCTACAACAAGTTTATAGCTTTTGAATCTATACCCAAAAAGGGACGGAATCTCTTAGCATCTCAACCATTCCTAACAGGTTGATCAAAGAGGCTGAATGGATGATGCTTTGAACAGTTTACTGCCCCAAACTTGGTGAGAACAACTTAACAAGAACCTTTCCAACCTCCTGTGCTCATACAAATAACAAAAGCTTGGGCTAAGAAGGCAAGTGCTGAGGAGGACCATGGGAGCTTGGGCCTGGGGGGGGGAGCCGACGAGGTTGCCTGGGATGCGTCGCTCGCCTACTCGCCGCTAGCCTCCATGAGCTCCGAAGAAGAAAACGGGGGAGAAGACAGAGGCACCGCCCCCAGTGCAAGTGTGCTTGCTGTGGCTCGAGAGGAAGGGGATGGAGTTCGCTGGCAGTCACCGTGACCTAGGGCAAAGACATAGCAGGCCAACTAGGCTCATTTGGGCCGGGCTCAGTTCAAAATAGGCCGAAACATTCAAATCATGTTTGTAATCCTACTCCAGGGGCAGGGTATGACCAGTAAATCTGATTTTTGGTTGAAAAAAAATTGTGCCCCAGATAGCCGCCGCGCCACCCCTCCCCCACTCCGCACGCCACCTCCCGCCGCCTCGCCGCCGCCAGGCGTGCCACCACCGCTTCCGCCTCCCATAGCGGTTTGCCGCCACTGCCCCCCCCCCAATCTAAGTTTGGGTTCCCGGTGCCCAGTGTACCCCAAACCCTAACTCCGGTGGCCGCGAAGCTCACCGGAGATGCCACCGTTGCAGTCCCGAGCACGTATCTTGATGTCATCCAATGTGTCTAAAATTGCATGATGTGGGAGAGAAAATCAGGTACCTATTTATTAGCAATACGGTACAAAATATGATGTTTTTTAATAGTGTTCAACAATTCATCAAGCAAGAGTGCCACCGAAAAACGATATTTACTAGCTAGTGGTATCCACAAAGGGGCAATTAATCGCCATCTATGTTGTCATGCATCATGCATGCTCGCTCCTCAATAAGCTGCAGCTTATACCATATATAGGCTCATTTTTTCTACAAATAAAGGCTAAAAGAAAGATCGCATTCGTCGTCTGTGCTTTGCTAGAGAGACACAATCATAATAATTATCCGCTAAAAATGAATCCGATAACCCTTAGTTGGTCAAATGTTGGCATCGTATTCAAATATCCTCCACACGCAAAAAAGGGGCAGGGGAAATTTTTGTGTGCTATAAATCAGCCTTGTGTTGTCCTCGGTCCACGTATAAAAAAAGCTCCACAAGGTGCCAGCTAGCAACTGTTTTGAAACTTATCATGCTGACTATGCGTTCCATGCATTGGCCCCTTCAGCACAAGATACAACCTAAACAATCCAGCATTTTGCTACGAGGAAAGAAGGATCAGATTGGTTGCTTCATGCCTAGTTTAGACGCTAAGAAGCAGAACCTAACACATTTGATAGCTGTTAGTTGCATGCAGGCACATGGCTTCACAGATCCTAAAGTAAACATGTCTCACGCATGGCAAGAATATAGAGCACAAGGCTAGAAGCCCTGAACAGGCGAAGTGTCAAGGGATGCTTTGCTTGATCACAATGACCTTATTTGCGTTTGCAGGTAAGTATGGCAAAGAAACTAGTATATGTTACCAACTAGTATATGTTACTAATAAATCTGATGCTGCATTGTAGTACAATATCAAAGTTTTATTGATCAAATATCATCACAAGTACGCAATGTACTACTACTAGCAAAGAATCATGCCGCACAATATTAAAGCTTTATTGATCAAATGTTCATACATCACAGGTATGCAATATACTACCAAAGAATCATGCCGCAAGGTCCACCAATATCCGCATATGCTGGGAGTCCAATTTCGAAATCTATGATATAAAATTATTAGTTGTGAAGCTTGTTCATAACCACTTAAATATCACTAGTTGTTATGGATTTATCCTCTTTTCTTATCCCTATTCTTCCTTCCAGATCCTCTATTTCTGTATTTGTATGTTTACTGAACTCAAAGAAATGAATCCTGCAAAGTTCAGAGACTTCAATACTAGTTTAGTTCATCCATCACCTGGAAACTTCTTCATGTTAATATAGTAAGGTAAAATGCATCATTGATCTGCTTATCTTAAGGCAGAAGCATGGGCTACATCAAGACTCCCTCAGATCCATCAATATTGCTGGAAGCCAACCAAGAAACATAAAGGGAGGAAGAGGTGCAAGATAAGAGAAGGGGGAATAAAGCCAGGAGCACAGATGAGGAAAGCCACAAGCAAAGCTCATTCGTTTGAGGGGTTACACACAGCCAGTCGGAAAGTAGGAACGGTATCTTCTCCATTATAGTTAGGCCCCCCATAAATACTATCTAGGATCCTTAGTAGTAATGCAAAACAGCCAGCTACTCGTAGATTACTACTAACACCAAATGGATGCCAAGTTTATTCCTTTGATGAGCATGACTCCACCAAGCTAAATGAAAAGGAAAAAAAAAATGAAGAAAAGGAGGCATCGATGGAAGGAAACTTTGGCAGGTAAAAAGAAGGGATAGAATTGCTCCGCAGGAAGCCATGGTGGGTTTGTTACATGTTTAAGTTGGGTGAGCAAGAAGATGCTAAAAGCAAAGTGGATAGAGATGGATGGTGCTCAGTACCGACTGCCAGATAGCAACTGAGGCTGTTCTTTAAAGATCTCAAGTTCAGCTGTGACCATTTTCCAAACCACCTTGTGTTGCCTCCATTAGAAATTTAAAGTTGGATACTCCAAGGGCAAAGCTTTTTAATTATATTCGCTAACACATGAGGAATGCAAAGATAGAGATGTGCATAATGAGTCATCCTCTTTACCTGTCAACAATGGGCTGATGGCCATGTTTGGGCAAGTTTTCTTGGAAGACAACACAACCAATATGATTCTTTAAAGTCCACCTATACTTTCTTATGTCTGTAAACGTTTTGAATTATATTAGTGTATCCAGAGACCAGAGTTAATGCAGGTTACTGGCTTTGACATTTGCTGCTAAGCATGTCCACACTACATACACTGATACACAAGCCAGGTTACTTTTGACAGAACTGCCAAAAATGATGAAAGCACTTACATAGACAATGCTTTGGCAGATAGCTTTTCCCCGTGCTAGTCCACCCCGGTAGCATATTCTAAACTGAAAATTTCATGTCCCTCTGTTGTTGCAATATGTCACTGATCACTCCATGATCGTAAGTTGTTTGAGAATTACTGCATTTCTACTCATACTTCCACATTGTTCTTGTAGACCAGAGATCCAAAATAAATTTTCCGATCAAATCAGCTAGTTAAAATAAGGGAATAATGGCGT
The DNA here is from genome assembly GCA_036346395.1 of Hsuehochloa calcarea. NCBI lineage: Eukaryota > Viridiplantae > Streptophyta > Magnoliopsida > Poales > Poaceae > Hsuehochloa > Hsuehochloa calcarea. Next base: position 56,697,744 of record CM070596.1, read on the forward strand.
ACATTTACCCGTGACACAATTTAAAAACAAACACTCACTGCAAAACCGTTGCAGATATGATGTCCAGAAAATCATATCCCCATCACCACTTCCACTTGTCGCTTGCTCCAATATGTCAATCTGTCGTCCCGTAATTTGCCACCACCCGTCAATCTTTATCAATCTAAAAGTTTGGCAAATGAAAGAGATGGCCGGGCGGAGTAGGACCGTGGCCAACCAAATCCAAACAAATTTGCAGATGGAACAAGTAGAGGGTAGACTAGCGACAAACAATTAGAACAAGGCGCGAGGCATAAATTAAATATGCCCAGCATACCAAGGTTAGGACGCAACTTCGCACGCAAGTGCATGGAGTGAAAATTGTCGCGCACGGAGGAGAACTAGCTAGCCCCAATTATACAAGAGAGGACAAAATTCGATTCAAGCTAGCGTTGCACAACTGCATATGTTTCACATAGTATATGAGGCATCCTAGTTGGAACGCAAAACATCAAAGGCCTTTCTGAGGTGAATGAATTTGGTGATCAATCGCCCATGCTGAGGACTGAATTTCTTAAAGCAGTTAAGCCATTGATGAAATTAGCGAGTAACCAGTGCTTTGCATACCAAGTTCTGCGGCTGCGGATCGTCGAGGGCGACGGGAAACTGGACACGCCGGGATGTGAGATCTATGCCGTGAAGTACCGGCATGTCGAATCTCCGGCGGCTCGGCGTACAAACGCCGATGCGAGACCGCGGAGAGATCGGCGGACGGTGGGAGTTGTGCCTGTGGGCTGCGAGACCGTGAGAACTGACAAGGCTAGTGACGGGCTTTCACCTGAGCCGTCTCCTACAGGCAGCAGAATCCCAGTGTCTCGGATCTGGCACAAACCGGAAAGTGGGCTACTAAATACGGCCGATTGATCATTCTAAACGAAAACGGACAACTAGTCCGTCTGGCCCATCATATGGCTTGCTGCAGCCCACGAGGGTCCACAGGAACCCAGCGCGGCGATGACTTGCGCCGTCGACGTGACGTTGGCCGCGACGGTTGCGAGCGCGAGCGTGTCCGCGGCGGAGGCGCCTGCCGGGTCCGCCTAGAGCACATCCACGAAGTAGTAGTAGGGCACGTGGGGCGAGGGGTTGGTGGTGGTCACCGCAGATGAGGTGTTCATGACGAGGCCGGGGCGATGGCGGCGGCGAGGGGCTGTATCAGGGAGGAGCAGTGATGAAGCTGAGCAAAATTTTAAGAGGGTGAAAGATTAAAACAAATTTAAAAGTGCATTGTTCACTACTGGTTGTACGCCCTGCATAGCGTACAAACTTAGCTTTCTAGCCGTCGGTTGCGCATTTGTTGTCACTGTCGGGCCCGATCGCAACAAACCCACGACGCACCAGCGGCCAGCACCTCATCGCCTGCTTCCGTGCTTCACCGCCGCACAATTGAAGTCGTTGTCTCGTTGAGTAGTATCATAATTAGGAGTAGGTAGTAGCAATGGGCCTTCTAGGTGGACCTGACCTAATTTGCAGTGGTGAAGCCACCATCCGTACTTATATGTGCTCCATCATGGGTTGCCCCCGTCGAAACCCCAGTATCCCCTACTCCGGCGGGCAGCAGCGGTTTCTTTGGGCGTAGAGGTGGCACACACAGGGAAGAAAACTCAGGCGCAAGGAGGAAGATGAACTGTGGGGACGTGCGCTACAACCTGGGTCGTCGATGTCTTAGTGGGCCGCATTGGGTGCTAGTAGTTGGAGGCTTGGAGCCGGCCTAGTCTAGTTGTGAACATAGCCTATGGTCTACGGAGGACTAGATGGGCGCGACTTAGTCTTAGATTGCTCGAACGAGAGGCGAGGTGGCACGGCGGCTGGTCGGCAAGGACAAGGCAAGCCAGGTGAGGTGTCGCACCGTCACGGCGGCCGATCAACTAGGACGCGATGAGCTGGGGTGGGCAGGGGAGGGCGCGAAGCGTTGCAAGCCTTACGGCCTTGCTGGTGAGAGAGGTGAGGGAGTGGATGGCAGCGACAGCAGCTTGGCTTGGTCACGCGGAAGAGAGGGGAGGAGGGGAGGGCGAGGGCGGCAATACGAGCCTGCTAGGCTGGGCCGCGCGAAAGAGGGGGAGAAGGAAAGGAGGCGACGACTAGGCCGCTTGGTGGGTTTCAGCCCGAGGTGGAGAGAGGGAAAGGAAAAGTTAAAATCTTATTTGAATTTTTATTTGCGGTTTAAAATCTTATTTGAATTTAAATTCAATATCTGAAATGGTTTTTGCACACAATTAAACTTTTAGATTGTTGCAAATCCAAAATCCTAACACAAGGAAATTCTTTTTAAAATTTTGAATAGAAAGACAAAGATTTTGCAAATTTTAAAATGCGACCAAAGTTTTGGAAATTCATGAAAATCATGCAAATTTAAATGGGATCCAAATTGGGTTGTTACAAAACAACTTTTCTCATAATCCAAAAATAACACTGAATCGCTCGGATAATCCTCACAATCTAGAGGCCAAGATCAACCTACTTCTACAAAAGGCTTATATGTGGAGCTAGGTACAAAAATAAGGAGGGTTGCACATCCGAAAATCTAGACATTGCAAAGTCAAATAAGGATCCACACTAAATTTTCATAAGTCTTGTCAAAAAGGCCATTAGAACACAATGATGACGATCAGCAGCGGATTTACCGTCCCTCCAGCCTGGGCAATTGCCTAGTCTTGCTAGCGACGCGCCATGACAGCTCCGGTGAAGTTCCATGGCAACCATAACCATAATTAAGTACTTAGCTTGCGGCTTTCCTGGGCTTTGAAAAATTCCTGGCTCCGCCATTGATGAAGATCAAAAAGGGGGGAGAAACTAACACACGTTTTAGAAGGTGGACTTATGCAAGTGGCAAAGGGTGATCCTAGGGCACAGATAAAATCCTTGGTCTCGGGTTGTACAAGGAGGAAGACATAGTTTCAAAGGGAAAAGTTAGAGTTTCAGCCATATGACATGCACTATGAGAGGAATACTAGTGTTAAATGCGCAAAATTGCAGCACTACTCTGTAGATATCAAGCAGTCGCAAGATAAATATAAATCTAGCTGCAAGAGTTACACAGGGTCGATAAAAATGAGTTCAACGTTTCCTACTTTTTTTTCTCTTCTTTTTCTTCTCTATTTTCATTTGTCTTTTTTTTTACTGAAGTGATGAACAGACGACGAGGGGACCTTCTTTAAAACATGATAAATACAAGGTAGATAAATATTAGAAGCATAAGTGTGCAAATGATTAAACTCAAGATGATTTGCAATGACAAAAGAAACTCTATCATTGGGTTGACAAGGGGTAACACAAAAAGAAAATGATATATGGGTTTCAGGGGGAATACCCGGCAAAGTTTTGCTCAAACTCCATGGTAGAGTCGGCAATGCCAGATATGATAGGCTAGCAATAAAAGGGGTTTACGCAAAAAGGAATGACCATCTTCTAAGACTTCTTACTTTTAGGTGGATTCAAACTTAACAATGCTCACCAAATCAACAGATGGCTCTAGATAGAGGTTTGAAATGCCCTACATCTAATTTTTGGTTTTGGTAGGAAGGGTCATTAAAAAAGGTTCTTACTCGCAAGATCACTGAGTAATGAGGGTTTTAGCCTATCTCTGAAAATTCAAGATCACAATCTATATTGCTTCGGTCAATGTCCTTGCAGCATGCTTCATTGCCAAGAACATTAGTTTCAAAGTAATAGGACAAGCAAGTAATTTATCCGGCAACCTTATTCACAAAGTCAAGACTTCAGCTTTGGAACTAGATGGTTGCAACAGATTGGGTAAACTTTGCTTTTTGTCAATGTGATCAGTCGCGGTGCTCTACCCAAGCATTGTAAGATAACATGTAGTGTAGACAGCTCATTTGCAGCTGGGTTTAAGAATATTGTGACATCATCCGGATAAAGTGAGGTCGCACTGTGGCTACTCGGCTTGCAATTGTTGTAAGTGTCCTTAATGAGTAGCTTTTGGATTGGATCAATGGCAAGTATGAAAAACATCAGGGAGAGGGACCCCTTGTCTCAAACCTTGCATATGGTTGAAGGGTTTCCCTAGGACTCCATTGAGAAGAACTGTAGAGGCGGATGAAGCCTAAATCATGGTGATCCAATTCCTCCTGTGCCGACCAAATCCTAGCCTTTGGAGTAGTTCAAACAAGTACTAACTAACAAAATCGAAGGCTTTGGCGATGTGAAGCTTAATGAATAAGATCAATTTCTTCTACCTGTGCACATCCTTAACCAAATTTTGGGTGTAGATAAAGTTATCTTAGACACACCTTCTCTTTATGAATGCACTTTGACTATCTGAGACCAGTTGGTGTAGGGATGGAGTGAGCCCACACCCACCCTGCTTGCTGATGCCGATGCCCATTCCGAGAGCCTATCGTGGAAGAAGCGGACGCCGGCGCCGAGGAGCTAGTCAGACCAGGGTGAGGAAGCACGGAGGTTGAGGGACCGAACCTCCCTTGCGCCGTGACGAAATAGCTCCAGGCAGAGGGAGGCCCGTATGGCAAGCAGGCTCCGTGAACCACCTGGGCTCTGATGGGAGAGAGGGAACAAATCGAAAAAAGTGATTGGCGAAGAAAAATAAAGAGGTTGATGGATATAGTTGCTTGCTGGTGAGGCGTGGAGACTAGAGAGACGGAACTAATGGGAAAAAAGTGATAGAGAGAGGATGTTCCTGGAAGAGACACGAATAGGGGAGTGAGAGAATTAATGGTTCACGAGGAAGTGTGTGAGAGAGAGATTGATTAAATCGGATGGTTTGCACATGATGTATGTATTGATTCAATGGTCGAATGCTATCTCCCCTGAGAACAGGAATAGAAGATTTTTTTTTCATTTTTTCCATTAAAAAGCACTTTGTGATAATCTCAACCAATATTGGTGAAAAATCATTTTAGTTTTTGTGATTCAAATAGAGTATTCCATAAACCCACCTTAATAGAATAGAACTGTCAACGGGGTAGAGAAAACAAGGTGGAGTAGAGCTGTCAATAGAAATCAATAGTAAATGTGGTAAACTAAGTGTTATGTTTGTGATGAGCTAATTAATGTATCATGCAAGTGCCAATGTTATGTGTGGTTGCTAAAAATATGAACAATTCATGAATGTTTGGATCAAATAAACTAGTTATATATTTCTATTAATTTCTGTCGTACAATTTAAGGGATTTTCATGTTCTGAAAAATATGCACGACCGTATTCGTTTTGATTCGTATTCGCTCTGTATTTGTATTCGTATTCATATCCAGGGTATTCGTATCCGCATCTGAGAAAAAAAAATGTTAAAACAAATATGACATAGTCATTATACGTTCATATTCGATCTGTTGTCACCCCTACTTACTAGGCCCCAAACTGTTGGAAATCATGAGTGCTAAGATGAAGGATCCAGAGGTTTGTCAGTCAATCTCGTAATAATTATTTTGTAATTGTGAAATAAATAAATAAATATATATATATATATATATATATATACTTACTGCTTTACTCTTGTTAGCGACATGGCACAAAAATATCAGAAAGTGTCTTCCATCTGGACTTACTCGCGGACGTTTGAGGACTGCTCGTCACCTTCATCACGGGGGAGATCATTAACCAGAATGGAGGGTTTCACTCCAGCGACACCGATTTATAGTTTTTAAATCACTTTGAGTTGTTCTATATCAAATCAATTGTGATATATCTGTTTTCTGCTTGCTTATTTTTAGATGGCATGGCTAGCATTACATGAGCCTAGCCAAAAAACTAAAATATTTAGGTATAGAACGAACTATCACAGACGGTTTTGTAGAATAAACTGTTTGTGAATGCATACTATCATAGACGACTATTTTTACTAACCGTCTATGATATATATATACAATCAAACACCCGCCTGTGATATGTATCCAATCATAGATGGCTACTATTAACACCCGCCTATAATATGTATCCAATCACAGACGGTTACCACCACCAACCGTCTGTGATGTGTCGGATATCACAGAGACTGCTACTATCAAAACCGTTTGTGTTGTGTCCACAATCATAGACGGTTAGTAAAAAACCGTTTGTAATATTATACATATCACAGACGATTTTTTGTAGAAATCGTCTGTGATAGTAGCCTTTCACAGACGGTTTCAACAAAAAATCGTCTGTGTTGTGATTTTTCACAGACGGTTCAAAAACCGTCTGTGATAACCGTCTGCTATTACAGACACATAGATTCAGACGGTTCAAAAACCGTCTGTGATGACAGTTTGGAGCCGCCTGTGATGACCCTCTCTGTAGTAGTGGACGATGAATGATAGTAGGATGTACTGGTATCGCATTAGGAAGGACATTCGGTGATTGATCAGATCGTGAACATTAATAGACATATCGTTCATTTGTCTTAAAATGGATTATCCGATCAGGAAAGACATCAAATTCATTGATTTGGGTAAAGGTGCGCACAATCGGGTCCATTAATAGACATGCTGTTCATTTGTCTAAAAAATTGATTATCCCATCAGGAAAGACATCAAATTCATTGATTTAGGTAAATGCTTGCACAATTGGGGTGACATGTCGTTCATTTGTCTAAAAATGGATTATCACGAAAGACATCAAATTCATTGATTTGGGTAAGGGCGTGCACAATAGTGTGATTTTAGTTGTCTATAAACTTTACTACTTATTGGATTTTTTGCTGGCACAGAGGAGAAAGAGTGTAAATGTCTCTTTGTGAAGAGACGGACATATAGACATCACAAAATACCGTTATATGAGTTATTGTTAGTATCAGATAACTTTTTCATAGAATAATTAAAAGATCATTGGTTCCATAGAAATAAACTTAAGAGAACATTCACTGTAAATGTTGTTTTTACTGCTGTTCCAGGGAAGAGCCAGGAAGAACCCTCTGAGCCACGAGAACGTGGACGCCGGTACGCTGGTCAGCTTGGCCTATGTTATCACAGAGATGCTGGTCAAGTAAGAAGTGTCTTAATAGCTAGGACAAGCTAGAAATTTGCCTGCGTGCATCGATTGGATATTTTTTTCACTGGGTAATCTGGTTGATTTCTAGTTTGCTCGATTGCATCGAATTGCTCTCGTGCTCTTGCTTAGCAAACAACTTCCATTTCCCTCCCACACCCAGTTCATCGCTCCAATCCTGTAGATGCAGAGCCAAATGGGTATATACGGCAGTAACGGCACTCGTACCTGTACGCCGCCGCCGTCACCGTCACCGCCATTTCCTTCTCAACAGCTCGCCGGGAGGTGTGTGCTGTGCACCGCGCACTTTTTACAGGGGTCGAGAACCATTCAGCGACCAGAGGCTACCTGCTGGTTGCCGTTCGATCGAGATCCCGCGGCCCAGATTTAGCATTTCGCGAAGCAGCATGCGACGGAAACCGTTGGATCGAAATCACACAGCCAAAGTCGGGTTGCGCAAGTAGGGGCGCCAATGTCAAGTAGTCACTAGTCACCTCTCAAATAAGCCTTGGAGTCGAGATTTGGGCCTTATTCAACTAGCTAGCCGGTTAAACTGGGCTACAAATGGGCTAAACCCCATTTTGCCCAACACGAACTTTTTAAAAAGAAATGCTACCCGTTTAGATATGCAACCGGAGTCTCCTTCTATCTGCATGCGAGCTAAACTTGTTGTTATGTTTAAGTACGGGCTACAGAGTAGGTGCATCAAAGAGTAGCATACTAGGATTTATCTGCCAATGTTCCGGAGAAGTATCGCGAAAGATGCGTTGTTATTTGCGTGCTGTGTTTCAGTGTCTGCTCTGCCACGGGCTCTCGTTGGAATGTGAAGGGAAAAACCGGAAAAAGAAGCAGAAGAATTTTATTCCGGAGGCCGGGTATCAGAGCCAGGTTTCGATCCTGGGACCTGTGGGTTATGGGCCCACCACGCTTCCGCTGCGCCACTCTGATTTTGTTGTAAGTTGCTGGATATGAAATTTGATATCGTCTTAACGCTTCACATACGCACGAAGAGTTAATTGCTACCTGCATTCGAAAACGTATGCAGGTAAAAAATCCTACAATAGTACATTACATTGTAAAATTTAAAATGGATACTCTACCTCCTGTGTAGTGTAACAGGTAACCAACCTGCTACAACTAAAAACAAGGACCAGTTCTAGCTCTAGTAGCCAACAACATTCTCATATAAGCCTCGATCAAGCTTGGCATCCACGGCACAAAAGAAAAAAAAAAAGAGAAAGAAAAGGCAAAGTGAAACGCCGACTCCTTTTCCCCAAGCTTACGTAACGCCGATCACCTATGTTACTGCTAACATTTCTGCTTTCCAGTGTGTGTGTCTATATATAGATATAGATATATAGAACGTATCTAGTATTAATGGGTAATTCTGTGCTAAGATGCTAATATCAATCTTGACCGTTGGATCTGGATCTTAACCATTGGAGGTGGGAGCATGTATGATGTTTAATGAAGACGCATTAATGAAGGTGTATTGAAGGTGGGAGCATACAAAGTGATTAAATAGTTTAGAGGTGGAAGCCTGTATTAATTTTCTTGGTTGTTCAATTCAGATCCAACGATCAAGATTAGTATTAGCATTTTAGTACTAAATTACCCATTAGCACTATAACTCAATTTCCGGTTTCTCCTTTCCATCGCTTCGATCGGATTAGGATAGATGTGCATGTTCTTGGTGAACAACAGCAAATTGCGGATAAGTTTGACCCTTTTCCCTTCACCTGCAGGGGCCGTATATAACTTGCAGGGACCAACTACTCAGAACAGAACAGAATTTAGTCAGCCATGGCTCCTGGGTTTTCCATATGGGACCAAACGTATGGAAGCTCATGGTTTATATGGCAGCATTTGAGCAATGATGTCACGGAGAATTAGGTCCCATGAGACATCACCTAGATTTGTAATCTATCCTCACAAGGAACCAATACTGGTAAACTCCAATACAGATTTACGACTATGACTGTTTTTTTTTTCATTTTCCAAAAGGTAATAAATATCACGTGTTATCTCTATTTTGATGATAGGTGTTGTTTTGGACATGTGTCAACTGTCAAGTAATTGACTAAGCAGCGTTGGCCGGCTGCACGTCAGCAAATCACCTTCCATGAAGCTGTTTCATGACAGTTCAGGATAAGATCCCGTATCACTAGTGAAGAATTTGATTCGGTCGAGCACTTTTGGATTATACTGAACATGGCATAAAGAAACACCCTGATCTGATCAGGATGCCATGTAAACACGCTCTTGTCAATGCTTTTCATCTTGAATTGCAGGTAAACTACAAGGAGACAGGGTACGGCTGGAGCTATCAGCAAAAACGAAAGACTCAAGGATGATTCAGGTTCAGACCCTTTTCTGTCCTATTGGATGGTAGAAAAGGAAAAGGCAAGAGCAGAGCTAGCTAGCAGTCTTTTGTTCGAGTATCATATGGACTGTTGATTCTTCTTGTCAATTCTCATCATGACATCATACTCTTGAGGAGATAGAGAAATCAAAAGGTGACAGAGCAAAGAAGGGCAACTTGCTCCTCACGCTCATCATGGCATGGCATCAGGGATGAGCGAATGGAGAGAGGGAGATCTCATGAATCATGAAGCATGGAAGGAACAAGAAAGAGCTCAATCTCAGCACAAAACCGCTGCCTGCCTGCCTCCGTTCTCAACAGCACCAGGAATCCAAGGAGCTGCCTTCAAACGGCAGCCTTAATGTTGGGGGATTTTTTTAAAAATATATTATTATTATTATAAAAACACAAAAATAAATAGTCAAATTTCTTTTACAAAACTAGGCGAGTAGCCTAAACAGTGGCGACATGGACTTAACAGTACAGAGAAATCTATGTCGCCAGTTAAAATAACGATATTGACTTTAAAAAAATATCATTATTAGTAAAAAAACATAAAATAAATAGTCAAATTTCTTTTACAAAACTAGGCTACTCGCCATTTGGAAGGGTGACAATAGTCTAATCAATGGCGACAGGTACTTAACAGTACAGAGATGTCCCTGTCACTAGTTGAAATGGCGATAGGTGCCACTAGTTGAAATGGCGATAGGTGCCACTAGTTGAAATGGAGATAGGTCATTGTCGTCATTTCAATTAGCGACAGAAACCTCTGCACTGATTTTTTTACTGACTATTTCTGATCACATATTTTATGAACAAATCACAATGATGTTACAAAAATATTCAGCACAACGTCGTAATATCTTTTGTCAACAAATCATAATGATGTTACAAAACATTCAGGACAACGTCGTAACACCTTTTGTCGACAAATCACACTGATATTACATAACATTCAGCACAACGTCGTAACACATTTTCTCGATAAATCACACTGATATTACATAACATTCAGCATAATATCGTAACATCTTTTTTCGATAAATCACAATGATATTACATAACATTCAACGCAACGTCGTCATATATTTTGCAGACAAATAGCATTGACATTATAAAAATCATTCAGCACAACGTCATCACCGAGTTTTTCAACAAATTAAAGTGATATTACAAAGTATTTGGTATCACATATTACAACAGGACGAACATTTCCCGTGGCCGCGACCTCAACGTCCGCCATGTGGACCGCCTCGAGCGGGGCAGTCGGATGAAGTCCCCGTGACAACGCCCGGACTGCCGATGTCTCCTTCGTCCTGTGGATTTATAGTAGGGTATTTCTTGAAGGTGTGCCTAGACTCTATGCAAATAGAGCACTTCTTCGTACGATGGCTTCTACTTCATCCATGTCATTCCCGATGCGTCGTACCTATCGCTGGCCAACCTTTCCCTTCAACCTATCAATGTCCGCGGCCAGATAAGTTGCTTACAGGTCAGATGACTAGTGAAATGGACAACCACGTCGTAACCATACATCTTTGCTCTCCAGGTTTGTATCGTCTCCTCCTTGTTCAAATAGTCAAAGAGCTAATGGCCGGGATGCTGCCCCACTGTCGAACATGTGACCATGACATTAGAGCAGGGCCTATGTAAAAGGAGAGACTTTTTGCAAGTGCATACCCAACTAGCTCAGCATAGTGTGCACTCGTAGGTGATCCTCTCGCGGTTCATCCCGTGGCGTCCTTTATCCTTGCACAGTATCTCGAAGAAAACCCCTTGTACCCATTTTGAATGATCGGTTCCTCCATGTACTTGGTGATCATGGAGGAATAGAGAACTCTGTCATTTGCCATGGCGAGCGACACATTGTTACTTCTATCAACAAAGTAATTTATGGTACCACAGAGAATTGCCTTCACAACACCAACCAAAGGGGACGGCCACCTTGCGCCATGTATGACTCAATTATACACCTCGGCTAGATTGGTTGTCATGATACTATATCGAGCACCACCCATGTTATGTAGTAGCGACAGCCTCTCCTTAGACTCATGCTCAATCCAGTTCGAGAAATATTTCACCTGCGCCCTATGTTCCACGCCACACTAGGATAATCTGTGGGTAGTTGTGGCAAAACTTTGGGGCCCTGGTTAGCGCTTGTAGCAGTTTTTTCCGTTGCCTCCCTTTTGTGTGTCTGGGTCCTCTCATCTAGAATCTTTCAGAGTGCTTCAAACTTTTGCTGCTGGTTCTGGTTACACAGCCGCTTGAACAGGTTCATCAAGTCCTTGTTGCGGAATTTCTTGTAGAAGTTTGCACCTAAGTGTCTCATGTACTACCTGCTCTGAAGATCCGCCTATGAAAGTAGTTCGTTCTCTCCTTATTGTAGCTGAGTTACTGCACTCAGCAGGCTCGCATGCTAATCATGTATTACACATATGTTAGGATGACCCTGTACAACAGAAATCCTCAAATTCCTCTAGAACCACAACTAGTTGTTCGTGTCGCTTTCAACGAAAGCGAATGCCACAAGAAGAACTTGATTGTTTTCGTCCGTCGCTATTGTGGTCATTATTTGGCTATTGTACTTTTCAGTCAGGAATGTGTAATCCACGCACAAGATTGGACGGCAGTACCGAAATGGATTGTTGCATGAACCAAAGGCGAAGAATGCTCGCTTCATTACCCTCCTATTGCTCCACTTCGGATGCATGGAATCTTTAATGTCGACATGAGTGCTGGGATTCCTGTCTTGTATGACTCGGAGTAGCCGGGGAGGTTGTAGTAGGAGTCCTCGAACGTACCGAACCTTCATTCTAAGGCCTTCTGTTTTTCCCTCCACACCTTGGCATAGCTGATTGTGTACTGGAACCTTACCTCAATCGCCCGAATGATGGACCGTGGCTCAAAATCTAGATTATCTACGATTTCACCATACATGAGGTTCACGATTAAGCCTGATGACAGGTTCCTGTGGGACTGCACTGACTCAGCGACGACACGTGTATGAGGGACCACTATAGAGCATTTCTAGTAGGTGTCCCACTTATGCTGAAATGCATGCACTTGCCAAGGGCATCCCTCTATGTCGCACTTCACGTTGTACTATCTTGGGTTAGACTTGACGACTGTGAATGTACGCCGCACCGACAAAGGCCCAAAATTTGACCGCTTCCTGCACGGCTTCTTTGCATTTGTACATAACTCCTTACCTGACCTCGCTCTCGTCGTACTCTTATGGCACACGAGTCTTCGCTAACAACGAGGAATTTGAACTGGTATGTGTTCCACTCTGATGAAAGCACCTGTTGGTTCACATCATCCTCGTCGTCGGATCCTTTATCTTCTGACAATGCCATGTAGTCCTGGTTTTCGAGATTCATCCTTTCTACTAGGGCTTCCAACTCTTCACACTTGTCAGCAAGCCTAGTAGCTTGCACATGGTCTTCATCGACAGGATCAGCAACTCCCAGACCTTCGGCCATTGTGTGCACCACACTGTGGCTAGAGTCTCCGACTTCTTCTTTGGCATCACCACCCCCTTCTTATTCAGCCACCGATGCAGAAGTGGCCTTGGCATATGTCTGGGCCAGAAGGACCAAATCACACAGTTCCTCCCCCACCCTGCGTACATATGACTGCTATGACCTTGTTCCCTTGAGCAGCACTAACTCCCAATATGTGTCCTGTAGTGCTCGGTTGGTAAGGCAACTCAATCTCAGATCATATACAGCAGGATCCAAATCGAATGTGTAGAACAACCACCGCATCATAGCGCCCCTTGTACGCTGCTCTGGTCTTGTTAGGGTCACAATAGCCGATTGGAAATAACGTGAATCAATCCCCTCGGGACCCTAAAAAATAGTCCTCTAACCGTAGTAAATTTTGAAGTTGGTGGCATCTCACATATTTGACATACTGCACTATAAAAAAATTTTCATGATTAACCACATATCTAAAACTAAACTACCCACTGAAAAGGATTATACACAACATACTACACTACGTAATCCTACATCTAAAACTATTTAATCCATTCGGTTAAAAAAATTACCTGAAAAGTGTGCGACCGGACGGGCAATGCTTCGCTAACTTCTCTCCTCCCCTCTACTCCTCTCCGCTCCTCTCTTCCCTTCCATCTTTCTCTTTTTCCGAATAAAAGTGAGTTATGCCAGAATTTTAGAGTCTTTGACAGGGTAAATTGTGTCGCCATTTGGAATGTTGACAGGGATGTGCGGGATCCCTGTCGCCAAATGGCAGTTTTTTATAATTTTAATATTAAAAATTTAAGGTCTCTGTCGTCATTTCTACTGACAACAGGTATCTGTCGCCATTGTCTAGACTACTATCGTCATTCGTCTAGTTTTGTAAAAAAAACTGTTTATTTTTGTTTATTTATAAATATTATTTCAAAAAAAATTCTAATGTTGGGCACCATTCAAGAATTCACATGACATCTGTTGCAAGGTCAGTTCTTTAATTCTTTGCTCCATACTTATTGGAGTGTAAGTGTGTAGTAGAATTGAAGAACTGTAGTTCAGCAAGGTCCCGTGTAATATATCTTAGAGAAGTCAACTTTGCTGTGAGGTAGTAATGGTTAATTAACAGCAATTACCACCTCACACTCACAGTGTTTGCAGATAAGAAATCACACAAAAGAACAAAGCCCTAGATTAAATTACTTGATCCAGAACTACCAAGAATTTACTCCCGTTAAATATCAGGCAGCTAATTTGGGAATCAAACGGCACCTCAGGAGTTTAAGATTAGACAGACATGTTCAATTCCTGATTTTCTGAGGTGCAGAGTATCTCCGTTATCTGACCTGCTACAGCCAGCTAGCGGCTAGTTTAGCTACCATCGATAGCAGCAATTTTGACCGTTAATGGCATCCATAAACAATTCACTACTCTCGATCAAGCAACAGACGAAGATGTTTCGTATCACCTCTACCCTCAATCCCTATGCCCTTTGCAGGCAACATGAGAAGAAGTTAAATAAACACCCAGGCTGATCTAGCCCCATGCATATTATAATACCTCGATCGATGGCGAACCCTGCAGATACAATATTAATTCCTGAACTCCTCCCGATTCCGTTGCCCCATGGATTAAACTAGAACAACACGCATTAATCTACCTTTGTTTGTTCTTATGCTTGAGACAGCAGTGGTGATATGCTGCGTGATACTGCTTGCGTGCTTACTTTGGCCGGACGGTCTCCAGGACCAGGGGATGGCTAGCTAGACAAAGAACAAGGCTCTAGTGTGTCTCAAGGCATCGCTAGCACCGTAACTTATGCGACAAATTAAAGAGTTTTTTTTTAAAAAAAATTAATCCATTTTTAAAATATATATTTTAAAGATAACGTATCCCTAACTTTATTTCCAATTCTGACCTTTTTGGTAATGTCATGTTCCGTGGTGTGACCAAACTGTTCTCTCACGCCACCGACCGCGGCGTGACCAAACCTGTCACGATAGCTATCCGAGCCAACGCGCGTCCGTTTTTTGGCTAAGTTCTGTCACGACAAGAGGAGTTGCGTGACAGCACTCGTTTGTCACGCCGAGGTCTGTAACGTGGTAACATATTTCTATCACGCCACACATTGTGACCTGATCAAATGGATCAGAGTTAAAAAAAAAAGTTAGAAAGAAATTATCTTTAAAATATTTCTAAAACCTAAGCTGACTCAACATATGCCTAGAGGTATACCCTGTACCGGCAACATCAGAGTAGCAGATTTATGGTGAACATATATAGTATGCTCTGGAATTAACTTTTCAGCTATCAACGTGGACCAGAGTAAAACGGTCATGGCGAGATCTTGCGTTTCAGCCATGCATGCATTCTGCATGCAGAGTATCAGTTGGTCAGATATATACACATGCCACTTGACGGCCATGCATGTGATGCATCGATCGCTAGCAAGCTATCCAGCTGAATCCTCCGGCCGCTGCGCCGGCCTGAATTCTGCTGCCTGCAACCGTACGTACGTACGTGCGCTGCCCTGCCGGCCGGCCTCCGTGCTTAATTCTTTTAATTTGTGTCCATGCATGATCCGATCGATCCATCCATCCATGTGCTTAATTAGGCTGTTAAATCCTCGTAGCAGGAAAATCACAGGACGCTGGCCATGCATGGAGCCATGGACGAAACGTACGTAACTGGGGTTAATTGGCTGCAGTTGATCAACTGCACCATTACCGGTGTACGTACGTACAGTACTGTACCACATCATGCATGCATGCATGTATCGATCGATCCATGGCTTCATGGCATGGCATGCAGTAGCTAGCCAGCCGGTAGACATTCCTATCTCAACGTACGTACGTTCGTGCATGCCGTGGTACACTCCATGTAGGCTGTAGATCCATGGATTGGATCCTCTGCATACAGTGCCCTCTGTATTAACTCCCCTCGGCCGTCAGATCAAACTCGGACGGATGAGATTAGTCGATGCAGTGTAATTCGTTACGATATATATTTTACTGTTTCTATATTTGTTATAGTACTATTGTCGAGCACTGTTTATATGGACTGAAATCGTTGTTCGAACATTGATTCATTTATGTTATTTAGACTTTTAAGATATCCTAAATATTAGAAATGACAATAGAAACTTCAAGAAAATCATTGAGCATAATAATTAATTGAAGTATGTGTTTTGATGGAAGAAAATTATTGAACGTAATAAGTTGTTGAGGTTCTTATAAACTAATCACTCTCCATCATGTATAGATCATGTACTTGCATGCCTCTATTCTCACTCCATTAGTTTTTTTTTTCAAATTGTATGCATGCACATATACCTCTATTTAATATCAAGCAATAAGTTGATTATGTGTGTGGCAGATTAGCTTATTAGCTTATATAATATAATGTATTAGAGTACCTTGTTCACACATACACCGATGCACCATAGACAATCTACCTTGAACTTATCTTCCCGCACACGCCAACTGCCCCATAAAACTGTGTGCCTTTTATATCTTCTCGCCGTCATAACTTTTTTTTGCTTCAACCTCCAACAGTTAACCCAAATCTTAATCGACCCCTCTCAGCTATCCCTTCTAATGCAATACTTTACCACATAGTTATCTTCAACTTCTCTCTAATTATTTCTTAATGCTAACCATTGCGATATCAACACGCATACATATACAACGGTCGCCAATCCCAGCTGGGGATACGTGTCACGCTCACTCCAATTACCCCAAGCATATTCTCTACGACTGCGTCGTCTCTACTCCAATCTTTTTGCTCCTCCGCCTCTGTACGCCACGATGCTATTCGTATGGATGCGCGGCGTTATACATGCTCTACGTCATCTTCTCTCGTGTCGGTCGCTCCTCTTTTTCGACGTTGGTCAACTCAACGTTGTGGCTTCCTCACTAACCGCGACGACCTTCCATTTGCAATAATGTCAGTATGTCTACTTTAGTCGTTGTCTAACGATATAGAGAATCTTTTTGCCACTGACGACGTGTCTCTCACCAGTGATGGCACACTCCTAGCTACCCGGTGTCCCTATATCGTCCATAGCTCGCCTTCAATGCAAAGATTCATCTCCTCTCTGCCAGAGCTTCCCCATCATCAAGCTTCTTTGGCCACTACCTTCTTCAACAACATCAATGCTCACAACTTGTCATCGCGGCCCTTGGCTCCTTCGACAATTGACTTTCTCTTCAATGACTCCGCTGGTAGACAACATTGTCCTAATTGAACGTCTAAGGCAAGCAACACGATATTGTCGTCATCTCCGTCGTCGTCACCCCAGCTCTTCACTTCCCCGTGGGTCAATATCTTCTTGTAGGTTAGATCGATGTCATTGCACGCTTTTGTGGTTTCCTCTGATACCATGTGTTTCATCCCTCGTTATAATTTTTATTTTTTATTCAAAATTTTAATTATTTTTAATTTTTATTTCAAATGAAGAAACAACAGAAACACATGACATTAAGAGCAGACATGGTGGCTTATTTTGTGTCTCCTCCACTATTATTCATGTCATCATCGTTATAATTTTTATTCAATATTTCTGTTATTTTTATTAGAGTTCGTATACAAATCAAATTACTAATATTATTTAATTTATTTCTAATTTTAGTTATTTTGGGATTTTATTTTCAAATTGTATGGAAATCAAATTGCAAATTTTTATTTTGAATTTCAGTTCTTTTTTTTGAATTTGTATCCGAATCCAATTGTTATTGTTATTTTAATTTTAATTTAGAATTACAGTTATTTAGGGATTTTTACTTTCGGATTCGTATTGAAATCAAATTGCTAATTTTATTTTATGTTTATCTTGAATTTTAGTTATTTTTTGGTTGGATTTCGTATACAAATCTAATTGCCAATTATTGTTTAATTTTTATTAACAATTATAATTATTTTAATTCGTATCAAAATTAAATTGCTAATTTTATTTTATTTTAATTCAAAATTTTAGTTTTTTTTTGTTGGATTTCGTATACAAATCTAATTTATAATTTTATAATTTTTTTATTCCAAATTATAGTTATTTAGTGATTTTACTTAGAAATTTGTATGGAAATCAACTTGCTGATTTTATTTTTATTGTACTTGACATGAACTCTTTTACTTAGAAATTCTTATGAAAATGAAATTTCTATTTTATTTTATTTTATTACGAATTCCATTTTTAGTGTATTCGACATGGACTACTTAGGAATTCATATAGCAAACAAATTTTTATTTTATTTTTTATTCGGAATTAATTTTATTGTACTTTATATAGACTCTTTCTTTGAATATAAATCGTTATAATATGGACCCACTATGATCGACGGTGTAAATGCTTATTTTTTTTCTATTGATTAACGTGGGAATTTGTAGCCTTGAGAGCTGTCGATGTTTTACTATCAATCTTACAAACAAATATTCGGGGGGTCTCCTAAAATTTGAACCACGAAAAGAATGACATGAGAATTTTATATAGGTTCGGGCCTTCTCCGGAGAGAATAATAACCCTACTCATGTGTCGCTGTATTGAATGTGTTGATTACAATCAAGAGGAAGACTAAAGCCTAATGTCTTCTGCTCCAGATCGTGTGTCCCTCTATTTACTGACTTTATCCTTTATATAGTGTATGAAGATGTGGCAGTTTTTCCAAACCGAGAGATGTCTCAACGTTCCAAATGATGAACCGGTTGATGTATGTTTCTGTCAGAGAGAAACACCCCCACATCAACAGATAGTTATTGTTATTGTTAGAGACAGAGATATAATATGTGCAGTTATTCTAGAGAATAACAACGTATATTAACTACCCTGTGTGTTTGAACACAGTGTACATGACTCTTTAACCGACTGGGCCCACATGTGTGCAGATTCCATCGATTATACGGCGGTTGTGGAAAAACTTACGACCACAAGGTGCTCGTAGAGAAGGCTCACAACCAGAGACGGGTTGTAGAAAAGCTTGCGACTAGAGACGGGTCGTAGAAAGGCTTACAACTAGGGAGTGATCGTAGCAAGACTTACGACCACTCGGTTGAGTTTCTCCCTTATGGACAATAAGGGGTCTACTTGCGAGTAGTATAAAGATTTTGTCGTCTATAATGACAATTACATATAAATAATTAATTGATGGTTATTAGATCCTCATCAAGAGCGAATCGTGGTGGCTTTTTTTTTTTACTTTGCTTTAGTAAGATAATAGAGTGGTTACTTATTTAATGGGAGTGATAAGATGTGGCCGGGATGGGATGCTCAACAACAAGAAAAACAATATCCACTGTTCCAATTAATACAGAACAGCCAGTGAAATCTGCCGACGCGCTTAGCATTGTTAATAATGCAGATCTCTCCAATGCATTTGCGTTGCATTCATGCTCGTCAAATCGGCATGCATGTGAGCCAATAAATCGATCAGGTAACAACCACATCTGTGCCCGAGAGGGCAAAGCATACACTAGTATTACCCGTACGTGATGCTTGCTTCTATACTGCTAATTTATTTATGGTCATCAGCACATTATTATTATTCGTAGCTGCACGGTACTCCCACCTTCAACGACATCTCCAGCACACATGCGCGCGCGCGAGAATTTGGAACGGAATTTAATAATTCCAAGTCAAATTCCACGTATCTGCAAATCATCATTCTTAACAATGCAACCGGCTCATATATAACGTGCATGATGCAACATTGATTATCCAGCTAATCAATTCATCAAGAGGCAATTTTCTCCTACCAGAATAGTAGACTCCAGTTTTTTTTTTTTTGATAATTTTCCATTGGATACACCATAAGTGTAGCGAAGCAAGGGGCCTACTGGGTTGATATGTGTCTGATGGAGTTCATAAATTCTCGGACATGAGATATTAAAGGCACGTACAGCATATGTACCGGCTGATCGATCATTACGTTGCCCACGGTACTTTTGCTCGATCTGGTGATGGATGCGCCTTAATTTAGTTAGCAATCTGCTGTTTGTTTTCAAAAGTTGGCGAGAAAGTTAACTGCGGAGATTTCCATGTATTAATTAAAACGCAAACAGCTTCGTTGATCCGTAGATACCCATGCATGGCCCCAGCAGAAGGTCGAGTATAAATAATAGAAGGACGTCGATCGACTCACTACATACTGATTTAAATGTGTGTATTCATGGCCGAATTGATCGAATTAATTGTGCTTCAACCATACTTTGTCGGTGCGGTTACTCTAGCTCGATCATTCTTTGTTAATTTCACAAAGTTCCGCAGTAAATTGACTATATATGTGCCGACGAGTTTATCATATCGTGTTCTTGCCGACGTGATCGAAAAGGGCTTAGCTTCTCCCAGAAGCACTACATAGCTTTTCTCGAGTAAAAGCTACTTCAGTAAGCCCCACACAAATTGTTCGACAAAACAAGCTAAATAAGCAGCTGTTTTTCCCAGCGTCACACAAACTCTATTACTAGCATCGATTGAGTTTGATCACCTCCTATTATCTTTTTGAAGAACAGTCTAAATAAGACACCATGTTCACTCTCAATAGCTATAAATTCACATGTTAATTGGTAGAAAAAGACAAAGATCTGCACCATCGATCGTGGTTGGTGAGCCCAGATTATAATAATTTAGATTAAAAGAAATAGTTTATGCCAAGTTCAACAAAATTAAAATTTGGAATACAAAATAAAATAAAAATCAGCAATTTAATTTCCATACAAATTCCTAAGTAAAAGAGTCCATATCAAGTACAATAAAACTAAAATTCATAATTAACATAAAATAAAATTAGCAATTTGATTTCAATACGAATTTCTATGTAAAATCCATCAATAATTATAATTTGGAATTAAAAATAAACAAAAAAAAATTAGATTAGATTTGTATAAGAAATCTAACAAACAAAACCCAAATATTCACAATAAAAATAAAATAAAATTAGCAATTTAATTTTGATACGAATTCCAATGATTATAATTCGGAACAAAAACTAAACAATAATTGGCAATTAGATTTGTGTACGAAATCCAACAAAAAATAACTAAAATTCAGAATAAAAATAAAATAAAATTAGAAATTCGATTTCAATACGAATTTCAAAGTAAAATCTCTAAATAACTATAATTCATAATAAACATTAAAGACAAACTAGCAATTGGATTCAGATACGAATTCCAAGAAAAAAGAATCAAAATTCAGAATAAAAAATAAAAGAATATTTGCAATTTGATTTCCACACGAATTCCAAAGTAAAATATCTAAATAAATAAAATTTAGAATAAAGTAAATAAATTTAGCAATTTGATTTGTATACGAACTACAATAAAAATATCTAAAATGTTAAATAAAAATAAAAGTTATAACAAGGATGACATGAATGATGTCGGAGGAGACACAAAAGAAGCCACCACATTCTCTCTCAAAGTCATGTGTTTTCATGTTACTTCCTATGGAATAAAAATAAAAAATAACTAAATTTTTGATTAAAAATACACGTTATAACGAGATAGCATGAATAGTATCAGAGGTGACTACGAAAGAGTGCAATGACATCGATCTATCATACAAGAAGATATTTACCCAAGGGAATTAAAGAGCCAATGTGGCAACAACAGAGATGAGGACAATGTCGTGCTACTCGCCGGAGCCATTGAAGAGAAGGTTTAGTGTTGAAGGATCTAAGGGCCATGATTACAAGTGGTAAGTATCGTCGTTGTTGAAGAAGTTAGTGGTCAAAGAAGTTCGATGATGGGGAAGCCCTGGTAGGGAGGAGATGAAGCTTTGCATTGAAAAGTTATGAACGATATGGGGTCACTGGTAGCTAGGAGTGTACCATCACTGGTGAGGGACATGTCGTCGCTGACGATGTTGAAAAGATTCTCCATATCGTTAGATAACGACTAAAGTAGACATACCGATATTAATAAAGATGGGAGGTCGCCGCGGTTAGTGAGGAAGCCACAACGTTGAGTTGGCCAACGTCGAAGAAGAGGAGCGATCAACACGAGAGAAGAGAACGTCAAGCATGTATAACATAATGCATGTGTATGTACATGCAATCATCTGTACAAATAAAAGCGTGAGCGTACAGAGGCAGAGGAGCAAAAAGCTTGGAGTACAAATAACGCAGCTGTAGAGAATATCTCCGGGGTCATCGGAGAAAATGTGACATGTGTCCTAGCTGGGATTGGCAAATATTGCATTTGTATACGTGTTGTTGTCGCACTGATTACCATTAAGCAATAATTGAGGAGAAGTAGAAGATAACTATGTGGTAAAATATTACATTGGAAGGGGCAGCAGCTGAGAGGGATCGATCAAGATTTGAGCTTACTGTTGGAGGCTGAAGCAAAAAAGCTGTGACGACCAGAAAAGATAGAGGCCACACGGTTTCGTGGGACAGTCGGCGTGTGAGAGAAGATAAGTTCAAGGTAGATTGCCCATGATGCATCGGTGTATGCCCATGGTGAATCGGTGTACGCATATATAAACTAATAAGATCATTTGTCGCACAAATAATCAATGTAATGTTTGATATTAAATATAGGTACATCTTGTATACATGTAACTTGGAAGAAAAAAATAACTAACATAGTAAGAATAGGGACATGCAGCTGCATGATCTATGCATGATGGAGAGCAATTAGTTTCTAATAACCCCAATAACTTATTATGCTAAATAATTTTCTCCCATCAAAGCATGTACTTCAATTATATTTCTCAGGTTGTAATTTCCTTCAAGCTTTTATTGCTATTTCCAATATTTTGGATATTTTAAAAGCCTAAATAGCCAATAAAATACATAATATAATCTCAAGTTTTTGTACAAACTTCGAAATAAATCTAACTGCGCAAATACGTGGACTATCCTGTTAGTTACCTTTAAAGGGAAAAAACCCAACTAAAGCCCTGATCTAGCTCTTTCCATTCGGAAATCAAATCATAGTCCATTCTTCTGCTATTACGGAACAAATAATGCGAGTTGTGGATAGCGACCATTACTCAGGCTATAAGTGGCTAGCTTGTTACGTCTGTAAGGCATCAGTACATCAATCCGAAAGCGTTTCCTTATTTCTGCTGTGTCCCTGTTCTGTTTCTTTTTTGTTCTTGTTGAGTTGTTCCTTTTTTTGTCTGTGTTGTGACTTGTGACACTTTGCTTACTCTGGGCGATGACAGATAGTGATTCTGCAGGACAAGCTGTAATACAGTTTCAGAATATGTGCTGCATAGGGGTGGATATCGAGCCGGTAGTCGTTTTACCCAGTTTTTCACGAAATTGTCATAGTTTAATTTAATATCATTTTGTTTATAGTTTGAAAGTATTTTTAGTCGAGTCAGAGTGAAATCCAATTTCATTGGAAATTAACCCATTTAAATGTTTAATCAAACAACAAGTCTAATTGAAGCAATTTTGAATCGAGCCAACGAACCCCACTAACGAGTTTTTTTCCCGCATAGGCTGACTGCTTTATCAAATGGCCCTAGGTATGAAGCATTGTATGCATATATTGATCTGATTGAAGTAACTGATCTTGGTTATAGGGGAATTAGAAATCATGTCGTAGCTATTGCATACAATCCTTTGCTTTGAAGGAAACATTTTGTGGTACATCTTCTTTCTGAAAGTTACTTTCATCAGGGAGTATGTTCTAGACTTGGCAACTACTAGCATGTTAGTATTTGCTAGTAATTTACAAACCTACCCACATCCCGGTAGAGGGGTGAGAGACTTCATATTTAGCAGCAAGCTGTAATATCCTAATTTTTCTGAAGTTCAAAAATATTTTTGAGTAGTTTAGCTCTGTAGAAAATTTCACCAAAGTTTTATTTGAATTAAAATAAAGCTTAATATGAAATTCCAAAATAAAAATAATTTAATATGATTAATTCCAACATGAACTATTGTCAAAATTATTTTATTTAGATTCTTTGTGGTTGGATATATTTTCTAGACTTTTCTAGAATTTTTATGAGTTCATTTGCTATTTATTTTTTTCTGCTATTTTTTTAAAAAAGAAAAACCTATTTAAAATCTCTAAACAGTGATGGGTCCGAATCTTCGGCAAGCCCACCCCTGTTTCTGGCCCAGTCTTCTATTCCAACCCAGCCCAGCACAGCCTTTGCTTTCCGCGCAGCCCGCTCATTTCTCAACCGAAGCCCAACCGATTTCCTTCTTTTCTTTTCTTTGTTCACTGCCGCGTGGGACCGCTGCCAACGCCGCGAAGGCATTGTCTTCCTTCAGGACTCCCGGAGTTCGAGCGCCTCACGCGTCCAACGCCGCCGGCTTCAGTTTGAATTCTCCTCCTCTGGTGCTTTATAAATCGAACCCTCAGCGTCAATTTGTGCACCTTGTGTTTCTCTCCCAAAACCCTAAAATCTCCGCCCCGACCTCGTCATCGTTGCGCCACAAGCGACCAAAGAACCACCGCCACCGAAGCTTCTCCGTCGCCGGAATTCGTCGCCGTCAGACCATCTCCGTCCGAGATTCCACCTCCATTGGATTCGCATCGACGGGAGCTACGTGGTGCTTGCATCATCTCCTTCTGAAGATCACCAGAGTGTCGTTTTCATTTTCGTCATCAAACCAGCCGTCGCCTCTCTTTTCCGATCTACATCTCCGGTGAGCTTCTAGCCTAATCCAGTGCTTCATCACATGCTCCTGGTTGAGATCATCCTATCCCCACCTCTAATTTGGATTCTTCGCTATCGAGCCGCCATTACCGGTCATCTCCTCCGTCTTCGGTCATCTCGTCGTTGCCGCCGGTGTGGTCGATCTCTGGACCTCCACAGCCTACCTCTGTGATCCTCTCGTCGTCGCCATCCTGATGCTCATCTTGCTTTGCTGCGGGCACTGCCGAATCACCAAAGCCGTCACACCTGTGGAGTTCGCCACCGCCAAAGTCGGTGCCGCCGATGAACCGCCGCTGCCCTTGCTGCGCCGCCACCTTCCAGAGCTTCGTTGTCTCCTCAGCATCCTGTTCTTCTCCTTCGCCTGAGCTGTCTTATCGCCGTTCGCTGTCGACGTCATCTCCGTTGCCGCCGGCCGGAGCTCTTCTTTGCTCTATGTTTCTCTTTTTTTGCTGACGTGGCAGCCAGCTCATCCTTCCACCTCAGCGCCACGTCTTCACTTTTGCTTGCGTGGCGTCTCCGTCAGCGCACGCGTAGCACTTCCATCTCAGCCCAAATCTAGAGTCTCGGCGGACTTGGTCCACGGTGAGCCATCTCGCTGACGTGTGAGGTCCACTTGTCAGCATTTCCTTTACTCTTTTTCTTTTCGGCTGAAATTCATTGCTGATGTCAGCTGACGTCATTAATTTATTTTTTAGTAGAAAAGTAATTCAATAAATCCTGAAATTATGAATTTTATTATTTTATGTGATTTCAATCTTTAGGACACATATCTTTTGCATCCGAACTCCGATTCAGTCCATCCAAATTTCTAAATTCAAGATCTATTTATCTTAGATTTTTATTTAAGTTTTGGAGTTTGTTTCATCTCTGTTATTTATTTATTTAGTTAATTTGCTTTGGTTCCGAGTAGACGTTACAACTTCCGGCAATTTTGAGCGAGGAGGAGTGCATCAAGATCAAGACCAGTACCAGGATCTATTCCAAGGCAAGCCGTAGTCCTTTGATCATATTGTACCTATGATTTCAAAAGTACATTGTTTTATACAAAATGCATGCCATCTTTATATCAATTGTTTCGGGATTAGCATCACTTGTTGTCATTATGCCTCCTTTGATTATTTGAATGCCATGAATCATTTGTCACCCTAGCATGGATAATTTTAGTTGGACATATTTGTATTACCAACATGGGTATCGTATTGATGCATAGTTCAACTTAGTTACGATTGGTTCATCATCACATGTGTTATAATGATTAATTTTGACTTAATGATATATGGAATTGTGGTGGTTAGCCACTGTTGTTAAAATTTATGTACCATGACAGGAGATATCATTGGTTTTAGTTAAACCAAAATGGTTTTCACTCAAGCGAGTGAATGGTGGATTGAGGGCGTGGATTTAACACGTTGTGGGTTGTGGTAACATCGCCTGAGTAACTTGTCAAGGACTTAATCTTGCGCGCCATTCAACTGGGCCTTAACCGTACAACCACATGTCCTATATGGGCGGGACCTGGCTGATTAATTAGCAATGTCTCAATTTTGGTTATGTCTTGTAAGTGTGAGTTACGGGGGATGTACTCACAATGGCGCAAGAGGGGGGCTCTGTCTGGTCGATTAGACATTCAGTGTTGAAATCTTAGCGGACATAAGTGAATTAAGAAGGAGCTTTGTAAAGGATTTGTCACGTGCTTTAGACTGCTTACCTAAGGTAGTGAGCAGTGGTATCGACGGATGCTAAACAAACTAGAGAATCGTGTCTTGTGGGTCAAGCTGTACGACCTCTACAGTGTAAAACTATTCGAATAGCCGTGTCCGTGGTTATGGACGTGCTTGGGGATTTCACATGAGAGATAGAGTTTCTTCAAAAAAAAAATATGTCAGAGTGTGAACGAGAAGTTTACTTGATGAATATAATGTTCGTTCGGTGAATGGGTAATTCACTTGGTGGTTTGTGTCGATTGGTGAATTGAGGATTCACTTATCATTGGTTCGGTTGGGAAGTGAATGGGAAGTTCACTAGTTGTTTCAAATCAATTGTTTATTTATTTATTATTCTTTTCAACTACGCATTTCAATCTATTTATTGTATTTATCATAAATATTGCTTTCTGCAAAAGAACCATACAGCTAACCTTTGGCAAGCCTTGCCTACGGCTTTGTTGAGTGATTTATGTACTCACAGCTTATGCCTTTGTTAATCAGTTGAAGAATACCAAACTACTTAAGAGTTCTTTAAGAAGGAGGACTATGAAGGTTTTGTGGATTAGGATGCGTTCTCCACTCGATTGCCCGTGGGCTTGTTGATTGACCTTTTAAGTTTTCCGTTCCGCTGCAAGAGTTTATTTGTTCTTTACCCCTGTGTGACAAGTTAAGTAAACATTGATCATAAAATTCAGTTATTATTACTATTTGTTATTTTTAAGATCTTTTTACTTAAATCGAATAAATGGATAGTATTTCATTATTGTTTTCTGTGTGAGCTAACTACTGATCTGAGACTAGTTCAGAATACACTGAGCATTCTTGAGATGCATTTTCGAATCCCGACACTAGCCCGGGTGGGTTCGATCCGAGGTATGTCACACATGAGTGTCTTAGCGGGAAGATACATACCCAACCGTCGTGAGATCATTCATTCCCGCTAAAACATTTGTTCTACATGTACTCAGATCGGCAATTAATCGCACAGAGAAGCTATTTGGATCGAACTGATCATCTCTCCTACCACTATAAGGAAATCTATCTATTATCTATTAAAAGTGGATGACATACATTTCACAGCCGCTAAGGGAAAGAAGTATGCTAGAAAATTCTCAAAAAAAAAAATTTGACCCTTAAGGCGGGTCATAATTTTAAAATATTAGATTTAATAGTTGTCTCATATATATATATATATATATATATATATATATATATATATATATATATATCAATAGTTTGTTTAGAGATATAATATTTTTAAAAAAAGAGAAATAGGTAGCA
This sequence comes from Hsuehochloa calcarea, assembly GCA_036346395.1. Lineage (NCBI taxonomy): Eukaryota > Viridiplantae > Streptophyta > Magnoliopsida > Poales > Poaceae > Hsuehochloa > Hsuehochloa calcarea. Next base: position 56,725,165 of record CM070596.1, read on the forward strand.
CTACGTTTTATTCAAAAGTTAGGAGTGTAAATTTCTTGGATATACCTACCTCTCGGTGCTCTCTTTCACATATAAGGAGATAGATCTCAAAATAAAATTTGTTAATTAAATATGAAATCAAATATCTCAAATTCAAATTTAGACCGCAAAACATAAAATTTGAAATTGCGTAAAGTTACACTATACCGCACTAAACCGTCCAATTGTGCGTACCAATCGGCTAGTTTACCTCTAAAGTTACAATCCCCGAACTCTTCTAGCCTATACATCGCGAATTAGGATTTGAACTTGATCTCCACAAGACCTTGTCCTCTAGACTATCGATTAGACTAGAAATGGTTGACCTTATGCAAATTTGCATACTAGAGACAATTTAAATGCTCCACCTCTACATCCACCTCACCTCCCAAAAAGGGAGAAGATTAAAACGATCAAAGTCAGAAACACAAAACAAAGATGATGAGATGAACAACAACAAAAGTTGGGAGAAAAGACTGAAAAGGTGTCACTCACATCCCTGCTTCCTGTGATCTACCACTAGTATTTTTTTCAACTTTGCAGTTTCCACCTCTTGCCTATGGTTCGCTCCCGTACCCCCACCACCACGCACCCCAAAACCCATAAATAAAAGGCGCGAGACCACACAGAGAGCGAGCCTTAAACACACCGCCGCCGCCTCCTTGCCCCATGGCCTCCCTGCCGCCGCCCGCGCCGCCGTCCACCGGAGACCCTCTCGCCGCCACCATCCCCCCCTCATTGCCGTCGCCGTCCTCGTCGTCCCTCAACCTCTCCCCCTCCCTCCTCGTGATCGCCGCGCTCATCGCCTTCGTCTTCTTCGCCTCCGTGTCGATCCACTTCCTCCTCCGCTGCTTCTCTCGGCCGTCGTCTTCATCCCCTCCGGCTCCGAGCCCGCTCCCGAGGGCGCACGGCGCGTCCGAGGCGGAGGCGGCTGCCTCCTCGGTCAGGCCCTCGGCGGGGGGCGAGGGGGAGGCGGTCGACGACGAGAAGGAGCGGCTGATCGCGTCGCTGCCGCTCTTCACGATGGCGTCTGCGCTGGCGGCGCTGCCCAAGAGCTCCCCCGACTGCGCCGTCTGTCTCTCGCCATTCGCGCCCGACGCCGAGCTGCGGCTGCTCCCGGCGTGCCGCCACGCGTTCCACGCCGCCTGCGTCGACGCCTGGCTCCGCACCACCCCGTCCTGCCCGCTCTGCCGTGCCGCCATCTCGCTCCCGCACCCGCCCCTCCCCACCGCCTCCGCCGTCGCCCCCGGGCAACAGGAGCCCCTCGACTCGAGGAGTAGCAACAACTCCAGGAGCTTCCGCGTCGAGATCGGCAGCATCAGCAACCGCCGCTCGTCCGCCGCGGGCGACGACCGCCTCACCTACTCGCTCGGCTCCTTCGACTACCGCGTCGACGAGGAGGTGGAGGCTGTCGTGTCCCGCATCGCGCGACCTGCGGCGGCGGCCAAGTCGGCAGCTGGGGCAGCGCTGACATCCCCAGGCGAGGCACTGGCGGAGGCAGCGGGGTCGCGAGGGTGGCTGCGCGAGTACGTAGACCGCCTCGCCTCCTCGGCATCATCCCTCTCCGGGCGGTGGAGCGCGCGGTGGAGCCAGAGCCACCACAGCCTCCGGCAGGAGGACTCCTGGCGGTGGGACCCGGAAGCCGCGGCGGCGACGTCGGCGCCGCAGCCGGCGGAGGAGGACGAGGCGGGGTTCGTCGCACTGTACCGTTGGATCGTAGGCGTATAGCAGCTGTAATTACGGGACCTCACGAGGGTTTTTTTTTTGGGTCAACTTCACCTCCTTCCACATTATTTTAGGACTCCATTGTTCAAAAAAAAAAAAGAATTTGGCTCCACGTGAGTTTAACGTCTCCGAATCTTCTGTTGATTTGGACAACGCTGTCGCCTTCTCACATCCTGCAAAATTTTGCTACTCCAGTAGCTAGTAGCAGCCGCAGTAGTAACTCGTAAGCAGCCAATGGAGCTCAGATGGCGACCACCGATTTGTTCGTTTTTTGGAGCTGCGGTTCCGGAATTGGAGCCAATCACAAGGCAGGAAGGAAACTGTGCAGCGACGTGCGTGTTTGATTCCTTGATTTTCCTGTGGTTTATGGCTGTTTGTGTCGCCTTCGCCGAGGTGGTGCGCGTGTGGCTGTCACTTCACTTGTGTGGATCCATGGCCGTAGTGCGCCGTAGATGCGCAGTCAAAACAGAAAATTGGACACTTCTGGCCGTATGACGCACGAAAATTCCCCATTTAGCCCCCTTCTGCAAAAATTTCCAAAAATAGCCCCCTCGAACCACCTGCTGCCGTCGGGGATCGCCGTCGAGACGGCGAAGAGCCACTACGCTGCCGTCCGGACGGCGGCGACAACTTCTTCTTGCCGTGGGGCACAGCGAGTCATTCACCACCACTGCCGTCCCGACGGCAAAGTGTGCGCGCCTTTTTAAAAAAATTAAAAATATAATATTTGTTCGACAAATTTTTAAATATAATAAATAAGCTCAAAAATTATGAAACTTTGTATGGAGCCTCCGGCATAGTGTGTTTGGTTGTGTAATTTTTTGAATTTTTCTCATTTTTTTCTCTGCATGATTCTTTGAAGTCAAATTTTTGTATGAATTTTTTAATATGGAAACTGAGGTCCGAACATTATGAAAATTTTTTGTCAGACTCCCTACACAGAGGACTTGATTGTGTAAATTTTATGTTATTTTATATGCTCCGAGATTATCTCGAGAAATTCAGGGTGTAGGTGTGGAAACTATGACGAGACGTTTCAGAAATTAGGGTTTCTTGATTTCATGTGACTCGAAATGTGTAAAGTTTATTACCACATGAGTACTCTTAGCCGCTATGATTCTTGATCATATTTTTAAAGATGCCAAGAACCCGACCTAAAGGGGTTGAGAACGTTGTGATTACGAAGATAGCTTAAAACATAGAAGAATCAATGTCGATGTCAATAATTATTTCTGGAATTCCAGGAGAAGAGGCATATTTGCAATATAGTATTATTTTGATGGCTCAGCGGAGGCCCAAAATCAGAATTGTATTGCACTCCGCGGACAGAAGCACGTTTCATGTGGTCACATGGCATGTTGGTTCGGCTAATTGGTTTAGTTACATACGCTACTAGTACGGTATATTCATGACACAAGCCTCCGGGCCATGTAAGTACGCATGCCTTTAGGAGATAGTAAAAACATGCCTAGTAGAAGAGGGACTACTACCGAATGGCCCGACCTCTCTGTGTGGACCGGGGCCATTTGCCCTTCCTCCCGAGCTCGGCGTTGTACTCCTCGGCCGCCATGCAGCCTCGCCGCCATTTCCTCTTTTTCACGATCCCGCTCGCGTGCCTCGCGCTCCCTGCGCCTGCACGCCTCGAGATGAGCCTGCGTCTCCCGGCGGATACGCTCGTTGCGCTCTTCAGTCCGACGATCCTCCTCCCGGATCTCGCGTCCCCTTTCGGCATTCCACTCCTCGAAGTCGAGCTGCCACTGGTCGTGTGGATGGATTTCTAGGTCGATCCATCGCGGAAGCCACACGAGAGGCTCCGTGACTACGGGTGACGGGAGACCGTAGCGCGTATTATGAAAAGAGAGGCTGTGCGTGAACTTCTTGTAAGTACTCCTACCATTGCCGATAGGTTCTCGTATCCCAACGACGGTCGGGATAGTCGAGGAGTAGTTGGGACAACCCGATGGCGCATGCCGAGGCTCGGTCGGTGCTTGGATTTGAAGAACTTGCATGTGTCCTCGCACCGCGGAGGGCGGCGTCTCCCCTCTGGCGGGTGTTGCGGCGAATGCTCGGTTGGGACGTTCCGCAGGTTGTCGCTACGGGGCTTCATTGCGAAGAGCTTCCATCCCGAACGCCGCTCTTGCGGTCCGAGCCATGGCGTCCTAGCTTGTTCAAATTCGCGTAGAAGCCCGAGCTAACTCGCGGATCTCGTCCCCATTGCTTCGCTCTTGTCCATCCTAGCGTGGCGAAGCAAGCTCACAGTGTAGCGTGGTTGGGTTTGGTTGTGTAGTTCATGTATTTCACCTTGTTTTATAGGCCACATGGTTGGCTTGGTGTGGTTAAGTTGACGTGAGTGGCCGGCGTGGGAGGGTGTTTCGCGTCTGCTGCGAGTGGGGTCATTTCGCCATGAAAAGTCGGTGAGGCGGTGTTGTCGCGTCTGCTGCGAGTGTGGTCATTTCGGTCCGAAAAGTCGGCGAGGCATGGTGTTGTCGCGTCTGCTGCGAGTGTGGTCATTCGGTCGAAAAAGTCGGGCGGCGGCGGTGTTGTCGCGTCTGTTTGGCATAGTGCGGTCATTTCGGTCGAAAAAAGGCGACGAGGTGTTTGTCGCGTCTGCTGCGAGTGTGGTCATTCGATGCGAAAAGTCGGCGAGGCGGGTGTTGTCGCGTCTGCTGCGTAGTGCGATCATTCGGTCGAAATACCGGCGAGGAGAGTGTTGTCGCGTCTGTTTTGTAGAGTGTTTGATTAATGCGCACACAAAGTATTCATACCGACGCAATGGACGGTATCTGCATGGCGACATTGCGTTATGTCATGACGTTTGATAAATTAAAGTCGCGAGGTACAAAAGTCGTTTGTATCTTGAATATTTGGAGAATATTTTGTGTACAAAATGACCGTAACGTGCACATGGATATTATATAAATGCACAATGACATTACATAACACGTTTGTCACGGCCATGATATTAGCTAGGGTGCATCGTCGTGTCGCCTACCCGGACGGCGTAGTTGATCCTCGTGAAAGGTGAATCTGTCAGGGAGTGGCGCATGTCTCGCAGCCGTAGTACGGGCCGCCTCGAGGCGGCCGCGGTGATGTCGGCGTGGGTCCGCTCGAGCCTCGGCATCTCGCCTAGCCACCGGTGCTCCTCCTGCAGGGAATGGTACTCGGTGAGTTAGTCCTTATTTTTTGCGCAGAAAATAGTTGTAACTACGTTAACGCTTACGAGTAGGTTGTTGTCTTTCCTCTGGCGGTCGTGTCTTTGCACGGTGTACCCTCCATACGTGTCGTCGCGGATCCCGCACTGGATGAACAACCACTCGTCCCTCTCCGGTCGATGTCTGCAGATCGCGAAACCGTTGCCTGGCGAGGAAGTCGTGTCTTCGCCTCCCTCTGTGATGACGATGGTTGCATCGCATCGCTGTCCTCGTAGTAGCCGCTAGAAGAAAGGTTAATGTCGATACCTCAAAAATGAGTGCATGGAAAGGTATTGACAATGAGAGAGATGACATACACGTGGCCCGGGCGGTCGGGGCCGTCGGGCCGACCGATCGTAGCTTCGGACGGCTCCGGAGTGAGACAGCGTGCGGACGGTGGTGCCGATTTGGAGGGGTGGAGGTACCCTCGCGTCCTGATCTCGCCTCATTTGTCGACCACATCCTCTAATCGCACCCTCGCGTCGTCGGTCATGCCACGCACGGCGGCTAGGAGGCGATCGAAGGTGTTGTTCCCACGCCAGTAATTTCTCCAGTAGATCTATCGTAGCAAGAAAACGCAGTAGTGCTGAACTCGAATGGGTTACCGCCAGCCAATGGAGCTGTCCTCTCGCATGGCGACCACCTCGATTTGAATGTACCATAGACGGCGTGCTGCGGATGGAGTAGACGCGTGCCTTGAGCTGCGGTTCGCCTTTCCTCGTTTGCTCGCGTGAATCTTAATGTCGAACATGTAAGCGAATATGTCGTGGACCCGTTGTGGATTGTGCGGCTCGACCATGCGAAGACCGGTGGCGGTCGTCATCAAAGTGGATCGTCCTCGATCACCGTAGGGCCGTGGTTCGCAAGGAACCGCCACATCCATGGCCGCATGATCTCGAAGTCTCGAAGAGGTTATGGAACTCTGTGCACCCTAGGGTACCACGACGTGTTCCCATTGTAGGCCCGTTGGGGTCGTCGATTCCGTTGATTGCACCGTGTTGCGGAAATAAGGACGACCAACCGTGCTCCCATGACCACACCGTATGTAGCAAACCGCCAGGGCGGCTCCACGCCCGTTTGTGTCGCCCCTTCGCCGAACCCCAATCTTCGTGTTCGTGCGCTCTGCCGGATGGATATAGGCTGTCGTACAAGATCCATCACTGTACGTGACGAGGTGTGTCTGACCGCCTCATCCGCATCCACAGGCCATGAACTCCGTGGCTGTGAGTGGGATACGGACCGTAGAATCGCGCAGTTCAACTCTTTGGAAGGCCATGCACCGGCAGACTCATTGCTACATCCTCGAGTAATGGTCATCTCCCCACCGAAGTGGAATGTGAGTCTCCGCTCCACCGGTCCTAGCGTACGCGCAGTCAAAATGTGTCCAGTCCGTGGATGGATGGGACGAAAAGAAAACAACCACACATGAGCATAACGAGTTAACAAAAGACCAAGATGACTGAACATTCCGTCCGTAAATAAAGACACATATTGACAGCAACACTACGATTGCCTTTGCGACATAACATTCCGCCCCATCGAAGGAATTACAATAAGCAAGCGACATCACGACCTAGTAATTATATCTTGCTCGTTACGGTGCTGATGGAGTGCCCTACTGTCTTGCACAGCCTACAACGGGGCCGGCGAACCCGTTGCCCACGCTGGCTGTCGTCCATGTCGTTCCGGATGCGTCGTGGCTGGCGTCTTCCACGGCCGGGGTGTTTCAGTGCTACGTTCGGCACCCACTTCACCGGCCCCGGCCAGAGGTCTCTGTAGTGTGTGTCGAGCCCGTACGAATGAAACTCCGCACCCCAAGTGGCAAAGAGGTGGTGGATATCGTAGTACTCGGAGATGTAAGGCTCGAAGATTGCCGCCACGCCACGCCGCCGCGTACACATGGGAGCATGGTTTGTGCGTAAGCTGCGGTTTGTTGCGGTGCACGGCGCTTCTTCACCGATCGTGCGGACACCACGATCCCTCTAGCGTGGCCCATAACGTACTTCTCCCTTAGCCGGATCTCGAACTTACGCTTTGGCGCCATCCATGGTGCGAGTCACGTCGCGATCGCGCCTTGCCGATCTTTTCTCCATGTAGGCATGCATTACCTCAGAAATTGTTTACCATCCTCCGATGCTTCTTGGCCATCATGGCTCTGTTAGCGAAGTATCCGATGGTGCGGTTCGAGTCTCCTCCACGATCGCCGTGATCGGCGAGGAACGCACACCCTTCAGACACCGTTATACGCCTCCGCATGTTGGTCGTCATGATCCGTACCTCGCACCATCGGTGTCGTGCGGCGAGGACCATTTCTCCGTCGCGCCAGTCGAGTTAACCCACTGTGTGAACTCCCCAACTCTCGCGGACCCTCCAGCCGATGCCCCTGCCTCGGCATTCGCCGAGTCCCTTACATGCTTCGCGGTATCCTCATCGAGCTGTCTCCACACCGCTTCGAACTTTCTCCTTTGGTTCTGCATGCAGAGCTTCTTGAACATTTTCATGAGGTCCTTGCTCCGAAACCTTGTGTGGAAGTTGGCCGCGAGATGCCTCATGCACCAACGGCTCCTTACATCGTTCCACTAGAACGGCGGCTGTGCGTCCCGCTTTGGATCGTGCTCAACGCGGACATCAAGCCAGCATTGCGGTCCGAGATGACACACACACCTGGTCGATCTTGTACTACCGCTTCACATTACACAGGAACCACAACCAGCTATCCGTGTTCTCGCTCTCAACAATTGCGAAGGCCACGGGGACTAGCCGTCGTTCTGATCGGTACTGCGGCGGTGAGATGGTACCTTGTACTTCCCACATAGGAAGGTGCCATCCATCGTCAGCACGGGACGACAATGCTTGAAAGCTTCGATCGCCTGACGGAAGGCCCAGAAGACCCTATCAAGAATAAGGCAATTGGGCCCTTCCGTCGGATGCACCCGCTCTAGCTTGTTTATGTATGTTCCGGGATTACATTCCGCGATTTGATGCAGCAATCTTGGTACTAGGTTGTAGGCCTCTTCGAATGTGCGAACATTCGCTCCACGACCTGCGTTTGGCCGCCATGCCGCCTTGTAGCTCAGGGAACCCCACAATATTGGCAACCTCGCCATGAGGATGTTTGGGGAAATGGACACATCTGCGGTGATTTAGGTGGCTTATCAGGCTGGCAACATAAGAGGAGGTCATGTTGCGGTGCCTGTGAAGCGGCTGAGCTAACTCGCATGTGTGATCCTTCAAAGACCGTTATCCGAAAACCGTGCAGCGACCATGAACCATTGCGCAAGACGGACCTTCTGTGCGATTCATCAACACACGACGATGTACGTGTCGGGTTGGACCTCACACCGATACATCCGACCGATGTTAACGGCGTATTTAGCAATAGCATCTTTGGCGGCGCTCTTGTCGTGAAGCGCCGCACGGGAGCAGGTGTCATCATTGAACCCCACTCGACCCCTCCGATGTGGCGAACCACGACGTCGTTGCAGCGTCGTCCAATCGTGAGGACATAAGCAATGTCGATGGTCACAAGCCCACCAATTGCATCTCCTCCAGTACCAGCTTCTCCTTCTTCGTCGCCTTCCGAACTAGTTGTTTCCACGTCCTCCATGCTTTCCACCTCGTCCACCTGGTCGGCTAGGTACTCGTGACAATCAATACGGGCTGCCCACCATCTCTCCGCACCTTCATTGGGCTCGAAATTGACGGCACGCCTCCTCGGTCTCCATCTCCACGTCTTCGCCCGTCTCCTCCAACATCGAGACCAACGCAGCTCCCCACCAACACTTCCCCAAAACCACCCACGGATGTCCCCGCCTCTCCACGAACCGAACGTAGACCATCGGCGGCGCATATATCGCAGCTTGCGGGGTTGCAAACAACCCCATATAATTGGCCCATGAAGCGTCATGTGACCTTCATAAGTTGCCAAATGGTCTCGCCGCACGATGCAATCGAGGATACACCGCCTCGATGCACGCTTCTTCCTTCGATGCGATCGATCGCGAACGCACGCACCGCCTTAGCTCCAAGAGGCCCATGTCCTTCAGAGACGGCGCCGGATCACGGTCGCAACTTGACAGTCCGCACCGTATGGTCCGTCACGTACTAGACCGTCCCGTGGAACACGAGCAGATCTTGTATCTCCGCCATGAAGTACCTAACACAAGAGCAACTTCGACACTTCGTAATAATCAAAACAAAAATTACATGGTTGCGAGTTCAATCAATTTGTGTTCAAATATTTCGCAAAAAATTGCACAATACTACGGCTTCAAATATTTCGTGGTTTACATGAGCAATTGGAATAAAATATTGAGATCAACGTAAATTTATTAATTCCAAATGGAGTTCATATGATTTTTCTATCCATGAAAGGTTGAAGTAAATTTTATTTCTCTTGTAAATAAAAATTCACAATTTTACGGGTACTACAAACTCCAAACAAATTCTAAGTTAAAGTAAAAAAAATCACTTGATTTCCCAAAGCATTTTTAAGTTTCCATACCGAGTTAGACCTAGCCTATAGCAATGACATGCGGGTCTACTACATAGAATATTTTGCCATCTATTTTTGAAATAAAAACTTACTAACAGTCGGCCCTGCTCTCTGCGTAGTGCATGGACCGAAGGTCAATATACCCTGTTAAGAGTACATAGATAGCGCGCTCCGTGGGTACGAACTGTCGGCGACTCTATTTCAATTGTACTTCTACTTCGACGAATTACCTCTAAATATTTTAATATTTTATGATGAGGTCCGTGACAGTGGCACGACATTTTGTTACCGATAAAAAAATCACACCGTTTTACTAATTAGAAGTTTCTTTGAGTAGAATCGGCGAAGAAAATTTTCTGCATAATTACTCGACTAATATAAATCATTACGCCCTAACAACACTAATATTCAACTAATATAAATCATAATGCTAAGTCAACTAATATTCTACTCAGTGAAAATCGGCGAAATTCTACTCAGTAAATACTCAGTCTTATAAATCAGTCTTAATAAAAAATTGACAACACTAACAACATAAAGTCTCCTAAGTCAACTAATTACGCCCTAATCGTAATGCTAACTACTGAGTATTCTAATTACTTGCTAATCACACTTTTCCAATTTTGCAACTACTATCATTAATCTTACTACATCATAATCACATTGCTAAAACTTACTACAACTATAGGTGCATGTGAAGCCACATACCTTTTACCGCCGCCTTCTCCCTCCTCTTAGAGACTGCTTGCTTCTCGCTCGCTGCTACCGCTAATCTTCTTCGCTAATATTCTACTCTTCTTACCACTCACGTCGGAGGCAATGACAAAAATTCTACTCATTAAATACTCTCTTACTAACAACATATCTCTCCTAAGTCAACTAATTACGCCTAATCGTAATGCTAACTCGCTAGTCAAAACGTTATAACTACTCTCTATCAGCTAAAACCGTGCATGTGAATGGATGGGCCGGGCGCGACTTATTTTTATTTGGTCAGGGCTGATGATCCTCTCACGTGCCTGCAAATTCCATGGCTCCCAATCGAAATCTATATAGTCAAAATGGTGAGAGAGAAATGGCTCTACCTAAGGTTACTACCGGATCAGTCTCTCGCATGTTTCTACTATGGCATAGTATTTAGTACTAGTTTCAGTTCGTGTTTGTCGTGTCATGGCATCGAGTATGCATGTGGTCGGTGCTAGCTTTCGACCCTCGGGTCTCGACTGCCTGGCCCGTCCCTCAATCGTCAAGGACGTCGACTAACTTATGAATCCGAGTTGGAGCATACCTAGGTGTTTTTTCGACACCACTGGATCTCGTTACTTGGAAGAGAGTATTGATGGCTGGCTCCTTTGAGATGTGGACCTGGCGATCAATCTAACGTACTTGGCGACACAACCTGAAGAAATTGCCAGCCAAGAACAAGTCGTAGGCTTGAAAGTCGGAAGGCCGAACACCCTTACCGCATTGTCTCCAGCGATTGCTACCGACAGAGGCATGGCGTTGCGTTGCGTTGCGTTGCATTGGATGGGTAGTTTGAAGCAGTGATCGCAGCGGCAGGGGAGGTTTGCTACCACGTAGCGGCAGGCAGCAACCAACCACTCCTCACCTTGAATGCTCGCTCATTTAACCCTGCCCCTGCTGCTAGTGCTTTGGTTCGTACGAGCATTGAATTGAGTCGACGCAGTGAAACGAAGACGTGCGCGGTGCGCGGTGGGTGGTGCGTGCGCGTGTGTACAGTTATATAGATAACTGTTATTATAATATATTTTTTATATTATCTATAAATAATTTTTATGATAGATTATCTTTTTACATATCTTTATAAACAACTCCTTTATGTATAATGCATCTGATTTCTTATATTACAGTCAAGATGGTCCAATTCTCAATGCTCCCTCTCTCATCCACGCCCATCTAATATTTTATGTGGTAAATCTTACAGACAGCTGATATCACATGGTCCGAGAGAACTGCATGAATATTTCCTTCCATTGGCGTGTGGTGCCGAGTATTTACGACATGTTGAGCCGGCCGTTGAGGAGGTTAAATACGATGTGTTCATGCATCGGTTCGACCGTACGCCCCATGTAGCGTGCGTATGTATGCACACCGCACACTGCGTCCGTGTACACTTGCACAGGGCAGGGCTCCCCTCCATGGCGGAAGGGGATCATCTGTGTTACAAAACTATTAATGCAAAGAGCTATAGTTGCCTGTATTATGAATACTTCTGGAGCGTTTAATCGATGATGGATGACTAGGATTGAGGCGGCTACAGCGCAACTACAGCAGTGACAGATCTGTAAAAAGTGATGTCTTGTGACCAACTACAATACCTATAAATTCTGGACCATACTACTCGTACTATAATAGATTGGTCAGGTGATGAAAGTTTTCCCTGTGCGTCTTCTGTAGCAATTGAGGAAAGGCATGTATATTTTATCAGCGTGGTACTTCTCGTCCAGGGAAAGATGCGTAGAGACTTTGAATGAGATCGTTTTCGGCACTGTTTTTCGTCCTGTATGTGATTGTTCTTGAGCCCGACTGCACAGTCTCCAGGTACCCAGACATCAACTTGCAGTTGACACCATCGACGACGGCTATTAGCAGCCGATTTAGTTTGGCCACCAACTTCTCTCCTATTGCCAAACACAGTCTCTCTTATCCTTTGTATCTCAAAACACATGCAGATGCGAGCCATGTAACCACGCAAGAACGACACACGCACAGCTTATCGCAACCAAAAGGAAACTGCTTGGGAGAGGATGGGCATTTCAGCATCCAATGAGTTTTCCAATTCCGTATATCTAATGAAAGGGTAGGTAGTCAGCAATGGCATTTCGGTAGACAAATAGTGTCTGCAGCAACTACACAGATTTTGTTGGTGTGGCCATCAATGAAGTTCAGTACACTTACCAGCAGCGCGGTAGCCTCGCTACAGGGACACGGATTCTCTGCTGGAGAATACTGTTGCAATTTCACTGTGCTTTTTCACGCTCGATCTAGCGAGCGTCAATTTTGGTTTGTACAGTGAAAATAGGCTGTTAATTTTGGTTCGTACAGTGAAAACAATATCCTAGTACATGTACATGTTTATACCGTGCTCTGCATTAGCAGAGATCCGTTTCCGTGCTATGGACATTGGACGCACTTGGACCCCCAATAAAAGAACATTTCACTGCAAAGGAAAGATTCAAGGGTAAAAGCTCTGGAGAGCAAAGGTTGCAGTACATAGTGGAGTAATAAACTGCAACGTGTGAATAATAATGACCTTGCTTAATTTTCATCTTGACCGGACAAACTGATGGTACAAATTGTACCAAGGACCAACTTCACCATGCCAGATCATGGACAAAGTAGTCATAACAGGATCCATAGAGAGGCTCGGTACTGAGCACAGTTAGTTAGAGGGAGAAACCTGACGTCTTTCTTAGTATTGTACACATGTGGCAGGTACCATACAACATGCTACGAAAAAATATCAACTACATCTACTCAAAATCTCAGAACGACGAACCGTTTGCACCCAAGAGCACCAGCAAGAAAAGCGTCAGAATTGTTCAACTTCGGAGAAATGAAGTTAAGCTGTTGCAAGTAGCCTTAGCTTCCTGTCATGTTTTATCATTGAACTTACACTCTCTACGACCAACACAGTCTGCAGAAAAAATGGCAAACAATAATTTGTAATCAAGATGTAAAATGGGACAGGTATAAGACTTAGACAAGTCAAAGAAATTGTTTATCTTACAATTGCTCAGCACTCAATAGAATAGTTAGAAAACACAAATCCTTTTAGCTGAAGTGTTTGCTGGAACGATTGCAACAATCGTCGAATGGAATGCATGGTCACAAGAAAGAACAAATATATGAAGGGAACTATTGGTTACCTGAAGACAAGTATAAGCCAAACCGGTGGCAAAGTAGAAATTTGCGTTACCAGTGCCCTGAAAAATTGTCATGTTAGTAACAATATGCTACGTGGAGAGAGAGAGAGAGAGAGAGAGACAGACCCTCCAGATCCATAGGTTGTGCATAACAGGGCTAAGGAGAGAGACTCCAATATATCCGAAAAACAAGAAGAAGGTGAATTGCATCTCTGCAAAATGTAAAGATAAAGCATTAACGTCCAAGGAGACTGAGGAGTCGCTCAAAATAATAGAAAACAATATATTAGCTACCTGCTAATTCATTGGCAAATAGGCCCAGAAGACCTAGATACAGAGCTGAATCTCCAACCTTGAAGACAAATCAGAATAACATATCAATAAATTTGAGAAGAAAAACAGTAGAGCAAAACATAAAAACCCGATGCAATCTTTTGCAGCTGAGGGGCTAAATTTATTAGAAATCTCATGTAAAATATACTCACTGAGGGATAAGATTTCAACATCGCGACAATGGCTGTGTAAACAAAGGCAAGGAAGCATGGACGATGCTTCAAACGGATGGCCAATGACAAGACCATAACAATAATGTTTGTGTTGAAGACTATAAGAAAGAAGCTTCTGAAGAAGTCAAAGACTTCAGCAAAGAAGTACCTGCATTAATTCTCAAATGCATGAGACCAATGGAAATATCCTTGAGTTCCAGTTACATAATTTTTTTTATCAAGACTCACCATAACACACCAATATTTGGTGATAAGTCCTTCACTGTAAGGACAAAACCATAAGTCCTGCAGAACCAGAGCGCAAGTCAACAGGTAATTTGGTGACATGTTAAAGCTAGTAAACTGCAAACTAAGATAACTTTGTACGAAATGATTCCAACAATGAAGTTGACATGTTGGAGTGGACAGTGGGAAATGGGTTTATTAGGATAAGACACAATATGCTAATATCTGAAACTGAATTTCTAAGCAAAAGTTGTCCTCATCCCTCATTTACAAACTCATCTGGAGTGGGGAAAAGCTTAACACAAACTAGTGCACACTTTCGCATAAATTTGATGACTACCGAAGAAAAAGAGTTAAGTATCTTACTTTTCAAACATCTCCTGAAGGCTACCCACTTTATTCAGAGTTATGCTGCTCAATACCAACACATAATATGACCAGATAAACAGCCAAAATATGAAGTGAAGTACTGGTTTCCATGAGAATTGTTGAAAAACTCTCCTGCTAGTACTTTTATCATTGTCCGACAAGTCATTTTTGCTGGCACTTGAGCCTTTTAGAATAAATACTTTTGCTGGAGGAGTATCTGGGCCATACCCCAATAAAAGAATGACCTGAAAAAAACTTATATTTTTAGTGCCAATTGCCCAACAGTGCAGGTAAATGGCAGACATGATCAAACATTTGAACTACAAAAATACAAACAGCGGTTGTGGCACAAACCGGTACAATGAGAATTGCAGGATAAAGAGAGAGATGTGTGCCCATAACATATCCAAAGGCAGCAAGAGGGGCAAGGCCTACAAAATTATAAATATGTTTTAATCAGCATCAAACTTGGGCACTTCTAGGTTAGTCAAAGATCAATATACTAACTTCCATGACAATGTTGCTAATTGATGCTTTGTCAAATGAAAGGCCATTCAACCAACCATTTTCAGTTTTGAAAAGAAACCAAAGCAAAATGAGAAAAATAAAAACAAATAGTTTGAGTCAAAGTTTTATTAGAGATTTTAACTTGATACTTGAAAAATAAAGAAGGGAAACACAAAGTGAGTTGCTCTTACGTGAACAGGCTCCATATATCATTATCACAACCATTAAATTCTCGATTGGTGATGTACATGAACCCACACAAGTAACTATTGCCCAAGGGTTCCATAAATATATTAGAGAAGCGATATCTCCTGCGCTTACAGTAACTGCAAGGACAGTACCAATAAGAATGATTAGCAGCATAACAAAGTGAGCCATCACAACCTGAAAGCATTAGACTATTAAGAGCATATGATTTTCATTTTCCCCTTTCCATACTAGATTATTCATTTCTGGCTTACCAAGAACAAAATTAGCCCTATCAAGCAAGCAGGGTCTATACAACCTTAATTCAATCAGACAAATCTATAACTAATTTATTCCTTGTACAGGAAAAGGAACAAAACGGTTTTTCCTTCTCTCAGAAATATCAAAATTAAGAATGACAACCACCACTTTTGTGAATAAATCATCTCTAATATTTCACTTTTGCAGCTTGTAAGCTGCAGGTATCAAAATCATTTTGATACTGTAAGGGGCTATGGTGGTAATTGCTAAAACAATTAAAGAGTGGTAGTAACAAACTAAGGCAAATTTATGTCAGTATTTGATAAAGCACATTCCAAGAGGAGGGACGGGAAACAACATAACCTTAACTGCTATGACTCACCTGAAGTATTTACTGCTTTTGTGAGGTCCAGTGACTTCAAACTTCTGTTGCGTGCCATTTGGAGTCTATGGCCAGTTGCTCGGATGAGCATGGCAGCTATGAAATCTACAGCCACAAAAATCAAACTGTGTCGTGCATTCATGAGTGTAATAGAAATTATATGACCGCCAACAAAATGCAAAAATACATGGAGAACATTCGAGGTTTCAATTTTTTTATTTGGTTTGAAAAAATACATGCTAAGGCAAAATAAGAACATAAGGAACAAAGCTTATTCGAAAGAAAATCTGCTTCTTCTATGAAAATCAAGTACATATCAACAAGTTGCCGATCTTAGATAAACATATACACTAGTTTTAATGGAAAAGTGCATACCAACTTATTTACCTGCAATATATATGAGAATGGTGTCCATCAGACCTGTAACACCATGGAATGTCAGAATGTTAACATTTGAAATGACGATTGGGTTAGATCAAGTAAATAAACGCTGTGAAGGAATAGCTTCAGTGGTGAAGGCGAAGATATAACCACAGAAGCATCAAAACAAAGGGATCAATCACCTTTTATTAGTTAACGGACCAAGAACCGATAGCAGCAAAGGGGAACCATGATACATCGAACCTGAAATACAAATCATTCGACAGAATGGATCATCCCTTCAAGTTCATACTATAACACATAAACATTGCAAAGAGTCCAATAAAAATATCATTGCTAAACCATGTATATAGCAACAAGATCTGCACCTCTGATGCTAAGTAGGAATGACATAGCAGCTCTGCGCTGCTTTACCTTCTTTTATTTTTTTTTCCTGAAACACAACCTGTGCTATTTCATCCATTACAAGTACTCACTTAGTGCAGCAACTAACACTTAATTGTTCTTATCAGTAGAACCCAATCAAATATCTAAAAAGTTGCTCATTTGTAGGCTAGTGCCACCGAGGCGCAGCCCTCTTCCCAAGCGAAGCGCACGGACGCCAGCCCACCGTCACCGAGGCGTGACGCTGGGCGGCCGCGACCAACCAAATTGCCGAGGTGAGCGCGGTCGCGGGTGCACGCTGAGCGGCCCACCGAGGTGTGCGACCAGTAGCCGAAAGGTGACGCGCGCATGCGCGCAGCCAGCAATCGGCCACCTTCGCCGTCGGCGGCGAAGGCGTCGGGCGCGTCGCAATGCTCGCCTCGGAAACAAATCGCCAACTCGCAGACGGCATACGCAACTTCGCAATCGCTTCGCAAGGGACAAAGCCGAGACGTTCAGACTCTAGACAGTGAGACGGGTGACGGCGAGGGCGCGAGGCTATCCATATCGGCGGCTATCGCTGTGGCCTGTGGGGATTGGCTAATTGGCTTCCATTCCATATCAGCGAGACGCCGAGACCGGAGACTCCAAACAATTTGGCTGGGAGCCTGGGATCAGTACAACTACAAGGGCGTCATTCATCTGGTAACTGGCAATGAACTAATGATGAAATTAGTTATTTTCTTGTTTCTAATCAAATTTAAGTAAATTACCTTTCTTGTACTGTTGTACATATGAAGAACAGAAGCAAAATTTGTGGATTGTGCCACTGTGGTGTACCGGTGTCAGGTCTAAGAGTTGTAGTAATTTTCATTCTGAACACATTTTATTTTAGGACAAGACAAGTAGACAACCATATTTTAATTTTTCATGAACTCACTTGCAGCACCTGAATATTGGTGGAACATTCTTTGCAGCACTTGAATTTGAGGTTTTGACTACTTGAGAGTTGAGACACAATGTCAAGTAAGTAAGCCTTATAATTTTAAATAATTGACTACAAATGTATGCTTCTATTATTCTATAGTAATTTTAAATAATTGGCAAATGACACTATGACAGGTAAATTTATGGAAAGGTTTCTTAAAAGGAAAGCGCCACCACGAGAGGAGAATGATGTCCCATCACATGAACAAAATGATGGCCCCTCCCATGAAGAAAATAATGCCACTAATGTAAGGATTTCACCTACAGAAGCAATCAATTGGGATGAGGAGATTCAATTTGATCCCGGCAAAAGGAGAAGAATAGAGGAGTACCTTCCTAATCAAAAGGATGTGGTAAGAAGAAAGTATATTGATAATGGGCCTTGCCAACCTCGCACTTTTGATTTTCCATATTCAACGATTGGCGGTAAAAATTGAAGGTTTAATTCTGAATGGTTTGCTGAGTTTGGGAGTTGGCTTGAGTATAGCGAATCCAAAGATAGAGCATATTGTTTTTATTGTTTCTTGTTTAGAGACCGCAACAAGAAGGAAGTTGGGTATGATGCATTTGTTACAACTGGATGGTCTAGTTGGAACAAAAAATTTAGACTAAAGAAGCATGTAGGAGATGTTAATAGTGTTCACAACCAAGCAAAGAGAGATTGTGATTCTTTGTTGAAACAAGACCAACACATTTATGTTGCTTTGAATAACCAAAGTAATGTTGAGAAGATTGCTTATTATACTCGACTAAATGCCTCAGTTGATGTTGCTAGAGTGCTATTGAAGCAAGGATTGCCTTTTCGAGGCCATGATGAGTCCGATGAGTCCTCCAATAAAGGAAATTTCAAGGAATTCCATGCTTATACAGCTGAGCAGAATCCAACTGTAGGCAAGGTTGTAGGCAACAATGCCAGGTAATAATTTGATGGTGTCTCCAAGCATTCAAAAGGACATAGTACATTGTTTTGCAAAGGAAATATTGCAATCTATTCTTGAAGAAATTGGACATTATGTGTTTTGTTTGCTAGTTGATGAGTCTAGGGATGTGGCTTGCAAAGAACAAATGGCGGTGGTCTTGAGATATGTTGATAAATGTGGAATTGTTAAATAGAGGTTTGTTGGTCTTATTCATGTAAAAGAGACAACTTCTTCGTACCTCAAGTCCTCTATTGATTCTTTATTTGCGGAATATAAGCTAAGCTTGAAGCAGGTTAGAGGCCAAGGATACGATGACGCTAGCAATATGCGAGGTGAGTTCAATGGCTTGCAATCATTGATTATGAGAGAAAATAGCTCAGCATATTATATCCATTGTTTTGCTCACCAGCTTCAATTAGTTGTCGTGGCTATTGTAAGGAAGCATAAATGCATTGGTAACTTTTTTGATATGATATCTGTTTTGCTAAATGTGGTTGGTGGATCTTCCAAGAGAAGGGATAAGATTCGAGATATCAATTGAGAACAAGTGCATGAGGCCTTAGGTTGTGGGTTACTTAAAACTGGGACAGGGTTAAATCAAGAGCTATGTCTTCAAAGACCCGGAGACACTCGTTGGAGTTCTCACTATAAGACTCTTAAGAGTTTGGTTGATTTGTTCCCAACGGTTGTTAAAGTGCTAGAATATGTGGAACAAGAAGGCAAGGATGATAAAAATAGAAGGCAAGCATGGAGGCTTTTAGTTTATTTTCAGTCATTTGATTTTGTGTTTTATTTGCAGCTTATGTTGACCATCTTAATAATAAACAAACACATTGTCATTAACTCTACAAAGGAAGGATCAAGATATTGTGAATGCCATTGGTTGTGTGAAATCAACCAAAAGCCATTTGGACGAGCTTAGGAGGCATGGATGGGATTCTGTCTTAGATGAAGTGTATGCCTTCTGTGAGAAGCATGATATTTCCAAATTGGAAATGGGTGAAGCCTATGTGAATCCAAAGAAGCCACGCCAAAAAACTGGAATTACCAACAAGCATCATTATGATGCAGATTGTTTTAATGATGTTCTTGATTGGTTACTTCAAGAACTCGATGGTCGCTTCAACGAGAAAAACTCTAGATTGCTTGTTTGCTCGGCCGCTTTGAGTCCAAGAAAATCATTTCGTGATTTCAATTTGGAGCATTTGATGGATCTAGCTAAACTTTATCCCAATGATTTTGATGATTGGGAATTGAGGGATCTTAAACACCACCTTCGCCTCTACATTGCCGATGTGTGTGCGGATGATAGATTCTCTAACATAGAGACTATTAGCGATCTTTCTTAAAAAATGGTGGAGACGAGGAAACATATTTGCTATCCTTTGGTTTATCGACTTTTGAAGCTAACACTAGTGTTGCCTGTTGCCATCAAGCATAGCTTGAGAGATGCTTTTCAGCCATGAAAATTCTGAAAACATATTTGCGCAATCGCATTAGCGATGACTTCTTGAGAGATAGCCTTATTTGCTATGTGGAGAAATGCCAAATGGGGAAAGTTGCCAATGATGCCGTAATTCATCGCTTCCAGAACTTAAGAGAGCGTAGAAAGAAAATATAAAATGTAATGTACTTATCTTTGTTCCGATAAATTAATGATTCTTTTACTTAAAATTTTACCAAGTGATTTATTCTATTTTTTTGTAGGCTATCAAGGTCACATGTTGTTTTTTGCCGATGCCGACTATCTTTTGTCCATGGTTTGGAACTTTATCCATCATTTATTAACTTTGCTACAGTTAACCAAAACTACTACTAGGAGTGTAGGACTCTTTGTTTTGGTAAGCACTTTGATGGCTATTTCTTTATCCGTCATGTAGAATTGTTTAACACATTACTATTCTAATATCAATACAACATTGCTTCATAATTCTATGATATGTATGGAACAGCCAATCATTTTCATTATGGATCCGCCAACACTATGCCCTAGGGCGACCTCAATAGTTTGTTCGCTCAGATGCAAATGCCAAGTGAAAATTAGCTCAGCGAGCAAGGACGGGGAGCGCGTAACGTACCGGAGTAGGGGGACATGGACGCCTGCTTCAGCCAGTACCCTTCCGCCACTGCAACACATACACACGGGAAGCAAACGAGAAGTCCAGGTTATGGCGACATCACATGACGGCTGGGGTGGAGAAGGTCGGGGAGAGAGGAGATGCTTACGGCGGCGGAGGGAGGTTAGGGGGGTGGACACCTCGGGGCGGGAGGCGAGGTGGAGGTCGCCGCCGAAGAGCACCAGAACGAGCCGGAACCCGATGGCCGCCGCGGCCATCGACCAGTAGTGCCGGATCGCCATCGCCGCCGCCGCCGCAACTCCGATCTGAGCAGCCGCCTCGTCTCGTCTCGGCAGTGACCGGAGCGGTTAATGCCATTGGCCCAACTTTGCTTTGCAGCTTAAAAAAAACATTCCTACAATTAGGCCCACTCTAAGCGTCCCAGCCCACCTGTGGAATGGTTAGCCGATGGGCCGGGCCCACCCAACGCGCGCGGTCCGGCTCGCCCACCCCTGCGCGTGTTTTTCGGAACATTCTACACTCGGACGCCGTATACATACATACACTGATACACACGCTACCATCCAACGTTCTCAAAACCTCACCACGAGAGCACAAAACCAAGGTAAGAGAACAATCGATCGAAACCAACCATGAAGCTTCTCTCTAGCTCCTCTGTGTTTTTCCTCCTGCTCATCTTGCCTACGTGCAAGTCTTCTACGTTAGAAGACGCATGTAAGTCCTTCGCTGCCGGCCACCCGTCCATCGGCTACGACTACTGCGTCAAGACCTTCCAAGCCGACAAGGCGAGCTCCACCGCCGACGCACGCGGCCTCGCCGCCATCGCTGCCAAGATAGCGGAGGCGGACGCCAATGCAACGGCAGCGCGCATTGCCGCCCTGAGCGCCTCGGAGAAGGACGCGAGAAGGCGGGAGCGCCTCGGCGTGTGCGCAGAGGTGTACTCGGACGCCGTGGACCAGCTTGGCGAAGCCGCGGAGGACATTGCCCGCGGCGAGGACGAGGCTACCCAGGACGCGGTCACGCAGCTCAGCGCGGCGCTGGACGCGCCCGGCACGTGCGAGGACGCGTTCGGCGAGGCCGATGACACGTCGCCGCTGGCCGCGGAGGACTCCGAGTTCAAGAAGCTGGCGACCATCGCCCTCGCCGTCGCGGCCTCCATCCACACCGAGGATTAGGGATTAATTGTTACTTCTGTACTGTACGTGCTTAATAGTTAGCATGGACTTGCAGGGATAATGAGCTTGATTTTTCGATGAGTATAATATATTACTGGTGAATGATTTTTAACTTCTTTATGCTTTCATTGGACGAGTTTGGTTGTGTAGTGCCTTGCATGCTTCGCATGCGATATGGTGTAGTGGGCGAGTGGCCTGCTTGGAATCTAACTCGCCCTTTTTTCGATCTTTGAACGTGGGGTGCTAGCTGTGTGGGACGTTGAGTGGAAGCAAGGCATGCTGCCTGCTGCAGCCCACTTTCGCCTTTTGGCCCATTCTTTTCTCTGGACAGATCGATATTGCACCAAATTCAAGATCGAGCCACAAGGGAAAAACAGTTTGTAGTAGTAACCCAGCAAGCTGATCAACTGCGAAATTGCGATGCGTGTGGTGTTGAGGATAATTTGGGATGTTGGATATACATATATTAGCTAGGAACATTGCACATTGCACACACAATTAGCTAGGAACAAAGAAGCAGACACGTCAAGCATGATGAACTCTCCCCGATCGATATAATTAATGCAGCGCCTCGTCCGTACGTCACACCATGCACGACATGTGCCGCCGTGTCCAACCGCACCACGGCCCACGAACACATATAACTACGACATGTGCATGCGTAGGCGCCGTCCTCTCGGCCGACCCGACCACGTCCACAGCATCAGCGCCTGCCTCGGCTACTACAGTCTACAGGCGGACGAACGAGTCGGTGGTGGGCGCACTCGACGACGTACTCGCCGGCGCGGCGTGCGATAAGCTGCCCCGCGCCGCGGAAGCGCCCGACGCCTGCGACATTCTGCTTTAATAATTCTGGTACTATTCGAGCGGATACTGGATACACCCGTAAGAACCCCGCGGTGGAGGGAGGATTTGGACGCCAGTTCCTTGGCCCATATGGCCTTATGACTTCACAGAGTAGCTGTAGAAAAGAGTCTTCCTCTCAAGGCTGACACGAGCTTAGGCCCAGGCAAGCAACCGGACACTCTTCCAGACTCTCTCCCCGTGCGTGCACGCTGAACCAAATATGTCCAACCGTCTAAGGGCCTGTTTGGCATGGCTCTAACTCCAGTTGGAGTAGCTCCACTCCAGAACTCCAGGTGGAGCTGGCTCTGAGTGGAGTTGGAGTTGTCTGTATGGAGTGTTTGGCTAGAAGGGTACTCTCAACTCCAGAATTGTGGTTTGTCTGTGTGGATTGCCCACTTTGCTCTTGGTTGACATGAGTGGAGTTCAATGATGCGTCAAAGAAGATAACAAGAATATCGTATGTTCTCATGTATCGCTTAGCTAAACTGTATGAATCCGAGATACAAGTCCGACAAGCATGTAAATAAATTAAAGTACCAACATATATCAAGATAATCATGTCCAACCAAATTATCCAAGATACAAGTCCATAGTTTCAAAATACAATTACATTAATTCCAAGCTAAGGCGACGGATGTAGCCAAACTATCACGAAATGAGTCCATAGTCACAAAGCTTGATTCAAGTGGATCCATCGAGGCATGTTGAGACACATCATATTTGTTGTACCTTTCCGGGATAGTAGGCACATAGTTCTGATCTCGATCGAAATTGCAAAGTCCACATCCCCACTAGCATGCTCACGTATGAAATTGTGGAGAACCATGGTAGCAGACTACAATCTTTTTTGTGTGAGCATGGAATATGGAGGCATCTTATAAAGAATTTGCCACTTCATTTTAATAGTCCAAATGAACGTTCAATAACATTACGAATGTATGAATGGATCCGGTTGAACTTCTCTTTTGGAGTGTTTGGTTCCATACCTCGATGCCACTCGTAAATGATACCTTTCACCCTTGTATGGAGCTAGGTAACTGGACGATTAGGATAGCCCGTCCACAACATAGTACTTGCCTACACATGTGAAAAATAAAATAAGAATTGCATGGTACAAGACACATTTGAGGACAAAATGGAGCTGGATAAAATATTTTTACCTTGTGGAGGATGTGGGAAAACTTCAGATCCACTTCCATTGCATGGTACAAGACACTAGTGTCATGCAAAGCTCCCTACCGACCAGACCACATATGTGAATCGCATATCAAAATCACAAACAGCAAGCACATTTTGAGTAGCAATTCTGCCTTACCAATGTACCTCACTTGTTCCTCGGTGAAAGAGAAACACGAATATGAGTTCCATCTAGTGCTCCTATGCAATCCCTAAAGTGTGGATATGCTCTTTTGTCATCCCTTATTCTTTTGTGAACTGTCCAAAATTAGGATCAGCTTGGTCTCAAATAATCTTCACCATTGCAACCACACTATCAAGAACTTCATGGAATTTCCTACTAATGGTTTCACCAGAGTGCTTAAACCTATTTTGCCCTCTTCTATTTGACTCACATCCACCACATGTGAATAGAAAATTGCAAGCATTTCATAGGTATTCATGTGTTTTGACGGCCTCAAACCATACCTCTCAACCAAAGACATCATGCATCCAAAAGATATCATTGTTCATCCAAGCATTGTGTGGCATTCCCCGAGTGTTTAGGGTCTCGATCACCCATCCCATTCCATCGAGTGTGAGGTCCTTGGCGGTGCCTTGTCCATACAAATGTGAACATAAGCTTCTACAAGTTTAGCACCACCTTGAATGAGAGAAAAAATTGATGATCATCATCGCTATTTTCATCACTCTCACTTGTAGACATCTCAGAAATAAAATGGTATAGCAAATTATAAAATGCGTTCATACAAATGTAAAGCATAATATAAAATGAGTTCATAAAATGAGTTCATACAAATGTCAAGCATATTATTACAAAATGCGTTCATACAAATGTCAAGCATATTATTACAAGTCTTCAATCATAGGAAAATAAAACATATTGCAGGATACAAGAGACAAGCCATAGGAAGCACTCCTACTTTCCATGCTTGTCATTATATTTTCTACTAAGCCACTTGAACCTAATGTCATCAGTAGGCAAGGTCATAAACATCTCCCTTTGCTCCTTCTTCACAAACAATTCAGTGGCCATGTAGTGTTCATTAGTTTCGCGAGGAAGTCGGAGCCGGAGAAAAGACAGAACTGATGTGGGGCGGGCGGTATGCGGCGCGGCCGGCAAGGCGGGCGGGGCGGGCGTGGGCGGCGGCCTTTCCACGCGTGGGGCGATGGGAATGGAGGATGGGACGGGCAATGGGGAGGATAGAAAAAACGATTCGTTGGGGTGGAGGTGTAATCGATGGCAAAGGTGGGTAATTTCTTTGAAACTCCATGTCAGATCTATTTCGATGATTGTAGAGTTGAAAATAGGTGCTCCAAGAGAATGAACTAGAGCTCCAAAACTCTATGAGTTAAATTCGCTCCAATTTTTTTGGAGTTGGGGTGTTTGGCTAGTTTTACCCAGCTCTAGCCTGGAGTTGGGCTCTAGAGCCATGCCAAACACCCCCTAAGTGTGCTGGGGTCTAGCTTTGGTGTAATTTTTGGCTTAATTGACTTATAAGCCCTTCAGCTTTTAAGTCAAGCTTTGGTGTTTGGTAATCTGACTTTTAACACGTGATCTAGCACGTGGTCAGTGCTGCGGGTCAACACTCCATTTCCTTCATTCGGGCCGGGCCTGTCGCCGTACATACATATTAAGTCCAGTGTGTACTAAGAAGCAGGCCCACTACTCTGCCGCCGAGTGCTGTGGGATTGTGGGGCTGTGGGCACAGGGGCTGCTTTTCTGCCGCTGTTTTGACCTCCGGTATGGACAATTCGAGACGCCGGTTGCGTTCGTTCAGGAGGCGAAGTCAGACTAGGCGGACGGACGGACGGACGGCGGCGCGCGCGCAGCAAACGTCTGGCCAGGAGTCAGGACACCGGAGAATCCAGCAAATCGAGACAATCTCACCGTCACCGATCGTTATGGCAGGCATAAAGGAAGGGCGCGGTTCATCTCATCTCATCTCCGCCAGTTTGGATTCTCTGAACCTCATTCCCTGTAAAAAAAATGGAGCAAAATCTGTCACAGGCACTTCACTTTTGAGCTCTTACACCTGGACATCTAAAAATCGTGACTATCAAAAGACATTAAAATTACGGTCTTTTTGCTGTGACATACTCAAATTATTAAAATATTATTATTTGTTATTTTAGAGAGAGAAATATTTCAAAATGACTGTCATGCCCTTCTCCTCTTCTTCTGTTTTAATTCTCTATATCCTTTGCTTCTCTCTCTCCTCCCGACTCCTCACTGAGGACGACGTTGATGTTGGTGTAGAGGAGGACAGCGGAGAGGAGACGGTGGCCGACGACATACGAAATTCAAGTAAAGTTTGAATGGATGGAGGTCTTTATAACATTATTTCGTTGATTTTTGGTTTTTCACTTCAAAAAATTAGAAGAGATTCAATCCATTTTGATTTGTTCCGTCTAACCATATCAAAACAATCATCCAAACTATATCGTTGGTGTATGGTTTCAAATTCTCTTAAGCATTTTTGACCAACAAAAAAAAGATGTTTATGTTGCTCATGCTCAAGTTCTTGTGCATGTTCATATCCATTCAGAAAATAAATTTACTTTTTCCGATTTCACCTCCAACAAAATGCAAGGGGAATCATCATCAAGAAAATGCAAAGGGATCTGACTGATCCAGTGGTCGAAGCGGAGGGGGTGAGGCGGTGTTGTAGTCGGACTTGAGCAGCCGACATATGATGAAGTTACAGATCATGCTGGCAAGGTAAGCATCGAGGGGGACGTTTACCAACTTGAGGTCGTCGTGGATGCAACTTTGGTGGTGGTGGTGGTGGAGGAGGAGGAGGAAGACGATGCGCGTCTGGTCTAGCCACGACAGTTGCAGCTCGTTGAGGCGGTCCTCGAGGCTGCCGTTGGGGAGGAACTCATAGACGAGCACCCACATCTCCAGGCATGCCCTAGTGAACACCACCAGGTTGGGGTACAATGCCTTGCTCAGTGTTGCCACCGGCGCATCCTCCGTGATGTCCTGAGGCTTGTTCGGATTGAGGAGCTTGATGGCGATCGTCGTGTCGCGGGTCCATGCTAGGGAAAGGCGGAGAGGACGAGGCAAGCGACATGGTAGGGGGAGGGGAGGAGACGAAGGAGATGAGGTGGGGTGGGTCTGAGCTAAGGGGAAGGCGGAGAGGGTGAGGCGAACGATGCGCACGCGGGGGATAGGAGGAGGCGGAGGAGAGGGGTGGGGTGGGGCAGGTGTTGCGGGTCTGTACTAGGGGGAAGGAGGAGAGGGCGAGGCGAGGAGAAGAGAAGGTTGGGAGTAAGGAAAGGAGGAAAAGAAATTTGACATGTGGGTCTACCGATGGGGCTAAGTGACTTAAATGGCAAAACAGACAATTCACTAACTTTCTCACAATAATAATCTCAGTATCCTACAGCAAAGAACCACACAATTTTAGTGTTTTTGGGCAAAGACACATTTTTTGGGTGTCCAACAACTAATAACATAAAAGTTGAATATCCTGTAGCAAATTTCAAAAAAAAAAAGAGAGAAACCGGTACCAATTTAGATGTAGCCAACTTGCATGATCTGTTGCCATAGTAACAGCATCCTGGCGCAACCTTGCACACACCCAAAAGACCCTACAAGATGATGATGCTTCTAAGGGACTGGCATAGACATATCAGCATGTGTGGGCTGGTCACTTGACGATTCCATACGATATTCAACTTGTACGTGGCTAGCGTACGTGCAGCATCAAAATTACCAAAAAAACATGAGTTCGCGACTACGCAACTACATTTATGTTGGGTCAATTCTGGAGTACTAACCACAACTGTTGGGCTCGTCTCCAGTCCGCCCATCCCGAAACGGTGACGCACGGATGGCGAAAGTCCTTGCTATTCTTCGTCACACGATATCAACGGCGAAAGACGCAACGCAAAGTACAAAAAGAACGTTGTTCCGCACGAGACGAGACGAGACGAGACGGTGCACCCCTCCCCCCTCTTTCCACGCCTAAGGTGACTCCTACCCCGTGCGGCGCTCCCATCCCACGCTGACCACCGCCCGCCTCCTCTCTCTCATCATCTCCTCTCGTATCATCTCCACACTCCTCCGCTTGCTTCGGATCGCGCGCACGGGCGTCTCGGCGACGACATGGCCGGCGATGACGGCAACAACCAGGAAGAGGTCCAGATACAAATCGCAGGTCAATCTGCCGCTTATCTATCTCTCTCTCCGTCTTACTGTTAGTTTTTTTTTTCTTTTCGTTAAGGGAATGGTGAGAAAAGCGCGGAATTCTCCTGATTGGAGACTTGGAGTTGCTTTCCGGTGCGTGCGGGGCAGTGGGAAACCCTGATAGAGAGATGATCTCGTTCGCTTTCTTAGGCTTCTTTGTGGTACGTTGGTGTGGAAGCAGGCGCACGAGGTGTTCGATGAATTGCCTGTTCGTGTACGGCGCCCTGTTTGGCGTAGCGAGTTTTGTTTATGAGCATTGGATTAGAGTTTAGATCATCTTTCCTTTTTAACCTGCGCCTGCGCGCATGATTGCCATATCCTTATTGGCTTATTGCTGCATGTGCTTCGTGGTGCACGCACTGAGCGTCACGGAGCGAACGCCTCTTTGCACTGTTGCTGATTTCAAGACAGTGTGCCAGTGAGTGCGTGCGCGTCATGTGCGGTGGTGGGCTGGTGTTGTACTGGCGTGTTTAGATGGTGATGAGAAATCCTGTTGTTCATCTGCCTGAGGTGGTTTAGTTGTTGATGAGAACACCAGCTATATGCAAATATGCAATGCATTTCACAAAGAAGTAAATTTTATGGCGTTACTAGTAGTTGCAGAAATTCCTCAAGAGCATCTGGTCATGTCCTGATATCATCTATGCTAGGCATTTA
Source organism: Hsuehochloa calcarea (assembly GCA_036346395.1). NCBI lineage: Eukaryota > Viridiplantae > Streptophyta > Magnoliopsida > Poales > Poaceae > Hsuehochloa > Hsuehochloa calcarea. Next base: position 56,753,695 of record CM070596.1, read on the forward strand.
CGGTTTGATCTAACCTGTTGACATTGCGTTCTCACTTTGAATCGCAGGATCATCCAAAGCTGCAACATCATCAACCCATGAAGCACCAACACAAAACTCTCCTGTTAAGCATTGGCAATGGTGGTTGATGGTGGCAGTGAACATTTTCTTCCTCACTGCCGGTCAGACGTCATCAACACTCCTTGGGAGGTTCTACTACAATCAAGGTGGCAATAGCAAGTGGATGTCCACATTTGTCCAAACTGCTGGCTTTCCGGTGTTGTTCATTCCCCTATATCTTTTCCGTTCAAAGTCACCTTCTACACAAACAACCGTCAGTGGCCCTGAGACTCCTGTCACCAAAATCACTCTGATATATGTTGTCTTGGGGCTCATCATAGCTGCAGACGATTTGATGTATTCCTATGGCCTATTATATCTTCCTGTCTCAACGTATTCGCTCATTTGTGCTAGCCAGCTAGCCTTCAATGCTGTCTTCTCATATGTTCTCAATGCTCAAAAGTTAACCCCTTTGATTTTCAACTCTGTAATCCTCCTTACCTTTTCCGCTTCACTCCTTGGAGTCGATGAAGATTCTCAGGGCACTAATGATATCTCACACGGGAAATACATATTGGGTTTCTTGTTGACACTAGGAGCATCAGCCACATACTCACTTATTCTCTCCCTAATGCAAGTTGCATTCGAGAAGGTTATTAAGAGGGAGACCTTCTCAGTCGTGTTGAACATGCAGATTTATACAGCACTTGTGGCAACATTGGCTTCTCTAGTTGGGTTATTCGCAAGTGGTGAATGGAAGACTCTGGAGGGAGAGATGCATGTGTTCCGCTCAGGGAAGCTGTCATATGTAATGACACTACTGTGGACTGCTATATCTTGGCAGATAGCTTCTGTTGGAGTGGTGGGGTTGATCTTTGTGGTGTCATCACTCTTTTCAAATGTGATAAGCACCCTAGCTCTACCCATCATTCCTGTTTTCGCTGTGATTTTCTTTCATGACAAGATGGATGGAATAAAGATTATAGCTATGCTGATGGCCATCTGGGGATTTATTTCGTATGGCTACCAGTTATATGTTGATGACAAGAAAGCTAGGAAGACTTCAGTCAGCGTGGAGGAGAATTCTTAAGTGCCCGTGACATTGTTCTCCAAATAGATGCTCTTACCAATTTAATTTGTTGGTACTGAGTGAGTTACTGGCTGTTATTTATGGTTAATAGGAAGTTCATCAAAGAAATTTCATTTTGCACCATTTTTCTAGCCATATAATGCTATTTATTTCTTCCTTTTTCCTATGTAAGGATGTATCATCATGGAAAAATAAAAACAGAATAATGGTTTCATAGACATGCTTTCCAAAGTTTCCATGGTCATGCAAATATTTGCTTTCCTTGAATATTCTGGCTGCGCTTATTGAACCACTGGATATTGTGGTACTATTGGTTTGATACAATTTATTCTTTGTGGGTAGTGGATAATATTGATTTTGTGCATTTTGTAGTGTGGGTGGGGAAGTTACTAATGTATGTTATCAGTTGAGAACTTTAGCATTTCTTTGATATCTATTTATGTTTCCATTCTCTTTACTTATGCAAGTACTATCATATTTTTCTACTTGATCATCCAAAATCTATTTAGACATTGGATGGCTATCATGTAGAATCAAGCCCTTGTGCAGCTTGATCTGGAGAATCTTCTATTCTTCCTTTTGTGTAGCATTGCCGATTGTCATTGTGTGGAGTGCGGACCATGAAAGAACAAATGGAACAAATGCCTGTTCTCCGTATGCTTCACATGGACCATAAAATTGACTAACATTGACTACCATGAAGCACAAACTGGACTATAAGGCGTTCATTCCTCAACACTCATTGAACAAATGCCTTGCAGCTTGCGCATGTATGAATTTAGCGTTTATATCCAATGGTTTTGTGCCAAATTGGGATTCCACCGAGCAGCATGTTATTAATATAATATACCATAGAAGACAGAGTATACGCCTCCTTTTTCGTCAACTTGGTGAGAGAGGTTGCAATGAGGCCGTAATCTTGGATAAATTTACTGGTAATAGCCGATGAGACTAAGGAACCGTGCAAAGCCCTGACTGAAGTAGGAACTGGCCAATCCGCCACTGCCGAAACCTTATCTGGATCCATTGCCACGCCCTGGCCGAAGATGATGTGGCCCAAATAGGCAACCGAATCCAGACCAAAAAAACACTTGGATCGCTTAAGAAACAACTTGTTTTTAGCTAAAAGCTGGAGGACCGTGCGCACCTACTGAATATGTTCCGACCAGGATGAGCTGTAAATCAAACTAACGTAAAAAAAACAAAGATGAAGTGACGAAGAAAATCCTTAAGAACATATTCATAAGAGCTTGAAAGGTCGTCGGTGCGCTTGTGAGGCCAAAAGACATAATCATGATCTCAAAGTGGTCTTGATGTGTACGGAAATCAGTCTTCTCAATGCCCGGCGTATGCATCCGAATTTGGTGATAGCCGCTACGTAGGTCCAACTTTGTGAAGAAACATGTGCCCTTGAGCTCATCCAAGAGCTCATTGACAACTGGAATTGGAAATTTGTCCTTTACGGTCTTGTCATTCAAGGCGCGATAGTCCACGCAAAAACGCTAAGTAGCATTGTGCTTTTTGACCAAAAGCACTGGTGCTGAGAAAGCAGGTGTACTCTCCCTGATGTTTCCCTCTTGAAGCATGTCGTCACACTAGCGCTCAAATTCATCCTTCAAAAGCTGCGGGTACTGGTACAGATGAACGACCATTGGAGCTATCTCAGGAAAAAGATGGATGTGATGATCATGACGGCGAGGCAGATGAAGGCCGTGTGGAACGTTGAAGATAGGTGCGAACTCTAGCAAAATATCAGCCAGCACGCCCTCCTGGGCACACGCGTAAACGCGTGGGATGCTGCGGTCGGTGACGACTGACAAGGCCCTGCCATGTCACCTTGTGAAGTCGTGATCCCACCACCAGAAAGACATGGTGAGAAGGTCAAAGTCCCAAATAATGGGCCCGAGGGCACGGAGCCACTGAACGCCTAACACGACGTTAAAGCCTTCCAGCGGTAAAGCGTAGCAGTCGATGTTGAAATGTCACAACCCCAATTTTATTAATGGGTTTTAGATGCATTTCATATCATTTATGGAGCATGATCATAAATTATGAAATTTAAATTTTTCAAATTAAAGAATAAACACTAAGCTTGAACTTTAGTTCTAAAACAAATGTGAAAAAAGGTTTATGATGATCTCCATAAAATAATTTATTAAAATACTAGAATATTATCATGAATAAATATGAATTTATCAAAATTTTGGAGTTCAATTTAACGTTGAGAAAAAAAGCAAACTCAATCCATAATTAGCTACTTTAAATGAATTTTAAATAAGTGCTTAAGTCATGAACAATAGTTTTAGAAAATTTATATGAGTTCTACCTTGTCCCAGGAACCCCTCTGCAAAATTTTAGATTTTTATAAATTTATTTGCTATTTTTAAACCTCGATCAAAGTAGAGAAGTTGAAATTCAAATTTAGTCAACTACTCCGACCTGACCCGAGCCCAATTGTACTGTTGCGACTCGAGTCACTCGACCTGACTAGACCGCGCCAATTCACTCACGCCCGATCAAGACTTTGCTATGTGCTTCACGGGACCCGCCTCACCGCTTTGCAGTGTCGTCGACGGCTGTCCCACTTGTCAGCACCGCCCTCGTCTTCCACCGCTTCGCCGCTCCTTCGCAAGCTCCAGCACACGGTGGGACGTGGCGTTGCACCCGGGCATTGCCGTCCATGCATTTTCACGGAGTTTCGCCACCGCCGTCACTTACCTATTCTAAGCCTCCACGAGTGACACCTGTGAGAACCCGGAAAATCAAACTAATCCAATTAACATTAATAGTTGGTTAGCAGTAAATAAAAATTTTCTGAACTCAAGTAATACAAGAATTTATTACATCAGAACATATCATGTTTTACAACTTTGAGTACATTACAAAAAGATTAAATTAAAATCTTGCATTGCATATCGCTGAAGTCTTCCTTGAAGCATGGTTCGTCCATCGCCGTCCAATCAAACCGTCTTCCTCGACCCAATCCGAAACACCATTCCCAGCTCCATTGTCCGCCAATCAACCATAAGACCATTCGCAATTCAAAAACCAGAGCATAAAGTTAGAATAGAGTGATTTGCCGTCAGAATACATTAGGAATCATCGCGGTTCCCAGATCAACCTAGGTTAGTTGGCACCTTGAGTATCGAGACTACCCAAACCAACCTAGGTTAGCCGGCATCTTGGTTCTCAAGTCACCTAGGCTAACCTGCACTAGTCGGCACTGGATACTCACGATACCTAGACCAACCCAAGTAATCGGCACCGCCTTATTTCCGTAGGTTTCATCATTCGGCATTCTCGAATCCGACACCTCGTATACCAAATTGCCCTCGCTTCAAAGCATATGACGAAACCCATCGAGCAAAGACAAAAGCATGGTGGCCCATAATCACCTCGGGAAGTCATTCACTTCCCATTTAAACTCCACGATTAGGCATGATGGAGGATAAGATCATAGTAAAGGTAGAAATGAACAGGAGCTTAGTAAAAACAATTTGCACAGTCAAGAGATAAGAATGGCTGAGTGTACTCCTCAGCCAAATTCAATCCCCTGCCGAACCATCGCCCAAAGACAAAGACCCTACACCCCTGCCCATTGCACCCAAAGAAACCAGAGCAAAGAACACCACAGAAAGCCGGCCCTGTGTTCTTCCCTGAAGCCAAACCCCATTCCAAGCCAACACACAAGCCCCTTCCAGTGCATTCCCCTCCTCCCAGTTCTTCCCAGAGGAAGGAGCTAGAACAAAGGAGCAAGAGGCCAGCACCAGGAAGCCAGCAAGAGGCCAGCACCAGGAAGCCAGAAAGAGACCACCACCAGGGAACCAGGGAGCCAGGAGCAGGAGAGGGGAGCACCAGCACAAGACCGGCACTGCCACCCCCTTTTCTCCACCCAGATTCATCAAGAGGTAACCACATTCACACATCAGTTTGAACTATCCACTGCACAAGTAGCAACCACACCACAGCCTCACCATCATTCATCCATGCCATTCACACGTATCACCAGATCTCAATAGCATCAAAGTATAGCTTTCGCCCACCCATCTCGAGCACTAGGAGGAGGGGTGAAGAGGGAGATCAGGAGGATGACTTACCCCGGTGGCAAACCGAGTCCAACATCTACCTTCAGTAGCCTCCACCACCCCAATTGGTCACCATGAACATGCATACAAAAAATCATCAGTTTGCAGTAGTGTATTAGTACTAAAATTAGCTTAGCCTAAAACCAATTTGGAGCGGGTGAACCAATCCAGTAGCAGGCCGAGCCGGGAGTGGGCTTAGGGCACCAGGGGAGAGGACCGAGAGCGGGAGGCCAAGCACCGGGCCGGAGCACACCCGATCTGAGCGAGTAGAGGGGAAACCGAACCGGGAGCAGCGGGCCGCCTTGGCCGCGCCAGTGAAGAAGAAGGTGGCGCTAGGAGCCGAACCGGAGGGAGCCGAGGGAGGAGAACACGGCAATGAGTGCGCCGAGAGAGAGAGATCTGGGGCCGGGGCGACTGAGGGGAGAAGGAAGAGGAGGCGGCACCTGAGGCGCAGGGGCGCCGAGGGAAGGCGAGCAGAGCGGGGCCAGGGAGCCAAAGGAGGAGCACAGCAGCACAGGGCGGCCGGCGGCCGGGAGGCCGAGCCGGCCACGCCAACGCACACCGACCGAGAGGGAGCCGCGGGGAGAGCTCAGGGCGGCGGCGCCTAGGGCCGCAAGGGAGCCGGCAGGAGATAGCCGGGAGTGAGGGCGCTGGGTCGCAGAAGGCCAAGTGCGGGCCGCAGGAGCGCGCGGCGTACTGGAGATGGAGGAGGCGCATGGCGGCGCCTGCCTTGGCCGCCGGGTAAGGGAACTGCAGCAGAACTGGCGAGCTCGAGCCGAGCGAGCGGAGCAGCGCCGAGGAGCCGACCGACGGGAGTGGAGGCGGCGAAGGATCCGAGAGAGAGGCGAGAGAGTAAGGGAGACGAGAGAGTGGGGAGGAAATAGAGAGAGGCGTGGGAGGAGCTGTGTCGGCAGGAGGCGGAGGCGGCGGTGTTAATAATTAGGTTAGGGTTTGGATTAGCCGAGCGGGTTAGGTAGTTAGTTAGGTATTTAGGTTAGTAAATAATTAAGGTTTAGGATTAGAAGTTTGGGTATAATTTTAAGTGTAGAAAATTTAGGATTTTGGTTTTGGCTCGTTTTATCTCTTTTAGTAACCTGTTTGTGTGTAAGGCAGTCAGTGTTGTTTTGTGAGTGCAACAAGGTAAGTTAGAATGGCCGCTATTGTAGGGTGATAGATCGTCACCGCAATCGCGCGTAGAGCGAGTTAACCCTAGGCGATTCCAAGTATGAGTGCTAACTGGTAAGATCTGGGAAAATATTTGTAAAGTAAAATTGACTAACCAATAGGAATTGCATTAGCGCTTTATTCGCATAATATCACATAAAACCACTAAGTATTTGCTTAATGATTTATTATTCTCGCGTCGTATAATTGCGCAGATGAGCCGCGCCGCAGTGTAGTTGGTATAGATTTCAAATCGACGACGATATTTTCTCGCACTCAAGGCAAGCGATCCTCTTGAACATCAATATAGCTATTTTAAATGTAAACCGTATATTGCTCTATTATATACGTACTGCATCAAAACTATTTCTCAAAATCAAATTGAATTGAGATGATGAGAAAGATAAGAAAATTGAGATGAGAATGAGATGAGAAAGATGAAAGGAAAATGTGATAATATTATGATATGGTTGGTAAAGGGATCCCAGGTCAGGGGAAGAACATGATAAAATGATGATAATGATGATGTGGTAAGAGGTGGGATTCCTTTACATACGGTTATAATATAAGGACCAACAAAACTCTTACTCGGTCGATGTCAGAATCGCTGCCAACCATTTTCCGCTTTGGTGGGCGAGTAAAATGTTACCTGTTACGTGATTATGCTTTCCACGCTGTATGTTATATGAGTGAGTGTGTTGAGAAACCCCAGATTAAAGGCAGCGCTATATGCGCTAAGGGGTGTTGGGTGAAGGTGAGTCCTACCCAACTAACATTACCGTAACTTCGGTGTGAAGATTCGTTCGGCACCGACGGAACGTAATGGGTGGAAAAATTAATCACGTAACCTGGAAAACGTTCTGTATTCTGAACTTGAACCCGCATCAAAGGAAATGCTGGGGACCTGGTTTCTTTTAGAGTTCAGAATAGCTGTGGGTAAAGTGGTACAAGCCTGCGCAGTGCTATACAAATCATGAATTCATGCCGTCTCTGGATTGGAGTCTACAGGAACCACCAGGGGTCTTTCTTCTCTCCGAGTGACAAGTAGTGTTTTCAGTATAAAATTTTCCACCATTGTTTTAATGAATTATTTTCAGAATGAATGAGATGAGATAGAATTTGTGATTCAGACAGAGATGAGTCATGAGATGCATCTTTTGCTATTAATGCTTGCTGAGTACATCTGTACTCAACCTTGTTAGTATTCTCCTTTGTAGATCCTAGTCCGGTCGGAAATATCCCGAGTGGACGAAGGACATGCAGTACCAAAGACGCCGCAGAGAGCTATAGCGCCGCCGCGAGGGACAGGTGAGGGGCATTTTTATCCAACCGTTGGGACGACTAGAAGTTGGAGGGTGCAAGGAAGGCAAGATAAGGGACTTGGTCCCAATTTCTTTTGGCAGTTTTGTAATTTACCGCTTGTAAATAACCTTAGTCTTGCGTGGTTAACTGTCGTAATAAAGATGTACAGTTTCTATTTTATTGTTCTGCTGCGCAACCCTGATAAAATGGCTTGCTATTCGTTGGAGCGGTGTTCTCACCGCGCATTTAATAGTAATCCGTATGCCTAAGTGTGATTACCCTAGGGGTAATGACACGGGGCGTCACAGGTGGTATCAGAGCAATAAGATCGGGCCACGCTAATAAAATAGAAACTGTAGCAATACCTTAAGTATGTCCTTCTTGCTTGCTATATTGCACTAAATATTTTATTAATCCTTGCCTTCATTTCAATTTCGATTCCAAACCGCCCTCTTTCAAAAAGATATATATTATGTTAAAAAGCTTACCTTCTTCTTAAAGTGACAGCCTGCTAACGTAGAACCATTCCTTCGCAGGAGGTTTAGGTCCAATCTTTTGTCCGAGAATCGTGTGCCTCGTTGTAGGGTCCATGCTATTATTTCCTGTTAATGATCAGTCAGGCTAGCCATTCAACATAGGATAGGTCATTCGAAATGTTAGCATGGGTGTATCAATATAAGATTTAGATCATAGTGCCTGGACTAGAGGCATGGAGTAGAATTCTGGCATGGGCTCACTCTCCAGATTTGGATAAGTGTAGACCATACCCATAGAACACCTTATCTATTCCTCTGTATCACCAAATGAATCCGTTAGCCTTCCAAAAAAAAAGTAATTATACTTAAAGAGAGCATATAAAGGTCGACGATGTAAGAAAATGTGACTTTTCTCATTTCAGATATCGATTTCGGACGAGTGGTCCGTGGCACTCGAAGCGTGAAGCTCAGGCGCACCAGAGCGAAGTCTGGCGTACTCAGGAATGAACCCTGAGCAGTCCCAAATATGTGATTTGGGTGGACTCGAGCCAGATCTCGAGCGTGCCTGGGCGCGTGGATCCAGGATAGATGTAGGTTCGCACTCAGGGGCAAGCTTCGAGCGCCCCAAACTCGTGGATTTGGGCGGTCTCGAGAACGGATCTCGAGCGTGGTCGAGCATGATAAACTCGTAGTATAGGATTTGGATCTTTTGCATCTCTTTGTTTCTTGGTGTTATTTGCTTATCGTATGGCATAACAACTCACCCTCGGGTTAGCCTCTGCCAGATAAATATGATACCCCCCTTCCCTACCACAAATCACTGCTGAGGAAGTAAGAAATTCGTACAACCAACAGAAGAATACGTCAAATTAAAATGTTATGAGTACAACAGCTGACTCAACCCATTTCTTAACACCTCCCCTACAGAATAGAAAGTGATTATAGAAGTCGAAATATGATGGCAGTGGACTTGCTGACATTGAGAAGATCCTTACACAGAATCATTTTCATAGAGATGAAGCGGAACACCTAATAGAGATCATACATTCGAGGATTCATGGTCTTTGTGGTAAAGAGCAGAGCGCTCCATGGTCTTTTGCAAAAAGGGTTTTGAAGCCTCAACACCTTCTGACAATTTGTCAACAACCGCAAATCCAGATGATGAAGGGCAGTTTTGGAGAAAATGATATCCTTGCACCGTCAAATGTGCATGATACAGGTTCTCCACCAACTGAACTCGTAGAAGCTTATAAGGAAGCACTTCTCACCGTATCTGTACACGAATATCAAAGGAGAGAATTCAGAGCTTCGAGCCATGAAGTGGATGATGAGAGTTTACCGTCAAATCTTATTTTCAACAGTAGCTCCGACCTCTCCGGTATACTGGCTAGGGGCGGTTATCCGAGATCATTCCAACTATTTTACACCACAAAGCAAAGCAATAAAGGAAGGACCTTACCTCCGACATCCTCCTCACACACCTTATACTGGCTCAATTTCCTCATGTCTACCTAGCAACCAGGATATTGTGGTACTTACAACATAACTGGATAGACACAATCTTCAACTCCCTTTTTCCTGTTGAGAGTAAGGCAATACTAGAGGATAAATTGGCATCAACCAGTGGTATTCTGGGAGTGCAACCATCGACTTCTTCCAAATAAGTAGGTGCAGATTTTGTTGGTACAACTACTCCCCCTTCTTTCCAAGAGAGACCTTTGCTTCCTAAGAAATTTTACATTCGGTCTATAGGAGCACTATGGTAAAAATACCATAGAAAGTGGCTCAACTCGTGGACGTGTTCCAATTGTAGGCAGTACATCCAATGTACTGTTGTATCTGTTCTACCCAAATCAAGTCAGGTAGTTCGCAAAATACTCCCACCTTTTGAGCAAATAAATTCCTTTCCCTGCAGCAAAGCCACTAAAGTCAAGATAAACATCAGCAAAGAGAATGATTCGTCCTTTTGTCCCCAGCAATCAATGTAAAGTATTTAATCCTCTTTGCTAGTAATGATCATGGATCGAGTAGCAGGAATGACAGTGATAACGTTCATTTGGAGATTTCCTATGCGAGTAAGGATGAAAGACCAAGGAAATGAGGAACAAGGATTGGGACTAAGATGGGATCTATTGCCGTAGGATGAAACCACAAGAGACCCAGAAATAGATCTTATCGGGCCAACCCCTGACCAATCCAGAACTACCATTATACCGAGAGCCACCAGGGCAAATAATTGAAACACCCCAGTACTCAGGAACCACATCTGCCATTACATCAGGCCCAGTCTTAAAGACCACCACATACCATCCACCACCTACCCATGAACCTGGTCCAAGCATTGCACAACAACCACCACCCCGATATGGACCACCTGGGCCGAGAATCTTCAACCCATCCTTTGAGAGACTCATATCCCAGTAGCAGCTTGTTGCCATAGCCATAGAGGTGCGAAGTGTATAGGACGCCACCTGACGGAAGATAGCACGATTGTTGAATATCGGATTGAGGGATGTAGGATTATTAGAAATGCTTGATTAGTGAATATTGGATTATTGTTGGATGTAGAACTAAATGTTGGCTACTGGATTATAGGAACACATTTGTTGGATTATTGGAGTCAGGGATATTGAATTATGGAAATAGATTATTACTGAAGATTGAATTATGGGATTATATAATTGCGGAGTTGGACTATTGAATTTCCTCATTGTTGGATTATGGGATTACATCGTAATCGGATTATTAGAAATATATTATTGTGGATGATAGAAATGCATTTGTTCAATATTGGAATGTGTTATGGTTGGATCAAAGAAGTATATCTTTGTTGATATATAGAGATAAATCTTGGTTGGATTATAGAATACATCTTGGTGGATACAAATAGATTTTAGTCATTGTGGGTAAATTAGTATTGAGAATTGATCCCGTAAAGGTGATGATTGAAATACTAAAATGTTGGATGTTCATAATAAAGGCATGATGTTAATTTTCGGTGAATCAGTTGAATTATGATATATGTGGGTAAACTTGGTTAAACTAATTGGACGATTAGGTCATATTGGATTTATGGGACATGAATGCACAATGAATTTGGATCCAGATAAATTATTAGTGATTGTTGGAAATCTAATACGAGCAATCAGATCTCGATAGGTGATGAATAAGGAATGGAGCTGGATAACTATCGGGAGTTATGATTGGAATGCCGGTGTATTGGTTGAATTATAATGAATTGATAAAATTGGGAGAGCTAATTGAATAGTAGTGATTGATTAATCTACAGACGTTGGTGGACTAATGTGAACAATGGTATGGTGGATCAACAGAGGTAATAGATTGATTGGGGAGAGTATGATTTTAATATGAATGCTTGACGTACTGATCTTAGAAATGATAACATGATAGAAATTGGGGAATTTTAGCCAAAGGTTCCATTGCAATTTAAAATGAGGATATGATATTTAATTTTGCCACAGAAATTTTAGCAAATGATTTCGCTTGGAAGACAAATAGAAGTTGGTGTAGACTTGGGCAGTTGGGCGAGATGAAATTATGAGGATGGTGCAAACTGATGCACATGATCAATCTATTGCTATGATCGAGATTATATTTTATTGGAGATCGCTTAATTCCATTAGAGATCAGCAATTGAGCTGGATCCTGCTTTTGGGATTTAGTATATTGTTCAGTATAGCGGGACAATACTACACCATGTGAAGGCACCCCTAGAACAGAGAACGACTGTTAAAATTTTATGCTGCTATACAATATATCAGAATCAGAAGTCCACCAAAACAATCTCATCCTACATTGACCAGTCCGTGACCAAAGGAGATAAAGGACATACCAGTAGTGATAGCCTTCTCAGATATACTCCTTAAGGAATTACCCGGTATGCCCCCAAATCGGGAGATGGAATTGGTTATCAACCAAATTTCGGGAACAACTACCGGTCTAGTACACAAATAACACTATACGAGGCCTCTACGCAAGAAAGTACAGATGACCCAGCTATGGATTTATGGTCGGAGAAAGACCGTTAATAGGCCTTGATCTGGTACAAGAAAACGACGAGAATACAACTAACTTGAAGGCACCACAAGAGCACTTAATATAAGCAAAGGAGCTACGCAACCAACATAGGAAAGACCTACAGTTTTAAGTCTGGAATCAGGAGTATTTAAAGGTATCACCTATGTGTAGGGTGCGCTGATATGGATTAAAAGACAAACCAGTTCGGATAATAAAGTGTAAAGGCACCTTAGCATATCAACTGGAATTACCAAACTAGTTGTCACGAATCTACGACATATTTCTTGCACCTCAACTCAGAAAATGCTGGAGGGACCCTCTCAACATGTGACCAATCTTGATACATCATTGTGAAGTGATCTCACGTATGGCAAGCATCGCGTGAACATTCTAGCGACAGAAGACCGGAAGCTGCAGAACCAAATGATTCGCTCTTGCAAGGTGAAATGGAGAAGTCACCCCGTTAGCGGAGCCACGTGGAGAAACGAGGAAGGACTATACGACGCCTACCCCAACCGGTTCGAGAGAGATCCAAATTTCGAGGACGAAATTTTTCTAAGGGGGGGAGGATGTGAGAACCCGGAAAATCAAACTAATCCAATTAACATTAATAGTTGGTTAGCAGTAAATAAAAATTTTCTGAACTCAAGTAATACAAGAATTTATTACATCAGAACATATCATGTTTTACAACTTTGAGTACATTACAAAAAGATTAAATTAAAATCTTGCATTGCATATCGCTGAAGTCTTCCTTGAAGCATGGTTCGTCCATCGCCGTCCAATCAAACCGTCTTCCTCGACCCAATCCGAAACACCATTCCCAGCTCCATTGTCCGCCAATCAACCATAAGACCATTCGCAATTCAAAAACCAGAGCATAAAGTTAGAATAGAGTGATTTGCCGTCAGAATACATTAGGAATCATCGCGGTTCCCAGATCAACCTAGGTTAGTTGGCACCTTGAGTATCGAGACTACCCAAACCAACCTAGGTTAGCCAAGATCTTGGTTCTCAAGTCACCTAGGCTAACCTGACTAGTCGGCACTGGATACTCACGATACCTAGACCAACCCAAGTAATCGGCACCGCCTTATTTCGTAGGTTTCATCATTCGGCATTCTCGAATCCGACACCTCGTATACCAAATTGCCCTCGCTCAAAGCATATGACGAAAACCCATCGAGCAAAGACAAAAGCATGGTGGCCCATAATCGCCTCGTGGAAGTCATTCACTTCCCATTTAAACTCCACAAAGGCACGATGGAGGATAAGATCATAGTAAAGGTAGAAATGAACAGAGCTTAGTAAAACAATTTGCAGTCAAAGAGATAAGAATGGTGAGTGTACTCCTCACCAAATTCAATCCCTGCCGAACCATCCGCCAAAGACAAGACCCTACACCCCACCATTGCACCCAAAAAACCAGAGCAAAGAACACCAAAGCCGGCCCTGTGTTCTTCCCCAAGCCAAACCCCATTCCAAGCCAACACACAAGCCCCTTCCAAAGCATTCCCTCCTCCCAGCTTCTTCCCAGAGGAAGGAGCTAGAACAAAGGAGCAAGAGGCCAAGACTGAAGCCAAAGAAGAGCCAAGACCGTGAAGCCGAAAGAGACCACCACCGTGGAACCAGGAGCCAGGGAGGGGAGGGGAGCACCAAAGACAAGACCAAGACTGCCACCCCTTTTCTCCACCTGATTCATCAAGAGGTAACCACATTCACACATCGCTTGAACTATCCACTTGCACAAGTAGCAACCACACCACAGCCTCACCATCATTCATCCATGCCATTCACACGTATCACCAGATCTCAATAGCATCAAAGTATAGCTTTCAGTTCAGCCCATCTCAGAGCACTAGGAGGAGGGGTGAAGAGGGAGATCAGGAGGATGACTTACCCCAGTGGCAAACCGAGTCCAACATCTACCTTCAGTAGCCTCCACCACCCCAATTGGTCACCATGAACATGCATACAAAAAATCATCAGTTTGCAGTAGTGTATTAGTACTAAAATTAGCTTAGCCTAAAACCAATTTGGAGCGGGTGAACCAATCCAGTAGCAGGCCGAGCCGGGAGTGGGCTTAGGGCACCAGGGGAGAGGACCGAGAGCGGGAGGCCAAGCACCGGGCCGGAGCACACCCGATCTGAGCGAGTAGAGGGGAAACCGAACCGGGAGCAGCGGCGCTGGCCTTCGGCCGCGCCAGGTGAAGAAGAAGGTGGCGCTAGGAGCCGAACCGGGAGGGAGCTGAGGGGAGGAGAACACGGCAGCGGAGTGCGCCAGAGAGAGAGAGAGATCTGGGGCCGGGGCGACTGAGGGGAGAAGGAAGAGGAGGCGGCACCTGAGGCGCAGGGGCGCCGAGGGAAGGCGAGCAGAGCGGGGCCAGGGAGCCAAAGGAGGAGCACAAGAAGACAGGCGGCCGGCGGCCGGAGGCCGAGCCGCCACGCCAACGCACACCGGACCGAGAGGAGCCGCGGAGAGCTCGAGGCGGCGACGCCTAGGTCAAGGAGCCGGCGAGAGATAGCCGGAGTGAGGGCGCTGGGTCGCAGCAGGCCGGCGGGCGGCGCAAGGAGCGCGCAGCCGGAGATGGAGGAGGCGATGGCGGCGCCGCCTTCGCCCGCGGTAAAGGAACTGCGCAGCAGACCTGGCGAGCTCGAGCCGAGCGAGCGAGCAGCACGAGGAGCCGACCGACGGAGTGGAGGCCGCGCGAAGGATCCGAGAGAGAGCGAGAGAGTAAGGGAGACGAGAGAGTGGGGAGGAAATAGAGAGGGGCGTGGGGAGGAGCCGTGGTCGGCAGGAGGCGAGGCGGTGTTAATAATTAGGTTAGGGTTTGGATTAGCCGCGGGTTAGGTAGTTAGTTAGGTATTTAGGTTAGTAAATAATTAAGGTTTAGGATTAGAAGTTTGGGTATAATTTTAAGTGTAGAAAATTTAGGATTTTGGTTTTGGCTCGCTTTTATCTCTTTTAGTAACTGCTTGTGTGTAAGGCGATCGCTGTTGTTTTTGTGAGTGCAACAAGGTAAGTTAGAATGGCCGCTATTGTAGGGTGATAGATCGTCACCGCAATCGCGCGGTAGAGCGAAGTTAACCCTAGGCGATTCCATGGCGGAGTGCTAACTCGGGTAAGATCTCGGGAAAATATTTGTAAAGTAAAATTGACTAACCAATAGGAATTGCATTAGCAGTTTATTCGCATAATATCACATAAAACCACTAAGTATTTGCTTAATGATTTATTATTCTCGCCGTCGTATAATTGCAGCAGATGAGCCGACGCCTGCAGGTGTAGTTGGTATAGATTTAAATCGACGACGATATTTTCTCGCACTCAAGGCAAGCGATCCTCTTGAACATCAATATAGCTATTTTAAATGTAAACCGTATATTGCTCTATTATATACGTACTGCATCAAAACTATTTCTCAAAATCAAATTGAATTGAGATGATGAGAAAGATAAGAAAATTGAGATGAGAAAGATGAAAGGAAAATGTGATAATATTATGATATGGTTGGTAAAGGGATCCCAGGGCAGGGGAAGAACATGATAAAATGATGATAATGATGATGTGGTAAGAGGTGGGATTCCTTTACATACGGTTATAATATAAGGACCAACAAAACTCTTACTCGGTCGATGTCAGAATCGGTGCCAACCATTTTCCGCTTGTGGGCGAGAAAATGTTACCCTGTTACGTGATTATGCTTTCCACGCGGGTATGTTATATGAGTGAGTGTGTTGAGAAACCCCAGATTGGGGCAGGCGCTATATGCGCTAAGGGGGTGTTGGGTGAAGGTGAGTCCGGCCCAACTAACATTACCAGAACTCGGTGTGAAGATTCGCTCGCACCGACGGACGTAATGGGTGGAAAAATTAATCACGTAACTGAAAACGCTCAGATTACGAACTTGAACCCGCATCAAAGGAAATGTCGGGGACTGGTTTCTTTAGAGTTCGAATAGCGTGGGTAAAGTGGTACAAGCTCTGCAGATGCTATACAAATCATGAATTCATGCCGTCTCTGGATTGGAGTCTACGGAACCACTGGGGTCTTTCTTCTCTCCGAGTGACAAGTAGTGTTTTCAGTATAAAATTTTCCACCATTGTTTTAATGAATTATTTTCAGAATGAATGAGATGAGATAGAATTTGTGATTCGACAGAGATGAGTCATGAGATGCATCTTTTGCTATTAATGCTTCTTTGAGTACATCCAGACTCAACCTTGTTAGTATTCTCCTTTGTAGATCCTAGTCCGGTCGGAAATATCCCGAGTGGACGAAGGACATGCAGTACCAAAGACGCCGCAGAGGCTATAGCGCCGGGTCGCGAGGGACGGGGTGAGGGCATTTTATCCAACCGCTGGGACGACTAGAAGTTGGAGGGTGCAAGGAAGGCAAGATAAGGGACTTGGTCCCAATTTCTTTTGGCAGTTTTGTAATTTACCGCTTGTAAATAACCTTAGTCTTGCGTGGTTAATCGTCAGAATAAAGATGTACGATTTCTATTTTATTGTTACAAGCTGCGCCTCGATAAAATGGCTTGCTATTCGTTGAGCGGTGTTCTACCAGGCGCATTTAATAGTAATCCGTATGCCTAAGTGTGATTACCTAGGGTAATGACACGGGCGCCACAGTGGTATCAGAGCAATAAGATCGGGCCACGCTAATAAAATAGAAACTGTAGCAATACCTTAAGTATGTCCTTCTTGCTTGCTATATTGCACTAAATATTTTATTAATCCTTGCCTTCATTTCAATTTCGATTCCAAACCGCCCTCTTTCAAAAAGATATATATTATGTTAAAAAGCTTACCTTCTTCTTAAAGTGACAGCCTGCTAACGTAGAACCATTCCTTCGCAGGAGGTTTAGGTCCAATCTTTTGTCCGAGAATCGTGTGCCTCGTTGTAGGGTCCATGCTATTATTTCCTGTTAATGATCAGTCAGGCTAGCCATTCAACATAGGATAGGTCATTCGAAATGTTAGCATGGGTGTATCAATATAAGATTTAGATCATAGTGCCTGGACTAGAGGCATGGAGTAGAATTCTGGCATGGGCTCACTCTCCAGATTTGGATAAGTGTAGACCATACCCATAGAACACCTTATCTATTCCTCTGTATCACCAAATGAATCCGTTAGCCTTCCAAAAAAAAAAAGTAATTATACTTAAAGAGAGCATATAAAGGCTGACGATGTAAGAAAATGTGACTTTTCTCATTTCTGCATATCAGATTTCCCGGACGAGTGGTCCGTGGCACTCGAAAGCGTGAAGCTCGCGCACCAGGAGCGAAGTCTCGGGCGTACTCAGAATGAACCACGAGCGGTCCCAAATATGTGATTTGGGTGGACTCGAGCCGATCTCGAGCGTGCTCGGGCGCGTGGATCCGTGATAGATGTAGGTTCGCACTCGTGGGCAAGCTCGAGCGGCCCCAAACTCGTGGATTTGGGCGGTCTCGAGAACGGATCTCGAGCGTGGTCGAGCATGATAAACTCGTAGTATAGGATTTGGATCTTTTGCATCTCTTTGTTTCTTGGTGTTATTTGCTTACATGTATGGCATAACAACTCACCCTCGGGTTAGCCTCTGCGGATAAATATGATACCCCTTCCCTACCACAAATCAACTGAGGAAGTAAGAAATTGCACAACCAATGTAAGAATACGTCAAATTAAAATGTTATGAGTACAACAATGACTCAACCCATTTCTTAACACCTCCCTACGTAATAGAAAGTGATTATAGAAGTCGAAATATGATGGCAGTGGACTTGCGACATTGAGAAGATCCTTACGTAATCATTTTCATAGAGATGAAGCGGAACACCTAATAGAGATCATACATTCGAGGATTCATGGTCTTTGTGGTAAAGAGCGAGCGCTCCATGGTCTTTTGCAAAAGGGTTTTGAAGCCTCAACACCTTCTCGACAATTTGTCAACAACCGCAAATCCAGATGATGAAGGGCGCTTTGGAAAATGATATCCTTGCACCGTCAAATGTGCATGATAATGTGTTCTCCACCAACTGAACTCGTAGAAGCTTATAAGGAAGCACTTCTCACCGTATCTGTACACGAATATCAAAGGAGAGAATTCAGAGCTTCGAGCCATGAAGTGGATGATGAGAGTTTACCGTCAAATCTTATTTTCAACAAGAGTCTCAGGCCTCTCCTAGATATTGGCTAGGGCGTTATCCGAGATCATTCCAACTATTTTACACCACAAAGCAAAGCAATAAAGGAAGGACCTTACCTCAGACATCCTCCTCACACACCTTATACTGGCTCAATTTCCTCATGTCTACCTAGCAACCAGGATATTGTGGTACTTACAACATAACTGGATAGACACAATCTTCAACTCCCTTTTTCCTGTTGAGAGTAAGGCAATACTAGAGGATAAATTGGCATCAACCAGTGGTATTCTGGGAGTGCAACCATCGACTTCTTCCAAATAAGTAGGTGCAGATTTTGTTGGTACAACTACTCCCCCTTCTTTCCAAGAGAGACCTTTGCTTCCTAAGAAATTTTACATTCGGTCTATAGGAGCACTATGGTAAAAATACCATAGAAAGTGGCTCAACTCGTGGACGTGTTCCAATTGTAGGCAGTACATCCAATGTACTGTTGTATCTGTTCTACCCAAATCAAGTCAGGTAGTTCGCAAAATACTCCCACCTTTTGAGCAAATAAATTCCTTTCCCTGCAGCAAAGCCACTAAAGTCAAGATAAACATCAGCAAAGAGAATGATTCCTCCTTTGTCCCCAAAGAATCAATGTAAAGTATTTAATCCTCTTTGCTAGTAATGATCATGGATCGAGTAGCAGGAATGACAGTGATAACGTTCATTTGGAGATTTCCTATGCGAGTAAGGATGAAAGACCAAGGAAATGAGGAACAAGGATTGGGACTAAGATGGGATCTATTGCCGTAGGATGAAACCACAAGAGACCCAGAAATAGATCTTATCGGGCCAACCCCTGACCAATCCAGAACTACCATTATACCGAGAGCCACCAGGGCAAATAATTGAAACACCCCAGTACTCAGGAACCACATCTGCCATTACATCAGGCCCAGTCTTAAAGACCACCACATACCATCCACCACCTACCCATGAACCTGGTCCAAGCATTGCACAACAACCACCACCCGATATGGACCACTGGCCGAGAATCTTCAACCCATCCTTTGAGAGACTCATATCCCAGTAGCAGCTTGTTGCCATAGCCATAGAGGTGCGAAGTGTATAGGACGCCACCTGACGGAAGATAGCACGATTGTTGAATATCGGATTGAGGGATGTAGGATTATTAGAAATGCTTGATTAGTGAATATTGGATTATTGTTGGATGTAGAACTAAATGTTGGCTACTGGATTATAGGAACACATTTGTTGGATTATTGGAGTCAGGGATATTGAATTATGGAAATAGATTATTACTGAAGATTGAATTATGGGATTATATAATTGCGGAGTTGGACTATTGAATTTCCTCATTGTTGGATTATGGGATTACATCGTAATCGGATTATTAGAAATATATTATTGTGGATGATAGAAATGCATTTGTTCAATATTGGAATGTGTTATGGTTGGATCAAAGAAGTATATCTTTGTTGATATATAGAGATAAATCTTGGTTGGATTATAGAATACATCTTGGTGGATACAAATAGATTTTAGTCATTGTGGGTAAATTAGTATTGAGAATTGATCCCGTAAAGGTGATGATTGAAATACGAAAATGTTGGATGTTCATAACAGTGCATGATGTTAATTTTCGGTGAATCAGTTGAATTATGATATATGTGGGTAAACTTGGTTAAACTAATTGGACGATTAGGTCATATTGGATTTATGGGACATGAATGCACAATGAATTTGGATCCAGATAAATTATTAGTGATTGTTGGAAATCTAATACGAGCAATCAGATCTCGATAGGTGATGAATAAGGAATGGAGCTGGATAACTATCGGGAGTTATGATTGGAATGCCGGTGTATTGGTTGAATTATAATGAATTGATAAAATTGGGAGAGCTAATTGAATAAGGAATGGAGCTGGATAACTATCGGGAGTTATGATACCCGTCTCAGCCGCTTTGCCTGTGTCGCTGACGGCCTGTCCCACTTGTCAGCACCGCCCTCGTCTTCCACCGCTTCGCCGCTCCTTCGCAAGCTCCAGCACACGGTGGGACGTGGCGTTGCACCCGGGCATTGCCGTCCATGCATTTTCACGGAGTTTCGCCACCGCCGTCACTTACCTATTCTAAGCCTCCACGAGTGACACCATAGCTTATTCCGTCGGGGAAGACCCTCAAAACCTTGGCGCCATCGTCCCGGCCGAGTAAACGAGCTCGACATTTCTTTCTTTGCGCAAGAGGTTAGCTTCGCGTTCTTGCGCCCTTCTTTCTCTCGTTCCATGCTCATCCTGCTAAGCTCAACCTTTTCCGTGTAGCAAATCATCGGGAACGCGAGTTTGTCTTTTGCTACCTCCAGAGCGTGGCCGTGAAGCGCCACCATGCCATCTTGGTATCCGATGAGTTCTTTCCTCTCCTATGAGCGTCATCTCATGTTCTTTGGTATAAGGAATAGTTCCCCTCAATCCATTTTTGCAAATGATCCACAGAATCATCGGGAATTTGGGTTTTGCTTAACTTCGGCCGAAAACACCCCCTTCGTCTTCATCTTCGACCTGGTGAGTTTTCAATCAATTCCCCTCGGTGACACCATCTATTAGGTCTAATGAAGCAATCCCGATCGTTCATTGCCTTTCTTGTTCATCAGGTTATCCTCTCCTCGTTGAGCTTATCGTCGCCGCTTCAGGAGCTCACCGTTGACTATCTTCAGAGCAGCTTTGGCCCTCTACTTGGCATTGGTAGGTTCCCTCTACCTCTTAGGAGCTTTAGTATGCATTAGTTGGCTTAATGCGCTGCCAAATCGATGTAGCCGCATGTGCCGTAGCTACCTCGCCATCGCTATCGCTACGCCAAATTCCGGCCATGATCCGGCCATCCTCACGTTCGCATAGGCACAAGGATTCCATTCCTGCCATTAGATCGCACAACCTTGGACCACAGTGTCGGCGATGCACTGGGCAAAAAACACAGCCAGAGCTCCTTTGTTCCGACTGGTATTGTAAAACAAATATTAGCGTTAATCTCGGTCGGTTTAGCATTAAGTAGTAATTACTGTTAGCAAAGCACGTGTAATATTTTGCTTAGTGCTTTGAGGTTACGCTGACGTGTAGGCCCGCGTATTTAAGTGCACAGTGTTCATGGCGGTGGAGCGCGCACAGCGTCTGTAAACTATCGATCCATGCACTGTTGGCGTAGACCGAGTTAATGACGCGTGGGTCCCGCGAGGCCGGTTGACCAGTCTGTGTTGACCGGGCCAGCACTGACCCCGGTCCCACTTGTCATTCTCTGCGTCTAGATAAACGTGAGTGTAAAAAGTATTTAACACAATTAGAAAATCTGAAATGAATTACTTTTACACTGAAAATAGGATAAACTTTAAAAATTCATAAGTAATTCATTTTAACTCCAAATTGAGTAAACTCAATTTTGTTAGT
The DNA here is from genome assembly GCA_036346395.1 of Hsuehochloa calcarea. Classification (NCBI taxonomy): domain Eukaryota; kingdom Viridiplantae; phylum Streptophyta; class Magnoliopsida; order Poales; family Poaceae; genus Hsuehochloa; species Hsuehochloa calcarea. The sequence goes on from CM070596.1 coordinate 56,775,468, forward strand.
TTATATTTTTACTGTACTTTAATTTGGAATAGGTTTTGAACATGTTACTATTATAGAAAAAAAATTATATATTTAAAATACATGAACATTAATGACTTTAACCTTTAAAAATCTATAGAAAATCTAAATAAATTCCAAATGAATTAAAATTTCCACCTAAATTCATATTAAATCATCATCTCTATACTGTGATAGTCTCATGCATTGTTGAGCATTTTGGTTTTTCTTCGTTTTCTCGTTGTTTATTTGATAACGTGTTTTCTTTAGAATCCAAGCTGATCGAGGCGAACGAATATCCGTCTAAGAGCGAATAATTGGCATTTCAGCAATCCGTCTGAGAGCGAACAATTGACATTTCAGCAAGGTGCAAGCAACACTTTTTATTTTTATTCTTGCATACATGTTGATCCCAGAATTTCCTAGTTTAATGTTTTGAAATGCAAATATTACTTATGTGCATGCTAATTTCTAGTATTAATATTTTGTGAAGTCTAGTTAGCTACATGTCAATTATTGCAGGTTAACCTTAAATTCTCCTTTACATATATGCCTAAGTTAGTTGACATGTGATATTACCTACCGTTGGTGCATATGCTTAGCTATACAAGTCAGTAGACGCATTAGTTCGGTTGATGTGGTTATCTCGTCAATCGTGGAAGACACTGAATAATTTGTATTTATGTTTTGGTTCAAATCTTTGAATCTTATTGTGGAGTATAAATTTTGTTCTTTAAAAATGGATTTCGATCTGGACAAGTGGCTTGTAGTGAGGGTGCCATCGTGCATGAGAATCGGGTATCGTGGAAAGACTTGTCCGGATCACCAAGGACCGAACTTTGGGCTATCACGTCAAGTATTACTCGTACTTCCATACGCGGTGTATGGGCGCCGCTTGGTCAAGTAAGCGGAAGGTCGTATTGATTTGAAACACGGGTGGTGTGAGGACATGGGACCGTGAAATCTCATGTTCCTTACCCAATGTAAAGATATAATGTGCAAGTGAGCGCTATTTTTTATTTTGATGTTGGGTGGTCGACCCATATGCTAACTCCTTACATTGGCCCCTCGGACACAACTTGCATGCCCAGTTAGTTAGTGGTCGGTATATCTAGAATTAAGTAGGATTTCATCATGCATGGGTGGTTCACTTCAATATGATTTTCTTGCTGAAAAATACCGACTCTTGATTTCCCCGGCCAACACACTAAAGGAAGTGTGTTATTATCCGGAGGCTTACAGACTGATCAAGTCGTGTGGGTAAGGATGTACTCCCCTGTAGGGTTATAAACTATTCAAATAGCCGTGTCCGTAGTTATGGGCAACACTTGGGTTTTGACTGACATCATTGTTAGACTCTAAACTAAAACTTAACATGGGACAACTTGGTATCGACATGACGGGTTTGTCATGAGTTTAGTTTATCAAAGTGGGGCTACCACTTTGATATTGTTTGATATATGTTTACCTTTATGTCATTTAACTTTCTTTTTGATAAATAGTCTATTGCTAAAACTGATTTCTTAAACTAGAATGTGTAGCTTTAGTATTGCTGCGTTTATGTGAAAACTAGAGTCACGTAACCTCTCTTTGATCAACCCCTAGCATGTATAATTTTTTCTTTTGTGTAAGTCTTGCAAGTAGAACTTTGTACTTTAACTGATTGTCCATTTGTTCAGGTGAGGAAGATTATAATCTAGATTATTTCGTTAGCGCCGATTTTGGCGACGCTAACAAATAACGCTATTTTTTACCTCCACTCTGTTGCCTTTGGGAAGGGCACACCTTGCTGGAGTTTTTGTGCTTACTACTTTCTTTTTCTGCTGCGTACTTTGGTTAATGTTTAAATTTGGTCGGTTGGTCTCTGATGTAACATATGGACCTAAGTCCTTGTCCTGTACGACACTTTGTAATATATCTGTATGCCTTGTTTATGACTGTGATCAATGTTGATTGAGATATGTGCATGTTAGCCTTGATCCTTGGGATCTAACACAAGACACATATCTGAAGATTTGAAATGCTGTTTGATTCATGTAAGTATGGTCTTGGACTACTATGGATCGTCTTGGTGCATATGCCTTCGCGTGGTATGCAGGTCGATCCTCTAGCCATGATTAACCGAGTCTCATATTTACATGGGTTAAGTTGGATTTCAGACCTTGGAGACCTAGAGTTATTTACATATGATCTGGAGGACTGTGATCCTATGTAAATAATTCGGGGTCCCCACAGCGTTGGTATCAGAGACATACTGATAGTAGGTTAGGAATAGCATGGTCTTTAGCTCTAGTGAGTCTTCATTCAAAGCATATTTCAACTAGAAAAATATTTTTTGAAAACCTAAGATATATGAATCTTTTATTTCTCATTCATCTTAGAATAATTTCTTACCCCAACTTTCAGTTGGATCTGCAAAGTAATTTTCTCACTTACCTTATTTTTCTTGGGTGTAGATGAGTAGCTGGTTTTTAGTGAAGGAGACTCGGGGCGAAGAAATTGAGGGGTACCAGGCGTTGCTAAGGGAGATGTTGTAGGGAGCCAATTTCACCTTCCAGCCAGAGTACACCATCTACTGCTGAGATCGAGGACCGGGGATGGAAGAGTACCGAGTAATGATCAATATTATTGCAAGACATGTGGCGGGAAGCGTTCCTTATAGCTTTCAGGCATGCGGTACCTCAGAGGCCATGGTGGTGTAGGAGGTGGCCCATGTGACCATGAGTCACCTCTGCCACGAATTGACAGAGTTATCCCAGCCGCCCTACGACCATTTTTCGCAACGGGACCGTGTCACGAAGAGGGACTTCTTCGCTGAAATCCAATATGGAGAAGATCCCCAGGTACGTCAGTTAGCGAGATTGGTCCATATTATAAACCAAGTCGATCACTGCAAGATGTACAAGTTGTGAGAGACTCGACGTCACCTTAGGGAAGCCCAGGAGTATCTCAAGATCGGGGTCAACATGAGACACGTTCCTTGTAACGTGCTTTATGGTGACAATGAGACCTCCCCCGCCGCTGCTGTGCCCCCAGAGTACCGACTACCGGAGGTGGTAGGGCTGCTACCTACGTACGGGCCACAACGCCAAGCCCGTATTTCAGTAGCCGGTTTTCCCCGTACTTAGAGGTCAGCACCCCCTGGAGCTCACGTTCCCTTATTAGGATCTCCGAGGCGTCTCGTCCGTCCATTGGCGGGTGAACTTTGCTAGGCAGTTGTAGCACAACCCTTTGAGGCGGCGGTCGTTCATCTCCTCAGGTGTGAGGCGCCATAACCGAGAGGTGGGTGGTCCCGACAACAACCAGCGACTGTGATGTGGCCGGTGTCACTGGGTTGGGCAGGCGGGTGATTGGCGGAGATGGCGCAGAACTAGCCAGTTGAGGCTTGACTGGTTTGGCGGGGACAGGCGCTGAAAATCGTGGTGTAGTGGTGCCGCATAATGACACAAGAGTCTCGGTCATATCTTCCTCGCTGTGGCGCTCATAAGCATAGGCCAGACTCACCGCCATTTGCAAATGGGATGGATTGTGTAGTTCGACGTCGGTCTTCAGCGGGTTGCGGAGTCCGACCGTGAAGAGCTAGACTTGTTTCTTGGCCAAAAGCTTCTCAGTGTGGCATAGCAAGGCAAGGAATTGTTATTGATACTCCTGGATAGTCCCCACGCATCGTGGATGAGCCAATTCCCCCAGCAGATTGCTGCACAAGTGCGGCTCGATGCGCATATTCACATACTCGATGAAGCGAGGCTAGGATAGAACACCCTCGTCTCACTCGAGTTGATAGTACCACAATTGCGCGTTGCCTGTGAGATGATAGGTTGCGAGCCAAACTTTCTCCTCTTCCATCGTACGCTGGCCGCGAAAAAAGTGCTTGTCAGGACCTAGGATTAACACTCCCAAATCCTCTGTGTTTTACTGAACCAGTCCCATGATCAGTGACTAGCTCATATAGTAAACAAATATGGTAACATTCACAATACGCAAAACTTTATTAATAGTCAGAGTTTAATTACTAGAAAGGCTTACAAGCCAACAAATAAGAACACAACGGAAGACAAATGAACCGTAGTAGAGCCCAGCTAATCTGCCACAGGCAATCGACTGGGGTAGCGACCTAGTCGTCGAAATCTTCGACAGCGCGAAGTCCTTCTTCTCTTAAATTTATTTGCATTACGAAAGAGTGAGCACAAACAACCGTGCTCCGCAAGTTACACCCAATAACAGAATTATAATGCATGCAGGTGTATATCAAAGGAAGACATATATGGTTGAATTTGCATAAAGCGATGTTTTCTTTAAATAGATGTACTAAGTTCCAAAGCAAATATTCTATGACTAAAACTCATTTTCTAAATTCTCAAGTTTTATAGTCAGATAACATTCACACAAGAGTGGTGAAGGATACCCTCCTATCACATGGCATACCGTCCAATTTTCCAATTGGATAAAACTATCCAAAATCATTTAATAAAGTGTTTTAAAGTCAAGCCAAATTCTAACTTTGAGCGGCTTTGCTGAGCATGCCCATGACAGTGTACACGGCTATTCGAAAAGTTTTACACTCTGCAGAGGTTGTACAACTTTACCCACAAGAGATAATCATTCGTAATGCCCGTTTCATATACTTCCGAAGGTATGCGACTAAGAGATTATCACAAGGTTTTTACAATGCATCATCCCACTGTAGTCTCACCTCGCTAAGGTTTCGCTTCCTTTGGATAGAAACACGTTGGATTTAAGCCCTCTCTCGCGTCATGTGGGAATGCATAAAAGTAGGTTACCACTGAAGGGTAACGGGTAAGGCTACGATAGCACAAACAAAAATTTTACCGCGCAACCAAGGAACCACCGCAAGTAATAGATCACGAGATTATCGCTAGACGCGTCGACTCGTAGCGGAAATAGAGTCGTTGTAGCGAGTTGATACAATCGTAGTCGTACTCACGACGCGTCTCCTCCTTCGAGTAGTCGTACTCGTCGCGTGTCTGCTCCTCCAAGTGGTCGTACTCATCATGTTACTTCTCCTCTGACTCCGGTGAGCGTCACGAGTTGCGGATCGTCCTAGTGCTGATGCTTCGCAACAACACCTCCGAGGTATCCACACGTACGGGGCAGGATCACCACGCGCTGGAGTGCTAGCACCGGCAGCGTGGTTGAGAAGGCGTGGCTATTAGGATTTTGGGAGTTCTTCCAAAGATCATCCTCTCGCACCCTCACCCCATGCCACTGCCCCTGTATATATAGGCATCCATGATGGGTCTCGACCTAGAGGCCCATTAGGAACTCGTGGCCTATACGAATTCGGATCACCATCCAAAACAGATCCCTGCCCTTTAAGTGTGAGACCCCACAGGTTCATGTGTAATCGGTTATGACTCAGAAACTCTTTTCTGATCACTAGTCGTTAGCGGTACCTAGCAGCACATAACTATTTCCAAAGACACATAGAATAAATCGGACGAACCTTGATGTAATATGATATATGATCAGGTCCTCATCACTTACGACCAATTCGTATCTCTATACGACTAGGTTGTAATTGGTCACGACCAGTTCATAACTCCTTACGACCAGGTTCTTACCATTCTGTGATTACGTTTGACTAGTCTACGACCAGCACGTATCTCTATACGACTAGTCCGTAACTGATCAAACTAAGCGACCTACTCATGCATTCTCCCTTTGCCTCACGATGTCTGGTTGAACTCCAGGTGAGATGTTGTGTCATCCATGGACTGTTCAATACTTTCTCGATCGAGTGTCGGATAACTTCATGTGGTCGACACTTCGACCACTAATGTCACGGCCATGCACTTTCTTTATCCGATCACCACGAGGGGCCCAGAGACATCTCTCCTGTTATGCAAGGAGGGGAAAATCTCATCTCGACCAATCACATCCCTCCGCATGTTTCATAGCATACCGAAAGCTACTTTTATAACTACCCAGTTACAAGTAGCGTTTGACAACCCCTAATAGTGCTATTACGCATGTAGGGAACCATGCTGATCTCAGGTCTAACTAATGACAGAAAGATTCATAACAATTTCAATAGTGTCTCAATGATGGGTCTATCCAACCCCATGTTCTCTAACATGTGCTCATATTATTGATTCGATATCTCCATATTCATGACCGGTGAAACAAGGTCATCAATCAATACATGTGCTAGTCATAGAGTCACTGGTGTTCCGACCAGTGACCTTCGACCAGGGATACATTTAGAATGACATCATATAAGTTAAAGAGTTCCACCAACAAGTCACATACTTATTGATCTATAACAAATGATTCATTCAAGGAACACGATAACATATTATCATGAACATAATGAAATATCATCATTTCTATGATTGCCTCTAGGGCATATTTCCAACAATAACGACACCCACATAACCAGATGGCACAACCACAGCGAAATGGTACAAATTATTTAACCAGATCCAGCCCACACATGACATGTGGTAGTATGATGGGGCTTAGCAATATATGGCTCGAAGACCGGTCCTTAATTGACCTGGATGCCTTTCCATAAAACCCATGGGCTTCGATCATAGAGATATCTCGATCCTGTGCATCAACGTGCACCATCCAAACATCCATTTCGCCCAAGTTCAAACCAATTTTTATTTTATTTTTTAAGTTAAATTATTTTCCAAAATTTCCATGTTAAAAGCAATACCATAGCATCAAGTTAAATCATAGTTGAACATTTGGCTAAATTCCCCAAATTAAACATTTTTTGTCTAAGCTTTGATTAAGCATAAACGTTTGCAACGTGCCTAGTTCATACTAATGTACCAACTAGATTTTAACTATAGCATCAAGGTATGGCTACTTCAATAGCAACATTTGGCTATACAAAGGAATTGAGAATAACTAAAATCTTAAAACAATGATTTAAATAACTTGAATATAAATACACATGCAATAATAAATTAAAATAGAATTTAAATAATTTGAAATACTGGGATTCAAATATGATCAAAGATGTAACATGCTTTGCTTATTTAATTGTTGTTCTCAAACGGCGTTGCAATCACGGCTTTCTGAAGTCGTCGCAATCTACACGCGAAAGTAAGATAAATTTAAATAAAACCCAAATCAAATTCAAATAAACTCCAAATTAAATAATTTTGGTATAGGTAGCTTGATATTGAATTTAGATAAATGTAGGAATTTGAATCGACAAAATCGGAGTTCTAATGAAGGAGAACGAACATATGGAAGTTTGGATATCACAAGAAATGATATAATTTCGAAAATACTATTCACCATTTCGACTACCTGATCAAAAGAAGGTTTTGACTACCTAGTCAAAGGAACAGCGGCGGCGCACACAGTGGCGGCGGGGGAACAGAGCACCACATAGAACGCGGAGTCACGATGCTGGTGGTGGAGATGGTGTCGTCGGGGAATGGTTGACGACATCGGAAATGGCTATGGAAGGTGGTTCGGCTGGCGACGAGTGAATCGCGTTCCCGGCCAGGAGAAGACGAGGGGAAGGGCGAACTCCGGGGAAAAGGAAGGGAGCTCGACGTCATGAGGCGAAACTAACGGCAGAGACAACGTCACCAGTGGATCAACGACGGCAACGAAACGCGAGCATGAAATAGCTTCAACCAATGGCGGTAAAGATTCGATTGTGGAGAAATGAAAGCAAGAGAGGATGGCGAATTCGGGGAGGTGGAAGAGGAAGCCAAGGGGCTCGCCGTGACGCGGTCGGCATAGTAAGGCGATGGCCGGAGAGGGAGAATGGAGGGGGAGTTTCTCACGGCCGAACTAGAGAAGAAATGGAGCTGCTGGTGGTGGCTGCGGTTTGGGGGAAGAAAAGAGAAGAGAAGGGCATAGGGTTCCTGGGGGCTTCCATTTATAGCGGCCGAGGAGGAGAGATGGAGGAGTTCGACGGCATCGGCGCACGAGCGAGCTCTGGCCAGTGCAGGGCATGGCGCGACTGACGGGATTCACGGAGAGAGAAGGGTAGGTGCGGGATTGATAGCGGTGGGACGGGCCTTCAATGCGCGCAGAAAACGGGGAGGAAAATGCACCAGCGACGATGACTTTTTGGTGACCGTGACGCAACGCGGAAGTGGATGGGATGGGGCGGAGCGGAGGCGGAGTTAGTGGTGAGGTAGCGAGGCGGTGGGGAGAAGGCAGGGGGGGGGGAAAGGCAGGCGACGGCCGACGCGGGAGCGGAGTCAACAAGAGTAGGTGGGGGAGCAGACAAGGGTAGGTGCGGCCTGGGGATGGCGCAACGAACGGTAGGGCAAGCACCGGGAAGAAGGAGGTGGCGGGGAGGAAGAAAATAGGGAGGCACCAACAAGTGGGACTGCCATGTCGGTGGGAGAGGGAGGGAGGCGTGACCGGGCGAGCGGGCTAAGGAAAATAGGCCGACGCCCGGGAAGGGACTTGGGCCAGGAGAGAGGAAGGGAAATGGGCCGAAGGAGATTCAGCCCGAAAGCAAAAGGGAGATTTAATTGATTTTCAAATTTCAGAAAATACAAGAAATCAAAATAGCTTTTAGAAAAATAGCAAAAGGAGTTCAAAAATTATAGAAAAATTCATAAAAATTTACTAACTTAATGTTGGCTTTTAATTTTGCACATAAATTATTTTTAATTTTTAAAAGACAAGAGAAACCTTTTTAAATACCAGAAGATTCAATAAATTATATAAGTTTTTTTAAACTTTAAATCCAAAGTAAATCCTGAAACTCAATAAACTTTATTTTTGTCTTTTAAAATATAGGAAATCGAGAAAAGCAATAAAACTCTTTTGAAACTCGGAAATTCAATAAAATAATAATATTTTAATTTTAATTTTGGTAACAGGACTTTGGGATGTTACAGTGCTCCCATCGATTGAGCCAGGGCAAGGGGTTTTCATCTCCATCATATGTTGGAAATTCCAACTTATGATATCGTGGCACGCCGTGGAAATCGTCACCCATTTGGCCACGACCTACCATTGGAGCCAATGCCAGCGGACGTGGTGGTGTAGCCATCAAGTCGCTACTTGGATCCTTCGTCTGGACTTTTTCCGTGCTTGATATACGCAAATCATGGTTGTCCAAACGCCAGTTGAGTGTGGACAAGCTGCGAGAATCTGATCGAGCTTGGCATAGTCTTTTCTAGCGACGGTAGCCACCTTAGACTCAGGATCGTGGCCATTCATAACGACATTCGGCTCTGACACGAAATTGATATGGCTTGGCTTAGGTGATGTCGCAAGGGTGAAAGAAGATGAAAATGGGAATCGGGGTTTGAGTGTAGGGGGTATGGAGAGTGATGAAGCTTGTCCTTGTGCGTAGGTCGGGAGTTGTTCCCGGCCAGCACAAGGAGGCTCTGAGCCGTGCGGTAGAGGAGAGGGGGAGAAGCTATTCTGTTATTCACTGATTTGTTGAATACAATTTGGTGCCCTTTTATTTGGAGGACTAACCACTAAATGTATCCGAAAGGGATAGCTCACAATCACTAAATATTCGAGAGGGATACTACCTAATATATCTATTTATGAAACTGATACAATCTCTATTGAGTTCCTGCCTTGCGCAAGGCATGCGCAACATGACCAGAGTCCTACTCTTTCACGCTAAATACCAGAGTCCAACTCAGTTTCGCTCGCTAGCTTTGCCGGATTCAGCACAGTCGCATGTGGTACACGTCTTACCAAAGAACGAGTCCATAACAATGAACATCATATAGTCTGTAGGACCAGGAAGCCTTATAAAGAGCTCCAAATCCTCAATTATGTAATATACCAAAGAAGGAACAAGGCCTCTGGAGAGGGTGGCAGTGGCGAAAAGGATGGTGCATGTAACATCCCAATTTTCAGAGCTTAAAAAAATCATTTGATTAGTTAGTAGGAAGAAAATTCACCATTTGGATTTATTTGAATTAAATTTAAAAGCTTAAATATGGACTTTGTGTAACAAAACAATTTGATATGACTAAAGTCAACATGAACAATAGTCAAAACTATTTTATTTGGATTCTATGTGCTTGGATATATTTTCTAGAATTTTCTAGATTTTTTTCAAGTTCATTTGCTATTTTTCATTGCTTATTTGAATTTCTGCTATTTTCTAAAAAGGAAAAACTAATTTAAATCTCCAAGCGATCGTTGAATTTGAATCTCTCGGCCAAAGATCGTTCATCTGGACCATCTCTCGTGGCCGTCCGTCGGATTTGGACGGCGATCTCGCCGCACGCTGCGCCTCGCCTCGTCTCACCGCCAAAGGGCCCCGCCGCCGTCCTCGCCGCGTTCTTCTCGCGGCGGGCCTCGCGCAAGAATCGCCATGGCGGTCAACGCCGAAGCCGCCGCGCGCGCCTCCAACCTCCCGTTCCCTCGCGTGTGCGCGCACGACTCGCGCCCGCCGCCGCCACGAACCCGCCCCTTCTTTCCTTCTTCTCGCGGTATGCGCCACGAAGCCGCAACCGCCGCCCACGACCTCCACGCCACACGCCGCGGACCTCCGGGCCCTATAAGGACGGCCGGGCGCCCCTCGCGTCACCCATCCCAAAGCCGCCACCCACTCTCTCTCGCCACTGTGCTCGCCGGAATCGAGAATCCCACGCCGCCGACACCGAAGGCTTGGAGCTTCGATTGCGCCGCCTCCGTCGCCCCCGCGTCGTCGTCGCCGCCACCGTAGGATTCGCCGTGACACCGCGAAGCTGGTGCTCACCTCGCCTTCGCCGGAGGAGCCCTCTAACGCCGTCGCCGTCGAGCCCGTACCTCCTCCTCCGCCAAAGCCTCGCCGCCGGCCGCCTCGCTCGTCCTGGAGCACCAGTGAGCACACCCTCGAGATCCCAGTGTTCCCCTCCACCTCCCTGTACCACTCATCGCCGTCAACTCGCCGCCGTTCGCCGGGACCCTCGGGTCGATCTTGCGCCGCCGTCCATGTCACTGCCACCTCGGCGCCATGCGCGCGTGTCGTCCCCCAGTGGCGCGCGCCGGCACACAGCGCGGCGTGTGCGCCACCTCGACCTCATCCACGGTCGATGGCTCGGTGGACTTGGTCCACCGTGGCCGGGTCAGCGACATGCGGGTCCCACATGTCGATTAATTCTTTAATTCTTTTAATTCTGGAAAATCCTTCACGACGTCATGCTTGTGCAATAATCCGATTTTCTATTGAGAAATAATTCGAATTCGGTAAATCCTATTTTAGGGTTTTCTTTTGATTCAAACTTTGAAACCTTATAACTTTTGCATCCTAACTCCAAATCCATCCATTCAAATTTCTAAATTTGTATAAAATCAAGATCTATCTATTGGAGATTTTTAATTATTTTTATCAGAGTTATTTACTTCTGTTATTTATTTATTCTTGTTGTTTGCTTCGTACTGAGTAGACTTGACGATATACAGGAGATTTGAGGAAGAAGGAGCTTTCAAGACCAAGACCAGCACTGAACCTATTCCAAGGCAAGCTATACCCTTGACCATTTTGCTTCCCAGTTTTATAAAAGTATTTTAAATTCAAATTTATGCATCTTAATTCAAGTATTTATTTAAAAGCTTTTGGGTGCAGTAGTTAATCCCAAATTGTTATGCCATCCTTGTTAATTGCTATGTCTGATTCTTGTCACCTTAGTTGGTATTTAGTTGGTAAATATTGTAGCACCAGCGTGGGTTGGTTAGTTCGTATTAGATTGCTTAGCCATGCCACGAATCACTTGTCATGTATCTTCTTTGTTATAAATTGAGTAAGTGAATATGAAGCTGTGTGAACAAACGTGTGTACTATGTGTCTTTGTGGCATATGTTGCACTTAAATCAACGAGGTGGTAAATGGATTTGGGTGAGGCAAGGGGTGAATCTTGTGTGAAAGGGTGGACCGTGGTGGATTTGTGTGAATAATATTAATCTGTGTCTATGTGGTTTGGTTAGGTGGAAGTCTTGCCTTGGTCAATTAAGGACCTCACCATGTGCGTCATTGAACTGAGCTTCTGTCGACCACATGCTGTTTTGAGGCAGGCCTAGCGTAGTAAGATAAGGTATCTGAAATGCTTTGTTATGCTTAGTGTTAGCTACACTAAGTGTATCTTGTGGGTAAAGTGTACAAACCTCTGCAGAGTGTAACGTAATCTATTCGAATAGCCGCGTCCGCGGTCATGGACAATGCTCGGGGATTTCACACTAGGGGTAGATGTTTTCATAAAACTGTGTGGGAAGGGAGCCATGTGATTAAATCATCTAGCTATGTGAATAACCTGTCAGGCTGTGTGTGTCTTTGTGAAATAACTTGTTAAGATTATTATTGTCTATTGGTTTTACTTGTTTTCAATCTATTAATTGTATTAAATTGCAAAGGTTGCATTTATGCAAAAGAGCCACAAAAGTGCCTTCCTTTGTAAAAAGCCAGCATATATACATTTTGCATCTCTGTGGTGTGGCTTGCGAGTACGGTGTGTACTCACGCTTGTTTTGACGAATCAAGCGAGGAGGAGTCTTCACCGAAGATTCGAGGGCGAGTACATTGAAGGTGCCTAATCGTGAGGTCTTGATCGATCGGTTGCTGTGGTGAATCGATGGGGTGCCACTACCTTTTCGTTTCATTGTCGTTTATTTTCTCTGTTAGCCCCGTGTGGCTCGATAATTGTAACTTCGACCTTAAGGTCAAAACCATTATTTATTAATCAAAGTTATTCGTTTATGTTACTATTAAGCTTGTATGGATCGATTTCTATCTTTGTTAACACTTGTGTGCACTAAGCGTGATCTGGGCTAGTGCATTAAACCTGAAGGGTCTGAATCGTAATTTTGGATCCCGACAAAAGTGGTATCGAGCCATCTTGTGTAGGTCTAGACCTTAGTTAGATTGGCCGTTCAGTGTTCAAATTATTTTCTAAAAGAAAATTTAACTTGCAAGACTAAATGAATTGCTTAACTCCTCTTATATCTCTCTTCACTCATCTATTGCTATAATTTCTTTACTCTCCCATTTGTTTTAACATGGTTCTTACCTCTGCTGTCTTGGCGGATGCCTTACGTTCGGACAACCGGAGATCGCAACGGAGGACTTGCCGCAGAGTGGGAAGCCGCGAGACACTTGGAGGCTTCGATTGCCCGATGTACCATGGTAGTGAATACATAGTCAGCGGACGGGATCGTGGTATAGTCTGCCGCGCGACAATCGCGCCAGAGGAACACTAGAGGCCCGACCTTTGTACATCTCGATCGGGAGGATCACCTTCACGCAAGGAATCCGAGAGTCGTCACGGTGGCCATGCTCGAGTCCGCCACATTTACTGTTGAAGAGCCGCCACACACCGTCTTCGCTATCATCCCGGCGCCGGGGAGATATCTGCGCGCTTTAGTCTACAAGCGGAGAAGGCCATGCCACAGTGGTGCATCTTGCAGTTCCACGGTGCCAGGGAGGAGTCGCTGGAGATGGCCGCCACCGAGTGAGTGCGCCTATCGGGCTGGGAGGAAGGCGAGAAAGGATCGCCGTCCTAAAGCAAGCTCTCTCACGGTCAACATGAGCTCGAAGATGATCAAAAGGAAGAACCTAAGAACCGAGAAGAAGTCGAGAAGACCGGAGGAGATTCTAGAGGATCCAGCGAGAGGTTGCCGCGGCCGGAGGAGCCATCACTGCACCCGGCACGCATGCTCCCGCTGCACGATCCGGGGCATCGAGAATCGATTCGCGAGATGCCGGCTCACTTGAGTCTACACGAGCGGGGCGTCGCCGTGGCTTTGGAGGCTTTCTCGAGTAGTTTGTCTAAGTTCCAGTTTAGTCGAGCTTAGCGGCTTCCTTTTGAGTCGCCCTTTAGGCGGTAGCTTGTGTGCTTAGGTTCGCTTTATTTTCCTGTGTGCAAGTATGAGCTGCAAAGGCCCTTAGGCATTTGTTGCAGCCATGCTATTAAGGCTTATTTCATTCGAAGTTTCTTGAGCTGTGTTTGTTGGGTTTAATCTATCCCCTGTCTAGTTCTTAACTCACCTTGTGCTCCCTACCTTATCTAACCCATGGAACCTCACGGATGGTTCGGACTCGCCATACTGCTTGCAAGTGGGCCGAGCCCAAGGATCGAGAGGCAATGAGCAAACCCCTACGGGGCGGTACCACCCCAAGCACCTCCTATTGACTTACAGAACTGTGGAGCCTTCATGGCAGCACAGACGCAGATGATGTACACCATGATGAACCAGATGTAGGCCATGAACAACAACAACAACAATCACAACCATCATCAGGGAGGAGCCCGGTTGCTCATGGTCATCGGGGACCATCAAATTGGTGAATTCATGAGGACCCGTCGCCAACTTTCTCGGACATGTCTCGCCCGATGAAGGCGATGATTGGCCGTGTGATCGAGAGGAAGTCACGATCACCCAATGGCGGCGATCATGAGAAGGTTTTGTATGCCACCCATCGGATGGAGGCATAGGCTGGCGAGTGGTGGGAAAACTTCGCGGCGCATGGAGCATCGCAGAATATCACACAGGAAGAATTCTCCGCACTTTTCGCGATATCATGTACTGAAGGCATTATGGATTTGAAGAAGGGCGAGTTCCGCTTTCAAGCAAGGGGTATGTCGATGGTGACTACGAACAAGTTTTCTCGGCTAGCTCGCTATGCTCGAAAGACGTCGCTCTTGTGTCTCGCCAGAGTCGATTCTTGAAGGGTGCGAACTCGGGACTACAAGTCAATCGCTTGCCCACACCTTCCCATTTCCAGAGTTGATTAACATGGCGTTGGTTATGGAGGACAAGCGCAAGGAGGCGGAGGATCACATAGCGAAGAATGATTCAAAGAGGAAGCCACCAACCACAGCGAGAGGGCAAGGATAGTGCCACGGCCAGTTTAATCGTTTCCCGCCACGAGTTCTTTCAGACACACTGCACGCCTTGACACCTCACCCTTTTGTTGAAATTCTCGTAACCCTACACGATCAACCCCACGAAACAACAATCGGCTGAATGAACCAAGAGTGTGTTACCATTGCCGTCGGCCGGGCATTTCGCTAATCGGTGTCCTCAAAGGAACTATCACTCCGATTCGCTTCAACCTTGGAGCAACACACGCCAAGACCCGATGCGAGAACAACCAAGGAGTTTCTCGGGGAACGATCAACCAGAGGAACGCCTCGATCGGTGGTCGAGGTCGTGTTAATCACGTCACTTTGGAAGGAGCCGGAAGCACGAGTTGTCTGGGTAAGTTCCTAGTAAATTCGATACACTGCTTAGATTCTGCTTGATTACGAGCTTAGCATTCGTTTGTTTACGGAGTTTTGCAACCAAGAATAAATAGGAAGTTATGCACCTTAAGCGTACTCTGTCGGTCCGATCACCGGAGCGAGCTAAGTTCTAATATGGGTTGTTTAGGGGCTAAGTTACTCATAGCTGGAGTTGAGTTTCTAGCTAACCTGGTTGTTCTAGACACCCAAAGCATAGATGTCATCCTTGGCATGGATTGGTTAACCAAGCACAAAGCCGTGCTAGATTGTGGCCGAAGAGCCGTTACAATCGAGGATACCAAAGGAAACAAAGTGGAGTTCCTATCTACCTCAGTGCGTAATGGACATCTGCTAGTCAATAGCCTGAAGACCGTCACGTTGAAAGATGTGCGAGTCGTCAAAGAGTATCCGGATGTGTTTCGGAAGAGTTACGGGAATGCCACGGATCGTGACATCGAGTTTGTCATTGATCTAGTGCGAGAACACCACTCTCGAAGAGACCTTATCGGATGCGGTAGATGAGCTAGTAGAAATGAAGAATCAAGTAGAAGAACTTTTGGAGAAAGGTTTTGTGAGGCCTAGTTAAATGCGCCATGGGGAGCGCCGGTCTTGTTCGTCAAAAGAAGGATGGAAGCATGAGAATGTGCATCGACTACCGGTCTCTCAATGAAGTCACTATTAAGAATAAGTATCCATTGCCCCGATAGATGATCTGTTTGATCAAATGAAAGGAGCCGGAGTGTTCTCGAAGATCGACCTGCGATCAGGTTACCATCAGTTGAAGATCAGTCCCAAGGATATACCTAAGACCGCTTTCTCAGCGCTGCGGACATTATGAGTTCCTAGTCATGTCCTTTAGTGCGACCAATGCCCCTGCCTATTTCATGAACATGATGAATAAGGTATTCATGGAGTATCTGGACAAGTTTGTAGTTGTATTCATCGATGATATTTTGGTCTACTCAAAGTCATAAGAACAACATGCCGAACATTTGAGATTAATTTTAGAGAAGCTCAGAGAGCATCAGTTGTATGCTAAGTTTAGCAAGTGTGATTTACGGAAAAGGAAGTGGATTTTCTTGGTCATGTGATGGCAAATGCGGGAGTAGCCGTTGACCCCATAAAGTTAAGCGATTACTACATTGGGAACGGCCCAAGACCTGTCACTCGAGTTCGCGATTTCTTGGGATTGGTGGATACTATCGCCGTTTCATTGAAGGATTCTCATCAATTGCTAAACCTCTTACGCAATTGTTGAAGAAAGAGAAAAGTTTACTGGACTGACTTGTGAAGAAAGTTTTCAAGAATTGAAGAAATGTTTGACTTGATCCCATCTTCGATTTTGCGGATATTCGCAAGGATTTCGATATCTATTGCGATGTTTCGCGTCAAGGATTAGGATGTGTCTGATGCAAGAAGGAAGAGCCGCCGCTTATCGTCCAAGCGATTAAGGCGCATGAAGAGAACTATCCCACCCATGATATGGAATTAGCTGCGATAGTGCATGCCTTGAAGATTTGGCGTCATTACCTCATCGATGTCATTGCGAGGTATATCTGAGATCATAAGAGCTTGAAATATATTTTCACTCGATCGGATCGAATATGAGGCGAGAAGATGGCTAGAATTGATAAAGGATTATAACCTTGGAATCCATTACCATCTGGTAAAGCCAATGTCGTTCTGACGCTTTGAGCCGTAAAGCCACCGCAATGCCTTGGAAGTGTAGAGCCCTCGCCCTCCCGTCTCACCGCCGAGTGGGCCCCACCGCTTCGTCCTCGCGCGTTCTTCTCGCGGCAAGAATCGCCATGGGCGGTCAACGCCGAAGCCAGCCGCGGCGCCTCCAACCTCCCGTTCTCTTCGCGTATGCGCGCCGCGACTCGCGCCCACCGCCGCCACGAACCCCACCCTTCTTTCCTTCTTCTCAGGGTATGCGCCGCGGCCGCAACCGCCGCCCACGACCTCCACGCCGCCACGCCGCCGGACCTCCGGTCCCTATAAAGGACGACCGGCGCCCCTCGCGTCACCCATCCCAAAGCCGCCACCCACTCCTCTCTCTCGCCTGTGCTCGGAATCGAAATCCCGTCGCCGCCGACACGAAGGCTTGAGCTTCGATTGCGCGCCCCATCGCCCAGCGTCGTCGTCGCCGCCACCGTAGGATTCGCCGTGACACCGCTGGTGCGGTGCTCACTCGCCACGGAGGAGCCCTCTAACGCCGCCGCCGTCGAGCCGTACCTCCTCCTCGCCAAAGCCTCGCCGCCGCCTTCGCTCGTCTGGAGCACGGTGAGCACACCTCGAGATCCCAGTGTTCCCTCCACCTCCTGTACCACTCATCGCCGTCAACTCGCCGCGCGTCGCCGGGACCCTCGGGTCGATCTTGCCGCCTCGCCGCCGTCCATGTCACTGCCACCTCGCCGCGGGCGCCGCGTAGTCGTCCACGGTGGCGCCTGCGTCGGCCCACGCTGCAGCGTGCGCCACCTCGACCTCATCCTCGGTCGGTGGCTCGGTGGACTTGGTCCACCGTGAGCCGGGTCACTGACATGCGGGTCCCACATGTCAGTTAATTCTTTAATTCTTTTAATTCCTGGAAAATCCTTCGCTGACGTCATGCTTGCGCAATAATCCGATTTTTCTATTGAGAAATAATTCGGAATTCCAGTAAATCCTATTTTTTGGGTTTTTCTTTTGATTCAAACTTTGAAACCTTATAACTTTTGCATCCTAACTCCAAATCCATCCATTCAAATTTCTAAATTTGTATAAAATCAAGATCTATCTATCGGAGATTTTTAATTATTTTTATCAGAGTAATTTGCTTTTGTTATTTATTTATTCTTGTTGTTTGCCGTTCTGAGTAGACTTGACGATATACAGGAGGTTTGAGGAAGAAGGAGCTTTCCAAGACCAAGACCAAGACTGAACCTATTCCAAGGCAAGCTATACCCTTGACCATTTTGCTTCCAGTTTATAAAAGTATTTTAAATTCAAATTTATGCATCTTAATTCAAGTATTTATTTAAAAGCTTTTGGGTGCGATGATTAATCCCAAATTGTTATGCCATCCTTGTTAATTGCTATGTCCTGATTCTTGTCACCTTAGTTGGTATTTAGCTGGTAAATATTGTAGCACCAACGTGGGTTGGTTAGTTGCGTATTAGATTGCTTAGCCATGCCACGAATCACTTGTCATGTATCTTCTTTATTATAAATTGAGTAAGTGAATATGAAACTGTGTGAACAAGCGTGTGTACTATGTGTCTTTGTGGCATATGTTGCACTTAAATCAACCAGGTGGTAAATGGATTTGGGTGAGGCAAGGGGTGGATCTTGTGTGAAAGGGTGGGTGTGTGGATGTGGTGAATAATATTAATCTGTGTGTCTATGTGGTTTGGTTAGGTGGAAGTCTTGCCTTGGTCAATTAAGGACCTCACCATGTGCGTCATTGAACCGAGCTTCTGTCGACCACATGCTGTTTTGAGACAGACCTAAGCGTAGTAAGATAAGGTATCTGAAATGCTTTGTTATGCTTAGTGTTAGCTACACTAAGTGTATCTTGTGGGTAAAGTGTACAAACCTCTGCAGAGTGTAACGTAATCTATTCGAATAGCCGCGTCCGCGGTCATGGACAATGCTCGGGGATTTCACACTAGGGGTAGATGTTTTCATAAAACTGTGTGGGAAGGGAGCCATGTGATTAAATCATCTAGCTATGTGAATAACCTGTCAGGCTGTGTGTGTCTTTGTGAAATAACTTGTTAAGATTATTATTGTCTATTGGTTTTACTTGTTTTCAATCTATTAATTGTATTAAATTGCAAAGGTTGCATTTATGCAAAAGAGCCACAAAAGTGCCTTCCTTTGTAAAAAGCCAGCATATATACATTTTGCATCTCTGTGGTGTGGCTTGCGAGTACGGTGTGTACTCACGCTTGTTTTGACGAATCAAGCAGAGGAGGAGTCTTCACCAGCATTCGAGGACGAGTACATTTAAGGTGCCTAATCGTGAGGTCTTGATCCCAGTCGGTTGCCTGTGGTGAATCGATGGGGTGCCACTACCTTTTCCGTTTCCGCTGTCGTTTATTTTCTCTGTTAGCCCTGTGTGGCTCAGTAATTGTAACTCGACCTTAAGGTCAAAACCATTATTTATTAATCAAAGTTATTCGTTTATGTTACTATTCGCTTGTATGGATCGATTTCCATCTTTGTTAACACTGTGTGCACTAGCGTGATCCTGGACTAGTGCATTAAACACAGAGGGTCCTGAATCGTAATTTTGGGTCCCGACAGTGCAGGAGGCACCGGAGAGGCCAAAGGTTGCGATGGAGATGTGGTGACTATGTGAGTGGCAGGAAAAGTCAGGAAAGAAAGAGACTCGACAAGAGATGTTGGAGTGGTGGAAGGAGAAGGACGAGGGTAGAAAGGACGTGACTCATCAAAAGTGGCGTCCGAGAAACCTGCATCTGTCGGCCAATAGGAGCCCAACAACGATACCCCTTATGCTCAGCGCTATAGCCCAGAAAAACACACTCCACGGACTGAGCGGTCAGCTTGGTGCGCTCATGAGGGGCAAGAAGAACATAGCACATACACCCAAAGAGACGGGGACTAAACTAATCAGGAGGCTTGCCATAGAGACGCTCAACTGGGATCCCACCCTGAAGAGCAAAAGAATGATGAATGTTAATCAGGAAAGTGGCAATAGAAATAGCCTCAGCCCAGAAGTGTGGTGGGACAGCAGAAGCAAGCATAAGAACACAGACTGTCTCAAGAAGATAACAATACTTTTGTTAACTCACACCATTCTGGGTATGAGCACCAAAGAAAGAAAAATGAGAGAGAGTGCCCTACTCAGCAAAAAAACCCACGAAGAACTCCTGATCATGGTGGCAAAAGTCTTGTAAATGGATATAACCTCACTACGAGATGACATAAAGTGTATCCATGTGTGGCGAGAAAAATCATCAATAAAAATTATATAATATCGATGACCTCCTTTTGAAATGAAAGGAGTTGAACCCCATACATTAGAATGAACAAGATCAAAAGGACGCTGTGAAACTGACTCACCGGAAGGATAGGGAAGTTGAAGCTGTTTACCAAGCTTACAACCCTGACAATTTAGAGAAGCATCACCAGACGCAGACCCTAAAAGACCGAAGTAAAGAAGATAGATGCAAAGATGTCCCAAACAAGGGATAATACTAATCAGAGTCCCCGTGTGTCGATCCTGAGCACAACAATAATCAGAATCGAGAATAACACGACAACCATGATAAGTGAGTTGACCGGTAGATATGAGCTACATGGTTAGTTTAGGAACATTAGAAACAAGAGGAATTGAAAAGAGGAATTCGAAAGAGTGCCTCGTCCTGCGACAGAAAGAGAGGCACCATCTCCTGTCTGAACAGTGGTTGGAGCAGCTAAAGGACGGATGGATGTGAGACTGGTGGTATGAGAAGTCATATGAAAGGAAGCACCAGAGTCAAGAATCCAAGGTGATATACCCGAGGAAGAAGTAGAAGGTGGTTTCTCAGTAGAAGACTGTGCAGCAGAACTGATGAGGACATCTCTACTATGGATACAGTCGTGCCTACACACACAACTCATCCACAACCAGTACAAGAATCTCTTACCCGAGCTCATGCTTGCCAACTTAATTACCAGGTGAAGTCGTTCCTATGTTTATATATTACTTAGAATAAACCGCTACCTAATGCAAGTGATTTAATTGTGCTTAGGAACATGGGAAAGGACCAAGGAGAAGCTTGTGGAGTCATGAACATACATGGAAGGCATAATAGAGGTCACCACATCACTTTGGATCCAAGTCAAGCAAGAGTTCGAGTTGGTCTCTTTTGGATTCGAATTCGGACTGCTGCGACAATACTAAGTTTAAACGGTCATAACTTCTTCATACAAACTCTGTTTGGGGCGTTTTTGGACTTCATGGAAAGCTTATCAAGTCTACTTTCCAATGGATCCAAGCTTATAATCAAATTCCATTCGAGTTAGACACAATCATCAAAAGAGTCCACATCTGTTTCTGAGTCCGAGTCAAAAGGGTGTTGGGCCACCTCCACTTGGGCCGATGGGCCTTGTAACCCTAGGGGCGTGCATCCACTTCATTGGCCGCCACCCCTGGCCGTCTCCCTATATAGGAGCCGCCGCCTCCTTTTGCTAGAACTCGGATTTCGTTTGATTAGTTTCTCCATTGTGAAAACTCTCGTTCTTCGCTTGTCTCGACTAGACCAACCGTAAAGAACCTCTGCGGAATCCCACCTTTTGAACTCAATCATATATTTGCAATTCAGATTGCTTTTTACCTCGTTCTTGCTTGTTCTTTGATTGCTTGATGGAATTGATCCTCGTGATCAGGTCAACCGAGTCTTTGGCACGATTGATAACGACTTGGTGGTTAGTTCAACGATTGCTTCATTCGTGCGTGCTGCGTTCGTAGCCTGGATCGTGAGAGTTGACCGTCATCTAATTGGAATTTACCCCTCTCATGGAAAGATCGGGACAACAGAGCACATCAAGAACCAACAGAACGGAATGTTGCAAGAGCAACCATGCGACGCAGAAGTATGAGAAAGTCTTGAGAATCAAAAGAACCAGTGCTCCTCTGAGAGGAGGAACCACCAGTTCCCTGTGGAGGACGGCCACCACGACGTAAATCCTTCTTCTTGTGGTAGGTCTGCTGTACATGTCCATCCATGTTGCAGTAAGTGCAGTGGAGTCCCCTACCAACAACAGCTGTCACTAGTGAAGACACAACTGGTGATGGAGTAGGTGTAGTAGGTGCAGATGCTGGAGGAGCTTCCAAAACCGAAGGAGACGACTAAAACAGCAGCAGACCTGCAACACGAAGGCAAATCTCCTCAGTATGAACATCTGCAAGGGCCTCCAACAAAGTCACACGAGGGTGTCGTGCTAGCAACTGAGCACAACTCTGCTCATACTCAGCTCAAAGACGTGTCAAGAAGTCATAGATGCGACGAAGCTCCAGGTGAGACTATTGACATTGACAGCACTGACAAGTGTGGCAAACATCCGGTCCTAAAGAGTCAATCTGACGCCATACCACAGGCAACTGGGCATAGAACTCGTCCACGGTGGCATCTTCCTGCTGTAGCGACTGCTCTTGACGCACAACAGAAAGATAAAAGGAATCGCCAGACGGCTCGTAGCGGTTGCGCAGATGATCCCACATCAACTGTGCTGAGGCCAACCTAACCACATCCCTAGTGAGATGCACTTCCATGCTAGCTACCAGAATAGCAGAGACACGGCCATCCTCATCAATCCATGTCTTGCAGGCAGCATACTGAGTCTAAAAAGTCTCTATGACATCCTCAAAAGCATCAGATATCCTTTTACGAGTGTCTTCAAAAGCATCCTTTGATAGCACGGGCTCAACAGGTGGAACAGGGCGAGGCGGAAAAGGCAACTCGTCGGTGAGAAAATCCCAAAGATGCTGACCACGGATATGGAGGCGCATGTGCTGAGACTAATCCTGGTAATTGAGACCATCGAAGATCACATGACAACGAGGAACAGAAACAGTGCCCATTAGTAGGTGGCACTGGACGACGCAGCGACCAAGACAACGAAGTCTAACAAGCGGCGCTAGACGGCGTGGCGGTTAGAACGACGTACTGATTTTTTCCTTTTTTTCTTTCGACCAGCCCTTTTTATCAACTGGGTCGGCTCAATCAAAGGCTCAAAGCAGAGCGCTCGACCTGCTACGAGCCAACACCGCACACGGACACATGGGGAACTAGGGTTCCCCGGAAGCGGCGGCGGCTGCCCAAGCGACGACGACGACGACGGCGGATCCACAGCCCGAAGATGACGGGCACGTCGAAGAAGACGCAGTCGGTCGAGCACGTCCACGAGCTGGCAGCGACGACGGCGGCGGCGGAGTTTCAGCGACAGATCTAGAAGTTCAAGAAACTTCAGGTTACCGCCACCGGCACCCACCAGCCACCGCCAGCTCCTGCTCCGGCCTGCTGTGGGGGTGGTGGCGGTGACTGGAGGGGGAAGAGGAAGACCTTGAGCCTCGGCGTGGATCCGCCGCGGGACGAGCCACCACCGGATCCCGGTGCGAGGCAGAGCAGGTGGAGTACATGTGTGACATATATATGCAAATAACCCCTTATATAATACACATCTAACATAAACATCCAGCTTTGATGAACGTAGGTAATGGTGATAACAAATTTAAAACTATTGTATTGTTATGGTAGATATATATGCTTTGATTCAATGGGTTGCCCAGCTTGCAGGAGTAGGCTGCCTAAGCAATGGACCAGATTGGAAGGTACCATCTTCGTGCATTTCATTTCCTGGATATGTATAAGACTTGAGTTTTCCAGAGGTGAGCTTCTCAGCAAAGTTAATGGATAAAAAAGATATTTAAGCATATGCTGATTCCTACCCAGGGATTTTTTTTATCGGCCGATTATCGGTAATTTCGGTTCTGCCGCCCCATCGAAATTCAAATCGGTTCCAAAATTTGAGATTTGAATGAATTTTGTTCAAAAAAAATCAAATTTGCTTGAATTTTGTTTAGTTGATGAATGTGTGAAGTAATACAAGCCCATCCTAATCTTGCTACCATGCTAACTAGCCCAGTTGATAATTTTTGTTCGAATTTAATTTTTAAAAATTCAAATCCGAAAAATTCAAAAAGTTTTTGAAATTTTCGGCCAAAATTTGCTGAAAATTTCCGATCATCGGTAATTTCGGCCGTATCGGACGTGCCCGGTAAAAAAAATCCGATACGAAAATCCCTGTTCCTACCAAATATGGAAACTTTTGATATTTACCGGATCCAAAGCACGAAGATTGTTCAGTCTTTCTATCTAGTGAAATTATTTATACCTTAACATAAATATATTTAGGAGTCTTTTACTTATTTGAACAAATTTGTATGGTACTGCAGGTTGTGCACCTATGTTGATTAACTGAAGGTATTTGAGGCCAAGAAGCTGAAGATGGTGGCTCATCTCCAACAACAATATTGTTCAGAACAGGTGAAATGGTGGGCAGCTGTCTTTCTAAACGTCCTACTGCTTCTCTTCTCGACAGGGCTCAACTACGACCAAGGGGCAGTAGTGAGTGCATGGCGAGACGGTCCAGTCCTGCAGTGACACAGCCCTTCTGCTCACAGTTCCTGTTACCACCGCTTTAGGTTGCTATACCATACTCTACTTTGTCCTCCTCACTGGCAAACTGATTCACTCGCATCATCTCTGTCAATGTATGCTCTCATTGGTGTCACTCAGCTCTTGCTGAAGATGGAATTCTTGCCCCTCATAAACCAAAAATTCACTGCGCAGATGTTCAACTTTGTCAAGCTAGCACCTTCTGAGCTCAAGTCCTCGTGATGAATCCCAGCTCATCGCAACCAACATCCTGAAAGGACCTGGTAATATATGTTAATGCCATGCTAGAGACGCAATTCCTGGCTCTAGATTGCAGCTTTGCGTGTTGGTGGCCAGGTTTTCGTCTTTGGAGAGTACGGGGTAAGTGATGAGAAGGAAGGTTGGGAAGGAGGCCTATCTTCACCATTGCCATTCTGTGGCTTATAGCTGCTTTACTGACCGTAATCAGGGACAGTTCTGTTGCCACCGGCGCTGTTCATGCTGATGATTTGTGATGAGATGGATGTGCTGAATAATGTTTGCCATTCAAGTGGCTGTGTAGATGATTCGCCGGTCCCTCTCTTAACATCAGCACATAGTTCACAGATCTGACGACAAACAACCTACTGCAAATCTTTCTGCATAAGACTTGTGCAAACTTTCAGAAGAAAATTTGTTTACTCTGGAACTTCATAAGATCTGCTCAAAGTCATATGTCAATTCTCCAATATTTGGTAATCGACTCATATGAAGCTTCAGTAGGTCCGTGGGTAGGAAAGTTTCAGGGCTTCAGTTAAGACTTGATAGCTGAGTAGGTTTTTTTTTTTTTTTGGGGAGCAAAATTTGGACACTATAGCCTTGTTAGATCACCGAAATTTCTAAAGTAGCCTCCGTAGTCTCAAAATTTCAATTTTAACCACCTTATACCGAACACTATAGCCCTGTTAGATCACCGAAATTCCTAGGCACTGCTGGCACTGGCGATGGGGGCGGCAGCAGTGCTGCTGCCGACCCCACGGCGGCGGTGGTCGGGCTCTGCTCAGCGCAGCGCCCGCCCCCCGCTATCCTACGCGCCATGCGTATGCATGGCCACCCTAGGCTCTCGTCTGCCCGTGGCCTTACTTGCCCCTGCACATTTCGAAAGTTGAGCATCCTGCTGCCTCATGAATCCATAAAACGAGTGGAACACAAACACAATTTCAGCTTCGAAGCAAAGAGGAAGAGAGTTAGAGAGAAAGAGAGTTCTCAGAAGAGAGGAAGATCCCAGGGAGAAGCCAACCAGAGAGCAGTTGAAATTCGCTTAGTTACGGAAGTTGTGCATCGTCTTGTGAGCACCTAGAAAAGGCAAGTGGCATTCACATCTATAGTTTTAGCTAATTTTAGCAATGTTATTACGATGTAATTAGATAAATTGTAGTTTCTTATTGTAGCAACTGAGTAGTTATAGTTGTGTAGTCGGTGTATTTTGACTTAGTGTTCGAACATCAAATTGGAAGACTTAGTGTGATTATCACGTAATTAGAAGACTTAGTAGTTAGCAATGTGATTAGCCAGTAATTAGTTGGCTTAGCAGACTTATTGTTGTTAGTGTTGTAAATTTTATCTCGGTGATTTGCATAGTATCACGAACTTGACCGTAAAATATTAAAATATTTGGAGGTCGTTTAACGAAATTGAAATAGAGTCGCTGATGCTCGGGTCCCACGGAGCGTGTGGTCTATAGACTCTTGACCGGGCATGTTGACCTTCGGTCCATGCACTATGTAGTAGACCGCGAGAATGACAAACGGGCCCACATGTCAATAAGTTTTTAATTCAGAAATTAAATAAAAAAGAATACTATACAATAGACTTTGCATGTCATTGGTATAGGCTAGATCTAGATCGGGTATAAAAAGCTATAAATGCATTAGGAAAATCTGAAGTGATTTATTTTTGCATTGTAAATTCGAACTGGTTAAAAAATCATAACTATTTGAAATTAACTCCAAATTTAGTGAAACCAATTTTGTTGGTTTTCTTTTTTATTTTACTTTAACTTGGAATAGGTTTGAAACTTGTTAGTACCACAGAAAATTTCATAATTGGAAAAAAAAAATCGGTTAGGAATTTTTTTTACACTACAAATTAAATTAACTTCAAAATTTTATAGATAGAAAATTCATATGAAATTCAATAGGGATGAATAAATTTTTAGGTCCACTAGTATTTTGTAATTTTTCATGAAATATTTAAATAGAAATAGAATTGAACCTGCAACCATGTATTTTTTATGTCCAGTAGTACATTAAATTATGAAGAAATTACATAAGTGTCACGAAGTTGAACCTAAAATTTCAAAATATTCCGAGGTGGTTTAACATGTAATTAAAATATGCGTGAGATGCAACAGAAATAGAATTGAAAACATGGAGGATAAGAGGCTCGTATAAAGTGGGCACGACCAAATTTGTAGAAGAATTCATTTGGAAAACCCACAAATAATTAGGTGGTTCGAGCATTGCATATAAGTGGTTTCATATGCACCTGTGTTAGGTACTTCATGGCAGAGATTCAAGATCTGTCTGTATTGCATGGGTACGCTCTCGTACGCGACGGACCGTACGGTGCGGACCTGTCAAATTGTGACCAGGTCGTGATCCGGGCGCCGGCTCTGAAGGCCATGAGCCTCTCGGAGCTATGGCGGTGTGCGCGTTCTGCGTTTGATCGCGCCACTGGAAGGAAGAAGTTGTGCATCGAGGCGTTGTATGCCTTGGTAGTGGGTGGTGCAGGCGAGACCGTTTGACAACTTATGAAGGTGACATGTGATGCTTCATGGGCCAATTACATGGGGGTTGTTTGCAACCCCGCTGCTGTGATATATGCGCGGCCGATGGAACACGTTCAGTTCGTGGAGAGGAAGTGGGCATCCAACGTGGGTGGTTTCGGTGAAGTCTGCTGGTAAGGAGGAGCCTACGTTGGTCTCCAATGTTGGAGGAGACACGGGCGAGGAAGTGAGCGATGGAGACCTGAGGAGTTGTGCTGATAATTTTGAGCCCAACGAAGGAGTGGAGAGATGGTAGGCAGCCCGTATTGATTGCCACGAGTACCTGGTCGACTAGGTGGATGGGGTGGAAAGCGATGACGAGGACGTCGAAACAACCAGTTCCAAAGATGACGAAGATGGAGAAGCTACTACGGGAGGTGCAGTTGGTGGTGTTGTGACCACCGACATTGCTTACGTCCCTTCACGATTGGACGATGTTGCAACGACATCGCTGGTTCTGCCACATCCGGAGGGGGCTGAGTGGGGTTCAATGAGGACACCCTGCTCCTAGGGCAGCGCTTCCCTAACTAGAGCACCGCCCAATATGCTATTGCTAGATACGCCGTTAACACTGGTCGGATGTATCAGGTGCAAAGGTCCAAGCCCGACACCTACATTGTTAGGTGTGTTCATAAATCCTGTGCTGGCAAGGTCCGTGCGCAGCGGTTCACAGCCGCGGCCACATGCTTCCGAATAATGGTGCTGAAGGACCACACATGCGAGCTAGCTGAGCCACTTCATAGGCACCGCAACATGACATCCTCATATGTTCCCAACCTGATATGCCACCTAGTCGCTGGAGACGTGTCCATTTCTCCAAAGCTCCTACTGGCGGATGTTGCCAATATAGTGGGGTTCCCGGTCAGCTACAAGACGGCATGGAGGGCGAAATGAAAGGTCGTGGAGCGAATGTTCGGCACATTCAAAGAGGCTTACAATCTAGTCCCAAGAATGCTGCATTAAATCGCAAAATCTAATCCTGGGACATACATAAACAAACTTGAGCGGGTGCATCTGATAGAGGGACCCAATTGTTTTGTTCTTGAAAGGGTCTTCTGGGCCTTCCATCAGGTGATCGAAGGGTTCAAGCATTGTCGTCTCATACTAACGATGGATGGCACCTTCCTATGTGGGAAGTACAAGGGGACCATCCTCACTACCATTGCAGTCGATGCGAACGACCAGTTACTCCCCGTGGCCTTCGCAATTGTTGAGAGCGAGAACACCAATAGCTGGTTGTGGTTCCTGTGCAATGTCAAGTAGGCGGTGGTCCAAGACTGCCCAGATGCGTGTGTCATCTCGGACCGCAATGCTGGGTTACTGTCCGCGTTGAGAATGATGCAAAATGGGATGCAACCGTTGTTCCAGTGGAATAGTGTCAGGAGCCGTTGGTGCATAAGGCATCTCGTGGCAAACTTCCACACAATATTTCAGAGCAAGGACCTAATGAAGATGTTCAAGAAGCTCTGCAAGTAGAACCAAAGGAGGAAGTTCGAAGCGGTGTGGAGACAACTCGATGAGGAGACCGGGAAGCATATAAGAAACTCGGCGGATGCCGAGGCAGGGACAGCAGTAGGAGGGTCCACGAGAGTTTGGGTGTTCACAGAGTGGGTTTAACTCGCACGCACCTGACTTTGAGAAATGGTCCATGCTGCACGACACCGGTGGTGCAAGGTACGAGATCATTACGACCAACATGTCCGAGGTGTACAATGGTGTTCTCAAGGGTGTCCGATCCTCGCCGATCACTGCGATCATGGAGGAGAGCTGGAACCGTACTGTCGGGTACTTTGTTAATAGAGCCATGATGGCCAAGAAGCATCTGGAGGATGGCAAGCAATTATCTGAAGTAATGCACGCGTACATAGAGAAGAAGATCAGAAAGGCTCGTTCACACATTGCTCGTACCATGGATGGCGTCTGGCAGAAGTTCGAGATCTAGCTCAGGGAGAAGTACGTGATGGGCCACGCTAGAGGGGATCGGAAGCAGGTGTGCACGATTGGTGGC
This sequence comes from Hsuehochloa calcarea, assembly GCA_036346395.1. NCBI lineage: Eukaryota > Viridiplantae > Streptophyta > Magnoliopsida > Poales > Poaceae > Hsuehochloa > Hsuehochloa calcarea. Next base: position 56,804,607 of record CM070596.1, read on the forward strand.
GAAGCGTCGTGCACCTACAACAAGCCACGGCTTCTCCACAAACAATGCTCCCATGTGTATGCGGTGCGCACGGCGTGGCGCCAGGCCTCGGAGCGTTACATCTCTAAGTACTACAACATCCACCACCTGTATGCCACTTGGAGTGCCGAGTTCCATTCGTATGGCCTGGACATGCACTATAGGGACATCTAGTCGAGGCAAGTGAAGTGGGTGCCGAACGACGCACTAAAGAACCCTGGCCATGGAAGACGTCGGTCACGACGCATTCGAATGACATAGACGATAGCCAGTGCAGACAACAGGTTCACCGCCCAGATGCAGATTGTTCAAGACGGTTGGCCACTACATTAGCCGCTGCCCAAACAGTCCTAGCACAAGCGGCACACCGTAGTGACCAAGATTTAATTACTAAGTCTGATGTTGTATGCTTATTTTAATGCCTTGTATGAGTTGTATCGTTGTCAATCCATGCCTTTCTGTACGGACGTAATGTTATGTTGTCTGGGTCATATGTTAACTCATTATGGTCATATTACATTGTATTGTTATATATTTCACTTTGTTTTCCTGTGGCACACATTCTATTTTATATGAGGACTAACATGTTGTTTCTTGCTCAGCAGGAGATGGCACAGCCTCCAGTTGACGGCCTGTATGAGCTACTCGACACACGCTGGGATGGACGACACCGATGCCTGGCATGGTCGTTCGGCGTCGGCCCTCCAGGCCTGGTCCTGAGCGCCCTAGAGAGATGTGGCCTCTTGACGAGCGGTATGTCACGAGACTACAGGACACCAGCCTCCTGCCCTTTGCCCGCATGTTGGACCTACCGCACGCGTTTCAGTTTGACGCGGCACTCCTATCTGCGCTCGTGGATTGTTGGAGATCAGAGAGTCACACCTTCCACTTCTTGTGGGGGGAGATGACCGTAACTCTGGAGGACGTAGCTATGCTAACAGATCTACCGTTGCACGGTCTTCCAGTAGTGCCAACTCCAAGGCGAGTATACTAAAAGGTGTGTAGATTTGGTCACCCGATTCCTGACAACATGTCGGGTGTGTCACACTCCTGGCTGCGGTAGTACATGACCTTCCCCGTGCATGCGACTGTGGAGGTAATTAGGACACACTTCCTCATGTACCTTTTGTTCCTGTTTGGATGGATCTTATTTCCTACGACTCAGGGAGACTACGTGTACCCTAGCTACATCCATCTCGTAAAGTCTATAGTGGATGTCTGGCCCGACAAGGTACTACAATACAGTTGGGGTTCCACAGTGCTTTGTGCTACTTACTGAGAGTTGTGCGATGCCTCTCAACGTAGTACAGAAGGGGAGCCAGTCCTCGTGGTATACTACACACTACTGCAGCTATGGCCGTGGGAGCACTTTCCGGTTGGCCGATCGTATTTTTGAAGCACCGTGCACCCTTTCCAATTGAGCGTCGAGCTTTACGGTAATGCTAGAGGCGACGACCCCGTCAATGGGCCTATAATGGGAACACGTTGGACAAGTGGTACCCTAGGTTGGGCTAGAGAGAGACAGGCGTGTGTATCCTAAGTTCTATAACCTATTCGAGACTCTGCACGAGGACGAGGTTATCTGGTGGCCATGGACTGCACAATTCCTTGCGGACACGCCCCCCTACGGACTATCCTCGCAGTGCACTCAGGACGAGACCCTCTGGTTGACGACCTGCCACCTGGTCTTCTCCCACATGGTCGATTCGTACAATCCACAGCGGGTCATGAGAAAGTTTTTCCCTTACCAGGAGGTGCCACAGCCGCCAGGAGGACCTCTCACCGCGAAGGCCTACCAGTATGTCATTTTTTTGGTATCATAGTAGCCGCATGTCTGACTTAGATTTCCTAACATCCGATTTCAATTGCAGGTAAACGGGGAAAGGCCGAAGGAGCGACGACTAGAGGCAGACACAACAGTCGTGGACGGCATTGTGGGCCGAGAGGGCGGCGACAGACATGATGCAGGAGTTACGAGGGTACACCATCCAGACGTATGATGTATACTTGTGGTGGTACGTTCCACGCACTAGGTGCAGGCTTACTAGGCCAGCACCATAGCGTCCAGTGGAGGTCATGCACGATGCCGTTGTACTAGCAGGTCCCGACCGGCACTGGCGGCACGCCACGACAAGATGGTAAAACATTCTTCGTAGAAATTTCGTCCAGCAACACATTTGTAACATACTATTGTTTTCCTTGCAGTACTACCACCTTGATCGTATCTAGCGTGAGGGTGCTAAAACTCTACGCTGTGAAAATAATAGCACATTTGATCACCTCCTAGGCGCGGTGCGCGCCATGGCCGAGGACACGAGGGATGCAATTAGGACAATAACTTGTGCTCGCCACATCGCCATTCACGTACAGCATCACGGACACCGATGTCACCCTCAACCATCTCTACCCTTGTCACCTCCCTCCGCAGCACCCTTGGCACCATCCCCCCGTACGTCCGTCGCACTCTGGGAGTGGTCGGAGCTATGGTCGCTCAGCCTCGACGTGCCTAGGGCCACAAGTATATCATCTGTCTGCCAATTGTTGTCATCAGTACTTGTCCATGCACTCCTTTCGAACATATCTGACATTACTGTTTGTTCTTGCAGCACTTGGCAGGGAACAACACTCTACTTCAGAAGTCGCCATCACGGAGGGAGGCGCAGGACATGACTTCCTCACCGGCGTGACACTGTTCCACTGCAGACAGCGACCCTGACTCGCTGCAGCACCAGGACGATGTGTTGGGATCATTAGCACATGGCATTCTGTCGCACGTGCGGGAGCGCGACCAGTGGTTCGCCGAGACGTACTAAGGGTACAACGTGCAACATTATGGCACAAACTGGCCACGAGGATCCTCGTCCACGCAACAACCTATTCAGGTACAGTTTAACGTAGTAACAACAATTTTCCTATTACACGAAACCAAAAACTAACTCACCAAGTACCCTTCCAGCAGGATGAGCACTAGTGGGTTGACGATATGTTTAGGCTGAACCAAACACCTCCACTGACATCACCGCAGCGACGCCTCCCATGCAACACCCTCCCACGGCCGAGAGACATCTGTTGCTCCAGCGCGGTTCACCTTCCCTGAGGATCAGCTACGTCGTCCGGGCAAGCGGCGGGACGATGTACCATAAGTAATGTCATGGCCGTATAATGCATGTTTTGTCATATCATTGTGCATTGTGCCATTGTGGTTTATGTAGTGCCAGTATGCATTATGACATTATGATTAATCGACACAAAATGTTCTTGAAAATAGTCAGTACAAATGACAACTCTACCTCTTGATTTTTATGTAGTAAACCTAAAATACCTAACACAACACAACGCTACCACGCGATTCCTAATCGGGCCGCTACCTCGCAGACGCGAATTTCCTTCAACCCAATTGCAATTCAGCTGCATGATATATATGGATGCATTGGCTGCTATTCACCTCACTCTTCATTTCCTCTTCTCCTTTCTTCCAGTCTTAAACGGGATGTCTTTGACCTCATCTAACTTTCGAGTGAGCAGACAATTAGAATCGCTGCGGCAGCACCTGGTTTGCCCTCGTTGCAGAGATCCGGTGAATGTGTTCACCTCGCATACACCAACGAATCCATTCCGAGTGTTCATGAAGTGTTCAAATCTTACAGTAACTTGTGCCTAATCATCCCGAATGAATTACATTCCAAACAGCATGTTGTTTTTTCACTTGAAGCTACAATTCTTTTTCAGAGCACAACATGTCGGTTTTCGCAGTGGGCTGATGAAGTAGTCCCAGTGATTCGAGATATTGCAATGCAAATTGCTGCCTTGCAAGATGACTCTCGTGGTGTTGCTGTATTTTGTCCAGTGGCTCGACCCTCTGATCCACGAATGCAAAACGAAGAGAACAGACTTAAAATACTGGATGAAAGGATGAAAATAGTTGAGAAAATACTTCAAAAATTAATTAAGATACTTAGTTTTATGGTATTTCTTCTATTATTTCTTGTTCTTACCAAGTAGAAGTTCAATTGTAATGAGATTGTAATGTTCACTCTTCCATCATGATCGAGAATAAACCAGTAACATTATCTACACATGGATCAACTGTCGTGTATCTTGCATTACATGATGTATGTCTTTGCGACGTTGTTGTACTACTTTGTATCATCTATACCTCTCACTAATTTCGTTACTAATACTTTCTATGGGAATTCATGAAATTCTAATTTTTGAAACCTCTAATCCAAATTTTGGAAACATGAATCTGTAATGTTGGAGACAATTTCAGAACACTTAGTTTTCACAACGATAAGACCACACAACTTCTCTCTGCAAAGTAGGACGTGGCAACCCTCTGCAAAGTAAGACGTGACAACACTCTGCCTCGCCAGCTTTTCAGACTGAAAAATAGCACACTACAAAGCAGGACATAACTTATGTCTGCAAAGCAGGATGTGACCCGACGAAATAGCTTTACGCAGTGACGTGACCCGACAATTCCTCTTAGGGTCCGCCACCAAGTTTGCAAAAAGGCAAGGCAACTCTATGCCTCGCAGGCTACTCACATGAATTTAACCATACTATGCCAACCCTGTGGCTTATAAAAGGGGTAGAAGAGACCTGGGAGAGAACACTACACAACCAAACCCAACGCTACACCAGAGCTTGCTTCACCACACCAGGATGGAAAAGATGAAAATGCAATGGGACGAGATCTGCGGACTAGCAAGGGCTGCTGGGGCACGGACGAACAAGCAAGGGCTGCTGCGGCCCGGGTCTAGCAAAAGGAGCTTGTCAGGATGGCAGCTCTCTACAATGATGCCCCGTGGCAGCAACCCCTACAGAATGTTCCAACCGAGCCTTTGCCGCAACACCCACCAAAGGGGGAGACGTCGCCCCTCTGTTGATGCAGGGACACATACAAGTTCTTTAAATCCAAGTAGCGACTCAGCCTGTGCATGCATTACTGGGGTTGTACGAACTACTCCTGTGGCTATCCCGACAGTCGTTGAGATATGAGCAGCTATCGGCAGCCGGTAAGAACTAGCTACACTAAGTTCCTCTACCAATTCTCTTTCAAAGTACGCACTAACAACCTCTCCCATCTACCCGTAGTCCCTAGATCCGCTCTGTGGCTACCGCAAGTGGATCGACCTAGATATGCACCCAAACGACCAGTGGCAAATCGACTACGACGAGTGGGATGCCGAAAGGGCACGCGAGATCCGGGAGGAGGAGCACCACACTGAAGAGCACAACCAGCGTATCCAACGGGAGACGCAAGCCCATCTCGAGGTGTGCAAACGCAAGGAGCGTGAGGCTCGCGAGAGGGAGCGCGAGAAAAAGAGGGAAATGGCGGCCGAGGCCAAGGCGACCGGCGAGGAGTACAACGCCGAGCTCGGGAGGAAGAGCAAATGGCCTCGGTCCACGCAGTAGGTTCGGCCATTTTGTAGTAGTCCCCCGTCCTACCCGCTATGTTTTTTACTATCCCCTAAAGGTATGTATACTTATATGGTCCAGATGCTTGTGTCACAATGTACCGTAGTAATAGCGGGGATGACTAAAGCAATTAGTCAAACCATCATCCCATGTAACCACGTGTAATGTGCTTCTGTTCGCAGATTCTAATGTAGTTCCCGTTTCGTGCCTCCACCGAGCCATCAAAGCAAGCCTATATTGCAAGTATGGCTCTTCTGGTGGAATCTCAGAAATAATCATTGCATCGACAACGATTCCTCCATGTTTTAGGGCATCTTTATAATCACAACGAGTGTTCTCAGCCCCTTCAATTGCATTATGTACAAGCTTCACAAAGTAGTTTGCTTTAACTCCACCATATAGAAGTAATGTGATCAAGAACCGTAGCGATCAATATATTATTTCTTTTCAGTTTTCTTGTTTTCAGAGTTTTTTGAAAGCTTCAAAAAAGTATAATAAACAATTTGTATTTTATTAGATTAATTAGAGCTTAATTGAAAATTTTAGAAAATAAAAAATAATTTAAATGAATAAAATAATCTTTAATTAAATTCATTTTTTTAGTAAATATTTTAATGTTCTATTTTTTTCCCAATGGCGATGGCGGCACCTTCTTTGCTGCTAAAGCTGCAAGAAGCACAGACTGCTTTGCCATTCTTGCGACGGCGATAACTCACGTCTTGCCATCGGCAAAAATCTTCTCGTCGACAGCGCAGCAAGACAACTCTTCCGCCGCTGTCGACGGTAGTAACTACGTGCTGCCATCACCGATGGAAGCATCTCAGATCCTATAGTCTCCCACGGCAACATGCGGTATTAAGAGGCTAAAATTATAATTTTGAGACTACAGAGCTACTTTAGGAATTTCGGAACTACATGCTGTCAGTTCCTACTGCCCCCCACGGCAGCAGGCGTTATTAAGGGACTAAAATTAGAATTTTGATGCTACAAAGCTACTTTAGGAATTTCGATGGTCTAACAGAGTTAATAGTATCCAAATTTATATTTTGTTGTACCTCACGGTCCTCACCCATGACAGTGTCAAGTCCACCAATTATGCAGTATGCAGGTCAGTCAGCCCATTGACAGTCAATTTTGCAGATTATGCACGCTTCAGTCTTTGGTATGAGTTGGGCGTTAGCAAGAAGCTGAAGTACACATGACTAGTACCCACGGATGGTCCTAACGGCTCTTCATTTAAAGCCTTGATTCCTTGTAAACGCATTAACGAGGCATCTGCTTACTTTACTCACTCATCTCTTGCGTTCATACGTACATCAACTATTCAATCGTGCTCATTCAATGCCAGTGGGCTTCTATCCTCGAGGTTGGTGATCATCGACGTACCTGTCCCTGCAGACGAATGACCTCAACTCTAGATTCTGCCCTTGCACGGAAGCTTCAAACTGTCTCTTAATTTCCATTACAACAAGCAGTGATAGATCATCGATAGCCTACCCGTGCATGCAACCAGCATAAACGTTCGCATGCTATTGTATACATCAAGACATTCTGAGCAGTGCCTCTTTGCTATCCAAAAACTAAATGTTAAAACCGTATAATATATGGTAGTAGAAGAGCGAGTGGATGTAAATCAGACCATTATTTACTTGAAAGTTGGCTCTTTTCACTTTTGAGGATAGCCTTGGATCACATGCCATGCATTCTTCTTACACAGGGGGTGCATGTATGCGTGATGGCCATCAATTACCCCCACAATACACCAGCCCCTAATCAACCGCTTATCACACTCCAGATCTGAAAGTTTGTTGCGACAAAAGCACTCACTTGATAGTTCTTCCTTTGCCGCAAAGAAAAAACAGAACAAAAAGAGCAGCAGCACCCACTATGACCAGACCAGGTGTGCCTCGGCCGACAAGATTCACCACCGCAGTAACGCCGGCCACCACCACCAACGCAGCGCAGCGCTGCGCTAGCTTAGCCGCTCGCGCGAGCGATCCCACCACTCGAGAAAGGCTGGAAAGGGGAGGGAAAACGAGAAGATTACACACGCACTAGCGCCGAGCCGAGCTCAGCTCCCCGCTCCTTATCATCACGCGTCCACCCACGAATTTTTTTTTTAAAATAATGTTATTTTAAAAGAATTTACAAAAATAAATAGCTGATTTTTTTTTTTACAAAAATAGGCTAATGTCACCATTTGAAATAGCAAAATTATTCTGTAGCCGTTCCAAAATACGACAGTAGCCTAGAGAATGATGACAGATATCGTCATTTCAAATGACGACAGGGACCTCTGTCTGCTTTTTACTGTAAATTTTCGATCACATATTTTGTGAATAAATCACAATGATATTACAAAACAATCAGCACAACATCATCGCATTTTTGTTGACAAATCACAATAATATTACAGAACATTCAGCACAACGTCCTCACATATTTTGTCAACAAATCACACTGATACAAAACATTCAGCAGGACATCATCAACTAGATTTTTTATAAATCAAAATAATATTACAAAGCATTGAACACCACATATTTCAACAAGATGAACATTTTCTTTGGTCGCGACCTCAACGTCCGCCCTGTCGACCACCCTGAGCGGGGCGGTCGGATGAGGTTCCCGCGGCGTCGTTCAAACTGTCGATAACTTCTTCATCTTATGAATTTCTAGTAGGGTATTTCTTGAAGGTGTGGTCAGACTCTCTGCAAATAGAGCACTTTTTCGTACGACGTCCGACTTCTCCTTCGTCCATGTTATTCTTGATACGACGTACTTGTTATCGACCAGCCTTTCCCTTCAATTTATCAATATCCGCGGCCTAGATAAGATGCTCTCAGGTCGGATGGCCAGTGAAATAGCCAACCATGCCCTAACAATACATCTCTGTAATCCAGGTTTGCATCACCTCCTTGTTAAAATAATCAAGAAGTACTGGCCGAGATGTTACGCCACCGTCGAACATGCGGCCATACCATGCGAGCAGAGCCTATGCAAAAAAAAGGCTTGTTGCAAGTGCCTACGCAACTAGCGTGGCGTAGCATGCACTCGTGAGTGATCCTCTCGTGGTTTGTCCCATGGGGTCCTTTATCCCCGCATAGAGCGAAGCTCCCTTGTGCCCATCTTGAATGTCAGGTGCATCTCACCTTTCTTGCTCTTCTCCTCCATGTACTTGGTGATCATGACGGAGTACAGTACTATCTCATTTGTCATGGCAAGCAATACGTTGTTGCTATTGTCAACAAAGTAATTTATGGTACCGCAGAGAATTACCTCCACAATACCAACCAAAGGGAGTCACCTGGCGCCGCGTATGACCTAATTGTACATCTAGGCTAGATTGGTTGTCATGACACCATATCGAGCACCACCCCTGTCATGTAGCAGCTACCACTTCTCCTTAGACCCGTGCTTAATCCAGTCTGAAAAATATTTCACCAGCGCCCCCGTCTTACTCGCCACGCTAGGAGCATCTGTGGGTAGCTGCGGTAATGCTTTGGAGGCTTGATCAGCGCTTGTAGTGGCATTTTCGTTGTCTCCCTTTTGTGTGTCTTGGTCTGCTCATCAGAATCATTCCAAGTGTGTCAAACTTTAGCAGCTAGTTCTGATTGCATAGCCGTTTGAACATATTCATCAAGTCTTTGTTGTGAAACTATTTGTAGAAATTTACATCGAAGTGCCTCATGCATCATCTGCTCTGCAGACCCGCCTATGCAAGTGGTTTGTTATCTCCTTGTTGTAGATGAGTTATTGCACTCAGTAGGCTCGCAAGCCGATCTTGTATGACATATACATTAGGACGACCCTATACAACAGAAATCTTCAAATTCCTTAGAAACAACAACCAACTGTCTGTGTTCTCACTTTCAACGAATGCGAATGCCACGGGAAAAACTTGATTGTTCTCGTCCATCCAGTCACGCGCCCACCGCGACACTGCTCATGCCGCCGCAACCGACGCACAATCTACCAAGCTTCTCTACTCACGGTGCGACCAAGCCCAACCAGCCACGCGCACAACATGCGCAGCCGTGGCCGGCCACACAAAAGCCGCGAGTAACAAAAGACGGAGGGCATAATCAAGCAGTAACAAACTTTATTCCTTTGAGCAAGAATGTATAGCCACAACAAAATATTTAGCACACAGTTTGGTGAGCATTATCTCAACTATAATAACTGAGCATTATCTCTACCACTCATCTCCACTCACAGACATTGTTTACCTTTCTTTGTGCAGAACATTGGATGTTCATTTACAGGCTGCATTGAAAGACTTCTTCTAACAAGAGGTATTTACTTCAAACTTACAAGCTCACTTCTCCATGACTTGATACAAAAATCATTTCTGATGATTGCTGCAAGCGATGGCCTGAACAGCAATGGACGGGGTAAGAGCAAACAAATTAACAGCTAGTTGAACAATGCTACTTGCTAGCTTTTTCCATCAAACTATGTCAATCTAGGTTTTGGAATGACTGACGAGGCTCATGAACAAGTAGATACTATTTCCTACATTCTGTTGGAGCATGGTGCAATTGTATCGAGATGGATATTGGTTCGTCGGTTCTTGTATATTGGGTCGCATACGTCATAGACGGTTATTGTTAAAAACCGTCTGTAAATTATCACAGACGGTTATAAAAAATAAATGTATGTGATAGTGGTGAATGATTGTCCTAGTGTTGATGCTACGCATTTTTCCTCCGAGTAGTCTGCTCCTCTGCTCCTCCGAGTAGTTGTACTCGCCGCGCGTTTTCTCCTCCGACTCCTGTGATCGTCATGAGTTACGGATCGTCCTAGTGTTGATGCTACGCAACAACACCTCCAACATATCCACACGTACGGGGTAGGGACACCACGCGCTGGAGTGCTAGCAACGGCGGCGTGGTTGAGGAAGGTGTGGCTACTAGGGTTTCGGGAAGTTATTCAAAAGATGATCACACTCCTTGCCACTACTCCTCTATTTATAGGCATCCATAATGGGTCTCGTAGGAACTTGTGGCCTACAAGAATTTGGATCATCATCTCAATCAAATCCTAGACCTTTTCCAACTCGAAAACTCTTTTTCGACCACTAGTCGTTAGCGGTACCTAGCAGCACATAACAATTACCAAACACACATAGAATATATCGGACGAACCTTAATGCAATATGATCTACGACCAGGTCTATATCACTAACAACCAACTCGTATCTCTATACGACCAGTTTATATTTGGTCTTGACCAATTTGTAACTCCTTATGACCAGATTTCGACCACTTAGTGATCATGTTCGACCAGCTCATATGTCCATATGACTAGTCTGTATCTGATCGAACTGAAAGACATTCTCTTGTATTCTCTCTTTGCCTCACGATGTCTAGTTGAACTCCAGGTGAGATGTTGTATCATCCATGGACTGTTCAATACTTTCTCGATGAAGTGTCGAATAACTTCATGTGGTCGACACTTCGACCACTAGTGTCATGGTCATGCACTTTCTTTATCCGACCACAACGAGGGACCGAGACATCTCTCTACTGTTATGTTAGGATGGGAAAATTCCATATCCGACCAGTCACATCTCTTCGCATATTTCATAGCATACCCGAAAGCTACCTTTAAAACTACCCAGTTACGAGTATCGTTTGGCAACCCCTGAGAGTGCTACTACACATGTAGGAAATCATGCTGATCTCAGGTCTAAGGATTATATATCATCATCGCTTGAGACCAACTAATGATACATAGAATCATAACAATCTCAAAAGAGTCTCAAGGTGGGTCTTTTCCAACACCATGTTCTCTAACATGTGTCCATACTATTGGTTTGATATTTCCAAATCCATGACTTGTGAAACATAGTCATCAACCAATACATATGCTAGTCTATTCATATGTGTTCTCATATGTTTCCGACCAGGGAACATTTAAGAATAATCATCACAGAAATATAGAGTTTCACAATCAAGTCACATACTTGATAATAAATATTATTGCTATTATTCTAGGAGCAAGATAACATATTATTCAATGTTATGAATATAATGAAATATAATCATATTTATTATTGCCTCTAGGGCATATTTCTAACAAGTGGACACTTCATAGACGGTTCTTAATAAGAACTGTCTGAGATATAGTTACTCGGCTACTTAACAAATATGTCATAAATTACAACAATGATACATGCACACACACACACACGATCTTCTCTAGCCACTTGATATGGTCCAGAATATGCTCCATCTTCAACTCTAGCAAGCTCCAAACACTTGTAAAATTAGCGGTACTTTTTTAGTGATACTTCTTATGCTAGCAGGAGAAAAACAGAATATTTTTTAGATATGGAAGGAACTATCACAAGCGGTTTAGTGGGATAAACCGTATGTGATTTGTATCACATGCGGTTATAAACTACAACAGTCTATGATGTATATTTATCATAGATAGTTTATAATTGGAACCGTCTGTGATGTTTAAGCCATTCGGTTCCCGCGCGATGTGTCTCTTCGTCTCGTGCGCCGACGTTACGATACGTCTCTTCGTCTTGGTTTGTGTTACGTTTTAAAAGAATAATCATGTCTTTCGCACTTTCCATCAACAACCAGTGGAGTTAAAAAAACTCGATCACTACGTATTGAAAACTCACATACTGTACATCGCGCGCCATGATGAGCACATGGAACATGACGACGAGGACCAAGGCGAGGAGGTCGGCGATCGCCATCGCTCTTCCTCACGATGTCATCGTCAACATCATTGGCGTCGTGGTCGCGAGCTCTCCTCAGCCCATGGCTGACCTCTGCAGCCTATGATCCACATACTATTTTTGTTGTGGCAACCAATCCATGCATGCAAACATGTTAGCCTTTTAATTTGACTAGAGAAACATATCGCTAATCTGACTAGCAACAACATCCTTAATTTGACCTTAATTTTAATTTTCTCTTACGAGTAATTCTGACATATTGAATTGTGTATGTATGTTGGAGTTAAAAGGCCATGTACAAGGCATCTAAGGAGCGCACAATAGGGAGATGCATGGCGCTGAGCGGGAGGAGGCGATGAAGTGGCTGGACAATGACCGCTACCTCGCCGTCGTCAACCACCTGGCTGGCACTGGCAACCCGGAGGCCTGCTTCATCATCGGTCTCACGCTCGTCTTCGCGTACTAGGACGTGCAGCGCTGCCTAGAGCTCCTCAAATGGGGGGCTATCACCGGCCACAAGGCTACGGTCTACGTGTTCATCCTCTTACTCTACACGGCTGGTGAGGCACGCGACGTTTGGAATCAATACATCAGTCAGGTCGATGGCGATCTGATCGACAGGTGCGAGACGGCCAAGAGGACCAACCGGGAGTACAAGCGGTGCCGAAGGCTCGCTGCGGGCGCGGTCCAGGCGGCGATGTGGAAGATGGCTGGGCCACTAGGTCGGTGTGCGCGCTATTAGAGGACGGCCACTAGTGTACGAGCACCGGCTGCGGCTTGACGGAAGGGTGGGACGACTACGTTGTCTTCTGCAGCGACGACTGCAGGATTAGGCATGAGTACGCCAAATTCTTTGCACAAGTGTTGAACAATTCTTTGCACAGGTGTTGAACTACTTGTAAAATTAGCGGTTTTCTGGTGATACTCCTGATGCTAGCAGCCGAAAAACATAACATTTTTTAGATATGAAGGAACTATCACATGTTGTTTACTGGGATAAACCGTCTATGATATGTATCACAGTCGGTTATAAACTATAACAGTATGTTCTGTGATGTGTATCACAGACGGTTATTAACAAGAACCGTCTGTGATGTGTATTTATCACAAATAGTTTGTAATTAGAACTGTCTGTGATGTTTATTACATACGGTTTTTAACAAGAACCATCTCTGATAAGCGCGGCTGCTTTGAAGAAGACGGCGAGTACACCAAAGAAAGTAACCAAGCCCAACACGAGGCATATTTTTTTCGGGGGATCGTCCACGCAGCATGAGGTGATGAGACAATAGCCACGGTCTACTTCATCGAACCTGACACACTCTCCTGGTAGCCATGCTTCTTGAACTTGCAGGGGCTGGTCATATCGACCGGCCAGAGAATGCTAATAAAGTAAGAGTGTGCCAAGCCGGAATACAATCACGGTATGACCAGCTCGTGTAAGTTGAAGAAGCATGACTACCAGGAGAGTGTGTCAGGTTCAATGAAGTAGGCCATGGCTACGGTCTCAACACCTCATGCTGCGTGGACGACAACCGAAAAAAAGATCATGCTTCGTGGTGGGCTTAGTTGCTTTCCTCGGCGTACTCGCTGTCTTATTCAAAGTAGTCACATCAGAGACAAAGGAACACTAACCTTAGATCACCAAGAACAAATAGATCTACAAGCACACTTAAAAATCTACAATATTTCTTTCACCAAATGCGCCCCAGAGCTGGCCGCCTCCTTCAAAGCAGTCGCATATATATCAAAGACATATCTCACTATATATATCTAGATCTGAGGGGATAACCAGATATTTAATGGTCCATATCACGTATACAGTTTCACATACGGTTATTATAAAGAATCGTCTGTGATATTTATCATAGACGGTTTGTAACAAGAACTGCTTTTTAGGCCTACGATTATCACAGACGGTGGTTATTTAAAATCGTATGTGATACGTATCACAGACAGTTCTTTTTAAGAACGGTATGTGATATGCACAATTAAATATATAGTTGTCCCGATTCCACACAGATCTATCTATAGTGAGATCTGAGATCTATCTCTGATATGCACGCTGCTGCTTTGAACGAGGCGATCGGCTCTGGGGCGTTTGGTGAAATAATTAAATACCATAGATTTACAAGTATGTTCTTGTAGATATATTTATTCTTGGTGATCTAAGGTTAGTATTTGATTATAATTATATGCATTATTATATAATCTAGAGAGATCGATGATAGCTAGGTTTATCATCCAATGAGGTTATTGGCAGTTAAGATTTACAATAGAACAATGAGGAGCATGTATATATACATTGACTTGTCATGTTTTGTGTAAAATAATAATGTTTACATCATAGTGAGCCTCGGTACTTTTGACTATGTCATGAAATGAATTGGAGGAAGGGAGGAGAAGGAAAGGAGGAAGAAAGAGATGTTGGTCAATAGGAAGAGATCTCGCGGGATATTGGGGATCTTCATGGTGAACTCCAAGGGTAACGATATGTAATCTTTTATATTTGCCCTGGGTTAATCGCTATTCAATTTGTTGTATGTTTGGTCAATAGGAAGAGGAAGTAGTTGCGTGCATTAATCTAATTAATTTGTTACATGCATAGCACAGATGGACCGAAGCAGCATATGTTGTGTCTGCTTTTAGAAGAGCTGCCGAGCAGGATATGTTGAAGAAGGAGATAAAATTTATGTACTGTCCATGCATTCATTGCGATAATCTGAAGATGTTTACAACCCGGCGCAGATCGAATGTCACTTGATTCGAAGGGGTTTCAAAAAGGAGTGTACATGTTGGACCAGTCATCGTGAAGAAGCAGATTATACCGGAAGGTAGTAACATCGTCGAGAGAGACAACGATATGTCGCCGGATGTCGACAGTGCTTTCGATGAGGGTATGTCGCACGATGATAATATAGATCAGATGCAACACGATGCAGAAGGGGATTATAATGATAGAGAGTTTGGTAAATTCGAGGGATTAATAGAGGACTTAGCGAAACCTTTGTTCCTAGGCTGCAACCCAAAATACACAAGGTTGTCATCCGTGCTTGAACTGCTGAAATTGAAGGTAAGCAATTGTTGATCCGACAAGAGTTTCACGGCGTTACTATGTCTCATAGCGGATATCTTTTCAGATGAAAACGTGTTGCCTAGAACCACCTATCAATCCAAGAAGGTTCTTTGTCCATTGGGAATGGAGGTAGAAATAATACATGTATGCCCGAACGATTGTATCCTCTCCCGTAAAGAGTATGCAAACATGCATACATATCCAGTGTGCAAAGCATCCTGATACAAGCGTAAGAATCACTCTGATGGCGGCGATGGCATTGAGGTGAAGCAAGGGCCTCCTGCTAAGGTGTTGTGGTATCTGCCTATAATTCCCTGTTTGAAGTATTTATTTGTGAACCGAAAGGAGGCAAGATTGCTGCATTGGAACTCGGAGGAGTGTAAGGAAGATGGAAAGATAATACACCATACTGATTCTGTCCATTGGAGAAACTTTTATAGGAGCTTCGAAGACTTCGGTGTGGAACCGAGGAATATAAGGTTTAGGTTGAGTACAGATGGAATGAATCCTTTCGGTAACATGAGCAGCTGACATAGCACCTGGCCCATGAATCTATGTATATACAACCTTCCTCCTTGGTTGTGTATGAAGCGAAACTATATTTTGATGTCACTACTTATCCAAGGACCAAAACAACCTGGGAATAATATTGATGTCCACTTAGCATCATTGTTGGAAGGTCTTGTGACACAGTGGATCGAAGAGGTGCAGGTATGGGATGCGTACAAACGAGAAAACTTCACTTTATGTGTCGTGTTATTCTGCACCATCAATGATTTTTCTATCATTGGTAACCTGTCGAGGTTCAGTAAAAAAGGAGCCAAAGCATGCCCACACTGCTTACATGATAACGAGAGTGTGTGGCTAAACAATTCGCTCAAAAATGTGTACATACGTTACCGTAGGTTCCTTCTTAGGTATTACTCATACCACAAGATGAAGAAACAATTCGACGGAAATAAGGAGGATGGTTCACCTCCAAGGGTTTTTAAAGGGAAAGGGGTCTATGATATGGTTAAGAATATTGATGTTGCAAAAGAGATGTAGATTGAGGACTCGTCAGAAGAACATCTGGAAGAAGTGATTAATTTTTGGGACTTACCTTATTGGGAGCACTTAGAAGTTCACCACTTCATCGACGTCATACACGTGGAGAAGAATGTATGTGATAGCTTGATTGGTCTCTTACTGAACATTTGTGACAAAACAAAGGATGGTATCAACGTACAATGTGACTTGTTTGGTATGAATATAAGGACCGGGTTAGCACCGAAATAGACCAATAAAGGATGAACGTACATTCCCCCTAGCTTGCTACACTCTGTCCAAGGCAGGGAGAAAGCAACTGTGCCAAAACTTACATGATGTGAAAATTCCATCCGGTTACTCTGCCAGCATGAAGAAACTTGTTTCTATGGAAGATTTAAAATTAATTGGTATGAAGTCTCATGATAGTCTTGTGTTGATGACACAAATACTTCATGTTGCAATTAGAAGTATTTTACCGAACAAGATCTGAGTGGCAATCATGAGGCTGTGTTATTTGTTTAACTCAATTTCTCAGAAGGTCATCGACCCCGAAGGACTAGATGCTCTGCAGGCCGGGTGGTGATGACTCTATGTCATCTTGAGATGTATTTCTCTCTGTTATTTTTGATATCATGGTCCATATCATTGTTTTCCTTGTGAAAGAGATAAAGATATACGACCTTGTATTCCTACATCATATGTACCCGTTCGAGAGGTACATGGGAATTCTCAAGTCCTATGTACGGAATCGATCTTAGCCCGAGGGCAGCATCATCGAAGGTTATACAACCAAAGATGTAATTGAGTTCTGTGTCGACTACATGGCTCATGTGGAACCGATAGGTGTGTCTCTATCTCGTCACGAGGGGAGGCTGGAGGGTATCGGGACCATCGGAAGGAAAGCAACCACTCTCAATTTCAACGCGTACGCTCAAGTCTATTTCACGGTATTGCAACACATGACCCAAGTGTCCCCGTACATCGACGAGCACAAAGACATGCTACACCAACAGAATCCAGGCTGGTCGGAAGTTTAGATCATGATAGAGCACAACTAACGATTCAACGAATGGTTAAAGGCGTGATTCACTAGGAGGTCGTCATCAAGTGATGATATGCTGCCATGGTTGGCAAAAAATCTTAAATTTACAGTTGTGACATGGCAAGGATATGACATAAATGGGTACACATTTTATACGACATCTCCGGATAGGAAGAGCACAGTCCAAAATAAAGGTGTCTGCATATATGCGTTTCACGAGCAGTTCAATACCGCTGGGTTGAGCTCCTACTATGGGTTCTTAGAGGAGATTTGGGAGCTCAACTACATACTTTTCAAGATCCCCCTGTTTCGGTGCCATTATGTCCAACTTCCATAGGTGTGAAGGTCGACAAGTATGATGTCACTACTATGGACCTCGAATGTGACGGATACAAGGACGCACCATTCGTACTCACTAATCAAGTTGTTCAAGTTTTTATGTAAAGATCCCGATAAATAACAACCACCACGTAGTTCTTCATAGAAAAAGAAGGATTGTTGAAGTTGAGAATGTCGTGGATTGGGAAGAGTACAATCAATTTGACGAGTTGCCTCTTTTCGGAGACGGCATCAAACTTGAGGAAGAACTAGGTGAGGAAGCTAGCTATATGCACTTTAATCATCGTGAAGGGTTATTTTTTAAAATAAAAATAGCCAAGTGTAATGAACACCAATTTGGAAAATTGTTCCATCATAATTAAGAAACTCGATGCATTTAATTAAGTAATTATTCCATTGTAATTGATTCACTAATTAATTAATAATTCCATCTATGGTTGTATTTGTTTTCTTGTTTTCAGAGGGCATGACTAGCATTTCCTGATGCTAGTCAAAAAATAGAATAGTAATTTTTGAGTTCTAGAAGGAACTAACACAATCGGTTTAGTGGAATAAATCGTCTATGATATATGTAGCACAACGATTCCTAAGGCGCCAAAAAATTTCACCTCCCGCGCATGTGTCCAAAAATTCCCGCGCTGAGCATCACACACGGTTGCGTAATAGAACTGTATGTGATACTTATCACGCATGATTCTTAAATATAACCGTCTGGGATATGCTTGCTTATTGCAGACGGTCCTAGAATAGAATCGCTCTGTGATATCCTTACGACCAATTAGTGGTCGTGGCTTTCTTATCACACACGGTTCTTAAATATAATCGTCTGTGATATGCTCGCTTATCGCAGACAGTCATGGAATAGAACCGTCTATGATATGCTGACGACCAGGCAGTGGTCGTAGCTTTCTTATCATATCACATACAGTTCTTAAATATAATCATCTGTGGTATGGACGCTTATCACAGACGGTCCTAGAATAGAACCGCCTATGATATGCCTATGACCGGGGGTGGTTGACCATAGTAAAGCCTACGACCATACTTATCATAAACGGTTCTAGAATAGAATCATCTGTAATATGACCTGGAATAGAAACGTTTGTGATATGATCGCTTATCACAGACGGTTCTTTAATATAACCGTATGTGATATATAATACCACACACAGTTCTCTTAGAGAACCATCTGTGATATACATTCATAAATAGGGGGCCCCGCAAGGGTTTGCGTCTCTTATTTCACACTCTCCGGGTTTACGTTCTTACTCCTCACAACACACTCTCTGGTCCCCCGACCTCCTCCCCGCGCCGACGTCATCCCTCTGCGACCCCCAACCTCCTTCCCGCACCGGCGTCATCCCTCTGCGACCTCGACGACGGCACCCCTGACCTCGACGACGCCTCGCTCCCCCAACCTCGACTCCCTCTTCATCCATGCCTCCCGTCAAGGTATGATCACCGCTTTGGATTGTGCTAGTAGAAGTTTTAAATTGTGCTATTTTGATTTACTCTAACTAGCACTGTGAGATATTGCTTTGTTAATCTTGCGACATAGCAAGTAAACGAGATGGCGTCTGCACCGTCTTCCTCGTCATCATTGACGTCGCCGAATGCATCTAGATCTCCGAGGAAAGTGGTACCCACGCGACATGCCAAAGGAATATCGAAAATGCATGTGGCCCAAATGACCATCACGGCCGTCAGTCCCTCTGGAGTCCCTCTACTTCCCCAGAAAGCAGCGGCAGCATTCCGGACCACCTGTGGTATACTTGCAAGGGAGCGTGTCCCCATCACCACACAGAAATGGAAGGATGTGACAGACGTAGAGAAAGCGCAGCTGTGGACTGAAATTACAACGTCGTTCGAGATCCCACCAGAATTCTCCAACTCGTGCGACGAAAGGCTTTCCTCGCGATGGCGCACGCTTGGAAGACCTTCAAGAGCAAGCTTGTCACGGAGTACATGAACAAGGATCGGATGCCCTACACGAAGTATAATTTCGTGTCGTCGGATACATGGGATGCCTTTGTGCGGATGAAAACGACGGACGAATTTCAGCAGCAAAGTGCGGCGCACAAGGCTACCCAGGCACAAAACATTCACCCCTATAGACTCGACACCGCTGGGTACGCGGGTAAAATCCCGAGATGGATGAGTGAGGACAATGTGGCAATCCAGTCGGAGGTCTCCCCGCCATATGCCGATATCACAGACGAGCGCTCTCGAAACTGGTTAAGAGCGGGGACCTCACCACGTTGTCGGGCGCCATCTCTTTCACAAACCCGACAGATGAGGGAGTGTGCCAATGCATGATAATATATGTCGGACTACCTAGTTTTTAATAAGTTTATAACTTTGTAGGGTCTAAAATAATATGATGGTTTCTTGCAGCAAATATTGAGTACTCAATCTTCCCCAGGCTCCTTCGAAGAAGTCAGGGAGAAGGATATACTATCCACGGTCCTGGGAAACAAGGAGCACCCGGGTCGCACGCGGGCCTTAGGGCTTACGTACCTTGGAAACATGGATTCCCACGCTACTCTGAGGTGTATAGGAGTCAGAAGAGATCCAAGACCGAGCGCGATGAACTGTGGAAAGCGGAGTTTAAAGAATATATTATTGCACAATTTCAAGTACATATAACAATATTACATGAGCAAATGAATCAAATCCTCAACCGGTGCAAGATACCCCCATGATTTTGGGAGCCAGTCCCCCTCAACATCGGAGTAGCGTCGCGTCCACATCTGCACTTCTTGAACTTGTCAACATCCAATTACTTATCGATCTCATCCAGGTAATGTACATCTCTAGGATGCTCCAAAGATAGACCTGTATGACGCCTTAACTAATTGTGTATCGTTTTGTAGGTGCCCACGCCTTGCAGGCTCCAAGTGTGGCTGGTTAGGTCCATTCCTGTTGAGGCTGGGCGGGAGGTGGTGTTTCCATGCCATGAAGAGATAGTGGTGCACGGTGCCCAGCTGGCGCATAGTTACATCAAGGTCTAGGTGGACATGGTACATGATAATTTGATGACCATCCCGCTAGAGAAGCGCCCAAACAAAGACATCATAACACTAGGGGATGCCTTGCACACTTTTGTCTAGTGACCCAAGAGGACATCGCCCTGGACCCTACAGTGTTGCGATCTCCACACGGCTATACCTTGATGACTCCACCTCAACCCCTGCTTTAGAAGACCTATGTATCCCCTACCATGGAGACAGCGCCGAAGAAACAAGAAAAGTGTGTCGAGACGTCTTCCAGGAAGATAACTAGCACGCAAGGCGCTAAGGCAAAATCAAAGAAGATTAAAGTGTCTCACAAGCCAGTGACGTTCTCCCTCGGAATGTCGTTGGTCTACGACACAACATTACGCCGCATTGGTTTGGCTTGCCAGACTTTGCATGCCTGGTACATGCAGCAGACCAACGAGGCGAGGGAAGACCGGCCTACTAGATTTACTGTTAGCTACAATGAGAACCACTTCCACCACAAGTCAGGCTATTTTGTCGTGTGCTTCAAGACTTATTTGATCTATTCAACCTCGACGCCCTCGACACTTCACTTCTACAATACTGGACACTATAAGTGTGTACAGTCAAGTTCTACATTTACATAATACCGATAAATGTCATGACTCATTGCTTATGTATAGATACATGATGCAACAAGCCCGGCGATGGCGACAACCGGTGTGTTTCCTCGACTCATATTCGATCTCAAAGTAATGCATCCGCGAAGATGCAAACTACGTCGAGAAGTACATAACGAAGGGATTGCATACTCACCGCGACAAGGACTACATACTGGTGCCCTACAACCTGGGGTAAGTGCTTCACTACTTGCTATACAAATTTTATTTGTTCTTTATACACAACACGAACTTAGGTTTAATGAATAAAGAAAAATATATGAGTAGGTGGCACTAGGTCCTTTTAGTCATTGTACCAAAGTGCAATAAGGTAATATACCTTGATTCCCTAGTCAATAACAACCACGACTTCACCTCTGTGCAAAAAGTACTCGAACGGTATGCTCATTTGTAACATCCCAAATCGGGTTTGTGTTTCAAATGTAATAAAAATGAGGAGAAATTAAAACTTTTTCTCTGATCTTGATTTTTGTAATCAGTTCCATAATTTTTGTAAAGGAATTATGTGAAATCAAAAATCAAATTGCCATTTGGACACCAACACAAATCTCCTTCATGAAAATCTTGTGCCCAACCTTTGGAAATAATTTTCTTTGAACCTAGGAGTGATGTTTAACACCTCAGAATTATTTCATAATTTTCAGAAATTATTTGATAATTTTTGAGGCAAGTCAAACATTAGTCAAACTCCTAAATTAGCCTTCTTGAATTTTTAGAGAAAAATGCAGTGCATAAAAGTCTCTGAAAATTTTATATAAGGTTCATCATCCTGTTAGCAATCTCCATTTAAAATTTCATAATTTTTGGGGTTTGTTTGCTACCCCAAATAATTCCTCCAAAAATCAGCTATTCAAATTCAAACCCTAACCGGTTTTCACTTTTCCTCGGGTTGGATCGGACTCGGGCTCGAGCCACTTGATTTGGTCCAACCAACTAACCGCACCGGCTCGGTCGTTCGGGCGCGAGTGTTGTGAGTCGTTGGATCGACATCGAACGACTCACGATCGCGTGAGCGTTCGGACCATCCGCAGCGCCGATCCATTTGAGCCGTTGGATTCTAAATCAACGCCCGATCGCGTGAGCGTTCGGACCGTCCGAGCGCCTCGCAACGTGAACCATAGGATCTAAATCAACGGTCCGAGATTAAGTGGCGTTCGGATCGTTATTATCACCCGTTCGATTTGAACCATCCGATTTCAATCCGACGGTGGATGAGTCATCTCCTTCCTCGAGTGCGGCGGCGTCGAGTCAAGCAATGGCGTGAGCAGAGGAGAAGCGCAGTGTGGAGTCACCTCCGTGGTCGCCTTTAAACGGCTCTCTCGGCGCATTAAATGCCGTCGTGCTCCTCCTCGGGCGTCCCTTGTTCAATCGCTCCGTCGCTCTCAAAGGCTCTCATGGCGAGTTTGACCCGAGAGGGTATTGCCGTTGCCCAACGCCATTTCCGCTTTATAAGCTCCTTTGGTCCTTCCATTGAAGCCTTTCAAACCCCTCGCAAGCTCCAAAGACCTCTCTTGGGTTTGCTTGAGCTCAAAAGTTTGAAACCTTCATTCGCCATTCTTAGAGCTTCAAGCTCTTGGTGAAGCGGTACCACTGGGTTTCATTTCTTTCGCCTTGCTCCTCAGATTCCCCTCACC
This sequence comes from Hsuehochloa calcarea, assembly GCA_036346395.1. Classification (NCBI taxonomy): domain Eukaryota; kingdom Viridiplantae; phylum Streptophyta; class Magnoliopsida; order Poales; family Poaceae; genus Hsuehochloa; species Hsuehochloa calcarea. The sequence continues at coordinate 56,827,524 of CM070596.1, forward strand.
TCGGTGATCATTAACCCTCACTCAATTTGGGTTTTGGCGCAGAGAGCGGCTTGATTTTGGATTTTCCCTTTTCGCCGGAAGCCCTATTTTTCTTCATCTGAGCACTCAATCCTCTCAGATTTCTTCGTGCTCGGGTAACCCCTCTTAGTCCCTAGTTGCTTGGCACCGCTTGTTTGGACCGCAGCAGAGCTCATTTGCCGTTTTCGTTTTTGACCGTTTTCGGTCATCTCGTAAATCTCGGCTTGCGGCGTTCTAGAACGCCGCGGTGAAGTTGTTGGTTCCTTTGGGTGCGCGAGTTTGTTAGCAACCCATTTTGGGCCTTTGCTCGCACCGCCGTGGCGAGCCGCCGGCGGCGAGCCGTTCTTTCCGGCCATTTTGTCGGACGAAACAGGCGAACGTTTGGCGTAGGTCATTGTGGACCGTTGGATCCAAGATCAACGGTCCCGATTTGAGCGAACGTTCGGACCGTCCAAAGGTTCGATCCGTGTGGACCGTTGGATCCAAGATCAGCGGCGGTCGGAATGAGCGTTCGGACGCCCAACGTCCCGATCACGTGAACCGTTGGATCCGATCCAACGGTGGCGTTTAGGGTTTGTAAATCCCGTGTGCGCGCGTTAGCGCTGGGGCGCGAACCGTCGGATCAAGATCGGCGCCTCGTTCGACACGCCTTTTCAAAATTCGACTTTCGAAAAGGATTTAGTTATCAACTGAAAAAGGGGATAACTTGTAAAATGCATAACTAATTCATTTCAAATCCTTTTCGGTTGATTCAAATTTTGTTGGTTATGTTTTTAACTCATCTTTAAGTTAAAAATGTTTCCAACCCCAGTATAGCTCCAGAAAATTTTGCTAATGAATAGTCGCATTTTTGATTTATAAAAGCTGAGCCAAATGGTTTTGGTCATATCTTTGGCATTAAGAATCCAAATCAATTGGTTCTTGTTGCTAAATTCATTATAAATCAAGACCTTGCTACTGTAAAAATTTTAGAATTTTTGGAGGAGTTTCTTGTTGGGTCTTTGTATTTTATTCGTTCTTATCGGTTGCTTTTGCTTTCGTTAGGATCCAAGAGCACGTTCATAATATTGTTGATCCTCAAGAACACCTTGACCCACAAAGCGGGCAAGATGTTTGATCATAAATGTCCCATTATTTTCCAAGTCTAATATCTTGTTTACAAATTATATGTATGCATTGCTTTTGTGTCCAATTATTTTTGCCCTGTTTAGAGGTAGCTATTCCTAATGCATTGTTGCCATTAAAATGTTATCCCCTGCCACAACCATAAGTTATTATCATCGCTGGTGAATTAGAGCCCGGTGATTTAATTATGTTCTTTTACTGTTTTTGCGATGTCATGCTTAGCTACCGGTAGAATTGGGCGGTTATCGACTTAGTCGATGACCTTGATCACACAAATCATTTTGTTTATTTTTGGTTCAGCACCTTATGATTTTGTTTTGTAAAACCGAAAATGAAACAAAATGATTTGACTTGGGCACAATGGCATGTTGGTGTGATTGTTGGGTGTGACAAGGAAAGGTGCCCAGGTCCCTAAGGACCGAAAATGTTGCTTGCGCCATTGATCCAAGTACTTTTGCGTACTAACCACATGAGGGTTATATGGGACCCCTCTTGACTTAGTACTTTGGCGTGGGTTATCTCCGAGTCGCAGGAGGGGTTGTGTGTGTTGTGTGAAACATGATATGTGTTCTCGGTGTTCTTGTGTTGGGTGTGCGGTGGTGGAGATTCCTGTAGGCTCTCCACCTCGAGGCGTCGTAGTTGTCCAAGGCTTTACCCGAAGGGTAGTTGACCGAGGCTTTACGATGACTCAGACACAACGTATGGGTTTCTATCCATACAGGCGGCTCGTGAATAATTCACAATATTGGAAATGTCTCGTAGGACTTAGCCGTCTTGGCATACCTAAGGAAGTGTGCTTAATAGCTTGGCAAAAGGCGGTCGACATGTGGGTAAGTTGGTACACCTGCAGGATAAAACTATTCGAATAGCCTCGTCCTAGGTTATGGACACGCTTGGTGATTTCCCGCAAGATCTAGACTTCAACAACTGTTTTTGTTTTTAAAATTAAAACTTGACATGGTTGGCATGAATGGGTAATTCATGCTATTGTGGTGGCTATTGGGTTAGCCACTTCGGGATTGCTTTCTTGTTGTTGATACTTGATTACTCTTGCTTTTATCAAATAAAATCTGATTGCAAAATTGCCTTTGATCTATTACATTATTGCAAATAAAACTTGCTTTATGCTTAAAAATTTGAGTCCTAGCCTGCTCCACTTAAATAAGCTTGCATGTAGTTATTGTTTAGATCTGTTATCATTCTTATATATCTTGCAGTACATTCAAAGTACTCACCCGACTTTTCTTTGAAATTTGCTTTTGTTCTGAGAGGAAGAAGGTGAGCCCCAAGGGCCTCACTTTTGTGAGTTGTCTTGGTGGATTCGACGACTAGCTTGGCGGTCCGGTCGGTTGCCTTGTGGGTTAAAGGCACACTGATTGGCTCTTTGTTGTAGCCATCTTATGGCACTTTTGCTTCCGCTGTTTAATTATTGTTGTCTCTTTTATTGTTGGTCAGTTGGCCTCTCTTTTGTAATAACTATCCTTTATTAATGTCATTCCTGTTCTGTTTTGCTTCGGTTCTATGTGAATGAATGGAATTGATGCATGAACTTTGTAAGGAGGTGTGTATACTGCATTTCTGGGAAGTATACATGTCTCGAGTCTCGGATTATCTGTTTTGTGATGCTAGGGCCAAGCGGTTGGTTAAGCATTACAAGCCGGATAAACCGGGGTCTCACAAAGGTTTGGTATCAGAGCCATACTGACCGTAGTAACCCAAGTTGGTCGTCTTTAGGATATTTTGAAAAACTTAATTTCAAAGTATCAAATGATTTTGAAAGCTTAAGTAAGTTCTCAGATTTTATTCCTTACCTATCTTAGCTTTCTTCATCTCATCTCACTCTAATTTGAGTTTTGAAAATTGTTTACCTCTTCTTCCTTCAAAGATAGTGTTATCGATTAAATGAGTTTTGGGAACCACTGAGTTTGGCAAATTGAAGCGCTTAGGGTTTTGAAGTTTCTGGACTGAAGATTTCGGCTAGAGGCTTGGATGCGGAATGACAAAGACGCCTCAATTTCGCAGACGAAGAAGCTCAATGGTTTCTGATCGAACCACTGGGCTTGGCAAATTGAAGTGTGCCAGATTTTGAAGTTTCTAGAATGGAAGACTTCGGCTGGAGCTTGGATGCAGAATCGCTACAGCAACCTCAATTTCCGGACAGCAAGCTCAAAGGTTCCAAATGGGGTAGAAAGTGAGAGGTTAATCAATTAAAACTTGAGGGAATAGAAGGGTAAGATGTGATACTAGTTAGCTATGTATCTAACACTATTTTCGTTGATTGAACCTTGCTCTTTAGGGGTAATAGATCTTACCTACTATTCTGATTTTTATCTTCTCAATCAATTACTCGTTCATTCAATACGGGTTAGTTGCATTGAGAAGTTGAGCTTTGGTGCTATGATTCATTGCGGTTTTTGGAGTCTTTTTATAAGCCTGTTTAAGTTTATACACATATTGTTTTGGCTTTCGGTTAGGGTGATATTCCATTCCCCTAGTCGTTCGCTTTTCGCTTTCTTTCGGCCTTGAATCTTTGAGTCTAGTTTTAACCAAAGTTTCTGTAATAGATGGCGGGACTTTCGTAGCGGCCAAGGCGATCACCGGGTCGACGAGGATCTCCCTCCTCCTCAGACCATGGCCGAGGTCCTTCTTGATTGAGCGCAACGTGCGAGAGGGCGGGAGGGTTCTTACGACGCGTCGCGCAACAACACTTCCGCCCTTGCCGGTGCTTCAGGATCCGGGCAAGGAGTGGTCATCGGCGCGTGGGGACTTGCGGAGTTTCTTCGCACTCCACCCCACGTTCTCCAGTCCGAGGACCGCTTGACGCAGACGATCGCTTCGCCGTCGGTGGAGCGGAAGCTTCGATAGCGCAGATGCGAGAGCACGAGAAGGCGCTGCTTGCATCGCACCACCGGAGGGTGCGGCTCTGTCTTGGTGGGAGAGCTTTCGCCATGCGACTGACGGTCACACCGTCACTTGGGAGGAGTTCCAGATTGCCTTCCGCCGCTCTCATATTCCTTCCTACTGATGAAGCTAAAGAAGAAGGAATTCTTGTCGCCGAGCAAGGCGTCATTCGATCCGGAGTATCTTTACGAGTTCAACCATTTGGCTCGTTATGCTCAAGGAGGTGGCCACCGATGAGGCCAAGCAAGAGAAGTTCAAGGATGGTTTGTCAGAGAGGCTGCAGGACAAGCTATCTATCGTCGACTTCCTGACTTTCGGGCCTTGGTGGACAAGGCCATCGTCGCCGAAAGACTCGGTAGGCGCTTGGATTCCATAGCGCAAGTGGAGGCCCGAGGTCATCTAGGGCCGGCTATCCTCGCTTGATCCGTCTCGAAAGTCGCGTCGTGACCAGACACCCGGCCCGTCGGACTGTTCTTCGCCCTTCGCAGCCGTGCCCGATCCACGCACTGCAAGTCGGCAGGTGGTCCCCGCAACCCGGCCGCCGGGTCACTGCCGCTGCGGCGAAGGGCATTATGCGAACCAATGCCCTAAGAAGACGAGGCGCCCCTCGTCCTAATGGAGGACGCGCGGGAGGTGGTTCTTCTCAGACTGAAGATAGTCCCTACTACCCAAGGCGTGGGTAGTGGTCGCGTCAACCTCATCTCCGCAGAGGAGGCACAGGAGGCACCGACGTTGTCTTTGGTACGCTTTCTGTAACTCTCATTCTCTCTTCGCTTTGTTTGATTCAGAGCATCTCACTCTTTTGTTTACGAGTCTTTTCTTTGCTGTTAGTGAGCTCCCTTTACTCCTTTGTTGGTCCCATTGCTTATTCGCTCTCCGGTTCGGAGATGAGGGTGAATCTGAGTGTAGGGATGTCCCAATTGAGATCGAGGAGTAAGATTCCTTGCGAATCTTATCCTCCTCCATTCGACAAGTTTAGATGTAATTCTTGGTATGGATTGGTTGTCTCAAAGATAAGGGACAAATCGATTGCGCCAGAAGTGTGTCTCTATCTAGCCTTTCGTGGCGGGTTAAGCTTTCGCCAGAAGTCGCTAGGTCCGCATCTTTTCGCGCTTGAAGCGAAGCCGCTCTAGATATTAGTGAAGTCCCCACGATTCGTGACTTCATTGATGTCTTTCTGAAGATCTTCGAGGATGCCACCATTCGAGACCTCGAGTTTGTCATTGAGTTGGTTCCGTGCGCCCGATTTCAAAGAGGCATTATCGGATGCCACCGAGCGAGTTGGTGGAGTTGAAGAAGCAATTGAATGAGTGCAAGAGAAAGGATTCATTCGCCTAGCTCATCTCCGTGGGGTTGTCCAAAATCTTCGTAAAGAAGAAGGACAATACTTTGCGCATGTGCGTTGATTATCGTCCGCTTAATGAAGTAACGTAAAGAACAAGTATCCATTGCCCGCATCGATGATCTCTTTGATCGATTAATCTGAGCTCGAGTATTCTCCAAGATTGATTTGAGAATGGGATATCATCAAGTTCGGATCGACCCGAGGATATTCCAAAGGCGGCTTTCTCTACTCGCTACGGCTTGTATGAATACACCGTCATGTCATTTGGCTTAACCAATGCTCCGCCTTGTTCATGAACCTCATGAATTCGGTATTCATGGAGTATTTGGATAAGTTTGTCGTGGTCTTCATCGATGATATTCTCATCTATTCCAAGGACGATGAGGAACACGATGAGCATCTAAGGCTTGTGTTAGGCAAGCCGTGAGCACCAAATTGTATGCGAAGTTCGACAAGTCGCGATTCCTTAAAGGAAGTGGCCTTCTTGGGCCATATTCTTTCAGCGGGGCGTGCCGTTGATCCTAGTAAGGTCGCGATGTTCTTTCATGGGTTCACCTACTTGATGGCAAAGTGCGGAGTTTTCTCGGTTTAGCGGGATATTATCGCCGTTTCATCGAGAACTTCTCCAAGATCGCGAAGCCGATGACGGAGTTGCTCAAGAAGGACAAGAAGTTCTTGTGGTCCGATGCTTGTGAGGAAAGCTTCCAAGTACTCAAGAAGCGTTTGACCACCGCTCCCGTCCTTGTTCTTCCCGATATTCATCGAAGCTTCGATATCTTTTGCGATGCTTCTCGTCGAGGACTCGGTTGTGTCCTTATGCAAGAAGGCAAGGTAGTGGCCTATGCATCAAGGCAATTGAGACCTCATGAACTCAACTACCCTACCCATGACTTGGAATTGGCTGCTGTGATTCATGCACTTAAGATTTGGCGACATTACCTAATCGGTAATCGTTGTGAAGTGTATTCGGATCACAAAAGCCTAAAGTATTTGTTCACCCAACCAGATCTGAACCTCAGGCAAAAGAGATGGTTGGAGTTGGTCAAAGATTATGACATGGGTATTCACTACCATCCGGGCAAGGCTAATGTCGTTGCCGATGCGCTCAGTCGCAGAGCGCATTGCAATGCCTTGTTGCTCCAGGGATGTCAACCCACCCTTCTGGAGGAATTTCAGCGTCTCAACTTAGGTTTGGTTGAGCGTGGTTCCCTCGCTGCCTTGGTTGTGCAACCAACCTTGGTAGATCGGATTAAGGTCGCTCAGCAATCGGATGCTGGAATAAGCCGCATCAAGGAAAATGTCAAGAACGGAACAGCCAAATGCTTCTCTGAGGATGAGCATGGTGTTGTAAGGTTCGGGCAACGCCTTGTGGTTCCAAAGAACATGGAACTGCGGGATTTGATTCTCCGCGAAGCCCATGATTCGCCTTTGTCCATCCATCCCGGGGCCACAAAAATGTATCAAGATCTCCGTCAGAGATTTTGGTGGACCCGAATGAAGAGGGAGGTTGCGAAGTTCGTTCTTGAGTGCGGCGTGTGTCGTCGTGTCAAGGCCGAGCATCGGCGTCAAAGCAGCTTGCTTCAACCTTTGCCTATTCAGTGGAAGTGGGATTCGATCGGGATGGACTTTATCACCGTGCCCGCCACGTCACAAAAGGGGAATGATGCTATCGGGTAATTATTGATCGATTAACCAAAGTGGCACATTTTCTTCGATTAAGACCAAGCTTCGTGCCGATCGTCTAGCCGAGCTCTACATCTCGAGATTGTGAGCTTGCATGGTGTACCAAAGACGATCATTTCGACCGTGGTTCACTATTTACCTCCGGTTACGGAATGGTGCGCAAGAAGCTATGGGCACTCGTCTTTCTTCGATTGACATATCATCCTCAAACGATGGCGGACCGAAAGAGTCAACCAAGTGTTGGAAGACATGCTCGTGCTTGTGTTCTCTCCTATGGAAAGAATTGGGAGAAATGCTTGCCATTTGCCGAAGTTTTCCTACAACAACGACTTTCGAGGCCGGTCTCGGCATATCACCTTCGAGGCCTTATACGGGAGAAAGTGCGAGAACCCGTTGAATTGGTGCGAGGCCGCGAAAGACCATTCTTTGGCGGACTCGATCAATGAGGCCGAGAGTCAAGTCCAACTTATTCGTGATAGTTTGCGCACAGCTCAATCCAGGCAAAAGAGCTATGCGGATCGCCGTCGTCGTGAATTGAGTTTTGAGCCTGATGACTTTGTGTATCTCAAAGTCTCTCCTTTGAAGGGTCATCAGCGTTTCGGTGTCAAGGGCAAGTTAGCTCCTCGATATGTCGGTCCTTACCGTGTTATCGAGAAGAAAGGGGCTGTTGCCTATAAGTTGGAATTGCCAGCTGCACTTGAAGGGGTACATGATGTTTTCCATGTGTCCCAATTAAAGAAGTGCCTCCGTGTTCCAACAGAAGCTCAGTTGGAAACTCTCGATGTCCAAGAAGATTTGACCTATCGCGAGCATCTGTTCGCATACTCGATGAGGCTGAACGAAGAACGAGGAATAAAACCGTCAGATTCCTCAAAGTTCAGTGGTCGAACCATTCCGAGGATGAGGCTACTTGGGAAAGGGAAGATCGTCTCCGGGCAGACTATCCATCTTTCTTTGCCGAGTGAGCCAAATCTCGGGACGAGATTTTTGTAAGGGGGGGAGGTTTTGTAACATCCCAAATCGGGTTTGTGTTTCAAATGTAATAAAAATGAGGAGAAATTAAAACTTTTTCTCTGATCTTGATTTTTGTAATCAGTTCCATAATTTTTGTAAAGGAATTATGTGAAATCAAAAATCAAATTGCCATTTGGACACCAACACAAATCTCCTTCATGAAAATCTTGTGCCCAACCTTTGGAAATAATTTTCTTTGAACCTAGGAGTGATGTTTAACACCTCAGAATTATTTCATAATTTTCAGAAATTATTTGATAATTTTTGAGGCAAGTCAAACATTAGTCAAACTCCTAAATTAGCCTTCTTGAATTTTTAGAGAAAAATGCAGTGCATAAAAGTCTCTGAAAATTTTATATAAGGTTCATCATCCTGTTAGCAATCTCCATTTAAAATTTCATAATTTTTGGGGTTTGTTTGCTACCCCAAATAATTCCTCCAAAAATCAGCTATTCAAATTCAAACCCTAACCGGTTTTCACTGTTCCTCGGGTTCGGATCAGACTCGGGCTCGAGCCACTTGATTTGGTCCAACCAACTAACTGCACCGCTCGGTCGTTCGGCGCGAGTGTTGTGAGTCGTTGGATCGAGATCGAACGGCTCACGATCGCGTGAGCGTTCGGACCATCCGAACGCAGCCGATCCATTTGAGCCGTTGGATTCTAAATCAACGGCCCACGATCGCGTGAACGTTCGGACCGTCCGAACGCCTCGCGCAACGTGAACCATAGGATCTAAATCAACGGTCGAGATTAAGTGGCGTTCGGATCGTTATTATCACCCGTTCGATTTGAACCATCCGATTTCAATCCGACGGTGGATGAGTCATCTCCTTCCTCCGAAAGCGCGTCGAAGTCAAGCAATGGCGTGGCGGAGGAGAAGCGCGCAGTGTGGAGTCACCTCCGTGGTCGCCTTTAAACGGCTCTCTGAGCGCATTAAATGCCGTCGTGCTCCTCCTCGACGTCCCTTGTTCAATCGCTCCGTCACTCTCAAAGGCTCTCATGGCAGGTTTGACCCGAGAGGGGTATTGCCGTTGCCCACTGCCATTTCCCGCTTTATAAGCTCCTTTGGTCCTTCCATTGAAGCCTTTCAAACCCCTCGCAAGCTCCAACAACCTCTCTTGGGTTTGCTTGAGCTCAAAAGTTTGAAACCTTCATTGCGCCATTGCCGAGCTTCAAGCTCTTGGTGAAGCGGTACCACAGGTTTCATTTCTTTGATCTTGCTCCCTCCGATTCCCCTCACCTCGGTGATCATTAACCCTCACTCAATTTGGGTTTTGGCGCGAGGCAGCTTGATTTTGGATTTTCCCCTTTTCGGCCGGAAGCCCTATTTTTCTTCATCGGAGCAGCTCCAGTCCTCTCTGTACTTTCTTCGTGCTCAGGTAACCCCTCTTTAGTCCCTAGTTGCTTGGCACCCGCTTGTTTGGACCGCGTGAGCTCATTTGCCGTTTCGTTTTGACCGTTTTGGTCATCTCTGCTGCTCTCCGGCTTGCGGCGTTCTAAACGCCGCAATGAAATGTTGGTTCCTTTGGGTGCGCGAGTTTGTTAGCAACCCATTTTGGGCCTTTGCTCGCACCGCCGTGGCGTGCCGCCGTGGCGAGCCGTTCTTTCCCGGCCATTTTGTCGGACGAGAACAGGGCGAACGTTTGAGCGTAGGTCATTGTGGACCGTTGGATCCAAGATCAACGGTCCCGATTTGAGCGAACGTTCGGACCGTCCGAAAGGTTCGATCCGTGTGGACCGTTGGATCCAAGATCAGCAGTGCGGTCGGAATGAACGCGTTCGGACCGCCCGAACGTCCCGATCCGACGTGAACCGTTGGATCCGGATCCAACGGTGGCGTTTAGGGTTTGTAAATCCCGTGTGCGCTGCGTTAAGCGCTGGGGCGCGAACCGTCGGATCAAGATCGGCGCCCTCGTTCGCCACGTCTTTTCAAAATTCTGACTTTCCCGAAAGGATTTAGTTATCAACTGAAAAAGGGGATAACTTGTAAAATGCATAACTAATTCATTTCAAATCCTTTTCGGTTGATTCAAATTTTGTTGGTTATGTTTTTAACTCATCTTTAAGTTAAAAATGTTTCCAACCCCAGTATAGCTCCAGAAAATTTTGCTAATGAATAGTCGCATTTTTGATTTATAAAAGCTGAGCCAAATGGTTTTGGTCATATCTTTGGCATTAAGAATCCAAATCAATTGGTTCTTGTTGCTAAATTCATTATAAATCAAGACCTTGCTACTGTAAAAATTTTAGAATTTTTGGAGGAGTTTATTGTTGGGTCTTTGTATTTTATTCGTTCTTATCGGTTGCTTTTGCTTTCGTTAGGATCCGAAGAGCACGTTCATAATATTGTTGATCCTCAAGCAACACCTTGACCCACAAAGCGGTGCAAGATGTTTGATCATAAATGTCCCATTATTTTCCAAGTCTAATATCTTGTTTACAAATTATATGTATGCATTGCTTTTGTGTCCAATTATTTTTGCCTGTTTAGAGGTAGCTATTCCTAATGCATTGTTGCCATTAAAATGTTATCCTATACAACCATAAGTTATTATCATCATTTGGTGAATTAGAGCCCGTGATTTAATTATGTTCTTTTACTGTTTTTGCGATGTCATGCTTAGCTACCGGTAGAATTGGGCGGTTATCGACTTAGTCGATGACCTTGATCACACAAATCATTTTGTTTATTTTTGGTTCAGCACCTTATGATTTTGTTTTGTAAAACCGAAAATGAAACAAAATGATTTGACTTGGGCACAATGGCATGTTGGTGTGATTGTTGGGTGTGACAAGGAAAGGTGCCCAGTCCCTAAGGACCGAAAATGTTGCTTGCGCCATTGATCCAAGTACTTTTGCGTACTAACCACATGAGGGTTATATGGGACCCTCTTGACTTAGTACTTTGGCGTGGGTTATCTCCGAGTCGCAGGAGGGGTTGTGTGTGTTGTGTGAAACATGATATGTGTTCTCGGTGTTCTTGTGTTGGGTGTGCGGTGGTGGAGATTCCGGTAGGCTCTCCACCTCGAGGAGCGTCGTAGTTGTCCAAGGCTTTACCCGAAGGGTAGTTGACCGAGGCTTTACGATGACTCGACACAACGTATGGGTTTCTATCCATACAGGCGCTCGTGAATAATTCACAATATTGGAAATGTCTCAGTAGGACTTAGCCGTGCTGGCATACCTAAGGAAGTGTGCTTAATAGCTTGGCAAAAGGCGGTCGACATGTGGGTAAGTTGGTACACCTGCGCAGGATAAAACTATTCGAATAGCCTCGTCCTAGGTTATGGACACGCTTGGTGATTTCCATAAGATCTAGACTTCAACAACTGTTTTTGTTTTAAAATTAAAACTTGACATGGTTGGCATGAATGGGTAATTCATGCTATTGTGGTGGCTATTGGGTTAGCCACTTCGGGACTGTTTCTTGTTGTTGATACTTGATTACTCTTGCTTTTATCAAATAAAATCTGATTGCAAAATTGCCTTTGATCTATTACATTATTGCAAATAAAACTTGCTTTATGCTTAAAATTTGAGTCCTAGCTGCTCCACTTAAATAAGCTTGCATGTAGTTATTGTTTAGATCTGTTATCATTCTTATATATCTTGCAGTACATTCAAAGTACTCACCCAGCTTTTTTTGAAATTTGCTTTTGTTCTGAGAGGAAGAAGGTGAGCCCCAAGGGCCTCACTTTTGTGAGTTGTCTTTGTGGATTCGACGACTAGCTTGGCGGTCCTGTCGGTTGCCTTGTGGGTTAAAGGCACACCGATTGGCTCTTTGTTGTAGCCATCTTATGGCACTTTTGCTTCATTGTTTAATTATTGTTGTCTCTTTTATTGTTGGTCAGTTGGCCTCTCTTTTGTAATAACTATCCTTTATTAATGTCATTCCTGTTCTGTTTTGCTTCGGTTCTATGTGAATGAATGGAATTGATGCATGAACTTTGTAAGGAGGTGTGTATACTGCATTTCTGGGAAGTATACATGTCTCGAGTCTCGGATTATCTGTTTTGTGATGCTAGGGCCAAGCGGTTGGTTAAGCATTACAAGCCGGATAAACCGGGGTCTCACATCATTTCCACCATACGTAACTCCATTGTAGTCTTCCTTCGTTTGAAATGTCTGAGGATAGCTTTTTGGAATCACGTAGGTCGTTTAGCGCCTATGTTGCCGAGGGAGAGACACACAATGAGCCAGGTGTCACACTGCAACACATAACACGATTTACAGTACCTTCTATAGCACAATAATCCTATATCATACTTCGTAACCTGGCCTCTCGAACTGACTATACCTATATCATATATCACACTTCTATTTTTGCAATACCACCAACAACTACGTCAAGGCAACGTATGTGCATTCTATGTTTGTCGTCATATGCTGAAAATCACGAGTGCTAAGACGAAGGATGCAGAGGTTTATCAGTCAATCTCTTAATAATTATTTTGTAATTATGAATTTAAACATATATGCTTACTACTTTACTCTTGCTAGCGTCAGGGCATGAAAATACTAGAAAGTATCTTCTATCTGGACTTGCTCGTGTAAGTTCGAGGATTGCTCTCCACCTTCATCAAGAGAAAGATCGTTAAAGAGAGTGGAGAGTTTTACGCCGGCGACTCTAATTTATTGTAATTCACTTTGAGTTGTAATCAAATCACTTTGTAATTAGATCATTAAAGTGACTTTGTAATTGATATTGAGTTTGTAAATCACTTTGAGTTGTTCTATATCAAATCAATTGTGATATATCTATTTTCTGCTTGCTTGTTTTCAGATGGTATGGCTAGCATTACCTGAGGCTAGCCGAAAAATTAAATTATATTTAGGTATAAAACGAAGTATCGCAAACGGTTTTATAGAATAAACCATCTGAGAATGATACTCACAGACGGCTACTACTAACAACCGTCTGTGATATGTATACAATCACAGATGGCTACTACTAACATTTGCCTGTAATATGTATCCAATCACAGACAACTACCATCTATGATATATCACAAATCACAGACGGCTACTATAAAAAAAACGTCTGTGATATCCTACATATCACAGACGGATTTTTGTTGAAATCGTCTGTGATAGTAGACCTTCACAGTGATATATGGGATATCACATACAGTTATTTGTTGAAACCGTCTGTGAAGGCCTACTATCATAGACGGTTTCTACCAAAAATCGTCTGTGTTGTGACTTTATACAGACGGCTCACAAACCGTCTGTGATAACCGTCTGTTATTGCAGACACGTAGATTCAAATGGTTCAAAAACTGTCTGTGATGACCCTTTCCTTAGTAGTGCATTCATATGATTCTAACAAGAATTGACATATTGAGTTATGTATCTATTTTGCAAATAGCAGTGAATTAAAGTGTAAGAAATTGACCGCTAGACTTCTCGGATATGATTTCTTTTTAAATTTACTGTCTGGTTAGATAAGAAAATTGAAGAATGTGTGTTAAGCACTAGACGTTAGTACCTAATCAACTTGTACAAATGTTTGTTTGTTCTTGTAGATTTCATTTTATCATGACTATCAGCATGTTCTGATCCAAAAGGTATCAAATTAACATGTCCATCTCAAGAAGTCCCAGTTGGCATGTGTCTTTATGAGCAACATGTACACCCTTATAATACTGTTATTCACTCATGTTTATATTAGGAAAAGTGCTATTTCTTAACTCATTTTTTGAATCACGGGTTTACATACATCGGCTGAGCTTACAATTTTAATTCACCACAACATCGCATATATGATTATTTTTATCCGCTGCAACGTAAGGGCATGTAACTCACAGGCACGTAACTAGTGTAGTATAGTGTAGCAGTAGCTATATGTGAACTGTGATGTTGGTTATTACTCCGTTCAGTCACTTAAGCAAATCACCCTACAATGCATGTAATCAAATCGTTCTAAATTAGACCAAATATATTATCTAAAATATATAATTTAGATATACAAAAATGATATAAGGAAATTTTTTGTGAAAAAATGTACTTTCATAACATTACACTCTTATAACTTTTTTCGAAAATATGATGATAAATTTAGTGATCAAATAGCATTTTGTTGACTTTGAAAGATTAAAAAAAACACTTTTTTTGGGACTGGAGTGAGTAGCTTACTACTTTGATACGGTGATGTTATCAGGAACAAGTTAACAAAAAAAATCCATCCAAAGAGCAAGCGTGTAAGCACAAAACAATGTATTAGTGCTAAAGAACATGTAAACACAAAACAGTGTACGTTCACACATCATAATCAGCCGGTCATCTCTCGCAAATAATAATAATAATAATCAGCCAGTCACAATGCTGCCCACACGAATACAACATCATCATCATCAGGATCACATACATCGTGGACATCCCACAAGTAAACCTGAAGTGGGAGCAGATAGAATCTTCTCCAAATCCTCTAAATTGCTGTCAACTTCTGTGTAATTGAACAAAATTATACTACTACTCGCTAACAAGACGTAATGAACCTGATTTTTTTTCTTTTCTTTTTCCTCCTCTGGTCACTGTGCAGAAATTGGAATAAACAGATGCTACTCCATAGCTCCAGTCCAGTATGCACAAAGAGGTTGGGGTTCATTTAGTATGGTTTGGTGTACCAGCAGCAGCAAAAGAGTAATGGAGGCACAGGGAGCCATCGCCCATAAATATGCTGCCTGCCGGCTGCCTCCATGTGAAAGCTCTGACCAAATGGAATTGAATTGATGCATCTTTCATATAGAGTATTCATAGACCATGGACTCAGATTCAGAATTCATTCAGACACAAAACAATCAAGACTCTTCTTTTAATCTCTGTGCGCACACACCCACACGCTCTCTCCTTCAGATCTCTCTCTCTCTCTCTCTCTCTCTCTCTCTCTTGACTCCAGCATTTAGTTCAATATACATATGACCTGTACCATACACATCACTAGGTCTACTCATTCTTAATTCCAGGAAATCAAAGGGAAAACTAGGATTACTTAGAATTTTGCAAATCAGAATCAGACAACTAGCTGTACAAACAATCAAGCAGCTCGTTACAGTCCCACAAAATGTTCGGCTGACAAGCAGTAGTAACCTATATGTCAACGGAGTGGTTTTGGAGTATGAAATCTTACAGACTCTCTCTTCTTCACAAATGGACAAAATGTAAATCCCCACAATAAAGAAAGAAAGCTAAAAAATAAGATAATAATTTGGATTGGGTGATAATAAGCGCGGGAAGAAAATATTAAAAAAAAGAAGAGGAAAAGATCATCGGAAGCGACCGCCGTCGGCGAGCTTCCGTGAGCGACAGCGTGTAATGGAGGCGGCGGAGGGGAGGATGTGGAGCGGCGACGGCCGGAGCTCGCAGGAGAAGGTGCCGGGGCCCGGCGGCTGGACGGGGCGGTGGCGGCGCCCGGGGCTGGGCCGCACGAGCGGGCTGAGGCAGACGGCGAAGCCAGACGGCATAGTGTTGGTTTGGCGGCGCCGGCACGGGATCCTCCGCATCGGGGAAGGAGACGGCCGCCACGGGGGATCCGCGGGCGAGCTGCTCTCCTCGCCGCTGCCGTGACTATCCCTCTCCGGCGAGAGCCCCCGGTTGCTGACCACGCGACAGGAGCGCCTAGGCGGCGGCGCCGGGGGCGATGCCTCGGCGGCCCGAACATGCTTCTTGCGGAGGCGCGGAATGATCCCGGCGAGCCAAGAACGGTTCTTTCGCTCCTTAGAGCCTCCCTTATCCTTGTCCTCCGATCTGTGGTGGTGGCCAAAGAGCGTGGCGAGCACGGAGAACTTGCCGGGTCGCCGCTTCTCGTACCCGATGTCGCCCTCCTCGAGCGCGTCGCTGCCGCCGTAGGCAGGCCCAACCTGCGGCGTCCTGAAGAACAGCAGGCTCGGGTGGTGCCTGAGAGCACCGCCCGACGAGTCCGACTTCCTGCGGGACACGTACGGCGACACCGACCTCGGGAACGCCGCGGCCGTCTCCGCTGCAGGAGAAGCCGGAGGCGGCGGCTGCGACGACGCGGCGGCGAGCGCGAGCAGGCGGTCGCGGAGGCACGTGGCGCAGACGCCGCCGCCGGCCTGGTAGGGGTGCCTCTTGCACCTCATGCCCATCTCATCTCCCCGCGCCCCTCGCCACCGCGGCGCGTTCCTTGGGCACGGCCATGAGGAGGCGGAGGCGGCTGCTAAATTCTAACGGCGCACACGCACCTGCCTTCCTTTGTCCTCTCCTTTCCTCGTGGGTTCGCTTAAATTTGGTTGGGTTTTTTATTAAAAAAAAGATTGGTTGGCCAAGGCGCTGCAGACGATGGGATTTTTTTTCGCTTGGGAAACCGCGGCCGCGGGCTTAAATAAGGTTCGGAGACGAGAAGGAAATGGAAGTGGAAGTGGAAGTGGAAGTAGAAGAAGGGTTGCGGACGGCACAGGGAGGTGGATGATGATAATTGATACCTGCAGGTGAGTGGGTAAATGGGTGACGAGCTTGACTGCGTTTTGGGAGATTGGTTTGGTTGTGGTTTGCGTTTGCTTTTCTATTGTAGTTGAGAGTAGATGGTAGGTTTGCATTGGCCCGGCTTGGATTGGGTCCCCGTTGCCTTTTTCCTCGGATGGTCCCGTTCCCGTTTTGCTTGCAGTGGCGGCTGGTGCACATTGTGTACAATGAGAGTCATGCACGTAGCGAGCAAATCCTTAAAGTTGTACTTTGGATTTGGGCCTATTTATCTTTTTTTGCGACAGTCTATTTTTTTTATTGTAATTAGTAGCCGTATTTGGCAATTAATTTCAAAAACTTATTTCAACTTATGTATATTTTTAAAATCTATAGCTTCTACCTTTAATTCAAAATCTCTCTTTGGGCTCAGCCCACTTTCTTCCTCCTTGAGCTGGCATATCCTTCCTCCTCGGCTCAGCCCACCTCCTCCTATCCCTTTCTCCAACCCATCCTCCCCCCTTTCGGGCCAGCCAGGCAAGCGCCTCCCCTTGCCCTTCTTCTCTCCTGGCCAACCTGTGTAAGCCAGAGCGCGCCCGCCGCTCAATCAGCGCCTACGCCGCGCACGCCCTGACACCCCTACCGCCACCTGCTCCCCCCAACCACCCTTGACTCCAGTGCCCATCACTGCCTGGTCGCGTCGCCCAACTCGCCTCGTCCCATCACCACCGTGCAGCGCCCGTGCGCCCACCTGCTCACCTGCGCCCAGCGCCCTGCCGCCGCACCTACCCCCCTTGACTCTGACACCCTCCTTCGCTCTGTCCCATCGTCAGCGCCTGCGCCCACCTACCTGTGGACTCCAACGCCACCACGTCCCATCTGTCGCCGCAACTCGCGGCGTGTGTTGCGCCATGCGCCACGCCGGCCTCGGCCGGTCTTGTCACTCGCAGGCGCCAACGTCGCCCCGTCGCCGCCCCGTCACCGCCCCACCTGCCCGCCTGCACAAGTCTTCGTCATGCCAGAGCGCACCTGCCCCGTCCTCCGACCAGAACTCCAACGACTGCATCGGGAACCTGTGCGCCTTCGAGTCTCCAACGGCTCTTCCTTCCCTACCCTTCGGCTACAAGAAGCCCTAAGCTCCATCTCGTTCCTCCCCTCTTCTCCCCTTCGTTCTGATAAGTGCCACCAGAGAAGAGCCCGAGCAGCCCCCCTTTCTTCTCCCAACTCCCCCACTCTCGCTTGTGTTGTTGTGGCTTGCCAAAGGCCCGAGCTCCGAGTTCAAGCCACTGTGCGCCCCTTTCGGTTCTCGCCACACCGATGCAACCCCCTCTTCTACCCGTGTCGATTCGTGCTCCATAGCTCCTTGAAGCAATCCCCTCACTCAATTTCAGTTTTGTGTCATAGGAGCCGCCGCATTTCCTCTTCTTCTTCAATCCCGGCAGACCCCTGCATCGCCTCTGACCACGAGATTCCCCACCGTCGTTCGTCGTTCACCGACCTCCTCCGGTCTCTCTCTTGATCTTGGTAAGCCCCTTACCCGTGCCCTGCTCTTCCTCATGCGCTTCCGACCACTTGTACTCGAAACCCCTTTCGACCACGTGTACTCGAAACCCCTTTCAACCACTTGTAGTCGAAACTTCTTCCGACCAGGTCTACAACCAGGTCCACCACCAGGTAGTCGCGTAGTCGAAACCCCTTTTTCGACCAGGTACTCGAAACGAATAGTACTCAAAATGGATAGTACTCGAAGCCATCAGTACTCGAAGCCAATAGTACTCAAAGTGAGCAGTACTCGAAGCCAACAGTATTCGAAGCAAACAGTACTCGAAACCAGCAGCACTCGAAACCAAAACTTTGGAAGCTCCGTTCTCCTCCGTTATAACTCTAATTCTAGTGATTTTTATTTCTAAATTTATCTAAATTCAAGACATTGCTAATGGCACTGGTCTTATTTAAATTAAAGTTCATTTGTTATTCCTTGAGTATTTATTTGTTTTCTTTACTTGTGGATTCTTTTTCCCGGTACGTTCGCCCGAATAGAGCTCGAAGAAGCAGGAGATCTCTATTTCGATTAAGCACAAGACTTTCAAGACTTTCTCCCCTTCACTCCAGGTGAATCAATTCTTTGATCATTTTGAACCTACATTTTACTCAAATTATATTCCTTTAAATTAGCAAAATCGCATGTGTTTAATTCTTTAAACAAATGTATGTTAAAATTTAAGATAGTTAAATACCCATTTGATGATTAATTATTTTATAGGTTGTACTAGGGATGGCAATTGTGATAATTACTAGTTATAGGTGTACTAGGGATGGCAATTGTGCCCGTGCAGTGTACCTAATGGAGGTGGGTATGGGCGTCTTTCTTTACCCACAGGTATAAAAACGGGCATAATAACTTACCCATCGGGTAAACGGACGCGGGCATGGGTAAGCTCCACCCGTACCCGCTTCGCCCGATTACCCATCATATACACTGACAGGTGGGACCGTAGACACCCTCACTGTATAAAAGATGAAACCCTAGACGTCCCAACTCCCACCTCCTGTCCGCCTCCACGCCCACTTCCAGCCGCCTCCCTCTCCCAGACTCCCGTCTCCCTCTCCGTCTCCCTCTCCGCCTCCGACTTCCCCTATTGCCCTCCCATCGCCCACCGGCCACCGGCCACCGGCCACCATGCCTCCCGTGATCCCGTCTCCCCTATCTTCATATCTCCTCCCGGCCAGACTCACGGCCACCACGCCGTCCGATCCCTGATGCCTTCTCGCTCCGCTCCCTTCCTCTCTCGCCTCCGCCTCCTGAGAAGCGTCGTCGTCCCCCCTTCCTCTGCGCTGCTGCGCTACAGCCATCCTCGCTTTGCTAGCCCCATCGCGCCGCCTGTGCCCCGCGTCTTTGCCCCGCGCCTCATGGCTGGTTCGCCTTCGCCGCCGGATTCGCATTGCTCAAAGATGGTCGCCACCGCCTCCTCCGCCAGCTCCGTCCATGACTTCACCGTCAAGGTTTGCTTCCCCCAGATTCCTTCATTACTTAATTCAAAGTTCATCCATGCAGTCCTGTATCAGTTTTGACTTGTGATTGTGAATTTTAGGGTTTTTCATTATTCTACTAATTTTAATCAAGCCGGCATATTTAATATCATGATTTGGGAGCATAAAATTGGAAACTCACTTGCATAGTTGCATGTCATATGTAACACCACCATTTGATCACCTTGCTCAGATCTTATTGTGATGAAGCTATCAATATGTGACATCCATCGGATTGATCATTGTAATCCCTATCACACTCTTTTACTGCTACACTTTAAACTAACACCCTGCCTTTCAATATATGCATGCTGGTATTTTGAGTTCCTTAAAATTGTCAAAACTATCCTATTTTGGTTCTGTGCCAAAAATGATATTTAATTTTGTTTTTGTATTGGTTGATTGATTGAAATTTCCAATGAGCCTTATTGGTGACACTAAAATTTCAGGGTTCATACATTGGGCCTATCTTTGTCAGGTGGCAGATGAACTTGTCGCTGAGTTTGCAGATCCCAATAATAGCATTGAATCACCAAATCCTGATAATCCCAATGCAGTTAAGAAATATGACTTCCCCTTTGCACCAATTACTTTTTAAATCGGATATTATGTGCTCATTGTATGTTAAAATGCAGCAACAATATGATCAGAAAAATATGCGAAGAAGGGTTTATGATGCGTTGAATGTTTTGATGTCTATGGACATTATATCTAACGATAAAATGGAAATACAGTGGAAGGGCTTGCCTCGGACCAGTATAAATGATATTGAAGAATTGCAGGTTTTCTCTTCTTTTCCCTCTGCTTATTGGCATATGATATAATTTTGGTAGTTTTATTCATCAGTTTGTTCTCTTTTACAGACTGAGCTCGTGGGACTGAAAGGAAGGATTGAAAAGAAAAGTGCTTATTTGCAGGAGCTACAAGACCAAGTAAGGATATGACCTCACCCGCTTTTCTGGGATATGTCAAATGAAATATATGAAATGATTCGTGTACTTGTTACAGCTAATAGGATAGTAGTATTCAAATACACCATCACTGTATGTTAAATGTGTCTATGTCTTGAGTGTATGTTATGTCTATGTCTATGTCTAGTTATAATCCTTTTATTAAGGAAATTCAATCCAACAATTGCCCTCCACTTATTATTTTTTAAGATGCAACGGTGGGCGTAGCCACACTGAATTCAATGTGTTCCTAAAAAATTCAATCCAACGGGAATTTTGCCTACAGGCGATGGGTATCCACAGGCGGCGGTGTATTGTTCGCGGGTAAACAGGTATGCCTGCAGGCGACAAGTACTCGCAGGCGACGGGCATGGGCGAGGTTCTTCGCCCGTCGTCCGTGGGGAGAAATCGGGGTCGTGGTATGGGTATGGGCGAGCACTACCCGCGCCCACCGCGCCCGATTGCCATTCCTAGGTTGTACTTAAGCAACATAAGTCTTGCTTAAGTACTAGGGTATTAAATGCCCTAATCATCATCTTTTAATTATGAAAGTGGTTTAAACAGTCATTATTGTTAAATGATTGGAATGTTGTGGTAATTTATTTTTGTTCCCCAAAAATCCTATTATATTGATGTTAACTCATCTGGGCGGATGGTATGGTGGTGGATACCATCGGAGCACGAGAGTGGTTTGTATGTGGTATGAATCGTCCTGATGGATTAAGTACTTAATCTGGTCATGACCTCCCATTGAACAACAAGTACAACTACAACTCTGGAAAGTACAACTTGGCTTAGTAAATTTGTTGGACCCTGAAAGTCATCTCACTAGTGGAGGGGTGAAGTAGTGCAAGCGTAGGCTTGAATGGGATACCGATGGTAAAATTTTCAGCTGCGTTAGACGTTGTGGAAAGCTGTGGTCCATCTGTGTTAGCATCTGTGGTGAATATCCCGCACAACTTATGGGGCCCATCGCAAGTGGGAGTGACCCATATGGGTAAGATGGTGGAAAGGGAGAGGCAATTTGAAAAGTTATTGTGACGATCGCTCAACTACATGACTAATGAATTATGTAGGGCAGTGAGTATGATTGTCTCTTATGGGTACAGTGTACAACTACTGTAAAGTCTAAACTGTTTAAATAGTCATGCCTATAGTCAAATGCGGATATGGAAGCTTAACTTGAGTTAGTTCTATTTATAAAACCTTGTGGGTGGGATGATTATAATATCGACTCACCTAGCATATGGTTTGAATTTTTCCTGGGCCGTCGTACCCAATGATGTTAATATATAGAGGTGACTCCAATCAAAATTTAAGCATAGGTGGAGGTAACATTCACCGTTATAAATATTGTACAATATCTCTTTAATAAAATGAGCTTGGTCAAATTGCTAAGTCATAGAGATTTCTAAATATTATAATTAAAAATATTAATTTTAGCAAATAAAAGAATTCAACTATGCTTGTTAAGCCTTGCATGTATTATTATTGCATTCTGTGTGTTGGCTTGCGAGCACGAAAATTGTGCTCATCTTCGCTCTTTCCTCTAAACCCTCACAAGCAGGAAATCAAGGAGATTATGCGTACTACGAGGACCAAGAAGGCAGAAGCTGGAGGGCCAAAAGATGATGAAGAGTTGTCTAGTTTGTTTAGTCTAGGTCCCGCCTCAGTCTGGCTGATTCCGTTGGTACTTGCGTGCATCCAATATTATCCAAGTTTTGGTTAATATTGGACGCACGCAGGTTTCCCCATTGCTTTGCTGTGGAGAGATGTGTTCTACTCCCCTTTTGGTTCCGCGGTCGCTTCCGCTACTTTTGTAATATAATCATTTGACATGTTGGCCTTTATTGTAAAACTTGACTCGACGCGGTCTATGTGACTCTGATATCTTGTAATATAATGAATGGTATGGTTTTTATCGTGTATGAAATGATTCAGTGATGTATCTGTGAGTGATATCTACTGATCCAGGAAATAGCATAGTTTTTTTACAGATAATTTAGATTTATGAAATCTGGGTATCTTATGTCTTGTAATATAATGAATGGTATGGTTTTTATCGTATATGAAATGATTCAGTGATGTATATGTGAGTGATATTTACTGATCCAGAAAATAGTATAATTTTTTTTACAAATAATTTAGATTTATGAAATCTATGTCTAATACTTTAGCTTCTCAACCACACACGGCTCTTCCTTTTAGAGAAGACAACGAGGACGCGTACCACGCACAGCTCACTCATGTCACACCTGTATGCTTGTGCACGTCCACTGCACACCGGGCCGATCTTTAGAATCGAACCACGGGCTAACAACTCTTGTTGACCACTACTAGCTCAATTATCGTTTCCTTCTCAATAAAATTGTTGTTTCACGGCTCTTTCTCTAGAACATGCACACCCTACTCGTGATGCCACGCGTGCGTGCGCGTGCGCGTCCACTGCACACGATATAAAATTTATGAAGACTTTAGTGCCTCACAGAGCGTGGGTATACGCTTTACGGCTTTGAACGCACCGATCCTGCCAAAGGCCACGGGCCATCCTTAACAGCCCACTACTCTTGTTGACCATTGCTAGCTCAATTGTTATTTCGTTCTAAAAAAATTATTGTTTCACGGCTCTTTCTCTAGAATTTACAAACTTAATATATCAGTTTGTTACATTTAATCAAAAGTAGATTGGCTAAGTTTAAAACTATAGACTGCCCAGACTTATCAAATCTCATCATTATAAGCCCCGTCTAGTGGTTTAAACTTCTCTGTGGAAAAGATCTTTAAGTTTAGAAGTTAGCCAAAAATGGGGAATTCAGTACGTGTCTCAATATAAAACCCTGTCTGTTTTCTACGGCCCAATGTAATGCTGAGGCAGCCACATGCTTACTTATATATATTAACTATTATAATTCTGAATTTATCTCTTCCACCTCACGGTAAACCGCCGTACGTATGAAAAAATAACTGTCGTCTCGCTTGTCTTCCCCTCCCCTCCCACCCCACGTCAAACCGCCGCCCGCATAGAAAAAGAACCGTCGGTTAGTGGTGACAGGGGGGCGGGGGGTTTGGTTTTGAATTATGAATTATGAGGTGTTTGATATGATTTTATTTGTTATGTGTTATTTGAACTTCTTTTTGAAGGTTCCGTTGCAACACACGGACACCCTACTAGTCATAGTATTATTCGCGAGTATTTTCGTCCCTGAGATTGGTACGGTCTATTCTCTCTAGCTCGTGTGCTCACCGAACTAAACTGACCACAGTAGCTGGAAGGAAACTCCGACCCAAAATCCATTCGACGTGTATTAAATCGACGAAAGAGATGTCTTACACGAACTGCACCACTCAAAGCTCGTCGCACGTTCTCGACTTCCAGAAGCTGTTCCATTCATAGAGCCGTGTCCATGCTCGGCTGCACACGCGGTGCAGGTGCTCACCAAAAGTAATGGAAAAAGCCACCCTCGCCGTCTCGCCTCACACCTCAGCAGAAACTTCCAGTGATGGCGGAACATGCGCGATGAACTGTTTCATTCGATCGTCTAGAGAACCGGGACCGCTCGGCCGATGCAGAGAGGCCGGCGCTGTAAAACAAAGTGATTGGAACCAAGCTACCTACCTCTTGGGTTAGCTTATGTATTTATGTATTATTTATAGGTCAGAATTACATGAAGCCCGATTTAATCGGGATTACAACAGTCTGCAAAACAAACACAACAGCAATAGCTAGATATGCTACAGTTAACCGAAGGTTACGACAGACTAGAGTTAAGAGATAAGAGATCCGATGGAGTTTATAGGCTTGACCCAAATAATATTTTTCATAAATCCTGAAAAAATCTTTAAAACTCACTCATGCACAGTAGAAAGTGAGAAGTTTAATATCATATTGCTAGTCTAGGTGGGAGGAGACCCCTTTATAAGGTGGAGTTGGTTTTACCTAGTTGAAGTAAGAAAAAAGAACGCATGTGCGTGGTCGCTCACTCCTTAGCCTAGCTATCGTGCGACGTGCGCTTAAATGGTCCGGTGATTTCGTGTCTGGTTGGGTGTGGGGCTGCTGGCTCTTTTTACGCCTCAAAGCCACACATGACATGTGGATACCGTAGAGGCGCTGCTACGCTGATCGAGGACAATCCACGACCTACGCAAGGAACATCATAGGTTGTTGGAGGAGGCGATCGGTGCCTGAGGATGTTGGGCGATCGATTACGACCACTTCATCTATATGCTCGACATTGGATTAGGCTGCTCCAACTCTTCTTTCAATGCACTGCGCGTCTAGTGGAATTGATATATGATCTCTTGATTGCATGGTTTTCTAGTTTATGTGGTAGAATTTTTAAATTACCATCTAATGTAGTATACCAGTATCCCTACACAGTCCAGTCCGGGAGCCTGCTTGCCGACACCAACGCTGCTCCGGGGGCCAGCTTGCCAACGCCGATGCCAGTCCGTCACCGAGGTAAGTGCCCCTTCTCCCCCCTCAGTATGACAATACTGTTGCACTGGAAGAAACCATGCACATCAATGACTCGGTGAGCCAGTGAGGATTAATATTTACAACATAGTGTAGGATATATTACTATTAGTTGCAATGCAATAGTTCTGATGACTCCTTGTTCTGATGAGTCACGTTGGATGATTCTTCATGTCACTAATTTAGACTTGTATACAATAGTTGGTCTCTGATCTCAATTTGTAGACTTGTAGTTGCAATGCAATGGTTGGTCTCTCTCAAATTAGTAGACTTATAGTTGCAATGCAATGGTTGAGCTCTCTTGACTTTTATCGTAGTAATAATAGTGAGTATCAGTCAATTCATTCAGATTTTTCTTTGTAGATTGTAGACTGCATACTTCGTTGATTTCTTATGTATTTTTTTTTTTTTTGAGACATTTTATATTGATATTATCGAACTATGTATGTTATTAATGAATTAGATGTGATGAAGTGTGAACTAAGTTTTATTTATATGATGAACTAAGTGTGAATGTGTGATAACTTACGAGTTATAAGCTAAATATGGTAAACTAAGTTATGTCTGTGATGAACTATTTAATACAGCTTGCAAGTGTCAATAGTGTGTGTGATTGCTGAAAATATGAATAATTCATGAATGTTTGAATCAAATAAACTAGTTATATGTTTCTGTTAATTTATGGTGTACAATTTAAGGAGTTTTCACATTTCGAAACATATTTATGACCGTATTTGTTTTGATTTTATTTAATCTGTATACATATTCAATATTATTTGTATTCGTATTCGTATCCGTATCCGTATCCGTATAAAAAAAACAAATATAACAACTATTATCCATTACTATATATCCGTACTCCATCCGTTTTCACCTTAGATAAGATATCCGTACTCCATCCGTTTGGATGCGCGGCGTCAAATCACACGCATGGAAAAGCGCCGCGCTATCGCCTGCAGGTCTCTTGTGCTCCCGCGCGGTCATGTGTCCGTGGTGAGAGCTAGGCAGCTAGCACGCGTGCCTTCGTTCTGCAGGCAGCTTCCTTGCGCCTGACGGGGGAAACTAACGCAGCTGATTTTGTAAGTGTAGAAAGATCAAAGGGACAACAATTCACAATTCTTTCTTATTACTGTTGGAGCTAGAAGCGTAAAGATATATCTATTGATGGAAGTAGGTCATTGTCGGACGTCCTAACCCTGCATAAAATATGCTAAGCGAGGGGCCTACTTGCCTACTTGGGCAAGCAACCTGATATCAGACGCCTCAATTTGCAAGACGAATTCATTAGTAAGCATATACTTGAGTTGTTCAATTAAAATTGCAGAGGAAACTGACAAGATACAGGGAGTGCCATCATCATTGCACTTGAATTAGTCGTATTGGGTTACTTCTACACTCAAAAAAGGAGAACAAAACGTGATAAGAAACATCGAGACAGCAGGTTGCCTCTCGAGATGAGATTTTGACAACTCGTGCTGTGGAGTGCCGCCACGCGTCACCGTCAAGTAACACGGGTTGATTAACGATTAACCAGGTAACTCCTTTGCCATGTCACGGCCAGCTCAAGTTCAAGTATCAGCAGCATCTTTTATCTTCTACTTAAACGTGACGATTCAATCGGGCATCTATATTTTAACGTTAACCATCCTGATCTGCCCTTTGGCAGTGTCAATTTTTGAAAGCTACATGCAGTTTGCCCCCTTCACAAGGCGTGAAACTGTGAAACTAATCAATACAGCAGACCTGATGTTCCAATCCATCCGTCACGGGTCTGCGACCGAGCGGCGCGGCTTCACCTCTCGGCGCCGTTCGTGGCAATCGAAAATAGGCGAGTACAGCAGCCGGCCATTGTGCCTCGTTGGCACGGCAGGGGTACGCGGCCGCGCGCTCGGAGGTTTAGCGCTGCGGCACGCCAACGTCGCGGTGTCGGGACGGGGCATCGGCGTGTGCGCCCGCCCGCCCGCCGCGGGGAGGGTCAGAGCGAACAATCACGCCTGGCTTTACCTCCGCGCGCGGCTGAAACATTGGAGAGGCAACGGTTCGGCCAAGTGTTCGAGTGGCGGCCACATTTGGCATCGTGAGGCCGTGCGTTTCACCGTGGCGGTTCCGCGATTTCTATCTATTTCCCGATGCGGTGCCCGCGGGGAGGAGCGCTCGTGGGCTCGCGGCGCAGGGGAACCGAAGCCGTGTGAGTTTTGCTTTGCCTCGGCCCTACACCGGTATGAAGGGTTTTGGCGCAACGTGTCTTGTCCCCTCGGCCCAATCCCACGGGCATTCTCTCTCCCTGGGAAGGTAAGGGTACGAGAGGGCGTGCTCTGGCACCGAGATGGGCCGAGAGACACCATCGGTGCAGCCTGTAGGTTGTAGTAACTTTCGCACAAGTGGTTCTTAACCTTTCGGTGGTATACACCCAATTTTCTCTTCTCCGGATGGATGAAAAGACGGTAACTCAACTAGTCCTGTGTCCTACAAGGAGGTAGTAACGTGCCAGCCTTTGAACCACATGAAGCTCAATTGCCTAACTGAAGGTCAGCATGCCTCCACTCCAAAAAGAAATGTATAAGATAAACTTGATTTTAAACAGTGATGCAGTACATAAGTTTACCCGTCCTCACCTACTATACGATAGAAAAAAAAAGAACGTTCAGATATTACTTTTCATCACTATAAGTAAACCAGAAAACCTCCAAGAGTCTCTAAATCAGGATATCTCCGAATGATGTGACAATTGGCAATGGCGTTAACCCTTGAGAGGTCGGACCGCCTGAGTAGAGGTCGACCGCCTACACTTAGGAAATTAAGTTTGGTTGTTTTTGGTTGTTTTGCTTGGGGTTTTGATTGGATTCAATCCTAGTCTTCCATTGCTTGGTATATCGATCTTCATAGCTTCTATAGCTATTGGAGTGAAATTTGTGTTGAATCTAATCGTGGTTGAAAAAGTGAGCGTGCTCTATTCACCCCCTCTAGTCGCCTTTTCGGTCCAACAAGTGGTATCGAGCCCTGTTAGTTCAATCTTGATCTTAACCGGTCCACCGAACTTGGCGATGGATAAGTACTCGACAAAGCCGCATGTCTTCAATGGGCTCGACTATGCCTATTGGAAGAATCGCATGCAGTCTTCCTTGAGAGCGAAGGACAAGCTATATGGGAGGTTGTTCGAGCTCATTGCGTTTTTCGAGATTGCCACGCAAGCTTCAATACTTTTGCTAACAACAACAAGGCAAAGAATCTCCTATATGCCGGGCTTGGTAGACAAGAGTATGACAGATTTGCAATCTTACGATCAAGACATGAAATTTGGCACACCTCGAAACTTACCATGAGGATCGTCCCAGATTAAACAAGTGCGCCAGACGGTCTATGTTTAGAGTACAACAAATTCGAGATGCGTCTGGCGAGAGCATCGATGACGTTTTACTCGCTTTAACAAGGTTGTCAATCGATGAAAGTCGCTGACATTGAGTACTCTCAATGAGAATGCCACTCACCTCTTGGCCGCAATCAACACCAAGGAGTGGGAGATGAAGGCTACCGCCATAGAGGAGAACGTCGATCTCTCTCTCACCTTGAGCCGCTTTATAGTAAGCTCAAGACTCATGAGATCAAGAGAGGTAGTCTTCCTAAGAAGGATAGCATGGCTTTGGTAGTGATCCTCTTTCAAGAGCTTCGATGGTTTTTCCGAGTCCTCTTGGGTTTTTCTCTTGCTGCTTATCCACAATTCGTGAAGAGGATTTTGAGAGTCTTCAGTCAAGGGTAAGGGTAACCCAGCAATGCCTCTTAAGATGTGGATGTGATGGTCCCTGTCACGCCAATGGGGCATGACTTCATCACCTTCGAGATGATTCACAAGGCGGATCAAGGAACTGGATCGATCGTGGTGAACGATGTGTTCATTCTCAAGGATGTCGCTCTTGTGTCCAAGCTAAGGTACAATCTCTTTACGTCTCACGACTTCTCGATGATGGCTATGAGACTAGATTTAAGAAGAACGCTTGTCGGGTGCTTGATTCTTTTGGTGAGCTCATTTTTGAAATTTCTAGAGTTGGTAGAATATTTGGGTGATTTTTCGAATCTCTTGCCGATCTCTCAAATTGTGCTCAAATTAGTCGATGATTTTTCGAGATATTCTTGGTCAAGGATGAGGTCTTTGATCATTATCATGATCTTGTTCTTCGCTTGGCTTCGAACTTCCCGTGCCTTGAGATCCAAAATTGCTTTCAAATCGTGTCTTTACGAGACCGCCTTTGGGCAAGACTTCTTATGAGCTTCGTTTTGGCGAAAACCTCGCCAGCACTTTCGAGTCTTTGGATCGAAGTGTTTTATTCTCAAGACAGGAACCTAGATAAATTTGAATCAAGAACTTGTGATGGTTTATTTCTAGGTTATCCCGCTCATTCGAGGGTTTTCGGTTTTTAATGTTGAAACTAACATTGTCCAGAGACATGCAATGTCACTTTTGATGAGACTAGCCTGCAGGCTAGATCCGATGTTTCGTGACTTACAGTGACAGAGAGCATATTTGTTGAGGAAGATGAGGATGAAATTGATGATGCTCCTCCACTTGTCGCTAATGCTCCGATTCCACTCCGTAACTCTTTCGACTACTTCACCTCCAATTGAGGCTCTCTGCATCTTCTTCATCGCCAGTACTGCGGAGGTTGAGGAGATACTATCTCCCCAGCGCCTTTGCACATCCGTAGCAAAGACCCCTCGGATCGATGATTGGTAGTCTCCATGAGCGAGTCACTCGCTCGGTATCATGATCCGAGTCTTTTCTCGCACTGCATTTGTAGCGTCTTTTGAACCCAAAGATATATCACATGCTTTATCGATGCTAGTTGGGTCAATGCCATGCATGAGGAGTTAGAGAACTTTGAAAGAAATAAAGTCTGAACCTTGTAGAACCTCCTAGTGGTCATAATGTAATTGGTACCGTTGGGTGTTTAAAAATAAACAAAATGAGGATGGTTCTGTGGTTAGAAACAAGGCTAGGTTGGTAGCTCAGGGTTTTAGCCAGGTTGAGGGGTTAGATTTTGATGAGACCTTCGCTCCTGTTGCTAGATTAGAAGCCATTCGCATCATGCTTGCATTCGCTGCATCTAAAGGTTTTAGGTTGCATCAAATGGATGTTAAGAGTGCTTTTCTGAATGGTTTTATAGAAGAGGAAGTGTATGTTAGGCAACCCCCTGGCTTTGAGGATCCCAAGCACCCCGATCGTGTCTTTAAGCTATCCAAAGCCTGTATGGTCTTAAGCAAGCCCCTAGAGCCTGGTATGATAGACTTAAGACCTTTCTGCTTAAGAATGATTTTAAAATGGGAAAAGTTGATAAGACTCTATTCATTCTTAGGCATGGCAATGACTTCCTGCTTGTTCAGATTTACGTTGATGATATTATCTTTGGTGGTTCCTCTCATGCTCTTGTTTCCAGTTTTTCTGAGACCATGTCCAGGGAATTTGAGATGAGTATGATGGGCGAGCTCAACTACTTTCTGGGGCTGCAAATCAAGCAATGCAAGGAAGGGATCTTCATCCATCAAACGAAGTACACCAAGGATCTTCTCAAGCGTTTTGATATGGGTGATCGAAGGCGATCGCCACTCCCATGGCGATTTCGATCGCTGGATCGAGATGAGGAAGGGAAGCCGTGGATCAACGCGAATCTGCGCAGATGATCGGCTCCCTCCGCACTGACGGCCTCAAGACCGGACATCCACTTCGCGGCCTCGCCTCTGCGAGGTTTCAGCGTCACCGAGGACTTCACATCGCCAAGCCGTTAAGCGCATCTTCGGTATTTACATTCTACTCTCCAAAGATGGTATTTGGTATTCTTGCTCTTCTTCGTCCATTCGGGGTTTTCGATTACGATTTTGGGTCAGAGGCTAGATAGGAAGAGCACTTCCGTACATGTCACTTCTTAGGCACGCCTCTTGTCTCTTGGTCTTCTAGGCAGTCTTCATTGCACAATCCACTCGAAGGTTAATATGTAGTCTTTGCTAGTCAGTAGTCGATTTTGTGGATGGTGTCCACTCTAAGGACTTTGGGTTAAATTTTGCTAGTGTTCCTCTTTTACGTGATAACACTTCGCTATTAACATTGCTAAGAACCCCGTGCAACACTCTAGGACCAAGCACATAGACATTCGCTATCACTTCCTTAGAGACCATGTCGAGAAGGGTGATATTGTGTTTGCATTTTGTGGAGTCCGAGGGTCAATTGGTCGATATCCTCACCAAACCTTTAGACCCAACTAGGTTTGCCACCTTGAGAAGCGAGTTAGGGTAATTTATCCCTATGGGTTGGTTTGAGGGGGAGTTCGATCTTTTCTGATCTTACCTTGTTCTTTTGATCTTTTATTGTTCTTTTTCTGAACTTATTGATCTTTTTGAACTTTTTAGGTTTTTAGGCGTTTTATTGCATCTCATTGTATCATATTGCATTCATATGAAAAATACATCAAGTGGTATGAAAAATCCAAAAAGATGCATTGTAATATAAGATCTTCTGCTTATCTTTTAAAATTGATGAAGCTTTGCCTATTACCCTTTGGAGTTTTAGTATTTCAACTCTTGCTCAATGCCATGTCTAGTTCTTTGACTTGCTAGAATTATCATGCTTTTACATGTGTAGTTAAGTCTTTGCTATATGAGCTAGAACTTTAAAACAACTCGAACTAAGAAAGTGCAATTTGTGGATGTTTTAGCGAGTTGCGCAATTAGTGCTCCTTTTGTGACATTGGCCCTGTCAGAATTGCTTTGTGAGCTCTTTGATCTAAAATTGACCATTACTTGAGCTTTTGTGTTCTTGAGATTCTAAAACTGCTCTTGTGAAAAATGAAAAATCAAGATTGTCTTATGCTTAAAATGTGCCAAACTATTCTTACGAGATCGCTTGTCAAATGACATGAACTTGGAGATAGTTTGATGATCCGACGATCTCATGGGGATTGCTTGTCGAAATGACATGAACCTCAAGATTTGTCGCCTTGTAGAAGCTTAGAAAGAGTTTGTGGATGGCTCCTAGTCCAGGATCTTCTTTACTAAGATATACCTTTAATCAACTTCTGGTCGAAGCTTAGGATGAGTTTGTGGATGGCTCCTAGTCCAGGATCTTGTCACTAAGTTAGATCATTAGTCAACTTCAAATATTCAATGCATATGTGAAAACTGTTGACAAATGGGCTTTTAAGAAATACTGAGCAAAATGATTCAATACAGAACCTGATTGACTCTTAATGTGGTCTTTGTTAGATTTTTGATCTTACTTTGACATTTTGACATGGCCAATTTCATTTTAGGATCCCTGTTGATGAACTTGCTGAATTTGAAGCTTTGCTTAAATTGATCAAATCCATTGCTTTACTTTTGAGCCTTTATGCTTAGCTTTGTTATATATGTCTTACCATGATCTTGCTAGCACTATCAGGCTTGATATGTTGTTTGTGCAATATTAGAAATCTTGACTTGCTCTTTTGGGTAATCTTCAAAGCTTCTTGTAATCAAAAATTGAAAAATACAAAATGAAGCCACTCCATTGCATTTCATGCATACTTCTTCTTTTGCTTCTTTCTTCATTCTCGCAAATTGCTATCTCCGGATGAGAGGAAGGCGTGATTCCTTGATGACTCCATTGTCAAAGGGGAGAAGATATTTTCAATGTTGGGAAGTTTATACAAAGGGAGAAAGTTGGAGAATTTGAAATTTTCTCAAATCCGAGGATCATAGTGAGGGGAGTTTTGAATTGCATTCTTATTGCCTTATTGACTCTTCCGAACTTGAATTGCATTTATCACACCTCAAAATGATCAAAGGTCAATTGAACAATTGTTCTTTCATATGGACCTTAAGTGAGATTTTTGACTTTTCCGAAATCAAAGTTTTTATGCTTTCTTTTGCCTTATCTCACTTGTCTATGCTATTCGATGCCGCTTGGTCATTTCCATTGCTTTCTCTTGCTTATGGACCAAGTTGTGCCTTTGTGCAAAACGAAAGTATTTTACTTTTCAAACCTTCAAATTACATTTTCCGGATTATTGCCAATGTGTTCATCAAGGGAGATTGTGGATATCATGGGGATATGCTCCGATCTTAGGATGATGTGACAATTGGCAATGGCGTTAACGGTTTGTCGCTTCACGGGTTTTCGACAAAGTTTCAGATCTGTTCGAGCATTCTCGATGGGCGGTCCGACCGCCATAGTATGGCGGTCCGATCGTCCCAAATCGGTCGGACCGCCATGTGCGGCGGTCGACCTACCGTGACCAAATGGTCGAATGGGTTTGGGCCAAAAATAGGTGTTGTAGACAAGTGAGGGATCCTAATACACTTGGTCTCATAATTTTGGTGTTCCCAAGCAAAAGTTCTATTGGTTTAAAGTTTCCAGAGGTTTCGGATTTTCGGGGTTGAAAATTGGCTAAGTCTGACGCGCGTCCGACCGCCTTGTGGTGGCGGCCGATCCGTGGTGGCGGCCGACCGCCCCGAGGGGCGGGCCGACCGTTTTACTTGTTCATCGCCAACTTCGTGGCGATGATGTTTTGTTAGGTCAAAGTCATGGGTTTCATGCATATGTGTTGCATGATGCATGTTTTGACTAACGTGGGTCAAGTTGTGAAGAACTTGTTCCTGATTCGATTTGCTTGTTTATTGTTGTGCAAAGTTGCTTGGTGGTCAACGACGGTCAACGGCGAGGATGATCGGACTAGGCTTGGAGAGCCGAGGTCCATAACGATTGACGATGCGGGGCAGGTCAATGAACTCAAGTGTGGTGCGAATAGACAAGGATGACCGAACAGGCGCTTCGGTGCGACCGTTGGATCAAGCGGTGCGGGGTCTGCAAGTGCCATGGTGGTTCGGTGGGAGCCGGATGGGAGAGACTTGCCGACATGTTGAGAGCCGTTGATCAACCTACACGTGGCGGCATGGGAGGTGCTTCACGATGATGGGACTCGGTCTTTGCGAAAAGATCGAGAAGGGTATTTTGGTAATTATATCAAATACCGCCTTGGTGACTTTTGACGACTCGCGGCGCAAGATGGCGTGGAGAAGCGGAGTAGGTCAAGAGGAGATGAAGACGGCGCTTCAAGATGCGTGCGTGTGTGACCCGCTTGTTTTGGGCCTTAACGGAGCCCATTAGGGTTACTCTTCTAGAAGGTTTAAGTCTCCACTATAAATAGAGGAGGAGGTGGTCGCACCCTTCAACCCTTTCATGCTTGAAACCCTAGTTTTGGCTTAAGTGCTTAGGGAAGGTTTAGTGGAGATTAGGGTTCTAGAGAGAGAGATGTTTTGATCTTGTGTCCATGCGTATCCGTATGAGTGGTCAGAATCAATACATTATCAAATCAATCCAAAGAAGAGTTCTATTCAAGATGAGTTCATTTGCCCTTCTTCTCTCTATTTGGTGATTTTGAGTCTTTCTTTGATTCGCATGTTTTTGATTGATTTCTTTGCATGATCTATCTTGTCGTGACATGTGGGAACACATCTAAGATCATCTTGATCATCAACCACCCACGAGCAAGTTTTTCGATATAGTTTTCGCTTTGACTCGGCTTTCAAACCTTCCACCTCTCAAACTGAAAAAGATCTGAACTTTTCCAAAGATCTTCACGATCTTCGATTGGAATAGGTTCGACATCCTAGAGAAGGTGTGTACCAAGTTTCATCAAGTTTGGAGTTGTAGATCAAAAGTTACATCTATTTGCAACTTCGCTTTTCGGCCGATTTCACTGCTCATCAGCCGAGGTCCGACCGCCTAGCTAGAGGTCGGACCGCCTTTGGAGAGGTCGACCGCCCGAGTAGAGGTCGGACCGCCTTGGAGAGGTCGGACCGCCTCGAGTAGAGGTCGATACACTTAGGAAATTAAGTTTCGGTTGTTTTGGTTGTTTTGCTTTTTGATTGGATTCAATCCTAGTCTTCCATTGCCGATCTTCATAGCTTCTATAGCTATTGGAGTGAAATTTGTGTTGAATCTAATCGTGGTTGAAAAAGTGTCCACCCCTCTAGTCGCCTTTTCGGTCCAACACTCTAAAAGGAGAAAAACCCAGCAATGCCTCTTAAGATATGTGATACCCTGTAATGGGGCAACTTGTGCTCAAATTAGGGGTCAACAGATCCAAAATTGCTTTCCTGATAACACTTGGTTGCTTTCATGGCCCCCTTCAATAATGGTAAAAGGAGGCCCCATCCTTTGATATGATCTCCTTCATTGATAAAAAGAATTAGGCACAAGATCATATGTATGATAATGGCAAGCAGGGAGAGCATGATAATATAGGTTACACATTGACGTGGGCTAATAAGAACAAAACATCTTTTCCGTAAAAAAATTTTGCACTGCATGTAACTTTTTTTAGATTCACTGCATGATAACAAAAGATGCACTGCATTCTATGAGATTTATCTAAAAAAATCAAACTGATGATACTAAGCAGAAATGTTGAGGGGCAAATTTCAAAAATAAGCCACGCATTAAAACCTTACGAGTAAAAACCGCAACCAAGTGAGAACAATAGACTATGATTTTCTATACTGTAAACTTTAGAACATCCTTGCAAGGTTAAAAAAATAATATTCCTGCCATTTACTGAAAATGATGAGTCTGCTGACAAGTTTTAAGATCATGTGATGTCAGATTTCAAACTACATCCAAAACTCGCTAGTTCATCAACCCTAAAAAGTAGTCACTTGTACTGTTGGAGAGGACTACTATTTTAAAACAATACTAGCTAAGGTTGTTACGTCCAATGAAGGTAAATTGCTGGAGAATCAGGTGACAGTTCTAGCAGGATACATACAATATCGTCCATAGGTAAAGTGGAAGAACATTCTTAAGTCTTACCCCATCTAGTGTTCATTTTTAAAAAATGGCCACTACATTTAGAACGTATATAAGGGCATCAAGAAGAAATCAGTGGCTAAGAGAGTTCATCACAACCAGGGCTTCCCTTTTGAGTAAGTACATAGCAATCACTTCTCATGTAAAGCTTATTTGAAGGCATTTCAGTTTAGGATGCTTGTTTCTTTCAACACTCATGCTTTTGGGTCAATCATGGAAATGTGCTTGCCATTTATATTATCGAAATATCTCCACTCTCCAGTATGTCTTGTGAGGCTGCTTGTTTTCTCAAAGAATGCTCTAACTAACATCTAGCATACATACATGTGCTCTTTGATTATTTTATGTTCAACTCTATGATACAAAGAAAAGAATCCGAAGGTTTAAATGAAAAAAAAACAGATTTCTTACTACATCGTTTGAACTTTTAGCATCTCTTGTAATATGAAATGCATAGGATGCATATAATATATTGTATGTAGAGCTTTCAGAAGCTAGCTGTTTTACTAGTGATTTGATTTACTGTTGCTTCCAGCTTTCTACACTGACAAGAAAGTTCAAGTCATCAGCGAATGGGGGCAAACGGTAAAATTTGCAAGAGTTCCTTTCCAGATTGGTGTATCACAGCCCCATCAACAGGCGAGCATTGTGTACCTTCCAATGTGAATCTTTCATTCAACTTTTACAAACAGAATTATAAGGACCTCATTGATAAAAATTGCTGGAATCTGCTTTGCACAAATTCTTTGGGCAGATGAAAAAAGATCGTTTAGAAATAGTATAAGCATATAAGGTAATTTAATGTAATCATGCTTCACAGCAGGAAGGATGGCAAGGGAAGTTGAATGAGCAAAGAAGCCTCGAATTGTACAACAAAATTCCAAAAAATCCAAAATATTGTTCCAAGCCAGAGGAACTGGAGAACAGTCAACAAACTGTGCAACTTCTCTCTAGAGCCCAGAGCCTATCTTCCTCTGATATTTTTCAACTGCTGTCTGTAAATGTAAGTATATCAAGACAACTTATTCTAACTCGTCTAACTAAAGTCGTCAATCAGTGCTCCAAATCAACTGTGATAAAAGCACTGGTCACAATCTACCCAAAAGTACAAAATACACAATACCTTGACTACTAGATTGGGACCGTTGATGTTACATGGAAGACTGATTAATGCAATTTTCACATATATCTCATCCATTTGTTATAATATATAGTCCATAATACCAGTATACTAACTAACACACCATTATGCACTGAAGTATTTCTAATTGCAGTGTTTACCTAGGCACTTGGCGGGCGGTGGGTGGCCGCCTAGCGCCTCCAGTATCAGTCCAAGCAAGTGGAATGAACACAAAATAGCAAGCATCAGTTCAAACTTATGTATATATTACATGTATGTATGTATATATGTAATTATGTAAGAAGAGATGTTACATGTATGTATGTATATGTGTAATTATGTAGGAGATGTTACCTTGGTGGCTTAGTGTGATGTAAATATATTTGAAAACTTGATGAACAAGAACAATTGTTACAAACTTACAATCATAATTGCTACAATGCTTCTTGCTAATTGCCTACTTGAGTAATTGACTAATGAGTAATGACCAGGGATTTTATTACCGGTAAAAAAAAATACCGGGGGTAGCCGATAAGGCCGATACGGCCGATAATCGGAAAATTTTGGGTAATGACCAGGGATT
The DNA here is from genome assembly GCA_036346395.1 of Hsuehochloa calcarea. Lineage (NCBI taxonomy): Eukaryota > Viridiplantae > Streptophyta > Magnoliopsida > Poales > Poaceae > Hsuehochloa > Hsuehochloa calcarea. The sequence continues at coordinate 56,865,017 of CM070596.1, forward strand.
TCATTACCGGTACAAAAAAAAATACCGGGGATAGCCGGTAAGGCCGATACGGCCGATAATCGGAAAATTTCGGTCGAAATTTTCCATTTTTTTTGAATTTTTCGGATTTTAAATTAAAAAAATCAAATTCAAGCAAAATTCAACCAAACCGGAAATTTCGGCACCGGTTTGAAATTCTACCGGGACCCACCGGTATACCGATTTTCACCGATAATCGGCGATTTTCGAATCCCTGGTAATGACTAACTACTAAACAAGTAAACAGTACACACTAATCAGTAATCACACTGCCACTGCCACCACAGTACCATTACTAAATCTGTAAATGAGTAAATCGCACTGCCAAGTGCCACTGCAACAGCAACTAGCCAACTACTACTAAATCGCTACTACTAAATCGCACTGGGCTACTGCCGTGCTGTCTACTAGTACCAATTACCAAGTACTACTAAATCGAACTGGGTGGGCTACTACCATGCTTATTAAGGAGTCGCCTATGCGTCGCTTAACTACCATGCTTATTAAGGCGCGCCTAAGCCATGATAGCGTTGCCGCATGTCACTAAGGCGTCGCCTAAGTCGCGTGTGTCGCTTCGCTGTGACGCCTCCTTGTGCGGTTCCTCATCGCGCCTCCTCCTCCTCATCGGCGGCTCCTCCTCCTCGGCTCGTGAGCGCCGCCACAGAGCCTCAGCGCCTCCCCCGTCTTGAGGGAGGAGGCGCCCAGCGGCGCGGAGGGAGAGGGAGAGCCAGAGAGAAAGAGGGGGAAGGGAGGCGGCGCGACGCGGACCGGCGTTGCCGCTGAGGGAGGACCGGAGGAGGGGACGTGACTCGGCGCTGAGGAGGCGGCACAGGCAAAGGGGCGTGGAGGGAGGACGGAGGAGGCGGCACGAGCGAAGGGGCGTGGAGGGAGGACGGAGGAGGTGGCGCGGGCGAAGGGGCGCTGAGGGAGGACAGAGTAGGCGGCGCGGGCGAAGCGAAAAGAGGAGGCGGTACTAAGGAGGCGGCGCGGGCGCTCGGCCAGGCAGGGGGGAGAAGAGGAGGAGGGGGCAGCCGGGCAGCGGGAAACTGGGATCTTCTGCGGTCGGAGAATCTAGAGCTGCTGCTGCCGGGATCTTCTGCGGCCGCTCTGCACTATCGCCTTATGATGTATAAGGCGTCGTCTCGCCTCGCGCTTTAGCGCTTAAAAGGTGTGAGGGAGTGGGTAGCCTCGCCTCGCCATACCGCCTTAATAACCATGGCTACTACTAGTACTACTGCACAGTGCGCACAAGACCAAAGCAGAGAGGAGGTGAGGGCGTGAGGCGCAGAGAGGTCAAGAGGGAGGCTGAGCAGCGAGGGCTAGAGGGAGGCAAGGGCCAGAGCAGAGGAGGCGGCTGACCTGGGGGTGATCGGCGACCGGACGAAGCGGGCAATGGGGAGGGCCAAAGTCGCGATGGTGACAGGGAGAAGGAGCAAGCCGCGCGACAGGGAGCCGGGAGGAGGAGCTGCGCGACAGGGAACAACGGGGAGGAGGCGCCAAGGCGGGGAACCAGAGGAGGTGGCGGCGTGCGACGGGAGGTCGGGAGCAGAGCAAGAGAAATCGGGTAGGGTTTGTGAGCCTCACTTACCTTTTGTTCTCTTTTCTCCCCCGTGCGCCCAGCTTCGCGCGCTCAGAACACCCAGTGCTGGCTCGGGCCGTCCAACACCGCTCCAGAACGCCCTGAGCCGCCGCATCAAGCCCGCCTCACGATGCCTGGAACCGCCTTGGACCGTCCAGGACCGGCTAGGCACTCGGCCTGCCTAGGACGCCGACTAGCACCAAGTCGCGGCGGGAGGCCTTCGCCCAGCGCCTAGGTGGTGCCTAGGCGGCCTAGGTGCCCGCCTAGGGGAACATTGTCTAGTTGTATGATTGTATACATTATAATTTATATCACACCCAAGTACAGACCATAGTTACCAGAAACACGGTTCGTCCAAATCGCAGTACAGGATTCGGGTTCGTAGTTCATCATTTTTTCTTTCAATTTCCACTACGAACACGAACCCGTACCCTAAACCGGTTCGCGATTCACGAGGTTTTATAGCGAATCGGTAACTATAGCACAGACTCTAGGAAAAAGAGAATTACTGGTGAAATAAAATGTGCTTTCCATTTTAAAAGAAGTACCGATTCAAGTGAAATAACCTACGGAAGGTGAACTGTCAAGCATAAAATCAGGTATGTGAGGCAATGTAACCAAAGTAGGGCTTTGGAACACCAGATTTATTTCAGACAGATGTTATATTGACCCACAAAATATAGAATGCAGGGTGAAGAAGCTCTATCACATTAATACCAGAACAAGATAAAAATTGAGATGTAAGACTGGAATAGAATTTATTCATCAGATATGATGTTCATCCTTTATTCCATTAGATTTGTCATGTGATAAGTTGCATAAAGTGAAATATCATAATACAATATCCATGTGGATGTTCTGAATATATGTATAGTATTAGTGCATGCTTTGGGAATGGTACACTGGATCAGAGCAAGCAAGACCAAGGGGACCATGAGGGGAACAACCTACTCAATCTCAATGAAGAAATCAAACAAAGGGTGGATGAAATCAGGGCAAAAGAAATGTCAATGATTAGTAGTAGATTATATAATTAGAGACTTAATCTAATTGGAAGTTCTTTCCCTACTGTATGGTTTTCAACTTCAACAGACTCTACTCTCCGGTGGAAAGGATCACCGCACAAGATGTCACAAATACAAGACTAGGCAAACAACATGTGTAAGCAAAGAGAATACTTTACAAAGCTAAAGCGGGTTTCTCATTTGCAATTGACATATGTCATGTTGTCCAGATGACTGTGGGGCCCATAACAGAATGGTTGAAAGTCAAACTGGTGAACATAGTACAGAGGGGATGTGGAAGGAAGAGAGGGGACATAAGACTCCAAACAGCCAAGATGCATGCAGCCCTCTCAGTTGCAAGACTGGCTACAGTAGTTGCCGGGGTTATAGGAAATTGCCACTTTGAGTCAACCAATACAAACAGTATTATCATGACTGGTATGGGGAAAGACGATAACAAGAAGATGCATGCTGCAATTGCGTCTGCTGCAGCATTAGTGGCAGCCTCATGTGCTGAGGCTGCAAAGTTCACAGGAGCTAGCAGGGAGCAGGTTTCGTCAGTCATCAACATGGGCCTGGAGACCAGGGCACTGGGAGATTTGCTCACGCTGAATACCAGCGTGGCGACCTGTAAGACCAAGAACTGGACCAGCTCATTTTTCTCTAGTTAATGTATACTAACATGAAACTGTGGTTCTTGCTGTAGAAGGCTTAAGAGAAGTTAATGCCCTTAAGATGCGGAACCTGACAGTAAGCAATTATGCCTTGGAGGACCACATGAACAGCCCAAAAGGTGACCGACTTACTGTTAGCACACCTGACGGTATGCCCAATTACCTCACCAATGACTCATTTCGTTCCATTAGATTACTTCATTTTCCATGGATAAAAGAAGACTGGGCAAAAAAGTAGTATGATTTGTGCATTCATGCAGGAAGGCTCCATATCAGGATGGTTTCTGTGCACTGCAAGTATGACAAGATAATATTGAAATTAGGCAAGGGGTGTAGTTTCACAACCACTGAAGAGTGTCGAGTATCAAATGACATTTACCAATTGAGGCAACTTGTCCAGAAACAAGTAGAATTTATGATAAGATCAGCTAGAAACAATGTCATCACTCATCACTGAGAAAACATTTCAATTTTGTAGAATGGTATTAGATATAGAAGAATATTAATTCTTTTTTTTTGGAGTACAAGGATATTAGTCTATAGTTAGTGAAAAGTATTAGCAATATGAGGTCTTACAGTCTTACCTTTGCCTTTGAAGAGTTGTTGTGCCAACTTCATTTATCTTATTGTTCCATTGACCCGCTTTCTTCCAGACATATTTTTTATGAACAAGGTAAGAGCAAAGACTTGAGTTATCCAACAGAAGAATATAGCTACCACTCGATAAATCTCTCAACATCTGGTGGAACCGTGGAACCATTCAGTTATTATTTGAAGAGCATGAACAATACAGCGCCTGGAAGTCATTCATCAATTACCTGATAATCAACAAGAGTTTGAAGCTGTCTTACTGAGCCAAGACTCATGATTAGCTCTAATTTTCCTTGAAAACCCATGTGTTTCTTATATTTTTGTGAACAATATCAGTAATCAACATGATATAATAAAACCTATAGTTACCTCACTGATATGTAGTCAAGGACAATGGAGTTTGACTGTTTGAGCAGCTGATTATTTCATTTTGATTCAAATAATCAGATTGGTCCCTGAATTAGTTTTGTCTTAAGATATATGTTCTCAAATTTTCAAGATTAATAACTTGTTCATAAAGTCCTTTAGCTCAGCAAGCCCCATCGATTTGGGCGCGTAGCTCCATCATTCTCACACTTTTCATTAACATTAACTACCCATTTCTACATTTGATGCGGCAATATTGGATTGCTCGTGACTTGTAAGCTGAAAAGATCGACAGGCAATCATGCAAATATTGTGGGTCTAAGACAATACCATTGGTCTATGACCCTAAGTTTTAATAGTACTCACTGGACTGTATTTATTGATAGCAATTAATGAAAAAATTCCAGCAAGACTACTCATTGAGTGATTCAACAAAGGAAAACAGATGAAATTTACAAGTAAAAAGACATTGCAAGACCAATATGAAAAGACAACAGCACAAGAAACTACTAGAGATTTATCAACAAAGTAATAAGCTGAACCAAAATGGATACATGGATAGAAGTAAAACACAACTGCTCTGCCTCTGCTCCTACCCCTGGGACTTGCCTACACAAAGATGATGCCGTGCTCCTTAATGGTGTCGATGACGATCCCGAGCTTCCCCTCGACCCTCTCGTTCTTCTTGGGCTCGTATGACATGGCAAAGACGTCGGCGTCCATGGACCTCTCGGCAATGAGGCGGCCGATGGTCCTGCAGGCGTTGTCGTCAACGAGGGAGGGAAGCGTGCTCCTGAGGTCCTTGGCATTGGTGCTGGCGACGGAGATGACCTTGCTGGTGCCCCGGTGCACGACCTTGGCGTGGACGAAGCGCTTGGAGAAGAAAACGTTGAGCAGGAAAGGGCGCATGTACATGTCCGTGCGCTGCTTCCACGACTTGCGGTTCGGGCTCTTCTCCGCCTCGCCGCGCGACCGCCGCGTCCAAGCCGCGCGCACCACCAACGACTGGCGATTGGGCGCAGGCGGCGGCGGGAGCGGGAGCGCGATGCGAGGCGGCGGGGGGATGCGGGAGAGAGCGATGGAGGCGGACCACGAGAGGGGCGACGGCCGGAGAGAGGAGGGAGGGGAGTGGCGCGGGGGGAGAGTGGCCGTGGTGCGGTAGGCGGCGGCCATGGGAGCGCTCGTTGGGAGAAGCCGAACGAACTGGGGGAATGGGGTTTAGCCGTAGGCCGCCGCCTTATCCATTACCCACACCGTCAGGGAAACATTGAGCGGAGCAATTGCTCAGAGAAACGAGCTTTCTTTCCAGATCTTTTTCGGGTCCTACGGTCGGGGATGGTTCGGCCGGGGGAACGTGTAGATATATGCTTGGGCAAGTAGGATTGCGTTGCGATTTTTCTTTTCTTTCCAAGGTTTTGGATACAAATGCATCAAGAAATCATGCCCAGTTTAGAGGCTTCAAAATAACTTATGGTTTAATTATCATATAATCTATATGTCTTACAGAAGCTCCATTAGGCAAGATAGATAGATACCTACAAGTAGCGGTTATACTCGAGAATCGAGCTCCACAGCTGCTGATCAAAGAAACCAAACTTGTATCTACCATCGTTCGGGAGTAACTAGCATTCGCACGTATGATGGGCTCTTTATCGTCGGATCAAACGGTTCAATCTCAACTATTCGATCAGACGCAACAAAAATCGGTGAGACGCAATAATTATTCAGTAAATCTACAACAAATCCACATCTCATGCAATAAAAATACAACAAATTCTTAACTCGACGCAACAACCACAGATTCTTCAGTGCAACAAATAGACATCCCTACCGCAACAAAAATTTACTTTTGTGCAACAAATTAAACAACTTTATATTGCAATAAACAACACCAACTCCATGATGTAACACATAAGAACTTGAATGCAACAATTACCGGTATCGCAAAACTCAATTTACCTCTTCCAACAATCAAGAGCGAGCTCATAGTATTAGGACGAAAGGCGGCCACACCGCAACCTTGTCGCCGCCACTGAATCATCGCCGGCTACTTCATTCGTCCTCGGATGAGGGCGACACTGATAGGAGAGCCTCCAGTAGCGTTAGGGTAAGAACGACAAGACTGTGTCCGGCTGATGTTGTCAGCTCCCACTATTTTTGTTTCTAAAATTAATTCTTGTGTGGAATTTGTTTCGCTTGAGTTAATTATAGGAATCGCAAAGAAGAAAGATTGAGAGGGAGATCAAGAGTTTTGGGTACTTTTCAGGTGTGGTTACTATTCATGAATGGATACTGTTATCCGAGGCTACTATTACTTGCAATTCAATCTATTAGATTGGTTTGTGAGTGTGTTGATTTTCTTGCAATTCAACTCACCCTGAATTTATTTATGAGTTTGTTGTTCTTCGTGCGTACCGTAAAAGATTAGGCCAACAATCGAAATCTTTCTAATCAACTAGTTTGATCCTTATCAGGTGGTATTAGATGTTTCGTTCATCACGGTATGGAGCAGTTTGCAATATCGGGTACATTGGGAGCGAAGGACAACCTACATGGTGCGTCTAACTATGGGGACACCGTTGTTATGGAGGAGGATGCAATACCGTTGTTTGATGCCAAGGCAATAACAGTTGTACATGCATGGCATATAACAAGGTTGTGGTTGCAGGGTGATGCTACCCCCTGGGCACCGCCGAAGAGTACCTCGTCTGGGAGGAGGTGATGGAACAGTGGCCGGAGCCACGAGCTTCTTCGTATGATTCTACATGTCAATTTATTTCAGCTCATGATCGTTTTGACAAGGATGTTAGTAGATGGTGGAGCCAACTGCAGACTAAACGTCACAAACAAGGAAAGGGCTACTGCTTTTCATGCACAGGTCTGAAACGGTTGTTGCAGTTGTCGGTTCATACCATCCGACTACAAGGCCAAGGATACAACAAAATTTCTAACGTCAACCAAAGGGAAGAAGAGAAGAAGAAGGATGTCGACTTTGCTGAAATTTTTTTGGCTCCTGTACAAGTTGTAGATGAAGGCTTGGATACGAACTAGAAACCGATGACGATTTCTGTGACAACCCGCATAATTAACACATTTGGTAGCATGAAGCATTGCTATATCAGTACAATATCATCTCAGTGCATCAATTGTTACAAGATTAATTTTACAACCAATTGCAATGTTTGTAACAATTAATTAAAACATAATCCTCTTCTTGCATTCTTGCAGTAGCAGTTAATCCTCGTCACCTTGCCTTTTGAGCGCTGTCCATAGAACCATCTCATGATCCATTTTCATCGCTCGTTAGGAAAATCAGAAAAACGGTTAGCAAGCTAAGTTGAGAGCATTATTCGTGAGCATTAGAATATAGGAAGTGGCCGTCATATTTTCCCAAAGTGCAGTAGGATACCCGGAACAACCTGAGTAGTCGGTCCCTTGACCATCAAGATATCCAGACCAACCGGAGTTAGTCGGCCCCTTGATCGTTAAGATATCCAGACTACCTAAGGTCATTCGACACCTGTCACTTTTGTGGGTCTCCTCACCTGGCGTTTAATTTAATCCGACACCCACACGGTATAGACTCTCCTCAACCGCAGAAAATCACCTACATAGTGATTTATTAGCAGATGGACCAAAAGGCCCTTATCCCAAATAGTCTCACAGAGGGCAATTGGATAAGGCAAGGGGCATAGTGGTCATTAACCAACCACTGCACTTCCAGCCGAATGCATCCCCCATGTAAAACCATCTCCCCTTCTCACAAGGCAGGCCACAACCCACAAAGCCAAGCAAACACCCATAGAGCAAGCAAGCAAATACCATCACTTCATTCCTTCACAAGCCAGCCAGCCGAAATATTAAGCACAGGGAGACCAACACAGGCCAGCCCCCAAAGTTCATCCCCAAACAAAGAAGACAAACAATGCATTCCCCCTGGAAGCCACTTCTCATTCACAGCCTCACAAGGCAAACACAAGCTATCACCCCATTTCACAAAGCCACCACCTCCCACTGCCAAGAACAAGGCAGGAAATAGAGCTCAAGCAACCACACATCCATCCCATTCCACAGCCACCAGAAGCAAGAACCGAAGGCAAGCTCAGCTCTACACATCACAGCTTGCAAGCCAACCACAGCAAGGGAGCAAGAGGAAGAAGGAAGCCAGGGAGCCAGGAAGAAGAGGAGAGCACCAGCACGGGGCCAGCACTGCCATCCTCTTCCCCCAACCCAAATCCCAACAAGAGGTAATCGCAGTTACACCTCAGGATGCACTACACATACACATCATTCACACATACTACCATATCTCAATAGTAGCATCATAGCTCTTAGTTCATCGCATCCCAGGGCAATAGGGGGAAGGGAATAGAGAGAGGGGTTAAAGGAAGTAGTACTACCTTAGCATAGCAGTGGACCGAGGCGGCTGGTGGCTGGAAGCCGAGCCGGCCGGGTCAAAGCGCACCAGGCTGGGGATCGAGCCGAGGCAGCGCACAATGCTGTGGGGGAGACCAGAGAGAGAGGGAGCGGCGCAGGAGCGCGGCGGCACCTTGAAGGCCGAGCCGAAGGTGAGGGGGCGAATCGTGGAGGTGGAGCCGGAGGCTACTGCAGACGGGAGGAGCGGCCCTGGACCAGCAAACTGGGACCGGGCCGGCGCACGCTAGACCGAGGCGAGCTAAGAGGAGGTCAAATCGGGAGAGGCGGCGCAGGGCGGCGCCAGGTCATCCGTCCGCGCCGGGAGAAGGCAGAGGAGCAGCGTTGGACCGGGCCGGGCCTTGGGCGAGCGGGAAACCAAGACGCAGGGGAGCGGGCCACGAGCCGGAGGCAGCGCAGGAAGCCGAGCCGGAGGGAGGCGACGCCAGGAGGAGGCGGCGCGCTTGGGAGGGAGAGAGATTGGGGAGGAGAAAGAGATGAGGGAGGCGGGTGAGAGCATCGGCCGGATTAAGGAGGAGGAGAGAGAGAGAGAGAGTGATTAGGGGTCAGATGAGAGGGATTAAGTGGAGTTAGGGTTAGGAAATTAGGTTTAGGGTATTTAAGTGTAGGAAAAATTTAGAAAAAAATGTATTAATAGATATTCGCACTCGGGTATATTCTTGCAAGTGTAAGCACGAGTAGTAGTGCTTGTCGGGTGATTGAACGCGAGTTCGGCGATTACGGCTGTAGATCGAGTTAAACCGTATAACGATTTTAGCAGGAAAGTGCTAACTGGGTCGGGATCCGAAAAGTTTTATTAAATTAAAATCTGCTAACAAAAGGATTTGTATTAACATTTTATATGCCTACTATCACTTAAACTCAACTAGGTATTTATTTATATATTATTCGTGCTACCGCATTGCTACAGAGGACGAACCAGTGCCGACAGGGGTAACTTATCAGAGATTCGTTGACACCGACCTTTCCTACAACTCCAAAGGCAAGCTATTCTCTTGAACATAAATATAGTTATATTAAATGTAAACCATATATTGCTCTATCATATACGTATTGCATCAAAACTATTTCTCAAAATTAAATCGGATTAAGATGATGAGAAAATATAAGAGAATAGAGATAATGAATGAGATGATATATGAGAATTACTAGGTTGGTAAAGGGGGCTCTGGCAGGGGAAACACGACGACGATGATGATGAGGTAAGAGATGGGACCCCTTTACATATGGTTAAAATATAAGGACCAACAAAACTCTTACTCGGTCAGAGGCCGTAAATTCAATGTCAACCATTTTCCGTTTCGACGGGCAGAAAATGCTACCTTATTACGTAATTAAATTCTCCACAATGGGTTACATTGGAGTATTGGGCACGAAAGAGAGTTGCCCCAAGGTGGAGTGTTGGGCACGGACGAGAGCCGCCCCAACCAATATTACTGGAACTCGGTGTATGACGAGGTCAGCACCGACGGAAAGTAATGGATGGAGACCTAATCACGTAACCTGAAAAACGTTTTGTATTATGAACTCGAAATCGCATCAAAGGAAATGTGGTGGACCTAGCTCAGAGAGAGTTCAGAGTGGTTATGGGTAAAGTGGTATAAGCCTGCGCAGTGCTATATCAATTCATGAATTCATGCCAGACTCCTGTATTGGAATCTACGAGAACCGCTAGGGGTCTATCTTCTCTCCGAGTGACAAGTAGTGTTTTCATAATTAAAATTTGCCACCTAATATTTTAATGAGTTATTTTCATAAAAGAGATGATATAGAAAATATGATAACAAACAGAGATCAGTCATGCAATGCATCTTTTGCTATTAATGCTTTTTGAGTATGTTTGTACTCAACCTTGTTAGTATTCTCCTTTGTTAGATCCTAGTTCGACCGGGAACTATCCCGAGTGGGACGAAGGACTTGCAGGTACCGATGCAGCCGCAGGAGGAGAAGGCACCGACTACGAGGACCAGGGCGAGATGGGCGCCATTTTTGACACGTGGGACGAATAGGAAGGTGGTACTCCATAGCAGACTAGAGAAGTGGAGAAGCTCCCTTTTGTATTTGTGTAATATTTGTATTAAGAACCATAGCCTTGCGTGGCTACTACTGTAATAAAGATGTACAATTTCTATCTTATTGTTCTGCTGCGCAACTCTGATAAAAGGCTTGCTATTCGTCGAAACGGTGTTCTACCGGGCAGACGAATAATAATCCGTATGCCTAAGTGTAATTACCCCAGAGGTAATGACACGGGGCGTCACAATTTCCCTTGAAGGAAGAGAGGATGATGCGGCCAGCCCACTACTTTTGTTTCTGAAATTAATCTTGTGTAGAATTTGTTTCGCTTGAGTTAATTATAGGAATCACAGAGAAGAAATAGAGAGAAAGAGTTTGGTACTATTCACATGTTGTTACTATTCACGCATGGGTACTGTTATCCGAGGCTACTATTACTTGCAATTCAATCTATTAGATTGGTTTGTGAGTGTGTTGATTTTCTTACAATTCAATTCACCCAAATTAGTTTATGAGTTTGTTATTCTTCGTGCGTACTCGCGAAAGATTGGTCCAACAATCGGGATCCATTTAATCAGCTAGTTGGATCCTTATCACCAGTGGAGACGGATCTTAGCTAGCCTCAACAACGCTCATCGAGACCTTGTCAACAAAAGGAGAGCTTGGCTTGCTTGGTGCGCTCGTGAATGGTGGGAAGGAGGTCGTGTGCACGCACATGGGAGAGGGGGGAAGGAAGTTGTGTGCATGTGCATGGGAGAGAGGCAATGAGCCATAACGCATCGAATAGCTCAACGACGATGACTTAGCTGGATTTTGTTGTAGTAGTAGATAGTCTCAAAAGGCAATAAGGAGAGTGATGGGTGATGAAGAAATATGGGTAAGGAATGGGTGGCTAAGCCAGCACACGGAGATGATACAAAGGGTGTGGTTGGAAAAAGTGGAGTGAGTCTTTGTGCATCCACTTGAATTAGGCGTCTGATTCGTATAATTGTCTATTGAACAAAGATGAAAATAGCATACCAAATCACGTTTCACTTGGCTAAAGTAGTTTAGTCGGAAGTTCAGAACATTGAAAATGTAATGTTAGAATAAAATGAGAAACCTTTTTAGTCTAAAGTTGTTTGTATCGCAGCTATCCCTTTGTTTATTTTATGTAATGCAAATTTAAAATATGCGTTCTATGTACTAATAAAATTATATTTGTTTTTTATATTAATAATTCCTATGTTAGTTTTGTTATGACAAGATCTAATAGGCATTTAAATGCTAGTATAAGTAAAAAGGGCCCAATTCGTGGGTGATGAGTCGGAGGCAGTGAGACACTCAAACTCGCAACTACTTGGCTGCTCAGTGCTCATCATCCCCGGCTCCCCGCGATAGGGAGGTAGACAAGGACGCCATTGTCGTCGACATGAAGATCCTAGTCGCGGTGAAGCGGGTGGTGGACTACGCCGTCAAGGTACGCGTGAAGTCCGACCGGACGGGTGTGGAGACGGCCAACGTCAAGATGTCCATGAACCCATTCTGCGAGATCGCCGTGGAGGAGGCGCTCCGCCTCCGCGAGGCCGGCGCCGCCGCCAAGGTCGTCGCTGCCAGCATAGGCCCAGCACAGTCCGCCGACACCCTACGCACCGCGCTCGCCATGGGCGCCGACCGCGCCATCCATGTCCTCCACGACCCTGACCCTGCGCGCCCGCTCCTCCCCCTCGCCGTCGCCAAGATCCTCCGCGTCATCGCGCTCCAAGAAAAGCCCGGCCTCGTCATCCTCGGCAAGCAGGTAGGCGTCGTGGTCATCTTGGATTCTTGTTTTTTTTTTTGGGGGATGGATTGTAACGACCCGGTTGTGTGAGAGATCAGAATCACAGAAATGGGGATACTTGAAGAACTCGGGGGTGAGAATTTGGAAGAATTGGATGAGAATCAGAGAAGAAGAAGGATGAGGAAGAAGCACAGTAAAGGATTGGGAAACTCATTTTCATTTTCATTCCGTGCCTTCTCACATGAGTACTCTCTCTCTCTCTCTGTTATACTCACTTAGACACACTGCGCATGGACCCCTGCCCATGGACCAAGCCCACCCAAACAGCTACAGAACTCATCTTTGTCCTACTTGTGAAGCTCTGATGCTCGTTGGCCCCACCTCAATTGCTCGTTACACCATTTCCTTCTCCGGGCATTACACTTCCCTCGCCTCGAAACACAGCTTGTCCTCGAGCTGTTGAACCTAAGAAATATTGGCATACTATATAAAAATCCTTCCAGGTAGCTAAGTCTGCAGATGTTACCGTGCAGTGGCGGATAATAATGCACACCTCTATATTTCCCATCTCGATCAGGCCGCCATTCTGAACTAGCTCTTTGATGCACTTGTCAGGCAACACAACAATTTCTGGTACCACCATATGCAATATTAACACATGAAGATGTGGTTGTGTCCGATAGAGATCAACCACTATATGGATATGAAACTGAACAGCTTGTACTGGTATGTCTGTTGCTTTGCTTGTTTGTGGCATTCTTCCACTGTCATTAGCAGCAGCATACATCCTTTAAGAGTGGCATCTGGCCACTTGCAGCACCACTAAATCTCATTGAATTTGCCGTAAAGTTCGTGTCTCCATCTCACACCAAAGGCAAAACCATCCAATAGCCGCATGTACAGGATTATTTCGGTAATGTTAATCCCAAACTTAGCGCAAGTATTGCCCTACTAAGTTGTAGCAGCATCGTTTCAGTCATGAAGCAAACATTCTTGTAACACTGAAGGTTGGTAGACCACGTGGCTAGCGCAACAATCACTTCAATGGCAAAACATTCAGTTGCTCTAGCATGTATAATGACACGAAAACCAAGCAGTGGACTAGATTGTCTAGGTTTAAGCATATAGTCAGGGATGTATAGTGATTGACAGGAATGTGGCCAAGGTAGTAGCATCCATAACATCTCAATAGCACACCACTTCAAGAGAAAGTTATGAAAACCAATCTGTTTTATTCCTGGGTCCCATTGCCTTACAACAGTGTCTGTCCACTTTAGCTTCCTGACCTTGAAACACAAGCAGTCAGCTGAAGCACTCCACTGCATCCTTGTAAGCCAAAGATGTGTGACACTATTGATAGTAAGAAGAGACATAGGCATCAGGCCATCAGTACCAAACATTATGTTCTCAGTAGAGATGTTGATATCTCCATGAAACCGTCGAGGTGCATCAGTAAACTCAGGAGGACCCCATTCATGGTAATCAAATAGATAGTCCATCTACTCATGGGGGTTGTGCACTGCTCGACCCCCATAGTCGAAGAGCTCGTCACGGCAACCTGTTGGAGCCACGCCTTGAGATGCTCCTATGATAGCTGCTCTCGCTGCTTGCTGTCTTGTGACATTTCGATGAACACAAGGTGGTCATCACCCACAGCCAGAGTTTGCCACAACCGTGTGGCGATGTCATCTCCTTTATAGTCGGAACTCACCACGTAGGGCTCCGGTTGTTGTTGGCCTATGGCAAACTCCTTGTCACCTGCCGACGACTCGCTAGCTTCGCGAGGCATTTCATCGAGCACCTCGGTGGCACTATGGCTTGGTTGATGTAGGTTGACGACAAGCCCCTCTTTGCATGGTGGCAACGGCCCAGGCAGCTTGCACGCACTCTCCTTGGCACCCATCACCTGCTTACTCCCATCATTCACTTCTTCGGCCTTGCCTGCATCCATCTCTTGGCCATTCGCACGTTGCATGTTATGCTCCAGCTTTGCCTCCTCTATTCGAGCCAAAATCGCCGCACGAGTAGCGCTGCTTGGTGATTTCAACAGCACTGCCACTTGGATGTCATTCCTCAAGCCCGATACGAACTGACCCGCAAAGAACTTGATGTCCAAATTGGCTTTGAAGGCCATAAGTTGGTACATACTCGCCTCGAATGCCGCCTTGTACTCGGCCACAGTCCCCGTCTGCTTCAACTCTAGTAACGAGCGCATCTGCCTATGTACTCGCCCATGGTGTTGTCGTGTGCTCCTGCTTCACAGAGCAAACCTCGGGCTGGAATTACGGTGCTCAAAGTTAATCACCAACCCTTCCCTTAGAAATCACAGATCGGGCAAGGGGGAGCGAAATTGTAGGGCTCTGATACCAAATTGTAACGACTCGGTCGTGTGAGAGATCAGAATCACACAAATGGGGATACTTGAAAAACTCGGGTGAGAATTTGGAAGAATTGGATGAGAATCACAGAAGAAGGATGAGGAAGAAGCACAGTAGAGGATGGGGAAAACTCAATTTCATTTCCATTCCGTGCCTTCTCACATTAGTACAGACTCTCTCTCTTGTGCTCACTTATACACACTGCACATGGGACCCCTGCCCATGGACCAAACCCACCCAAACAGCCACAGAACTCATCTTGGTCCTACTTGTCAAGCTCTGATGCTCACTGGCCCCATTGGCCTCACTTGTCAATTGCTCATTACTACCATTTCCTTCTCCGGGCATTACAGAAGAGTTTAGATGCCATTTGTGGGATAAAGGGATCTTTCACTGTGTTTTGTTTTGGATTTGTCCAATTTGGGCTTAGCTTGATTTTAAGATTTGTGAAAGCTTCTTGGAATTAACGGTCTTATGGTCCTTGATTGTGCAAGTATTGTATGAACTCGATTGCTTAGTTTACTGAATTTCACCAAAATTGATATTTTGGTGGCTATTGAATGGTTAATGTGAGCAATGTTTGCTGACTTAGTTCCTGCTTTAGTTTTATTCATTAACCATTATACTCAAACTAGTTGTGCATGATATTGAGATGCTAAGTTACAGCTTTATGCAATGTACTCGCGTCACGTCCAATAACTATAACATTTGCTCCTTCATGTGTCTTCATAATGTTATGCCTACTGTTGAACCCTTTCTGTTCAGACTTCAGAATTGTGACAGATCTCGTTTTTTATTTTCTCCCTTCGGTATCATGTTCCCATGTTTTTTTTTCATCGTAACCTCCGCTGCGTAACACTTTAATCCTTAGTTTTCACTGTTGGAAGTTAAGCAAATACATCCCTGAACTTAATTTGTGTTGAGAAGAAAAGCAATTGAACTATCTTATGGAAACCAGCTTAACTACCAGTTACTGTTGCTGTAGCTGTAAAATCAAGCTTGAAAAGCTTTCTCATTGTCATGTTGTCCATACTCCATAGTGTACTAGCAGGGATAGAAATCCCAGCCGGTTACAACCGGCGGTAACCGGACTTACCGTGGGTAGTGGGAATCTAAATACCGGTCGGTTTTTCCGGAGTTTGCAAATTCAATTTTCTATTTTCTATTTTCGGATGGTTTTTAAGCGAATTTATGCGAAATTCAACCGGATTTTTTTCCGGGAAAACCGGTAACCGGCCGGTTACCGGCCAGTTTTTTTTCCCGGCTCCCCGGCGGGATCTCCCCCGGAAACGGTTTTTCGATCCTTGTGTACTAGTTCAGATAGGAAAGTTCAGACTTCAGGGAAGCTACTTACAGAGGACATTTTAACTCAGATGTTGAAAACAGAACATGTGCTTATCTTTCTAGCCTTCTAGGAGTACTAGTAGAATTCTACATATCCCTAGATGTTCATTGGTCAGGATAACGGGAAAACGGCCACTTGATATTACAGTGATGTGGTTCAATCATAGCAACCACTATTTTTCTCAAATTAGAATGTTTCATTTATTTTGGTTTAAGTCCCACATTAGGATGACAAAATTATGTGTCAAACAGTCAAAGTGTGGTTGCCTGAAGGGCATGGACGTCCACATTTTTTGCCCTATTGACTTAGTTGCTTACCAGGTTTGACCTAGTAGAACATGAGTTTTTTTGGGTATGTTTTGAACTTGTTTTTTTAAGTGGTCTTTATTCTTAAGAGATGTTTTCAAAATCTCTACTGCCATGTTTTGTCGAAAAGAAATAAGGACAAAGGACAAATAAGAATATGGTTGTTAAAAAGTTTATCTTTGGAGTATACATGATACATGTTAATAATCATAGGTTTCTACGTCATTTTGTTATAACAGGCCATTGATGATGATTGCAACCAAACAGGACAAATGCTAGCTGGATTGCTCAATTGGCCACAGGGAACCTTTGCCTCAAAGGTTTGTCGTTACTTAATTCGTTTCGGTACTCGGTAATGTCACCTAAAATATGGTCACCGATTGAGTTCCTGTCATTACATATAGTCCTTTGAATTTTACTGGATTTTGTTGGCGAATATCTAACCTTTTGATACTCGAAATAAGCAATGCAACTGTAGGAAGATTTCATTTTAATTTGAATAAACAAGTTTTGTTATGAATTCTACTTGCATTTAGATTCTAGAAATAACTTCTGAGTTGACACAGTTTTCAACTATGATGCACGGACACAGACATGGGATTCGGCATTTTCTAAAAAATGGCGACATAGGGACACGGCTATATATATATATATATGGGAACATATCTAGTGCAAATGGGTAATTGAGTGCTAAGGTGCAAATGACATCTTGATCGTTGGATCTGGATTGAACAACCAAGATTAATGCGGGCTCCCACTCCCCAAATCATTTAATCACCTTGCATGCTCCCACCTTCAATGCGCCTGCATGCTCCCACATCTAATGTCCTACATTAAACACCCTTCATGATCCAACGGTTAAGATTAATATTTGCACATTAGCACTCAATTACCCATTTGCACTAGATACGTTCCCTATATATATATGAAGCCTTTTTCCTACTCCTAGGAGTAGTTACTCCATATTCCGTATCTCACAACGTAGAGAGTATCTTGTACAACCGAAAGCATGTATGTGTAGTATACGAGTATATAAGACCACCTAGGTGGTATTCACACCTTTTTAGGGGTGGTATGTATAATTTTTTAGATATACTCATTTTTAGTGCGAATATGAAGGTATTTACAAAATATGCTAAAAACTAAGGACTTTCTTACAAATTTTTCATGTGGTTCGCATTGGAATATCTTATAATTAGTATATGAGTATACCCAAAGTAATAAAGGAGTATGTCAAGTTCTTTTAGGTGGTATATCAGAGGTGGGAGTAACTACACCCGGGAGTAAAAAGTATATTATATATATATATATATGAAACTGGTTTGGTACTCCTGGGAGTATGTACTCCTGCCTCTCATATACCACTTAAATAGTATGATAATACCTCTTTATCTATTTGAGTATACACCAATGATGATTATAAGATACTCCAAAGTGAGTTCTATGAAAAAATTCATGAAAGTCCACTTTTTATAGAAAATTTGTGTGTATACTTTTGTTTACATATGAAAAAGGTATATGACAAAAATAAAGGACTCCAATGAAAAATTTTCAATCAAATTGCACTGGAGTATCTTATAATTGGTATTTAAGTATACTGAAAATGATAAAGAAGTATAATATATTTATTTAAGTGGTATATTCGAAGCGGGAGTATGTACTCCCAAGAGTACGAAATAAGTCCCTATATATATATATATATATATATATATATATATATATATATATATATATATATATATATATATATATGGGAACATATCTAGTGCTAATGGGTAATTCAATGCTAAGGTGTCGATACTGTTGGATCAGATCTTAACTGCTGGAGGTGGGAGCATGCATGGTGTTTAATGAAAACGCATCAATGAAGGTGCATTGAAGGTGAGAGCATGCAAAGTGATTAAATGGTTTAGAGGTGGGAGTCCGCATTAATCTTTGTTGTTCAATTCAAATCCAACGGTCAGCACCTTAGCACTGAATTACCCATTAGCACTAGATATGTTCCCTATATATATATATATATATATATATATATATATATATAATGTCCATTTCAGATGCGTGAAGAAGATCTGAATTTCAGATGCATGAAAAATGAAGAATGCCAGAAAGATCTAAATTTCATGTCTAGGAAGGAGCATGAAGAATAATGGAGAGGAAGGAGCATGAGAAGATTGACTCATTGGGCTCACCGTCGGTCGCCGGAGGATGCAGTCATCGCCGACCTTCGGTCACCTCCAGAGGAGGCAGCTCGTGACCTGTACCAGCGGTCGGACCGGTGAGAAAGCAACTCAGAGCGACGAGCAGGAGGCCGAGGCAAAGGCAGCGCCGGATCCGAGCGGCGAGCAGGAGGCCGAGGCAAAGGTGGCGTCGGATCCGAATGGCGAGGCACCGAGCGCCTCGATGGTGCCGCCCGATGGGCAACTCTATGCGGAGGCGGCAGCTTGGGGCGCGCAACCCAAAGAGGAGGCAGAGTAGGGGCGGCGAGGAGGCAGGCGACGGATCGAGGCCTCCTCTGCTGTATGAAGGGCGGCACGGGGAAGACCGAGGCGGCGACTGCTCGGGGATGCGGGAGGGGACTGGTTCGGCTAGGGTTAAGAGGAGGGAGGGGTTCAGTTGGGCTGGCCATTTGGACTAAATGGGCTGGGCCGAATGTCTCATCTGTGTCCGAGCCGTGTTGGAGCCGTGTCCGTGTCCGACACGGACTCACAACCTTCCAGCCATGTCCGTGTATCAGAGGTTTTCAAGTTCGTACTCGACCCCACTTGACTTCCTAGAAGCACTGATTTTCATTTTCCGGATCAACATCTGGTTTCCTTTCTGTTGGCCAAGCCGGGTGGAGCAACATAGGAAGCAAATCTGAGTTAATTGAAGATTCTTAATCATCTCATTTGTTGCATTTTGTTCAATTATCCATACCTCTCATTTGTTGTCAGATTCTTATTCCATTGGTTTTCAAATTTTTGTTCAAGAAAAACTTTAGTCAAAGTCTCAAAGCTCCTGTTTTAATTTGGCAGGTGATATTGGATAACGAGAAGCAAAAAGCTACTGTGGGGAGAGAGGTCGACGTTGGAATCGAAAGCATCTGCTTGGATTTACCAGCAGTGATCACGTAGGTTCCATAACAAGTTTATGTATCTTATTTTCATTTTATTGTTCTCCGTAGGAGGAGGACAGTACTCAAGCATTTTATTTTCATTATTAGACATTTACTTCTTCTGCATAATCCTCTCAAGCTACACGTAGCGTAGCTAAGGATGATTTAACGTTCGCCTACCACATCTCTGGTTCGTAGTGCCGCATTTTAGTTTTGTTACCATTTCTGATATTACATTTGA
Source organism: Hsuehochloa calcarea (assembly GCA_036346395.1). NCBI lineage: Eukaryota > Viridiplantae > Streptophyta > Magnoliopsida > Poales > Poaceae > Hsuehochloa > Hsuehochloa calcarea. Next base: position 56,884,824 of record CM070596.1, read on the forward strand.
ATTGTTCCTTTTTTTGCAGCACTGATTTGAGACTGAACCAACCAAGGTATGCGACGCTACCAAACATCATGAAGGCAAAATCAAAAGTCATTAAGAAAGTGACCCCTGAAGAGCTGAATGTAGATATCAGATCAGACATGGAGGTGGTTCATGTCAACGAACCACCAAAGAGGAAAGCGGGCGTCATTCTTTCGTCTGTTGATGAGCTCCTTGACAAGTTGAAAAATGAAGCTCGTGTCTTGTAATAATATGTATGTTATTCCTTGCTGAGTATGGCCTGATGTTCATGCATGTACAGTCAAATAAAGTGTAATGCCGAATGCTGCTATCATTTGCAAATAAAAATAAGTGGTTCCCTAAACCAATGGAGATGCTAATCCAGACATGTCGAGCGGCTGTTTAAATGCTTACCTGCTGCTGAATTGGTTCTTGCTGAATGTTGGAATGCTCAGTGTTTTCAGCAGATGACGCATCATAATAAATTAGGTAACCGAAGCCGTTTTTTTGTTATTTTTTCTAATAGAAAAAATGGCAAGATAATTTAATTTGAACATATAGAGAGGACAATCCTCGAGAAAAAAGTTGTTTCTTTTTTCAGATTTGTTCTATTTATATTTTAGAAGCGAAAACCTCTCTATGCAACTACATCAATTATTTGTATGGCAGTGAAGCCTGGCCCAACATATTCATGTACCCTCACAGACGAGCCAAATTTTCATCCAAATGCGTATAAAACTTATTGAACCTTCTTCTACATGATTGGTTATTTTTAGCCAGGGAAAACTGAAATGCGTAACTGTAACTGTACCATTAGGTCTTGGCCTAACTTGGGTCTAATTCATTGAAGGCATGCCGGTTCCAGCATCAGACTGAATTTGAAAGCAACAATCTTAAGTAATTTTTCGTTATATTCATCCGAGATCACAACATAAATCACTCATGCATTATAAGGCCTTTATAGATAGCACAAAATATCATCGTATGAGTTGTAGTCTATAATAAATATTTTTCGAGACAAAAATAACATAGACAAATTGAAAGATAATTCATTGTATGAGATGTCTTTAGTGCTATTTATAGATGACATGCAAGGGTGATACCATTGTACATGCCTTTGTCACTGAATAACTGCATCACAATTGACAGTTTCTAATTTTGTAATACTTGTGAAACATAAGGCATAAATAGACTTATCCCCAAATAACTTGGTCCCAAAGATTATTGATTGGCAGTTTGGCACTAATTATCTTGGCATTTTGTAATGTACAATCCTGGCTAGGGGTGGAAACGCGCCCACCCCAAGGCCTCTGGGAGACGCCTCCTCGGGACTTGGCCCCGTCCTTGTGTGTTGGTGGGCGCAAAAAAGGTTAAACATATTTATAAAAATTTGAATACTCTTTTTCATGTATTTATAAGTATTTAGGTACATTTTTTATTCAAAATATATCTTCAAATTTTATATATTCAAGTTAGTGTTCAAATATATAAGAAAAGAATACATCTATCTTATTAAAAAAAAGGGAGCTGCTAGCCCACACTACACCGTTGGAATGCATTTCCAGTTTATAAGCAGTTTCAAGTAGTTTCATGAAGTTTCAATTGCTTAAAAGTTCCAGATTCCAAGCTTGAGGTTTCAACTAGATTTCAACGTGTTTCGTGAAAAAGTTTTAAAAAGGTTTCAAGTTACGAGTTTGGTGTTTTAATCACATTTCAATGTGTTTTGTGAAAGTTTCAAATGCTTTTGGCGTTTTTCATAAAGTTTGAGAAAGGTTTCAAGTTTCATTAAAAAAATTGTAAGATTCAAAAAAAGGTTTCAAAGAAGTTTCAATTATGAACACGACATGATGAAATTTCCGAGTTTCAAGCATGAAAACATTTTAAAAGTTTCAGGTTTCAGTGAGTTTCGCGTATTTCTAGAAATTTTCAGAAGATTCCAAGAAAGTTTTAAGCAGAAGTTTCAACAATTTTTATATTTTGGAACTCAAGTTTTAGACAAAAGAGTTTCAAGAAGTTTCAGCAAGTTTTAAGTTTCAAGTAGTCTCGTGTAAACATTTTAAAAGTTTTATATTTCAATGAGTTTCACGTATTTCTAGAAGTTTCCTAGATATTCCAAGAAAGTTTCAAGCCCAAGTTTCAGATTTTGGAACTCAAGTTTCAGACAAAAGAGTTTCAATAAATTTCGTGAAAACATTTTTTAAGTTCCATGTTTCAGTGAGTTTTGTGTATTTCTAGAAATTTCTAAAAGATTCTAAGAAAGTTTGAAGCCTAGGTTTCAACAAGCTTCAGATTTTGAAACTCAAGTTTCAACAAGTTTCATATTTTGGAACTCAAGTTTCAGAAATAAAAGTTTCAAGAAGTTTCAACCTATTTCAAGAAGTTTCAACAAGATTCAGATTTTAGAACTCAAGTTTCAACAAGTTTCGGACAAAAAAGTTTCAAGAAGTTTCAACAACTTTTATAATAAAATCAAATAAGAGCAAAAAATCGAGAGAATTTCACCAAAGTTTCACAACAAAACAAAAAAAATTCACAACAAAACGGGCAAGTTTCAATGAAGTTTCATAAAAAATCAGCAAAAATTCATAAAAATTCGGAGAGGCTGCTAACATCTTGCCAGCTTCCACGGGAAGTCGTCTGGAGCCATCAGGAGCTCAGCCACAATGAAGACGTTGGCGACTGCGCGATGGTGAGCACCCACATCGCCGCCATGGCCACTCGCCTTCCTATGCACAACCAAGCTAGCCTACGGGCGTCTCGTCGTGTCTGCTCCCTCGCCCCTCTCACCTTCATAGGTGAGTTGTGCCTATGCATACCATCACCATCGCTGAGCAACCAAATCAAGTGAGAAAACCAAAGGGGCATGAACAATGGTGATGTCGTGGTGCAGATTAGGCCTATTAGTGGCTTGATTTGTCGTTGCCCCGGCCTAATCGACTCTGCTTTGTTGAATTTTGGGGAGGAAATAGGGATTGGAGTAAGACAGAAGAGAATGTGAGCAACAACTTTGGCCGGTAGAGTTGGAAATAAAGGAGTCCACTTGCCCCCTGTGGGTGTACGTGGAGAGGATCAAAAGCACCGACTCAAAAAATCTAACGATTGAAACATATACCGTCGGTATTGGGTTCAACAGTATAGCATTTTCTAGCTTTCTCATTAAAAAAATATAGTTTATAAACAAAATAATATATTTTAAAAAATTAGCAGGTCCCTACGAGGCCTGTGGGGGAGGACGGCTCCGTCCCTGCCTCGCTAGTGTAACGGGCCCTATCCTCGTTCCCTTCATAGGGGAGATCGTCCCACACCCCCATGAGGATTTTCCCCAGGGGCCCTGCCCCCACGAGGGAAATTGTCATCCCTAATCCAGGCATTGTTGGGTACAAATAAATTGGAACAAAAAGGAAAGAAATAAGAAAATTGAACACTATTTTACAATCGGATCGATGTGAATTCACTATTACTTACATAATGTACACCATGCAAATGCCAATCTCATCGGTGTCTAGCTGTACAATCACTAGTAAGTTTAAAGCTAAACTGCACTAAACCTAAATTCTCCATATCTAAACAAGAGGTGCTTCTATGGTTCCTCCAAAGAAGAGTGTAAACCAAATGTACCGTTGGACCAAATAAGCGACTAGAAGGGGTGAATAGGAGCGCCTATCTTTTTCATCACCTGTGATATTCAACATCTTTATCACTCCAATAGCTATGAAGATCAAAGGCACAAGAGCATAGCGAAAGTCTTGCGTCAAACAGAAAAACCCCCAGCTCAAAGGCTCTCAACCGGTCTGACCGACGTTGCCTGGCCGGTCTGACCGGTAGGTGACCGTCTGATCGCTGGCTGCAAGAATAGCAGCTCGGAAGATCCACAAAACGGTCTAACTTTTGATCTGTGGTCCAAATCCCCTGAGATTTTAGACAATACTCATCAGGAAGGTCAGTAACCTATTCAAATCGACGATCGAGACAATTGAAACTAAGGTTCCACGAATTTCTTGATTGAGGTCAAGAAGGAACGAAAATCAGGGAAAACCAAAACTTGAGCCAAATACTTGTTCTTGGGTGGAAGATGGTTAAAATGACCTTGCATCAGATCCCATAAGTCCTAGCAAGCTAAATCACGGCAAAAGACTCATTCAAAAATCTTGGAACACAAAACAACCTCAAAATCATCAAAGAGGGAACAAGAACAAGATAGAAGTCATCTTGGGGCAATCTTGCTTGAATTGATTAAATGGATTGTATGCTTACAACCGCTTCATCATGGAAGACAAAAGCTCACACTCGAGCACCTTATTTTCTCAATCCATCTCTCTCAAACCCTAGCCTCTTCTATTTCCTCTGCTTTCCCCAAATCACCAGTTAGGGTTTCTAAGGCTTCAAGGCATGGAGGTGCAACGCCTCCACTATATAAGGGGATGGTGCACATCCTATAGTTCTAGAGAGAAAACCCTAACGGGCACCCGTTAAACCCACATACAAACGGCCTACATTCACGCACGCTTCTCAAAGCGAATGACGATCCAGGTCTCTCGAATTCGTCTCTTCGTGATCTTCATCTTTTCTTGACCTAAACCGCTTCTCCTTTGCATCATCCCACGCCGCGATTTCTCCAAGGTCATCAACCCGGTATTTTTGGGAAGATACCAAAATACCCCTTCTCAATCCTTCTCAAAGGCCGAGTACAATCAATGTGAAAAAGTCACATGCTTCATCACGCGTAGGTTCATCGATAGCTCTCATCATATCAGCAAGTCTCACACACATTCGGTTCTCGCTGGAACCACCATAGCACTTGCACCAACCCCCAAACCACTTGATGCAACCTGTAACAGGTTACCTGTTGCACTGAATTTTCCGCTCGATCGTTCTTGCCCATCTTCCGCCATGTTTGAGTCTAACCACTTCGCCCATCTTCCGCCATATTTGAGTCTAACCACTTCACCCATCATCCTTTATTGTTCTAGACCTCGGTTCTCCTAGCCTAGTTCCAATCATCCTCGCCGTTGACCATAGTTGACTCCAAGCCACCTGCACAACAATAGACGAAGAAAACGATTTCGAACACAAGTTCCTTGCAATTTGACCAACATTAGCCAAAACATGCATCATGCAACACCTATATACTAAGTCTCATGACTTTGACCAATTTCACAAAATCATCGCACCTCATTGTTCATGATCGAGCCTTGGCCGGTCTAACTGTCACCCTCAGCCAGTCTGACCACTCCCCAATCGATTCCAATGTCCGACAAAACATCCTCTCTAGACATTTCGTCAAAACCCTATCTAGTTTTGCATCCAACGTCCATTCTCTATGAGACCTGATGCAAACACACTTCCAAACACACTCACATAAGTGTTCTTGATCATATTCCTCAAAATTCAACTTTTTGCCACAGTCGGTCTAACCGCCACCCTCAGGACCGATCAGACCGCCTACAAACTGACAGCAGGGGACACTCCACTAAACCAAGGGTTTCTCCCAAACATATCGACATTTATGTTAATTGTTCAACACACTAAAATTATGTTCATATCACATGATCTCCACATGTACATTTCAGGAAATTTGCAGTGATTATTTGGACTACTTTCTTGTTTCTGTCGACACCATCCAACAGACAACGTGATAATTATGGTTAGGCAAACTCTACTTGGCCATACGGCAGGGCCAATAGACAAGGTCAAATTTTGAAAGGTACGCCAAATACACATCCTTGCCCCCAACTATCAATCACTTGGGGTGCCTGTTTTAACTGGACTCATTGCAATAGAGAGTATAAAACAACCTTGACAGACTACTTTAAGAAGGAACCGAAGGCTAGGATATTATCAGAATGTCATCGCAGAACATAACACCAGTACGAAAGCTAGCAGTAGCAGCAAAGCGTCAATAACAACAAAGAGCAGACAACTGTGACTCCGCGTGTTAGTTGAATATGTCGAACCGTTGGCTCGCAGGTTCTCCGCTTGAAACCTTTTCTTAAGGCCTCAAGAGTCGAGAACTCAAGATTGCAGACACGGAAGCTCCAAATGTTGCGCCAAACAAAATGAATCAACCATCCGCCGCTGCTTGCAACGACGGAATGCAGTTATCCCCCAAGCATCGCAACGTCTTAGGAAATAGCTGTTCATCAGCTCATAAAAAAAAAGTCAATACGGAGAGGTACACTTCAGTTGTAACTCGTGCGAGTCCTAACCTCGGTTCTCCCCCTCCCCTTCGCCTCAAATACGCACATAACAACTCCAAATCTCATAGTCTACAAATATGGTTTACATCAACTTCATACAATATATACATACCATATACAGATGTACCTATAGCCTATTGGTCACGTTCTTACCTCCCTTGGAAGCCCTCGAATCAAAATGACTTCAGGATCATGATCAAACAAGAAATTATATGTTCCTCCCGTGGGATTGGAACACCAGTTTCTCACACGGGATTGATCTCAAGCATCCATTACTCGATCAGACAGGGATTCTGTTGGCCAAGACGAGACAGCCACTGCAGAGCTAAACATCTGAAAATTTTCTACTGCCATGTAGCCAAATGACTGGATTAAACGGCCAATGAGCAATACAGAAGAAATAACAATTGGGTGATGCCGAAGGCCTCCTCTTTTCCCTTCTCTGTTGGCATCTGCTAAACAAAATTTCCAAGTGTGGTTAAGTTACAAGGTCTTCCCTCAACACAAATGAGGGAGACGCATTTCTACATCCTAAGATCCTAGACTACCAATATACATACATGTATAGGAAGTACCCAATGCCTCCATTAGTGCAAACCCATCCTCCAAGCTTGTCAGATCAATGTGACCTCACCAAGCCAACAGCTTTACTCCCGCCAATCATGATCAAGCTTGCAAGCAAATCGATGCATGGCTGAGCAACTCGATGCATATCCTTGGGCTACTGCCAGAGACAATCTTCTGTCCTCTTCTACAAGGGGCGTGCTATCCAGACCAATATGTTCATTTGCTCTCATCCGATGTCGGTGAAATCTGAAAGAGGATCCAACTCAATACCAGCAAGGAAACCAGGATCATACTGGTACGGGGCAAACTCAGTGTCAGCCACTTGAGGAAGATCCTCGAAGTAGGTGAATTCAGAATCACTGATGCCAAAGTCAGATAGGGACTCGTTAATGTGGAACTCAGTTGGACTTGGCACAAGTTGACCCGGAGTCCGGAGAAAATTATTCTTAACAATTGGCAATTCCTGCAGTTCAGTAGTCCTCTGAATTTTGGCTTTGGGAGGTCTTCCGGATTCTGATGCTGCTTTGTGCTTTCCTATGGACTTTGGACCAGATTTATGTCGAGCAGCATCATATATGTGGAAAGCAGATGATGCCCAGTGAGAACCTTCCCCTTCAAAACAAGCTTCTGATGCTATCCTGCATAAATGAATGTACATGATGCATTAACATTAGTTCAGGTACCAGAAGCTGGCTAAATAATATTAAGATTCGAGCAATTCAAAGTATAATTGTGTTATCTCAATTCCAAAACAAGGACAATGGTGGTCGCCAACACCACTACGACAAAGAATTAGAACGGTTATCAACACTGACCTGAATCTGTTCTCGGCACGTCTATGAGAAAGTCCCGACAGTAATGATTGTTCCACTGGCTCGACAGCGTGTTTAAGAGGTTCTGGTTCTAGAATGGACACATTCACTACAGACGGAAAGGCTGCCTCATAAGCATGCTGATCTGTCAGGAAATCCAATACTAATTCTAAATAGTTCCGGCGGGACTCCTGATTGCTCGTTGGAATTACCACTCTTAGACAATGAACCTGAGCATCTGCGAGGGCTGTCCTAACTAGATTAAAGCTTGGTCTAAAGTTTGTCCTGGACCAGTTCTCACTCAATCTACCAGGCTTATGGAGTGGACTAGAGTAAGTACTTGTCACATGGCAGGACTCATGACCACATCTTGATCTCCAAACAGAAGAAAGTATGGCCATGAAATGTTTTTGGAGAAGCAATTCATTGTTAGGAAGTTTGCTGGTCACATTCAGCAACATCTGAGTTTGATCCTGAAAGAAGTCGCCAAGAAATCATCAATTTGCGCACGCAAATAAGTTTGATGTAAACAGTAATTGTGGCTAACAACACGCCAAAAGATGCACAATATAACCGATAAACACCTGGAACATAACATGATTTCAAATTGTAACCAAAGGAAAAGAGAGACATATGCATGAAGCCATGTTACATCAATATTCAATACTGTATTAAGCCTAGCATACATATATACAGATGCCTCTGCCTGCTGGTATATGAACTAGATTAAGCACAAGATTACTAATCAACAGGGCTATGCAGACTTGCTTATTTGTCAGAAACAGGATTCGAATCCCAGCAATAGACCGCTGGTCGGTGGTTAGCAGTTACCATTGATAGCAATAAGAAATTCAATGCCACATAGGGTTTCTGAAAACGACCAGTTTATGAGCTAAACAGGACATTTTACTCCAAGATACTTCAGTTTAGGGCTTTTATGGATAATCTACAGTGTCTGCTTGGCACATGCACCGTTTCAGACTTATTGTAACAAATCAGAACAAAGATAACCATGGGCAAAATGTGGACATGTAAAAAATTTCCTCATGTTGAAAATTAGTGCACTACCTAGAAGACAAGAAATCAACTAACCTCAGATACTTTCAAGATAGCCTTCCCGCCCCCAGAAGGAACCTTCTCACTGTTTGAATTGTCTGTTGCTGACAGGACATGTTTGCAGAATAGTTCTCGGAATCTCTCACAGCAATGCACAGGATGACGAAATCTTCCCCCATAAGATGCACCACCTGGTATGGAATGAAGAAAATCACTAGCCAGTTCCCAAAGAGGACCATACTCATGTACAGTTGCACAAAGAACTGCATCTTCCTCAGTTGTCCATGAATCTGAAGCACCATCTCGAGGCCATATAAGACCCTTCTTCTTCAACCTCTCGGGCTTGATTACCATCACACGTTTTACTGGCATACAAGGGATGGAAATTATGCCATCACTCTTAATTCTCACCAATTTTGGATCAGAATCATTAGCTTCACCCTTCAACTTAAGCTGCTTGCCTTCGAACATGTGCTTAGGTGATAAGGCCTCTGAAATATAATTTGATTTAGAGGTTTTCTTGAATTTCTTCAGCCGTCTGCTATTGCTGTTCTCTTGCTCATTTGTAGGCATTATCTTCTTACGCTTGTTAGAACAATGGTATGGTGATTCGTCACTCATAAGCTCTGGTGAGGGCGCATTGTCATCAATACTCATTGTATCTACAGACGATTCCTCAGGCATGACTTCCGACTCGGACGACAAATGTCCTTTTTTCAAGGACTTGAACTTGGCCGCCTTCTTTTTGTTCTTTTTTGACTTTTTGTGGTGACTGCTGTAAAAAGATGACAAAATGAAGCAGTCATTTATGTATACAAGTACGGTTTTTTTTATGGTACAACATTTTCGATTAGGGCCATTGGTTTTATTTGATCCAGTGACTAATAATTCTCTTACCACACTAATTGGAAGTAATAAGTCACTAATGACTTTCTAAAGTATAATATAGTCTTTGCACATCGTATCTTCCCACACTAACTGGAAGTAAAAAATGGAATGAATCAATGTTTATTTGGAAATGAACTCATTACAGTTAATACTTAATACTGTCCTTCCAAAACAATAGCATTAATGCTATAAATCAAGCTACACTGATTTGTACATGCATGCATTGCCTGTTGATGGATATATGTTGCAACAGCCAACAAGATAGTATATTTTAATGTTTTCGCTTGAAACAAAATACATTGCAAATATAATCTAGCATAGAAATCAAATCATTGCTAGAAATTTCAACTTGCTTTTCAATTTGAAATTTCAATTTCAATTTCAATTTCAATTTATATATTTCTAACACTGTATTCAAAACTAAAATATGACATTTTAATTTTTATCCTGTCAAATAAATAATGAAGCACAGATACAAGATGTTTTACGTTAAATTTCAAATTATTATGATACTACACATTTCAAACTTAACAAGAATGGCAGTCAGATCTTACTTTTTCAATATTTGGATGAGAAAAAATTTGTGAGCACTCAAGATCTACTGCTAACGATTGATCATACTAACATAGACCGCAAGTAATATTTGGATGTAACAGCTCTTTAATCAAGTTTTGTGATGCAATGGTATGAAAGAATATGCCCATTTACTGCTTTACTATTTTAGGTGTAATTTTGTTGATGTTTCCTTATAAGTCACATTTGCGGTAGCCAAAACTAACCTTGATCAATCAACGATTGAGATTCAAACCTCCTCTTACCTCAATAATGGCAAGAGGGTGTACCGTAAGAGAGCCCATACAAGGACAAAAAAAGTCAAAAGCTGAACTACAAACATATACATCCAATAGTAATTGGAAAATATGCATGTATAACATGCTAACTTAGCAAGTGGACACGAAAAAAGATAAGTGTAACAGAGGATGATGTACAAAGCAGTACAAAAATGTGTGCTTCTATAGTTCTATCTATTAAGAATTAAATTTTGTATGTGTTGGGAGCATAATTGCTTGTTCACTACCTCATATTATCATTCTTTTCCTCCAACTCTTTGGCTGCTTCACGGGCTTGTCTTTCCTGTTCTTCCAACAACTGCGGGTATTACACCATGTACGTCATTAGCCACTATGCACAAAAGGCACACAAAATAATACAAGTTATAAACTGACCTGCTTTTGAGCTAGAGCCTCAACATGTTGGCGATACGCTGTAGTAGCAAAATCAACATCCCATGCTGCAATTGAAATGATGTCAATACACTGAATCATAAGAAACAAAGAAGGCATGGGTCGAGGAGAGCACTAGCTCCAACTAAACAAATTTTTCAAAGTGGCGCAGATTTAGCATAAGTTAACATCAACATAAAATCACTTACTTTCATAAGAAAGTGGTTCCTGATCTTCATCAATTTCTGCTTCTAAATCCTCTTTAAGTTTTTCAATGCGTTCAAGTTCCCATTCTTCCTCTTCAACATTTACCTGATAATTTACAGCAGCTTTGTCGATTATTGGATCCCAGAGTTCCAAAAACTGCATTGCATATCTATCAATTGGCCGGAGCTGATTTTCAAAAGATGAACTTGCATGTCCTGCTGCAGCAGCCGCAGCAGCCATCTGCTTAACATCAGCAAGCATGTCGATATCTCCATTACCTCCAGCCAATGTAAGAGCCTTTTCTTCATCTAACTGATTCATAGGTAAAGCAACATGTTTGTCCTTTTCCACATCAGAAGAGTGATATTTATGCTCTTCATTAATGTGCTCATCAGGTTTCGCATCCTCCTCATTTACAAGCTCATCATCCTCTAGTCTTCCAGCAACCTCCTCGCTGAACTCTTGATTGTCCACAGCCTCTTCCTGCTCCAGCTTTTTGAGAGCCATATAGTCAGCTTCATCTTCTGCCTGTCTAATAGCTGCTTCAACATCTGCATTTGACAGCGCCAGACCAGTTTCGTTTGAGGATCCAGCAGTCGTAGAGCAATCCTTCTGCTGATCTTCGGCGTGAAGAGATGTGTGCCCAGAAAAGAATTCCATAGGATCAAGTTTCTTGAAGAACTCTGTATTGTAGCTACCGCGCTGTATCACTAGATCATCAAGAGCTCGCTTCTGATTTGCTTTCTTGAGAATGTTCTCCTCTATAGTGCTTTCACTAATGAGTCTATAGATGTGAACTTCACGAGTTTGTCCTATCCTGTGACATCTGTCTTGGGCTTGTTGGTCCATTGCAGGGTTCCAGTCGCTGTCATAGAAGATGACAGTGTCTGCACCAACTAGGTTGATTCCCACACCGCCACTACGAGTGGATAAAATGAAAAGAAAAAACTTTGGGTTTGTATTAAACCTCTGCATTAGAGTCTGCCTCTCCTCTGGCTGGGTAGAACCATCTAACCGCAAATACGTATACCCATACAAATTAATGAACTCCTCCAAAATATCAAGCATCTTAGTCATCTGAGTAAATATCAAGGCCCTGTGTCCTTCTGACTTCAAACGCCTCAACAAATTAGCAAGTTCCTGCAACTTCCCACAGTCAAATTGGATCAAACGCCTGTCAGGAAAGTACACTTGTCGGCGAACAATTGCAGGCCTTATATGAGAGAGAATGGGAGAAAACTCATTCATGCATTTTTCTCTGTATGCTGGCTCAATAAGAACAGGAGACTTCCCTTTGTTGCACCAGCAAACAGGAGTAGGAGCTCGTGCAGCAGGAATTGCAAAAGTAAATGATTCGATAAAATCAACCATTTTCTTAAAGCGTTCCACTGATGAAAGCACAAGATCCGCTAGACTCGACGAAAAATCCATGTGGCACAAAGGGTTGTTCTTCTCCTCAAGAACATCTGATACAGGATGCTTTATGGTCAAAACATCCCTAAGATTTGTGCCATAAACAGGCCTCTTCTGGCATCTTACCCTATTCCACCATGCAATGGAAGCTGCTCTTTCTTTGGATTCTTTAATTCTCTCCTCCTGCAGGGCTTTCTGAATTTCTTCAAATATATTTGTTCCGTTACTTCTCTGATCATCCTTATTAGAGCAAGAAATCTCTGGACCAGAGCCCCTGGAGGTAATGCTTGCAGAAAAAGCAGCAGCAACCTCATCCACCTCCCAGGAAGTCATACTAAATTCATTTTGAGTAAATACAAAATTCATATCAGATAGGTCAACCTGGGAAAATGGCCCTTTATCACGGACCATGCAAACAGAAGAGCTGGTCTGCATATTAATCCCTGCCATGTCAAATGAGCTGATAATTGGACGGCCTTCGAAAAGATCTGGATGATTACAAACCTTTCTAAGTTGCATAATGATACTAATCATACCAAAATAATTCCCACTTGCCAGTTTTGCTTGTGTCTCTGAGCTAGCAATAAAATCTTCATACAGGTTCCTTTGTCGTCTGGAAAGTCGGCAATATATGACATGCCCATGCTTCTCTGGCAACTGTTTCTCGACATCCCGTTTCAGTCGGCGCAGTATAAATGGACGAAGGACATTGTGCAACCGATCTATAACTTCATTGTTTACCTTGTCTTGGCCCTCCACCATTCCTGAAATTGGATTGCAGAACCAATCCTTGAATTCTTGATGAGACTGAAAAACATGGGGCATCAAAAAATGCATAAGAGACCAAAGTTCCATAAGGTCATTTTGCAAAGGAGTTCCCGTTAAAAGAATACGTCGCTTCGAATTAAAATTTAGCAAAGTTTGCCATCTTTGTGATTTCCAGTTCTTTATCAGATGAGCTTCATCGAGAATAAGATACTTCCACTTTTTTCGCTTAAACACTTTGGAGTCCTGAATAACAAGCCTGTATGTTGTGATGCATACATGGAAGTAATTCGGTTTCATCCAACCCTGACGTTTCTGCTTTCTCTCCTTTGCACTTCCAAAATATGTCAGTATTTTAAATGCAGGACACCACTTGAGAAATTCTGTCTCCCAATTTAGCATAACACTGGTTGGAACGACAATAAGATGTGGACCCCATATCCCCTTCTCACAAGCAAGGTGTGCCAGCAAGGAGATGGTCATGATCGTCTTCCCTAAACCCATTTCATCTGCTAGAATTCCATTCAGCCTCTTCTCGTACATAGCAACTAACCAATCCAACCCAATGTGCTGGTATTCCCGAAGAGAATGCTTAAGAAGGAATGGGAATTTTGTGCCTACTTTTGTTGTTGAGAAGGTGTTGCCAGTTGGTTGTGCTGATCTTGCAGCAGCAGCAGCATCAGCAATTACATTGTCACTTGCATCCCCATCGGCCATCATCTTAACATCAGTTTGTTCATCCTCTTTAACAGAACTTTCTCGTACACTAGGCTCCAATGTTGTTTCTAGTTGAAGGGCATCACCGCTCACATGCTCAATTCCCAGCATCCCTGTGGTTTTGTGATCTTCAAATGTGTCATTGTTCACTTTCAAAATGTCCGCAGATTGATCATCCAGAGACATGTCAGTATTAACCTCTCCATCAGAATGTGTAGATGAATTCTCCAATTCGGTTGTTCCATCATCTGCATAGCCATCCTAAATACCAAAAAGGCATTACAGATGGACCACAGTAAAGTGTTAACTGAAGAAAACAAATAGAAAATATATCTGTACCTTTTGGTACCTCGCAAGAAGTTCTTCTAGTGGGATCTCGCTCTCTTTCTGCAGTAACTTAATCTGTGTTTTAATGAAATAAGACCAATGATCCAGAGTTAGCACAACCAGGGATCACATTACCGGTCCCGGGGCATTTCCTACCGGCCAGCCAGGAACGGTAACCGGCCAGTTACCGTTCAAACCGGAAAAAACCAGGATAAAAATCATTTGAATTTGATTAAAAAACAGCCGAATTTCGAAATTTGAAATTTGAACTTGCAAAACCCGAGAAAACCGGCTAGGATTTCTAATCCCAGTCCCCGGCCGGTAACCGGTAACCGCCGGTTACCGGCTGGGATTTTATTCCCTGACAACTGTTGTAGGAAATATGCAAGGGTGAAATTAGTATGTCACTATTACTGACAAAACAATTATAAAAGAAATGCAATTGGTTATTTTGTGAACATATGATAATCCTAACTCTGAAATCTCAAATCATAACGGGGTGTCAGGTCTTAGATACACAAAACTTAGAATGGTGCAATGCCCCCTCTGGTTTTTAGAACACTGGACCTTTAAATAAGGTTACGTAAATTAAAATATCTTATTTACGCCACTCCTGATTTGCAAAATTCACACTTCATCCTTTACTGTTAATGGTGTTGCCTCTCATTCAATTGTCTGGCTTCACAAGCAAATAATAAAGCTCACTGCTTTACAATATCTAACGAATTTTTCCTTAAAAAAATCCCTAACAGTTGCCTGCTATAATACTCACTGCCTCGTCTACCAGATGTAACTAAATCCCCTCTAATACTTTGGGGAACACTTTTGTCATGTTTTGTTAAATAAAACCCCTATCTACGTACATGTTATCCATCCTAAAACAAGTTTGTGTGACTGAAGGTATCTTCATATGTGCTATCCATCCTAAAAACAAGTTTGTGTCATGGTACCAAGAGAATGCCCTTCAGAACCAAGCTTGACTAGGTAAACTACTGAAAAAAATCATTAACCCTTAAGTAGTCACAGTAGACAACATAGATAACAAATCAATTGTACGAGAAGCTTTTACTGATAAGTTCATTCATGTTGCGACAAAATCTGGAACTAGAGAAGCTCAACATGACAATGTGAACAGTTCAGTGGTATTAGACTATTAGTAAGTGATGTCTGAGATCACCTCATCCAGAGGACCAGGGTCTTCTTTCTTTGCTAACTCTTCCTCTTCAGCCAAAGTTGCTTCGTCATCCTGTAAAAGAGATCAGCGAATAAGAAGATTCAAACACACACACACACATAGAAAGGAAGGGGGAGGGGGATTTAATGCTTATGACAACTCCTTCATGAATGGGTGTTTCCAAAGAGGAGCTTCCATGCAATTAGTATGATCCGAAATATGTAGGAAATAAGAAAGCGATGACGAAAACAGATGTAGATGGATGTGCAACCTTTCCTTCATCCGTAGCAACATAATCTTCGTCGTCCTGGAAATAGTACATGCATATCAGTTATCCGCCATTAGTATGTTAAGCCCATAACCATAGATTCCCAAGATTGTACTTACAAAAAAAAAAACTGCTTGACCTTGGTACACTTGGCATTGAGAACCCAAAGCAGAACATGCCAAGATCCGAGCAGAATCACTCGAATTATGTTTTGAGCATTTCAATCAACATCAACTTTGACAATTTTCAAAAAGCCACCTGATAGAGCTTGCCAATTACTCCCCAGGTTCACAATTTATAACTATATTTCCATTTTATTGGGAATTGTAATTTGGCAGGAAATCAAGAGCGTAGTTATTGCATTTTTTTCCCACTTTGTCTATGTTTTTTTGAAGCTGCGGAGAAGGTTGAGCAGTTGGATTATTTCATCCAATAGGGGTAAGTATGGTGCAATCTTATTAGTTGTTTTCTTGACTCCATAATCTATACCTCCTTGGCCTATGTGCAAAGGTTAGTTGGCCTGTGTGTAAATCAAGAGCGTACAGGCAAGTTATTATTAACATCCTTCCTACCCCATGACCACTAAGGGAACTCGGCCTCACATCGATTGCTTATTCCACTTTCCTATTGAGATTTTTAACATTTTGTTACTGGAAGTGGACACTGGACAGTTATCCCTTGACATTGAGTTGGAAAAATTAAATGATATTGGAATAAAGGAGAAAAATCCTACAACACTAACACAGATGATTAAAATGTACCTGTTCATCAACAGAGGAGATATTGCCATTGCTTTTCCCCTGAAAAGTTAAGAAAGTTTGGTGGCACATTTAGAGAACATTATAAAGCTTGGTACTCCCCTCCCTCATACCAACACGCACACACCAAAAGACAGAGAGAAAATAACTGTACATGATTCCTCTTCACAAACTCGGTGTAAGAGTGGCTATCATCCACTTCCTCAGAAGAATTGCCTTCATCGCTTGAAGTATGACCAGATTCACGTTTACAGCCATTACCCTGGTTTGAAGAATCTGAAAAAAAAAATCCGCGTCAATCTTAAGAAAGGACATCAAGTAGTCTGCAGTATTTCAGCTTCCTAATGACATGAAAGTATCTGAATATCTCACCTTTAATCAATTTCTTCGAACCTGAGTTACTAAAAATGTCTTTGCTATCTGGACTGCTTTCCCTGCTAACTGAGAATGCTTGAACTGATCAAATTATCAATTGAGTGCCAAATAGAGCACAGGATTGTCTCTTTCTATATGTGAAAGAAGGCAAAAGAGAACTGCTTTTGAAGATCACCTTTGGTTTTTGTGTACATCTTGAGAATATCATCCAGTGGTAGATCAGCTTCTGCCTGCAAAGCATCTAATTCTTCGTTGCGCTCAGCCTCTGTGATTTGAGCTTCATCTTCATCAATTGTGTGTTCATCATCTTCCTGCAGCACCAACACATATCAGCGTGATTCAAGTGTCACAGAAAAATGAAGAACGGTTCCAGAGAGAAAAGAAAGATGTAGTCCTTGTATTGTTATGCAATTTACCAAAAAAAACTTTAACTATTTG
Source organism: Hsuehochloa calcarea (assembly GCA_036346395.1). Taxonomy (NCBI): domain Eukaryota; kingdom Viridiplantae; phylum Streptophyta; class Magnoliopsida; order Poales; family Poaceae; genus Hsuehochloa; species Hsuehochloa calcarea. Next base: position 56,902,006 of record CM070596.1, read on the forward strand.
ACATACTGTATTATATCTTTTATTATTTTGAACTAACAATTAATCAACAGAAAGCAGTACAAAAAAAATAGTAACAGAAAATAAAATAAATGGTAGATTGGCAATACAAAATAAATATGTTTCTCATATTCACAACAATAACAATTGGTACTGGGATCCATAGGATTCATACAGTTGTATCCGTATGAACAAAAAAAATGAGTAAGGAAAATTAAAATAGCTTACCAGCTCTTCATCCGAGGAGCTATTGTAATCATCATCAGTATCCATATTATCTGTAACTATAAAATGTTAAATGCTGAAGAAAAGGACGAATAAGATTTCTGAGGCATGCAGAATATTTCATAAAGCTACACACCAAGATCATCAGGAGTTGACGCATTTATGTTCTCTTCTGCTACTTCCACCTGGGATGGTTGATTTGTCTGCAAAGGTCCATTTTCTTGTTTTTGCAGATAGGGCACATTCACGAGGTTTTCAGCCAACATTGTTGAATATCTGGAAAGTTCACATCAAATAACAGAAGGTTAGCAGGTAGCGAGGGCTGGGTACTAAAATAAAAACGCTAAAGTTTGAAATAGCCATAACAAAATCAACCAAGAATAGATGGCAGTACCTTTCAGTCTGGCCTAAAAGGAAATCAAGTTGCTTATCGAGGGCCTTTTTCTTCCTTTCCTCAACCTCTAGTTGATCTTTATAGAGAACCTACATTCCCCAACATACAAACAATAAAGTTCAATTGCTTGGGAAACATGACATCCTAGAGTAAGTGGTACAGTAAGCCATAAAATTAAATCTGTAAAATGAACTTGCCAACTTCTCTATTTTGGTCCAGAACTTCTTCACATCCTTAGAAATGTTTAGGGCAACTTTTCTCAGCCGATGTTCTTCCTCCTGTAAAAGGACAATCATCAAACTAAGATAAAAATCCATGAATATTGATACATTATCTGCATAGTACAAATTAAGGGATCACTGGGACACTATAAGTTCATCCAGTATCATTTTGGAAACAATCAAATCTACTATAAAAATATAAATTAGTTATATCACAGACAATACAAACCTTCTCTTTTTTCTCATCTTTTGTTGCTTGGTCAACTACACCCTTATTGGCTCGTTGAGCAATCTTTTTAGCCATGGACAACTTCCATTTTCTCTCAGAATCAAACTCCTGTAAGATATTTAAAATTAGGCGGGCCAAGAGGAGGAAATATTCGTCATTTTCTAGCTTTGACAAAGCCATGTACTAATAATGAGACTGAGTACGAGGCAGTGATAGTAGGACTTGAAATAGAACAATAATAGTTTTGTGATAAAATTATGCAACTCTGCTCAATGAGAAAGAAAGATTGCAATTTGTCAATTGTACTGATAGCAACAGACCTTTGCCAGCCAAACCATTTCTCCAAGAACATGGTCCCAGTGAACTTTTGGTTTCCGAGGCTCCCTTGGAGCTTCAAGAGCCTGCACAGAAAGGACAAAAGCTTCAGCGAATGTAATAAAAAGCAAAGTGATAATGGATTTTATATTATACTAACATATTAAATAGTAACAATAATCCTACACACAAAAAAACAGCACATTTATTGTTCTTTTTCCCTCCAACTATGAGACATGAAACAATTGAAATTGGCATTATGTAAGTATGAAATGTCAGATAAACAAATGAGGATGGAGAGAAATGGTATAACAGTGAATACTGCTGGTAAATGAAATGTCAATGCTGCAAGCTAACCTTCTGACGTCTAGCTCTTGTCTCATGATCTAGCTTTGACCGGGGACCTTTTGATGCCATCTTTCCAATCCCTTGCAGAGGACTATCTCATGTCTTAAGGCATATGCAGCAAAATGGCATACCAACTGTGCGGTACATATGTTGTCACAGAATTAGTATATGAGACAAAAGGTCTGCCAAATTTCAGAAAAGCATACCAGGAAAAGAGAGAGCAAATGGTAAAAGTGGGTCTCCAAGACATCCTAGCATATAATAAGAGCTGTTTTAAACTACCTCTGGATCTTGCTCTTAAAACATGTCTGAATTTTGACTGTTTAAACTCCCCATGCCATCCCGAATTTCTAGTGGCAAGGATGATGAATCGCAACCAGACCACACTCTCCCCGTCCTCCAACAAATAAAGTGAAAGGAAGAAAGGAAAAAAGTTCATCTTGGTACACCAATGTCACAGCAGCCACAACAAATTGCAACTGAACACTAGTCCTAATCCAACCTGCAACTGCTCGATTATATACAAGCTTGTAAAGCCTAATTTTGCCAGGCTAATACTTCAACCACGGAATCAACTAATGGACATCCTGGAGCCACATGTCACAGCCACATTTGCATTGGTCATACCGAACATTTGTTCCACAGCTATTCAATCAAATTGTAACATCGCATTATCCATTCAGTATGCATTTCAACTAACACTCGAAACCACTAACACTAAAAAACATACCACACTGCTGATTTCGAAGCAAACCGCAGCAGTTTTCGCCACAAGAACTGCAAAATTCAAACATATGAAGCATAACGCAAACCGCAGTCCAGACCCCAAACATGCTAAAACTCCCACCCGAGCAGCACTAGTCAAAAGACACTGAGCCCACGTTAGTCCTACTACTTTATGGTCAAACTCACGACACGATAGCAGAAACTAACATCCAGGCATCACACAAACGCGCAGGATAACCACATTCTCACCGTCCCAGCTACAAACCCATTCAGCGTTACTTCACTCCGAAAAAAAATCACCAATTTCACGCACCAAAACCTCAAAACCCGAACAACGCAAACCAACAGGCAGCCGCCCACCCTCTCAACGCAAATCCCACCTAAAATGCTAAAACCCCCAGTCAGAGCAGCACAGACCAAAAGCACAAGCAAGAGCCCCAAACTATAGCAACATGCAGTCGAATTTACTTGTTTGCTCCCTCACCTTGGCGGAAACCCTAGAAACCGGAGAGGGGCCCGAGAGTGGCCCAGGAGTTCGAATCGGAGGGGGGGGCCGCCTCAAGCGCCCCGCCGGCGGCGAGCGGCGGCGAGGCCTCGGGGCGGCGAATGGCTCCGGCGAGGCGCGCCGGCGGATGGGATCTCAGGCGAGGGCTTAAAGCGGCGGAGGAGGAGGGCGTCTCCGGCGAGCGGCACCGGCGGCGGGGAGACGGCGAGATCGAGGGGGTGGGCTAGGGCACGGGGGCTGGGGACTCCTTCGCTTCGACGCCCCGGGAGCTAAAACTCGCGTGCCTGCGAATGGACGGGAACACCCCTGGGTGGTGCGCGAGGCGTGCGCGGTGTGTGGCGTCAGTTTTGGGATTTCGCGTGGGCTTTAGTGGATTCGGGCGCTTTTGGGGTTATTAGCAACTGTTTTTGTGTCAAGCGGGCTTTCACGAGGAGGCGCTTTATCGTTTTCTCCTTTTTATTCCGGGGCGAGCTACTGAGGCGGACGACGAGTACAAAATCCGCCTTGTTTTGAGCCAAATTGTTCGAGCACGTGACTGCGGCGAAGTGTGGGACCACATGGCAGTGAGAGGGTTACGTCGGTTTTGGGAAAGTGGGTGTGAGTCACTAGCTAGGGAAGACTTTGAGCTTTTGCAATAATTGGTTCGGTCTCTCCGTGGAGCGGCCAACGTGACTTCAACTTTTCGGTCTGTTTGGAGTGGTTTTCGGCTCGCTCGAAAAAGTAGAAAGTTATTTCGAATGAAAGATATTTTTTTATAGTTTTTTAGAAGCTAGAAGTTATCCATAACATAGAAAAATTGAAAGCCAAAAGCTGCCGAGAGACAGCTTCCTACGCCCTTCGTTCCAAATTTACCCTCGAAGTTGAGGGTAATTACGCGCGTTTTGCCATTCAACAAAAACAACTCCTCCTCCTCGTCGCCCGCTCGCCCGAAACCCTAGCGCCCCCACACCCAAAACACCTCGCCTCCCACAACACGCTCCTCGTCGCCGCCTCCCTAACCCTAGCGCATCCGCCATGGCCGACAACCACTACTCCTCCGAGCGCAAGTACGATCACTCCTTGCCACCCGCCGCGACGGACAGGCTTATCCTCTGACCCGCCACCCACCTCGTCGCCCACTGGTGGCGCCCTAACGCCACCGTTGTACAACAGCGTGTCGCCGCCTCGGGCGAGATCCATTTCATGGCAACGCGCAGAGATCGCATTAGGATCTTCGCCATTGCCGAGGCGAGCGCCGCGCGTCGACAACGGCGATGACAACGCCGGTGCCAGAGGAGCTTCCCTCAGCGGTAGCGGCCGCAGCGGCGCCGGCGTCGGCCTCGGTTTCTCGTCCTCAACAGGTAGTGGTGAGTGTTTTGGCTATCTCATTAAACCCATGTCAGATCAGGAGATCTGGTTGTTTGGGTCTATGGTAGGCTGCTGTTATTTTTCCCTTCTTTTCGTTACACTTCGATTTGACTGCTAGATTGGAAGATCTACCCGCTTAAGCTTCTGTGATGTGCAAATTTTGTACTTGTATGCGATCCAGACGATTTTAGCTTTCAGTTTATGCATAGTTAGGATGCGTACAGCTCTCTGTTCTATTTTGCTCATTGACACCACACCATAGTATTTCTCTGGTTTCTTTTTTGTTCTATGTATGTTGATGCAAAGTTGAGTTGGTACTGCATTCCCGCTCCTTTATCTTCCTATATTGAGAGCCGAATATTTGATTGTACCTTCTAATATGCGAGGATGCTCCATTTTGTAGTAATATTTTGGATTAGTTGCCAACTTTGTGACTTTGTTATTTGTGTGTACTAAAAATCCCCATCTCATTGTCTTGCATTGTGTGGTTCAGTTGAACTAAGTTTGTACTTCTCTCAATTCATAGGTCTACCTTTTGCCCTTAATATCATGAATAATTGTTTCTTTTTCAGAGCATGGGGCTACTATCCCATCATTATCTTCTCGTAGCAGCACACCTCGGTACTCCACATATGGTGGAGGTACTTCACATATGGTGGATACCAGGATACAAGCAAAAAAATCTCAAATGGAAGGGTATGCTACTACAAATTTTGCTTGTTGGAGCACTGGTTTCATAGAGATAATGGAAGAAGGTCACCTGAAGTAAGTCGGGAGCTAAGATTCAAGTAACAAGAGACGAGCTAAGATTCAAGTAACAAGAGACATGGATGATGAACGTGTTACAGATATATTAGAGATATGATTATTTTGTAGTCCCTTATTTGTATATGGCATGCAGCCCTTGTACACCCTATATATATTGTTCTTTGGACCTCTTCAATATACACACAATATTCATAACATGATATGAGAGCAAAGGTTGGGGTTCGCTACCTCCGCCGTCGTCGCCTCCTAGCCTCCGCTCGTCCTCCGCCACCGCCGCCCCCGGGATGAGCTATCTCCACTCCCAGGGGTGGCCTGCTCGACGGCGCTTCGCCGCGGGTCTCGCACGGCCGGCGCTACGGCCTACCTCGACTCACTCTGCCCCAACAGTGGTGACGCCTGGTCGCCTTGTCGCCGCGCTCTTCGTCGCGCTTCCACCCGAGCTCATCATCGCCTCGGGCTCGTCTGCGCTGCGGCCTATGCACGGGTGCTGCTGTTGGTGGAGATTGAATACCGGGTGAGCTTTCAGGCACTCCTGGACAGATAAGCAAAGCTGAGCAGATGATCAATGTTGTTTTTAGCAGATGCATTACTTGTTATGTTCATGACTTTTCATTTAGTTGTACTTTGTTACCTTTTTCTTCAACCATATTTGTCATGTAACCTTTTGCACGCTAATGCTTTCTCATCTGGCACTGTCTCTACCCGGAAATACAATGCATCTCTATAACATCCCAAAGTTATGTTACTAAATTTAAAATTATAAAATTATTGTTTTGTGGGATTTCTTGAGTTTTAAAAGAGTTTAATTACTTTTATTTATTTCCTATATTTTAAAAGTAAAAAAATAAAATAAAAATTATTGAGTTTACTGGGTTCTTATTGGATTTAAAGTTAATAATATTAATTAATTTCATCTATTTTCTATATTTTAAAAAGGTTTTTTTCTTTTTTTCAAGAAATTAAAAATAATTTATCAGCAAAATTAAATACCAATGTTAAGTTGTAAATAATTTTATTAAGTTCAAACTAATTCAAGGATTTTTTGTGTATTTTTCTAGAATTTTTTTTAACTCTATTTGCTATTTTCTAAAAACATAATTTATTCAACTCAATTTCTAAAATTGGAAACAAAATCAAAAATCCGGAAATGCATTTTGGGTCGAATCCTTTTGCCGGCCCACCCCCTTTCCCTCCTTCCCCCCCTCTGCTCGACCCATCCCGCCAGCCCACCTGCTCGCCAGCCCACTCTGCACGCCTCTCTCCTCCTCTTGCAGACAAGCGGTCCTGCCGATCAGCCTCTCCCCCTGTGCTTCTTCTCCCTCCTAGGGATGGCAATCGGGCGCAGCGGGTACGGGTAGTGCTCGCCCATACCTGTACGCGACTCGAATTCCCCACGGTATACCACAAGGACGACGGGCGAAAAACCTCGCCCATACCCGTCGCCCGCAGGCATACCCGTTTACCCGCGAATAATGCATCGCCGCCCGTGGGTACCCAACGCCCGCGTACATGTTCGTTACCCACGAGCAATGCATACATCAAGTTCATCATAATTCACACATCAATGGTGCATCACACATTCAACAACTAGTAAAGTTCATCACAATTCACATATCATGTTCGACAAGACAACTAATCAAGTTTAACAAATAAAATACAAATACAAATTGACATAGTTTCTTACACATGTGGGTAGATTACGGTGTCGGGCGAAGCGGCACGGTGGAGCTTACCCATGCCCATACCCGTTTACCCGATGGGTAAGGAATTGTGCCCGTTTTCATACCCGTGGGCAAAGAAAGACGCCCATACCCGCCTCCATTAGGGTATTCGCTCGCGGGCACGCGGGTAATCCGGCACAATTACCATCCTTACTCCCTCCCGTTGCTCGCCCATGCCAAGCCAGTCCACGCCCGCATCAGCGCGACTCACCCCTCCCGTCGCTTCGCCACTCGCCAGGTCACCCCATCAATGCGCATTAATTGCCCATCCCACCGTTGTCCATTCCCGCACCTACCCTCCTTTCTCGCAGTGAATCTCGTCGTTCCATGCCATGCCCTGCGCCGACCAGGACTCGCCTGTGCACCCATGCCGTCGATCTCCTCCCTCTCTCCTACTCGGCGCCTGTAAAGGAAAGCACCAAGAGCCCGTCCTCCTCCTCTTTATTTCCTCTTTCCCCTCTTCTCTCTCTACGTCGTTTCACCGTATTTTGAGCACCAACCGCACTGCCCAGAGCTCCTCCCACCGACGATTGCGCCGCCAGAAAGGGTCCTCCACCACCAACATCTCCACCTTCGGATTTGTACGGCTACGCTCTACACGTTGCACTTCTCGCCTTCGCTGCGAACTTGCCGGAACCTCGTCGCTGACTTCGACCTCATCTTGCCGTCGCACTCCTCCTCGCCGCCGACCATCTCACCAGGTTCCGCCGCCGCAACCAGGTGCACTAGGTTCGGCTTCGCATTATCTTTCTTTTGCGCACCCACACTCGCCTCGCCTTGACGCGAAGCGCCAGCGAGCCCTTGCCCGAGCCGCCGGCGGCCACTGGCTGACGTGGTCGCCTATGTCAGCGCCATGTCCGCGCCATCTGGCGCCACCGCACCTCCTTCGCCTACATGGCTGCCCGTGTGGCAAGCCCACGTGGCAAAGCCCCCTGTTCCCATACGCCCGGTCCACTGCGGACTTGGGCGTCCTCGTGGACCTAGTCCATGAGACATGGACCCACATGTCAGTGACTGGCCCGATTTTTCTTTTGTAAAATAATTCGGTCGAAAATCATAAATCCCCTCGCTGATGTCAGCATGATGCAATAATTAATTTTTCCTTGGAAAATTAATTTCAAAAATTCTAAAAAATCCATGATTTCATCATTTTATGTGTTTTTTAAACTTTCGAGAGCTCGTTCTCCTTCGTTCGAGCTTCAATTCCAATGGTTCAAATTTCTAAATTTGTTTAAATTCAGTATATTTCTCTTAGAACCAAAATTATTTAATTTTTAGTTTATTTGAATTTTATTTGAATTTATCTTATTTTCGTGTGTAGATTTCGACGACTTCGGAGAACCAGATTTCGACGTTGTTTGAGAACAACAACTAAATAAGCAAGGCAAGTTACATCCTTTGATCATATTTGAATACCAATATTTTAAATTATTTATATTACATTTTAAATTATTATTGTATGTGTATTTATATTCAAGTAATTTAAAAATCCTATCTTGAGCTTTATAGTTATTCTCAATTCTAATGTATAGCCATTTATTGTCAGGATAGATAGTACAAAGAATCTTTCCATTTGTGATGTATTTAGTGGTTAGAAATTGAAAGGATTGGACTACAAGAGTACATTAATGTTGGATGTTTGATTATAAGAATACCTTACTATATGATTATAGCAATATACGTTGGATGGAAGTTGGATTGTAGGAATACATGATCCTTGGATATTGATTATACAATTATACAATTCTTGATTGTTGGATTATAGAATTGAATAATTGTTGAGATTGAATTATAGAAACGCGATGTTGATCCAGGTGGATTATAGAAATAAATGATTGATGGATGTTGGATTATTAGAGATATATGATCATTGAATATTGGATTAAAGAAAATACATTATTGTTGGATTATGAAAACGAATCTTGGTTGGATTATAGAAGTATATCTTTTATGGAATATAGAAATAGATTATTGATGAATAACAGATTGATGGACGATGGATTATACGAATAGATTGTATTGAATATTGGATTGTTGAGTACTGGATTATAGAAATACATTGTGGGTATTGGATTATAAGAGTATAGTTTTGTTGGATTTTGTGGATCGGAAGAATCGAGAAGTATGTGTAAACCCTGTAGAATTAATTGGAAAATTTGGGTATATTAGATTTATGGGGTATGATTGAATAATTGGATTTAGAAGGATTATTAGTGGAAATGAATGTATTAGTATTGATTGTTGGAAGTTTAGTTTTGACAAGATGATCAGGTTTAGGTGATGAATAAATAATGAAGTTGGATTAGTATTATAAATTATGAATGGAATTCAGGTGCATTGGTTGAATTGTAGATAATTAATGAGATTGGTGGATTTAATTGAATAATAGTGTATAGTTGATCTGCAGTTATTGGTGGAATAATGTAAACAATAGCGTGTGAAGGATCTAGACCCGCCATTATGAGTGAATGGAGTATTTTGGTGATTAATGATAAATCTATTTCTGAGACTAACATTTCTATTGTTATATCTAGTGTGTAGTCTCATTTGGATATAAAGGTGAAATTCAACGAGGTATGCATTCGACATCATATTTCTTATATATTGTTGCATTCCTCGGATCCAAAATACAGGTTGAGCTCCACCATAAGTTTAACCTGAATATGTGTATATGTTCTTATTACATATTTGTGTATGCACACATTTAGGGGGAGTTCACTCTATGTTTTGTGGTTTCATTAGTATTTATTCATATTCTGTTCTCCACATATATTTGAGATTTTTACTTTGAAATATATCCTTGAGTATATAAAATTTGTGTAGTTCGTATATACTCATTTGTTCTCTTATTTATTTACATTTAATTTAGGTGCAATTGAAGTGGTTATCATCAATTAACAAAGAGGGAAATATTGAAGTATTTTATCCCACCGTTATGAGTTAATGGTATGGTGTGGTAATTAATGATAATCATTTTGTAGAACTAATATTTTTCATGAGTTGGATGAATAGGTTATATTCCAGGGTAATGAAGACTTGGGATAACATCATGAGTTGATCGTCATCAAGTCAAGGTTTAAGGAGAAGATGCCTTATGTGTTGATGCGTATAAAGAGCTTGAAGAAAAAGAAAATCATCGTGTGTCGATGATGTTCAAGAAGAGTAGATGATCATGAGTTGATCATCAAGTCAAGAGAAGACCCATCATGTGTTGATGGAGGTCTAATGAAGGATGCATCATGTGTTGATGCATATGAAGACTCGGGATGAAGGATGTCATCATGAGTTGATGAGCATCGAGTCAAGATCCCGAAGTAAAAGAGATCATCATGTGTTGATGATTATCGAAGTTAAGGACCTGGACTTGAAGTGAAGATGTGTGTCATCAAGCTTCAAGAAATTGCTTAATGCAAAGGTATGACTAGCTAGGGCTAAGGATGTGTTCCTAGTCTTTTACCGGTCTTGGTGTTTGGTTGGAATACCATATTGCTAGTATAGGTTTGCCGCACTATTACGAGGGGTATTGTCTAGTAGCTTGAGTCTCATCATGTGTTGATAGCTCAATCTCGCTTGCTCTAGCTCACCGTGGTATGATGCTATTATTTGCAAATGTGTTTTGCAAATAGTCGAGGCTCATGCATTTAATCCTTGTAGTATGTGACTATACTTTGCAAATGTATTTTGCAAATAGTTGAAGTCCATGTACATACTCCTTGTGGCATGATCCAAGTTTACAAATGTATTTTATAAATTGTTAGGATTCATGCATTTTCCCTTGGTATGGTCTAAGATTGTCTGTTGTTATTTCTTTGAACTTAGACCATGGTAGTGGCACTTTGGAGTTGTGCTTTTGATTTGATAAAATGTGTTGATCAATCAAATAGGTGGGTTGTGTAGCCCTCTTAATAAGCTTTTCAAAGATCCCAAGATTACTCAATTTTGACATCGGAGTCAAAAGTTATAACATTTTTACCGAGTGTTGTCTGTGCTGAAATTGGACTGCAGTAGTACCGCCCGAGAAGAGAGGTACTACCGCATAATGGTAGTACCACCCATTGCACTGCGGTACTACCGCACCAAAAATTTTAACGGCTAATTTTTGAGCATTCAATGCACCATTTCCGACCGTTGAGTAGAAATCGGTAATACCGGCCTTTGTACTGCAGTACTACCGTATTTTTGCTGAGTTTGCTGTTTTCTACTCCCAACGGTTAGTTTTTGTTGTGCGGGCTATAAATACCCCTTTGGCCAGTTGAGAGACATTATTTGGCATCCCATTTCACTCACTTGAGCTAGTGTGAGGTTCTCATCTCAATTGTGCATGTGTTGCACCTTGTGAGTAAGGAAAGAGGTCTCTAGTTGCATGTGTTGCATCTAGATGCGGATTTCATATCCATTTGAGTGTGTGCATTCGTTGCACGTGGTGAGAGTCAAGCAAGGGGCTTGGCTTGTTACTCTTGGTGTTTACCGACACCTAGATGACGTGGAGGCGTCGTGGACTGGTGATCTTTTCAAGAAGTTTGTGAGAAGACCCGGCGTGTTGTGAAGGTTGGAGCTCACCTACCCAAAGCGGGAAAAGGGCTACTACTAGTGGAATTGAGGTGTTTGGCTTAATTCGTGGAGCCGGTCCAATTAGTTTGAGCTTTCCTTAATATGAATTATGGGATACCGGCAAGTCTCTGAACACCACAGTAAAACATCATTGTATCATTGTGATTTGTTCTATTGTGTTTTACTTTATATAATTTACATTCCTTGTATTGAATTACTTTCATGTCTTTGAATGATTGCTATCATTATCAATAGTACATGTTGTTGGTGCACTTAGCAAAGACTAGTTGATTTAGGCTTTAATTGTGCAAAACCGAATTGATTTATAATTCCGCATAAAACTCGGTTTTAGTCAAAAGATTTTAAAACCGCCTATTCACCCCCCTCTAGCCAGTCTTCTCAATCCTATAGCGTAGTGGATCAATAGACTTAATAGATTGATTTGGAGTTTATTATTCTAATTTTGATGGATGAAGTATTGTTCTTGGAAATTACAATTCTTGGATATCAAACCCTCACCGCTTGTCATCTTAAATAAAACTCAAGTTAATACAATAGTATTAAAAAGATGTTTTTTGTTGAAATACTTTATTCTTAGACAAAGCTTAGATTAAAAAATGTTTAATTTGGAGAATTTAGCCAAATGATCAACTATAACTTAACATGATGCTATGATATTGCTTTTACCATGGAAATTTTGAAAATTGATTTGACTTGGAAAAATAAAATAAAAGTTGGTTTGGACTTAGGCGAAATGGATGTTTAGATGATGCACGTTGATGCATGGGATTGAGTTATTTATATGATCGATGCCCATGGGTTATTTTAGAAAGTCACCCAAGTCAGTTAAGGACCGGTCTCCGAGCCACATCTTGCTAAGCCCCATCGTACTACCACATGCTTTTATGTATTCTCACATGGCGCAAGAGGGTGCTTAAATCCGGTGGATGGTTCAATCCAAGGGAAGCGAAACCTTAGTGAGACGGGATTACGGTGGGATGATGCATTATAAAGGCCTTGTAATAATATCTTAGACGCACAACCTTTATAAGTGTATGAGCGGACAGTATAAGATGATTATCTCTTGTGGGTAAAGTTGTTCAACCTCTGCAGAGTATAAACCTATTCGAAAAGCCGTGCCCACGGTCATGGAGATGCCAACACTAGTAAAAAATATGCTATCTTGGACTTCGGAACCATCTGTGTTGTACTTATCACAGACGGTCTGTAAATAAAACTATCTGTGATACTTCGCAGACGGTTCTTAAATAAAACCGTCTGTGAATTATCACAGACGGTTCTCAACAATAATCGTCTGTGATAGTGGAAACTTCATAGAAAACTCTCAACAATAATCGTTTGTGATAGTGCAAACTTCACAGACGGTTCTTAATAATAACCATCTGTGATAGTGGGAACTTCACAAATGGTTCTTAATAAGAACTGTCTGTGATATACTTTCCCAGCTACTTAATAAATATGCCATAAATTACAACAATGATGAGTTTTTTAAAATAATATTATTTTAAAAGAAAATTACAAAAATAAATAGCTGGCCCAAAAAATTACAGAAATGGGTTCTTGTCGTCGGTAGAACTGGCGATAGGTACCCCTATCGCCAGTCCAATTTCATGTGGTTTCGACTCACGTAGTCGAAAGGAGGTTTCAACTTCACGTGGTCGAAATCAGGTTTCGACTACCTGGTCGGAAGGTGGTTCGACCACTTGGTCGAATGAGGTTCGACTGGTCGGAACTTTTCGACTACCTAGTCGAAGAAGGTTCGACTGGTTGGAACTTTTCGACTACCTGGTCAGAATGTTTTGACTACCTGGTCGTTCTAACGACAGGAAATTGGATCGGTGACAGGGAGTCAATAGAAAGTAGAACCGATGCCCCCCCAACTCCCTCCTCCCCCGACACCGGCCTCCTCCTCCGCTGAGCCTCCCTAAGCCGCCGTGATCCTCCTCCCTCCTCCTACTGCCCGACACCTATTTTTACAGCAATGATCATATGCAAGGCAATTGTTTTGTCTTGCCCAGTTTCAGAAAACATTGGCATTATAATCCGAAGTTTGTTATCATAACCCGGTGCCTTTGTCATGTTCTTACTCCTTTTGGATGGATTTTGTTTGAAATATTTTCCTTGTGCCTGCGAAATTTTCTGGCCCCATTATTGGCAAGGCAAATATTTTGTTATGTCGTCACAGCTTTGGTAATTCTGAGCATTACTAAATCTCAACCTTATGTTGATTGCCACAACTGGATAGGAAGATGTGGTCTACTGTAGTTCAAGAAATGGCTAGATATTGTTATGGGAAAGCTATTGATTCTTCAAGAAAGCAAGGCTCCTGGCAATAATATCTCATTCGCTGAAATTCAAGCAGGAGATGCAAGTTTTTCAAAAAAACAAGCAGAATCACAAGCTAACATAATGAATTGTAGGAAGAAATTAAGCAGTTTAATCTGCAGGAAGGATTGAGTTGTCCTAGGTAGCCACAATGTACTAATTTATGTAATATTTGTATATTGTGTTAATTACGGTATATTGTGTTAATTATCGTTAAATACGATCAATTACGTTAATTGCGGTAGTCGTTGTTAAATTCCGGCCAAATGCGTTAATCGTCGTCAATTGTGGTAGTCATCGTAAATTATTGTTAATTATCGTTAATTACGGTAGTTGTTGTTAATTATGATAATTCTCGTTAATTGCAGTAGTTGTGGTCAATTGTGTTAGTTGTCATTAATTATCGTAAAGTGTTAAAATTCGTTAATTACGTTAATTGTCGTTAAGCGATGTCAAACAAACCATTACTTGTATCAGGGGTATTTCAAACATTTCATATCTCGTGTCGCAATAGCATATTAAAAAGCGCACAATCGGATACCAAACCTCTCCAGGTTTAAGCGTCAATGCAGTACCGTGCAAATTTCAACCAGAAACTATTTTTAAGAAAAACTACAGCCCAATCAAACAAGGCCCTTCAACTGTTGATGGCCTTTCTATCTGGGCTCTCACAAGACCGTAGTTTATCTGTCCTTTTCTTGGTTGATTTTCTACGCCTTTTTTGCGAATTTGATTCTCTACCGGTTAGCGACATCATTTCAACAACCTGTTGTAAACAGCAGCACCACAAAATTTCTGAACACAATAAAAAAGTCAGCAGGAATGAAAGAAGCTCTGCATACAGATGAAGTGGTAGCAGACTAGTTTGCGTATCAATAAACAGTCAACAATCAGGGACGGACCCACAGGGTATGCAGGGTGGGCCACCGCATACCCTGGGGTCCGCATGTCATAGACACAGGATATAAATTTCAAAGTTAAAAAAAAGAGTAACTACTCGACGCGCGTGCGCCGCCACGAGCCCACGACTCGTCATGGAGGATAATTGCGCCGCGCGTGCGCCGCCACGAGCCCACGACTCGTCGACTCGACGCTCGAGTCACAGCCAGGGCCCAGGGGAGGAGACGGAGAAAAGGCTGACGGGAGGATGCGAACGATGTTTAGATAATGGGCCGGGTGGGCGGGCGTTGGCGCGTTGCCGTCGCTGCGCTGGCAAGCAAATTGACTGGGAGGGAACGACGCCGTGCGATCGATCGAGCCGAGGCCCGAGAGCGGTTGGTGATCCGTGATCTGCTCGACGCCTCGACTGCTCCGACCCTCCGACTTCCGACTTCCGACGGGCGACGGCGGCTAGAGTCTAGACGGCTAGACGGGCGACGGCGGTAGTGCCATCACTGCAAAGATCGCTCTCGGTGAGCATACGGATCTGACGGCGGTGCAAGGCACCGCATGCGTGCGTTTGAGATTGGTGAGTACCGATATAAATCACACCATTAGGCCTAAAATGCTGATTAGTGTACCCTGTTTCTTCTACGATTTCATAGTGGAAAGCCCTATAAACACACAGTTTCTCAGACGGCCACGTGAGCTGTGAGCAAACAGATCAAAAGAAAGGAATTCTTTCTCCTTTTTTTTAAACTATTTGGATTTGTAAGATCGTCCAGTAAGTTTCAAACTTGAGTCAATATCGCATGTCAGTTTCACACTTTTGCTAATTGGATTTGTAAACTATTTTTCAGAATTGTTGAATGACGAAGCGAAGCGGAGACATTCGATCCTTTTTTGGCAAAGCCGCAAAGAAGGCGGCTACTTTGAACCCTGCCCCACCGCCGGTTGAAAATATTGTGGAAGATCAGAATCAAGAAGATAGAGTAGAAGTCGAAGAAATTGCAGATCCTTTGCCCCCGGCAGCGTCACCGCTACCGGTGTATGACATCAATCTTCTTCCATGTGATCCAGGTGAAAGGCTGCCCATAAAAGATTATCATGTTAATGATCAAGATGCAATCCGTAGAGCATATATTACTAAGGGTCCTTGCAAACCTTATATTCATGATTTCCCGTATCGAAACATTGGAGACACACCTCGTCGATTCAGTTTACAGTGGTTGTATAATTATGACTGGCTTGAATATAGTATCAAGAAGGATTCTGTATTTTGCTTTATATGCTACTTGTTCAAGAAGGGCAGTGGATCAGATGCATTTGTTGTTGATGGATGGGATAATTGGAATATAGGAAATGCTGCACTCATCAAACATAGTGGTTCTATGGCACACAAAGCAGCTCAAGAGAGGTATATTGGGTTTCTAAATCCCAAGGTAGCAATTGATTATCACATTGACAAGTGGACTGATGAGGATCTTCGTCTTTACAAGAAAAGATTGACATATTCACTTAGATGTATAAAGTTTCTTTTGCATCAAGGATTGGCATTCCGTGGGAATGATGAAAGTGAAGAGTCTAGCAACAGAGGCAACTTCATTGAACTTTTGAAGTTTCTTGCAGGAAATAGTGATGAAGTGAACAAGTATGTCTTAAACAATGCACCAGGTAATTGCACTTTGACTAGCCCAAATATACAAAAGCAAATTATTCATTGTTGTGCCATAGAAACTAGAAAGAAAATAATTGAGGAACTTGGTGATGAGCCCTTTGCAATTTTAGCCGATGAGTCTAGTGACATATCACATAAAGAACAACTAGCCCTTTGCTTGCGTTTTGTTGATAAACTTGGAAGGCCATGTGAGCATTTCATTGGAGTTGTTCATGTAGATGATACTACCTCTTTGTCACTTAAGGAAGCAATCGAAGGTTTACTTGTTAGTCATGGATTGAGTATGACTCGGATTAGAGGTCAAGGTTATGATGGGGCTAGCAATATGAAAGGAGATATTAAAGGGCTGAAAACATTAATCATACAAGAATCACCTTCTGCTTATTATATTCATTGTTTTGCACATCAACTCCAACTAGTTCTTGTAGCTGTTGCCAAGGGGAATACTGACTGCAAGACCTTTTTTGATCAAGTATCTATCTTGTTGAACATTGTTGGGGTTTCTTGCAAGCGTCATGGTATGCTTCAAATGCTAGGCTTGAGAATGTCAAGAAATCACTACAAAGTGGTGAGCTTGAATCGGGAGTGGATTAAATCAAGAGATGGGTTTGCCTAGGCCTCAGTGACACTCGGTGGGGCTCACATTACAAAACTATATGTAGCATCATGACTATGTATTCCTCAATCCATGATGTGCTCATTGAGCTTGGTGCTAATATTGCATATAAGGATGATTGGACAAATATTCATTTTGTGCTTGGAGCATTTGAAACCTTTGAGTTTGTTTTCTTTGTGCACTTAATGTATGTTATTCTTGGATACACAAATGAGTTATCCGAGTGTTTGCAGAGGAGGGATCAAGATATTCTTAATGCAATCTCACTTGTTAATGTGGCAAAGAGCAGAATGCAACAGTTGAGGTCTGATGGTTGGGATAAATTTCTTAAGACGGTCACTTCTTTTTGTATTACACATTGTGTCAAAGTTCCTGCTATGGATGGTGATTATGTTCCTTATGGAAAATCGAAGAAGGTATGCCCGCGTTCAAAACCAAAAAATGATGACCATTTTAGAAGAGAAGTGTACATTGGTGTCATTGATCAAATTAGTCAAGAGCTTGATAATCGGTTTGATGAGATCAACATGGAGCTACTCTCTTGTATGTCAGCCTTTAGTCCTTCCAAGTCCTTTGCTTCATTTGATGCACAGAAACTGCGTAGATTGGCTGAATTTTATCCTAATGACTTCTCCAACAACAATTTGCTACAGCTAGAATTGCAACTTGATAATTATATTGATGACATGAAACGAAATGAATGCTTCCAAGGTCTAGACAACATTGTTGATCTCTCAGTTAAGCTTGTTGATACAAATAGGCACAAAGTGTACGATATGGTGTACTCGCTTCTCAAATTGGTATTGCTTTTACCGGTGGCAACTGCGAGTGTTGAAAGGGTATTTTCTGCATTGGTTATAGTGAAAACAAAATCTAGGAACAAGCTAGGTGATATTGTTCTGGATGATTGTCTACAAACATTTATTGAGCGGGATATTTTCTTTCAAGTTGATGAAGATGATATAATTGAGACATTCATGTCATTGAGAAAGCGACGGATCAACAAGTAATATTGTAAGTTTCTTATATGGCTATATTTTAAAGTATTTTGTAATTCATTTGAACAATTTATATGGTATTAGAATATGGTTTTACTGAATGAGAATATGGTTTTACCGAATTGTATATGGTTTACCGAATTGTAAAAGAAATTTTTTTGCTGCGCATACCCAAAGGTAAAAACCTAGATCCGTCACTGTCAACAATACACATAACACAAAAGTGGTCAGTAACAGTCGTGCTCTGATCTTGTTACATTGGCCAAAAATGTGAACGACAGCACGTCGACGTACGTGACAGAATAATACATCTGTAGCAAGCTCTTATTCTTTAGTCATATCACCATCCCCATGCATGTCCTATCATCAATGAAAGACCCGTCCCGCTGAAACAATGCTCGCCAAGAGTCGTTGCAGTCTCCATCTCAAGAACCACGGCACCCCGGGCATCGAGACCGCGGGCCGAGTCATGCGCACACCGCCGCCGCCACACGCCCGGCCGTCCCGGTCTCCTCCTCGTCGCTCCTTCCGTCCACCTTGCCGCTCCTGTAGCCGCTCGCGCACACGAGGTATACCGCGAAGTCCGCGACGGCCAGCATGGCGAGCAGGAAGTAGAACTTGTCGAGGTGGCCCTCGTTCAGGTCGGCGGGGATCCACCCGGGACGCCCGTGCACCGCGGTGAGCCTTGTCACCGCGCTCACGATGACGTCGCTGAAGTAGTTGCCGAGCGACATGGACATCATGCAGAGCGCGCTCCCGAAGCTCTTGAGCGCGTCGGGCATCTCCCCGTTGAAGAACTCGAGCTGGCCGACGTACATCATCACCTCAGAAACGCCGATCAGCGCGTACTGCGGTACCTGCCACATGATGTGCAGGTCGCTGCTCATCGCGGCGGTGGCGCTGGCCTTCCTGAAATGCTCGACCGAGCCTGCTGTGGCCATGGCCATGGCGCCAAGGACCAGACCGACGCCCATCCTCTGCAGCTCGGTGGGGCCGGTCTGGCGCCCAGTGAGCCGTGACACGAAGGGGCAGACGGCCCGGCGGTACAGGAATATGGTGGCCGCGACGGTGAGAATGTCGAAGGCCGACATGCTGGAGGGCGGGACGGAGAAGCCGGCGAACGCGGTTGTGCGGCGCATCGCGGCGCCCTGCACGACGAAGAGCGAGGCCATCTGGGTGAAGACCACGGAGTAGAGGATGGTGCAGAGCCAGATGGGGAGGAGCCGCAGGATGCTCTTTACTTCCTCCACCTGCGTCACCGTGCACAGCTTCCACGGGTCGCGCTCGCGCGGCTGCGCGCGCGCGCCGAGCTTGGAGTTGGTGCTCGCCAGTGCCGCGCGGTCCAAGAACCTGCGTATATGGAAAAGTTTGGCGCATGCTTAATTTGATCAGTTCACGAGTCACGAGAATGCACACAGTTCTTTTCGTAAATTTAAGCACGTCGTGACTTGTATCCAGTGAAAAATGTACCTGAATCCTTCTGTGTGCGGAATCTTCCTGCCACCAGAATCCGCCTTCTCGTCGCCCTCGTAGAGGCTCTCCACGCCTTGCGACACGCCGGCCTTCCAGTTCCTGCACGCGGCGAACGCGACCTGGCAAATCCTGCCGATCGGGTTGCCGCCGGGCTGGATGTACCGGTACCAGAGCGTCCCACTCAGGAACAGCAGCAGCGCGGTGGCCGCGGCTGCGGTGGAAGCCCAGAACCCCAACGCCCAGTTGCCCTTATCCTCGAGGTAGCTCAGGAAGGTGTTGGAGAAGAGCGATCCCAGGTTGAGCGCCAGGTAGAAGTAGCTGAAGAAGGAGACCTTGGAGTGCGCCTCGGCCGGGTCCTCCTCGTCGAACTGGTCGGCGCCGAAGGTGGCGATGTTGGGCTGGTACCCGCCGTTGCCGAACGCGATCATGTACAGCGCGATGTAGAAGATGCCCAGCTCCGTGCCGGACTGCGGCTCGCAGGGCGTGTGCTCCGTACCGCACCCGGCCTCCCTGAGCAGGTACAGCCGCGAGGAAAGTGACAGCAGCGCGAGGCCCTGCGATAAGTAGTACAAGTCAGCCGTGCAACCTTTGATGTGCCCTGCGACGGCACTGATCTGTTTTTGGGTCGATCGATCGCCGCCACTATATACGTACAACTCTGCATACGCCGACGAAATGGGTGGTGGGTAGGATCCTCTATACTCCACTTCCTACTTCAGTACTCTGGACATTGTCACATATCAGTACTCTGGACACTACGAACCAGCGTGTTTTTTCGTTACACGCACGTGTGTAACCATTGATTGCTCCACCAACAGTTCGACGCATGGCACCGAGACGGTGGAGGGAGATCGATACATGTAGGGGTGCAGTTGTGTGCTTACGAGGACAAAGATGGCCTGGAATATGGCGCAGGTCTTGTAGCGGCCCCAGTAGGAGTCGCTGAGGAAGGCGCCGATGAGGGAGAACATGTACACCGTGCCGGTCCACTTGCTGACGTTGTTGGCGGCGTCGCCGTTGCTCTGCTGCAGCACCCTCGTCAGAAACAGCACCAGGTTCACGTTCACGCCGAAGAAGGCCAGCGTCGCCAGGCCCTGGTTCACTGAAGAAGAAAAAACACGACCACCGTCCGGCACGTCAGTTCAATTCTGATGGCTAATCAATAACGACACATCAACACGCATACATAATCCTAACAAAAGCGACAAACATGCAAACAGTGGAAAGGAAATTAGTTGAGAGAGGACCTCACGTGAGGCTCTTCCCATCAGCCGTTGGATCGGTCCTGTCTAAAACGATTCAACGGCCGATGAGAAAGATTCCACGATGAGATCCTCCGTCATTTTTCCCCAAACAGTACAAGGAAAAATTTGCCTTTTGACACTTCCCCTGAAAGCAATGTAGAACCGACTGATCAGCCAAAGCGCATCGCTTTAATTCCAACAATAACGTTAAATTGTGGCTGCGCAATACCCGTCCGCGTACACCTACAGATCGGTCGCCAGTGTTGCTAGATCATGGATGCCATGTCTGATGTCTCCTAATGTGATCCTAACATGGCATCGGTAATGCGTGCAAGGAGCCTCCCCGTGACAAGGAACCCCCGGTTCTGGGCGTTGAATGGCTGATGTCACCTCAGTATGCAGAGTTCCGCATAAAGACCGGGTGCCTACCCGCCACTTTAAGGCACGACGTCACTTCAGAGTCAGACCGACTTGTACATAGCACTGTAACAGCTAACTACTGGAAAGCAGAGTCATAAAAAAAAACAGTTTTGTATCTTTTAATTAAAATAGTTGAATTTTTATTCGTTTGATATATTTTGAGATTTTCTTCTTTTCTTATAGGATGAATTGGGTTCGAATTTATTATGAGTTTTTTTTTGCACATACAGGTTAGGATGAATTGGGTCCGAATTTATTATGAATTATTTTTGCACATACATGTTCACCATATTGTCATATTTTATTGGTATAAAATTTTATTTTTTTATCTTATTTTTTGCTCAATATCTCAAAGTATATGTTAGATTTTGAGTTATATGATAAAAATACGAGTTATTAAGACTTTCGAGAATAGTTACAGTGACCAATAACAAAAATTACATAAATAAATTACTGTAATTTATGTATAATGAAGTTATAAATAAACTAAAATTTAACTGTTTTGGATCGAGAAACCAATGGAATCTTATATAGACGGATACTTAAACAAAAGTCTAGCTTTTGCGTGGGAGGAGTCGATGATCAGCGGATTAGTTACCAAGAATAAGGCCTCCGGCCAGCCATCCTCCGGACTTGCCCTTCACCGCCGGCTGGCCCTTGATGTCGACGGAGCCGTCGAGGGTGTACTCGCAGCACTTCTCCTCCTTCCGGGCACTCCTCTCCTCGCGTTCCATGTCGATCACCCTCATCTTCATGTCTCCGTTGTTCGCAGACTGCAACCATCAAGCTATACATTGTTAGTTACCAATTAATGTCACTGCATATGTTCTTATATATGTTCATAACTGAATTTGCTAGTTCACTGATGCAAAAGCAAAATATTTTTAAGGACGAAAGCTAGACAAAGCTGAATCTTGCCTACAACCGCATGAAACAACTGAAAGTTTGTAGTGTGCTAATGTCAAGACGGACGAGCTGGCTAGAGAGTACGTACTAACCATTTCTTCCTTCCTCGCACTCCTCACCAGTTGCCTCTCTCTGTCGATTTTCAATGCAACGAGAAGCCGAGGCTACCGTGAGGAGGCCGAGCAAGAGGAAGGGAATGGGAGGTGGCTGTATCCGAGGGGAGGAGTTTGGTGCGATTTATAGAGTTCAGGGAGAGGCCGGGTAAGGCGATGGCTTACAGCTGATGTGCAGAACGAAAGGAAGGGAGGAGTGCGCGCGTCTTGCTCACATGATGTCACTAGTGCAGGTATCTTAGGTAGATGCATCACAGAGAGACGTCGCCGTCGACGATGTCCGTCTCTTGGGGTTTTTTTTTAATCTCTTTTGTTTTTTTTCTTTTCCCGTTTGCAAAGCCCATTATAGCACGGAACAAAATCAGCTCGTTGTTGGTAGTTCACGAAACAGCTGAAAAATCTGAAAATTTCAAATTTTTTGAATCTTTTGATTGAAATTTAAAAACTTTCTTTTTTTGAAAACTCAGCTCAAAATCACTTTCCCTTTTCGGATATCTTGTTTTCCCTCAGCCGAAGACAGCTTTTCTTCCCGGACGCCTTTGGCCTTCTTCCTCCTTCTTTCTTCTTCCCCCATCACACCCATGCGTCATTCGCGCGACACCACCTCCTTCGCCGCTGCCGTCAGCCGCGCCACCTCGCCCCTACCCGCGCCTTCTACCACCTTCGCTGCCCTCCACATCACCCCGCCACCTCTCCTCTCCCGGTGCTGCCCGCAAATCGCCGCCGCACACGTTGCCAATTGTTGCTCCCACCGCCTCCCTATTGCCCCCGCCCTACTAGCACCACTGCCTATCTCCGGCTATAGAAGCCTGCCGGGGCTTGCCTTCGTCACCATCTCCCACCCCCACCACCTCCCATTCCCTCCCATCGCCGGCACTGGCCGAATTTGAAGCTTTCCCCGCCACCTCCTTCTCGGCCAAGGTGAGCTTCGAGGTAAAATTCCTCGCCTCCCTACCTCCCCCCTCCCTCCCAACTCCGACAGTGGCTCTGTCTCGCCACCACGGTTTTTCCACCCTCCTCACGGAACCTCGTCGACACCGCCTCTCCCCCGCCGCCCTTCTCACGGGCGCGTATGCCACCTCAAAGTTGCCCCAAGCACCACACCACCACCCCTAGGACTCTCTCGCCTCGCGCGATCCTCGCCGAGTGCCACCGCCTCCTTCCTTGCTTGGCCAAATTCCACCGCCGCGCCCGCCTCCGTCCCTCCAAGTCCCCAAAATGGAACCTCTCACGTCGGTGGTGCTCCCGCACCACTCGCTCGGCCAGACCACCGTGTTGCTAGCATCGCCACCACCGTCGGCTCGGCACAAATCGCCTTCTACGAGCGCAACTCAAAGCGCCTCCTTTTAAGGCTTGGCAAAGTTCATGCATTCAATTCAATTCAGCCTTTTACTATTTATAGCACAGTAAAACTAGTTATTGTTCATCAAACGAAAATAGTATTAATGTTACTGTTCACAATGATTATTGTTTATATCCCGAAATAGCACCATAGTTACTGTTTGCTACCTTTTTTGTCCATAAATAGTAAAATCAGCATTATTCATTATCCAATACTATTTATCTGCAAAACCTTAATTCAACATTATATATCCATTTCGTCCATTTAGAGCTCAGGAATCCATTACTTCACTCTGTTCAGTCCAATTAAACACTAGATAAATACACATCCTCCTCGCCACCTTTCTTTATGTTTCTTTTCTGAATTTATTTACTTGCATGTTGTTCCCAAATCATTCCTTGTCGAGCCAAATTTTATTTAGTTTATTTTATTCTTTTTCACGTTAGGTCACGACTTCGATGACCAGACCCCAAAAGACGCTAGACAAAAAGAGCTACTAGAAGAATTTGTTCAAAGAGGGCAAGTCGCATTCCTTGATTATTTTGAACCAACATTTCATGTATTTATATTAATATTTTCGTTACCGTATTTGTGCCAATTACCTTAAATATTGAAATAATACTTTTGAATGCCATGATGATTAGAATAATCCTATTACCCCACATACAAGCCCACCTACTCTTGTAAGCCATTTTCACCTTGACAAGTTTAAGTTACATAAAATATTGACTACATATTTAGCCTTGTCACCAAAATGTGTTTGTAAATCCTAAAAAAGCAATATTGGTTGTTCGCCAATTGTTTTGAGGGAAGTTGAGGGTTGAGACCAGAAAGTTGGACAACCCAATAGACTTGTGTTAAAAGTGAGTCAATGGTGAGATCAAGTAGGTGGACAACCACGAGTTGGTGTTGGTCTATTTCCTCACTGGTTGGTCCATTTCCTCACTGGAGACAAGTAAGGACAAGAACTTTGTGCAAAAGTAACAGACACAGAAAACCGCTCAACTACAAGTGTGGTCATTACTCCCTAGTTTAGTACACTGCTCTTCCATTTGAATATCTACTGGGTGTTAACTGCTCTCGTGTGTTAGAGCAGAAAGAATTAGGGTGGGATAGGAGTGAGCCTGAAGGAACACTCTCTGATCTACACAACGGTATGATCCCACCAGCCTTGGAGTACGAATTCCACAGTGGGCCAGTGGTCTCCCGAGAGCTGTATGGAGTAGAACCTACCGAGTAGAGGCTAAAAAGGGTTAAGCTGTGTAAAGACTTTGTTATCTCAATTCAGTCGCACGCTAACGTATTGTGTGTTTATAGCTTGACAGTACGAGTTTGAGGTATCTTGTGGGTAAAGTTGAACAACTCTACAGAGTGTATAATTAATGATATTCGAATACGTCGTGCTTCCGGTTAATGAAGCTGTATTCTTGAGTGATTCCAATACATGAGGCATGAGTAGAGTTTTTGAGATGTTAAGTTGGGAATTGCAATTGTTGAGAAACCACCTGTTGTTATTATTTATTATTTTAAAGTTAAACAGCTTAAACTGCAAAATACATCTACATATGCTTGTTAAGGTAAACCCTAACCATCCATTGAAATCCTTGCATATAATTATTTTAGCTTTTTCACATGACTTGTTGAGTACGGTAGTAGTATTTATTCTTGCAAAATCTGCAAACCATCAATAGAGTAAGCTCTGGAAAATGCTGAAGATCTTGTTGAGCAGTATTTTGGTGGATCCCCGGATGGTAGCGACTCATCATTAGGTCTCATTGCAAGCGTGCATGTGGTTTTAAATTCTTTTATCCTGTATTTTATTAACTTTGGGCTTAGATGCCCGTGCCAGCGCTAAAACTGGATGTTAAGTTTTAATCTTGTGTAATAAAAGGTTTATTTTTGTTGTAATCGAAAACTTACTTGAGACACTACTCATTTCACAACTGCATATTTTGAACTATTATGAAAAATTTAACGAAACGTTACAGTTCGTGTACGCTTTACTCAAATTTTTGCAGCTGGATGATGCGGTTGAACAGGTTCTGTTTCGGTAACTCCTAGTGGCGTTAGCTGGTTAGGTTACGACAGCACTGATTTGTTTGGTATTAATACGAATTTAGCCACACAGCACGGCAAAGCGCAGCGTATCTTTTGCACTCGTCGGTTTCCTTCTGCGAGCCGATCCATCTCGCTCGCGAAACGTGGCAGGAGGTGCATCGTCAAAGATGCGCCTAATGCTTTCTCCGGCTATCCACAACGGGAATGCCATATACATTAGGAGTCCATGCTTACTCGTCGTCAAATAGGCATTCCTTCGTATAATCACGTCTATATATTCATGTGCTTGAGTAAATGAAGGCCTATGTCTATATATTTATCTACTTGAGTAAATGAAGGCCAAGGTTATTCCCGGAACTTGGCGTCTTGGTGTACAAGCCCGTGGGCCGTATGACAGGATAGCGCCACGGCGACCCAGCACGGTCAGCCCACCAGGCCGTACTGGCACAACCCGACTTGCCTCCGGCGAGCCCAAGCACGGCACATTGGCACAGCGTGCCGCTGCCATGTCGTGTTGTGCCTGCCTAGGCACGGTCCATTTGCACTGTGGCAAAGGAAGAAAGGTGGGTGTGGGGAGCACAGTGTCACCCAGTTGCGTGGTCGCGTGGAGAGGGCCGCCGCCATGGGACGAGGAACTGTGGCTACGTCGTGACCAGCACTAGCGCAATCAGTCCGTCACAGAGGACCACCTCCAGATCCATGGGCACCCAGGTGGGCGGGTTCGTGATGTCATGTCGGCGGCGGCGTGGAGGTGGGGTGCAGTGGACGAGGGCAGTTGCATGGAGGAGGTGGCGATGGTGAGGTGGGGGCAGCAGGGGCATCGGCCACGCGAGGAGCACACGCTAGCCGGACAGCGGTAGGGGCATGGGGTGGGGGCGGCGACGGTGAGGAGGAGGTCGGGGATAGGGAAGGGTGGTCGTCGCCGCCGCCGCATGGAGACTTGGAGGACACTGTCGTCGCCATGGATGGCACAACGAATGGGCGCTGTTGCTGTCCGCTGAGGTGGAACCGTGGAGGCGTAGAGGTCGGCGACGGCAAGGGGTTGAGGGCAGCTGTTGCGACAAAGGTGGAAGACGACGGGGAGGCGGGGGTCCGTGGAGACCATAGAGGGGACCTCCACCTCCATATCCATGGCCACCCAGGAGGGGCAGAGGTCGGCGGCGGCAGGGGGTTGAGGGCGGTCATTGCAATGGAGGTGGACGACGACGTGGAGGTGTGGTTCTGTGGCAGCCATAGAGGAGACCTCCACCTTCGGATGACCAGATCCATGGCCACAAGAACGGGACATAAAGGAGAAAGAAGAGGGAAGAAGGAAAAGAAGAAAAGGGAACTCAGGGAAGGAGTGAAAACGTAGAGGGAGAAAGAAAATAATTAGAGGGAATGAAAAAATCAGACCCGGAGGAACATCCTCCACGACTTCCTTCCCAGCACGGCGGTCGAGCTTCCTGCTCCTTCTTCACCGGTTGCTCTTGGTGATCGTATGAAGTCCATTGTCTAATTATTGAGATTCTCAACAATTGACTCGATCGCCAGAGCGTCCTGGTCTTCCGCCGTCTTCGCATCCTCTTCTATGACCACCTCAGTGGTCGTGGTTGGTTCGGCGACAGTAGCCTCCTCCTCTATGACCACCCTAGTGGTCGTGACTGGCTCGATGGCAGTAACCTACTCCATCACCACATCAGTGATAGTGGTCGAATCTTTGACCACCTCTACTGTTGTCTCTACAACCGCAGGAGAAACCAATACTCCCATGGCTGTAGACAAAACAACGACGGGCCTCTCAACAGAAGCATCATTGGGGGCTACAGAAGTAGGACTAAAGCAACGAGAAAAAGGGAATACATGTATAATTGTGGAGTTAAAAGGTAAATACAATATCTAAAACTTTTAATTTTACATATCTTGGCCTTTTGGATACAATATTGAATTCAGAAGAAACATTCCCTAAGAACTATCTGATGGGGGTACCTTGGTCTTGGGGGCTTTATGCTTAAATTCTTCAACCACACCCCTTTTCGCTGCAGCCATCACGTCTGCAAAGAACTGTCTGATGGGGGTAGTCGAAGGAAGGGTGTAGTCGAAGGAAGGGTGGAACTCGAACTTCCATCCTTCTTCTTCTCGGCACCTTTCTCAAGGCAACACCTTTTGGTCAGGGGAATTTTGTCTTCCTCTAACTCATCTTCAATAGCTTTTAATTCGACCTCTTGGATATCTTGATGGTCTGTCATGCCTACTTTCTGCAAACGTCAGAAAATAAATATTGTTAAGTGGTCGAATTTTACGACTACTGAACTCTAAATACGAAATCAACTTTTGATTATCTTTAGGCGTTCTTTCCTTTCTTCTTCGGTTACGACCGTTAGGATCCGGGGAGCTACTGCAGTGGTCGT
The DNA here is from genome assembly GCA_036346395.1 of Hsuehochloa calcarea. Taxonomy (NCBI): domain Eukaryota; kingdom Viridiplantae; phylum Streptophyta; class Magnoliopsida; order Poales; family Poaceae; genus Hsuehochloa; species Hsuehochloa calcarea. The sequence goes on from CM070596.1 coordinate 56,929,816, forward strand.
AGGAGCCTTCTCACAAATGAACTTGACCCGAGCGTCATTTTCTTTTTGTGAAAGATCTACAATTACGAAGATATAATCAACAATCATGCTCAAAATTAACAAAAAAAGCTAAGTAGATTATTACTTTACCTCCTTCATAATACCTAGTTGGGTTAGTAGTCCCTGAGTACTTCTACATGGGGTGTAGTCGATCCTTTAGGGGACTAATGCGGCGCGTGATAAAGTCTCTCACCACACGCCATTCGGTCAGCCCCTCTTCCCTCGAAACTTTGATGGCTTGGATGTAGGGGTGATCCGGTCGAGGTCGCTTGGAGCTTAGTACCAAGATGAACTCTTCTCCGCGGGCTTCCCTGTAAAGAAAAGGCTATCGTCCTTGGACGATGTCTAATTGTTAGACCGAAAAGGCGACTAGAGGGGGGTGAATAGGAGCACACTCACTTTTTCACAAATAATTGATTCAATAAGATTTGACTCCAGTAGCTATAGAAGCTATGAAGTTCAGTATATCAGTACAACGGAGGACTAATATTGAATCGAATTTAAACCCCCTAAACAATACGATAAAATCAATAAAGATTAAAGCAATTCAATGCACTGGCGGTCGGACCGCTGGGTCAATGGCGGTCTGACCGATGAACTGGCGGTCTGACCGGTGGTCTTGGGCGGTCTTACCGCTGGCCTTCAGAATAGATCAAAATAGCCCGATGACGAAGTTGCAAATAGATAAAACTTTTGATCTAAAACTCCAAACTTGATGAAACTTGGAACACACATTCTCTATGATAAACCTGGAGGCAAGGAGCTTGCAACCAAGCTTGAAGGCGGGTTTGCTTGCAAAGGTGAGGGAGTACAAATATGACCTCAACAACCTCAAGAGTGAGCTCAAGAGGATCTCGTCACCCAATGTTGGTGTTGATGCGTAATAGAGTGACAATTGTAACACGGGGATTATATATCACAGTAAATGTGCAAAATTGTTCATGTTTGAGCATTGTGTTGTATAAAACTATAATTTGGGGGCAATGCTATGGGAGTATGGACTTTGGATATGAGATTTCAACTGAAGTTTGCATGTTATGCATTTCCACTAAATTCATGGTTAAAATGTGTGGCTTGAAGCATATGACAAATGTGTGTAATTAGAATATGAAATTTTATGAAAAAATTGATTGGATTGAGCTTTCTTTTGTTGAATTGATATTTCATTATAGATTTGTTGAATTGATACTATTCCCTAGTGTCCTTGGTTAACATACACTCGGGGAAGTATTTCGTTAATTTCCTGAGTGTCATTGGCTGATATACACTTATGAAAAATTAAATATTCCCGAGTGTCCTTGGTCGACATACACTCGAAAAAATATTATGTTATGGTGGATGAACCCGTTGTGTGAACTATTCTCACGAGTGTTGTATGTTTCCCGAGTGTAAGTCCTAACACCCGGGAAAGTTATTTCTCCCGAGTGTAACTCTCGGGAACACTTGGAAAACCAGTTTTTACCCGACTAAACGATCTCAAGTGTTTTTTCACACCAACATACCATTGTGCCCAAGTTTAAAACAATTTTATTTTCAGGGACTTTACTAAGTAACAAAGCACAAAGTTTTGGACATAATGGAATAATAAATAATAGTGTGATCAAGATCATCGACTAAGATCGATGATCGCCCATTACTACCGAAACTAAGCATTTCTAAGCAATTTCAATTCGAAATCTACTAAGTGGCAAGAGTCCATCCATCGAACTCAAATCACAACAAAATAACCTAGGCTCATGGTAGTAGAGGATAAACAATTCCTCAGATTATGCAACTATAGGATACTAACCATAATTTAACAACAAAGTAGCAATGCATACATACAAGTTGAAATCAATATATTAGACTTGAAAAATAATAGAAAATTTATGATCAAGCCGCTTGCACGCTTGCTATGGGTCAAGGTGTTCTTTGAGGATCAACAATGTTGTCAACGTGCTCTTGGATCCTATCGAAAGCGAAAAACAACCGATAAGAACGAAGAAAACGCAAAGACCCAAAAGTAAACCTTCTCCAAAAATTCTAAAAATTTTACAGTAGCAAGATCATGATTTATAAAGAATTTATCAATAAGAACCAATTGATTTGGATTCTTAATGCCAAAGATATGACCAAAATAATTTTGCTCAGCTTTTATAAATCAAAAATGCTACTATTTATTAGCAAAAATTTCTGAAGCTATACTGGGGTTGGAAACATTTTTAGATTAAATTTCATTTGAAAACATAACCCACAAAATTTGAATCAACCGAAAAGGATTTAAAATGAATTAGTTATGCATTTTACAAGTTATTACATTTTTCAGTTGATAAATAAATCCTTTCGGGAAATTCAGAAATGAGAATCAACGTGGACGAACGAGGAGCGTCGATCTTGGATCCGACGGTCCACGTCCCAGCGCTGACGCGCGCGCGCGGCCGCGAAACCCTAAACGTCAACTGTTGGATCTGGATCCAACGGTTCATGTGGATCCGAGCGCGCGGGCTGATCCGAACGCGCCCACGCACGCGAGCCGTTGATCTGGGATCCAACGCCCCGCGCGGACTCGAATCGGGACCGTTGATCTTGGATCCAACGGTCCACGGATCAAGGCGTGCGTTAAGTTCAAACTTCAGCGCAAACTTGGGCCGTAGATCTTAGGATCGACGGTCCACAACGATTCACGTTCAAACGTTCGTTCCAGTTTTCGTCCGACAAAAATGACGGGGAAGATCGGCTCGCCGCCGGCGGCTCTGGCCGCGGCGGTGCGAGCAAATGCCTAAAATGGGTTCTTAACACTCTTGCGCACACAATGGTACCAGCGGTTTTGGCTGTGGCGGCCTAGAACGCCGGCAAGCCGGAGATAACCGCGGTGACCAAAATGACCGAAAACGAAAAACGCAAACGAGCTCAGCTGCGGTCCAAGGGAGCGAGTGCCAAGCAACTAGGGACTAATAAGAAGTTACCTGAGCCCAAAGAAGGCACAGAGGAGGGTCGAATCGGCTCGGGTGAAGAAGAATAGCGGTTTCGGCCGAAAAGGGGACAATCCGAAATTGATCTGCTCTCTGCTGTCAAAAGCAAAATTGACAGAGTGTTAATACTCTTCGATATGCTAAGTAACTGAGGAAGCAATAGATTCGAGTGAGAGGCAGGAACACCACTTTCACCGACGAGCTTGGAGCTTCAACAATGGCGGTAGAGAAAATTTCACGAAGGAGCTCGCTCGGTGCACTAGAAGTGATCTTTGAAGCTCAAGGGTGTTCAAAAATGCTAAGGAAGCCTCTGGTAGAGTTTTATAGCCGAAGGAGTAAGAGAACAACGGCATGAAAAATGGCGATGCATTGTGTTGAGTCGGCCGAGGCGACAGGGGTGTGCTAAAGCGGGAGGCGGCGACTATGGAGGCGGCGGACGGGAGCAATAAATGCGGAAGAGCCGTTGGCGAAAGGAGAAGTGGATGTGCTCTGCCGAGTGTCTTGTGCACGCCACCACTGTTGACTTCGGCCGATGCGCGAAAGCGAGGAAGACGAAGAGGACACCGGTTGGATTTAATCGGACGAATGAAATAAACAGGTTGATTATAACGATTCGATCGCGCTTGATCTCGGGCGTTCGATCTTGATCCAACGGCTCACAACTCCAGCGCCCGATCGAGTCGCGCGGTGCGTTAGTTGGTTGGACCGAGTCAAGTGGCTCGAGCAGAACCTGTTCGAACCCGAGGAACAGTGCAAACCAGTTAGAATTTGAATTTTAAACATCTGATTTTTGATGAATTATTTGAGGTAGCAAACAAACTCCAAAATTTATGAAATTTTAACTGGAGCTTTCTGACTGCAGGAGGAACCTTCCATAAAATTTTCAGAGATTTTCATGCACTGAATTATTCTCCAGAAATTCCAGAAGAGAGGAAAATAGGGTTTGACCAGTTTGACTTGCCTCCAAAAATTATCAAATAATTTCTAAAAATCATGAGATAATTCAAAGGTGTTGCCAAGCCTCCCAAGAACTCAGGGAAAAGATTTCCAAGGGTTTGGCAAAAGACCTTTGCCAAGGAGGGTTTTTGATTAGAGTCAAAAGAGAATTTAAATTGGATTTTCCATAATTCTTTTGAAAAGAATTACCAAAAATGACCAAGGCTTCAAGATGCAAGAAAAGTTTTAATTTCTCGTGATTTTCTTACATTTTAAACACAAATCCATTTTTGGGATGTTACAGTCACCATCTCCCACCCCCATCACTTCTCATTCCCTCCCATCGCCGGCACTGGCCGAATTTGAAGCTTTCCCCGCCACCTCCTTCTCGGCCAAGGTGAGCTTCGAGGTAAAATTCCCCGCCTCCCTACCTCCCCCCTCCCTCCCAACTCCGACAGTGGCTCTGTCTCGCCACCACGGTTTTTTCCCACCTTGCCCCACCCCCTCCCTCACCGGAACCTCGTCGACACCGCCCTCTCCCCGCCGCCCTTCTCACGGCTGCGTCGCCATGCCACCTCAGGTTGCCCCAAGCACCCACACCACCACCCCTAGGACTCTCTCGCCTCACTGATACTTCTTCGCCAGTCACCCTCGCCGGAGTGCCACCGCCTCCTTCCCTTGCTTCGGCCGTGCGCTTCCACCACCGCCGCCCCACCTCCGTCCCTCCAAGTCCCCAAAATGGAACCCTCTCACCTCAGTGGTGCTCCCCGCACCACTCGCTCCAACCGCCGACCACCGTCGTTGCCGCAATCGCCACCACCGTCGGCTCGGGCACACGCAGCGCGCTCAGCCTTCCAGAAGCCTGACTCAAAGTCGCCAAATCGAGCCTTTAAGGCTTGGCCAAAAGGGCTGTGGGCTGCATAGTAAATGGGGTCGGCCCATTACTGTTCATTCAATTCAGCTTTTTACTATTTATAGCACAGTAAAACTAGTTATTGTTCATCAAACGAAAACAGTATTCATGTTACTGTTCACAGTGATTATTGTTTATAACTCGAAATAGCACCATAGTTACCGTTTGCTACCTTTTTTGTCCATAAATAGTAAAATCAGCATTATTCATTATCCAATACTATTTATCTGCAAAACCTTAATTCAACATTATATATCCATTTCGTCCGTTTAGAGCTCAGGAATCCATTACTTCACTCTGTTCAGTCCAATTAAACACTAGATAAATACACATCCTCCTCGCCACCTTTCTTTATGTTTCTTTTCTGAATTTATTTACTTGCATGTTGTTCCCAAATCATTCCTTGTCGAGCCAAATTTTATTTGTTTTATTTTCTTCTTTTTCACATTAGGTCACGACTTCGATGACCAAACCCCAGTAGACGCCAGACAAAAAGAGCTACTAGAATAATTTGTTCAAGGAGGGCAAGTCGCATTCCTTGGTTATTTTGAACCAACATTTCATGTACTTATATTAATATTTTCGTTACCGTATTTGTGCCAATTACCTTAAATATTGAAATAATACTTTTGAATACCATGATGATTAGAATAATCATATTACCCCACATACAAGCCCACCTACTCTTGTAAGCCATTTTCACCTTGACAAGTTTAAGTTACATAAAATATTGACTACATATTTAGCCTTGTCACCAAAATATGTTTGTAAATCCTAAAAAGCAATATTGGTTGTTCGCCAATGGTTTTGGAGGGAAGTTGAGGGTTGAGATCAGAAAGTTGGACAACCCAATAGACTTGTGTTAAAAGTGAGTCAATGGTGAGATCAAGTAGGTGGACAGCCACGAGTTGGTGTTGGTCTATTTCCTCACTGGAGACAAGTAAGGACAAGAACTTTGTGCCAAAGTAACAGACACATAAAACCGCTCAACTACAGGTGTGGTCATTACTCCCTAGTTTAGTACACTGCTCTTCCATTTGAATATCTACTGGGTGTTAACTGCTCTCGTGTGTTAGAGTAGAAGGAATTAGGGTGGGATAGGAGTGAGCCTGAAGGAACACTCTCTGATCTACACAACGGTATGATCCCATCAGCCTTGGAGTACGAATTCCACAGTGGGCCGGTGGTCTCCCGAGGGCTGTATGGAGTAGAACCTACCGAGTAGATGCTAAAAAGGGTTAAGCTGTGAAAAGACTTTGTTATCTCAACTCAGTCGCACGCTAACGTGTTGTGTGTTTATAGCTTGACAGTACGAGCTTGAGGTATCTTGTGGGTAAAGTTGAACAACTCTACAGAGTGTATAATTAATGGTATTCGAATACGTCGTGCTTCCGGTTAATGAAGTTGTGTTCTTGAGTGATTACATGAGGCATGAGTAGAGCTTTTGAGATGTTAAGTTGGGAATTGCAATTGTTGATAAACCACCTGTTGTTATTATTTATTATTTTAAAGTTAAACAGCTTAAACTGCAAAATACATCTATATATGCTTGTTAAGGTAAACCCTAACCATCCATTGAAATCCTTGCATATAATTATTTTAGCTTTTTCATGTGGTTTGTTGAGTACGGTAGTAGTACTTATTCTTGCAAAATCTGCAAACCATCAATAGAGTAAGCTTTGGAAAATGCTGAGGATCTTGTTGAGCAGTATTTTGGTGGATCCCCAGATGGTAGCGACTACTGTTATTAGGTCTCGACTGCGCTCAAGCGTGCATGTGATTTTAAATTCTTTTATCCCGTATTTTATTAACTTTAGGCTTAGATGCCCGTGCCAGCGCTAAAACTAGCTGTTAAGTTTTAATCTTGTGTAATAAAAAGTTTATTTTTGTTGTAATCGAAAACTTACTCGAAATACTACTCACTTTACAACTGCACATTTTGAACGATTATAAAAAGTTTAACGCCCTGGAATTTGGAAACGTTACAGTTCGTGTACGCTTTACTCAAATTTTTGCAGCTGGATGATGCGGTTGAACAGGTTCTGTTTCGGTAACTCCTAGTGGCGTTAGCTGGTTAGGTTACGACAGCACTGATTTGTTTGGTATTAATACGAATTTAGCCACACAGCACGGCAAAGCGCAGCGTTTCTTTTGCACTCGTCGGTTTCCTTCTGCGCGCCGATCCATCTCGTTCGCGAAACGTGGCAGGAGGTGCATCGTCAAAGATGCGCCTAATGCTTTCTCCGGCTATCCACAACGGGAATGCCATATACATTAGGAGTCCATGCTTACTCGTGGTCAAATAGGCATTCCTTCGTATAATCACGTCTATATATTCATGTGCTTGAGTAAATGAAGGCCTATGTCTATATATTTATCTGCTTGAGTAAATGAAGGCCAAGGTTATACCCGGAACTTGGCTGTGCTGGGCTGGCACAGCACAGGTCCGGTGGGCCGTGGGACAGGATAGCGCCACGGTGACCCAGCACGGTCAGCCCACCAGGCCGTACTGGCACAACCCGACTTGCCTCTGGCGAGCCCAAGCACGGCACATTGGCACGGCGTGCTGCTGCCATGTCGTGTCGTGCCTGCCTAGGCACCGTCCATTTGCACTGTGGCAAAGGAAGAAAGGTGGGTGTGGGGAGCACAGTGTCACCCAGTTGCGTGGTCGCGTGGAGAGGGCCGTCGTCATGGGACGAGGAACTGTGGCTACGTCGTGACCAGCACTAGCGCAATCAGTCTGTCACCGAGGACCACCTCCAGATCCATGGGCACCCAGGTGAGCGGGTTCGTGATGTGATGTCGGCGGCGGCGTGGAGGTAGGGTGCAGTGGACGAGGGCAGTTGCATGGAGGAGGTGGCGATGGTGAAAGAACAATACTTTACACATCGGTCCAACATAGTATACGTGGAGTTCCACCTCACCTTCATGTATAGGTTGAATCTTCTTGACCTCTTATTATTAGCCCTACAGTAGTATGTGAACCGGACGTATCTTGGGCCCAAAGATGTATTGAACTGGATATCATCGTGTATGTTGTCTAAACTAGGTTTCATTACCTTCAAACCTGCGTACACAATGAGATTAAGGATGTGACATATGCATCTCTGGTAGAGTATGAAACCGTCAGTGTAGGACTACAGATGTGGTGTGAGAACCTCTATGATCGTCGTGTTAGCTGAGGCATTGTCAAGACTGTTAGCAATACTTTTGTTCTCTATTTTAAAATCCTGAATGACATTTGTCACGTGTTGTGCTATGACCTCTCTGGTTTGTGCATCATCGATCGGCATAAACCCTATGACTCACTTGTTCAAGTTGTAATCATCATCTAAGTAATATGCAACAACACTAAAATAGCCCGCCCTTTGGTGGAATGAAATACATATATCCAAGGTTAAAGCAAAAGAAAAAGTAGCTTTCAGCAAGTTCTCTTTCAAACTTAATAGTTTACGTTGTTAGAGTTCTACTATTTCCACGCTTAGTTGTTCTCCTACTGACGTATCGGTGGCGCGGTCGCCGTGCGCACAGTGTTGGTAGTTGTGGTGGCCTTGTTGCGGCATGGGACAACGCCTGTGCGGTGGCATTAGTTTCCCATGGCATCAACGCGACATGGGATGTCGTGTGCGCATCGACTCATGTACTCTTTGTTGCCTCCGCTTTCTCTCTCCGCGAGGACCACGTCGGCGCTGGCATGGGTGGCGATGAGCCAACGACAACATGGTGGCAGCGGCCTCCCCTGTGCCGTGTGCCCTGCGCCCTTGTCGCGAGCCATGTCATCTTCGGACCGGAAGTGCCTGTTCCGTGTCGTGCCAACCCAAGCACGAGACAGACAGACGTGCCCTATTGTGCCGCCCATCGTGCCTAATCGGCGGGCCTAGCACGACCCTGTCTTCAATGCCGTGCTGGCGCGGCCCTCCCCCTTTCGTGTTGTGCGTGCTTCGGGCTGAGCTGGGCTGGCTGACCCGTGGGCCGGACCGAACAATCCCGGTCCAATGGCCAGGGCTAGCCAAGGCTGAGACTCTGGGCTGCTTTCTCCTAAATGTGTCGCCCGTGTGAACTCAAGACGCATGTAGTATCTGGAAGAAGACATTAGAGTATAGGTGTTACAACTGGGAACAAGATCATCCTCAATTCTCCATGTTATCCGTCCGATCTCAATATGTTGTCTCTACAGTTAACTACAGTCAATATTCCTGCAACTATTTAAGTACCTTTCTTTTGGATAACAATTGTGTAAGTACCTGATACTGATTTAGGAATTACTACCTGCAATGGTGCCCTTATGCATTGGACATCTGGATCACACTCAGATGGTGCACGAGGGTACATATATCAGAGTCGATCAAAGTGCCAGGGGAACAAAACCAGATGTTGCATGGGCAGAGGCTTCCAAAATGCAGGTGCATAATTAGTGCCTTCGAGATGTGGAGAGCATATTTACTGCCATCCATGAGTTACGCTGTGTGGACGGGAGCGTGAGCGTGAGCGTCGCTGCTCGACCGCTCGGTGTCGGAGGCTGCGTCGACAGCCGTGGACTGGCGGCAGTGGCTGCCGATGCGCCACCAGTTACCTCCTGATATTATCTCGCATGCATTTGTCATTTCCGCCGCGCTCCAGCCACCAGTGCTTGGCCTTCTGCATAGAACAGTCAAACGGTGCAGGAAATTGACGCCCAGGTTCTTTCACAGTGTTGCGTACGTGTTTTACAGCTCATCGCGGTCTCTTCCACTGGCAGGTGCGATATCAGGTTGCCATCGGAGCGCGTTGTCAACTGTTGCTCCCGTCTTCTCGCGGACTTGTGGTGTCCACTTCTCTAGGTATCTGGTTGCAAAGAAAGCAGAGGCCAAGAAAGAAAATTCCTCGTTAGCGAGTCCACGTAGCAACAGTTGCATGCTACTTAATTAAATTAGTTGACACTGTTCCATAATCCGTTGTACACAACTGGAGCTATATATGGAGCTACAATGCAAAATGTTCTGGGGCATGATTCAGCCCGGGCTGACTGGGTAATCAGGTTTGTGAACTGTGATCCTTGCCCAAGCCCGAGCCTAAATTAGTTTCCGGCAAGGTCAAGCCAGGGCTCACAGCTAGATCCTGGAAAGTGAGTTGTGCTTTTTTAGGTTGGTCTGGGCCCGGTAGGCACGGTACCGTCTAAGCACAATATGATACGACACATGGTGGGCAGGAGGCATGGCCGGATTGAGCATAAGAATGCGGCCTGTTAGACGTCACGACACGACACTAATTAGACAAAACCTCCCCGTTCTAGCCCAATCCCCCCTCGGCCTGATCCAATCACTCCATCACACCGGGTTGGCCCAACCAATCACCCCCTTCTGCCACCCGACCTGGACCAACATCCCTCCCGGCCTCCTCCAACCCCTTCTTCCGAGCCCTGCCTCCCAAATTTCCAATGCTTAATCACATTCACTGATTCCCCTCCCTCAAATTCTAGCCGCCTCCCTCCCACGCCGTCGATCGCCTCTCTCCCTTCCTCTCCCTCCTCACGCACCGCCGGCCACACCCTCCCTCCCTCTCCCTCCCCCCGCGCCGCTGCCCTCTACCCTCCCTCCAGCTAACTCCTCGTCGATGTCCTTCTCACCCCCTTCGTAAGCGCGCAGCGCGGTCGAGGTGGCGGAGTTCTTTATCGGCGTCCAGGAGGAGGAGGAGGCTATGGCGAGGGGGAGCGGGAGCGGGCGTGGATGGCACGGATGTCTTTATCTTCTTGGGCGGCGGCGGCTGTTGTCTTCTCCGACGTCTATAGTTACTTAGGGCTGGGCTTGGACCGGCACTGCACGGTCCTGACACGACGGGATTTGGGCCATACCTGGGCCTGACCAAAGGCGAGGTGGGCCGATACGGTGGGGTGGCCGGGCCGAGCCAGTACAACACGACGCGGCTCGAAGCACGACAAGCATGTCTTGCGTGTACGACAAAGACGCCCAATCCCACGACTCACAGTGTAGTATACACCACATAGTTTCATGAGCCATCACGTCCTTTGTCAGTAATGCTATGTGGCCTTCTCTCCCATATGGAAAGGTTTGCTTTGGAATTCAAATCATGAACCTCTAGTTGTAAATTTAATAAACATTAGTTTAGAACAATCAGTTTAAAAAGAAGAGAAAAATTAGGAACAAACCAAATGACCTAGTGGTGATTTTTTTATTAATTAACATTTTATTATTTTTATTTTAAGTTAACCCCTGTGAACTTTATTTCCAATTCTGACCCTTTTGGTCATATCATCACCTGTGGTGTGACAAAACAACACTGTCACGTCAGACCATATTTGGCCAAACTCTTGTCACGCCACCACCCGTGGCGTGATAGTGTTATTTGGTCACGTCGCCACCAGTGATGTGATAAAAAGTGCTATTTTAGCGGACTTATACTATGGCATGATAATGTTGTTTTGTCATGCCACGGTGGTGGCGTGACCAAAGAGGTCAGAATTAAAAGTAAAGTTCGCGGAGGTTAATTTTAAAATAAAATTTTAAAAAAGGTTGATTAATAAAAAATTTCCTAGCGTTGGTGGTAGGTAGGTTGTTTAACCTCCCACCCGCCAAGAGGTTGAAGTCCTGGGACTAGCTTGGGTGTCCAAAAAGGTTGTAAAGATGTGTAAATTGAAAAAAAACATCAATGTGAAGTAGTTATATGGGCATGTGTTGGAATACGGGTAGGCTACACTAGCACACAATTAAAAATTTATATTGCGTAAACTAGGAAGTCATGCAAGTAAGAGATTATAAATCGTTATCACTAGACACACAGTGTAGCGAAAAAAGAGTTAGAGCAGCCCGGTCTAACACCACACACGTCGATGTAGTGGAAGTAGTCGATCGTCCAAAATCACTGGCCACCAATCATCTCTTAGAGCAGCCCCTTGCGTTCCTTACGTACGTCGCGGATTGTCCTCGATTTGTGCAGTAGTGATCGCAGCAGCGTCTCTACGGTATCCACAAGTCCATGGATGAAACGTTGTGCACCGGTGTGCTAGCACCAGCACGTGCGTTAGGAGCTTCGAGGAGAAGGTGGGTAGGATTTTGACGGGTGGTGCAACATTATCCCAAAAGTCCCCACGCCTCCGTATAAAGAACCCCTAACATATTCTTATGTTAGAACTAGTTAGGACTTCTTAACCACATACGAATTATAACTCGATTTAATCATCTAACAGATCTAATCCGAACTAGTTTGTTTCAACTCATTAAGTATGTTACCATGTAGGTTCATTTGTAATCAACCGTGACTTATAAACTTCTTTTCGATCCACAAGTCGGTAGCGGTTCCTAGCATGACATTGCGACTCTCGAAGACACATAAAGATCATGTCGAACAAATATTTATAAAAGCTCATGTGTTGGTCCCTTTGCCTAACGATACCAAATCGAACTCAAGGCGAGATGTGTGTCATCTTATGATATATAGCTCGATCATTGTAGTTGACCCCTCAACCATATTCGGCATGACCATGCACTTCCTTAATCCAACCATATCGAAGGGCTTAGAGATATCTCACCCGCTAAAGAGGATGGACAAATTTCATCTTGATCACTCACATTCATCCGCATATTTATTAGTAAACCCGAAAACTACCTTGATAACTACTCATTTACGGAGTAGCGTTTGACAACCTCTGAGTAAACTATTGCACATGTAGAAAACCATGACGACCCCAAGTCTAAGAATCCCACATATACTTATGTATGAGACCAACTGATGATACTTAAGAATATAACAATTTTCGCAGTATCTCAAGGCGAGTCAATCCAACATTATGTTCTCCAACATATGTCCATATTATTGATTTAATATCTTATATTCATGATCCGTAAAATGTGATTATCAATCAATATATGTGTTGATCCATAAATCATAAGTGACCCACATAATGATATAAGATTAGTGATGTTTAGAATGACATTATAAACAAAAATAGAGGATTTTATGAACAAGTCACGTACCTGTCAATCAATATAAATGATATTTCATTCAAGAGGGAAATAATATATTATTCAAAAGTTCATAGACATCTCTACGATTGTCACACATAAGGACATATCACTTACAAAATGCATAACCTCGCTAAGTTGTTTTCATCCTAAAAGAATTCTTCCAACTTCGCACGCTGAAAATCTGCAACAAGTAATTAGTGTGTTTTTGTGCTTCCTCTTTTTACCCCACATAAAAAAAAAGGTAACTGCGCTTTCGCCAATAGGATCGAACTACATGTGCTTTTGCCGGGTGACTCTGACGAACTACACGTTCCGATCCAAACATATCCGATCGCAGCACACTGGCAAGGACGAACGTAAGTAGTGACCATTTGGAATCCTAAAGGGCAAGCATCGATCGACGGAGTATGTACATCAAGCAAAGATTATCACGCGAGCACTCAAATCCGTCACCACCTTTAGCGCATTTAAAAACCAAATATGTAGACCATCCAAGGCAACGTACGTTACTAATTAATCATCATCACATGCATATATGCATTCCGAAATATTGCCGATGATAAAACATCAATCAACTTAGGCTGCAAAACGCCTGCCTTTTGCGGTATGCCGTTTAGCCAAAAGAGGCACGCCCCGATCGATCTTTCCACGCTAAAAACGCCAAACACAGTAAGACGCCAACACCTAGCAAGTACCGGCGGCCCACGTCGACACACCGCCCGAATCCCCCGCGATCTCCCCCCGGTCGGGACGGGGGATTTAGGATTTTCTCCCCCACTTTTTTGCAGCAGCGCGCGCGCGTATAAGTGGAGGAGAGTATCATCGCGTACGTACGTCTCCCTCTCTCCCGCGCGCGCCCCGTGCTGTGGTTGGCTTATCGCTCGCACGCGCGCGCGGCCGCCATCCGCACTGTCACGCTCCACTCGCTCGCGCGCGCGGCCGGCCCCTTCGATCGTGACCGTTCCGACGAGGACATCGCCGTCGACCATCCACCCTACTCTAGGGGCAGTAGCGGACAGCGCACAGAGCCGCGATTCCTGCTCATCTTTCCGCGGCTGTGACAACGACATGCAGCGAGATTTGTTGTAAATTTAGTGGTTTCAGTGAATATTTAGAGTTAATTTTAGTATACTTAAAGTATAATTTCAATAATATTTAAATGACAGAAATATCATATAAGTATGCAATACCTTCATGTTAATTAAACATGATAAAATACTCAAAAGATATATTTTAACAGCCAAAGAAACCAGTATAATGCTCAGATTTAGATTGTCTGTTTATTGCTCTCAAATGCCGGGCTGCTCAAGATAAAATCTTGATCTTCTCGCTACTATTGTTTATACTCTTCACAAATTGAATATGACAACCCACAAATCAGGCTTTGAGCTCACAAGATTGCTTCACTAATATATCAAGAATTATCTCAAAACAACATGTTATATTTTCAATCACAATTCAGCACTTTAGCCTTTCGGCCAGCATGACAATATTCATATAAAGGTGCACAAAAATGTTCAATTAGCCACAAGATTCATAACTGAACCATCTAACATAGCACATAGATCACAAAACAAGATCAAGTTCAATTAGTAACAAGACTCACAACCGAACTACTGAAAATGATAGAGCCACCAGAATGAGATGAACTGACAACAGTAAGCAAAGAAATAAGCTCAAGTCTGATCTAGCTACCAAATCAATTTCATCATATGACAATCATCCTCATCGAGCATTAATCCGAGCCCACAAAATCACTAAGCAATATCTCTTAGTACTAGTATCAATCCAATTAATCACAATATCAGATTTTGACTAGTACAACACATATGCAAAGTGATGCGTAAAATGGAAAACCAGAAAACTCACAAACTAGGTGACACTCAAAGCCACCGAGTAGAACCGGGCAAGGCACATGAATTGCGCTGTATCAGAAAACCAATCATCCTGTTGTGCTGCTAATACCTGACAAGATTGACGGAGATACAATACCAACTTCACAAACCAGGAACACACCAGTGTGCGAAGACGAGGTACAAGGGATACCGCACAAAAACCATAGTCAAGATGCGCCGACCGAAAGCACCAACGGAGCACCAATCACCAAAAACCGAATCAACCACCACACCAAGATCAAGCCAGTATCGACTGGAACTCAAGGTCCAATTGCACAGGCGTCAAGTCCTCTTACAACACAACCAACAGAAGAGAGAGTGCAAGAAAGGAACCAACGAGATGCGCAAGGAGAAGGTCTGGAGCTCACAACAGACGGCACCGGGGATAACCATGGCGACGGAGGAGCTCCAAAGCCCCAAAGCTGAAGCCAAATCCGGAGGAGGAGAGGAACTTCAAAAAGGGTGGGGGGACTCACTGATCTTCGGGTGAAGAGAAGAGGAGAAAGAGGTGACCTTTTGAAGAGGAGAGCCGGAGCGGGCGATGCGGTGGCTGCGAGCGGCTGACGCCCGAAGCACTTGGGCTAACTTGCGCCTCCTGCACCGCCACCTTACTCGCCCCTCCCAGTCGTACCCACTGCCGTGTGAAGATAGGGTTGAAGACACTTCCTATCAAAACCGATCGGCGGCCCCACTTCCAATTTTCTATTCCTTATCTTTTTTTTAAAAAAAAAATAGATATTACCATATAGACATCAAAGATTCAACAAGGTTAAAGCCGCCGACCGGGGCGGACGCTGTGGCCCGACACGAAAATGCTGGGCAGACTATTTCAGGTTCTGGTCATCTTATCACCGAATCATGCACTGTACACCGCGTGCGTGTACAGGTACACAGCTCGTGTCTCGACTCTCTGGACTTGTTAAGGGATAGTACCGTGCCACGAGCCACTCAACAGTCGGTGCTATGTATGTGCCGAGCAGCTTGCTCACTTGACCGATCGATCGAGCGCGCCCCCTTTTTTCTTGCTGGTCCTGCTCTGGTAGACACTTGCATAGTTCAAGGGATACTGACCAACCGTTCCTCTCCGACAAGTCCCTTTGGTAGTTTAGTGTGTGACAGTGGTTTTTTGTGGGGGTACCGTTGAATGTACCCAAATGTTCTTGTCGGTAAACTGGATATGATGATGGGGAATATAGGCCATACAGCAACAGATGTCAGATGTGTATGTATGTATCATTATCACTTTATCAGCACTGTGACATATGGGTGTGTTGCATGTGTTGCGTGACCTATGACCAGGTCTAATGTATATATCCTCATAAAAACGAGTGACTCAGATATTTGATAAAGCAAGTAATTGTGTCGTGTTTTGTTTAGTCTTTTTCTTCGGTTTAAAAGCAAATAAACAAAAGTCAAAGACGTGGCTTTTCTACTGGACTTTTGAAAAAAGCTAAGCCCCCATATAACTATAAGCCAAAAGCCAGTTGAAGAGAGTTTTTTGGCTTTTGTGGGATAGAAATATCTTTTTACCACTGAAAGTCCCTGAAATTATCCACTAAATATCATCTTATATAAACTCCAAAATCCCTCCACCTCTCCTCATTTAACCTTCTCCTCTCTCTCTCTCCCTCCCGTGCGACATGTGTGGCGGCCGCCGCTGACCTCCACCCCTCCCTCTCGCTGCCTCATGTGGGTGGTGCGTCGACCTCCTTCCTCTGCTACCGCCGGCCTCCTCCGCCCCTCCCTCTTGTTGCCCCGACCTCCTCCGTTGGCGGCGGATGTAACCCCTTCGACCTCTGCCACCATCGACCTCCTCCGAACCTCTCTCCCACCGGCCTCGTCTGCCCCTCCCTCCACCGGCCTCTTCCGTAGTCCTCAACGGATTTTCTCCCCTCTGGTCAGATCTGGAAGAAGGGAGACTAGGTGGTGGCAGATCATCTATAGATCTCGACGGTGAGGGCGATGGCATCCCAGTGGTAGTGGATGCTCGCCGATGGTGGCGAGGGCGGCAGTGGCGACACCATGATAGCGACCGGTGTGATGAGGAGGATTTTATCTTTTTTATTTTCTTTCTCTTTTCCTGAATTGAATTGTGATTATCATTGATTGTTGTCTTTACATAAATGGTAACAAATTGTTGTCTTCATGGAAATGGTCACGAATTCAAGTTCGAACCAGTACTCAAAATTCTGTAAATTATTGTTGATTGTTGTGTGTTCATGGAAAGTGTGTATTTTTGTATAAGAAAAATTCAAAACCGATGATATAAAAACTATTCTTAGCTCATTTGTAAAAGAGTATTTTAGACATTCATCATTGAAGCCAATAAATCAACCCAAGAAAAAGCTTGGCTACCAAACATGTTGACTTGGTTTAAAATAGACTGCTGCTTAAGCCAAAAAAATTAGCTTTAAGCCAAAAGTTCTAAGCCCAAACAAACATGACCTAAATAGCGAGCCTATCTTAGTTAATGGGAGGTGTGGGTGTACCACCCAGGTTTAAGTCTTCTTTAGCTCGAATTTGAGTATCTATTTTTTATTAATTAAATTGATATCTAGTTACTTCTAGTTATCCACATTTTAAAAATTAAATAGCCTGTGAATTAGGCGATTCGTATCGTTTCTGTCCTCCGTTCCTTTTCTCTCATGCCCAAATGCACTGACAGGACTTTAATGATTTGGTATAAAGAGAAGTATTACCAGCATTTGCCAGGCATGCAACCTTTTCAGGTAAACCAAGAATTGTCTGTTTCGGTGCGTTCAGATGAGTCATTAGTGATGACCGAATTTAAATTGCTCGACAGTGATTACAGATCGATTTAACTAATGTGGATTAGGACTTACTAATCATTGCTTTCCTCCGGATTCCCTTTCTCCAATGAATTGCACTCCGTGCACGCCTCTTATTTTTAGCATAAAGGCGTCTGGGACACGCAGCTAAGTTTTCAGGTAACCAAAGGTATTCTGGTTAAGTGCATTTCAGATTGTCTGACAGCGGCTGCAGTTTACTTTATAGTTTACAAGGCGAAACAACGTTTGATTTTAATTAGGCTTTCACTTTATCTTCTTTTCGTGATGAATGGAATATATAACACTTAAATCTTCTAGACCTCCTCCAATCTGTCACAGCAACTCACCAAGAGATCACCTGCTGCTAATTTGCCACAGATAGCTAGCTAGCTAGCTGGCTAGGCATACTGGTTTTTTGATGTAAACTGACACTGAATACCTAATTGTCCTCATACCTAAGGCACTTTACGTGGCTGGTTACATTACATGATTTACCTTTCAGGCTCTTACCTGAAACCAACGTGACGTTCCTATCATTGCATTTGCAAAGCCTGTCGCGCTCCGATTGCGCCTCACTAGCTACCACCCTGCGTCCCCCGCCTTTATCCACCATGCGTTCGCGAACGCGCGAGGACGACGACGACGACAAAACGGATGGGTGCAGGGAACTGTCCGACGAAAGAAGTGCAGTCCAGACGAGGAGGAGGAGGAGGAGGAGGAGGAGTTGCAATAGTACGAGTACGATCAGCTGAGCCGTCGTGGTTTCAGCGCTGCAACCGTCTGGTAGCTTGCCGAAAAGTGTACGTCCTGCAGGCAGCTTAAGTGGCATGCATACTTCTGAACTCTGATGGCTAGTTGGCTACATCCAACTAATTACTCACTGCCCTGTCCTATGGCCTTTATTTTTGGAGGGCTTCAGTGGCTGCCATGCGTTTCAGAGAATAAGATAAGCCTTCTCCAGATAAGTAGTGAGCGGTCCATGTATATGTGCTATGGTAGGTCTGCTTGCTGCTTTTCCTATCACGCCTGATTGCGTCTGCTTGCTGCTTTTCCTATCACGCCTGATTGCTTCCTCCTATGCTCAGAAAATGACATGCTTGTTTGTTGTTACTGCACTACTGAGCAATGAACATCCGAAGGATTCCTACGGTTAAAATTTGATTCATGCATTGTGCAAATACAACTCTAGCAGCACATAGCTCGATTTTTCCCACCACTTGTTTCAAATTCACTGTACTTGCCACCAATTCAACTTTCAGACCCTGTAAAAACAACTGAAGACAAGTCAAAAAAAGTTGACTTCCTGGCAGCAAATTCCTTGGTCTAAAATCTCCCGGGGAAAATGGAATCCAGTGTACCATGGCAATATTCAAGGTTAGGTCTGTTCCCTGCTTTTCTTTTGCCGATAGCTTTTTTCTATTATCAGAAAATGACAGAAACAGCACATATATATATATATATATATAACTCAAATAAATTACGAAAAGTGAAATGTTTTACATTGTAATATTGAATCCATTTTCAATGATTAAATATCATGATTGCTTTTGACAAAACAAGCCAGAAATATAAAGGACCTTTCAGCTTTGAGTGTTGTGGGGACTAGAGAAATAGTACATTTGAAGATTTTCCGTATCCCGTGAGAGCATAAGCTCCCCACTTAAAAACCCTTTTGGACAACCATATGACCTATATATATATATAGAGAGAGAGAGAGAGAGAGAGAGAGAGAGAGAGAGAGAGAGACGCCGCGCTGCGCACAACGCGCCAGCCTACGCTCCCTTTGCACTACGAGAGGCGCACATGCGCGCACGTTTCCCGTGTGGGATCGGCCGTAAAAACACGCGCACGCGTGGCAATCGGCGGTAAAAGTCTCAGTATCGTCCAATCTGGGAGTAAAACCCACACGGATCCTTGTTTTCATTTTGTACGTGAACGTGTCTTTCTATTATTTTAGCAATAACGTTCACTACTACACAGAACCTCATCACAGTCAGTTCTAAACCATCATCACAGACGGTTGTTGAACTGTCTGAATTTATATGTCTGTGATGACATTAGGTCATCACAGACGGTTTTTGAACCGTCTGTGAAAAAGGCTATCACAGACGGTTCTATTCACGAACCGTCTGACTATCACAGACGGTTCGTGAATAGAACCGTATGTGATAGTCTATTTTCACAGACGGTTCTGAACAAGAACCGTCTGTGATAGTAATTATCACAGACGGTTCTTGTTTAGAACCGTCTGTGATAGCTTTTTCTATTGCAAAAAAAAATAAAACGAGTTTTCACTTCGTCTGGAGCCTCCTGAGCATCGCGAATGAATTGATATGGATTTTGGATTGAACTTTTCATTAGCTTTCCCACAATAGCCACAGTATCACAGTAGCATCAACTCAATTCATTCACATAGCACTAACACATCACAGTAGTAATCCACATCACAGTAGCATCAACTCAATCCATTCACATAGCACTAACACATCACAGTAGTAATCCACATCACAGAGCAAAAGGGGGGAGTAGAGAGAGTGAGGTCGTGGGAGACCGGCGACGATGAGGCTGGGGCGAGGTGGAGGAGGCCGCGGGCGACGAGCTCAGGGGAGGACGGGGCAACGAAGTAGAGGAGGCCGGGGGCGACGAGGTCGTAGGAGGCCGGCGACGACGAGGCTGGGGCGAGGTGGAGGAGGCCGCGGGCGACGAACTCGGGGGAGACCGGAGCGCAAGGTCAGGGCGAGACGGAGATGGCAGAGGATGAGATGGAGATGGCAAAGGAGGAGATGGAGGACTCTTTTAATATAAAGAGATTTTCGGCAGCCCACCCATTAAGTGCAAATTTTCGTTTTCCCATCCAACAAAACAAAAGTATCATAGACGGTTTTATACAAAAACCGTCTATGATGACATATCACAGACGGTTCGTATCATGAACCGTGTGTGATAAGCGTCTCATCACAGACGGTTCTTAATACGAACCGTATGTGATGAGATACTCATCACAGACAGATTTTGTATAAAATCGTCTGTGATTTTAGATTTTACCATGGGTTTGGAATTTTTCTAACTCTCTGATTTTACTATGGCTTGGATTTTTACCATAGTTTGGAATTTTCTAAACCCATGGTAGAAATCCAAGCTATGGTAAATCTAAAATCACGGACGGTTCTAACCACGAACCGTCAGTGATATTCTCAGTATCACAGACGGTTAGCGGTTAGAACCGTCTGCGATACCAAGAGAGTATCACAGACGGTTAGCGGTTAGAACCGTCTGTGATACTTCATAGACGGTTCTAACCACGAACCGTCTGTGATATCTACATATCACAGACGGTTCAGTTCCATATCACAGACGGTTCGTTTGTGATGAGGCGTCTTCTATGACCTGTTTTGTAGTAGTGAACTTTTGATTGGAAGCTTCGTTTCACGAACGGTTTACACTGGTAGCTTAGTGACGACGAGGGTAACAGAACGATATAAGTGTCGCAAATAAAAACCTCTATGTGTGTTTACTAAAAAAATTTTACCGCGTCGCTAAAAGAGAGTTACTACAACCTCCATATGATTTTACTACCATCTTAGCCAACTAGTACAGACAAGTAGACAACTAATTAACAAATAATTAGTTCCTTGTTTTGTATATGAATGTTTCTTTTCTTGTTTTGCAATAACTTTTGATTAGAAGCTCCAATTCACAAACCATTTCACCGGCGATTTGGCGATGACGAGACTAACAGAATGATATAAATCTCACAAATAAAAACATCTCTTTACGTTTACTAAAAAAATATTTACTACATCGTTAAAAAAGAGTTACTACAACCTCCACATGACTTTACTACTATCTTAGGCAACTAGTACGGACAAGTAGACAACTAACTAGCAAACAATCAGTTCCATATTTTATACATGAATATTTCTTTTCTTGTTTTCGCAATAACTTTTGATTAGAAGATCCGATTCACGAACGATTTTCACCGGTAGCTTGGTGACGACAAGGGTAACAAAATGATATAAGTCTCAGAAATTAAAACTATTTTGTGTGTTTACTAAAAAAAGATTTATCGAATCGCTAAAACAGATTTACTACAGCCTCTACACAGCTTTATGGTCATGCGGAGGTTACTGTAAATCTCTTTTAGCGATGTAGTAAATATTTTTTAGGAAACGTACAGAGTGGTTTTTTATTTGCGAGACTTATATCATTATGTTACTCTCGTCGTCACAAAGTTACCGGTGAGAACCGTTCATGAATCGGAGCTTCCAATCAAAAGTTATTGCTAAAATAAGAGAAAAACTCATTTATGTACAAAACAAGGATTCGCATGGGTTTTACTACCATATTGGACGATACCATGACTTTTTCTGCCGATTGCAACACGCGCACATGTGTGTTTTACCACTGATTCCACGCGGGAAGCACGTGAGCTGGCGTGCCTCGCTTAGCGCGGGGGGAGTGTGGGCTGGCATGCCGCGCGCAGAATAGCTATCCAGTCCATGAGCACTGAATCGCGCTACTGTGTACACACACACACACATTATTTTGTACTTGAGTGTAGAATGAGCCAACCGCGTGCCAACTGAGCCGCCCTTGTAGAGCGCCGAATAAGCCATTTTGGCCCACTAACTCGCGATCCCCCATGCGTGATGTCACGCGTCCAGTGTGCACTATGATGAGGTGCTCCAGTAAAATGTAACACGACGGTCGAAAGTAATTGTGGAGGTATCACCGCGTCATATTTTTTTCGTACAATTGTTTCGTACACGCATGACTGGATGTGCCAGTAAACTACAAGTGAAGTCTAGTAAATCTTTTTGTAACAGAGCAGTAAAGTCGTGTGGATGTTACAATAAATCTTTTTTAGTGATGCCGTAAATCTCTTTTAGTAAACGCACTGAGATGTTTTATTATGCAAGAGTTATATCATTCTGTTACTCTCGCCGTTACCAAGCCACCGGTGAAAATCGTATATGAATCAGAGCTTTCAATCAAAAGTTACGATTAAAGCAAGAAAATGAACATATTCTTGCTAGTTGGTTTTTACTGGTTGGCTAAGATGGCCATAAAGTAATGTAGAGGTTGCAATAAACCTATTTTAGCAATTCAATAAATTTCTTTTTGTAAACGCTTAGAGATTTTTTATTTTGCGAGACTTATATCATTCTATTACTCATGTCGTCATGAAGCTACTTGTGAAAATCGTTCGTGGATCAAGCTTCTAATAAAAAGTTATGGCTAAAATAAGAAAACGTGATATAAGGAAACTTGCCAACACTACTACATAAAATGTAATCATAGACGGTTCAAAATCGTCATCATAGACGGTTTTTTGAATCGTCTGATTTTATGGGTCAATGATACTATGTGGTCATTACAGATGGTTTTTGAACCGTTTGTGAAAAAAAGCTACCGCAGACGGTTCTGAACAATAACCGTCTGTGATAGTTAATTATCACAGACGGTTCTTGTTCAGAACCATCTCTGAAAATAGACTATCACATGCGGGTTTTTTTAAAGTAAAAACCGGTTGTGATAGTTTTTTGTATTGCAAAAAAAAAAATCAAAATTTGAGCCAAATCAATCAATTGTTGGACAATAATTTCCATATACTCTTTCGATAGCTTGTAAGAAGTTAATTAAAAGAAACCCTTTCTCTCTCAATCAATCAATGGCTCATTCTCTAACGAGGACAAGGTTGAGTAGAGGCATCTATCTCGAACCGAATCGGTCTCCCTTGTCGACCACAGATGGTGGTCCCTCTCCCTTGTCGACCACAGATGGTGGTCCTCATTGAGAATGAAATCTGACAGGATGCAGGGGACGAAATCAGAGTGAGAAGGAAACCAGGACGGGGATTTAGGGGCAAAACTTCGTGGTCACCTGAGACCAAGATGGGGGGTGGCCAGATCTGGCGGTACTGGTCGACCCGCAACGGCCGCTCGCTGGAGGCGTCGTGAAACAGCATGCTGCGTCTCCTCACCGAAACCGTGTCGGGGAATCGAGGGCGGTCACTGGAGCTCGGCGTGGGGAGGGAAGAGGGAGAGACTGATTGAAGATAAGGCGGGGTGGCTATAATATACAAGGACAACACCAAAATATTTCGCCTCACGCGCACACGTTCAAAAATTTTCACCCTCCCGCGCTGCAAATCACAGATGGTTTCAAACAAAACCGTCTTTCCCCGGTTTACGTTTTCAATATAAGAGAAATGTCTAACTCTGTGATTCAGACGGTTCTTGTTCAGATTAGAGAAATGGCTATAATATACAAGGACATACAGTTTTCAATATAAATCATCTGTGATTTTATCATGACTTGAAACAATGCTTAACTCTGTAATTTTACTATGACTTGAAATGTCTAACTCTGTGATTTAGACGGTTCTTGTTCAGATTTGAAACAATGCTTAACTCTGTAATTTTACTATGACTTGAAGTGTCTAACTCTGTTATTTTACCATGACTTGAAATAATGCTTAACTCTGTAATTTTACTATGACTTGAAATGTCTAACTCTGTGATTTTGCCATGACTTTACAAAATACATAACTCCCTGATTTTACCATGACTTGAAATGACTAACTCTATGATTTTCCTATATCTTGATTTAATTGTTCTACACTTCTAGTGGCTACACTTGAGAGCTTCAAATGCAATGTTGATAGGATGCAGTGCAGCCATGCCGGTCATGTAAATCAGTAAAAACCTACCATTTGTTGGCCCGGCCCAATCCATTTAACACATCCAACTTCAATTACAAACATTGGGGCTTGTTGGGCCAGCAAACCTTAACTAGGTCTTCACCAGGGCGGGCCAAAAAGAATTGGGTTAAAAAAACTAAACCTTTTAAACTAGGCCTTAAGATCCAATAGCAACTGGACACGTGATGCATCATGCATGTGACGATGACCATTCTTCCGGTCTTTTCTTGTCCCAGCGGTTACTTGTACGACAACCATGCAACGCAACCGACGCAGAGAGAGCTATCTGTCGGTGCGATGTGATCACCATTGGAACCCCCCCACGAATCGAAACGACCTCACCGACAGCTCTGCCCCACCTTGGTGGGCCCCACGTTCGTGCGCTTCTTAGTCTTCTACCGGTGCCCCGTAGTATTTATATCCTCGCGACTAATTAGGAATTTAATTTCGCGATCAGCGTGTCAATCCCTATCCGCTAAAGAAGCCGAGACAGCGAGAGGCTGAAATGCTGATTGGGGCGCAAAGCTCGGTCCATGGACCGGAGACGGTACGGAACCGCTCATCACGCAGGGCACTGGATAGGTGTGGAAACGTCTATCTGGGCTGGGTCCACCGTAAGGACACGCCGTCCGTGAGGTCAGGTAGGCCAAAATACAGGATATAGTCAACTTGTCTCTGTGTCCTTCTTGCTCCCCTCCGGCTTCCTTCCTTCCTTGGCACAAGCGATCACCCTTCGCGTCTCCATCCATCCCAGGTCTCGTCTCCCAGTGAGTTCTCCAAAGCCCAAACCCATCTCGGTATCTCCATCTCTGGGACCTGCGTTTGATTTCTATTGCTAACTGATACGTTTCGATCAAACTGCAAGCTGTACCGCGCTCGTAGGATTCTGTGTGTTATTGGTCGGGTATGTGGTTCGTTCCTTTCTTGGTGTGTGTGTTGGATCTTGAGATGTCTTGCTTGAGCTGCGAATTTCTGTGGAGGGAAGGGCTTAGGAGTTGGGAAGCTGTCGATGGATTGGGGATTACCCATCTCTGCTTGGTTTTGATGTATGCTGAGCAACCAAGCTCATCTTCTGTTATTTGAACGGGGGTAGTAGTCTTTTCTTTTGTCTTGCTATGAAATGGATACAAGCTGCTGAGAGCTGTTCGGTTTCGTTATTGATCTGGTGTGTACTGTGGAATGAATGGGTTGGGTACAGGATACTTGGATTTTGTTAGGCTGTGAAACTCGTGGTATCTTATCTTCATTAGCCGTAGAAGGCTATTCTTAGTCATACTGTTGGTCCAAAATTAGGTCAACGGACAGGGTGTCCAACCCTTCGCTATTACTGGCTCCGTTCTGTGAATGGTTGGTGTTGAAACACAGAATTGCCTGGGCCTTTGGCGAATAAGTGAATCAAATAAAGCCTGATTTGCTGGTATTTATAAAGCTAAACAAGCCTCCCTCTCCCTGCCTTGGGGGTTGTGGGAAGAACCAACCACTATCTTCGTTAGAGGTCCATCAAAGGAACTATACTCTAACGAGGCTAGCGGCTTGTTCTTCCAACAAGAATAGAGTTTGATATTGAAAAGATAGAAATTGCTTGTGACGTCCCTCGTTCCTTTTGTCCTTCTATCACAGTCGTTTCAAGATTTTCATCCTGTTCTAGGTTAGCTCTTCGACAAATCTCTATTGTTGCTAGAGGTCTGTTCATGTGATGAACCTAACAAACTGAACAGTTGGGTCTCAACCTGTAGCTTGGATAGAGGTATCAGTAGCCCAAGCATATTTATTTAATTTTGTGGCTTAGTGGTTGGAAAAAAAATCAGCACAGCTACAGGCGGATTAGGTGTTCCTTTTCCATTCCTGCTTCATGTGAGGTGAAAAGAGACATACAGCTAGGAAGTTTCGCAAATTCTTTTTGCAACAGGAGATTAAAAAAAGCTTATGTCATCTTGCATATTTACTATTATAAAAGGGTTTGTAGTGACGGTGAATTTGTCATCTACCTCCCACGCCTCTTGAGTTGGTGAGATCTTTTGTGGACAATTAGATCATCTGCCTATGTGTTTTGTGATAAATTCTTTGTGGCTTGTTGATCGGATGCAAATTATGTATTCAAAATTTAAATGTAAGGATAAGTACCTTATGCATATTGGGTTTTCAAGTTTAGAACTTATGATGTGTTTATTTGAGATTCGTTGCAACGCACGGGCACTCGGCTAGTAATATTATAATATTTTAGCTGTTTATCAGTTTCAATTTAGGATGCATTTAGTGGTCCAGCTTTATAGATTTTAAATAGAAAAACTGTCAAATTGTAGTGAGTGGCTCAAAAAAATTATACTTCCGTTTTCTTGAGGATTCTTTGTTACTCTTGAAATCTATGATTTACCTCATTTGATCAAGTGAGGCAAAACCAGTTAGTGCAAAAGTGTCACATATATGATATAAAAGTCAGAAGGTGAAATTTTGTCGAGTTTTATGCATAATCTTTCTGGAAATCTGACACAATCTCTTTTTTTTGTCTTATACATGAGCATTCTCTTTACACACAGGCTCACTAATCTGATCAACTGAGTGAAAGAGCAAAGCATTTTTGCGGGTGCAGGGCATTACTGCGGTTTAGATTAATGTGACAAACACCACCAGTTTTAATTCTTTTCTTTGATAAATGGATCCGAGGGTGCCTTTGAGTTTGAGCTGCCTCTCTCTCTTGGTACTGTATTAAGTAAATGCAACGATCATTTTATCCAAAACCGTATTTATTAGATAAGGTGCACACTCCCTCTGTTATGTCAATAAATTCAAGTGCTAAATGAAAGCCATGCTTCTTACTTTGTGGAAAGGTGTATTCTTCTCTTCGAATATATTGTTCATTCACAGTACCGAGGCAGTATTTTGTTGTTTGAATTGCCATTCTTGTTGCCACCTGGACGACAAAATAATAATCTGGGCCTCGTTGGTTGATGTCCTTGCATTTTAGTTCTTCACTCTATCAAAGTGGCAATGGATGTACCAGTACCACACTGTACCAGCTAAGTACTGGCAGAGTTAAAGTATAATTTCTGCAGGAGTTCTGATGGATGATGTTGATGGAAGTTCGTCTATGCTTTTGCAAAGGAAAACCACTGAAGTTGTAATGCAGCTGACTGGTTATTGTGGTGTCTAGCCCTAATATATGAATTCTGAAGCTACTTGAACACTACTGCATTTTTTCCCCCTGGGAAGTGCTGGGTAGAGACATTACTCTGTAGGGGGTTTTCTTTACGAGACTAACTATAATTATATTGTGAGAACTATCCAGAACTGTGAGCACTCAACTCAATAGCAAAATGACGGTTTCCCTTTCCCTTGTATACAGAGGCGGAACTAGAACGTAAATGACCAGAGTTCACCATTTCACCATACATATAACAATATATATAATTTTCAAATAATACTATGCTAAATAGTAATTTATACAGTAAAAGACTGCAAGAGATTGGAGGTTGGGCTGAACCAAGGTGCACAGCTTTTAGACTAGGGGTGCACGCATAGTATATACATAATAATATTTGCTATTTTTTTAAAAAAGAACCCGGTGTCCTGTGACACCGGGTTGGATTAACTACTTCCGCCCCTGCTTGTATATTGTCAATTACTACGATGGATAGCCAGAGCCGTCGGGAACTCTGTTCCTGCAGAAAATAGATAGTGAATTTGCTCTGTTCCATGATTATCTCACTTTTTACCATGTTATTATGTGCGCATTATCTGCTTCCAAATTATTCATGTCGAAAGTCTTCAGAGTTCTGACGACATTCCTTTTACACTTGGATTGCAGCCTTTGAATGATGGCCTCGCCTGCAGCACCAACAGAGTGCACTCAGGAAGCTGCTCGTCATTCTCTGATCGCAATCTCCCAGTCCGTTCCGGAGACACCCTCACCCCCGAACCCGAAGGTCAAGTCACCGAGCACCCCTTCAGCGAATGAAAACCACGACGATGGGGCAGAGAAATACAGATCGAAGCTGATCTCCATCTCCTACCTGTCTCCTGACGCCCAACCCACGCCGTGCCCTCCCAAAAATGTTGTCACTTAACTGTGTCTGTGTGACGCTTAACCCTGCCTATGTAGACATATGGTGGACATAATGTACCAGTGTTTATATGCTGATGCTCCCTACCCCTGAGCTGTCTTGCTTCGGGTTGTGTTTCTAGTCTGTTTTTCCTAGCCTCCACTGCGAAAGCATTCAGGAAAGAAAAGAAAACAGTTGTACAGTTGACTGTTATGATAAGGAACTAGTTACTGGGAACAAACTTGGGGTTGGTAGTTCTTGCACTTTTTTTTTGTTCTAGAAGCTTAGTTCTTACATTCTGATATAGGACCATGTGGAAATGATTTGCTGTCCCTGCAGAAGTGAGAAGCACAAGTTTTGAAGCAAACGAAGGACCTGATTTGCAGCGACATGCTACTCAGCTGCTAACCGTTTTGCTTCCTTACCTGTGCAATCTAGTCTCCAGAAGAGCATGAAGCACAACCGCTAACCGTGTTCCTTTCTGATTCGTATAATTTAGTCTTTAGAAAAGCATGACGTGCTGCAACTCATGTGTTATGACACCTATTGTTGTATGACACTGATGACCGGCATCTTCACTACTGGTACGGTATAATATA
This sequence comes from Hsuehochloa calcarea, assembly GCA_036346395.1. NCBI lineage: Eukaryota > Viridiplantae > Streptophyta > Magnoliopsida > Poales > Poaceae > Hsuehochloa > Hsuehochloa calcarea. The sequence goes on from CM070596.1 coordinate 56,958,642, forward strand.
TCGGTGTTTCCTGTGCTTCTCTTATCTCTTAATTGAATGAACACGGCAAAGAATAAGCACAGTGAGTGAAACACAACTGAAGTAACGAGGATTGTGAAAATATGAGAGATTGCCGCAACAGAACCTCCGGGGTTCTTGTGTACTTATCAAGATTTACAGATAAGGAAGATTACAACTTGGAAACCAAGGAAGCTTAAATGTATACAACTCGGAAACACTCAAAACGTGTTTTGCCGGAACTGCTACAGTGTTCAGCATTGACAAGATTAGCAGAACATCTACACGAGTTAGTTACGGATTCTAACTTATTTCAACAGTCCCCCTCAATCATAACTATTATTTTAGTTGAGATTGTTTAATAACTTACTAAACACAGGTATTGACAAGGCTTTAGTAAAGATATCCACAATCTTTTGATGAAACGAAGTTGACTTTCAAAGCATTGCATGTCACACGATTACGAACAAAATGGAAATCTACCTCTATATGCTTCGTGTGTGCATGAAATATTGTATTGCCAGTCAAATAGGTTGCACCAAGATTATCACACTAAAGTACTAGTGCTCTTGACTGAAAAGCTCACAATTCTCGCAATATTGATCGCAACCAAATCATTTCTACTGTAGCATTGGCAATAGCTTTATATTATGCTTTTGTGCTTGAAGGAGATACCGTAGCTTGCTTCCTTGAACTCCATGACACTAGATTTGCACTAAAGTATACTACAAAGCCATTTGTCGAGCGACGATCATTAGGACACCCTGCCCAGTCTGCGTCTGAGAAAGCACTGAGAAGTTCAGACGCTGATTTCTGAATAAACAATCCCATAGTCATTGTTCCCTTAACATATCGAAGTATCCTCTTGACAACATCCCAATGATGATCAGTAGGAGCTTGAAGAAACTGACAAACCTTGTTAACTGAATAGGAGATGTTAGGTCTAGTGAGTGCCATATATTGTAATGCTCCTACTGTGCTTCGATGCTGAGTAGCTTCAAAATCATTGAGAGATGTTCCATCTTCCTTCGACATCTTCTCAGATGCTATCATAGGAGTAGCAACAGGTATGCAATCCTGCATGTTTGTCTTTTGTAGCAAATCAAGTATATATTTCCTCTGTGTGACATTGTTTCTACCCCAAGGAAATATTGTAGCTTACCAAGATCCTTCACAGCAAAATCTATGGACAACTTGTGAATGAGATTATCTACAACTTCTGAGGAAGAGCTAGCAATAATAATATCATCTACATAGATTAACATATAGACAATAAGTCCATCTCTGTTAAAGACAAAACAAGGAGGTGTCTGCCTTCGAAGGAACAAACCCTAGTTCATGCAATATGGAGATCAGCTTCGAATACCATGCCCTTGGTACTTGTTTAAATCCATACAATGCCTTCATTAGTTTAGACACATACTCGGGCCATCAAGAATCTTCATATCCTGGCGGTTGATGTATATAAACTTCTTCTTGAAGGTCTCCATGCAGGAAAAACATTTTGTACATCAACTTGTCGAAGATGCCAACCTCTTGGTATGGCTATGGATAATATAAGACAAATAGTAGTTGGATTTACACTTGAACTAAACGTATCATTATAATCTATGCCATGCCGTTGTTTGAATCCTTTTGTAACCAAGCGAGCTTTGTACCTTTCATTGCTTCCATCTGGCTTCTATTTGAGTTTAAACACCCATTTGCACCCAATAACGTCGTGTCCATGTTGTGGTGGAACCAAACATCAAGTTTCATTCTTGAGAAATTCAGTATCCATAGCTTCTCGCCACTTTGGTTGTTCAAAACTTGAACATGTGATATGTAACAGTCCCAAAATCTGGGGCCGTCAAACTCTTCACAACAGCCCAGGATGTGCAGTTGTGAAGTAATTAGTGTCTCAAGCAAGCTTTCGATTACAACAAAACTAAACTTTTATTACATAAGATTAAGTTTAACAACCAGTTTTGACGCAAACACGACCTTCCAAGCCCAAAGCTAATATAATAAAAGACAAAAGAACTTCACACCACATGCACGCTCGAGCACGATTGAGACCAAATAACAGTAGTCGCTGCCTTCTGGGGTCCACCAAAATCCTGCTCATTGGGGTTCTCAGCATTTTTCCAATCTTCTTCTGTGGAGGGGTTGCAAATTTTACAACAATGGGTACTACTACCGTACTCAACAAGCCACATGAAAAGGCTAAATAATTACATGCAAGAAGTTCAATAGATGGTTAGGGTTTACCTTAACAGGCATCTGTGGATGCATTTTGCAGTTTAAAGTATTTTAACTTTAAAACAACAAAACAATAATAAATAATAACAACATGGGTTTCTCAACAAATGCACAAAACCTGATTCACATCTCAAAAACTCTACTTATGCCTCATGTATTTGAATCACCCATGAACACAACTTCATTAACCAGAAGCACGGCGTATTCGAATACCATTTTAAATACTCTGTAGAGTTGCTCAGCTTTACCCACAAGATACCTCAAACTCGTACTGTCATGCAATATACACGCAACACGTTAGCGTGCGACTAAGCTGAGATAACAAAGTCTTTTCACTACTCAACCTTTCTAGCCTCTACCCGGTAAGTTCAGACTCCATACAACCCTCGGGAGACCACCGGTCAATAGTGGAATTCGCACTCCGAGGCTGACGGGACCATATCGTTGTGAAGACCAGCGAGTGTCCCTGCAGGCCCACTCCTGCCCACTCCTGTCCACTCTAGATGCCGTAGATATTCAATCGGAAGAGCAGTGTACTAAGCCATAGAGTAATGACCACACCTATGGTTGAGCGATTTTCTGTGTCTGCTACTTTGGCACAAGGTTCTTTTCCTTACTTGTGTCCAGTGAGGAAATGGACTAACACCAACCCGTGGCTGTCCACCTGTTTGATCTCACCTTTGACCCACTTTTAACACAAGTCTATTGGGTTGCCCAACTTCCTGGACACAACCCTCAACTTCACACCAAAACCATTAGCAAACCGCCAACACTCTTGTTTGATTGATAACCACAATTTTGGTGACAAAGCTATTTCATAGATAATATTTTATGTGGACTTGTCAAGGTGAATACGGCTTACAAGAAATCTTAACCTTGTCAAGGTGAATATGACCAACAAGTGATAGGTGGGTTTGTATGTGGGGTAATAGGAATTGTCCAAGCATCATGGCATTCAAAAGTATCATTTCAATATTTGAAGTAATTGTCACAAATATAATAATGAAAGTAATATTAAATATATGAATTGTAGGTTCAAAATGATCAAAGAATGTGGCTTGCCTTCTTGCACAAAGTCCTGTAGATTCTGTTCTTGCCTGATGTCTTCTGGAGTCTGGTCTTCAAGATTGTGACCTAACGAGAAGCAAAATAATTAAACAAACCAAGTAAAATCCGACTCGACAAGGAATGAGCTGGGAACAACATGCAAGTAAAAACAAACGGAAAAAAACACAAAGAAGGTGGTGTGGGAGGGTGGAAATTTATCTGGTGTTTAATTGGACTGAACGGAGTAGATAAATGGATTGCTGGTCTCAAAACGGACGGAATGGATATATAATGTTGAATTAGGGTTTTGTATATGAATAGTGTTAGATGATGAATAGTGATTTTTTACTATTCATGGATGAAAAATTGATGATGAACCGTAACTAGGATTACTGTTCATGATAGTAAACAGTAAACACAGAATTTTTCGGTTGATGAATAGTGTTTTCGGATAATGAACAGTGATTGGGCCCCGCCTCAAGAATCGATGCCCACCAAACGCCCAACAGGCGGTAGGGTTGGAGCTGCGCTAGTCGTTCGGCCACGCGCTCGCTCGAGCAGGTGGAGACGGCGATTGCGGTGGCCGGCGGCGGCGGGGAAGGGCACCGGGAGCACCACGGAGATGAGATGAACCCATTTTGGGGATTTGCAGGGGCGGAGGGGGTGTGGGGGTGGGGTGGCGGCGGTAATGGCGCACGACCGAAGCAGGAGAAGGAGGTGGCGGCGATACGGCGGCGTTCCGGCGAGGACGAAGGGCGGAGGAGCATCAGTGGGGTGAGGGGATTCTAGGGGTGGCGGTGTCGTGGGGTGGCCTAAGGTGCACCGAGGCGCTCTGGTGACGGTGACCGTGGAGGTGGCGGCGGTGGAGCTCGGCGCCGGCGAGCTCCGGTGAGGGAGGAGGTGGGGCAAGGTGGGGGAAAGGTTGGTGACTGTGAGGTGGAGGTTTTGCCGGAGGTGGGATGGAAGGGGAGGAGGGAGGGCGACGAATTTACCGAAGAGCTCGACGGGGAAGAAAAAGAGGCGGCGGTGGCTTCTTTAAATTCGGCCGGCGCCAGGAACGGAGGGAGCAAGGGAGGTGCTGGAGGAGGAGGTGAGGAGGAGGAGAGCTGGCCCGGGGTGGCTTTTATAGCCCGGGGAAAGGCGGTGGCGCCAGTAGGGCGGCAGGGGAAGCTGCTGGGCAGCGCTAGAAGAGGGAGGTGGCAGCATGGGCGGGCCAGGTGGAGGCGGCGAAGGTGGAGGAAGGCGCTGGAGCTGCGAGGTGGCGGCTGACGGCAGCGCGGGGAGGCGGCGATGACGAAGGCTGGGTGATGCGGAGGAGAAGGAGGAGGAGGAAGGAAGGAAGAAAGGCGCTGGGAGAAGAAGGCGCATTTCCAAAAACGGAAAGTGAAAATTCGGCTGAAGTTTATAAAAACGGAAATATTTTAAATTTAAACCAAAAAATTAAAATTTTCAAATTTTATGAGCTATTTCACGATATTGGTTCGGTAAGAAATGCTCGACGACGACCACTGATGGGATACCTCACAGTACCATCCGTGAACTACTTTGGTTGCACAATGTTGTTACGTGCCCTTGTGACAATACCTGTTGCTGCAGGCTGTTGCGGACAGTGGTTGCTCCCCCCCGCGGTCTTGAACATAATTGAAGGAGGCGAGACTTCCACCTGTATAATTAGACACCCGATCCAAAGTATTAGTTGCAGAATGATAAGGATTGCAATCTACACAGTGATCATTCTCTATAACTAGCTTGGGAATACACGGCGTGTTTAGTGGTGGAAGGAATGTCGGCAAAATAGTGGTCAAGGGAGAATTCACAGGACGAGATGAATAAGAGGTAGCAAAAGGAAATATTGATTCATCGAAAATGACATCTCTGGATATGTACATACGTCTTGCTGACCAATGTAAACATTATATCCCTTGTGAAGACTACTTGCGTGTGTTGTAGGGACGCAAATTTGTCCAACATGCACATCCGAACACTTGAAGAACCTGGTGTTGTACCTGGGAGAAGAAACAAAGGAGTGGTGTTTTCAATGACTCGACTAGAAAGGTGATTAATGAGATAAGTGGCTGTGAGGAACGATTTCATCCCAAAATCTTGTAGGTATGGAAGATTGAGCTAGAAGGGCTAAGCCGGTCTCAACAATATGTCCCTATGAGAATATGAGATATACCAAGAGAGGCAAAGAACTTGTTTAACAATATCCATATTTATTACCGTTTAACAATTTTCTTACAATTTGGTGCTTAAGGCGGATATGATAAGCGTCTGAGACAAAATGTCGAACATCTCGATGAGCTGAGAAGGTTGTCAGTGACTGAAGGGGTGTCTGACCAAGTTACATCATGCTCGACATCCGAAATATTATGCAGGACAGGACGAGCACTCTGGCATTGTTCCTCTAGAAGCTATGCCAGCACAAACCTGTAATTGCATGCAACAGTGGTGGTCCTGTTGAGACAGTTATAAATGAACTAACAGGGTTTCTCTGTGAACTCTCCCCAATTGAATTCTCGAAAGCAATGTCTAGGTTGGTGAATGATCATGATCTAGCAGTTAGGATGGGTACAGAAGCACGGAACCATGTTGTGCAGAAATTTTCAACGAGGACATTTGGTGACCTCCTCAACAGCTACATTCTTAATATCTATCATCAGAGGATTGGATAACATAGAATTTGACATCGACAGTGCTATACGTAAGAGCTTTCCAGGCTCGATCAGTTTTCTGTTGTTATTTCTCCTGATTTCTCTGTACTTATATAAATAATAGTACAGCACCTGGAGCTGGTGCCTTCCTGTTTTGTCCTGTAGCAGATTTCATTTACTTGTCCCTTTTAATTCTTCTTCACACCTTACTTATTTTTCGGACATTGCCTATTCAGACCTCTGAATTCTCTTGTGTTGGATAAATTCCGTTTGCTAAGAGCCTAAGATCACATGTTCATTTAGTCTTATATAAGCATCATGACACTGATAGTCTTTTCCCGATAATATGTATTGCTACTGGACCATCACTTCTCATTTAGGTTTCAAGTTCCAAGTTTCAAATGTAGATACAGTTGTTCTAATTCTTTGTATGCGTGCATGTTTTGCACATGCCTGATTGCTGAAGGTGTTAAATTGGGCCCATTGTGTAAAAACTTATTCATTCCTAAAATTCCAAAATGTTTAAAACCTTAGACCAGAAGTCTTAGACTAGGAGTCTTAGACCAGAGTGGTCGAATTCTTAGACTAATATGGTCGAAGGCATAAATCAGTGTGGTCGAAGACTTAGACCAGTGTGGTCGAAGACATAAACTAATGTGGTCGTAATAATATGGTCGAAGACATAGACTAGTGTGGTCGAAGTCTTAGGCCAGTATGGTCGAAGACATATACTAGTATGGTCGAAATAATCTGGTCGAAACCATGAACTATTGTGGTTGAAGGCATAGACCAGTATGATCGAAATAATCTAGTCTTTTCCCGATAATGTGTATTGCTACTGAGACCATCACTTCTCATTTAGGTTTCAAGTTTCAAGTTTCAAATGTAGATACAGTTGTTCTAATTCTTTGTGTGCTTGCATGTTTTGCACATGCCTGATTGCTGAAGGTGTTGGAATTGGGCCAATTGTGTAAAAGCTTAATCATTCCTAAAATTCTAAAATATTTAAATCTTTAGATCAGAAGTATTAGACCAGAGTGGTCGAATTCTTAGACTAGAGTGGTCGAAGACATAAACCAGTGTGGTCGAAGACATAGACTAGTGTGGCCGTAATAACGTGGTCGAAGACATAGACCAGTGTGGTTGAAGTCTTAGACCAGTATGGTCGAAGACATATACTGGTATGATCGAAATAATCTGGTCGAAACCATAAACTATTGTGGTAGAAGTGGTAGAAGGTATAGACCAGTATGATCGAAATAATCTAGTCGAAACCATAGACCATTATAGTCAAAGGCATAGATCATTACGGTCAAAAATAGTAGTCGGATCCTTAGACCAGCGTGGTCGTAATATAAGGGTCGAAGCTGTAGACTAGTGTACAATCAGGATCAATAAACATTGTTTAATGATCATTAATTGGTTTTGAATTAGCAGTTACTAGTGGTTTATTATGACAGTTACTAGAGAGTAATTGTCTCGACTATAAATAGGATCAGGAGACGTCTAGACGAAAGTTGACGATTCATTCTATTTTTTCATCTTCCTCTCTGATTATCTGTGCTGAAGAATTGAGCTGTCGAACCAAGCCGTCTCTTCTTCTCGGCGTGCACCGGAAATGAGAGTGAGCGGATATCTCCGAACTATTGTTGTATAGTTCACCTGCACGGGTGGCAAAAAGGTTTCTGGGCAGCGCATCTACGCGACTGCTCTCTGCACTGCATCCTTCGACTACTCGCTTCACTGCGACAACCGCGATCTTCACTGCTTCGATCTCTGTTTCGAGTCTGCACTCTTACGACTACTCGCTGCGTTGCATCATCAACGATCTTCTCTGTTTCGAGACTGCATTGCTTTCTGTTCTTCATCGAGCTCTATCGTGAGTTGGTCGTACGACCAGATTATTTTGTTATAATAATATTTTTGAGTACTACGATCAGATTATTCTGCTATAATCAGATTGTTGAGTATATTTACAAGTGTATTGAGTTATCTGCTATTGATATCACTTTATGCATCTCTAGTTATTTATGATCTTTACCTCATAATTAAATATAGAATTATAATATTATCCACGTTTTCAAACAGAAGGACGAGCAAGTCCTGCAAATTTTAGGGCCGTTTGCTCGATGGTCTACCATCTTTATTGTAAATAATCTAAAGTGTTTCCAGTTGGTGCTTTATTTATTGCGTCAGTGTTTTCATTTTCTTGCCTATAGTATAAGGACCTTTATTTCCAAGCAGCTAATGGTTTGCTGAACCATCACCTTGGTTTCTTTATTTTGACTAACATGGTTTTGTCACATGAATGTAGCAATATTATGAAGTTTGAGCTGATTTCACCCACTTGTCATAACATATTGTTTTGCCGCACCTTGGCCACACAATTTTCTCTCTCTACTGCAGCTTCCACAATTCTATCGTCTTATTGGGCTCATGATACCAGGCAATCATTCTCAGCTCTTTCGAGTGAACCGAATTACTTGGTGATGCTCAACTGAAATGTTAAAAATACCTGGAGAACTCATGTACATATCCTATCTATCTCCGGTTCCAGTATCATGCTGTTAGGAATTGTCCAATATTCCTGGGCTTGAGTAACAATTGGCTACATATGTGTCGAATTTTCTTGTAGCTCATCTTTTGATTGTATGGTTTCTAATGGAAACTTGACCAATTGGCAATTCTTGTTCTGTGGTACACTATTTCTAATTTTTATGCCATGTTATTTCTGGTTGTTTTTGTCAAAATATTTTTCTTGTATAACTCCAATGTCCAAATACCAGTTCTCTTGCTATTTTTGGTTCTGGACCTGGGACATTATACATTCCGCGTGGTGGAACTGTTAGCCTGCTGTACCCATATGGTCTTATGGGTTGATTGCTGTTATGCAATCTGAGACAATAAATTTGATGCTTTGGTCTATCACTCACCATTATGTAAGATTAACAATGTGCAAGGAGTTAGTTGATGCACTGTTAGTTAATTAATGCAATTTATGTTTTCTGCATGTAGGCTACATTAGAACACGGGATTACACATTACCTTTTTAGCGCATGGTTGCAACGTGCAAGTGGGGCTAGGGTGCAATCGGAGCGGATACAAATGAATATCGCTCATTCTGTATCATATTTGGTATTTTTTTCTCAAAGTCGGAGTTGGACACATATAGTGTCGAATACCAATTCCTCCATCTTGTATTTGCTCGTGAGCCTGCGATTGGTTGGACGGAAATTATCCGCTTCTTTTGCACCCCCTACATAGGACTTAGATAGTAGAGGCGCAATAAGAGTAAACACGGAGAAGCTAATCGCAGAGATGTCGAAGGAAAAACACTCAGTATCTCCTGTTTACTCAATGTAACAACTCATCTATCTATTATCATGTTTCTAAGTGAAGTCGCAACAAATTTTCTTCATACCACCTAATATGCGGATGGATATCGCTAATCACGTATCATGTTTCATTTTTTTTTCTCAGAGAGTCGGACACCGATAGCATCGAATACCTATTTATCCGTTTTATATTTGTTCCGCAAACCTTCGGACGGTCCGCTAGGTTTGCACCCCCTACTTGCAAGCACTACAATTACTGAAGGGAGAACCTTTTTCCTTTTTCGGTAGGGCTCATCCTCCAAACTGTGCCTTATGCCACCATGCAGAACAAATTATTTTTCCAGAAATGGGGATACCCCTGCCCCTTTTTCTGGGTAGGGCTAGCTTAATGACACATTTCTTGTTTTTTTCTTCTTCTCTGTAAACCTGTAAACAATAAGTCAGTTGTGAATCTGTGCCTGCAAAAGGACTTCTTTACCTTCTTCAACAATGTTGTGGTTATCCAAAAGGCCAATATTTCTACACATTTTCAATTTTCCTGTCCAGCAATAGACCTGGGCTAGGCCCTGACCATTATTCTATTTCCCTGCCTTGGACTTGACAAAATACATTGTTATTGCAGAACTTTTATCCCCTATTCCCATGTTGCCCTATTCTAATTTAATCTATGGTTATCTTAATGCAGGGAGACTAACAAAAGTCCAAGATTCCTGTCGACCTCTCGGTGGGAAGCGGACAGACCAAAGCAGGTCCCCTTTTGACACCTAAAAACTTTGCTGAAAAACATTCTCACAAGACTTCTTCATTTAAAAAAAAGACACCTAAACATAAAATTACTGGTCTGCAAAGTCATAATATCCGGTTTCCTAGCTTGCGTCCCATACTGTCAAGTACAGGAAGGCATTCCTTATCATAGGAGCAATCGAGATTGCTTATATCACTTGCTCACTGATTGCTGACTGGAGCATTGGATTAATAATCAGCATTCGCTACTGGTGTCTCATTTGAGCCCTTCATTGGTTGTTCTGATGATTGTTAACGACACATCAACCCCTCTTTTAAAAACCACTTCCAAAAACTTTGTAAATTTGAATAGGAAATAGACGATATTTCGAACTTTCTGATTTTAGGGTCATTTTCCTTGTGGTGGCCTAGTGGACTGGAGCCCAAAGCAGTCAGCCCATTTAACCCCTTCGGCCCAGCGCTGCCACGTGGGTCCCAATACAGGTTAAACGTTAAACCTACTTGCCTTCCACTCGCTTATGTTTAACCGAAAGAAAAAAAAATAGAGTTAATTTCATTTTGGACCGTGTAATGTTACTGTAATTTCATTTTGCACCAGATAAATGTCCCGTCAGTGAGAGAGAAATATATGAGACGTCCGTGAAGCTTGTCGGCAGTGAGATATGGCCGGCGAGGTGATAGAAACTCGAAAGAGAGAGGTGATAGAAACTATTTTCTTCGCGAAAGAGATTAGCTCTATCTACCTCTCTATCTTGTGCCTTGTCGACGCCTTTGCCATTTAAAATTAAGTTTAAAAATTCAATTGCTATGACAATCAAAATCAGCTCCATCGTTCCCCTTTTTGTCTTATGCTTTTTATAACAATATTCATGTCTCTTTAATTTAGATGGGATGGATGAAAGCTAAAACAACACCTAGATGCACAAAATACAAGAAAGAACAATAATAGTATGTCTTAAAATCTTAGTAACAAAACTGGAGTTGTATACTACCATGATATAGGACTAAACAAACAAATTAATATAGTGTGTATGACTCCGGTAGACCACAATGTAGCATGAAAGGTCGGCTTGACTGACCAAGCAATGTAGCACAAGAGCCCAATCGATGAACGAAGATCAGGAGAATGAGATGAGAACATAAATTATGTGTTCGAGTCCACAATAAATATATGAGAGTGGAGTGGATTGATTCGTCGTCACCAACAAAAATATTTTATGGAAATCATGAATTACTTAGGAGATGGAGAATTATGAGAGGAGTTAATTTTCACAGGTAAATAATAAATAGAAACAGTAGTTGTGCGAAAGCAAAGGGAAATGAGGAGACCAATATAGAGGTGGGGAAGATTTCAATAAGAAGGCGATAAAAAGGCTTGATTAATTCTTTATCTTACACAAAAGTAACTATAGAAGACTAATATATTTTTTCTTGATATATTAACAAGTTGCAATTGAAGATTAAATCAAAATTAGCCTTTGTAACTTTTGGGGGCCTGTGCAGTTGAGCACTTTGCTCCTGCCTTTGGAACGGGTCTGGTCGTCGTTCATCGTTGGTCAGCACCGAAAAAGACGATCAAATCATTGCTCTGATGTAAAATACAACACATGATAAGAAGATGTGGTATAAAGTGAAAAGATTCGCTAAAAGTGGTGCAAAGTGAAATTATAGTTAGATTATATGGTGCAAATTGAAATTTTGAGATACTTTATTTAAATAGGATTGATTCAATAGATTATGCTCTCCTCAAAGACTTAACAAATGACTCGTTGCTTGGAAGCAGTTTGTTTTCTCTTCGATTGGTGGGTTTGATGAGCTCTCGTACTCTAGAGTTTAGACTTTTAGTTGCATGTGATGTGAGAAAGCAGGTAGGGAGGAGGAAACGCAGGATCAGACCCTACGAGTCTACGACCCCTGCCCCTATGCTAACTGGATTTTCTGTGCTTTCATGCAGCACGACATAGCTCCATGCTGTCTGTCACTCCACATACATGCATACAATGATAATACCAGAATATCCGAGTTCACTTTTAGTAGATACAGTTACAGTGCTGAACTAGCGGTGAACTTGTGATTTGTGAAGTATCGTATGGCTTTGGGAGAGTTCCGGTGTGATGTCTAATTTGGCTTGTTTAACTTTATCCACGCAAGGATTTTGTTAGCAACATATTGTTCTTCAACTCTCGTCGGTGCACTCTGAAACCCCGAAGGGCCTCTTGAGCCGCTCTCTACATGACTCAGGGGCGAACGCAACCCACCGCCGATAGCCCTCCCCACCACCGTGCTTACCCCTTGTCGCTGTTGTCGCCGAGCGTGGCGGCGGCGGCCCCCTCCTCCTGCAGCCCCTCTTTCCGTTCTCTCTCCTTCTCCCTCTCCCTCTCCCCCTAGATCTTGCCCCCGGGTCGCTATGTGCCTCACCGCCGTTTGTGCTGGTGGGAGCTGGGGCGTGGAAGTAGACGGCGCATGCACAACACGGGGCGGGCGGCGTGGTGCGACGTGGTGGGCGCGTTGTTGCGGCCGAGCCCTGACGTGGGTGCGAGTCGGTGGGGCGCTCGTCGACGGTGTGAGACCGGCGTCCCCCGCCCAGATCCTTCTTCTCCTCACCAGATCTGGCCTCCTCCTTGGCGATCGGTGCCGGAGTTAGTCCCCGCCAGTCCCGGGAACCCTTTTGTCTCTTGTTCCTCCCTGGCTCAAGCTAGGCCACGAAATGAACGTGTCTGGCAGGACCTGGTCGTGGTCGCGCGTGGAGCAGCTCGGCAGACGCTGCGTTGACGGAGGCGGCACGAGCAGGGTCTAGGCAGCCGCATGTGGGGTTGCGACGGGTGCATGGCTGTCCGGGCTTGACCGCAGCTGCGCGTTGTGGTCCTTTTGGTGCTCCGTCTCGTGGCGAAGTCAGAGCTCTCACGTGACGGGTGTGCGACGGACGACGACGACGACACGACATGCATCGCGGTGGGGTGTTGGAGCGCGTTGGTGGTGGCAACTTCATTGGTTCGGTTGTCTCGGTCGATCGCCGGCTCAGCGGAGACATCTCTTTAGGCTCTTCTTTTGACGTCTCGGCAATGTTTGCCGCGGCGAAGTCGGAGCTGCCACGGCGCTGGTTAGATTGGTGGCGATGATGACATGTGACGAGCATCGTGGCAGGGCATCAGGGTGTGCATGTGGCGGTGGCTTCGACTCTCTCGGGCGAGCTCAGGCCCATGCACTGGGTTGGGCATCGTCATTAGCTCAGTTAAGGCTTTGCTTCAGGATTCGCTTTGGATGCTTCAGCGATGCTTCTCGCAGCGAAGTCAAAGATGTCTCGTCGTGAGTGTGCGACGAGTGACGATGATGATATGTGACAAGTGTCGTGGCAGGGCGTCGGGGCACGTAGGTGGTGGCTGGGGCTAGCTTTGTGCCCGGTGCGGTTGGTGCGTTGAGTGGCATGTCTCGTGCATAGGCATCGTGGGGCACGACGGAGTCGGAGCTGCCGCGTTGTGGGTGACGGACGACGACAGTAACTCGTGACATTACACATCAGTGGGTGGTGTGCATCGGGCGACATCTTGGTGGTGCTTGGTGCAGTCATGGGTCGCTGGCGGTTTGAGTGGATGACTCGCCTCTTTCATCTTAGAGGGGGATCTTTTTGTCGCTCCACAAGGTTCTTGCCTTCTGGATGCAGTAGGCGCTTGGTAGGAGTTCTTGTTGGGACTCCTTGCCCGGTGTTGATGTCCCCCTCTCTTGGGGCCACTGGTGTTTGTGTCCCCCTTCGTCTTGTATTTCTCTCTCCTGTCATTGTTTTTTTCAAAAAATTATTGTTTGCCACCCTTTCTTAGCCATATGAGTCACATGCATAAACTCACATGTTTACTAAATTTGCCATACTTTGTAGCTAGGGCTGGCAAAAAAGCTCGAAGCTTGCGAGCTAGCTCGGTTCGACTCATAAAGTTATGGGTCGAGCTGAGCCTCCTTCCCAGCACGGTATCTTAACAAGCCGAGCCGAGCTGGCTCGCGAGCCACTCGTCGGCTCATTAGGGTCTAGTAACTAAATAGCTCATGTTTCGTTTTTGTGTGTTGATGTTATCATGGGCTCGTTAGTTTGATGTTAAACACATTTTTTTAGTTAATAGTTGGGTGGCAAGTAACTAGTAAGCACCCCTTTTCTTTTGCTTAGCGTTGCTGCTCATTCTGATATGTTTTTTCACCACTTAAAACGATGACTACTTGTGTTGTATTGCATATTCAAAGGGTATGCTTGTTTAGTGGCTTTTTGTGTAGAAACTGAAGTTTGGAAAGCTCTGCTCATGGAATTAGGGCTGGCAGAAAAGCTAATTATTTTGACTTTGAAATTTGGGGTAATTCGCTACATGCCACTGAATAACTTCGGATCTTCATAATATGCCACCGATGTCTCACTGACATATGGCCCCTGGAGCTATATGTCAACCTCACAATGAGTGATATATTGTGAATTATGTAGTTATTCAGTGGTATATGTGAATTTTCTCTTGAAATTTGGATTGTTAACTATTTTAGCGGTTGTAGTTGGACTATTGAACTTGTGTGTGCAGGTGATGACTTTTGATGTGGAAGACTTTTAATTGGCTGGATATTTAAATTATTGTATATCCATGTAACCATGTTAGCATGTGCTTAGACTAGAAAATGTTAGGGTTACTAATCGACTTCTACCTAAGGCCTTGTTTGGTATGGCTACAACTCCCAGCTTCTTAGTTGGAATATGTGGAGCGGTGCCAAATGGGCTAACTCTATAAAACTATTGGAGTTGGAGTAACCTGGAGTGGAGCAGCCCTCTAGTGCAATTTGTAGGAGCAAATAAAACCTTGCTCCAAGTGGGAAGCTGTAAACCAGTGTAATAAAATACCTATAGAAGTTAAAAATATTTACCCATAAATTGACACCCAACTACACCCATCCCGAACTCTCAGCCCCCTCACCCCACCCCTCGCCTCCCTTATTTTTTGAACCGTTCGCGTCCGCCCTCTGCTCCGCCCCCCGCCCCTTCCCCGTCCGCGGCTCGCCTCCCTCCCTCCGCCTCCGCCTCCGCCTCCGTCTTCCTCCCTCCACCTTCGCCTCCCTCCCGACCCCTCCGCTGCTCCCCCCTCCCCACCCCTATTTCATCCGCGACTCCGCCCCCACCTCTTCCCCCACGCCTCTTCCCCGCGCCACCACGCCCCCACCTCTTCCCCGCTCCTCGGCTCGCCTCCCCCTCCGCCTTTTCTCCTCCTCATTTCTCCGCTGCGCCTCCTTCCCTCCGCCTCATGCTCCTCCTCCTTCCGCCTGCCCCCCTCCCCATCCCTATTTCCTCCATTGCTCGCCCCACCTCTTCCCCGACGCCTCTCCCCTCCTCGCCTCCTCCCTCCCCACCTCCCTCCCCACCCCACCTTCCCCGTTTCCTCCTTTCCACGCTCCGCCCCCCCCTTCCTCCAGACCCACCCCTCCCCTGCTTCTCCACCGCTCACCCCACCCCTTCCCCGACGCCTCTGCGACTCCGACGGCGGCTCTTCCTCCCCGGCGACTCTTCCTCCCTCGGCGACTATTCCTTCCTCGGCATCTTCAAGGTAAGCCACATCTATGTGTTGCAATGTGTAGATTTGAGGAAGCATGTGTAGATTGTTGTTGAAATGTTCAGACTTGAAGATGCATGATTGATGCTTGGATGGATGCTACTGAAGTCTGTGTAGACTTGAAGATCTGACACATTTCAACAACAATCACATTACTTTGTATGCTACTGAAGTCTGGATGGATGAAATCACAATCACACCAGACTTATTGCATGCATCCTAAAATACATATGCCTGGATGGATGTACTTTGTATGCTACATGGCTTGGCTTATCATTTGCTAGCTTGTTTGAAATGGTTATCATTTGCTACTGAAGTCAGTAGCTTGTTTGAAATGGTAATAGCTGCCAATAGTGGAAGTGATTTTGCTAAGGAATATTTTTCATATGTGAAGATGTTGTCACTTTTCATATGCGAAGATGATGTAGCTTGTTTGAAATGGTTATCATTTGCTACTGAAGTCCGTAGCTTGTTTGAAATGGTAATAGCTGCCAATAGTGGAAGTGATTTTGCTATGGAATATTTTTCATATGTGAAGATGCTGTCACTTTTCATATGTGAAGATGCTGAAGTCCGTAGCTTGTTGGCTCATTATTGCAAGCAATTATTGATGTTTCATGAACCATTTGGATTTGGGAGAATACATTATACATGAACCATTTTATGTGCTTGGTTAGTTTATATTGATGCAAGTAGGAATGTTGCAACATGCATATGGCAGGTTCCACCGAGTGGAATGATGAACACCTTAGGGTAGTGTGTGAGTTGTTTGCGAACATTTGGTGTATGGAAGATGAAATGGCCAATTCTACTCAAGATGCCAAGCTATCCAATGACCAAGCAAAAGATGATTGTTGCGGCTACCATGACACTCCACAACTTCATACGTGAGCATGGTAGCGGGGATTGACATTTCCGTAGTTGCGACTGAGATTCTAACTATATCCCTACCATTCCTTCTAGATACCAAAAATATGCAATTTCTCAACATGCTTTGGATGGGTCAACTTCACAATCGAATGATAGGTATATGGATACATTTCGGAATGATCTTGCCACTGGCATAGCTACTTCTTGGTGACTTGGTATGGTATGAAAGTCAGTTAGCAAAGATAATGTGAGCTCTAATTGATTTTCTATCGAAGACATATGTTAGTCTTTGTTATGACCTTTTGTTATGATACTCATCGAATTAGAACCTTTGTTATTTCCTTCGTTTGTTTGAGTTTATGGATTTTCTCTATAATATTTGATTATATTTATGCAAAATTAATAACATTATATGGATTTCCTCCTTGATCAATTCACCACCGAATTTCGTCGTGTTCGTACGTCATTGTATACGTTAATGTCTATGTAAATTAGAAAGAGGATTTATGGCATACTCATGAACTCCGATAGTGTGTAACGAGTACGTGAGTGTGTTACTCATAATATCACGTACGAGCACAAGTATAACAGGCAAGTACGGATGCTACAGTAAGAAAATACCACGTAAACAGTAATAAATATGATAAAAATACGCATCACGAATCCAAGGGTACTCTCGTCTTTTTACATAGATCATCTCATTTATAGAGTGGGAGTTACCTTTCTAACCAAACACCTCCTCAGACTACTCCAACTTATCAGAGGAGTAGATCCAAGAGTGAAGCTGGAGTTGGAGTTGCAAAAACTTAGAGCAGAGCCATACCAAACATGGCCTAATTGCTTATGTTTTACTTGTATGCTATATGATTAGCTAGTTCTCCTACCGCTCAGCTCGTCTTGGCTTGCATGGCTCGCGAGCTACTCACGAGCAGCTCGAGCTTTTATCCAGCCAAGGCGAGCCGACTCGATAGCTAGTCCTACTTGTAGCTGTTATTTTTATTGACACATCTTTTTTTTAAAACCATACTTTACCTAAAGTTAGTTATGTCAATAGCTAGTTTTACCACAAGTAACCTTAAACAAAGTGTGGTTATGTCACATTTTTTTTTTGTGTCAACAAAAGTGGCTGCCATAAGTGTCCAAAGTTCGTAAAAATTGAGTCCGACATGTTGGTTACGTGGCCAAGAAAATGTAGTAAGCTACAATTGTGGACACAGCTAATCTAAGCATGGCAGAGCTAAGCATCAAACCAAACACCTTGTAATTTCTAGCCAGTCAACTTTATTGATCCCTAAGTAAAAGTCTTAAGTGCGTACATCTGTCTCAACCATTTACAACGACTTGCAAAGCATAAAACTACTCAGTACGTATGCTGCTCTGAGTTGGAATTGGCCGCCCGTCTTTTGCCGGTTCAGATGTTAACGTGCTGTTTCGTCAAAGATAGGTTCTTTCTGTCTTGGCCGCAGTTGAAGTCTCTGATTTTTTTTCTTTTCTTCCAAAGCAACTTTGCACTCATAGGTTTGTCTTTTGCCTGCTGAGATTTTCTCAATGAGGTGCGGGGTAAGTACGCAGCAGAAAACAACGGGAACGCAGCTCGGCACACTGCATCCGTCACGGTACTGTGAATTTTGACTTGCCAGGTACCCCTGTTTCTCTCGGAATCCAATGCCCCTCGCCTCTCTGCTCTCCACACGTGAAACGCCCTGGAGAACTCTGTTTCCTCATCTCCACCGATTCCCCCATATTTGATTGTGACATTGTGCAAGTAAAATAGTAAAATCTGCTTCGGTTAGATTAGGCTTAGCGTATAAGTACTTACACATCCTAAACAATTTGAAAATTATGTAGTAGGGATCCGGCAGGTCTCGTCGAGTTTGGCTTGAATGGTCCTGTTTGGAATATATAAATTTTGAAATGGTTTCAGCGTAAAACAATTCAATTCTTTTTCAAATGGGCCTACATGCTAACATTTTGAATAGTTTTTAGAGACAGGATGTTTGCAACTTACACAGTTGCACTCAAATATGTTAGTTAACATGCATCGGATACTTCATCCTTTTCCGTTGTATAATGTGATATTATCCACCCCTTGACCCCATTCTCCTCGTGTTTAGAAACTTTCAAACCTTGTAAAACTCCTCGATCCTCTAACCAAATGGTCCAAATGTGTTAGAGCGCGAGACGAGGAGGGGCGGAGCCCACCGGCTAGTTCGATTTCCCTGTGCTCTAAGGGTATCCTCGATAAGTAGCCATCTCAGTTATCTTTTATCTTGCATGTTATTTAAAATCCTAGTTAAAGGAGAGAGGATGTAAAGAGAAAAAATATGTCATCTCTTGTATAAAAGACAAACTGAGCAAGTAAACCATCGTAAATAGTTAGTGAGTAAGAAGAAAATTTGTGTTAAAAGTGAATAATTTTATAGATAAATTATTAAAAATATTATTTTAAAACTATCTATAAATAAATTAGAATGTTTAAAGAAAACTTAAAAAGACAAACCGTTGAACATGTTAAGGGTTCGCCCGTCAAAAGCCATCCAATTTGCCGGAGACGGCCACCCGCGCCGCGCCGCGCCGCGCGAATTTACGCGCCTGTCCCTTGGTGGAGTCCCGTCCACCGTAATTAACCCCGATAGGGAGTGGCAGTCTCAGGGCGAAACGTTGACTCCTCGCCCCCCATCCCCCCCACGTCAACACCGTCCCGCTACGTCGCTGGCTCACTCTGCCTCCTCCCTCCCTTCCCTTCCCTGCTCTGCGGCGTGAGGGGAGCAGGTGCGGACAAAACGGCCACTAACCGTACTAGCACCACCTGACAATTTTGCAGTCCAATCCCATCACGAAATGCTTAATTAAATTTGGCCCCTCCTGGCCTCGTCATCTTCCGTGGACTCGTGTCTATCGCAATTCGCAATTGCACTCCAGCCCCTTGAGGAACAGCAGGATATGAAATGGGTCCTTCGTGCCGAGCCTATGGCTTAAGCAATCCTAGCGCACGCCACACTCACTGTCACTGCCCCTCGTCTCGGCCAGTGCGGCGTACTGGTAAAAAAAGGCAACTCGTAGCTAGGCTAGCTGGTTCTTCTTCCCCATCGTTCGTTTCCGTTTCCCCTGCCCGAGCCGGAGGGAGGGAGCGTCGGATGCCATGGGCAGCTACGCGTCACGGCTGCTCACCGCGTGCGCGTGTTCGCGTCCGGCGCCGGCGTCCGTCGACGCGGAGCCGTGCCTGGACGACGCGCTCGGCCACTCTTTTTGCTACGCCTCCTCCGCCGCGGCCCACTCCTCCTCCTTCCGCCACGGCATCTCCGGCGCCGCGCTCTCCGCCAACTCCTCCGTGCCCGTCCCGCTATACCAATCCTCCGCCGCCGGCGCCATGCCGCCGAACTACTCCTCGGCGTTCCACACCTCGTCGTCCTTCTCCTCCGCGCCGCTGCAGCTATCCAACCTCTCCTCGGGGCCCCTCTTCCTCTCCGGACCCATCGGCCGCGGCGCCCAGCTCTCCGGCCCGCTCGACCCCGCCGTGCCCTTCTCCGGTCCGCTCCCCGCGAAGCCCACCAAGCCCGCTTCATCCTCGTCGAGAGGGCTCTCGAGGAGGTTCCGGAAGCCCTCGTTCGGCAGCCTGCGGCGGAGCGTGTCGGAGAAGAACCGGCCGCTCGTGGTGCCGCTCCGCCGCGACGACGGCGTGCAGTGGGCGCACGGCCGCGCGGGGGAGGACCGCGTACACGTGGTGATCTCCGAGGACCAGCGGTGGCTCTTCGTCGGCATCTACGACGGCTTCAACGGCCCCGAGGCCCCCGACTTCCTCGTCGCCAACCTCTACCGCTTCCTCCTCCGCGAGCTCCGCGGGATCTTCTACGAAGAGGCCGACGCGGACACCAAGCGGCTGTGGCAGTTCCTTGCGGACGGCGGCGACGACGACAGCGAGCTCGACTTTTCGGGCTCCGGCCGGTTCGCGCTGTCGCTTGCCGGGCTCAAGGAGCGGCGGTTTCCCATGTGGGCCGACGCGGCGGCTGCGGGCGACGATGAGAGCGGCAGGGAGTGGGGTGCCAGGAGGTTGGCGGCGGCGCCGGCGGTGAGGGACCACGGGACCGTGCTCGGCGCGCTCACCCGGGCGCTGGCCGCGACGGAGGCGGCGTACCTGGACATGACCGACCAATCGATGGGGTCCCATCCGGAGCTGGCGGTGACCGGGGCGTGCCTGCTCGTGGCGCTGGTGAGGGACGACAACGTGTATGTAATGAACCTTGGGGACAGCCGTGCCGTCGTGGCGCAGCGCCCTGTTGATGACGATGGTTGCGCGCTTGGAACCATGCGGATGGAGGACATTGGGGTGGGCTTGGAGATCGAGGCAAGGTCCGCCGGATGCGCCGTAATTGGGCTCGAAGCACTGCAGCTGTCGACCGATCATAGCACCAGCATCGAAGAGGTAACATTTTTTGCTGACATAGCCGAACCAATGTATTTGCCACACATGCATCTCTGCTGACATAACTGAAGAGATGTTTATATCCAATTGCCTTTTTGTATCCATTGTTGATCGTGTGCTCCGGTACGGCAACGCTTATGCCATTATTTGTGTGCAAAGTGCTGACTTCTCTGAAAGCATGTGCGGTATGTGCATGCTCTTCACTCTTCAGCAGCATGGCATTCTAATAGTCAGACCATTGCGCTTTTCTGGTTGTGGATTCATATTTCATAAAACTAATCATCAAAATAGTTGAAAGGCAACGGCCAAAGTTTCATGTCTTCATGCGAAGATCACAGAACACTTGTTGTCCTAGATGTAAGATGTAATATTTTTAATTGGTCCCCCCCCCGTTTTCATCATTTGGTTATTTGCTGTTAGATTCCACTAACCTTATTTGTCGTCTAAATCTGCCATGGGAATGCAGTTGGTTGTTTTAGCCTATGCATTATTCAGCCTATGAATTCATATTCTTTTTGTTGATCTGCAGGAAGTGCGGAGGATCAGACGTGAACATCCAGATGATGATCAGTGTATTATAAATGACAGAGTTAAGGGCCGTCTAAAAGTTACCCGAGCATTTGGTGCTGGGTATCTGAAACAGGTAACTATGATGCTGTTTGGTTGGATGTTCTTTAACCTGATTCTCATAGTTCAGAGTTCGTTCATTTTTTACCTATTAGCTGTTTGCCATTGCGAGCTAAACAACTTACTTTAGAATGAGTATGAATTTGTTGCCAGTAGTTTGTACTATGGAAACTATCTGTCAGATGTTCCAGTTGGCCCAATGCTAATAAAAAAACTAGATAAATCTTAATACATTTTTTTATGCATGTCTGTACAGGCAAAGTTGAACAATGGATTGCTGGAAATGTTCCGCAATGAGTACATAGGTGATGCACCATATATATCATGCACACCTTCTCTTTGCCATCACAAGCTCACTGCAAGGGACCAGTTTTTGGTTCTTTCTTCTGATGGCTTATATCAGTACCTGAGCAACGAGGAGGTAGTTCTGCATGTTGAGAATTTCATGGAGCGGTTTCCAGAAGGTGATCCTGCACAGAGTCTAATTGAGGAGCTTCTCTCACGCGCAGCAAAGAAAGCTGGTAGGCTTTGGCTTTGATGCCTCTTCTTCCATACCATTTCTTTTTTATTTCAGTTCTTGATTGGTTTGCATGTGACCATTTCTAGTTGTACTTGGCATTATGCGTGTACAGAATTGACATGATCGTGTGTAAACATTCATGTGCTTGCATATGTTAATCTCAGTTGTCAACGCTTGGTATATCAGTCCATGGCATGCAAGAAACTTACTTGCCAAATTTTACCACTCTCACTTGATTGTTTCAGTGACATAGCAAATATCCTTTTGTCTTTGCACCATTCAGATTTCGTAAGAAGTTCTGTTTGACAAAATGGTCACATACTTATGTATCTCCCTAAAGTCCGTGCTTTAGTAAAATGCCACTGCAGTGACTCATTGACATGTGGGTTACCTGTCAATGAGACAGTGGTACTTCACTTTTTTACTATAACACAAACCCTGCAGTGGCTTGGAGCTAATGTTTTCAGTGATATTTTCTTAGGGTGCAAACTGATAGATGAGTAGAGTTTCAAATATATTTATTTCCTGACAGGTTATTTAAGAGAATAGCATACTTAAAAAGCACTGCATAACATCCGATTCAACCTAAAAAATATGTCAAAATTCCCAGTTAAACTAGACAAACTTTGCATTGTTTGTGTGAAGAACACCTCGGTTCATTTGATCATTTTCGCTCAACTATAGGATATTTCACATTGACACAACGATGAACAC
Organism: Hsuehochloa calcarea; assembly: GCA_036346395.1. Taxonomy (NCBI): domain Eukaryota; kingdom Viridiplantae; phylum Streptophyta; class Magnoliopsida; order Poales; family Poaceae; genus Hsuehochloa; species Hsuehochloa calcarea. Next base: position 56,981,381 of record CM070596.1, read on the forward strand.
TCACAGTCACTGGCATTTTTTGATGCATCTAGTCATTCAATTTCAATAGATGAGTGTCATACATCGGAGCTGTTTCCAGTTGTTGTCTTAAATGTCAAATGCATGTACCTGTTTTTTTCCCGTCTCACCTTCATCAGCAATATCAAGATATTAACTCAAGACTTTGGCTTCCCAGGTATGGACTTCTACGAGTTATTAGATATTCCTCAAGGGGATCGAAGAAAATACCATGATGATGTCACTGTCATGGTTATTTCTCCGGAAGGAAGAATCTGGAAATCATCTGGGACATATGTGTGATGTTCAGCTGAAGCAGTGTCAGTGTCAATATTTATGGTGATACAACAAGTGACCTCAGCTGGTCAGTGCCTCTGAGCAATTGCATGTATGATCATCAAGAGAGAAATATCCTCAGCATTGCAGACAGATGATGAGCTCCATACATTTGCCGAATTCTCCAATTGGAGATCACCGCTGGTCAAGATCCCAGCTTCAGCACAAAACACGGTCCATGAATGTACCCATGGGCTAACTTTGGGTAGACTAAAATTGCAGAAAAATGACAGACAGGTGGGGAGGAATCCCTCGGGAAAGCAGAGTAAAAAATTGCTTTGTTTTGCCATCCACAGCGTTAATCGGTTCATACTTACCTGTGAATTTTTTTTCCCCACCTAGCCGTGCTGTTGTTAAGTTTGGTGCTTCTTTCATCCTTGGGTAAGGAAGAAGACCTTTGGGGACATGCAATATTTCTCGTTCATGCCAGGGATGAGCCGTAATGTGCTGGACTTGTTCATGAAAAGAAAATGATAGTTCGCCCCCTCATTTTGTGCTTAAGGTTGTCTTCCCTGAGTCTTGATTGTTAGAAAAATAAGTACAAACAGAGATACAAATTTTTTCGTTGAAAACCTTTGTGGGAAAAAACTACATACGTTAACCAGCGATGATCACTATATGATGAGTGTTTACAAATCACAGGGGATTACAATGAGACGTTAACTTTCCCTGTGTGGCATACAAGAGATATATAAAGGGGTAAATGACTTAGAGTCCAAGTAGAAAACTTATCCGTTAATATAAAAACTAATTCGGACTTATCCATATTAGACAATTCGGATTACAGTATCAACAATCTCCACCTTGAGACGAATTTACTTTTGTAGCGTAACGAAGAATCATCAATTACCAAAATATCTTCATAATAAGATAAAAATCACAGTAGCGTCAATTAGTCTTTAGGACTAAACTGTAATACTAACTAAGCTTGCACAAAACTCAAACTTAGTAACAAGAACTGGTTTTGTCATCATATCAACTGGATTATTATGAGTACTTATCTTGCACACTTTGACATCACCTTGAGCAATAACACCTCGAATAAAATGATATCTCACATCAATGTGTTTGTTCTTTCATGGAATATTTGATCATTTGTAAGAAATATAACACTCTGATTATCACAAAATATAGTAGTGCAAGAATTATCTCCACAAAGCTCAGTGTACAAACCTCTTAACCAAATAACTTCTTTACAAGCTTTAGAAATAGCCATATATTCTGCTTCAGTGGTAGATAAGGCTATAGTAGCTTACAAACTTGCCTTCCAACTAACAACACAACCACCAATAGTGAAAATATAACCTGTGAGAGATCTCCTCTTGTCCAAATCGTTAGCATAATCAGAGTTAACATAACCAACAAGTTCATCTCTAGAATTTTCAAAGTGCAAATGAGCATTAGAAGTGCCACACATATATCTAAAATCCACTGAACTGCTTTTCAATGCTCTTTTTCAGGATTAGCCATGTATCTACTAACATCACTTAGTGCATGAGGTAAAGACGAGAACAAACTATGGCAGACATAAGAGAACCAACTGCACTCGAATATGGAACTCTAGACATGTACTCAATATCATAATCTGATTCACGACATAAAGCTGAAGATAATCCGAAATGCGAAGCTAATGGAATACTCACTGGTTTTGCATCATGCATATTAAAATGACAAAGAACCTTCTCAATATAACCTTGTTGACTAAGATATAACTTGCCAGATTGCCTCTCTCTAATAATCTCCATGCCGAGAATTTTCTTTGCTGCACCTAGGTCTTTCATCTCAAATTCATTACTCTTTGTGCTTTCAGTTTTGCTATTTTCGACTTATCTTTTGCAGTAATCAACATATCATCAACATAGATAAGCAAATAAATAGCTGAACCATTAGCGGTCTTTAAATCGATATAGTTATTATAATCAGACCGCTTAAAATCATGAGAGAACATAAAAGAGTCAAATCTCTTCTACCATTGCCTAGAGATTGTTTCAAACCATAAGGAGATTCTTTAACCTGATTCTCATAGTTCAGAGTTCGTTCATTTTTACCTATTAGCTGTTTGCCATTGCGAGCTAAACAACTTACTTTAGAATAAGTATGAATTTGTTGCCAGTAGTTTGTACTATGGAAACTATCTGTCAGATGTTCCAGTTGGCCCAATGCTAATAAAAAAAACTAGATAAATCTTAATACAATTTTTTTATGCATGTCTGTACAGGCAAAGTTGAACAATGGATTGCTGGAAATGTTCCGCAATGAGTACATAGGTGATGCACCATATATATCATGCACACCTTCTCTTTGCCATCACAAGCTCACTGCAAGGGACCAGTTTTGGTTCTTTCTTCTGATGGCTTATATCAGTACCTGAGCAACGAGGAGGTAGTTCTGCATGTTGAGAATTTCATGGAGCGGTTTCCAGAAGGTGATCCTGCACAGAGTCTAATTGAGGAGCTTCTCTCACGCGCAGCAAAGAAAGCTGGTAGGCTTTGGCTTTGATGCCTCTTCTTCCATACCATTTCTTTTTTATTTCAGTTCTTGATTGGTTTGCATGTGACCATTTCTAGTTGTACTTGGCATTATGCGTGTACAGAATTGACATGATCGTGTGTAAACATTCATGTGCTTGCATATGTTAATCTCAGTTGTCAACGCTTGGTATATCAGTCCATGGCATGCAAGAAACTTACTTGCCAAATTTTACCACTCTCACTTGATTGTTTCAGTGACATAGCAAATATCCTTTTGTCTTTGCACCATTCAGATTTCGTAAGAAGTTCTGTTTGACAAAATGGTCACATACTTATGTATCTCCCTAAAGTCCGTGCTTTAGTAAAATGCCACTGCAGTGACTCATTGACATGTGGGTTACCTGTCAATGAGACAGTGGTACTTCACTTTTACTATAACACAAACCCTGCAGTGGCTTGGAGCTAATGTTTTCAGTGATATTTTCTTAGGGTGCAAACTGATAGATGAGTAGAGTTTCAAATATATTTATTTCCTGACAGGTTATTTAAGAGAATAGCATACTTAAAAAGCACTGCATAACATCCGATTCAACCTAAAAAATATGTCAAAATTCCCAGTTAAACTAGACAAACTTTGCATTGTTTGTGTGAAGAACACCTCGGTTCATTTGATCATTTTCGCTCAACTATAGGATATTTCACATTGACACAACGATGAACACTCACAGTCACTGGCATTTTTTGATGCATCTAGTCATTCAATTTCAATAGATGAGTGTCATACATCGGAGCTGTTTCCAGTTGTTGTCTTAAATGTCAAATGCATGTACCTGTTTTTTTCCCGTCTCACCTTCATCAGCAATATCAAGATATTAACTCAAGACTTTGGCTTCCCAGGTATGGACTTCTACGAGTTATTAGATATTCCTCAAGGGGATCGAAGAAAATACCATGATGATGTCACTGTCATGGTTATTTCTCCGGAAGGAAGAATCTGGAAATCATCTGGGACATATGTGTGATGTTCAGCTGAAGCAGTGTCAGTGTCAATATTTATGGTGATTCAACAAGTGACCTCAGCTGGTCAGTGCCTCTGAGCAATTGCATGTATGATCATCAAGAGAGAAATATCCTCAGCATTGCAGACAGATGATGAGCTCCATACATTTGCCGAATTCTCCAATTGGAGATCACCGCTGGTCAAGATCCCAGCTTCAGCACAAAACACGGTCCATGAATGTACCCATGGGCTAACTTTGGGTAGACTAAAATTGCAGAAAAATGACAGACAGGTGGGGAGGAATCCCTCGGGAAAGCAGAGTAAAAAATTGCTTTGTTTTGCCATCCACAGCGTTAATCGGTTCATACTTACCTGTGAATTTTTTTCCCCACCTAGCTGTGCTGTTGTTAAGTTTGGTGCTTCTTTCATCCTTGGGGAAGGAAGAAGACCTTTGGGGACATGCAATTTTTCTCGTTCATGCCAGGGATGAGCCTGTAATATGCTGGAATTGTTCATGAAAAGAAAATGATAGTTCGCCCCCTCATTTTGTGCTTAAGGTTGTCTTCCCCGAGCCTTGATTGTTAGAAAAATAAGTACAAACAGAGATACAAATTTTTTCGTTGAAAACCTTTGTGGGAAAAAATTACAGGCGTCAACCAGCGATGATCACTATATGATGAGTGTTTACAAATCACAGGAGATTACAATGAGGTGTTAAGTTTTCCCGTGTGGTATACAAGAGGTATATAAAGGGGTAAAGGATTTAGAGTTCAAGTAGGAAACTTATCCGTTAATATAATAACTAATTCAGATTTATCCATATTAGACAATTCGGATTACAGTATCAACAATCTCCACCTTGAGACGAATTTACTTTTGTAGCGTAACGAAGAATCATCAATTACCAAAATATCTTCATAATAAGATAAAAATCACGATCGTCAATTAGTCTTTAGGACTAAGCGTAATACTAACTAAGCTTGCACAAAACTCAAACTTAGTAACAAGAAGGCGGTTTTGTCATCATATCAATTTGGATTATTATAGTACTTATCTTGCACACTTTGACATCACCTTGAGCAATAACACCTCGAATAAAATGATATCTCACATCAATGTGTTTGTTCTTTCATGGAATATTTGATCATTTGTAAGAAATATAACACTCTGGCTATCACAAAATATAGTAGTGCAAGAATTATCTTCACAAAGCTCAGTGTACAAACCTCTTAACCAAATAACTTCTTTACAAGCTTTAGAAACGGCCATATATTACGCTTGGTGGTAGATAAGGCTATAGTAGCTTACAAACTTGCCTTCAACTAACAACACAACCACCAATAGTGAAAATATAACATGAGAGATCTCCTCTTGTCCAAATCGTTGACATAATCGAGTTAACATAACCAACAAGTTCATCTCTAGAATTTTCAAACTGCAAATGAGCATTAGAAGTGCCACACATATATCTAAAATCCACTGAACTGCTTTTCAATGCTCTTTTTCAGGATTAGCCATGTATCTACTAACATCACTTAGTGCATGAGGTAAAGGCAGAACAAACTATGGCGGACATAAGAGACCAAGCACTTTCGAATATGGAACTCTAGACATGTACTCAATATCATAATCGATTCACGACATAAAGTGAAGATAATCCAAAAATCTGAAGCTAATGGAATACTCACTGGTTTTGCATCATGCATATTAAAATGACAAAGAACCTTCTCAATATAACCTTGTTGACTAAGATATAACTTGCCAGATTGCCTCTCTCTAATAATCTCCATGCCGAGAATTTTCTTTGCTGCACCTAGGTCTTTCATCTCAAATTCATTACTCTTTGTGCTTTCAGTTTTGCTATTTTCGACTTATCTTTTGCAGTAATCAACATATCATCAACATAGATAAGCAAATAAATAGCTGAACCATTAGCGGTCTTTAAATCGATATAGTTATTATAATCAGACCGCTTAAAATCATGAGAGAACATAAAAGAGTCAAATCTCTTCTACCATTGCCTAGGAGATTGTTTCAAACCATAAGGAGATTTCTTTAATCTACAAACAAGGTGTTCTTTTCTAGGAATAATAAAACCCTCAGGCTGGTCTATATAAATATCTTCTTCCAACTCCCTATATAGAAATACAGTTTTAACATCTAATTGCTCACGTTCATAATCATGCATAGCAACAATCACAAGAGTAAAGTCTATAGCTGAATAGAACTATGCTTCTGGCGAGGAAAAGACATCATTAAAGTCAATACCTGGAATCTGACTATAACCTTTAGCAACCAACCTTGCTTTATACATTGTTGGTTCAGTAGGAGAAATACATTCCTTTCTTTTGAAAATCCACTTACAATGAATAAGTTTCTTCTCCTTTGACAATTTCACTAGTTCTCAAGTGTCATTCTTTTCAAGTGACTTCATCTCATCATGCATAGCAGTTATCCACTTATTACAATCAATAGATTCAATAGCCTCAGAGTATGATAAAGGTTCTGCATTACCTTCAACTTCTTCTGCTACACTCAAAGCATAAGCAACAATATTAGCTTCTTCAATCAACCTCTTGGGTGGATTAATCTCCCTCCTAGGTCTGTCAACTGCAATGGACCGTTGTGGTGACTGCTCAACAATAGGATGATTCTTAACAATACGTGCATCATGAACAACAATATTTTCCTTATTTGATGTGTTATTTGAATCAACAAAGTGATCCACCTGAACATTTGAATTATGCTCATTCTCAATAGAAACATTAGTAGGCAGTTTATCATGAAGCATAGCAGATTCATTAAAGATAACATTTCTGCTAATCACAACCTTATTTGTTTGAGGATTCCACAACTTGTATCCTTTAACACCAGATTTATAACCAAGAAAGATGCACTTAACAGCTTTAGACTCTAATTTTCCATTATCAACATGAGCATAAGCAGTACAAAAAAAAAATCAATTCTGGATAATTTGCTGGAGATTTAGACCGTACCTCAATTGGAGTCTTCTTTTCAATTGCAATAAAGAGTGACCGATTAATAAGATAGCAAGCAGTGGAAGCGGCTTTAGCCCAAAAACGCATATGCAAACCCGCATTAGACAACATGCAACGGGACTTGGAAATGATGGTTCTGTTCATACGCTCAGCTACACCGTTTTGTTGAGGAGTATGGGGAACGGTGTAGTGCCTGACAATTCCTTCAATCTTATAATATGATTCAAATTCTTTAGAAAAACTGCTCTCCAACACAGCGCCCTTGCCCTCCTTATATAGACGTCCTTACAATGAATTTCATCCCATTATCGATCTGACAGTTTCTTTACCTTCTTTTCAGTTTGCCTTTCAACCGTAGTCTTCCACTCTTTAAATGGCGAAAATGCTTCTGATTTAAGTTTCAAGAAATAAGGCCACACTCTTCTAGAGTAATCATCAAAAATTGTTAACATATAGCTAGCATCTTCTAGCGATATCTTGGTAGATGTCCCCTATAAATCAGAATGCATATAATCCAAAATACCTTCTGTAGTATGAACTGAAGTATTGAATCTCACCCTCTTATGTTTGCCAAACACACAATGCTCACAAAATTTCAGCTTGCCGATGCTATGTCCATCAAGAAGTCCCCTCTTGCTCAATTCTGCCAAACCAATTTCACTCATATGCCCAAGGCGCCCATGCCAAAGATTAGTAGCATCAGAATCAGATAATAAACTTAAAATTACAGCAACATTACCTAATATTGTAGTACCTCGCAAATGGTACATATTGGCATTTTTGATACCAGCTTTCATCACAACATGAGAGCCTTTTGATACCTTTAAAACTCCACATTCACAAGAATACTTGTACCCTTTAGCATCAAGAGTACTCAAAGAGATGAGGTTTCTTCTCAAATCTGGAATGTGCCACACATCTGTCAAAGTTCTGACAATGCCATCAAACATCTTGATCTGAATTGAATCAATTCCTGTAACCTTACAAGATGAGTTATCACCCATCAACACAGTACCACCTTCTACAGGTTCATAGGTGGCAAAACAGTCCCTATTAGGACACATATGAAAGGTACAAACGAAATCAAGAATCCATTCATCATTGGTCTTAGCACATCCAGCAAAGGCAACAATAATTTCTCCATCAGTACTATCATCAGGAACAAGGGAGGCTTTACCTTCATCATCTGGTTTACCTTTTGGCTTATAATAGCCAGCTCTCTTTTCTTTATTCTGTAGCTTCCAGCATTCAGAGATGTCGTGCCCACTTTTCTTGCAATATTTGCATGACTTGTACTTGCCTCTTGATTTCGATCGGTTCTTGTAGCCGTTTGAACTTTTGCCTCGAGATCTATTGTTTGAGTTCTTCTCCTTTTGCCCGCCACAAACAAATAAACCTTCTCCTTACGAGTTTCAATTTTCAGAAGGTACCATCTGTTTCATTTTCTCCTTAGCATGCAAAGCTTTATAAACTTCATTAAGTGTGATAATATCTCTACTATATAATATGGTATCTTTGAAATTTAAAAAAGAACTAGGCAGTAAACACAAAAGAATAAGACCCAAATCATCATCAACATATTTTACCTCCATCGACTCTAGGTCGGCAATGATCTCCTTAAACACCGAAAGATGATCAAGCACGGATCCACCTTCTTGCAATTTGTGATAGTACAATTTCTGCTTAAGATGCATCTTGCTGGCGAGATCCTTTGTCATGTAAATTTGTTCTACTTTCAGCCATAATGCAGCAGATGTCTTTGGCTTCAAAACCTCCTGCAAAATGTCATTTGATAAATGAAGGTGAATCTTAGATAAAGTCTTACTACGGTCTTTGCGCTTCTCATCTGCGGCCCATGTGGTAGGTTATTTCTCAAAACCTTCCAATGCATCATCCAAATCCATCTATGCCAACACATCACTCATCTTGACTTGCCACAGCAAAAATCTTGTGTCTCGACCCAGGAGTAGAAAATCATATTTCAAAGTCACCATGAGGAATAAAACATAAAATTTACTGATACTGATATGTGTAAACTTAGCAAAAAAAAAAGAAAAGAAAAAGCATAACTTTTTTGATACACTTGCTGTGTACACAAATAAAAAATTCTTTAAAAAACTACCGGTACGCATCTCGTGCAAACTAAGCAAAGTTGCTAGAATTTGGATCTCTAAGTGATTCCACAGAAAGAAAGAAACTTGGGACCTGTGCGGCTGCTTCACGTGATGCAAAGGTGAGTTTGGAATTTAATAAACTTATCAATGCTACTGGACTTTGGATGTGAAGCATAAGTCAAATGCAGGATGTGGACGTGCCAATGGATGATTGTTGGCGTGAATGAGGCGGCTTGAGACGAGCGTTGGCGCTGCTGTTGTTTTCTTTTCACGCGCACGCATTCGGCCGACGACGTGCACGGACCGAGGAAGCTGTGCAGTTTGCTTTCCACGCGCGCGAGGACTTCAGGCGGGCAAGGCGAGCGGACGTTCAGCAGAAGACGCGCGAAGCTGGACGTGAGACGACGCGCGGCAGGAGCACCGATCGAGGTGAGCGTAGGAGCGCCAGGAGACGGTGCCGCCGGATTTTGGATTTTTCTAATTATTATTATTATATCTCTCCTCAAAATCCTAATCTCTTGCACTCTGATACTACTTATTGAAAAAATAGGTACAAACAGAAACATAAATTTTTACATAAAAACTTTTGCGGAAAAAATCACGGACGCTAACCGACGATGATCACTATATGATGAGTGTTTATAAATCGCAGGGGATTATAATGAGCCGTCAACTCTCTTTGTGTGGCATACAGGAGGTATATAAAAGGGTAAAGATTTAGAGTCCAAGTAGAAAACTTACCCGCTATTATAAAAACTAATTCGGATTCATCTATATTAGACAATTCAGATCATAATATCAACATTGATATTTCCTACCTCGTGTGTGCGTCTACATAAGCTTGAGTAAGGCTCAAACGAAACTATCTCAGGATCAGTTTTCTTCGAAGCTTCATTCAGCCAGTGTTGTTCTAGGCCTCCATGGGCGACGGTTCTGGCATGTGAAGATATTCAACACGCCGACATGCTTAAAAACTTCTATTTACTAAAGCAAGAAGGTCAGACCGCCTACTACTTATGATGTAGGGCAAACCTTATAGAAATCTTACAGAGTAAATAGAGGCTGGGAGGGGCCATGGAGGGGGCGGGCAACGTTGACACATGCCCTCTTTGCTGCCGCCCTGTGTCGCCAGTCCTATCGGCACGCATTGGATTCTCACGTCCACGCGTTCAGTTTCGTAGGTCGTGGTGCTAGCTTGGCCCGCTCACATGCCATGCCACGTTTTGTCACCTCATCTTTTTTCGTTCACGCCGTATTGCTTCGACTTGTTTTGTATTTCTTGCTTTTGTCACTCGACTCGCTCTTCTCGTTCGGTTGTCAGTGCTTCTCTTACTCCATCCTTTTCCTTACTGCCACTGTTGTGTTTTTGGTTCTGTCCTGCAGTGCTGGTTTTGTTGGGGCCGTAAGCAGACCGGGTTCGTTCATAGATCAAAATTTATTTGGTCAACTTGATGTTCTTTTTTTTGGTTTTTTGGTTGTGCTACCTCAGGCCTCTTCTTTTCTGCCCGTTTTACTTCTCCCGGCTTCTTCTTCATTTCATCGCTCGCCTTGGTTTTCATTTCACCTCCCCGTTCGTGGTCTTTCCCCCCCCTTCTCTTTTCTCCTTTCCATCCCTTATTGTGTTATTTCTTTTCCCTTTTTACGATTCGTCGTTGTATGCATCGCGTTCGATTTACTCATCGGTTCTTGCCTTTTGTCTATTGCCATTAGTTTTCTTTGTTCTAGGTCTTAGTTTCAGTGTTGCTTCTTCCCGCCGCGGTTCATCCTTTGCTGTTGCACATTAATTTAATTGTTTAACGTTGTGTTCTTGGTTCCTTCGTGTAGCGCTGTTTGTTGGGGGGGTAGGGACATCTGGTTCGTTCGTAGATCTATGTTTGTTTTGGTCAACTTGCTGTTCTTCTTCTTTTTCTTTGCCTGTGCTACCTTAGATCTCTTATTTTCTGTCTGTTTAGCTTCTCCCGGCTTCTTCTTCTTTTCATTGCTTGCCTTGCTTTTCACCTACCGTTAGTCACCTTTTTTGTGTGCCCCTGTTCTCGTTTCCCTTTCCCCCCCCCCTTCCTTTTTTGGTTCTTGCTAAGTTTTTGTTTTCTTCTTTATTGGGAGGACATTTTTTTCGTGCATTTCCTTTGTTCTAGCTCTTCGCTTTGGTGTCGCTTCCTCCCACTGTGTTCATCCTTTGCTGTTGCACAATAATTTAGCTGTTTAGCGTGTCTACAGCTTGTTGTTTTTGCAGGTTCCACAAACTTTTACTCGTCTTACGTCTTGTCACGTTGTTCCCGGTTTGGTCAAAATTTCCTCTACCACGGCACGGTAAGCTCCGTCTTGCTCTCTTGCTCTCTCTATCTTTTCAAACTTTGGTTCTATATTGCAGCCAGGAGGGTTTCTTGTTTATATTGTTGTTTGCATTTGTTAGTAAGTTTTGTGGTCTCTACGACACATACTCTGTGTTGTTCTCACTTGGACGCTGAGCTTGGTTGATGCTATTGCGGGTGCGCGTCTTTAATTACCATGCTAGTTACGCCTCCTGGTTTATGTTTATATAGATTTATTGGCCAAAAAAAACCTTGGCAGCGCAACGTATTTTAGCTGTACGATGTTACTGAATGTTACCTATACGGTCTTAGTATTGATGTCCAGTAGATTTAGCTGTTCGTTCTTCCAGCTTCGTTTCGATTTTCTTATCCATTTGTTGTGAATTGTTTTCTCAAGATCTGACTGTTGCCTTCCTACTCCTTCCGGGGAACTATCCCTACCGGTGTAAGCTACTTTTACTTTGTCTACTTTAGCTGCTGCTTTATGCATGCCTTATCAATGGTGTTGTTATAGATTTGGTTGTGTTCACGATGTTGTTTTATACTTCTGCTTTATGTAGCGTAGGTAGTTTCGTTTATGCGTCCATGCGCTGGTTTGGTATATTGACCATCACATTTAATATTATATTACTTGTCGCTTGCTTTGTCGAATTTTTTGCCGATACGGTCGATTTTCACACCTGTATTAGCAGTTTTAACCACCGCGCGTACGTATTAGCAAAAGTGGCGGCCCGGCGAGGTCGGGCGTGCAGATCGCAGCCATGGGCGACATGTCGCCGGGCGCAGCGCAGGCGCCAATACCTCGACTCACGCGCCGCCCGCCACATCCGTCGCCCCGGCCACCACTCACGCTCCAGCTCGCCCGCCACGCCACGCCTCATCAAGCGCCGCCTGCCGCCGTCACCACGTTGGCGCGCATGCCCACCAAGGCCATCAATTAGGCCGGTTGTTAGTTTAGGGTTATGTTAGGATTAGTTTAGGGTTAGGTTAGAATAGAGTATAAATTTGAAAAAATTGAAATATATAGCATATTACATCAAAAAATTACAAAATTTTTCTGGGGGTTTCTCACATATTGTATTTGTTTGTGTAATTTTTTTATTAATTTATTTGTTAAGAATTGTTTGATATAAATGCGTGTTTATACAAAGCAATAAATGTGTGTCGAATGTGCATTGTGTTATCCGTGACATGTGTTTATTTGCTAAACATTGTAATGTGACCCTTTCTCTATTTGCGCCATATGTTGATTGTCTAACGATTTAAACCAGGCTATCTGTCCATAATTGAGTCATTCCTCTATTTGCGTTATATGTAGATTGTCTAACGATTTAAATCAGACCCTCTCTCCATAATGGAGCCATGTGTTGATTGTAGAAAGAATTAAAGCAGACCCTCTTGCATTTGTCAAAACTTTCCATCGAAAGAATAGAAGCAGGCCCTCTCTCTCACCCGCTACACCCGCCACGCATCCGAACTGTTGTACGGAGAATTAAAAAACGTCGGGGTGGCCATCTTTCCCACCGTCCATCCTCCTCCTCCTTTGTCATCACTCGCCCCATCCGAAATTCCGCGCCAATGCTTACGGAATTCCGCGCCAAGGCGCGACTCCTCCTCCACTCGGCTATAAATACGGACTCGCGCTTTTCGCTCTTGGATGGTGCAAGCGAGGGCGCACACGGCCGGTGGTCCTTACGTGGCATCGAGACTTGATGATATCGCGGTGCGTTCGCTCGTCTTGCCGCAAGAAGAAGGCTCGGTGGGGTTTGAAGCCGACACCCTCTTAGTTAGGCGCTTCGAACAAGGTGGCGTGCAACAAGCTATAGCGCAGATGCGCTTTGTCCATCGGCCGTGTGTACCGAGTGCACCGGTCCAACCAGTCTGCGCGTGAAGTGCATAGTAGAAGCGCCTCGGCAAGGTCATCGCTCTACGAGCAAAGATCTTTGGCTCGGTCTTCACGGTCAAGGAGGCGATCGACCACACCGCGAGCTCGGCGAGCCTATGGCAAAGATCGGGCGTGACTTCGCATATGTTGCAAACCTCATCACGCACCTAGTTGAGGCGGGCGTGTCTATCTCCCCAAGGTGATGATGTCGAAGTCGTCAATCGGGTTGGCTATCGATTAGCTTCTGACAAGGTTCGACGAGCCAAGCGAAAGTCATCGAGACTATATGCGGGACATACGAAGGCGTACAACCTTGTACCGAGATTGCTTCACCAGTTGCGGATCAAACCCGCACATACATAAACAAGCCGGACCGTGAAGATCTTTGAAAAGGGCCCAACCACTTCATCTTTGGATAGGGTGTTACGGGCTTTCGCCGAGGCCATCGAGGGCTTCAAGTTACTGCGTCCGTGCTAACGATGGATGGCACTTTTCTCACTTTGGGAAGTACAAGGGCACCATCCTCACGCGGTGGCGGCCGATGCGAATGACTAACTTCTCCCGATTGCATTTGCCATTGTCGAGGCGAGAACACATCCGGCTAGCCGTGGTTCTTGGAGAGCGTGAAGAGGGCCGTGGTGGGAGGCCAAGACCAACGTCTGCCTAGTCACGCAGACCGCAATCTTTGGGTTGTTGGCGGCCATCAACGACATGCGCGTGGGATGGATCCATCTCACCAAGTGGAGCGACGTGCAATCCGGTGGTGCATGAGGCATCTTGCATCTAACTTGTTCCGCAGCGGTTTCGCGATCGGTACTCATGAAGGCGTTCAAGGCATTGTGTATGCGAGAATCGGCGGAAGTTTGAGTCTATTTGGAGAGACCTTGAACAGGACTCACGAGACATACAAGGAGTCCACTCGGAGAGGAGCAACCTAGTAGCGCCATAACCTTCTCCCGGTGGATTAACGACCACGCTCTGAATTGGAGAAATGGTCCTTCCTCTATGACACAGGCGGTGCGAGTGCGGCGTTATGGCGACCAACATGTCAGAGGTCTACAATAAGCGTCTGAAAGGTGTGCGCGGGCTCCCTATCACTGCGGTTGTCCGGAGACATGGACTCGCACTGTTGGTTATTTCGTGAATAGAGCCACCACAGCAATGGCATGATGGGCGAAGGCAAGCGGTGGTCCGAGAACATGCGAGACACATGGATCGGAAGATGGAGAAGGCCGAATGCACGACATCCGGGTGATCGGCGGCCTCGGCGAAGTACGAGATCAAGCTCGGCGAAATCGTCAATAGGAGGCCTCGGGAGGTCTAGGGAGATCAAGGAAGGTCTCGGGACCTCCCTTGACCTCCGTGGCCTCCGAGACCTCCGTGACATCCGTGACCTCCTAGACCTTTGAGACCTTTCGAGACCACTCGAGACCTCTCGTGGCCTCCAGAGACCTCCCTAGACCTCCTGCGACCTCCGCGACCTCCAGAGACGGAGGTCATGAGAGGTCTCGGCGAGTCTAGGAAAATCTCGAGAAGATCTAAGGAGGTCTCGGGAGGCCACGAGAGGTCTCGAAGGTTTAATGGAGTGGAATCATTATACAAAAAGTTTATGCGTTTATTGATTAATCTGAAAAAGACACTCATACGAAATAGCGATAACAAGCATGTAGTACAATGAAAATCGCATAACACGTGATACTATCGGCTCACTCGTGCGAGCCACTACTCTCTCCTCTTTGCGGTTGCGTCGCGTCGCGTGCTTGTTTTGCGCCGAGCATGACCGTGGAATCGTCCACCGCTCGAGAAACGCATGTCGGTTCGGAGGGGGCGGAGACCGTTGAGGTGGAGGTGGACGATGGTCGAGTCTGGAGCGAGTCGGTAGGCGTACATGTCGTCGTGATGAGGCGTGCGGGCACTGGGACGCCAGAGGAATTCATCCACGACGGAGGCTAGAAAACCATGCGGAGGTACGATTCCTGCAACTCCGGTTGCGCGGATGAACTCTCGCCTGGAGTATACCGTGGGGCACCGAACCCGGAGGACATCTGCTCTTGAGCGTCTGCGGGGCAGCGAACCGGAGGAGCTCGCCTGCGTGCGCTAAAACCACAGCCGCCATTGTCCTTGCCTCAAGGCGTCGTGTCTTGCTCCACGGTAGGAGTGGGAGGCCGTATCGTCGTCATCGATCGATGTGAATGGCCGTCACCCCCACGGGCTGAAGGCTTCAAGACGAAACGATGTTAGTATAAATGAACACCCTGGATGTAAACTAAGAACCTCGTACCTCCCAGATGTGCGGTCTGGAGGATAACCGAGAAGGCGGCCGGTGTGTACTGGTCGGACGACAGTGATTCATCCCGACGGACCTACGGCGAGAACGGCATGATGTTAGCGGGCGTAAGGCATAATTACAAAACTTAATGTAAATTTGTACATAGCGACTTACATGCGCGCGCGACTGCCCGCGAGATGACCGAGCGGGCGCGCTACGGCGCTGCCGGACTCGCTTAGGTCGTGGTGACCTAAGCGGGTGAGCACGGCCCCCAGCCGTGCCGTCGTAAGGCGTCGTCCCTCGAGCGACCACAGCCTTAAGTTCTTTATTATCTTCTTCATCTCCGTAGAGATGTGCTTCAAAACTTTTTATATACCGGGGGTTCTATGTCTTTGAGTTGGGCCTCGTCATTGCGCTCTGGGCCAGCCTTGCCCGCTTCAGCTGTAGTGACATATGTAATGTTCATTAACAAAAATACGAATATCTTCAACAAAGCTGCGAACCGGAGGTTGTAAGTGTCGACTGGTGTCGTCATGTCTTGAAGCTGTGGCGGTCGATGCGTCTGGCGGAGAGGCTCTCTTAGTGCGTCGAAATGTCACCTCCTCGGGCGCTCGGAGGAGGAATGAGTGAGTCTTCGGCGCGTTCATGGCATGTACCACTCCATGTAATGCAGCGTCACGACTCAGTCATATGGACGCCGCTCATGCCATACATCCGTGCATCCTGTTAATCCATGTCGTAATCCTTTGGTCTTTGGTGCATTTGCCATCGAAATATGCCCACCCGACCTCGATTTTCGCATTTTCGGAAGATTAATGTTACAAAAGAAGGCGTAAGGATCGCAAAAATTACTTGGATGAAATTTGACTCACATGTGTCTGCTTCGCTCGAGGGCTGCTGTTCGGGGGCACGCAGTGATGCAAACAAAGCTGTCGCATTACGCTACTTGCGCGTAAGGCTCCACCATATGTGAGAACACCAGTGGCGGTCGTCAATCCACAATAATCGATCAACGGCGCATTGCGAGTGACGGCCCGTCTTGGCGCAGCCGCGAGCGTAAAAATCAGCATGCTATGGACACGGATGATGTCGCTCGTGCAATGACTCGAACTTCGTTGTGGTACAACGAGTAGCACCTCGCCGGCCTTCTTGGCCCGGTAGCGCAGGCGGCGAGGCGGCGATCCACCGTAAGCCCATGGTGGGCGCGTCTATGTGGTCATGTGGGAGAGATGCGGGTGCGCCATTGTCTCAATGGTCGGTCGCCCAACGAGGAAGTGCTCCCAACTCCACAGTGCGCAGGAGCACGTAGCACACGACGAGTTGCTACGGTATTTGTCGCGCCGTGCGCGTCACACAACCCTCGGTATGTAGCGCAAAGGGCGGTGATCCCGGTATGCTGCGGCATCGGCTCGACCCGCGTCAACCAAAGACTCGGCGGCGGATGAAGCTGGGTTCAAAAATCGCCCTTTGTGGTTGAAACGGGACCCAACCAAAGAGCCGAGAAGGTAAGCAATCGAGATCGTCCTAACGGCGTCCTCGGTGCACCACGTGGGCATTCATTTGGCTTCTCGGCCAAGTCAGGGGCGCCGTGCACCCTCCGGCAGAGGTTGGCCAAACCGCCGCTCGGCTGACCTTCGATCCGCTCGGAGGGCCCGGAACAAGCGGCACACCCCGGATCGGGAGACCAGTCAAGAACGAGACGTCATCTAGGGTGATCGTCATCTCACCACGAGGTTCTTAGTTTACATCCAGAGTGTTTATTTGTACTAACATCGTTTCGTCTTGCGACCTTGACCCGTGGGGGTGACGGCGATTCACATCGGCGATGACGGCGATCACGGGCCTCCCACTCCTACCAGGAGGAGTACGGCGCGCAGGGCAAGGACAATGGCGGCGGGGTTTTTAGCGTCTGCGGCGAGCTCCTCGGGTTCATTGCCCGTGCGTTTAAGAGCAGATGTCCTCCGGGTTCGGTGCCCCACGGTATACTCCAGGCGAGAGTTCATCCGCGCAACCGGAGTTGCAGGAATCGTACCTCCAGAGTGGTTTTCTAGCCTCCGTCGTGGATGAATTCCTCGGAAGTGTCCCCCAGGTCGGCACGTCTCATCACGACGACATGTACGCCTACCAGACTCTGCTCCAGACTCGATCTCTCGGTCCACCTCCGCCTCAACGGTCTCCGTACCCCCTCCAACCGACACCGCGTTCTCCAGAGCGGTGGGCGTATTCCACGGTCATGCTCGGCGCCAAAACAAGGCGTGCGCCTTGACGCAACTGCATGACGAGGAGAGAGTAGTGGCTCGGGCAGAGTGGCCGTATAGTATCACGTGTTATGCGATTTTCATTGTACTACATGCTTGTTATCGCTATTTCGTATGAGTGTCTTGTTCGTATTAATCAATAAACGTACAAACTTTTTGTATAATGATTCCACTCCATTAAACATTCGAGACCTCTCGTGGCCTCCTGAGACCTCCTTAGATCTCCTGAGACCTCCCTAGACCTTCCGAGATCTCTCATGACCTCCGTCTCGGGAGGTCGCGGGAGGTCGCAGGAGGTCTCGGGAGGTCTAGGGAGGTCTCGGGAGGCCACGAGAGGTCTCGAGTGGTCTCGAAAGGTCTCGAAAGGTCTAGGGAGGTCACGGGATGTCACAGGAGGTCTCGGGAGGCCACGGGAGGTCAAGGGAGGTCCCGAGACCTTCCTTGATCTCCCTAGACCTCCTGAGGCCTCCTATTGACGTATTTCTGTCGAAGCTTGATCTCGTACTTTCGCCTGAGGCCGTCGATCACCCGGATGTCGTGCATTCGGGCCTTCTCCATCTTTCAATCCATGTGTCTGCATGTTCTCGGACCACCGCTTGCCTTCGTCCATCCAGCCATTGCTTGTGGTGGCTCTATTCACGAAATAACCAGCAGTGCGAGTCCATGTCTCTGGACAACCGCAGTTGATAGGGAGCCGCGCACACCTTCGGGGCGCTATTGTAGACCTCGGACATGTTGGTCGTCATAACGCGTACCTCGCGCCGCCTCAGGTCATAGAGGAGGACCATTTCTCCAGTGCGGGCGTGGTCGTTAATCCACCGGGAGAAGGTTATGGCGCTACTAGGTTGCTCCCTCTCGGAGTGGACTCCCTTGTATGTCTCGTGGTCCGGTGTTCAAGGTCTCCAAATAGACTCAAACTTAGTCGGCGGTTACGCGCCACAATGCCTTGAGCGTCTTCATGAGTTCTGACGGCGAAACCGCGTGAACAAGTTAGATGCAAGATGCCTCATGCACCACTGGATTGCACGTCGTTCCATCGGTGAGATGGATCCATCCACACGCATCTTTGTTGATGGCCGCCAACAACCCAAAGATTGCGATGCGTGACTAAGCGAGGCGTTGGCGGTCTCCCACCACGGCCCTCTTCACGTTCTCCAAGAACCACGGCCGGTGGATGTGTTCGCGCTCGACAATGGCAAATGCAATCGGGAGAAGTTAGTCGTTCGCATCGGCGCCACCGCGGTGAGGATGGTGCCCTTGTACTTCCGGTGAGAAAAGTGCCATCCATCGTTAGCGGGGACGGCGAACTTGAAGCCCTCGATGGCTGGCGAAAGCCGAAACACCCTATCCAAGATGAAGTGGTTGGGCCCTTTTGACATCTTCACGGTCGGCTTGTTTATGTATGCGTCGGGGTTTGATCCGGCAATGCGGTGAAGCAATCTCGGTACAAGGTTATGCGCCTCTTCGTATGTCCGTACATAGTCTCGATGACTTTACGCTTGGCTCGTCGAACCTTCGTAGCTAGCTGGATAGCCAACTTTGATTGGCGACTTCCGACATCATCGGCTTGGGGAGATAGACACGTCGCCTCAACTAGGTGCGTGATGAGGTTTGCAACATATCACGGAAGTCACGTTAGATCTTTGCGCTAGGGCTCGTGAGCTCGCGGTGTGGTCGATCGGCTCCTTGGCCGTGAAGACCGAGCCAAAGATCTTTGCTCGGAGGCGATGACCTTGCGAGGCGACCTTCTACTATGCACTTCATCTGCGTACTTCCACAGGTTGGACGGTGCACTCGGTACACGGTGATGGACAAAGCGTCACCGTGCTATAGCTTGTTGCGCGGCCACCTTGTTCGAAGCGCGCCCAACTAAGAGGGTGTCGGCTTCAAACCCCCCACCGGGAGCCTTCTTCTTGCGGCGACGAGCGAACACACGCGATATCATCAAGTCTCGATGCCACGTAAGGACCACCGGCCGTGTGCGTCCTCGTCGGTACCATCAGAAGAGCGAGTGCGAGTCGGTGATTTATAGCCGAGTGGAGGAGTCGCGGCCTAGCGCGGGAATTCGTAAGCATTAGCGCCGGAATTCTGGATGGGGTAACAGATGTGCGGAGGAGGGAGGATGGGCGGTGGGAAAGATGGCCACCCCGCGTTTTTAATTCTCCAGACAACAGATTCGGATCGTGGCGGAGTGTAGCGGGTGAGAGAGGTGCCTTCTATTCTTTCGGTGGAAAGTTTTGACAAATGCGAGGAGGGCTGCTTCAATTACATCTACAATCAACACATGGCTCCATTATGGAGAGATGCAGTTTAAATCGTTAGACAATCTACATATGGCGCAAATAGAGGAATGACTCAATTATGGATGATAGCTTTGGTTTAAATCGTTGGACAATCAACATATGACGCAAATAGAGAAAGGGCTACATTACAATGTTTAGCAAATGAACACATATCACGGATAACACAATGCACATTCGACACACATTTATTGCTTTGTATAAACACGTATTTATATCAAACAATTCTTAACAAATAAATTAATAAAAAATTACACAAACAAATACAATATGTGAGATACCCCACAAAAATTTTGTAATTTTTTGATGTAATATACTATATATTTCAATTTTTCAAATTTATACTCTATTCTAACCTAACCCTAAACTAATACTAACCTAACCCTAAACTAACAACCGGCCTAATTGGTGGCATTGCAGTGAGCATGCGCCCGGCAGGTGCTATCACCGCGTGGCGTGGCGTGGTGAGGTAGCGCGGTGCGGGAGAGACGTGGCGGGCGGCGTTGTGCGGCGTGAGGTGGCGGCCGTGCGATGGCGTGGCAAGGCCGCGCGTGGGTGAGGTGGTGGTGGCCTTGGCCTTACTTTGCCCGTAATGGCGATGTCGCCATGTATGGCCTACGCCTTGCGACTGCTGATGCGGCCCACTTTTAACTATCGTGCGTGCGTGGTTAAAGCGCTATCTGATTGTGAAAATCGTAGTGTCGGCAAAAGTGCTTTGTCATCCATCTCGTATGTTTGTCTCTGTTGCTTTATGGCTTACTTTTCGATTATATTGTGCTTGGTTTTTAAATTTTAGACTATTTTGGCGTATGTCGCACGGAAATTCCCGTTCTAACCTCTCTAGCTGCGAAATTCCTGTTATAGCCTCCTTCAGCGCTTGTTTGCCTTTGTCACTATTTGCCCAGTAGGCGGCAGTGGCAGTGCTTCCATCACGCCATCGCCTTTTTTTGAAAAATCTAATTAATAATATTTATTCGAAATTTTTAAATATATTAAATAAGCTCAAAAAATAATGAAATTTTTTTATAGAGCTTCATGGCGTAGTGTGCTTGGTTGTGTAATTTTTTTGAAATTTTTATCAATTTTTTTTTCTCTGCATAATTCTTTGAAGTCAAATATTTGTATGAATTTTTTAATATAGAAACTAAGGTCTGAACATTATGAAATTTTTTTATCAGACTCCCTACATAGAGGACTTGATTGTGTAAATTTTATGTTATTTTATATGCTCCGAAATTATCTTGATAAATTCAGGGTTTCATGATTTCATTTGACTCGAAATGTGTGAAGTTTAGTACCACATGAGTACTCTTCGTCGCTATGGTTTTGATCATATTTTCGAAGATGCCGAGACTTAATTAAAGGGGCTGAGAACGTTGTGATTACGAAGATACCCTAAAACATAGAAGAATCAATGTCGATTTGAATGATTATTTCTGGAATTCCAGCAGAAGAGGCATATTTGTAATATAGTATTATTTTGATGGCTCAGCGGAGGCATAAAATCAGAACTATATTGCACTCCGCGGACAGAAACACGTTACATGTGGTCACATGACATGTTGGTTCGACTAATTGGTTTAATTACACACGCTACTACTACGGTACATTACGACACAAGCCTCCGGACCATGTAAGTACGCATATCTTTAGGAGATAGTAAAAACATGGCTAGTAGGAGGGAGACTACTACAGAATGACCCGACCTACTGTGTGGACCGGGGCCATTTGCCCTTCCTCCCGAGCTCGGTGTTGTACTCCTCACCGGCCGTCCTGGCCTCGGTCGCCATTTTTTGCTTTTTTTCAAACTCCCGCTCGCGTGCCTCGCGCTCCCTGCGCCTGCACACCTCGAGATGGGCCTGCGTCTCCCGGCGGATACGCTCGTTGTGCTCTTTAGTCCGACGATCCTCCTCCCGGATCTCGCGTCCCCTTTCGGCATTCCACTCCTCAAAGTGGTACGCCCTTTGGTGGGTGGGTGGATCTCTGGGTCTATCCACTTGCGGAAGCCACCGCAGAGGCTCGGGGATTCGGGTGAGCGGGAGAGATTGTAAGTGCGTATTACGAAAGAGGTTGATGCGTGAACTTCTGTAAGTACTCCTTACATTGCCGATGGGTTCTCGTATCCCAACGACGGTCGGGATAGTCGGAGGAGTAGTTGGGACAACCCGATGGCGCATCTTTGGTGAGTCGGTGCTTGGATTTGAAGAACTTGCATGTGTCCTGCACCAGCAGAGGCGGTGTCTCCTTTACGGCGGGTGTTGGGCGAATGCTTCGGTTGGGGCGTTCTGGCGGGGTTCTTTGCTATGGGGGCTTCATCGCGAAGAGCTTCCATCTGACGCATTTTGCTTTTGGGTCCGAGCGACATCCTAGCTTATTCGGCCGGTGTCATAGAAGCCAGAGCTAACTTCGTGGATCTCGTCCCATTGCCACGGCTCTTGTCCATTCGTGCGTGTGCAAGCTCACGGTGTAGCGTTGGTTTGGTTGTGTAGTACATGTCTTTCACCTCCTTTTATAGGCCACATGGTTGGCTTGGTGTGGTTAAATTAACGTGAGTAGCCGGCGTGGCGAGTCTTTATCACGTCTTCTTTATCTGAAAAGTCGGCGAGAGCAGTGATGTCACGTCTGCTGCAGAGTGGTTATTCGATGCGAAAATTTGGGGAAGCGAGTTATCACGTCTTGCTGCGGCAATCTGCGGTCATTCGATGCGAAAAATTTGGCGGCGAGTGTTATCACGTCTTGCTGCGAGTCACGGTAATTCGGTCTGAAAAATTGGGGAAGCGAGTGTTGTCATGTCACGCTGCGAGTGCGGTCTTCGATCTGAAAAGCTAGCGAGGTGTGGAGTGTAAGTATTATGAAATTGTCTACAGCCGATGATTTAGGTCTCAAAATTTGGAATGTTTGATTTCGAAATTAGGGTTTGATTAATGCGCACACAAAGTATTCATACCGGAATTAGACATATACATACATCATTACAAGGGAGTACAACAATGTCTCAAAGGCATGTATCATGTAGTACAGAGATGCATACATATAGAGTAGATATTACAATCTACTTGGCAAGAACAAGAATTAATAGAAGTAAAACAGCAAAACTAGCTATATTAACTAATTTCTGAAGAGATTTCTCAACCCTTTTCATCTTTTCATCCAGTCTTTTAAGAACATTATCTGTATTTTCTATCGGTTCATCAGATGGTGAAACACTTGACGAAATGCGACCACACGGACGAGTGTCCTCTTGCAAAGTACAATTTGCATTGCAATGTCTCGAACCTCAGCCTTTGCTTCATCATTACAGTGAGCGTAACCGACATGTTGTGTTATGTAGAAAAATTACAAGCTGCAAGTGAAAAAATATCTTGTCTGAAAGAAATTCATTGGGGATGATCGGTGAAATTCTGTAAGATTTGAACACTTCATGAACACTCGGGATGGATTGGTTGGCGTATGGGAGGTGAAGACATTCACCGGATCCGTGCAACGAGGGCAAATAAAGTGCTGCCGTAGTGTTTCTAATTGCGTGCTCAGTCGAAAGTTTAACGAGGCCGTAGACATCCCTGTGTATAAGCAAACGATGGCAAACCAAAACTGCAACAAAGGAGAAGAGAAAGTGAAGAGTGAGGAGAATCGTAGCCAAAACATCCATATATATAGCATACGGGTAAATTACAATTGGGTTGAATAAAATTCGCGTCCGTGACGTAGCGGGACCGAGGATGTATCGCGGGGCAGTATTGCGTTATGTCTGTACGGTCTAGTAAATTAAAATCGGGAGAATGCGGTTATGTCGTTTGTCTTGAATATTTGGAGAACATTTGTGTACAAAAATAGCGATGCGTAATGCACATGGATATTACATGAATCAGAAAGGCAGAATGCACAATGACATTATATAACACGTTTTTCACGACCATGACATTATCTAGGGTGTATCGTCGTGTCGCCTGCCCGGATGGCGTAGTTGATCATCAGGGAAGGTGAATGCAATCCGGGAGTGGCGCCGTCGCGCGGCCGTAGTAGAGTCTTTGCACGGGAGGCGGGCTGCGGTGATGTCGTGGGGTCCGGCTCGAGCACGAGCATCTCGTCTAGCCAGTGCTGCTCTTCTGCGAGGGAAAGTGCTTGGGTGATTTAGTCCTTGGTTTTTGCGGAGAAAATAGTTGTAACTACGTTCCGCGCGTACACGAGTAGGTTGTTGTCTTGAGGAGGATCCTCTGGCGGTCTGGTGTAGTCTTTGCGGTGTACCCTCCATACGTATCCAGAACCACGGTCGCGCTCCGTGGTGGGGTTTGAAGCAGGTGCGTCAGCGAGCCAACCACTCGTCCGTGGCTGCGGCAGTCCAGTCGATGTCTGCGGTGGAAAACCATTGCCCGGTGAGGAAGTCGTGTCTTTGTGCCTCCTCGTGATGATGATGGTTGCATCGGTGCTATCCTCGTGCTTGCTACTAGAAGAAAGGGTAATGTCGGAATCGTGCGAAAATGAGTGCATTCAAGGTATTGGCGACAGAATCGGCCAGAGAGATGACATACACACTGTGGCAGGCGGGTCCGGACCGGCCGAATGCTTCGGGCGACTCGGAGTGAGATAGGGCGTGCGGAGGTGGTGCCAGGGCGGAGGGTGGAGGGTGCCCTCCCGTCCGCGATCTTTGTCGCGTGCGTCGTTGTGGCGACCACAAGTCATAGCTCTGTCGCGACCCTCGCGTCGTCGGTCATGGCGCGCCTTGCGAAGTAGGAGGCGATCGAAGGTGTTCTTTGTTCCCACGCGTAGTAAATTTCAACACCCTCGCGTATGTCGATCCATGCGGTAATCTTGCCGAAAACCAGCGATAAGTCGCGAAGCGTGTTACTGCGGGAAATTGCATAAGAATGGTTTCGCCTCGTCGATGCCGTGCGCTTGGAGTAGAAGGTCAGGGCGACTAATGCGATGTCCTCACTGCATGCCGACCAGCGGGCCTTGCGGTGGCGGCCCGATAAGTGCGCACCTAGTGCGTGGAATGTACCCTTATGAAATGCAAGCGTACGTTTGGATGGAGTAAACGCGTGCCTGCGTGCACCGCGTCGTCGCAACCCTCTCGCTCCACGGCTCGTCCACGAGCTGCGTATGCGCCTCGATCGTCGATCTTGCGCCCTTTCCTCGGTTGCCTGCAAGTGAATTTTAATGTTAGAAAATGTAAGGCAGACATACAGCTAAAATGACATACCGGTGGGCCTTGGCTGTGAGAGAGTCGTCCCGGCCGGCGATAGCTTTTCTTTGATCTGAGCGGCGTCTCATGACCAGTGGATTATGCGGCTCGACTATGTGCGAGAAGACCAGGTGGCAGGTCGTCATCCAGAGTGTATCGTCCTCGATTGCCTTTGCGTCGATAATCCACATCGGTAGTGTCTACAAGGAAGCATCATCACATCATATACGCGGATGATCTCGGTCGTCGTCGCGTCTCGAAAGGTTATGGAACTCTGCGTCGCCGCGCCTCAGTCTCTTCTAGCCCGCGGTATCCGCGTGTCCAGCGTGTTCCCATTGTAGGCCGTCGTGGGGGTGGTCGGCGAGGCGTTGTCGTATCTTTGGACATTCAGCGGATAAGGGTGCCGCGATCTTTGCGAAAATAAGGGCGACCAAGCTGGAAAGTGCTCGCATGACCACGGCGCCCAGCGGGTGTAGCAAACGCGGGGGCCGGCTCCCCGGCCGTAGTGCGGCCGAGTGGGATCACACAACCCTCGGTAAGTGGCAGCGAGCCGCGGAAGCCTTGGCGAAGCCAAGCTTGTCTTTGTGGAACCTCATCGGGCGAGCGTCAGCGGAGACTGCCGGATGGATATAGTAGAGGGTACCGCGTCTCACGTATCGTGAGAACAAGATCCATCCGGACCTCGTCGCGTACCTTACATTCTGTTCGGATGGATCTTGTTCCCGACGACCGACGATGCGTGTACCCGACTATACTCCATCAGCGATCCCGGTGAACTTCGACAGCATCAATCTGACGCTCTGGCCTTGAAAAGCTATCTTGCCACTGCCGGGTTGCGCGATACCGTGAGGCGCCGATCTGGCGATTCGCCAGTGCTCTGATTGTGGTCGTGGAGCACTCGATTAGCCTTCTTTATTTTCGCGACACCCACCTGCCTCCGTTGAATGTCGGCTTGACCGCAGCGCTCGGCGATCACCCTGCAACCCATTTGCGGAACTGCGTTGGACGCGTCTGAGGAGTGAAGCGAGGAAGAAAGGCGCGAAGTTCCTGCTGCGGGCATAACTGCTATGCTCAGCGACCGCTGGAACGTCGCTGTTTCGACCAATGGATTAGGCGGTTCGCTACGGCGGCCTTGATCTGCACAGATGACGACTTTGCCACTGTCTTCGCACAGTTGGCCGAGTACAATCCACGATGATCATGAGACGGTCAGCTCTTCGGCAGTGCCATCGCCCGTTTTCTCACGCGCGAGGCCGTGGTTATGTCATGTACCAGCCTATGGTCGCATTACATTCTAACATTAAAACCGCTGATGCCTGGCAGCGCAACGATGCGTGGCTGATGGTTTTGGCGACGCGGCGTGATGAAGAGATTGCCGAGCGGCGACGGGGCGATGTGCATCAAGCGTCGCGGCCGTACGCGATGTTATTCGCGCGCTAGGTCTTGCTCTGCGGGCGGGCCATGGCCAGTGGTCGACTATCGCGAGTGCGTGCTGGCGAACCCTCATGACGGCGAGACAGACGATAAGCTCATTCTTTTATGCGGCGGGCAATTCGTCAGGCGTGGCTGCGTGTTTTCTTGCGATACCGCATGGAGATCGACTGGCGAGAAGTCTTCCAATTCGGCGTGAAACAACACCACCGATGGTCAGCGATGTTAAACGACGGCGGTGCTGCGGTAAACTATGACTGTGGTAAATCGGCATCGCGGCGGCGTCGCGGCCTGCCCATGACACCCTCCCACCCATGCGCCCTGCCTACCGCCTGCGCCGATCTCCTCCGGTCGTCGAATCTGACCGCACGAGCTGCCGTGCTCAGTTGATTCTTGTCGTCATACTATTGTATGCACTCATTTTTGAGCGTATATATTTATTACGCTCTTCTTGTTGACAAATGCGGCGCGGCGATGCGATGCAACCATCATCATCACGGCGACGCACCGCGACTTCTGGAAGACGTGTTTCAACTGCGAACAGCGATCCGAACTATTGCTGATGTCTGATAAGTCACTGGCTTTTTGCGGCGTTCGTCCCAATTGCGGCGGCGACCGTGATTCGATGATCGTATGGTAACGCCGTGCGACACCGGTATCCTCGGTTCAACCAACACTGCGGCGTGGCGTGTTACAACTATTTTCTGACAAACCGGGACTAAATCACCGGTACCCTTCCTGCGAAGAGCACCGATGCTAGGCAGATGCTCGGTACAATCGGAGTGGCTGTCACGCGGCTCGTCTCCCGACACCTGCTGCCGAAGGCGTGCAGCTCCGGACGTTCCTTTCACTGAGGATCAACTCGCTCATCGGCGGCGTGGCGATGCAGCTAATGTTATGGTTCTTCGCGCGTTATACAATGTGTCATTTGCGCTACGCTTCATTCGTAATATCCATGTGCGTGCGTTGTCATTTTGTACACAAAATGTTCTTGAATATTGACCACAACTTCATACCTCGACCTGTGGCGTCTGTTTATAACGCAACTTGCAAAATATCTCGATCACACGGCTAGCGAACGACGCGAGAACATTCAGCAATTGCAATTTACGTGAATATATATGTGTTTTGGCTCGATTCTCCTGCTCTTGCTCTCTTCTCGCTTTATTCGATCTTGGTTTGCCATCGTTTGCTATACTGAGGATGTCGACGTCAAACTTTCGTGAGCACGCATTAAAGCACTGCGGCACTTTTGCCCTCGTTGCGGTCACGACGAAATGTCTTCACTGGTAACGACGGGCAATCCAACGTGTTCATAAGTGTTGAAATCTTGTGACAGTCTGCACGATCATCCCAATCATTTCAGGCTGACATATTTTTCACTTCGATGTGTAATTAGGTATTCGAGCTGCACATGCGATTCGGTAATGGTGATAACGTGCGAAGTTCGAGACATGTCTGAAATGCGACCTTACAGGCTGTGAAGGTCGATGAAAGGATTACATTGGTCAAGTGCCTGACCATCGGACTGATGAAAAATACAGTAATGTTCTTAACAAGATCCATCCGACCTCGCCGCGCACCTCGCTCTCGCTCGATGGATCTTGTTCCCTACGCATACGCGAGACCGCTGCGGTACCCCACTATATCCATCCGGGCAGAGTCTCGTGGACACCGCCCGACGAGGTTCCACAATACGCTTGGCTTCCACTGCTCGCGCCACTTACCGAGGGTTGTGCGATGCCACTCAACAAGACTACGCGGGAGCCGCCCCGGCGATTTGCTACACCGCTAGCGCTTGTGGTCATGGGAGCACTTTCCGCTGGTCGCCCTTATTTTCGCAAAGATCGCGCACCCTTATCCGCTGAATGTCCAAAGATTACGACAACGCTTTCGCGCGACCACCCCACGACGGTCTATAATGGGAACACGTTGGACACGTGGTACCGGGTGGGCTAGAAGAGACCGAGGCGCGACGCAGAGTTCCATAACCTTTTCGAGACTCTGCACGAGACCGAGATCATCCGCGCCATAGACAGATAGCCTTGTAGACACTACTCTCAGGATTATCGACGCAGCGCAATCGAGGACGATCCACTCGATGACGACCGCCACCGGTCTTCTCGCATAGTTGAGCCGCATAATCCACGCCGGGTCATGAGACGCTCGCCTGTACCAAAGAGTGCCATCGCCGGCGGGACGACCTCTCACAGCGAAGGCCCACTGGTATGTCATTTTAGCTGTATGTCTGCCTTACATTTTCTAACATTAAAATTCACTTGCAGTCAACCGAGGAAAGGGCGCAAGATCGACGACTCGAGGCGCATACGCAGCCCGTGGACTGAGCCGTGGAGCGAGAGGGTTGCGACGCGACGTGGTGCACGAGGCACGCCGTCTACTCCATCCAAACGTGACGCCTTGTGACTTGCAGCAGGTACATTCCACGCACTAGGTGCGCGACTTATCGCTGGCCACACCGGCCCAGCGGGTTTCCAAGCATGCAGGAGGACATCGCATTAGTCGGGTCTTGACCTCATCCAAGCAAGACGCACGACGACGAGGCGGTGAAACCATTCTTATGCAATTTCCGGCAGTAACACGCTCGTGACTTCATCGCGGTTTTCTTGCAAGATTACCGCATGGATCGATACGGGCCGCGAGGGTGTTGAAATTCTACGGCGGGGAACAACAACACCTTCGATCGCTCTCCTACTTCACGGCGCGCTCATGACCGACGACGCGAAAGTGTCGCGATTAGAGCTATGACTTGTGGTCGCCACAACGACGCACGCGACAAAGATCGCGGACGCGAGGGCACCCTCCACCCTCCGCCTCGCAGACCACCTCCGCGACGCCTATCTCACTCCGGAGTCGTCCGAAGCTACGGCCGGTCGGTCCCGACTCGCCTCTGCTGTGTATGTCATCTCTCGTTGATTCTTGTCGCCAATACCTTTGTATGCACTCATTTTCGACGATATGACATTACCCTTTCTTCTAGCAGAAGTACGAGGGGACGATGTCCGATGCAACCATCATCATCACTGAGGGAGGCGCAAAGACACGACTTCTCGCCGGGGCAATGGTTTCACTACGCAGACATCGATCCGACTCGCGCAGTTATGGGACGAGTGGTTGGGCTCGCTGACGCACTGCGCTCACCCCAATTGCGGAGCGCGACCGTGGTTCTGATACGTATGGAGGGTACACCGCAAAGACTACGTACCGATCGCCAGAGGATCCTCCTCAACACAACAACCTACTCAGGTACGCTTGAACGTAGTTACAACTATTTTCTCCGCGCAAAAAACCAAGGACTAAATCACCAGACTCTTCCCCGCAGAAGAGCACCAGCTAGGACGAGATGCTCAGCCTCGAGTCGGACCTCACACGACATCACCGCAGCCTTGCCTCCCGTGCAGCACCCTACCACTACCGCGAGACGCACCACTCCCGGACAGATTCACCTTCCCTGAGGATCAACTACGTCATCCGGGCAGGCGACACGACGATGCACCCTAGCTAATGTCATGGTCGTGAAAAAACGTATTATATAATGTCATTGTGCATTCTGCCTTTCTGATTCATGTAATATCCATGTGCATTACGTTACTGTCATTTTTGTACACAAAATGTTCTTCGAAATATTCAAGATAAACGATAACCGCATTCTCCCGATTTTAATTTACTAAACTGCATGCACATAACGCAATGTCGCTTCGCGATACATCCTCACCCACAATGTCATGGACGCGAATTTTATTCAACCCAATTGCAATTTACCCGTAGGCTATATATATGGATGTTTTGGCTACGATTCTCCTCACTCTTCACTTCCTCTTCTCCTTTGTTACAGTCTTGGTTTGCCATCGTTTGCCTATACACAGGGATGTCTACGGCCTCGTCAAACTTTCGACTGAGCACGCAATTAGAAACACTACGGCATCACTTTATTTGCCCTCGTTGCACGGATCCGGTGAAATGTCTTCACCTCCCAAACGACAACCAATCCACCCCGAGTGTTCATGAAGTGTTCAAATTTTACGGCAACTTCTGCCTGATCATCCCCAATGAATTTCTTTCTAGACAGTATTTTTTTCACTTACAGTTGTAATTCTTTCTACAGAACACAACATGTCGGTTCTGGCTGTGGGCTGATGAAGCAGTGCTAGAGGTTCGAGACATTGCAATGCAAATTGCAGCCTTGCAAGAGGACACCCGTCGTGGGGCTGCATTTCGTCAAGTGCCTCGACCATCGGATGAACTGATAGAAAATACAGATAATGTTCTTAAAAGACTGAATGAAAAGGGTTGAGAAATCTCTTCAGAAATTACTTAATATAGCTAGTTTTGCTGTTTTGCTTCTATTATTTCTTGTTCTTGCCAAGTAGATTGTAATATCTACTCTATATCTATGTATCCCTGCACTACATGATGCATGACTTTGGGACATTATTGTACTCCTTTGTAATGATGTATGCATATGTCTAATTCCGGTATGAATACTTTGTGTGCGCATTAATCAAACCCTAATTTCGAAATCAAACATTCCAAATTTTGGAGACCTAAATCTGTCCAGTTGCAGACAATTTCATAATACT
Organism: Hsuehochloa calcarea; assembly: GCA_036346395.1. Lineage (NCBI taxonomy): Eukaryota > Viridiplantae > Streptophyta > Magnoliopsida > Poales > Poaceae > Hsuehochloa > Hsuehochloa calcarea. The sequence goes on from CM070596.1 coordinate 57,012,533, forward strand.
TACACCCACATCTCGCCAGCTTTTCATACCGAAAAGACCGCACTCTGCAAAGCAGGACGTGACATCACTCCGCCTCGCCGGTTTTTCAGACCGAAATGACCTCACTCTGCAAAGCAAGATGTGACAGCACTTTTCCACGCCGGCTACTCACGTTAATTTAACCACACCAAGCCAACCATGTGGCCTATAAAAGGAGGTGGAAGACATGTACTACACAACCAAACCAACACTACACTAGAGCTTGCTTCGCCACGCCAGGATGGACAAGTGGCAGAAGCAATGGACGAGATCCGCGAGTTAGCTCGGGCTTCTACGGGACAGGCTGAAGAAGTTAGGGCTGCTGCGGCTCGGGACCGGCAAGAGCAGCGTGCCAGGATGGAAGCTCTTCGCGATGAAGCCCCCCGTGGCAGCAACCCCTGCCAGAACGTCCCAATCGAGCATTCGCCGCAACACCCGCCAGAGGGGGAGACGCCGCCCCTCTGTTGGTGCAGGGACACATGCAAGTTCTTCAAATCTAAGCACCGACTCAGCCTCGGCATGCGCTACTGGGGTTGTCCCAACTACTACTCTGACTATCCCGACCGTCGTTGGATACGAGAACCTATCGGCAGCCAGTAAGGAGTACTTACAGTAAGCTCACGTACCAACTCTTTTTTCATAATACGCACTTACAATATCTCCCGTCTACCCGTAGTCCCCGGAGCCTTTATGTCGCTTCCGCAAGTGGATCGACCTAGAGATCCACCCACACGACCAGTGGCAGCTCGACTTCGAGGAGTGGAATGCCGAAAGGGGACGCGAGATCCGGAGGAGGATCGCGATCAAGAGCACAACGAGCGTATCCGCCGGGAGACGCAGGCCCATCTCGAGGCGTGCAAGCGTAGGGAGCGTGAGGCACGCGAGCGGGAGCGTGAAAAAGTGGAAAATGACGGCCTAGGTCAGGGCGGCCGGCGAGGAGTACAACGTCGAGCTCGGGAGGAAGGGCAAATGGCCCCAGTCCACACAGTAGGTTGTGCCATTCTGTAGTAGTCCCCTCCTACTAGCCATATTTTTTACTATCTCCTAAAGGCATGCGTACTTACATGGCCCAGAGGCTTGTGTCGCAATGTATCGTAGTAGTAGCGTGTGTAACTAAACCAATTAGCCGAACCAACATACCATGTGACCACATGTAACGTGCTTCTGTCCGCGGAGTGCAATATAGTTCTGATTTTGTGCCTTCACTGAGCCATCAAAATAATACTATATTGCAAGTTTCCCTCTTCTGCTGGAATTCCAGAAATAATCATTCACATCGACATTGATTATTCTATGTTTTAGGGTATCTTCGTAATCACAACGTTCTCAGCCCCTTTAGTTAAGTTCTCGGCATCTTCGAAAATATAGTCAAGAACCATAGCGACTAAGTGTACTCGTGTGGTATTAAACTTCACGCATTTCGAGTCACATGAAATCATGAAACCCTAATTTTCGAAACGTATCGTCCTAATTTCCAGACTAGACCCTGAATTTATCGAGATAATTTCGGAGCATATAAATAACATAAAATTTACACAATTAAGTCCTCTGTGTAGGGAGTCTGACAAAAAATTTTCATAATGTTCGGACCTCAGTTTCTATATTAGAAAATTCATATAAATATTTGACTTCAAAGAATTATGCAGAGAAAAAAAATTTGATAAAAATTTTAAAAAAATATACAACCAAGCACACTATGCCAGGAGGCTCCATAAAGTTTTTTATAATTTTTTGAGCTCATTTAATATATTTAAAAATTTCTCGAACAAATATTATTAATTAGATTTTTCAAAAAAAAAGACGACAGTGGTTGTACATGCCACTGTTTGCGTCTTGGATAGCAGGCGAGTGCATCATCCGGGGGCTAGAACAGGAATTTCGCAGCTAGTGGGGGCTAGAACGGGAATTTTCGTACGGTATACGGCCAAAACAGTCTAAAATTCTGGCTTCTTTGGCTATTAGTATTGTATTATGTGTATGTTCCAGACAACCCAGATATCTTCGTTGGCGGCTGGAGCGCCGAGGTATTATGCCTCGTTCCTTTGGCTATTAATACTGTATTATGTGTATGTTCGAGCCATCCTACATGTCTTCGTTTCGCACAATCCCATATGTCTTGACTTTTTATTCCTAGCTTGTTCTTCTGCTCTTGTATTAATATATGTTACTATATGTCGGACTTGGGATTCGTCTTTATTCCACTTTTTACCCCCATCTTATGTGCCTTGATTATATTTGATGTGGCACCCACTTGTGTTTGCTGTTTAGAGACTAGGTCTTTTCATAATTTTGTTTTCTAATCCGTTTGTGCTTGATTGTTTTGGGACTTTTGCTATGTCTTGTGTCCTACGTTGGATCTTTTTTTTCCATACCCTTTCTACGATCGAAATGCCTCTTGTGCTCTGCGCATATATATATATATATATATATATATATATATATATATATATATATATATATATATATATATATATATATTCGCTGCTTGTTCGTGCTATCTTTCTATTTCACAGTCGTCGCTTAACCCACTACAATACAAACTTCTATATGCTTTTCCTTTAAACGACCTATCTGGTTGATATATGTTCATCGTTACTAGGATTTATGTTCGTGTTTCTTCTTCTTAACCCCCTTTGTACCTATTTTTTTTATTAAAAAAACTGGTATACCATATTTCAATACTATTAGTATGTAAACCTATTCTTAGTATTCCTTTAAATTAGTATTCGTTTGTCCTAATTCGTTTTTTATCCTTTGTTGCCGCTTTGTACTAGGCGATAATATATTATTCCTTCTTGTTCGTACTACATTTCTCTTTAACAAACTGCGCTTAGGCTTGTGTAAAACAAAACAAAAATAGAAACTGCTCCTTAAGATGGCTCCGTTTTTTTTTACGAAGACCCCCCTCCGATGCTATAGATCATTCAACTTTTTCTAATGTTTCAGACTGAAAAACAACAAGTCCGATGCCAACTACTAAAAAGCGCCTATTTCCATCATCAATCGCAACAGAACAGGCCCGTCTTCGGAAAAAACTTATAAATGATAGTACAAATACATCTATGCAAATCGTTCCTATGATTGAACTTACATGCTATTAGCTGCTTTTGTAATTCATACCATATACATACACTATGTAGATATTTATTTTGCAATTCTTGTGGGTTGCCTATTTTCAGTCCACACAACTTGGAAATCCTTCAAAACAAACTACCTCCAACAGCAAAACAGATAACATTCAGAGTCCTGAAAAAATGAAACCATCTATATAAGTACCTTAAACTATTACTCTATAATTCACCGCATATTACCTTCCTATTTTCTTGTCTGCATTAGGTACACAAACATCTTGCTATACAAATTGTTGAAATCTGGAGTTACTTTTATGCATCCTCCGCCATAGTTTTACTGTTATCAACAAACCTAACTCTCTATTATCTAGGTGTATTAATATGTTCGCTTCTTTATAGTTACAAAATTCGTGGTACATAATTTCTAACACGTCTTATATTATTACTTAGTCTGATTTCACAGGATTATATTTGTCTCGCAGCAATACAAATTTTCAACAATCGATCGTATTCTTTTTTAGAATCTGAAATGTTTATAGGTACGACAACATAAAACATGCTACAAAGATTTAACGCATAGTACAGGCGAATCAATGTTGCTTTATCGTCATCCTGTTATGTACATAGTTATGTGATAACAAACATATTTAGAGAAAAAATTATTATCTACATAATGTTATCTCATAGGCATAATCATAGCATTGGATAAGCCTTACAACAACAAATGTCTGTTTATTTTAGAATATAGGAGATCGAAATCTTAATTGTTGTTACTTCTATTCCTGCTCATTACCATGTGATTACTACTGTGAGGTTTCTCACATAACTATCTAAAACTGCTCATGCTCCGCCCTCACAATATTAACTACAATTTTGCAACACAAAATCATCACCATCCAAGGCAATGTCTACTACTGAACTTACAAAGAAGAGTAGACAAGATGCAGGAAGCAACAACCATCTCTAGGTATATCATCTGTACCATCGTCTATACACATCCTTGTTCGTTTTCTTATACTCTTACAAAATAGGCCTGCTAATCTGCAATGAATTTATCTCTGAACAGTCACTCCATCAGAAAATGATTCAATAGCATACCTACCGTTTTGCTTCCACCTTTGAAGTCCTTTTTCTACCCTCTGCTACATCATCCACTGCTCTTCCGTTTATTTAATATACCCTTTAGAACACATGTTGTGTCCTATATTGACCCTGTAATATTGGAACCTCCTTCATTTTGTACTCTCTACTACATCACCCACTCTTTCGACTTTTATGTAATGTACTCCTAATAACACATTAGGTGTTCTAAGTTTGTCCTGTAATATTATGGAATTCCTAGATATGCTACTGAACTACGCAGATTATGAGTTCGCTTGACTTTTTCGTTCAATTTGTTCAGTATGATCCTTCCGCCTTTTATCTTTTGTAAAACTACAATTGAAAACTTTCAAATTTCAAAAAAAAAGCATAGAAACCTGCCTTTAGCTGATCATATTAAACACATCATCTCAGCTTTTCATGCTTGTTTCATACAACAGATTCTCGATTTCAGTATGCTTCTTTTGTCTTTAATCTTTTAGAAGACTACGAGAAAAAGGTATCAGAATTTTAAAACTATTTGCTGTTGCATATGTACTTGTCTCTGTTTCTTTTTATTTGCTCCATACTTCGCACATCACACTACATATATAACTATTATCATAATTCTGTATAATACTAGATATAACCTCTGCATCTTAAAAAAAACATAACTGAGCGTTTCCTACATGTGCGTTTGAACGTGCGCTGGGCTCTAGTGTAGTATGATTTTAGAACATATCTCCCAGAGAGGTAGGTAATAACAAAAATTTATCACGCCTTTGTAAAACATGAGAGAATTCACGCCTCCTCACTGAGTTTGGCTACTATTTGCCCCTCCTGGAGATGGCTGCCGGCCGAACAGCCCAGATCGCTCGTCAGCGCACTGAAAGCCCTAACTCCATCCAGCTGCCGCCCGGGTCTCTCCCTTCGGATCTCTCGCTCTCTCCCACGTCGCCGCCTCCGCCGCTCCGCGCGCCGGTCATCCTCGCCTCGTCTTCCTCCCCGTGGCCTCCTCCCCGTCTCTCCCCCGCCGTCCCAGCCGCGCTCCCATGCCCATCGCTGCGTTGGGGCTCTTCCCTCCTCTCTGCGGTTGTCATGTCACTGTCTCCTACTCCTCATGCTCCTCCGTGCCGCCGCCTCCACCTCTCTTCTCCGCGTGGTCACCTTCCCCTTCCCCGTGAAGACGCATCTCCCTCCCCCGCCTCGTGTCCTCCTCCCGTGTGTCGTCACGCCGTGTCCAGGGACGGTTGGATCCGGTCGCGCCGTGGACGGGGACGGGCTTATACGGCCCTTGCCTCCCTCTTCTCCGGCGTCGCAGCCATCTCACCTCCATTCCCCGCGCCGCCGTGTCCCCTCACCGCCATCGCCTCCCCAGGCCATTCCCTCCCCTTCTCGGTGCTGCCCTGTCAGAACCTGAGCTAAGAATCCCTGAGAATTCAATAGTTTCCATCAACGGGTCAAGATTTCTGGATACCGTTCAATTAGAAGCATCGAGAGGGTGTATGGTAAAGTTTGTAGCAGCTTGTCCAGGACATCATGGACAAGCCGGTGGGCGGAGGTGGAGTCGACGGAGTGCTGTGTTCTGTCGGGAGGAGCCGTTATCTCACTCAATTCATTTGAAGCGTCTTGTTGGTTGTCCTGTTAGCGTGTGGATTCGTTTTGCCCCTGCTTCTATTCTTCTATCTCAAGCTAGTGCCTTGGTGATCCTCTGTGCTGCCTGGTCTAGCCAGTTTGGAGTCTCTATGCATTGGGCAGGAGGTTTGCCCTTCTATTAGCCATGATGTGTGTGTAAGGCAGAGCAGTTGGAGTTGAGGCGTTTACTAGTTGGTTTTCGCCTCTAGTTCCGGTGGTGTTGTTTAGGGTGCTGCAGTAGGGATGGCAATTGTGCCCGATTACCCGCGTGCCCGCGGGCGAATACCCTAATGGAGGCGGGTATGGGCGTCTTTCTTTGCCCACGGGTATGAAAACGGATACAATTCCTTACCCATCGGGTAAACGGGTATAGACATAGGTAAGCTCCACCCGTACCCGCTTCGCCCGATTACTCGTAATCTACCCACATGTGTAAGAAACTATGTCAATTTGTATTTGTATTTTATTAGTTAAACTTGATTAGTTGTCTTGTCGAACATGATATGTGAATTGTGATGAACTTTATTAGTTGTTGAATGTGTGATGCACCATTGATGTGTGAATTATGATGAACTTGATGTATGCATTGCTCGTGGGTAACGAGCATGTACGCGGGCGATGGGTACCCACGGACGGCGATGCATTATTCGCGGGTAAACGGGTATGCCCGCAGGGGACGGGTATGGACGAGGTTTTTCGCCTGTTGTCCTTCGCGGCTATACCCGTGGGGGGAATTCGGGGTCGCGTGTACGGGTATGGGCGAGCACTACCCGTACCCGCCGCGCCCGATTGCCATCCCTAGCTGCGAGGTGCATCTAGTCGCGGGTTCTCTTCTGTCTGTGGTGTTCTCCGTCAATGAGCCATTGTATTCCCTTTTATTTTGTTTTCTCCTGCTTTATCAATATAAAAGCAGTTCTCCTGCTCTTCATTTCAAAAAAAGAAGTTAAGAGCGACTTAACGAAGATGGGAGCCGGTAGCGTGCGGCGACTCACGGCGATGTGGTGGAGTGCGAGCGGCCAAGGGGCGCGCGCGGAGTGGCGCGGCGGTGGCTCCTGCGACGGTCTCAAGCAGCGCACGCGCGAGGCGGCGCGAGGGCGACGGCGGCTCAGCGCGCTTTGGCGGCGCGACGCGAGGCGGAGGTGCTCGGCGGCCAACGGGCGGGCGGTGGTCGCTGGAGGTTCACGCAGGGCGGCGCGCGAAGGCGATGGGGCCGACGGCGGCCGGCCCCGGCGGCGCCGACGATGGCGGCTTCGGCTCAAGGCTACACCTCGGGCACATGCAGCGCCGTAGTCGCGCGAATGTGTGGCACGATGTCGCCAGGGTGGCGGCGGTGCGATGGGCGGCGTGGGAGGCCTCGCGGCGGCACGGGTGACCTGTAGGGTGCGCACGGTTGGTGCAGCGAGCGTCAGCGTCAGGCCGATAGGGCCTCACACGGGAGCGCACACATGGTGCGCTTCTCAGTGGCCGGTGGCACGGCGCGGCCGGCGCACGGTGCCGCCACGGTCAGGGTGCGACACTTGGCGGCGCACGATAGTTAAGCATATACTCGGTACATTACTGGTACACTAAGCTATGACTGTCGTTACACGATGAAATTAGAGGAGTCACGGTTTGTCGGCTACAGCGATGCGACATAGCCGGCGACGTCGATGAAATTAAGAAAACGCATCAAGGATTAGGGGGTGTTGTTGAATAATAATCCTTGATGACTGGTTATCGCGTTTACTGTTTTTCTTGTAACGTTTCAGTTTTGCTTCGATTTTGTTTGCATGTCTGTGTAGTTGTGCGCATTAGAATGCTAGTAATTCATTTGTGTGCATTCATGCTAGGAACGCTAGTAATGCATTAGAACGGCAGTCGTGGCACAATGCAGTCATGCTCTGCTATTAGTTCTTCAGTTACTTGTTTGTATAAAAGCAAAGGAGAAAACAATAAAAATGCTGTGATGTTTTAGCAGCACCAAAATTTGTCTTCTGTTCATCTTTAGCTATCCAAGCGAGTGTGTGTGTTTGTGTTTTCTCCGGGTGTTCAACAACCGATAGAGACAGGGTTTTTATCGGTCAACTGTGGCAATACTTGTTTAAATCCTTTGGGTCCAGCTTCGTTTTATCAGTGCTTACCACCCTCAGTTGGATGGTCAAACCAAAAGAGCTAATCAATGTTTAGAGAATTGCTTAAGGGTGTGTGACCTCTGACTGCCCCAAGAAATGGCATTCCAGGTTATCACTTGTTGAGTGGTGGTATGGCATGAAACCCCCTATGGTGGCAGAAGGTATGCTACCAGATGATGTCAATGAAGAAGTGAGAGATATTATGCAGGCCAAGATGGTAGCATTTCATAATATCAAAGCATTTCATAATATCAAAGACAATTTATTAAAAGCATAGGAGAGGATGAAAAAGTTTGCTAACAAAAACAGAACTGACTGAGTTTGAAGAAGGTGATATAGTATACCTGAAAATGTAGCCTTACAAACATATTGCACTGGGGTTGCATAGATCACTCAAGCTACATTCGAAATTCTATGGTCCCTTCAGGATTTTGCAGAAAATTGGGAAGGTAGCTTACAAACTTCTGCTACCAGAGGGAAGTAATATACACCCTGTTTTCCATGTAAGTCAATTGAAGAGACATGTTGGACCCAAGGTAGTGCCCAGCTCCAACTTACCACTTACAGCCACAGATTCTGTAGGTAACATTCAGGTAGCACCTTTGTCCATCTTAGAAAGAAGGGTTATTTCGAGGAACAATGAACCTGTGATCCAGTGGCTGATTCAATGGGTGAACCCATTGATAATTCTGGAGGTAGGTTCACCTCCAGAACCCAGTGATCCATGGTTATACCTCTTTAACTTAATCCAACGGTCAAGAACATGGAAGGGGTTGTTTAATCTCATGTTTTGTCGTAACTCATATTTAGCTAAGTTAATGAACTGTAGATGTCACTTGTTTTCGGCCTCGTACTCCAATATAAGCCTTCGCAACGTAATGGAAGAATTGAACCCTAGTTTATCTACTTTATGTTCTATTGTTCTCGTTCTTATTTTACTCTTTACTGCATGCTCTTCCGTTGTTTAAATCCCTAGGAAAATCCCAAATCCAAAGCCAAATTTACGCAAGATTCAGGCCCTTATTATCCTCGGGTCCTGACTTGCCCCCGTGCCACCCCTCCACCTCCCCACTAGCGCCTATGTAGACCCTATAGTCCTCCACCGCGAAGCCATTGCCCAGAGCATTGCCGCCGACAAACCCTAACCGACGACTTCTTCATCGTCGCCTACGGTGGGGCCCCGAGTTTCTAAAGTGGTGTGCCTGAACTCTACTACTCCGATGGCCGCCGTGCCTCGGTGAAGTGAGCCATCGGCCGTGGCAACACCGCCTCCATGCGAAGTCGACGATGCTGGAGCTCCATGTGTATGCAGGTGTGCTCTACTCCACTGTACCCCTTCTCCCTTTTCTCTACTGGATTAGTCTCAAGTGCCCAATTCAACCAATTTAACATTCACTGAACATGCATCCTAATCAATTGTGGAACTAGAGCTGCTGCGTAATAATCACATGTGCATGTGTGTCTCTAATGCATTGCGTGCTGCTAATTCCTGCATATCGACTATGTTTTTTTTTCTGCAGAAATAAGTATTATGTATCATGCTTTGTGTATTATATCTATCGTGGTATTGTACAAGTGCTGCAACATCAGGTCATGTAATATGTGTAGTTCAATTTTAAAAGGGTCAAACATCATTTTGTAGGTTAGGTATTCTGAATTCCGGCGGTTGAATTAGCTGCTGCATATTTTAATTGCATCAAAACGACCTATGAGGAAAAATGTCTTTTACTAACGGTTTGAAGATGGTCTGTGAGCTTAATCCTAATTCGATGCCGTCATGAATCCTATCAAGATTGTTTATTTTCTTGTTATTCTGTGTAAGTAAATGATCATTTCGAATGAACTTCCCTCTTTCAGTTCTATATGTACCACGATGCTCTAAATATCTTCATCAAAGTATGTCTATTCAGTATTTACAAATAGTTTCTGAATCACTTTTCAGAATCTATTCCTTTTAGATTATGCTTCGTATGCTACAATATACCGTTTTCTGTTTAGTTATGTTGTCCACACCCTGTTTTCTGGGTGTGTCTTTATATTATGGAGACTTCTTCTATGCTATGTGTAGAGCTCACCATGGATATCTTGTGAAATCTGATGACTTTTGTTAATGCAGGCTTAGTAGGCTGACCGAACTGGATGAAAGCCGTGCATTCACTTAGCCTCTAATGTAAAATGGCACTCTCGTATTGGTACGTTATTCCCTCTCTTTTGCTTCCACTCCAATGTATATAGGATCTGATTTGTCTTTTTGTTGCATCTATGCTTCAAATCACGTGGGTGCATACATTGTGTTTTTATTTATTTTACATATACAGGTTGGTATTGTTGGATTTTTTTTGGGGTCTTTAGTAATTTCTCATTTTGAGACGAGAACAAATGAAAAAAAGGGAAAGGAGTGGGGCCCACCTATCGGTGGGAGAGGAGAAGGGATAAGGCTGGAGAGGTGTGGGGAGAAGGTTTTGGCAGCGGTGGCGTGGGAGGCGCTAGCGGCCCATGTCGGACCCATATTTTCTAATCTCGAATCCTCTGTGAAAACACGGTGCCATTCCTTGGATTAGTAGATAGTACTTACAGACATATTACTGAATCATTTCATGTAAGGTGTAAATTAAGACATTTAATATATTACAACTCAGAGTAACATAGACCACGTCGGATCAAGTTTTACAAAAGGGCCGGTATGCCAAATTGATTACATCACATAAAAGCACGTAGCTACAGCGGAAGCAAAAGGGAGGGGGTAGAGCTCATCTCTCCACAGGCAAGCGACTGGGGTAACTTGTGTACAACATATATTTCCCAAGGGGTTGGACAATATCTGCTATACGCAAGTACCGAACGAGTCCACTTAGACTGGAGCGAGATCTAGACTATAGACTAGACTACGCTTCATCGTTTCCTTGTCCGTCGACTTCAGGGTCTTCATAGTATGCGTAGTCCCCTTGATCCACATCATTTGGAGGGTTTGGGGGAAGAGCGAGAATGAGCACAACTTCTGTGCTCGCGAGCCAACACACAAGATGCAATAGTATATATGCATGGCTTAACAAGGGATGGCTCGGGTTCTTTTATCTGCTAAAGCAACATTTTCAATTATCATAATTACAAATTCCTATAACTTAACATTTTAAACAAATTGCATTTTATTAAAGAGAGTTTGTGTAATATTAAATAACAGTAGATGTTTCCTCCATCGGAAACTCTACACATGCATCATTTTATTGGAGCTACCTCCGCTCCTCCATTACACCGAGCTCAACGGCTCAGGAAAAATCCAACCTCAGGCTAGATGAGCCGACCTGATTGTATTCCACCCATAAAGGTTTTTGAAATAGAACTAACTCAAGTTAAGATCTCATATCTGCATTTGACAGTAGGCACGACTGTTTAAACAGTTTAGACTCTGTAGAGGTCGTACACTGTACCCATAAGAGATAATCATACTCGTTACCCCATATGATTTCGTAGTCATGTAGTTGAGCGATCGTCACAGTAACTTTTCGAACTACCTCGTCCCTTCTGTCATCTCACCCATATGGGTCACTCCTATAAGTTATGCGAGATGTTCACCACAACGACTAGCGCAGCTGGCCCCGGTCACAATGACTAGTGCAGCTGGCAACTTCACCCTACCACGGTGTCCCTTTCAAGCCAGAACACATCCTGCCGCTTGCACGCTTCCACACACCAATTTGTGGGATGACATTCAGGGTTTGATAATTTTACTAAGCCAAGTTGCACTTTGCAGACCTGCGGTTGTACTTGTTTTACACAGGAGGTCATGACAAGACTAAGTCCTTAATCTATCTAGGCGGTTCATACCACATACCAACCACTCTCGTGCACGACAGCACCCACCAATCTTTTCATCCACCCAGATGTGGTACTAGCAAGTTGTTTAGGGTTTTGGGGAGGAAAAGCCAATTATCACAACACGCCCGATACTTAAGCAAGGCTAACATGTCGCTTAAATACAACATATGCTAGTATTTACCACATATTTACTAGGGTGACATGGAATGAGGGATTCAATTTATCAAGGGATGGATAATAATTAATTAATCATCAAATGAGTGTTTAACTACCTTAAGCTTTAACATACATTTGATTACAGAATTAAAGCATGTAATTTTGATATTTTAAATAAATATACTTTACATAAAATGTAGGCTCAAAATGATCAAAGTATTGACTCGCCTTGGTTAAAGGCAGTAGGATCTTGGTACTCCAAGGCTTAATCAAAGTGGAGGTCTCCCGCGTCTTCGAACCCTAATCGGACGAAAGTACCGGAAAAGGCACAACAACAGAGAGCAAATAAATACAAAACCCATAACAAATAAACTCCAAATTGAACAAAACTAGTGCCATTAGTAAGATCTTGAATTTAGAAAATTTTAGGAACAAGTTTCATATTTTTGGAGTTATAACAAAAAAAGATATAAAATTTTAAAGCTTTTCAAATGAATTTTTAATTAAAAAGAAAATCAGAAAACCCGGAAATACCACGTGCTGACATGTGGCACCCGAATAGGGCTCGGTCCACCGCACAGTGTGTGGACCGAGTCCATGTGTACCGGCGCACGGGAGCACGACAAAGTGCCCTGTGGGGCCCACCTGTCAGCCACACATGACACTATAGCCGGGGCCCACTGTCAGCGCCGACGGCGCTGTTAAAGTGGCCACGCAGACAAATGTCGCCTCGTCTTCTCCGCTTGCTTGCGAGAGAGAGGAGGGAGGGAGAGGCGGGGAGGGGGTCCACGGCGCACAAGTGTGAGGAAGGAGGGAAGGGAGCGGCGACGTTGGGAGCAAGGCCGGAGGCGGAGACGAAGTTGGGCGGGGTGACGACGGCTCGGCGAGGCGGCGGGAAGAAGGTGGGGGCGTTGGCGACGGCAACGAAGATGACGGCGGCGACGAAGACGAGGGGAGGAGGCGAGGTGTGGATGGGGAGAAAGAGGAAGGGCGCGCGGGCTTTATAGACGAGCGGGGGAGAAAGCCGGCGCGGCGGTGAAGGAGTTGGCCGGGAGCGACGGGAAGGAGGCAAGGGTCCGGCATGGCGGGCGCGGAGAAGGGGGCCCGGGGTTGGCGGGATGGCGGAGGTGTGGCGCGACGCGGGTCGGCCGGGCCGGCTTGAGGGCGCGGCTCACGGGCGTGGCGCGGGGTGCCGGAGGGGAAGATTGGGGTCCGCACAGTCGGATGAACGGCCGGGAGGGCGAGTGGGTCGGGCTGAGGTCGGGGCCCAATACCCAGGTGAGATTTGAAATTCAAATTTGAAATTTGGTTTGAAATTGTGAAAGACAAATCCAATTGCTTTTGACATTTTGAGAATGTTACAGCCCGGGTGCTTCGGTGCCGGTCGTTGGCTGCAGCCGCGCCTTGCCCGCTCCGGTTCTTCTCTTTAAGCCGTCTCCTGCTCCTCTTTCTTCACCTAGAAAATCCGCGAGTTATTCCCCAATTTGGTGTTCTTCATCTCCTCCCGATTTGACTTCGATTTTGGGGCTTTGGACCTCCGGCGCCACCATGCTTAGCTTGGTGCTGTCAGAGGTGAGATCTAAACCTCATGTTTGTGCGCTTTCGGCTGGTTCCATTCTCACGTCACTCTTCTGTGGGCATTCAGTTTGGGAACCGGGAATTTGCGCATTTGGGATTTGGTTTGGTTGTCCCTGTCTTGGCTTCGGTGAGGAAGAAGAACCTCAGTTCGGTTTCTTGTGATACTACGTGGTGCTTTCGGCCGAAGCATCCTGTTGGTGATTCTTGTGCGGCATATCTCCTGATATCTCAACTTCATATTTGGTGTGTCCCAAATTGTGAAGATCGACATTGTATCTCCGATGACCACGTCTGTTCATTCGTGGAACATCAGAGCGATTGGTTTTATGAGACAACACGATTCGCGTGCTTTGTCCGTTTCTTCTCGGTGGCTTTGATTGCCATCAGCTTTGTGAGTATCACTGTATTCTATTTTGATTATCTCTTTGCATATGCGATGTTCTAGTCAAAGTTTCATATTGTGAGTAATTGTTTTGATACTTCTACTGGAATATATTGCAAAGTGATATGGTGGGGTTGGGTTTAATGCTCAGTGATGATAATGGTCATATACTGAAATTGAATTGATAATTAGTTCATATTTGATCTCTAATGTGTTGCTTACTGCTGTCACTTTGATTTTCTGTTTATCAGTCTGTTACTTTCGGTTGTGCTTGGTTGAATTGAACCATCTCGTTCTGTGACCTCTAGCAATTCAGTTTGCTTTCTCTTCTGTTAGCCGATTGGCACTATTGTTGAACTTGTGAATTTGTGCTCCTTTTGCACTGTGAGTTATCAAGTTATGTTGGTTGATTGGAATATTGTTTTGTGATCATTTTACTGTTGGAATTAAATGGGCTAAGCCCATATTAGAATATCCAATTTAATTCCTGGTAAATCTCAAAAGCCCATATGCTTGTGCTAAATTGTTTAGTCCCATATGGACAATTGAAGGGGAGTTGCACCTGTTTATAAGGTGGAACGTGAGACCCCTTCTTGTGGAATTAGAGAGCCAAGAGACAACACCTTGCCGCTCGCCGCTTCGCCGCGCCGTCTTGCGTCTTTGTCTTTGTCTTTGTCGCGTCTTGCGTGTGCACAGTGCGGGCGCGATTTTCTTTATCTATTCGAAAATCAAACGCTCGACATTGATGGCGCATCGTTGGTCTCTAGTCTCTTTATTTTTGCCATTAAAAGAACAACGCTCGAATCGCTCACCTTCAACTTCGTAATCGTTGTCTTTTGGTTTCGCAATCGTTGGCTTTTAGTTTCGCAATCGCTTGGCCTTTGGTTTCGCAACTGCTGCTTGGCCTTTGGACTCGAAGTTTTGGCTATAAAAGGAATAAGATTACGCTTCTTTGGTTGGTTGGTTCTTCCACAATCAGCCTACAGCCTTTGTTGTTGTCTCGACACTCTCCATCCCGCGAGACGCGTATACGGCCGCACCGGGAGAGCGAACCTCCGAACCCTCATCCTCGAAGGCTTGCACGGCGAGGACGAATAAGGTTTTGGGGAGCGTTAGCGCTGATCGTCACGCCACGTCTACATCATCAACGCTCGCTACATTCTACATCCACCACTACCACTACGTCATGACGAACGACGCAATCACCAAGAACACTACTGCACCTTTGAATCTGGGTATGCCTATATCTTTCTTGTTAATTGTTTTGTTTTAATGTTAATTGTTGTCTTGAACATCGAGATAGAATTGCTAGCTTCGTTTCTTCCGTAATCAACTCGCATTCATATAGTGTTCTTTGTGATATGCTTTATGCATCTGTTTCATCTATTATATTTCGATTAAAATAATTCAAAAATGCTTATATACTCAACAATCCAAAAACCTTATTATAGGCATAGGCATTTTCGTCAATCGGCTTTGTTTCAAGGCGCTCAAACCTCTCAGATTCGATGGTGCGAATTACAAGAGGTGGCGCACCAAGATGGTGCTTTGGCTAATCGCCATGAACATTTACCATGTGGCAAGCAGCAAGCTGAAGGAACACTTACTCTGAACAGAGCAAGCGTTCGAGGTCACGATAACCTTTAAAGGTGTCGTGGTTAGTGTTCTTGGTGAGAAGTTAGTCGATGCATACATGGTGATTACATCCGGAAGGAGATGTGGGAAGCACTCGAGGCCAAATTTGGGGTCTCGGATGCGAGCAAAGAATTGTATCTCATGGAGCAATACCATGACTACGTAATGGTTGATAACCGCTCAGTAGTTGAACAGCTCATGAGATACAATCCATGGCTAAAGAACTTGAGTACTTCAAGTGTGTGTTACTAGGACAAATTTGTCATGGGAGGTATTATTGCCAAACTTCCTTCTTCTTGGAGGAATTTTGCTACTTCTCGAAACACAAGAGACAAGAGTTTTCATTGAAAATCTCATTGGGTCTCTTGATGTTGAAGAGAAGGCGAGGCAAAAGATACACACACTAGAGGTAATGAGGGACATTCTAGTGCCAATATGGTGCAAAAGAAGAATGTCCAAACTCAAAAGTTCAAAGGCAAGAACAAGAGTGCACAAACAACAAGCTTCAAGAAGAAGAAGAAGAACACAAAGGAAAGCCTTTGCTTTGTGTGCGGTGAACTCCGGGTCATTGGGCCAAGGATTGCAACCAACGCAAGGGTGGAAAAAAATCAGCAAAGGGCGAATTCCAAGTCCGCCAATGTTGTAGTTGGTACTCTTGAGACGGAACTTGTGGTATGGTAATTTACCTCTGCTTTTTTCCGTATGTCAATCTACCGATTGGTGGATAGACACCGTGCTAATATACATGTGTGTCCGATATTTCATTGTTTTCTTCTTACGTGTCACTCGGGATTCAAATTGTTCTAATGGGGAACGGGTCACATGCTACTTGCTCATGGTGTTGGTACGGTCAATCAAGTTTACTTGGGGAAGATTGTGCAACTCAAGAACGTGCATCATGTGCCATCCATCAATAAGAATCTCAAGTTAGCGGATCTCTTCGTGTAGAGATGGCTTTAGACTGTGTTTGAATCCAATAAATTTATTGTGTCCAAGTGTGGACAATTTGTTGGTAAAGGCTATGTGTGCGGAGGCTTGTTCCGCCTATCTCTTTCAGATTTGTGTAATAATGTTGTGAACCATGTTTGCGAAGTGGTAATGAGACTACTATTTGGCATTCACGACTTTGTCACATAAATTTTGGTTGCATGACGCGCTTAGCCGCTTTAGAGTTAATCCGAAATTTACCCTTGTCAAAGGTTCTAAGTGTCAAGTTTGTGTGCAATCAAAGCGACCTCGTAAGCCTCATAAAGTCTTTGAGGTAAGAAACTTGGCACCATTAGAACTCATACATTCAGATCTGTGTGAGATGAATGGTGTGTTGACAAAAGGTGGTAATAGATATTTCATGACTTTGATTGATGACTCCAATTGCTTTGTGTATCTTTTGAAAACTAAAGATGAAGCTCTTCACTACTTTAAAATCTATAAGGCGGAAGTCGAGAACCAACTTGAAAGGAAAATCAAAAGGGTTAGGTCCGATCGTGGCGAATACTTTTCTAATGAATACTTTTCTAATGAGTTCAATTTATTCTGAGGAACATGGTATAATCCATGAGAGGACGCCTCCCTATTCACCCGATCCAAATGGGGTTCTTTGAAAGAAAGAACCGCACTCTAATCGAGTTGGTTAACGCCATGTTAGACACAGCGGGTCTTTCCAAAGCATGGTGGTTTGGTCATTATGAAGGGTACTTGCGGTTTATTAATATAATTTAACACTAATTAATTTGTTACGCGTACGTGTAGATGGATAAACGGATGTACATTGAGAACCGTGTGAGTGAAGAGTATATTAATAGCGTGTTTGCTTTTAGAAGAGCAGCGAGGATATGTTGAAGAAGGGATAAAATTTATGTCTTGTTCATGCATTGATTGCGGTAATATGAAAATATTTAACAACCCAAGTAGATCGAAGCTCACTTAATCTGAAGGGGTTTCAAAAAGGATACACATGTTGGAGCGATCACGGTGAAGGCGGTTATCTGAGGTAAGTAATAGCGACATGTGGGGAAGTCGAAAGGAAAATCAAAAGGGTTAGGTCCGATCTGACCATGGCGTGAATACTTTTCTAATGAGTTCAATTTATTCTGAGGAGAGTGTATGTTGAACAACTCGCGTAAAGCGTGTATATACGTCACCGTATGTTCCTTCCGGAGATTCACCATCTGCAAGATGAAGAAACAATTCGCGGAAATAAGGAGGGCAGTTCGACTCAAGGGCTTTTAGAGGAAAGGAGTCTATGATATGGTTAAGGATATCGATGTTATGCTTGGAAAGGGGCGTAAATTAAGGACCTCTCGGAAAAACATCTGGAAGAAGCGGTCAATTTTTGGGACTTGCCTTATTGGGAGCACTTAGAAGTTCGCCTTGCATCGGCGTCATGCGTGGAGAAGAATGTATGTGATAGCTTGATTGGTCTCTTTTACGAACATTAGTGGCAAAGCGAAGGCGGTTGCACTTACGGCGTGACTTGGTTGTCATGAATATAACAACGAGTTCCTAGAAAGAGGCATAAAGAGATAACGCACCATATGACTTGCTACACTTTGTCAAGGAGAGAGAAAAGAACGTGTCAAAGCTTGCATGGTGTGAAAGTTAAAATGCAGTTACTCGTAATATGAATACTTGTTCCATGAATGAGTTAAAATTAATCTGTATGAAGTCTCATGAACAGTGAGGAACATGGTATAATCCATGAGAGGGCGCCTCCTATTCACCCGATCACATGAGAACATGGTATAATCCATGGGTGGGGAGGCTATATTGACTTCATGTCATGTCCCTAACAGGTTCCTACAAAGAATAAAGAGATAACCCCATATGAACAATGGGAGAAGAAAAGACTATCACTTTTATACGGATATATTATGAAATGTGCGTCAGATCAAAGAGCCAGGTGGGTTTCCTCGACCCACGTGGTCTCTGAGCAAACAATCAACCAAGGCATCTCGCCAAAGAATTACATAAAATAGGTTGCTTGCTCGGGCGACAAGGACTACATAATGGTGCCCTACAACGGAAGTTAGTGCTTCAATATTTGCTATACAAATTTCATTTCAACATAGGTTTAGGTCCGATCGTATGGCATGAATACTTTTCTAATGAGTTCAATTTATTCTCATGAGGAACATGGTATTGTACCTTGATTCTCGCTCAAGAAAAATCGACTTCACCCTTCTTAAAGGAATACTCGACATGTATGTTCATTTCCTCTCATAACTCTATTGTAGTCTTCCTTAGTTTGAAATGGGCGATGATAACTTTTTGAACCATGTAGGTCTTTCATCGCGTATGTCTGAGGAGGTTTATACAAAGGCAGCGCCACCTCACGGAATGTGATTTTGATTGCGCTACAACACAATAATCATATATCATACTCAGTAATGCGTCTCGAACCGATTGTACATATATATGTAATTCTATTTTGCAGTTCTATCGGCCAAAAGCGAGATCACCTATCGCATTCTCATATGCCATCATATCGACTATTGATTGCTTCTAGGACACACGATCCCGGGTTTGTCAATCTCGTAATAATTATCTCATAATTATAAATTTAAATATATATACTTACTACTTTACTCACCTTAGCGTGGGGCTTGAACATAGAATTAAATCCATGAGAGGACGCCTCCCGCATTCGAGGGAGCTGTGGCTTCATCAAAAGCGAACATAGTTAACACCAGGAGAGTTTCAAATCGCACCGATGAGCGACCTCGAAACAATTGATTCAATATTGTAAATTCACTTTGGTGGTTGTAATTCAATTTGTAACTCTAAGCGACTATCACTTTATACTTTGCATTTGGGGTTGTTTTGGCGAAAAGATCACTTTGAGTTGTCAACAATTATACGTGACATGTTTACGCTTGTTAGTTTGGAGGGCATGGCTAGCAAGTCACGAGGCTATTGAAAATACGATAAAATTAATTAGGTGTAGACTTATCACGATGGGGTTATTGAAAAGCAAATGAACCGATACTCTAAATCCTGAGGCAGTTGGTTAACAATGCATGTTAGACACAAATGGTCACAGACACAAAATTTCAGGTGGTTTTGAGCGTACGTGATGGTTATTCTGGCCCATCTGTGATGAGATTTTACTGTAGTAGTGGAGGCAGTCTTTGAGGAGAGGTGGAGGTAGGGCGGCGTGGTGGGAGGAGGTGGCGGCGTCGGCGGTGTCAGTGTGGTGATGGCGGGGAAGGTTCACCGGCAAGCATGGTGTTGCGAGGGTGGCGTCGACATGGTGATGGCAGCAACGTGGGGAGGGGTGGGGTTTGGCAGGTGGAGGAAGGAGGTAGGATTAGGGTTTGGGGTGAGATGTGTTCATATAGTAGGTGGAGATTATGAGGATGGTTGGATCTTGATCCAAGGGCTAGAAAAAGTGACTGAATTTTAAAGAGATAACTAGTGGTGACAAATGGGCAGTCCATAATTTCAATTGTCGTGTGTGTGTATGTGTATGTGTAGTGCGTGTTAATCCAGCGTTAAAATTTCGATTAATTCCTTATATGCCACTGTAATTTTACAAAATCCTTATTATGTCTGCATATAGATCGAGCCCACATGTTAATGACACAATAAGTAACATACAAAGGATGAGACAAATATTCGGTGGCATATAAGGAATGCACCTATTTTAATGCGTCACCACTAACTAAAGCATTTAGTGCACAAACCTCCCTATTGCACCCCAATAAAGACCACTCTTACTTGAAAGGAAAAGGTACCGCACTCTAACGAGTTAATGTTAAAACTTTCGGCATTTGACTTAGACACATGTGGTGCCATCCCTTGTTTACTCTGAAAAACTTGGTGCGCATCTCACATTTGGAATAGGAAACAGGCAGCGAAACATCGTCTTGCTAAGCACTCAACCGCCCGAAAATAATATCAGGAGAAAGAAAAGACTATCACTTTCATGTCATAGTCCCGATTTGCAGGTCATCCTGCATCACAAGAAATAATAGAGAATCATAATCGCTCCATAACCCCCTCACCAGTAATTGCAAGCATCTCTTATCATTCTGGCCTCTTTGACTATTGACTTGCACAATTGCCAGCCCATGTACTAGTACATATAACCTCATCGATCGCGGCATAGACTTGATTGGCCAATACAACTTGGTTTGCACTGCGATCTATGGCCATGGACCTCCACCTGTTCCTGCCCCATCTCCATGGAGCTCATGGAGGACCCGGTCACAGTGTCCACCGGCGTGACGTATGACCGTCGCAGCATCGAGCGGTGGCTCTTCAAGTACAGCCGAACCACCTGCCCGGCCACCATGCAGCCTTGCCAACCTTGACATCACCCAACCACGCTCAAGCGCGTCATTTCCTCCTGGCTCGACCGCGGCTCCCCCTCGTCGTCATCGTCGTCTTCGTCGCCGTCGACATCATCATTGTCAAGTCCGACCCATTATCCGGCGACGTCGCTGTCGCGAATGCTGGAGCAGGAGCGGCTGCGGTCGGCGCTGGGCAACCTCGAAGAGACGCCATTCAAGGTGACAGCGCTCAAGAACATGAGGGCCTGCATGGCGGGCGACGTGGCCATGCAGAGCGACTTCGTCGCCTCGGGCGGCATCCAAGTGGTCGGCCGCGTGATGGCGCAGGCGCTGGCGGAGAGCGGCACGGGCGGCGACTTCTCCGCGTTCACCGCGTGCGAGGAGGCCGCCGCGATGCTCGCCGTGCTCCCGCTCTCGGACGAGGCGTCGGTGGGGTTCGTTCTTGCGCCGGAGTGCATGACGCCCGTGATGGCATTGATCCAGCGCGGCAGCGCCGAGGCGAGGCTGCACGCCATGGACATCCTCACCAAGATCTCCGATGCCGGCACCGGAGACTGGACCGCGGGTGTTTGCGTGCATTTGGGTTGTTTGGCGAAAGTCAATGTGCCAATTCCCAAAAGGCGTAAGCTTGGGCCAAAAACCGTGGATTGTGTCTTTCTAGGCTATGCTCATCATAGCGTTGGATATAGATTTCTAGTGGTGAAATCTGGAGTACCTGACATGCATGTTGGTACAATTATGGAGTCCAGAGATGCTACATTCTTTGAGGATATTTTTCCAATAAAAGATATGCCTAGTTCATCGAGTCGGGAACCTGATACAATTCCTGAACCTACCATTCCATTGGAATATTTTGAACAAACCCCTGAGCAAATTCCTGAGGAGGAAGACAATGAAACTCTGAGGAAGAGTAAAAGACAAAGGACTGCAAAGTCTTTTGGTCCTGATTTCATTGTGTACCTTGTGGATGATACTCAAGTACTATTTACAAGCGTATGCTTCACCGTGATGCGAAATCTTGGAAGGAAGCGGTTAAGAATGAAATGGATTCCATTATATGTAATGGAACTTGGGAGATCACCGAGCGTCCTTATGGTTGTAAACCCAGAGGATGCAAGTGGGTGTTCAAAAGAAGCTTAGGCCTGATGGTACTATTGAAAAGTACAAGGCACGTCTTGTGGCCAAGGGTTATACCCAAAAGGAAGGCGAAGATTTCTTTGATACTTATTCACCTGTGGCTAGATTGACCACTATTCGAGTACTACTATCTTTGGCTGCCTCACATGGTCTTCTCGTTCATCAGATGGATGTTAAGACGGCTTTCCTAAATGGAGAGTTGGACGAGGAAATTTACATGGATCAGCCAGATGGATTTGTAGTAGATGGTCAAGAAGGAAAGGTGTGCAAGTTGTTGAAATCTCTGTATGGTCTTAAACAAGCACCTAAGCAGTGGCATGAAAAGTTTGACAGAACTTTATGTTAATTGTTTTGTTAATTGTTAATTGTTTTGTTTTAATGTTAATTGTTGTCTTGAACACTGAGATAGAATTGCTAGCTTCTGTTCTTCTAGAATCTGAATCTGGCATTCATATAGTGTTCTTTGTGATCTGCTTTATGCATCTGTTTCATCTATTATATTTCTGGATTAAAATAATTCGAAAAATGCTTATATACTCAACATTTACATGAATGATCTCATGTTGTTTGCAAGTATAAATGGTTGTCTTTGGTGAATGAGATCAATTTTTTGACAAATTAGTAAAGCATTATTTAGAACTCAAAGTTTGAATTTATATTTTCATATTCAATTAGTAAAGTGTGATGTGATGGTGGGCCGATCTTCCAAAAGGTACTGATAAGTCGATTGTGGAGAACATGACGTTGATGATTCAAAGGCTCCGACTAAAACAGATCGAACCCCTCGCAATCACTACACCACTGCTCTGATGTTTATCAACCTTGCTGAACGCTGTTGACCTCGCCAAGAAGGCTATCTCCTGCAAGCGAATCGAGAACACAAGCAAGAGAGTAGAAGATGCAATCTGAAATTGTATTGCGAATAAAGATTAAGTTCACAAGTTGGGGTTCCTCAACCGAACGTGCGGTGAGACTACTAAGCAGAATAATCTCTTAAGAAAAACCCACCGAAAACTAAAGGGGTGTGACCTTCTTAAATAGGGGAGGGGGAAGCCGCACTTATCTAAGGAAATAGAAGTGGTACTATTCATGATATTGTTCATATGAACAGTACGATCGTAGTACTGTTCACGTGAACAGTACCCCCATGAAAGCGGCGACCCAAGGGAGGAGCGGTCAGGGGGATGGCCGGCCCAAATAGACTAAGTGGTGATACAAGACCCTCGCCCCAAAAGGTGTCGCAGCACCATGGATAATAGGCCTAAATTCGTAAACCCGATGAAGTAGATTTGAATGCAGCCGAATTGGTGGAGATGGACGAATTAGGTGAAGTCCTTAATGTGTTCCTCTTGCCGTGAGTTGGCTCTTCCTCTCCATGATTCCTAAAAACAAGAAAATCACAAGTCTTTGGAAGTATTGGATTCTCAACGGAAATATTATTTACTCCTAAAAACGAGTTTACCTGATAGTTGAGTTGACGAGCACGTGTCTGAGTAATTGTACCTTGCACATCATTCATGACAGCAGCAAGAGGAGTGTTCATATCAGTAGAAGTGATGTCCTCATCAAAGTGTATAGACTAAAATAGTGAGAAGGCCAAGATTACATCTTATACGAGTAATAACCAAAATATTAAATCTGAGTATTATGCTGATTTTTATTAAATGACATGGAGGATTTACATGTTAATTTTGGTATCTATCACGGCGCGGCGTGGTGCCATTCTGGTATCTATCACGCGGTGCTTGGCTGATGAAGACAAATTTAGACAAACATTTATATATGAAAAGGCCTCTTTACAATTTTTGAGATATAGAATCATTGCTAACGAATATATTATACTTCTTTATCACTTTCAGTATGCTTAAATACCAATTATAGGATACTCTAATGCGACTTGATTGATAAAATTTTATTAAAGCACTTTTATTTTTGTTATATACCCTTTTCATATATAAAAGAAGTATATACACAAATTTTGCTATAAAAAGTGGATTTTTTTGGAACTCACTTTAGATTATCTTATAATTATTATCATAGTATGCTCAAATAGTTAAAGAGATGTCATCGTATGGTTTAAGTGGTATATGAGAAGTGAAAGTACGTACTTCCAGGAGTACTATACCATTTTCCTACATATATCCGGATTATATCACTTAAACCGTATGATGACACCTCTTTATCAATTTGAGTATACTCTAATAATAATTATAAGACACCTCAAAGTGAGTTCCATAAATTTTTGTTTTGTTTAAAGTGGTGTGGGTTGGTTTGTTACGCACGCACAATGCTCACGAAATATCGTATTCCTTACTTTCACTTCAGCGCGTATAGGCATTCTTCGAAATAGCAGTTTGTGTCTTGTTCTTTTACAATCTCAACGTGTTTGGCCCAGCAGCTGCGCAGCGTGGCGCCGCGCATACCCTACTACTAGCTAGTTGGTATTGCAACATCAGTTGATTCGCTGGTCATATATAAGAAAACCAAGTTTGAAACGGACCTTGTTTTTGCTGGTGGATCGATCTCCCTTGTGGTCACTACGCCGATTTGTTTGCAAATGCTACTACACATTTGTTGATTCGGTCAACGATATTGCACCGTGGACCAGCGCATTTCTGTCATTTCCTTTTTGCTATGGCCAGAACAAGAGCTAAACTAAAACGAAAGCTAAAACTACACTCGGGAATAAAACCCTGAAACTAGATTTCCATACTCCGGAGCCTAAAACTGAATTCATGTCGCAATCGGATTTCCCAGCTTCGTTTAAAGGTATGATCTGAAATGAACAATTGGAATCGAGATATTGACTACATGAGAATATGAGATAGACTTGACAATTTAATTACCCTCTTAAAATTTAGAGCATTTGACCAGTAATCTAGAAGTGGATTTTTCCAGGTTCAAAGTCGCCTGTAAAGGAATCAGGTAAACCTTGTAACAGGGGGAATCCCAAGATGAACATATCAGATCTCCGAGATACGCTTGCCTATGATTGGATCATCAGGTAAAAAGAAATAGGCAGAACAAATCACCTGTACGACTTCCACGATCTCACGGCAGATTAGTACGTACCAAGTATCGGACGATATTATAATGCCATGCGGTCGGTGGTAATTCTCCGGACGCCATTTTTATATGGATTAGTCAACGGTTTGGGGTGATTCTTCGTGATCATGAGCTGCGTTTTAATACTCGATTGTAATGTTTCAATTCATTTTTCTTAAAAAAAACGATCAGTCAATTTATCGATCTGGAAGCGTCTGTTTGGTGATGAACCTAATTTTGACGAGAGATGAACGTGCGTTCATTTGTGGAGTGGCAGATAGCAGTTTCAGCGGAATTGCTAAATCTAGTTGCACGAATTTTTTTTTCTAAATCTATGTTGATTTTCTAACATTAGGATCTTGCGTTGTGATTCGTGCTCCATCTAGGGTCGTCGTTCTCCTCTCTGGCACCGTCGTCTCCCACCGCCACCGGGTTAGGGCTTGGGTTCACCGGACCCAAGACCTTAAAGGGAAGGAGGGGGTAGCAGGAGGCGGCATGGGATCCATCGTCACCGTCAGAGACGAGGAAGGGGCACTACTACAAAACAAGCAATATAAGACGCCTCATCGCTGCATTTCCCTCGGGAACCGCTCAGTATTAAATTATCACGCATTTGGTTCTTCGTTAACCGCTCGTGATGTGGATTTATCACGAGCGATTCTTTACAAGAACCATCTGTGATAGGCATGTATCAAGAACTGTCTGTGGTATACTTCCACTATAAATAGATGCTCCCGACAGGCCCCCTGCCCATTCCATTTGAGGCGCCGCCACCTCGCTTCGCCGCCGCCTCCTCCATTGGCCACCCTCTCTGCTGCCTCCTCCCCGTTGTGCCACCTGCTGCTGCCGCCTCCTTTCATGCACATTGTTGCCCATTCCGCTTTGAGTCACCACCCCCGCCTCCTCCCCATTGCGGCACCTCTGCGCCTCCTCCCACATTGCGCCACCTTAGAGAGAAGGGTAACGATCAGTAACCCTTTATTTTTGCTCTAGACTAATCACTAATGTGTAACGATCTGTAACCCTTTATATTTGCTCTAGACTAATCACTAATGTGTTTGGTCATTATGAAGGGTACTTGCGGTTTATTAATATAATTTAACACTAATTAATTTGTTACGCGCGTACACGTGTAGATGGACTGAAACTGGATGTACATTGAGAACCGTGTGAGTGAAGAGTATATTAATGACGTGTTTGCTTTTAGAAGAGCCACGAAAGGTGATATGTTGAAGAAGGGGATAAAATTTATGTACTGTCCATGCATTGATTGCGGTAATATGAAAATATTTAACAACCCAGCGTAGATCGAAGCTCACTTAATACGAAGGGGTTTCAAAAAAGGATACACATGTTGGAGCAGTCACGGTGAAGAGCAGATTATACCGGAAGTCGGTAATGACGACATCGCCGGGGAAGTCAACGATGTGCAGGGTATGGAATGTGCTTTTGATGAGGATAGGTTGCATGATGACAATCTGGATCAGATGCCACGCTATGCAGAAGGGACTATGGTGAGAGAGAGTTTTGTAAATTTAAGGGCTTAATGGAGGACTCGGGGAAACTTTTGTTCCCTGGCTGCAAGCCGGAATACACAAGGTTGTCAACCGTGCTTGAACTGCTGAAATTGAAGGCTAGCAATGGTTGGTCCGACAAGAGTTTTACGGCGTTATTAGGTCTCTTAGCTGACATCCTTCCGGAGGGAAACGTGTTGCCGAGCACGACCTACCAAGCTAAGAAGGTTATTTATCCATTGGGAATGGAAGTAGAAAGAATACATGCATGTCTGAACGATTGTATCCTCTACCATAAAGAGTACGCAGACATGTATGTATGTCCTGTGTGCAAAGCATCCCGATACAAGCGTAAGAATACTGATAAGACAAGGCAAGGACCTCCTGCTAAGATGTTATGGTAACTGCCTGTGATCCCACGTTTGAAGCATTTATTTGCGAACCGAAAGGAGACAAGATTGATGCGTTGGCACTCGGAGGAGCGTAAGAAAGATGGGAAGCTCAAACACCCTGCTGATTCTGCCCAGTGGAGAAATTTCGATCGGAGCTTCGAAGAGTTCAGTGCGGAACCGAGGAACATAAGGTTAGGGTTGAGTACGGACGGAATGAATCCTTTCGGTAACATGAGCGTGACATAGCACTGCCCGTGAATCTATGTATGTACAACTTTCCTCCTTGGCTGTGTATGAAGCGGAAATACATTTTGATGTCACTACTTATTCAAGGGCCGAAGTAACCTGGGAACGATATTGATGTGTACCTAGCACTATTGCTGGAAGATCTTGTAATACTTTGGAACGAAAGGGTACAAGTATGGGATGCGTACAAACGAGAGAACTTCACTTTACGCGCTATGTTATTCTGCACCATCAATGATTTTCCTGCCCTTGATAACCTGTCGGGGTTCAGTACAAAAGGAGCAAAAGCTTGTCCGCACTGCTTAGATGGTACCGAGAGTGTATGGCTGAACAACTCGCGTAAAACTGTGTATATACGTCACCGTATGTTCCTTCCCAGGATTCACCCATACCGCAAGATGAAGAAACAATTCGACGGAAATAAGGAGGACGGTTCAGCTCCAAGGGCTTTTAGAGGGAAAGAGGTCTATGATATGGTTAAGGATATCGATGTTATGCTTGGAAATGGACGTAAATTAAGGACCTCTCAGAAAAACATCTGGAAGAAGCGGTCAATTTTTTGGGACTTGCCTTATTGGGAGCACTTAGAAGTTCGCCACTGCATCGACGTCATGCACGTGGAGAAGAATGTATGTGATAGCTTGATTGGTCTCTTTCTGAACATTAGTGGCAAAACGAAAGACGGTGTTAACGCGCGGCGTGACTTGGTTGATATGAACATAAGAACCGAGTTAGCACCGAAAGAGACCGATAAAGGATTTAACGCACCTTCCCCAACTTGCTACACTTTGTCCAAGGCCGAGAGAAATGAACTGTGTCAAAGCTTGCATGGTGTAAAAGTTTCGTCTGGTTACTCCGCCAATATTAAAAAACTTGTTTCCATGAAAGATTTGAAATTAATTGGTATGAAGCCTCATGATTATCATGTGCTGATGACACAAATGCTTCCTGTTGCAATTAGGAGTATCTTGCTGAACAAGGTCCGAGTGGCCATCTTTAGGCTGTGTTATTTCTTTAACTCAATTGCTCAGAAGGTCATAGATCCCGAATGACTCGACGCTCTGCAGGCCGAGGTGGTGATGACTCTATGTCATCTTGAGATGTATTTCCTCCGTCATTTTTTGATATCATGGTACATCTCATTGTTCACCTTGTGAAAGAGATAAAGTTATGCGGCCATATGTTCCTACGTCATATGTACTCTTTCGAGAGATACATGGGTATTCTGAAGTCCTACATACGGAATCGATCTTGGCCGGAGGACAGTATCATCGAAGGTTATGCAATCGAAGAGGTCATTGAGTTCTGCGTCGACTACATGTCTCAGGTGGAACCGATAGGTGTGCCTCTATCTCGTCACGAGGGGAGACTGGAGTGTATCGGGACCATCGGAAGGAAAGCAATCACTCCGATCTAGATACATACGCGCAGGCCCATTTCACGGTCTTGCAACACATGACCCAAGTGTCCCAGTACATCGATGAGCACAAAGACATGGTACGCCAACAGAATCCAGACCGGTCGGAGGTTTGGATAACAAGAGAACACAACCGTCGGTTCAACGAATGGTTAAAAATGCAATTTACTAGGTGGTCATCAAGTGATGAAACGCTACTATGGTTGGCAAAGGGCCAAAATTTACAATTGTGACATGGCAAGGATACGACATAAATTGTTACACGTTTTATACGGTAGCTCAGGATAGGAAGAGCACACCGAACAAATGGTGTCGCATAGATGCATTTCACGAGGGGTTCAATACTGCGGGGGCACATGGGTTGAACTCGTACTATTGGTTCGTAGAGGAGATTTGGGAGCTCGACTATGTACTTTCAAGATCCCCATGTTTCGATGTCATTGGGTTAAACTTCCGCAGGGCGTGAAGGTCGACAAGTACGACGTCACTACTGTGGACCTCAAACGTGTCGGGTACAAGGACCAACCATTCGTACTCGCTAAGCAAGTTGTTCAAGTTTTTTATGTAACAGACCCAGCAAATAAGAACCGCCACGTAGTTCTTCATGGGAAAAGAATGATTGATGGAGTTGAGAATGACGTAGATGAGGAAGAGTATAATCAATTTAACGAGTTGCCTCCTTTCGGAGACGGCATCAGACTGGAGGAAGAACCCAGTGAGGAAGCTAGCTATATGCGCGTTGATCATCATGAAGGACTATATTTCAATTAAGCATGTATATATTCCATTGTAATTTGATGTTAATATGGAAACGTGTCACGTGTTATGGACCAGTGCTAAATCGATCAGACTGCAAGTCCGCAAAAACGTGTACGAGATCTGGCTTGATAATATTCAAGAATTTCTTGTAAAACTCTTTGGTGAATCCGTCTGGTCCTAGACTTTTATTGTTCGGGGAGTGTAAAATTGCCTTTGCTATCTCTTCCCAAGTGAAGCAACCAGGGAGAGCATGCAGATTTTCATCTTGTTGGTAAAGATATGCAAGGTTAATTGTTGGAGACCAAGGACCTTCTATACCGAGGAGATCTCTAAAATAATCTGTCGTGTCCAGCTTGAGATTGGATATGGAGACACTAGCCAAGTTTCTAGTCCCTCGTGTCCAGCTTTGAATTACTAAATTTTCAAAGTCTGGCATATGAAGCCAGTAATTTTTCATGCTCTGACCATGCTATGATTTGTGATACGTTAGCTATGTTAGTCATTTACTTCTCTGTTGACTGAAATGCTATAGTTTTGATTCTGAAATTAATTGCATTATTAAGCAAATTCAATTCTCTGTTGGCTGATAGAATAACTTGTTATATAAGAGATTAACTTTTGACATTTAGTAAAGCATTCTTTAAAGCTCAAAATTTGTATTTTTCTAACATATTTAATTTGTGAAGAGTATAGACATTAGTGATGAGGAGGCCAAGATTTCATCTCGAGCAGCCCGATATCTGAGAGCAAATAAACAAATATTTAAATTTGAGCATTATGCTAATTTTGTATGTTTTCGAGTCCTACCTTTTGAGCATATTATATTATTTATTTGACATGACTAAATAACATGTTTATATATATCATTTTTGTTATTTATATGATGTTGAAAATATGCTTTAATTATCTTTATTGCTGTTGGAATTATATATAAATATTTGCTAAAACCGCTAATTTGACAATACTAAACAACGACTTATCGAAAGTAAATATTTGATAATTTACTTCTCAATATCTCACTAATATATGGCCCCGGTACTTCTTCCTAATTTTGTCATTGCTTTGCTACCATTTCTTTATAAGTGCAGACCTTATAATAAAATATATTTTTGTTTACTCCCTCCGTTTGCTATATTTGTTCAGAAACTGTGAATAACACATAAGATGAGAGGTAAGAATGTGTCGTGCCGTTACATCCATGTATGTGTGTTTGTTTGTTTGCAATATTTCCTTCTCCTTTGTAGTTTTTTTTTACAATTTCATATATTTTATTTACTACGTATCATATATTTAGGTTCAATGGGTAACTTCTATTTGATTATGTAATCATTGCGTACGTAACTTATATAGATAGCAAGTAAGCGAGATGGCAGAGGCACCGTCTTCGCCGCCGTCAGCGACGTCGCCAAATGCGTCCGGATCTCTGATCAAGGTGGTACGCAGGCGAGATGGCAGAGGAATCTCCAAATTGCCCTCGGGCCGCATGACGATCGCGGAGGTCAATGACGTCGGGATCCCGCTGAGTCCCAAGAAAGCAACTGTGAGATTCCGGACCGTCTGCGAGGTACTTGCAAGGGAACGGGTCCCCATCACCACCCCAACCTGGAAGTCTCTGACGGATGTACAGAGAGACCGGTTGGATCGAACTTTCGCCTCGCTTCACTTTCCCCGGCGACCAGACACGTGTGCGATGGCACGCGCTGCTCGCGATGTGCCATGCGTGGAAGAGCTTCAAGAGCCTGCTTGTCACGCAGTACGTGAATACGGGTCGGACGCCCTTCACGACCTATCATTTCTTGTCGCGGGATACATGAGACGCCTTCGTGCAGATGAAGATGACAGACGAATTTCAGGAGCAAAGTGCGCGCGCACATAGCTATCCAGGCACAAAACACTCACCCCTACAGACTCGGCACCGCTGGGTATGCGGGTAAAGCCACGCAGTGGGCGGCAGAGGACGAGACCGCTGCCCCGACCGTTTGCTGAGATCTCAGACGAGCGCGCTCGAGCCTGGTTAAGAGCGAGGGCATCAGCCATGTCTTCGAGCAACATCTCTTTCACAAACTCGGTAGACGAGGCAGTGTCTCAACGCCTTGTAAATTTATTGAATCACTTAATTGTTAATAACTCCATAACTTCATGGTGTCTACAATAACATGATGTCCTCTTACAGGAAGCATTGACTTCCGTATCTTCTTAAGGTTCCTTCGAAGTAGACAGAGAGAAGGATGTACTATCTACGGCCCTGGGAAACAAGGAGCACCCGGGTCGCACGCGAGGCGTTGGGGTTTACGTACCTTGGGGGGATGGATTCCCACACAGCTCCGACACATATAGGAGTAGGAAGAGATCCAAGGACCAGCACGACGCTCGGTTGGAACATGTGATTATTGGAAAATTTCAAGAACAAATAACAAACTTGCAGAACCAAGTAAATCAACTCATGCAGGTGCAAGCCGCCCCTGTTAATTTGGGAGCAAGTCCTCCTCGACATCGGAGTAGCGTCGCGTCTACACATAATTCTGGACATGACGACGTGCAATTACCGATCGACGACATCAAGGTAATGTACATCTCTGGAATGCTCTAAAGATAGACCTATAGGACGCTTTAGCTAATTGTGTACCGTTTTGTAGGAGCCGACGCCCTGCAAGCTCCAAGTGAGGATGGTTGGGTCGATTCCTATTGAGACTGGGCGGGGTATGGTGTATCCATACCAGGAAGGGGCATCTGATGAAGAGATGCCCACCGGTGCGAGGTTACGCCGAGTGCGGTGGACATGGTACATGACAATTTCATGGCCATCCCGCTGGAGATTCTCCCGAACGAAGAAATCAGAACACTAGGGGATGCCACACACACTTTTATCCAGTGGCCCAAGAAGGACATCGCACTGGACCATTCAGTGACACGATATCGATAGGACCCTACCTCTCCAATAGGACCCTCGATGAGTCCACCTCAACCAAAGCTTCAGAAGGCCGCCACATCGCTTCCCGTCGAGAAGACGACGAAGGGACAAGAAAAGCGTGTCACCATATCGGTCCCTGAGGCGTCTCACGGGAAGACGTCCCTCAGCCGCCTCGTTAAGGAGAAATCAAAATCGAAGAACATTAAGGCACCTTCCAAACCCGTGAAATACTCCTCTAAGTCCGCTGGTCTCCGGTCGTAAATAAAGAGCTCAGGAGTAGCTTGTCAAGCTTTGCATGATTGGTACTTGCGCAAGACCCAAGAGGAGGGGGCCATACTGGAATCACCGTCAGATATGGGAGGGAGCATTTTCTCCACGAGCCTGGCCACTTCGTCGTGGGCTTCGAAGACTTATTTGACCTATACAACCTAACTGCCCTCGACGCCTCACTTCTACGATGCCGACAATCGTAAGTGTGTACAATCAATTTCTACACTCACGTGATACCGATAAATATCATAACTCATTGCTTATGTACAGATACATTATGAAATGTGCCCGTCGAATCAAAGAACCGGTGGGTTTCCTCGACCCACACGTGGTCTCTGAGCAAACAATCAACCAAGACGCATCCTACGCCAAGAATTACATAAAAATAGGATTGCTTGCTCTGGACGACAAGGACTACATAATGGTGCCCTACAACCAGAAGTAAGTGCTTCAATATTTGCTATACAAATTTCATTTCAACATAGGTTTATGACTATAGCGACATACATTAGTAGGTTCCACTGGATTCTTCTGATTCTTGTGCCAAAGAGGAACATGGTATTGTACCTTGATTCTCTACTCAAGAAAAATCACGACTTCACCCTTCTTAAAGGAATACTCGACATGTATGTTCATTTCCTCTCCACATAACTCTATTGTAGTCTTCCTTCGTTTGAAATGGACGATGATAACTTTTTTGAATCATGTAGGGCGTTCATCGGCTATGTTGCCGAGGGAGGTTTATACAAGGGAACGAGCGCCACACTGACTCACAGAATGTGATTTTCAGTACACGCTACAACACAATAATCATATATCATACTCCGTAATATTGCGTCTCGAACCGATTGTACATATATATGTAATTCTATTTTTGCAGTTCTATCAGCAAAAACGAGATCACCTATGCGCATTCTACATATGTCATCATATGCAGCTATTGATTGCTTCTAGGACACACGATCCCCAGGTTTGTCAATCTCGTAATAATTATCTCATAATTATAAATTTAAATATATATGCTTACTACTTTACTCCTGCTAGCGACAGGGCTTGAACATAGAATTAAATGCACTTGAGATGGACCAGGTCACGCACATTCGAGGGGAGCTCTGTGGCTTCATCAAGGCAGACATAGTTAACACCACCGGAGAGTTTCACGCCGTCAACACCGATGAACGACCTCGAAACAATTGATTCAATATTGTAAATTCACTTTGACTGGTTGTAATTCAATTTGTAACTCTAGCGACAATACTTGAAACATTCTTTTGTAATTGATTTTGAGTTAAATGATCACTTTGAGTTGTCAACAATTATCTGTGACATGTTTCTGCTTGTTAGTTTTCAGAGGGCATGACTAGCAATTCCTGAGGCTAGCTGAAAATACGATAAAAATTAATTAGGTCTGTAGACTTATCACAGACGGTTCTTGGTTGGAACCGCTCGTGATACTCTGTAATCACTGCACGTTTTTCAACCGCTCGTGATAACCGCTCATATCACAGCATACAAAATTTCAAATGGTTTTGAACTGTCTGTGATGACTGTTACGAACTGTCTGTGATGAGATTTTCTGTAGTAGTGGAGGCCAGTGCTGGGGAGAGGTGGAGGTGGGGCAGCGGTGGGAGGAGGTGGCCGGCGTCAGCAGCCGTGTCGAGTGGCGGTAGTGGCGGGGGGAAGGGTTCACCGGCAAGCATGGTCGGCGCTGGGGGTGGCGTCGACAAGGTGATGGGCGGCAACGCGTGGGGGAGGGGTGGTGTTTGGCAGCTGGAGGAAGGAGGTAGGATTAGGGTTTGGGGTGAGATGTGTTCATATAGTAGGTGGAGATTATGAGGATGGTTGGATCTTGATCCAAGGGCTAGAAAAAGTGACTGAATTTTTAGAGAGAAAAACAAGTGACTGAGAAATAGACAGTCCATAATTTCAATTGTCGTGTGTGTATGTGTATGTGTAGTGCGTGTTAATCCAATGTTAAAATTTTGATTAATTCCTTATATGCCACTGTAATTTTACAAAATCCCTTATTATGTCACTGCATATAGGATCAGAGCCCACATATTAATGACACAATAAGTGACATACAAAGGATGAGACAAATATTCGGTGGCATATAAGGAATGCACCTTTTTATTTTAATGCGTCACCACTAACTAAAGCATAGCACAATTGCACAAACAAAATATTTTTTTTCCGGATTGTTTTCTCCTGGGAGCACTACCATTCTACCTGTGCTTAGCAACCAACCCAATTGCAACACTGTAAAGACCACTCTTACTTGAAAGGGAAAAGGTATCTTATTCTTAAATTTTAATGTTAAAACTTTCGGCATTTGACTTGGAACAAGTGGTGCCATCCCACTTGTTTACTCTGAAAAACTTGGTGCGCATCTCACATTTGGAATAGGAAACAGGCAGCGAAACATCGTCTTGCTAAGCACTCAACCGCCCGAAAATAATATCAGTATAAAGAAAAGACTTAAACAAAATACGCACTTACCAGAAAAACAAAGTAAAATCAAGATTCCTCGCCAAAAAAGAAAGTCAAGATTAGCAATCCAAGATCTTTATCGTCACTGCCCAACCCCCTGTTCCATCAGCGTTTAGAAAACCATTTTCTTACATGTCCTAATTTTCGAAACGTTAACATCATATATAATAATCTCCTCGCAAAAAAAAGAGAAAAAATCATGTATAGTCTCAATTTGCAAGTCATTATGCATCACAAGAAATAATATAAAATCATAATCGCTCCATAACCCCCTCACCAGTAATTGCAAGCATCTCTTATCATTCTGGCCTCTTTGACTATTGACTTGCACAATTGCCAGCCCATGTACTAGTACATATAACCTCATCGATCGCGGCATAGACTTGATTGGCCAATACAACTTGGTTTGCACTGCGATCTATGGCCATGGAGCCTCCCCACCTGTTCCTGTGCCCCATCTCCATGGAGCTCATGGAGGACCCGGTCACGGTGTCCACCGGCGTGACGTATGACCGTCGCAGCATCGAGCGGTGGCTCTTCAAGTACGGCCGAACCACCTGCCCGGCCACCATGCAGCCCCTTGCCAACCTTGACATCACCCCCAACCACACGCTCAAGCGCGTCATTTCCTCCTGGCTCGACCGCGGCTCCCCCTCGTCGTCATCGTCGTCTTCGTCGCCGTCGACATCATCATTGTCAAGTCCGACCCATTATCCGGCGACGCCGCTGTCGCGAATGCTGGAGCAGGAGCGGCTGCGGTCGGCGCTGGGCAACCTCGAAGAGACGCCGTTCAAGGTGACAGCGCTCAAGAACATGAGGGCCTGCATGGCGGGCGACGTGGCCATGCAGAGCGACTTCGTCGCCTCGGGCGGCATCCAAGTGGTCGGCCGCGTGATGGCGCAGGCGCTGGCGGAGAGCGGCACGGGCGGCGACTTCTCCGCATTCACCGCGTGCGAGGAGGCCGCCGCGATGCTCGCCGTGCTCCCGCTCTCGGACGAGGCGTCGGTGGGGTTCGTTCTTGCGCCGGAGTGCATGACGCCCGTGATGGCATTGATCCAGCGCGGCAGCGCCGAGGCGAGGCTGCACGCCATGGACATCCTCACCAAGATCTCCGATGCCGGCACCGGAGACTGGACCGCGGGTATCGACGTCGACGACGTGCTCAAGTCCCTCCTTGAGCTCCTGTCCGATGAGGCCTCGACACGCCTCAGCTCGCGCGCGCTCGACGTGCTGCTGGACCTCGTGGAGCGGTCGCGGAGCGGCCGTGCCAAGGCCGTGGAGGTCGGCGCGGTGCACGTCCTTGTCGAGCTCCTCGCCGACGCCAACGACCGCCACGTAGCCGAGCGGATACTGCTTCTGCTCAAGCGCCTGTGCAAGTGCCCCGAGGGGCGCCTCGCCTTCGCGGAGCACGACCTGTCGGTGGCGGCCGTGGCGAGGACGATGCTGCGGGTGTCGGAGCTGGCCACGCAGCTCGCCGTCAAGGTGCTGTGGCTCGTGTCCGTGGTGGCGCCATCGGAGAAGGTCCTCGAGGACATGGTGCTGACCGGCGCCGTTGCGAAGCTGCTGGGGCTGCTGCACGTCGAGAGCGCGCCGTCGACGAAGCAGAAGACGGTGAGGATGGTGAGGATCCACGGGGGGTTCTGGAGGCAGTACCCGTGCTTCCCGACCGACCTCAGGGATTACTTGAGGTTGCTCGATTGATTTATTCATTGCTTGCTTGGTTGGTTTTTGAGTAATCTGTAAGAAAAAAAAAGTGAAGTCGAAGAAAATGTAATTTAATTTATAGAGAGAAGTTTTGGAAATGTACTTGATTACATGGAATGGAATGAAAATGCATACACATGAAACACAATTTATGCACTTATTCCGTTCTAAGATCAAGCCTTCCATTCTCAAGGCTTCTATGGCCACTCTTCATTTTCTTCTAAATCAATCAAATTTAGGCCCTTAGATCTAAATCATGTGGACTTGCTACCCTCGTCTAAGTCTTAACCATAGCCACATGCACCACCCACTAGCCTTGACGATACCTAGATGTACTTCGTCTCCTTGTGCATCGCCAACACCTCACGCACTACCGCTTTGCCTCATTCGGCGTCCAAGACAACACAAATAAGAAATTTTGAGAGAGAGATTTATCGGCCAAGCCATAGAACACATTGTCGACATACGAATCTCACAACATATTCGACGGCGAAAAAATTACTAATTTTCAATAAAAAAATGGTTGATTGATGTATAGCAATTGTTTCGTTTGATTTGCCTTCAAAGATGATGTGGGTTTCTATATCAAGATCGTGTGTTTTTTTTATGGAAGATAGTATGGGTTGAACCACGCTTAAAAGTTAAAACACCATCATGTTTTCACCAAACAAGTGTGAAAACCATATGTGCCAAAAGGACAATAAAACTGTATACCGTGGTGGTAAAACACTTAGGTGTGGTGGTTAAGATGATGACTTTGGACCCAACTCACTTCTAGCACCTTGAATACAAGATACATACTTTCTCTTAGAATAATGCTTAGTTAAGCAACACTAGTATTGTCCTAAGTTATAGTCCGATAACGCTCTCCTTCGAGAACCATTAAAATCTCACCGATGTCCAAAAGCACTTCTACCTAATTAAATGTTAGTCATTGTTAGAACGTGATTCACATACAAATTTGGCCATATTAAAATCAAAATTTTGTTTAAAGCCGTAACTTGTGTAGACTCGTCATTTATCCAGAAAATAAAGACATTTTTTAACAGTTTACTGGCCAAAATTATATAATTCCAATCGTTTTGTTGTGAAAAAACCCATTTTGGTTTTACAGCGTTGCTTTGTGGGAGTAGTGGGACCAAGACCCAACACGAAGTTATGAAGGCGACAAA
Source organism: Hsuehochloa calcarea (assembly GCA_036346395.1). Taxonomy (NCBI): domain Eukaryota; kingdom Viridiplantae; phylum Streptophyta; class Magnoliopsida; order Poales; family Poaceae; genus Hsuehochloa; species Hsuehochloa calcarea. Next base: position 57,050,363 of record CM070596.1, read on the forward strand.
GCAAATACGCCATCTGGAGAGGTCTATTCTGAAAAACCACGCGAAAAGCTCCCGGACGGGAAGACGACTTGCTCGTGCTGCCCAGAGATCTAACTAAAACCCGCGTCGCATCCCGTCCTCCTCACCGTCCGGCGAGCCCCCCCCCATCACCGGGATACGATTGGTAGCCGGTGGGACCAGGAGCCTGCTAAGGGCGGTGGTGCCGGACGCTCGAGCGACGAGGCGACGATGCCGGTGGCGGCGTCGGCCATATACTTCCTCAACCTCCGCGGGGACGTCCTCATCAACCGTCTCTACCGCGACGATGTCGGGTGCGTAGTACCGTCCACCCCCCTCTTGTGTCGTGGTTTTGGAGTGGTAGATCTGAGGCCGTGGCATCGATTAGTTCCGTTTCTAGCTAGCCGTTGTGTAGATCGCGAGAGATTTAGTGGGTAGCTTGTGAGATTATGCTCGGAAGATGTCAATTGACTGCCAGACTTTGGTGGTTGACTCGTTACGTGCTGAAATTTTGCCCTTGTCTCGGTTGTCGCGATCCCAAGTGATTGGAATTTGGAATGGTGTTTCGTTCTCTAGCTTGCGATTGTTGATTCTACATTGCTACATGCTTCCGGCATCGAGCAAATACATTACTGACGGAATAGGGTAATTCTTTCTGTTTCACCTGGAATAGTTCATGGTTCAACTGAGGCTGCGTTCTAGTTGTAGATTATATCAATATCAAGCGACTGTGTACTAGTTTTTCACATTTCAAACTCGCAATTGTGGTGAGTGAGTGAAGCACTTTAGGCGCATAGTTCATTTGATCTTTCCCAGTGGGTTTTGACTGTAGTGACATATGCAGTATAACTTTATGGATTGGGGCCTATTTTGACAGCTTGAGGATGCAAAAGGTTTATAGTGGTTAAATACTGATCAAGTAATTGCAAGTATCATTTCATCTATAGGGTATATCTTCAATAACATAGACATTATCTTCTAAAAGACACTAAAAAATGTAAACTACCACTAAGGATTCTGTATCAAGCCTGCAAATATTATATTAAAAAAGAAACAACTCCTGCAGGTTCATTTTGCTTCTCTCATTTTAAACCCCGTGTTTTTTTTGCTTACGTGGTTGCATGTACATTTAGTGACTATACCTTATTATGTTCATGTACAATTTTGTAGGGGAAATATGGTTGATGCATTCAGGATGCACATTATGCAAACAAAAGAACTTGGCACATGCCCTGTTCGGCAAATAGGAGGCTGTTCCTTCCTTTACATGAGGATCAGTAATGTTTATATTGTGATTGTGGTTAGCAGCAATGCTAATGTTGCTTGTGCTTTCAAGTTTGTTGTGGAGGTATGCACTTGCTATTGTCTTATAAATACTTTTTGGAATATAATTTATGTAACCCCACACAGACACATTATGATCTTGATGAATATAAAGCTGAACAAGTTAACTGATGTTTTTTTATTTCTAGAAAATGGTCTGTCTATGTTGTATTTTTCTCGCCAACAGTCTTATTTGTGTATTAGTTTGTTCAGAGCAAAAGAATTCATTAGATACTGAATGATCCAGACAATTTTCTGAAGTTACCTATTTAATTATCGCTCTGTTAAATTGTAAGGGGTATACAATCTGAATTCGGGAAGTTTATATCATCATACCATTTAACGATGGTATCTGAAGGTTGGCTTTATTTGGCAACTAGAATTTCCTATTGCTAAGTGGCAAGTGATGTTGATACTGCCGGAACCACCCGACGTCCAAGGGTACAGGCAGGTGTTGATAGGTGGCATTGAAAACTCATCTTTTCAATGACTACATGTTCATCACTGTTAGAAATAGTCTAATTGGACTAAAACAACCATTTCTGCTCTACATGATTTCCTTAGGGCCTACCTGGATGAGGGGGATTGGGCTGGGAATTAATTTAATTTAAACTTCAGGTCAAGATGATTCAGTAATGAAACTGCAGTTTATCAATTCAATACAGAGATTCTACTGAGATCTACATATCAGCCTCTAATTTTTCTCTCAACAATTTGCTATGTCTATCTCATTCGTCGATATTTCTGCTGAAGATTATTTAAAATTGTCAGGCAGTGGCTCTCTTCAAATCCTACTTTGGTGGAGCTTTTGATGAAGATGCTATCAGGAATAACTTTGTTTTAATCTATGAACTTCTTGATGGTAAGGGCGCATCTTATTTTTGGACTTTGCTTACTGCTTCAATTTCCACCGTAGATATTTCTGGTTATTTGTACTATTGAGTGAGTGTCAACTGTGCAGAGATTATGGACTTTGGTTATCCTCAGAATCTCTCACCTGAAATCTTAAAGTTGTATATAACTCAAGAAGGGGTTCGGTCACCATTTTCCTCCAAGGTCAGAAAATGTGAATTTGAAACCAGATGATATTGGGTAAAAGAAAATTACATAAAGAAGTATGTTGCTGGTTTGTTTTTCTACGAAACATCTGAATATTATTTCCTTTTCTCTGTACTGATAGCCTTCGGATAAGCCTGTTCCAAATGCCACTCTGCAAGTCACCGGCGCTGTTGGTTGGAGAAGAGAGGGTCTTGTGTACAAGAAGAATGAGGTGCTTGAATTAATTATGTAGGAAAGTTTCAGTTGTATTTTGGGGGGAAAAAGGAGGGCACTAGCATTTCTAATGGACCATCAGAGCATGGGGTGCTAGAAATGCCAGCATATATTTCAAAATGCATCTCGGGTCTCATACATATTTTACATGTGTATCAATTTGGCTGTTAAAATGGCTCATACCTCCCCCTGTTTTCTTTTCTCTGTTGCCCTTTCTTTTACCCCATTCTTGACTCTTTTATTACACCAAATTACACTAATGGAGTAATCTTCTCTCTTGTCAGGTTTTCTTGGACATTGTTGAGAGCGTAAACCTTCTTATGTCTTCTAAAGGTATTTTATGGACCAATCAAAATCAAATTTTAGTTGTAATGCTCTGAGGTTTTTGGTGTATTTCCTGTTGCGTTAATTGATGTTCATTGTGTATATCGTCTTACATTTCTGCAGGCAGTGTTCTACGATGCGACGTGACAGGAAAGATTCTTATGAAGTGCTTCCTTTCTGGAATGCCTGATCTGAAGTTGGGATTAAATGACAAGATTGGACTTGAAAAGGAAGCCCAACTGAAGTCCAGGCCCGCAAAGAGGTATCACTTTCTTAATTGTTAAATACATAAGGAAAAGATGTGTGCATAATTGATTATTTTGCTGGTTAATATTGTTTACTGGCTTTGGAACCTACTTTTGTTATTTTGGCTAAATTGTCTACTGATATGACGTCCTCTCTTTCTCGACAGTGGGAAGACCATAGAACTTGATGATGTCACATTCCACCAGTGTGTCAACCTAACAAGATTTAACTCAGAAAAGACAGTTAGCTTTGTGCCACCTGATGGTGAATTTGAATTGATGAAGTGATCTTTTGATCCCTATTTATGCTTTTAATTTTCTTTTTTCCCTGCTAATGAAAGATTTTTATTATTTGGCTGGCTTTTGACGGACAAATTTTGTTTTAGATACCGAATCACGGAGGGCGTAAATCTTCCATTCCGGGTTCTACCAACAATTAAGGAATTGGGCCGAACACGCATGGAGATTAACGTGAAAGTAAGTGAGCATATGTAAAAGGGTGAGGTCATAATCATGTTTCCTGAAACAATGAACCTTTATTACGCAGGTTAAGAGTGTTTTTGGTGCTAAGATGTTTGCACTTGGTGTTGTCGTCAAAGTCCCAGTTCCAAAGCAAACAGCAAAGACTAGTTTCCAAACAACATCTGGCAAAGCCAAATATAACGCTTCAATTGATTCCCTGGTGTGGAAGTAAGTGCAAATTACCTTGTGTCTGACATTTGCATTATACCAAAGACAATGTGTGGATTGTCTTTGATGGGTTTGGTGTTGCTAGCATTGCGGAAACAAAAACTTCTTGTTTTTCATTTGATTTTGACCCACCAAGCTATTTGTAATGCTAAATCATGGCCTATCGTGCATATAATGGGAGTTCTTACTCTTGAAGAGCTACTTTCTTGCCAATTATTTCAAATTGACCAACATATTTGAACTCATAACACACTTTTAAAACTGTAGGATCAGGAAATTCCCTGGACAGACTGAGGCAACCATGAGTGCAGAAGTTGAGCTGATCTCTACAATGGGGGAAAAGAAGTCATGGAACAGGCCACCAATTCAGATGGAATTCCAGGTTATACTTTACCTCCTTGAAGAATCCTCCTAGCAAAATGATCAGATTCCTTCTACTCCATTTTATTTATCAGCTGTACAATTTACAACTGAAAACGCATTGTTATCAAATAACTCAAATAGCTCATTGTTTATGAACTAAACTCGAGCGTACACAAGATAAAGGTATTGCCTTCAAGTATTTTTATGACAAATATCTGCTCGTGTGTCGTCATGCTGATAGAATATGCTATATGCCTATACCCTATTAATCATATCGTTATGCAGGTTCCGATGTTCACCGCTTCTGGTTTACGTGTTCGGTTCCTCAAGGTACAGCAAGTGTTAATATGTAACCTTGTAACTTATCTGATATGTAAAATCTTATCTTCCGATGCATTTTCCAGGTGTGGGAGAAGAGTGGTTACAACACTGTTGAGTGGGTTCGCTACATCACAAGGGCTGGATCATACGAGATAAGGTGTTAGTGATGAACAAAATGTCCTGGGCTCCTTTGAACAGTTATTTGAAGGATTCGTGGAGATGTCTCTGTACGGCGTCATGCATGATCATAAAGCACGTACATTACATATGACCCCACTTTTCTGAAAGTTTGTACTAAAGCAGAGGGCAGACCAGAGCAGACAATTTTCCTGACGTTTCTTGTTTCCATTTTGGCATGGGATATCTATCTTCCCTCCGTGTCCTGTTTGTGTGTTAGGGCATATTTTAATTTGTATATTTGGCGGTAGCATTCGTTCTTGTTGATCAATATACCCATTGTCAGTTTGTATTGCTTTCTTCTTATGAAATGGATGAGTGGATTCACTTGCACAGCAGTGTATAAATATATGTGTTCGATGTAGAGTGGATACGAAGTTTTTAAAATAATAATAATTTTTTAAAGAAAATTACAAATATAAAATAGTTGGCCCAAAAAATAGATCTGGGGACTTGCGGCTCAAAATTTACTACGATCTGGGACTATTTTGGAGGGTTTTGAGGGGATTGATCAGTGTTATTTCCAATCAGCGATTGTACCCCTGTTAAGAGCAGAGGGGTGTACATGGGGCGATGTGAGGTGGTGACTATTTTACATATTCCAAGTGGATCGTTGTCGGACCTGGATTTTGTAATTCTGAATCTTCTGTGAAAACATTATGTTATTCTCTGGATTAGTAAATAACACTCATAGATACATTACTGAATCATTTCATATATAGCGTAAAACCATATCATTCATTAATTTAACACATCAGAGTTAAGTTTTACAATAAGAACCGAACATGACAAACTGATTACATTACAAAAGTAGTGAAAACAACAACAGAAACAAAAGAGGTAGAGTACATCTCTCCACAGCCAAGTGACTGGGGAAACCTGTGTGCGTCCGATATTATCCGAAAACTCAGATAATATAGGATGCATACAAGCACCGACAAAGTTAGCTGGACTAAGGCGAGATCTAGACTAAAAGAACTAAACTACTCCTCATCATCTCCTCGGCCTCCAACTTCTGGATCCTCGTAGTATGCGTAATATCTAGGATTTTCTACTTCTAAGGTTTTTTTGGGGAAAGAGCGAGGATGAGCACAACTTTCGTGCTCGCGAGCTAACACATAAGATGCAGTAGTAATACATGCAAGGTTTAACAAGGATGACTCGAGTTCTTTTATTTGCTAAAATAATATTTTCAATTATCATAATTACAAATTCCTATCACTTAGCATTTTAAGCAAATTATATTTTATTAAAGATAGTAATTGTGCAATATTTATAAAAACAGAGGTTACCTCCACCTTTTGCTTATTTGATTAGAGCTACCTCCATTTATTAACACCATTGAGTTCGAAAGCCTATGAAAAATTCAATCTCAGGGCTAGGTGTGCCCACCATATTTTCCATCCCACCACAAGGATTTTTAAATAGAACTATCTCTAGTAAGTTTCCATGCCTGCCTTTGACCGTAGGCACGACTGTTTAAACAGTTTAGACTCTGCAGAGATTGTACATTGTATCCATAAGAGATAATCATATTTGTTACCCACATGATTTCGTATTCATGTAGTTGAGCGATCGTCATAGTAACCTTTCAAAAATATCCTACCTCTTCTATTATCTCACCCATATGGATTGCCCCCATTTGCGATGGGTCCCATAAGCGGGATGTTTACCATCACGACTAGCGTAGCTGGCAACTTCACCCTTCCTTGGTGTCCTATTCAAGCTGGATCTTATCCACTACTTGCACCACCTTGCTCGGCTACCAATGAGATGATTTCCAGGGTTCAATAAATTTACTAAGCAAGTTGCACTTTGCAAACTTATGGTTGTACTTGTTTTACACGGGAGATCATGACAAGATTAAGTCCTTATGGTTACAATGGATAAAAATTCATACAAACATTATACTTAAATGAATTTTGCAGAAAAAATAACAATGGATAAAATTTTAAAAAAATTACGCAAGCAAACACACTATGCCGGGAGACTCCACAAAAAATTTATAATTTTTTGAGTCCATTATGTATTTTTAAAAATTCATCCAACAAATATTATTAAATAGATTTTTCAAAAACATGCTTTACTACGGTGCTCCAACGTGGCACCGTCGGGACGGCAAAGACTTAGTTGTCGCCATCCCGGCACGCACAGATGCGGCCCACGGGACTAGTTTTGAAATTTTACAGTTACAGAGGTTAATTTTAAATTTTGTTACACTACATGACCATATCGGTCCAGACTTCCGTATGTACTGATAGGCATGGACTGACATAGGCACCTGGAACAGGAGTGGTGAAGCTACGCAACAGAAGCAGATTCTGTGGAAGTTACTGCAGTAAGAAGAGGGTATAGTTGAGCTAATGAGTGAACTACATTAGGGGATAGTGAGGGTTCGTAAATCGCATGTTAAATCTGAAATGTGCAGGAATGAGTGAATTTGGTACCACAAATAACGTACCTAGGTTTAGGTGATGCTCTTTTTTTTTTTAGCTCAATGGCCTTTTTTCGTAGGTGTAAAAGGAGCAGTGTCGGCGGACAACAAATAGTTTGACCTGCAGGATGTTGTGTAATCTGTAAGTACGATTTATAGGTAGGCTAAATCAGACATGTGAAAATTTCAAGACCAGCAGGTAAATGATGGTGGGGAACAACAGAATCTAATAACAATCTAGATTTTTTAACTAGAAGTAACTATTTAGTTCTCTAAAGTGTACAAGAGCTGTTATAGTGGTGCTGACAAAAGCACAGTACGATACATAAGGTTAGGGGGAAAAAAACATATGGCAAAATATTGCCTTCCACTAAACCAAGTAAGACATTCGCTAATCCAATGAAAACTTGCTCTAAATCGGTAAGTAAGGCGACATCCTACAACGTCGACTAAGCATACTATTTCAAATCATTGGAAATCTACATCCACATAAATGCTTCCAGTCTGATACACACACACACACACACACAAAAAAAACCGAAAAAATAAAGAGAAAGGTTCTAAGCAATCAAGGAATCGATAGGTAATCATCAATTAGCTAGTCACAACTGTTGAGCCCCTCCTTTGCTTGCTTCCATGCCCAAATCCGATGTAATAAAACCAAAATGCTAAGCTCTTCCTCTCGCTGTCATTTCGACCTAGGTGAGGCTACTACAAACCCGAACCCTGTATCTAAAACATATAGAGTAAAGTTGGGAAAGAACTATCCATTTAAAAAATATGTAAGTTCGTCACATATGACAGCAGTTCCTCACACATGTGTTCAGATTAACATTCAACAGCCCAAAATACTAAAGCCCAAATTTTGTCCTATTTTTTAGTAGTAGTTATGGCTAAGAAGCATGTAGAAACCATATTTAGCAAGTAGATTGTGTAGAAGAACCAATGTAATTTGAAGTTCAAAAGAGGCACCTGAAACTCCGTTATGTGTTCTCTCAACCTCTCTAGCAATGCACTGCAATAAGATTACCAAGAGGAAATCAGTCACACTAAAAATAAAACAAAGGGCAAGAAAAGAGCAAGAGAATGATACGAGAGCGTACACAGTCGTTGTAGTCCGGGATCGGTCCACACCTAATCCCTTGCTAAAGCCCGACTTTTCTTTGTCTGCAGCTTTCATATGATCATAGAGATCACAGGAGCATATGGAAGAAAGAGATCACAGGAGCATATGATCATTATAGTGGAAAAATAATGTGTTAAATCAATAAACAATTATAACTGATTAACTATATGAGCACTTCTGATGTATTAGTAAAAAATGTCTCAAAAAGAGTGCAAATTAACTCATGTTTATTCAGTCGCTCTACTTTTGATTTTCACTACATTGACATCTTTCTCCGTATCTTTTTAATCTCTATAACCCGGAAAAGAAAAACCGCATTAATGATGAAAAATCAGAGCTAAGACAAAAAAAATTGACTAAGTTGTCTTATTTGAAGAAAAAAGCCCAAATTCCATATGGTACCTTTCATAGCTACTGCTTTAGTGACAGCATCTGACTCCTCACTTGAGTCCTACATTAAAAACCGAGACTTGTAGAGAGAAGAAACTAATGTTGTTTAGTCAGAAACTCGATAAAACAGATTCGGGGCAGACGTACCATTTTAGAAACATTATCTTTAATATATATACTATGCTGGTACATGTCATGATATTGATTACATAAACAGATATTTAGCTTCGTAAGTACTGCTGAGGTTTGATAGGCCTAATTCTGAAGACTCCAAGAGGGACAAAAAAACATTCCAAACCTGACGTGCCAAGAAGACACCAATTCCACAAAGTATTGGAGCAGACCGTGAATGACTAAACATCTTATAAAATTTTCCTAAGAAAATAACACATCTTAAAAAATTAATCCCAGGTTCAACAATCAATCACGAGGGATCATGCATGCATAAACATCTAAAAAAATCCCTACTAAATAAAACATGTCAAGAAATTCATCCCAGATCCAACGATCAATCGTCACCTTTGCTAAAGAGACAAAGAGCGGAATAATATGCGAGAGAAAAATATACCTTATGAGGAGGTAGGATTAATTGGATCAAAGGTTCCATCAGGATAATAAACAAATCATGTTGTTTCTCGTGGTATGAGGACCACATCATACTGAAACTACAACCCACATCTGTAATCTCGTCCGAGCCGTATCAAATTGAAAATATCTGATATTGGATTAAAGGCCTGGGGACAATAAGATAATATAGTTTTTTATTGTTCCTCGGCAAAATAATAATAATTAAAACTATAATTATAAAACCATAAGACTATCAGATAAATGAGCATTCCAAACCTGGAGTGCTAAGAAGATTCTAAGAACACAAGCAGCCGAGAAGGACAAAGAACATGCAGCGAACCATAGTAAAAACATGAGTGCCAACATCACACCGGGCTAAGAACACGAAAACAAAGGAGACCCCGGGGAGACTGAAACACGCGCATACCTATAGGGGACCACCTCTTCCTCGCAATCAAGAAACGAGAGAACAAACGGGGGTCGAAGAATGCAGCGAACCACAGGGAAAGCAACCGAAATGGAAAAACCTGACAACATCGTAACGGCAAAAGAAGAACGGTAACATCCCAATTTTCTGAGCTCTAAAAATCTTTTGAATAATTACTGGTTGGAAAATATAATATTTGAATTTTTATTTAAAATTTAATATAGACTTTCCTGATAAAATAATTTAATAGGGTTAATCCCAATATCAACAATTGTCAAAACTATTTTATTTGCATTATATGTGCTTAGATATATTTTATAGAATTTTCTAGAATTTTTTCAAATTTGTTTGCTATTTTCTAATTGCTATTTGGATTTTCGGAATTTATTAAAAAATGATATCTATTTTAATTTCTTGGAACAGTATCGGGCCAAAACCAAACCCTATTCCAATCCCGACCCAACACTGTGCGGCCCGGCTTCCCTCGCGCGCGCTGCGCCGTTCCGACTACCACAAGTCAGCCTCTCTCTCCCTCTCGCGCCCACCTCTGCTGACAGGTGCCCCCCTGTCAGTCTCTGCCGTCTCTCTCTCTCTTCTCGCAACCGCACCCGACCCCACCGGTCAGTTTCACCTGCGCCGTTTGCAACGCGAACTCTCGCGAGCCGCCGTCGCTGACGTGTGGGGCCCACCGAATCACTACTCTTCGTCTTCGATTCCGTTGAGATACGATTTCGCCGCGTCTCCGATTTGGGTGTTTGCGCCTGGACTCTCCTGAGCCGTCGCACATAAATAGAGAGGTAGTCCTTGGCATTCGCACCTCAAACCCTAGCCGCCGCTAGAGCTTGAAGAAGAAATCCCGCCGTCGTAACTCCGACGAGCGATTCCGCCGCAACCATAGCCACCCGAGCCCTGCGGTCTGCGTCGTTGGCATCGCACGGACCTACGCAGCCTCGTGGTCGTCTCCGTTGCACCGGAGCACCGCCGGAGGCCCAACCCCGCCAAGCCTGTACTTCCTTCGCCACTCCAACCTCGCCGTCAGGCGCCACAACCACCCTCGAACGACCGTGAGCACACCTACGAGATCCCCGCGTCACCCTCTACCTCCTGAAACCCTCCACCGTCGGCGAAACGCCGCCGTTCGCCGGAACCCTTGGTTCCCGAGCGTCGCCACCGTCGGGCTGACGTGGGCGCTCACGAGTGCGGCCATGTCACCGCCAGTGCCGACATGTTGCGCGCGTGGCTGCTTCGTCAGCACGTGCGTGACACGGTGTAGGATCAAGGATAACCGACTAGAGGGGGGTGAATAGGAGGTTTTTAAAGTTTTTAACAAATTAACAAGTTATGCTCCTAGCTAGGCAATTTAATCTCAATAAGCAAGCTAGAAATATAAGTGCGGAATTTTAAAGACAAGAAATAACCACAAGACACAATGATGTTTTTCCGTGGTATCAAGACTTGCTTGGTCTTCACTAGTCCACGCTGAGGAAGCTTGATCACCCAAGCCGGCTCCACGAATTAAGCCTTCCTCGATCACTTGGGTTGTTCTTCCTCCGCTCCGAGATGGTGAACACCAACCACTCACAATCTTGCTCGGTCTTCTCACAAGCTTCACTTGAGAAGATCACCGTGCTTCACCGCCAAGCCGCCTAGGAGTGCGGCAACACCCCAAGAGAATAGATCAACGATCCTCGCTTGACTTTACTCAAGTGCCAATGAATCAACTAAAGAAGAATGCACTTGATCTCCTCTCAATGAATGCAAGAGTAAATTGGGAGTAGAATTGAATGCACAATGCTCACAAGGGTTGAGATATCTTTAATGCACTGTAACATATCCCTTGTGCAGCTGGGGAGGTATTTATAGCCTCCACCAAACAATTCTAGCCGTTGGGAAGAAGTTCCGAAAGTTCAAGACAAATCGGAACAACCGCGTGTTAGCATCGGTACAACCGCTATGCTCAATGCGATAAGAACGGCTATGTTACACGATTAAATGCACCGATATAGCCGTTGGATTTAGTTGCGGTTCATCCGCAGCAAACACCGGATCGTCCGATTTCGGGTTTCTAAACCGAGATTTTGCATCTGCTTCGAATTTTACAACCGCCAAATACATTTTAACATCCGTAATGCGGTTCATCCGATTATTCGTGCGATACAAACCGATTCTCAAAAGAGGTTTTCAAAGGAGATTACACTCAGATCGTTATTTTGCAACCGCCAGTAAAATAATCGGAACAACCGGATGCGGTCGCACTGCTCAAGCCATCAGACAACCGCAGCCACGAAATCGATCACCACGAGATCATGACACGTGGAAGGCCACGATGGACTATCGCTCTAGTGGTCCGGCCAAGACACAAGATCCGAGCCGCTTGATTTTAATCCAACGATCCACATGCGCTGCCACTTGGACGGTCCGAACGGCCCACTTAATCCTAGCCGTAGATTGAGATCCGACGATCGACGATTTTCAATTTAAAAGGCTAACGGTTGAACCGCCACATGCCGAACAACCGCGCTTCGTAGACAACCATTGCTAAGCCTTCTTGCTCATCCGATTCGCAATTAAAGCATCAATACATTCTAACTTAAATTCAAGTCCAATTTTAAATGCATGCATGATCCTAAGTTGATCCATATGGCACAAGAATAAGCTATCAAGCTACTAGTCGTGATCCCCCTTAATAGTACGGCATTTATCCTATAATCCGGTCTACCAACCAATTCTCCTTAGACCGGTAAAATAGAAAAGGATCCTAGACTATTTGTACCTTGACTTTAAGCCTTGTTGATCTTCACATTTTCCTTTAGCATGCATCCTTGCTTCATCATGTTCATCAAATGGAATTAACCTTGCACATTCTTAGTAAACTTGTTAATCCCATATTCACATATTATCATTAATTACCAAAACCATTTTTAGGGCCTAGATGCTTTCAATCTCCCCCTTTTTGGTAATTGATGACAACACACTTAATATGTGAGAAAAGTTGTTTTGAATATACTAAGAGTGTATATTCTTTTGAAGTCTTTTGACAGGTAAAATAATCTTTGCAATGAGCATAAGTGAATTTTGAGAATTATTTTTCTTGTCAAATCCAATTAAAAGAAGACTCCCCCTAAACAAATGCATATGGATAGTAAATAATTTGCAAGCATATGTAAAGAATTGAAAATTTTAGCGGAGTTTCTTTTGCATTTATGAACTTGAGGAAGCAATACAAAGATAAGATATGTCAAATAATTCAGATTGCATTGCATAAAAAGATAATAAGACATAACCACATTCCACAAGTTCAACAAAAGTTACCAACTATTACAGGCACAAAATAGATCAACAATCAACCAGTTTTACAAAACACATATAAATCACATAAGCCCATAATAGCTCCCCTAAACTAAGTCTTCACATCTTCACAATTTCTCCCCCTTTGGCATCAAAGTACCAAAAAGCATCAAACAGGGGGGTCCTGAGAGGAAGAAACTGGGTCCTGAGCTGGAGCAGGAGCAGGAGAAGCAAAGAAAGTGAGCTGAATCGTGCAGATCCGGAGAAGCCGACACGAGGCGCGGGATCCCGAGATACCGAGAGGGTGGTAGAAGCTGGAGGAGCTGAGATAGGTGCAGCTGTCCAAGAAGAAGGACCCTTGGGCGACTGAGGAGGTCGGCGAACATAACGCTGAGGGGTCTTGAGAAAATGTTCTAAGTCATTTAGGCCCTCGGACAAAGCCGATAATCTGCTATGAGTCTCATCAAAGAAGTCATTTTGGATAGCCGCCATCTTAGTAAGCCTATGACGAGTCTCATCCCGAAGGCAACTTGTTCACCTTCATTTCTCGCAAAGTGCCGATAATAGATCACGATTTTGAAGTACTTGCGCTAGAGCACTTGCATCGAGGCATAGCAAAGGCAGGAGGAGCATCAACCTCAGTAGGGGCATCCTCAGAGACTTGTTGAGGAGGAATGGCATCTCGTGGTTTATATGGCTTGTGAGTAGATCCCAAGCCACCACGGTACTCGATCTTTTTAACAATCAATGCCATGATGTAAGGAGCATAATAAATCCTTTTAACTCATTATTCTTGGAGGAGGCTATGCCTTGAAGAATAACATCCACTACATCAAATTTAACTCCTCCACAATATGATCTATCATGTTCCAAACATGCCCCCGTACTGCATCGAAATTCCCACTCTTAGGGTAGAAAGTATGATTAATTATCCTGTTAATCATGCTCACTTCTGGCTTCAATCCAGTAATTGTCCCTAACTTGCATTTGGTCAAGAGTCATAATGCCCGCCCAAGCAGAACAAGTAGGGTGAACTCTCAAAGATTTTGTCCCAAGAGTGGATGAATTCTCAACACTCTCAAATTCCTCTTTGGTGCTTTCCACATTTACGACACCACCACCATCTAAAAGTCTTCAAGTCATGGGACATATGCAAGTGGCATAAAGCTGTCGAATGATCTTGTCATCATAATTCGCTTTATGCCCACAAGATCATGAAGACCCACATTGTAGAAAAGTCGATAGACTCCATCGTATTTGTCCAAGGTATTAATATTAGACCAATTAATCCATTTATGATCGGCAAATTTCTTGTGCCTACTATATATTTGCTCATACACTTGCTCTTGAAAGATTGTGTGGAATCTTGGATTTAATGTGTCATTCTTCAAGATATTGATTGACATGGCGCTTGATGGCATAGTCATCTGTTGATGAAGATGTAGGTCAAGAGGAGTCCCCTGAGGATCAATCAAATCATCATCTTCTGCGTCCTTGAGGAACTTCCTCTTCTTCTTCTTCTTCTTGATTGATTCCTCAATTGATTTACTTCTGAGCTATTTTCCGATTCAATTTACGAGTGGTCTCTTTCCTTTCCTTTTCCTGCAGTGGAGGTTGAGGTGCCAAGACCCTTGTCTTGACGATCCTCGAGACTTCTTGGATGTTCCTCGCATTCTAGGCATCTATACGAGATTGGAGTGATTATAAGATGTCAAGGAACAGATTTGAATTGAATTGAATTGAAAGAAATGACAATTTCGGTTCTGTCAGATAATCGGATCATCCGCCGTTATGTGGCGAACGTCGAATCGCGGTCGTTCGCTCTCAAGAACCTAACGTCCGATTGTCCCGACCAAAACTAGGTTGAAGAATTTCCGAGATTTTGATGGAATCTAAGAGAGTGAGTGCTAGAACTGGATGCGCAAGGGTCATAGGACACCAGGAAGCACTTTTGCCCAATTAGATTGCTAGTTATCAACAAATTATCAAGAACCCTAAAATTGCCCCGAGTGCTCCAAATGCGGTAAAACACGAATCAATAGATGTTTTACCTTGAGATTTGAGGAAGGAGAGCACTGGAAATGCAAGGATCGCGAGGACTTGAGATCCACCGAGAGAATCACTCGATTTGAGAGAGGGTTTTGAGAGATGCTCGATCGGGAGAGAGGAACCCGAGCGACCGAGATGAAAAGGAAAACGGACGAGCACTGGAGTGATAAGGTCAAAAGGAAAACGGACGCCCGCTATTATAACGCCGGATGATCCGCGATCATGACGTCTGCTCGCATAACTCCGGATGTACCGATTGTCCCGGGATTTTGATAAAGCTCGATTTCTTTGGAATTTTGAATAATTGCAAATGATCCTTAGATTTACACTCAATAAAACACCATCTAGGATCATTATGCATATAATATATCAAGATTATATATAAACATAGTTTTATAATTATAGTGAATTTAATATGAGATTTGAGAAATTCTTTTACAAAATACTTAAATAACACCAAATAAAAAGCAATCGTAATAACAAAAATTTAAACAATGTTTGAATAATCTATGACATTTAATTCATTCCTCAATTTGCAAAAGCGGCCTTCATCTAATGGCTTGGTGAAAATATCCGCTAATTGGTCTTGGTTCTTATGTGGCTAATTTCAATGTCTCCTTGATCACATGATCTCTCAAGAAATGGTGGCGAATATCTATATGCTTGGTTCTTGAGTGTTGAACAGATTATTAGCAATTTTCACAAAGACTATCATTGTCACACAAAAGAGGCATTTTATCAATTTTAATTCCATAATCCATCAATGTTTGCCTCATCCATAGCAATTGAGCACAACAACTTCCCGGAAACATATTCGGCCATGCGTGGATAGGGCTACTGAATTTTGTTTCTTGGATGACCATGATACCAAAGATCTTCCTAAAATTGACAACTACCCGAGGTGCTTTTTCTATCCACTTTGCATCCCGCATAATCGGAGTCCGAATATCCAATTAAGTCAAATTTAGCACCTTTCGGGAACCAAAGGCCAATGCTAGAGGAATGCTTTAAATATCTTAGAATTCTTTTAACAGCCATTAAATGACATTCTTTTGGATTTGCTTGAAAGCGAGCACACATACAAACACTAAACATGATATCGGGCCTAGATGCGGTAAGATAAAGCAAACTACCAATCATAGATCTATAAAGCTTTAAATCTACCGATTTACCTCCTCATTTAAGTCAAGATGACCATTTGTTGCCATGGGAGTCTTGATGGGTTTTGCATCCTCCATACCAAACTTCTTGATCAATTCTTTTGCATACTTGGTTTGGCTCACGAAGGTCCCATCTTTGAGTTGCTTGATTTGGAATCCAAGGAAGTAGCTTAATTCTCCAATCATCGACATTTCAAATTCCCTAGACATCATATCACCAAACTCTTTGCAAAAATCTTGATTAGTAGACCCAAAAATAATATCATCAACATAAATTTGACATACAAAGAAATCATCATCTATAACTTTAGTAAATAAGGTTGAATCAATCTTCCCAATTTTGAATCCTTTTGAGACTAGAAAATCTCTAAGTCGTTCATACCATGCTCTAGGAGCTTGTTTAAGGCCATAGAGCGCTTTAGAGAGTTTATAGACATTATTTGGATTTTAGGATCTTCAAAACCGGAGGTTGTTCAACAAATACAAGTTCGAAATTTTACCATTTAAGAAAGCACTTTTAACATCCATTTGAAATAATTTAATATCAAAGCATGATGCAAAAGCAAGTAATATCCGAATTGATTCTAATCTAGCTACGGAGCAAAAGTTTCACCAAAATCCAAACCTTCAACTTGTGAATACCCTTGAGCTACCAATCTTGCTTTGTTTCAACAACCAAACCATTTTCATCTTGCTTGTTCCTAAAGACCCATTTTGTACCAATGACGTTGTGTTCCTTAGGTCGATCCACCAATGTCCAAACTTCATTCCGTAAAGTTGTTGAGTTCTTCATGCATAGCATTCACCCAATCCGGATCTTCAAGTGCTTCTTCTACATGCTTTGGCTCAATACAAGAGACAAAAGAGTAATATTCACAAAAGGAAGCAACACGAGATCGAGTTTGAACACTTTACTTACATCACCCAATATTTGGTCTATTGGATGATCCTTAGCAATTGCATTGTGGATTCTTGGTGGTAAGTTAGATGGTTGATCATCTTCCTTATTGTCAAATTGAACTTGGTTTGTAGAAGATGTTGGTGGTTCAACTTGTGTGGAGGATGATGAATCATCTTCGGCTTTATGTCACCAATTTGCATATGCTCCATTGCCCTTCTCAAAGCTTCATTGCCTACATCATCCAAATTCTCATGCTCTTCTTGAGAGCCGTTAGTTTCATCAAATTGAACATCATGTTTTTCTTCAACTAAACCGGAGTTTTTGTTGAAGACACGATAAGCTTTACTATTTGATGAATAACCTAGCAAGAAACCAACATCACATCTACTTTCAAATTTTGATAGCCAACACCCTTCTTTAAAATATAGCATTTACAACCAAAGACACGAAAATAGGAGATGTTCGGTTTTCTTCCTACAAGAAGCTCATAGGAAGTCTTTTTCAAAAGACGATGTAAATAAAGACGATTTATGGCATGACAAGCGGTGTTAATTGCTTCCGCCAAAAACTATCTAAGTATTATATTCATCAAGCATTGTCCTAGCCATTTCAATTAATGTACGATTTTTCCTTTCTACAACTCCATTTTGTTCCGGTGTAGGTTGTGGAAAGTCGTGCTTTATTCCAAGTTCATCACAAAAGTCTTCAACTTTAGTATTTTTGAACTCGGAACCATTATCACTACTGATTTTCTTTATTTTGAAATCAAATTCATTTTGGGCCCTTTTGTAAAGTTTTGAAAATTAGGAGGTTTCACTTTTATCATCTAGGAAGAATACCCATGTATATCTAGAGTAATCATCCACAATAACCAAACAATAGCTATTTCCCAGATACTCTTATAGGTTGTTGGCCCAAACAAATCCATATGTAAGAGTTCCAATGGTCTAGAAGTTGACATGATACTTTTGGAAGGGTGAGAATTAGCGACTTGTTTACCTGGCTTGACATGCACTACAAAGTCGGTTTTTCTCAAACTTCACATCTTTCAAGCCAACAACTAAATCATGTTTGAAAAGCTTTTGAGTTGAATCATTCCTACATGAGCTAGCCTTCTATGCCAAAGCCAACCCAAGGAGGTTTTTGCCATCAAACAAGTTTTTAAGCATGAATCATTTGAAGTGAAATCTACCAAATAAAGGTTTCCAAATCTAAATCCTTTAAAAATTAAAGAGTTGTCATTTTCATTTGAAATTGTAACACCTTCTTTAGAGAAGGAACAAATTAGTCCTAGATCACATATTTGAGCTACGGATAACAAGTTAAAGTTTAGTGATTCTACTAGAGATACATTTGAAATGGAAAGGTCATTTGAGATAGCAATTTTACCCAGTCCAATTACCTTTCCTTTGCTATTGTCACCAAATGTGATTTTGTCAATTCCTTTCCCATTCTCGAATGTGGTGAACATTTTTCTATCACCGGTCATGTGTTGAGTGCAACCACTATCAAGCACCCAATGTTTTCCACCGGTCTTGTAGTTCACCTACAAAACAAGAATCAAGTTCTTTTAGGTACCCAAATTTGTTTGGGTCCTTGGAGGTTAGTGACCAAGGTTTTAGGCACCCAAATAGCATTCTTTTTAGCGCCTAAAATTGAAGTGCCAATAAAATGAGCAAGTATTTTACCATCCTTAGTCTTTCTAAGCATATAGCATGAATCATATATACCAAAAGATGCAATTTTACCTTTAGGACAATTTTGTTGCACATGTCCTATTTCCTAACTTATAGCAATACTTACCATTTTCCCTCACATACCTTGTGGGTTTATTTGCTTCTTACCTTTCTTAGGCACATACCCGAGACCTTCCTTGTTGAATGAGCACCTTTGCTCACTCAAAAGCTTGTCTAAGGTGGCCTTACCCTTAAAGCATCTTTCCAAACTTTTGCTTAGTTTATTGACTTGTTCTTTTAATTCATGGTTCTCAACAATAAGTAAAGGATCACAAGTATTTGCTAAACTAGCAATTGAATCATCACTAGAGCAACATGGCATGGCAAGTAAATCATCACATGAAGTAGAAATGCTAGACATGGATTTTTCATTTAAAGCAATATCTACTTTAGACATCTCATTCATTAAATCACAAGTAATTCCAATATGTGAATTAGATTTTTCAATATTATTTAAGATGAGAGAATCATGAGCTTTCTTTAGCTCCTCAAAAGAGTCTTTTAGAGAGAGATATTCTTTCTTCAAGACTTTAAATTTTGATTTCTCTTTTCCATTAAATTCATTTAATTCATCAAGCATATCCAATAATTCTTCATAAGTTGGTTCATCACTATCAATGGATTTTACCTTATCTCCTTTTGCCATGAGGCATGTAGGAGTGGAGAATAGTGAAGGAGTTTCTTTGATAGCAATGCCAACTAGTCCCTTCTTCTTGGAAGACTCATCCTCATCTGAGTCTGAGTCGCTTGATTCATCATTTGAATCCCACTCTCCAATGTGAGCTTCATTCTTGCCATCCTTGTGAAGCTTCTTGAAAAGCTTCTTCTTGCCATTATATTCTTTCTTCTTGGATGACTTGTCCTTGTCATCCTTCTTTGCGGGCAACGAGATGAGATGTGCCCTTTTCATCACAATTATAGCATCGAATGTTGCTATAACGCTTCTTGTCACTTGAATATTGTCCCTTCTTGTATTTGTCAAAGTTGTAGCTTCTATTGGGGCGCTCTTCATGAACTTCTTCATTTTTCTTACAAGGAGTGCATACTCCTCATCGAATCTTCTCCTTCATCCTCATCATCACTTGATTCCGCTTTGGCCTTGAAAGCGGTAATTTTCTTCTTTGAGGAGGATGTCTCCACGAGCTCTTCTTTGTCCTTCTTGAACAACTCATTTGTGATGAGATTGCCCAAAAGGCCCGTTGGTGTCATCCTTGGCAATTCGGGAGAGTTGATGAAGAGCGCCACCAAAGTTTCATATTTGTCAGGAAGAGCCCTAAGCATCTTGCGCACAATATCAACATCGGAAAGGTTAGTCCCAAGGCCTTTGAGCTCATTCACAATGTTGTTGAGTCTTGAATACATCTCATTGATGTTTTCATGAGGCAACATTATGAATGTCTCATATTTAATCCGGCCTATGCAATTTGGCTTCTTTGACCGTGGATGTACCCTCATGGATTTCCGAGAGAGTTGTCCAAATAGCATGAGCGGTTTCCAAATTGCTCACTCTATTGAACTCATCCGCGTTCAAAGCGCCAAAGAGAGCATTCATAGCTTGGGCATCTAAATGAGAGTTACGCGTGTCTTGATCCGTGGGTTCAAGTGGATTAAGAGGCATAGTGTAACCATCATTTACGATTTTCCAAATGCTTGGACTCATGGCCTTTAAAAGATTGACATTCTAATTTTCCAATAAGCATAATTTGTGCCATCAAAGAGTGGAGCCCTTCCTAAAGCCATTCCTCACTAGCCATCCTTGCTCTCCTAGACTTAAGTCCAACAACGGAGAGACCAAGCTCGATACCACTTGTAGGATCAAGGATAACCGACTAGAGGGGGTGAATAGGAGGTTTTAAAGTTTTTAACAAATTAACAAGTTATGCTCCTAGCTAGGCAATTTAATCTCAATAAGCAAGCTAGAAATATAAGTGCGAATTTTAAAGACAAGAAATAACCACAAGACACAATGATGTTTTTCCGTGGTATCGAAGACTTGCGGTCTTCACTAGTCCACGTTGAGGAAGCTTGATCACCCAAGCCGGCTCCACGAATTAAGCCTTCCTCGATCACTTGGGTTGTTCTTCCTCCGCTCCGGAGATGGTGAACACCAACCACTCACAATCTTGCTCGGTCTTCTCACAAGCTTCACTTGAGAAGATCACCGTGCTTCACCGCCAAGCCGCTCTAGGAGTGCGGCAACACCCCAAGAGAATAGATCAACGATCCTCGCTTGACTTTACTCAAGTGCCAATGAATCAACTAAAGAAGAATGCACTTGATCTCCTCTCAATGAATGCAAGAGTAAATTGGGAGTAGAATTGAATGCACAATGCTCACAAGGGTTGAGATATCTTTAATGCACATGTAACATATCCCTTGTGCAGTTGGGGAGGTATTTATAGCCTCCACCAAACAATTCTAGCCGTTGGGAAGAAGTTCTCAAAGTTCAAAGACAAATCGGAACAACCGGCGTGTTAGCATCGGTACAACCGCGCTATGCTCAATGCACAGTAACGGCTATGTTACACGCATTAAATGCACTGATATAGCCGTTGGATTTAGTTGCGGTTCATCCGCAGCAAACACCGGATCGTCCGATTTCGGGTTTCTAAACCGTAGATTTTGCATCTGCTCGAATTTTACAACCGCCAAATACATTTGAACATCCGTAATGCGGTTCATCCGATTATTCGTATGCGATACACCGATTCTCAAAAGAGGTTTTCAAAGGAGATTACACTCGTCTCGTTATTTTGCAACCGCCAAAATAATCGGAACAACCGGATGCGGTCGTGCCGTTCAAGCCATCGGTACAACCGCGACCACGAAATCGATCACCACGAGATCATGACACGTGGAAGGCCACGATGGACTCTCGTCTAGTGGTCCGGCCAAGACACAAGATCTCGAGCCGCTTGATTTTAATCCAACGATCCACATGCGCTGCCACTTCGGACGGTCCGAACGGCCACTTAATCCTAGCCGTTAGATTGAGATCCGACGATCGACTTGATTTTCAATTTAAAAGGCTAACGGTTGAACCGCTCACATGCCGAACAACGCGCTTCGGTACAACCGCCGCTAAGCCTTCTGGTTCATCCGATTCCAGAATTAAAGCACTGAATACATTCTAACTTAAATTCAAGTCCAATTTTAAATGCATGCATGATCCTAAGTTGATCCATATGGCACAAGAATAAGCTATCAAGCTACTAGTCGTGATCCCCCTTAATAGTACGGCATTTATCCTATAATCCGGTCTACCAACCAATTCTCCTTAGACCGGTAAAATAGAAAAGGATCCTAGACTATTTGTACCTTGACTTTAAGCCTTGTTGATCTTCACATTTTCCTTTAGCATGCATCCTTGCTTCATCATGTTCATCAAATGGAATTAACCTTGCACATTCTTAGTAAACTTGTTAATCCCATATTCACATATTATCATTAATTACCAAAACCATTTTTAGGGGCCTAGATGCTTTCACACGGTCCACCACTTTCAAATTCTCATGGCTAGGTAGACTTTGTCCACCGTGAGCCATCTCACTGACATGTGGGCCTCATATGTCAGATTTTCTTTTATTTATTCTTTTTTCAGAAATTCGTCGTTGACGTTAGCATTGCGCATTAATCCGATTTTTCTTTGGAAAAATAATTTGGAAAATCTGGAAATTCTAATTTAGGGTATTTTATGTAATTTCAAATTTCCAAAGCCCATATCAGCATCTGAACTCCGATTGAGCCCATTCAAATTTCTAAATTTATATAAATTCAAGATCTATTTAGTTATGATTTTAATTTAATTTTCAGAGTTTGTTTTGCCTCTGTTATTTGTTTGTTTTGTTTGCGAGTAGACGTTAATTCTTCGGGAACTTTTGAAGAAGGAGTGCCTCAAGATCAAGACCAGTACCTAGACCTATTTCAAGGCAAGTTATACCTTTGATCATATTGGACCCAGTTTTTAAAATACTTTGTTTTAATGTATTGCATTCTATTTCAAGTATTTATTTAAGTACTTTTGGGTTTAGTTATTAATCCAAATTTTTATGTCCACCTTGTCTATTGTTATACCATGATCTTTTATCACCCTAGGTTGGTTCATTATTAGTTGGTATTATCGTAGCACCAATGTGGGTTAGTTGGATACGAGTAGATTGCTTAGCCATGCCACGAGTAATCATTTCATGTGAGTTACAAATATAAACTTGACTAAGTATTATAGAAATGTGTGATGAATCTGTGTGTGTTGTGCACTATTACTCGTTGATGGCAAGTGTTGCACTTAATCAACAGGGTGAGAAAAGATTTAGACTGAGGCAAGTGGTGGATACTGTTTGATATGGTGGAGCTGTGTGCTGGGAATGATAAACTGTGTGACTTAGTTAGAAATTGGAAGTCCTGCCTTGGTCAATTAAAGACTTAACTTTGTGCGCCATTGAACTAAGCCTTCTTGTACAACCACATGTTTGGTATGGGATGGGCCTAACTTAGTAGGTTATGGAGTCTTACCATTGACAACTCAGGTTGTAGTTTAAGCTGTGTGATGGGCTGGAGGTGTGTTTATCACATCGCGGGACGGTTCGCAGCATCCCTGTCCAACGATGTGTGTCGTACCAAACGCTGTGTGTATCAGTTGGACGGTAGGAAAGCACATCGGGAGTGTCAATGTTTGAGATGAAGTTTCTGAAAGGTTTTGTTATGGTCAGTGCTAGCTACACTGATCGTATCTTGTGGGTGAAGTGTACAACCTCTGCAGAGTGTTAAATCAATCTATTTGAATAGCCGCGTCCGCGGTCATGGACATACTCGGGGATTTCACACGAGGAGTAGATTTTCATAAAAATATTTGCGAATGGAGCTGTGTGATCTAAGTCATATATCTATGTGAATAACTTGTTTAGAATGTGTGTCTTCGTGAAATCAAATGATAACTTAATACTATTTATTTGTTTTGAATTATGTTTTCAATCTATTATTTGTATTCAATTGCAAATACTGCATTTTCTACAAAAGAACCACAGAAGCCATTCCTTTGGAATAAGCTATCATCTATAAATTGCATTCTGTGGTATGACTTGCGAGTACGATTATGTACTCATACTTGCTATAACAAATCAACTCAAGTGGAGTAGTCATCGCCTGCTTTTGAAGAGGAGTTCTACGAAGGTGTCGATCATTAGGGTCTTGATCTCAGTCAGTTGCCTGTGGTGAATTGATGGGATTCTGCTGAAGTTTATTTCTATTCCGCTGCTGCTATTTGTTTATGGTTAGCCCCGTGTGGCTTAATAAATGTAAACTCGACTATAAGTTCAAAACCATTATATACTATTCAAATTAGTCGTTTATTCTATTAATCGTCTTGTGTGGGTCGATACTCATCTATGTTGACACCGTGTACACTAGCGTGATCCTGGACTAGTGCAGAATACACAGAGGGTCCAGAATTGTATTTTTGGGTACCGACAGAGGTGGTATCAGAGCCATACTGACTGTAGGTCTTAACCTTTGTTAGATCGGCCGTCTTAGAGTGTCCAAACTATTTTTTAAAGCAAAATTAACTTGCAAGATTAATTGAATGCTTAACTCTTCTCATATCTCTCTTGACTCAACTATTGAGCGCAAGGGATGACTTACCGTTGAGATTTGAAAGTTGTTGTAAGTGCTTGGAGGATTTGACCATCCGATGTACCGTGGCAGCACTTGGGTCGTGAACGGCCGAGAACGTGGAGTGATCTTCGTGATCAAACTTTAATAAAAAGTTCGTGAAGATTCTCACCCTGAATTATGCACTTCTATGAGTCTCATCATTCCAATTCTACGTATGTATCTTTCAAAGCTAGACGTAAGTGACTTAGTGAATAAATCTATAATATTTTCACATGACTTCGTATGCAGTACTTTAATTTCATCCATATTTTACAATTCATGAGCATAGAAGAACTCGGGGTTGATATGCTTAGTGAGAGGACTCTTCACACAACCCATCTGCACTTGTGCAACACAAGGTGCATTATCTTCATAGATAATAGTAGGGGTTTGTGCGGTATTCAATCCACATGACTGCTGGATGTGGTGAATCATCCTCCGAAGCCAGGAACATTCCCGTGAGGCCTCATACAGTGCTATGATTTCTGAGTGGTTCGTCGAAGTAGATACAAGACTTTGCTTAGACGATTTCTATGTAATTACAGTTCCACCACATAGGAATACCAAGCCTGTTTGCGACTTAGCTGTATGCGGGTCTGCTAGGTACCCAACATCTGTATAGCCAATCATAGTTAGGTCTTGATTCTTTCTGTGGAACAGGCCAAGATCTTTGCTTCCTTGGAGGTATCGGAAGATGTTCTTTATTCCCTGCCTATATCTTTTGGTAGGTTCTACACTATACCTTGCTAGTATGTTCACGACAAATGTAAATACATGAGTGCTTATATTGCACTCAAGTACGGGAATTCAGGTCCTATGACTTCCTCCCCCTCTTCTTTAGGTATGTACGTGTCCTTATCCTACTGCAAGGATCTCCCAACCATTGGTACTTTCAAATGATATGCCTTTTTAAAACCGAACCGTTCTAACACTTTCTGAGTGTAGGTTGGCTGATGTACAAAAATTCCTTCAGGGGTATGCTCAAGCTGCTAGCATAGGCAATATTTGGTTTTACCCAAGTCTTACATTTCGAACTCCTACTCTAGGTAAGGGCTTGCTTTCTTAATATCTTCCAAGGTCCCTATGATATTCATATCATCTACATATATTGAGATTATGCAGAATCCATCCTAAAATAGCCGTATAAAAACATAGGGACAATCCTCATTATTCGTGTAGCCTTTCTTGCACAGACAGTCGCTCAAGCGATTATACCATAATCTGTCTAATTGCTTCAGTCCATACAGTGACTTTCTGAGTTGCACACTGTATAAATTTCTATTTGCTCTATCTTGGTTCGGGACAGGGATACCTTTAGGTACCTTCATATAAATGTCCGAATCCAAGTTCCCATAAAGGCATGCAGTTACCATATCCATTAATTTCATTTCTAAATTCAAGTTTATTACCATTGAGATTAAATATCTAAACATAGTTCCGCCCATGACAGGGGAATAAGTTTCTTCATAATCGACTCCTGGTCGTTGAGTGAAACATTGTGCAACAAGCCTTGCTTTATGTCTTACAACTTCATTGTTTTCATTTCTCTTTCGAACAAATACCTACTTATGCCCTATGAGATGCACAAGGGGGAGGCGTGTGGCTTATAGACCCAAATACCTCTCTTTTATTCAGATATAATAATTCTACTTCTATTACCTTCTTCCAATCATCCCAATCTAATCTTTTATTACACTCAGCGAACGATGTAGGCTCTCGATCAAGATTGATGATTGTGATAATTTTCTTTGCAAAATAAATATCGACATTGATTGTTGTTCTATTAATAGATTCTCCCATGGCCACATAATTTATAGCTATTTCTTCATAGGGTGATACTTCTAATGCTTCTACTTGCTCACCGCTGTTTTAATTGCGGGGGGCAAGTTTCTTTAGTTTTTCAGCTCCGATGTGTGCGCACCCATCCATACTGATGTCTCCCTCCGTGTGAATATTCAAATCTGGTGTGCCTTTTACTGAAGGTTCCATACTGGTGTCAGGTCTCAATAGGCTCCCCATCTGATTATAGGGAACTTCACTGATTGGCTGTGTCAAGTCCTTTTTATCCTTTTTCGCGAGGCGTCCCCAGTTACTTGGGATTCAAGGGGCCGGAGTTCTCGTCCTTTTGTTATGAGACCTCTAGATGGGATTAGAGCTACCTTCAATTTTCTTTGGTATTTCAACCCTCTCCGGCGCATTGCGTGCATGCACATGAGACTTAGTCACGCTCTTCAAATCACTAAAGTGGTCACGCGGTGATTTGCTAATGCTTGCAAATCAATTATCTTCAGGACTTCTCTATTTGCTTCACTCATGTGCGGGTCATGTGCATGGATTCTCGCGGCTTGCCACGTCATTTCCCGATATTTTTCATCAAGGGGTTGACTTCATCCCCCCAATGACGGGAAATTATTCTCATCAAATATGATGTCAGCAAAGTGGGATGTATACAAATCTCCAGTAATGGGGTCTAGAAACCTAATTATGGATGATGTCTCATAACCAACGTATATCCCAGACTTTCTGAGAGAGCCCATTGCAGTTCGCTGCGGTGGTGGTATATGTACATAAACCTTGCAACCAAACCTTCGTAGATGAGAGATTTTCGATGCTGGTCCTTGCGCAAATTTCATAGGTGAATGGATGTTATACGCTGACAGTCAAAAATTGATGCGAGTTGCTGCGTGTAGGACTGTGTGTCCCCAACATGTAGTTGGTAAATTACAATTCTACAAGAGCAGCCTGGCAATAATTTTTTTTAATTGATGCCTGTGCTAGTCCATTCTGGGTGTGGACATATGGTACGGGATACTCAACGATAATTCCCATTGCCATACAATAATCATCAAATATCTTTGAAGTAAATTCTCCACCGTTGTCCATTCTGATAGACTTCACATGATGATCAGGGAAATTATTCTTAATTTTGATTATCTGCGAGATCAGCTTTGCAAAAGTATGGTTTCTTGTAGATAATAAACATACATACGACCACTTTGGGGAAGCATCGATGAGCATCATAAAGTACCTAAATGGCACTGACAGGGGTTGTATAGGACCGCAAATATCTCCATGGATATGATCCAGGAATGCAGGGATTTCATCCTTTACTTTCAGAGTAAAGGGTCTAGTAATCAGTTTCCCGGTGGCACATGCGGGGCACACAAAATCTTCCTGATTCGGAAAATTCTTTACATTGACATTGTGTCCCTGAGAATTAGTAATTATATTTATCATCACTCTAAGACCGGGGTGGCGTAATCTATCATATCAGAGACAGAAAAGTTCAGAACTTCTAAAAGTGGTTTTCAGAACAGTATAGACTACAGGTGCCTTATTTTGATTGTAGTATAGCCCAGATTCATACGAAGAAAGTCGTTCTAACACCCTTTTTCTATTTTCTTCGCACTTTGTAATGAGCAGGTATTCCTTACAATACACTTCTTCAGTATCTACGTGGAGACCGTTAGCGTGAATATCTTTAAAGTTTAAGAGAGTTCTAGTCGATCCTGGGTACAACAAGACTTCTTCAATGAATAATATTGTGCCCATCGGGAATATAATTGTGGCTCTTCATGAGCCTATTATACAAGTATCGCTACCTACGATTGTCGTAAGACTACCAGCATTCTTGCTGATCGACTGGAATTTTTTTATCTCTCTCAATATGGTATTCGTTGTACCACTATCTGCTAAGCACACTTCCTCTATAGGGCGCCACACGCGTTCTGATATATAAAGTATTTATTAATATGGGGTAGGAAGCAATCCACACACATAAGTAAAATACTTCAAAACAGAACACAACTTGCCATTATTAATATGAGAAAAAAAAACTTGCAGGACTCATCATAAGAATTTATTGCTTTGATCTCTTAGAGCTTACAACTAGTATTCAAAATTCAATATTCTATCACAACCATAAACTACAAATGACTATAAAATCTAAATGCAATGTGTGCACTAGATTGAATCAGCAAAGTATGAAGAAACTTCTGCCTGAATCTGCTCTATGTCCAACTTATGTTCTTCAGCAACAAGCTGCTGCCGCTGTGATATCCAAAGAATATGTGATGGGGGCTGCTACTGAGCTGTCCACATCTATGGGTACAACCCATGATTGTGCATCCTCTGTGTCTGCAATAGCGAGGTGTGCATCATGCTGTCCTTTGCCATTCTTCTTAGACTTGAAAGCATCAATCACGTGCTGCGGCTCACGGCAAACACGTGACTAATGTACCCAAATGCCACCTTTGTAGCAACTTTGGTTCTGCTGATCATAGGGCTTCTCATCGTGCTTCTTTTTTCGCCCTTCTTAGCTTGAGCATTCTGCTTGGTTTTGTGACCCATGACCTTACTTTTCTTGCCTTTTTCTTTTGAGTGATGCTTCCTCACCTTGTAGCTGCTTGCATTGACTTTATGATCAACTTTGCTACTAGGCGGCTGTGAGATGTAGTTCTTTCTAAGAACGTCATCTTGAACTTTCATAACTTGCATGATGTCAATCAGTTCATCATATTCCTTGTAGCCATGCCGACGATAGTTGCGTGCGTATTACACCGCGTTTGAGTGAAAGGTAGAAATAGTTTTCACGATCTTCTGCTCATCTGTGGTTACCTTATCACAGAGTTGAAGACTTGTACAAATTCTGTGCAATGCAAAATTGTACTCCCCCACGGTCTTGTAGTCAGCAAAACGTAGTCGGTTCCATTCTTGCTTTGCCCGAGGAAGAATGTTGTACTTCAGCTTCTCGAACCGCTTCTTCAGTGCGGTCTATAAAGCTAGTGTGTTCTTTTCTGCCATATACTCATTCTTGAGTATTAAACAGAGATGGTGTCTGAGGAAATGAAATGTTTGATCATTCTCCTCAGCAGTTGGAGTGACGCCCTTCAAGGTGCTAAGTCCAATAGCAGCACGGAGTTTCTTGGCTCCAAGTACGATTTCCACATCTGATGCCCAAGTCAAGTAATTGTGGCAATACTGGGCCAGCTCTTCGAACTCCCGGTTTGTAATGCTAGTCATCTGCATATTCATGCAAAGGTTCCATAAGATTACTGCCGATAATTTGTAAAAAAAATAGTTACAAAGATTCTCATAATATTCCTGTATTTTCTATGTATTTTTTATAATTTATTGTTATTTTCAGTGATTAAAAGTAATATAAACAATCACAAATAATCAAAAACAGTAAATACGATAAATAATTTTCAAAGAAATAGCAATAACAAAGTTAAATAAGCTTCAAATGCAAATACCAATTCAAAATGTAAATTCCCGAGGCCCTTTTCTGCTAGAAAATGAATTTTTGGCTAATTATGCAATTTTCAGTAGTTAAAATATGAAATTTCAGTTGTGAGAATAATTTTTAGAAATGCCGAGGGGTTTTTCACAAAATTTTCTTATTTTCCAAAAAAAATCTCATAATTTTTAGAATTCCGAGGTCCCTTTTTGTAAAAATCATTTTTTCATTTTCTTTTTTTTCGGCTAGGCTGGCTGGGCCGATTTCCACGGCCAGATTGGAGTTTCGGGCCCGGTCCGACCCACACGCGCCCCGATCCATTTAGCCATATAAGAGTAGGCAGGGGTTTCCCCTACCCTATTCATGGTGTTCCGGCGTCGGCGCGTTGGCCATGCAGCGGTATGACGAGGCGGTCGTGCGGCGGTGCGAGGAGGCGGTCGGCCGATTCTATGGTCGGCGGCTCCGTGCGTGAAGGAGGCGGGGTATCGGGCGGCCGGCGCCATGGCGGTGGCGCTTCCCACCTTTTTTTTCTTTGCTTGATTTGGGTGATGCGGGCCGGAGGGTGGTCGCAGTCGGCCGTCATGGCCGGGCGGCGGCGCCTCTTTGGGAGGTGGCGAGCGGCGGCTCGATCTTCTTCATGGCCGGTCATGCAAGGCGCGGGGCCGCGGCCGCTACCGCAAGCGCGGGAAGTGCCGACCAATTTCTCTCTCTACTGTTCATCCAGATTACTGTTCACGCGATATCGTTCATGCAATTACCGATCAGCTTGGCCTACAACTTCAAGTCGGCTCACGGTAGATTTAAAACGAATTTATGTTTTTTCAATCTAGAGTACAATCGATATCCACCTTTTTATGCAATCCACCGATCGACATTGTGTCGGCGACTTCAAGTAGGCTCACGGTAGATTAGACCAGATTTGCACCGTAGGATACAATCTAGAAAGCCAAATTTACAAAATTGAAAACAATCTAGAAAAAAATGATTTAATCTACGAGTGTCGTTCATCGACGGTTACCTTTCGATCCGATGAGAGTCGATCATGCTGATAACGTGTTGAGGAACCGTTGCTGACGAGTCCCAATCCAAGCGATTACCTCGTAGACAGACTCAGAATCGTAAAAACAACTAGTAGGGTGCCCGTGCGTTGCAACGGAATCTCAAAAAGAAGTCCAAATAACACGTAGCAAAGAAAATAATGTCAAACACCTCACAATTCATAATTCAGAACCAAACCTCCGCCCCTCGTCACCACCAACCGACGGTTCTTTTTTCATGCGACGACGGTTTGACGTGGGGTGGGAGGGTAAACTCATAATTATAGTAGTTAAGATATAAGAACATAAAACGTAATAGTGGATTGAACACAGAGATACGAAAAGACTTCTGATTTTTTTTATTACTCTTTGTTATAAAACTTTATACAATATTGAAAATCTATCGTTCTTTATATATAGACTATTGAATGAAAGAGAAATCCATCTGAACCGGACTCCTGGACTACCCCGATTTCTTTAACACTAAATTCCTACTGAGTTGCTTGCCCAGTTGCCTACACGCAAAAAATTCCAAAAATCCTACTCCACTAAATTCCCTTCGCTAACTAACCAAGGACGCCGGCGCCGCCGCTCGAGGACACGTCTCAGATGGCATCTCCGGCGCCGCCGCTCGAGGCCGTCGGCGGCCTCGACCGCGACCCCTTCGTCGCCCTCCTCGCGAAGCTCATCGGCGAGTCCCAGCGCCTGCAGAACGACCCGCCGGCCCACGTCCCGCAAGAGGACCTTGTGGCCCAGCAAGTGGTCGACGCGCTCCGGCCGGTCTCCACGGACACCGGGGGCGGCCCGCTCATCGTGCGGAAGCTGAGCTACGCCGAGGGCCGGAGCAACGTCGTCGTCGAGTACCCCGGCACCGTCCCAGGCCGCGTCGTCTCCTTCGTCGGCATGCACATGGACGTCGTCCCGGCCAACCCTAACGAATGGGTGGGTTGCTACTTTGCTAGCAGATTTTTCTTTGATGATGTGAAAATTACTTTTAGGTTTAGGTTCTTGCTCGAAGGATTTGAGTGATTTATTTGGTGGTGTTTCTGCCGGGAAAATTGACACTTTGTTTTGTCTGGTTATTTTCCGTTCTAGTTTTATTGATTTGTGAACTCTTTGATTTGTTGCTGTTGTCAAAATTACCTTTTTCACCCGATTTGTTGGTGGTGTTGTGGTGTGTTTTACCGTGGAAAAGATTGCATCGTTGTGTGATCTGATGGTTCCTCCGTTGTAATGGTCGCTTTTTTTTTGTATCGTCGTTGTTTGCAAGGAATAAAATGCAGTGTTAACGGTGCTAAAATCTGCTTATTGATAGATATGATGGATCTGTTGGTGTAAAAATCGTCAAGTATATTGGACTTTTGTTACGATTTGGTGCTTCTGCTGTAAAACTCTTCTGTCCTCAATTTGGAGCTGTTAATTTTTGGTTGTGTTCGTGCTGTTGCATAAGTACTTGATTTCTAACCTGTTGTACCTCAAAAATTTTACTCTTGGTTGTAATTGGTGAAGTTGGTACCTCTACTTCTGCAGGACTTCGATCCCTTCTCACTAACCTTCGACAGCGATGACAAGGACAAGCTTCGGGGGCGTGGGACGACTGACTGCCTCGGTCATGTGGCGCTGGTGGCTCAGCTGATGCGGCGTCTTGGTGAGGTGAAGCCGGCACTGAAGCATTCCGTTGTTGCTGTGTTTATTGCCAATGAGGAGAACTCATCGGTCACTGGCATTGGTG
Source organism: Hsuehochloa calcarea (assembly GCA_036346395.1). Taxonomy (NCBI): domain Eukaryota; kingdom Viridiplantae; phylum Streptophyta; class Magnoliopsida; order Poales; family Poaceae; genus Hsuehochloa; species Hsuehochloa calcarea. The sequence goes on from CM070596.1 coordinate 57,082,810, forward strand.
TTGATGGCCTCGTGAAGGACGGGTTGCTTGACAAGCTCAAGACTGGACCCTTGTGAGTATTGACTTATTTAATGGAATGGCCAACTAATGTGCTGTTCGTGGGGAATACATGCTAATTTGGTTGTTGCTAATGTGTTGTGTTGTGAAGGTTTTGGATAGATACAGCTGATAAGCAACCGTGCATTGGCACCGGTGGGATGATTCCATGGCATCTGAAGGCAACAGGGAAGCTGTTCCACAGTGGCCTCGCACATAAGGTACTTGATTTGTTCTTTTTGGTGGAGCATTCTATAGCTTATGCAACTGTTAGTTGACAATGTATAAAGCATCTGATTATTTGTAAATATTCTATAACCTATGGTCTGTTAAATCGTGCAGCTGCTAAAATAAGCTTGCATTCTTCTAGTTAGTGCAAAAGCACCAACTTATCTAGAGCAGTAGCAATGAAAATTCAAGTATTGGTGGTAGAACTTACTGTGTAATCAACTCTTCTTTGCAACTTTTCCCGTGAATCATAATTTTTGGAAAACACAGAGACATGTCTTCGTAATGTTAAGGAAAGATCCATTTGATTAGCTTACAGCACAAAGAAAGTCAAATATATAATTCTCATGTTTTTCTAATTGTTGGAGACAGCAAAATACAGCATTGATTTTGAAATATGAAAACCCTATATCTGTTTTTTGTTTTCACTTCAGGCCATAAATGCCATGGAGTTAAATATGGAAGCACTTAAAGAAATCCAAACTAGGTTTTACAACGACTTCCCTCCACACGATAAAGAGAAGGTCTATAAGTTTGCTACTCCATCTACGATGAAGCCAACAAAATGGAGCTGTAAGTCCAACTTTTACATGTATTTATATTTATTATATGTGAAAAGACAAATCTTTGGTATTATTATTCATGCTCCTAACTAATGGTGCTTTGCAGATCCTGGTGGGGGTCTGAACCAAATTCCTGGAGAATGTACAATTTCAGGGGATATAAGGTCCAACTCTTGCTATGTGTTTCTTAGATGCCCTTTAATTGCATTCCAAATCAAATGGTTTAATTAATTAAGCTTTCGCTTGATGTGTACTTTGTACAGCATCGGAAGCACTGGGCCTGTGGGGGGCACAGTCCCACAGGGCCGTACTGAAATTTCATATATAATTCCTTTAGTCGATAATGTGTTTGCATAGAAGTAAAAAGATAAAATAAATCTTGCGATACAAAAGAGTGGTACCTGCTCAAATATTTATATGTTTGTAGGTCTCTAGCAGGGGAAAAATGTAGGATTACCAGTGTTTCACAACATTCAACAAAGAATGTTTTGCTTATGTTATCTATTTCTTTTTTACTATTGAAACATAGAACTTTATAGTCATTCCTGACCATCTGTTTCTTTTTTATGTTACAGGTTGACTCCTTTCTATAGGTAAGCCCATCCTCTTATGCATAGAATATGTATTGTTTTTTTTCTCTTGCATGTGCTTCTACTGCTACCAAATGATGTGTCAAATTGATAGTTGCCATTGTCATTATCATGCAGCACCACTTGTGTAGTGAAGATGTTACAAGAGTACGTAGATGACATAAATGAGAGACTTGAAACAAAGCTTCATACTCGTGGTCCAGTGTCCAAATATGTTCTTCCGAATGAAAATCTGCGAGGAAGGTGAAGCATTTTGACTTTATTGTCTTTTAGCAGTAACCATCATTATGGAGGGTATGATTGTCATTACTTACTGTTGATTGTGCTAGGGTTGAAATAACTTTTGATGGAGATGTGATGAATGGAGTGGCCTGTAATCTCGACTCTCGGGGCTTTCGAGCATTATGCAAAGCAACTGAGGAAATAGTTGGTCACGTAGAACCATATTCCATCACCGGGAGTTTGCCATTGATTAGGGAATTACAGGTTTGTGAGAAAACTGTGTACACATTTTTTTTTCTCCCTGGAACCAATCTCCGCTAACTAAAGTAAAGTTATAATGATACTTTTACAGGATGAGGGATTTGATGTTCAAACTGCTGGATATGGTAAGTACTTCACCAAGAAATTGATGTTTCTTGACTTCTGTTGGTCCTATTATCAATGAACAATTGAACACCATCTCTTGTAGTATTCACGTGCTTGACAATATAGATTGAACTGCATTTACCATTCATTTTGCTCGAGTGCCACTTGGCATCCTATTTTATTTTTTCTGTTATTACAGTGTACATGATGAGGGGTAAGACTATCTGATGTAAATGTTCATCTAATGATGCTACTGGTTCCTGCAGGATTACTCAAGACGTACCATGCGAAGAACGAGTACTGCCTATTTTCAGATATGGCCCAAGGTTTTCAAGTGTTTGTGAGCATCATTTCACAGTTGGAAGCAGAGGTGTGAAGCTTTTTTTAGGGTGGAAAGAAGAACTTTTATTAACGCTTATCCCTGTTACTCGGTGATCTAATAATGTAGTTTTGCTCTTGACTCTCGTGTCTCGCACCAGGAGATCAACCTCTTTTTGTCGAACAGAAGCGCTTGTCGAATTGCACCGAAATAATTTCATTTGTCTGACAATCATGTGGATACCTTTTGTTCTCTGTAATCAAGTTAAGGCCTGTCTGCTCGGTTATACCTGGGCTCAATGCTGCAGACCTGTAGTTGGGCTTATGCTTGGCGTACGGGGCATGCGTGTTGTGATGGCATTTCAGCCGGCTGAACTCCATGCAGTGGACATACTGGAGTCTGGAGGCCCGTTTAAGGTGGGCAGCGGTATGTGGCCCAAGCAAAATCAGGACTTGCAGAGTTGCAGTCCCCTTTGTGATTCAGAATTTGATATCCTACTTCGTCCCCTCTTCATTTGTTTTTATTCCTTTCTCGAGGTCGAAGGCAAGGATATCAACAAATAGTAGGCCATGTCTCCGAGTGATCGTGCTTCATCTCGTACGAACACCTAGCAACATGCAATGCACGCGTGAGGAATAGACAAAGACATTTTGGGAAACCACGAGAGGACGTCACATTTAGCTTCACCGTAACAGCTTCCTCAAATACGCGCCCGACGGGGGCCGGCCCGATGGACACACCACGCGCCGGGCCGAAATAACAGCCGATCGAACGTGTACCATACGAGCGCTACATGGGGAAACCCAGGGGCCGCCCACGGTAAACTCACCCTCGACATGCGTGCTACGGTGCTAGTACATGCTAGCTAGCCGGATAATTGACCGGCCCATCGATCGATACGAGGACCGGAGTGAATATAAATAGGTATTTGATGTTACTTGTGTTTGACTCTAGTTTTGAGAAAGAAAAAATATACAATATGATACAAAATAAACGATATTCGCGTATATTTCTTCGTATGTCAGGTGATACAAAGAAAGTCTATTATGACTTCACTTAGGAATAAGATAACAAATAGGTGATTTGCTGCATCTGAGTACGCAGGAGATACTAAATGTTTTTCCTTCAATATCTTAGCGATTAGTCTCTTCGTATTCGCTCTGATTGTCTCTTCTACTGTCTAATGTTATGTGTAGGAGTGCAAAATAGCGGATAATTTCTGATTGACCGATCGTAGGATGAATAGATAGTTATTTGATACTATCCGTGCTCGACTGTAAGAAGTGGTGGTGAGGTGGGGTGGGGCCGGGGGCTGCCGTCCGCTCGGGCCTGTGGCGATATCGATCGCGGCCGTGGATTTTTCTGGGCCCAGATTCTCGTCCGATCGATTGCCCTGCCACAAGCTGCAGGGCAGCCGTACTGGCATCGTGCATGAGCACCCGTTCGTACACTCCGTGCATGGCATTTCCCTCCTTTTGATGCACGATGGAACTGCATATCCAGGCGCATGCATCGACACGTACAGGGACGCCACTGCTAGAGAGAGAGAGAGAGAGAGAGCTCTCCAGTCCCCAGCCCGTCTGCGTCAGCGTACCATATATGTAGTGTTGGGACGCGTGGGAGTACACACTGGTCGGGTCGGGTCGGGTCGGGTAATTGGGACATGCATGCATGAGCTGGTTCGGCCGATTCTGTTGGCCGTGACCTGTCACGCTTTGTTGCATTGCATGAACTCATCCACAGGCCCCACGTACCACCCCACCTCAGAGGTCCATGCTATACTTAGCGAGTTTTTTTACCGAAATAATACTGTTTTGTGTATTTTTTTTTTACAGAAATAGATCTTTTCGTGTGGTATTACTAAATATAGCAAATTGAATTAGTCTTATGCCGTCACGTATACAATTCTGATCACCTCTAGTCCAGATACACTAAAATCCAGTCACCCTTGTCCGGATGCGCCTTTGTCCGACACAAGTCTCGTTCGCACTCCCACCGTTCGGGCTTAAAAAGGAGGGAATGATTAATTGAAACGTTAAAAATGAAGAGGAGTAGTGATATTGCCTCTCTTTTCCAAAAATACGAGTCAAAGAAGAAGGATTCTTCTCAATATCCTTTCGTGGTCTTTGCTTTGTTCGGAAGAGCGAATTGAAGAACAAGATGGACCATATCAAATTGAAGAACAACAAGATAGACCAGATCAAGATAGAGTGGTTGAAGAGTAAATATCCTTAATGCAATGTCACTTGTCCGTTTGGCAAAGAGTAAAATGCGAGAAATGAGGTCCGAAGGGTGGGTTTCATTTCTTCAAAGGGTAACAATATTTTGCAACAAATATGGCATTCAAGTTCTGCAATGGAACATAATTATGTGCCATATGGAAGATCAAAGACGTTTTGCTCGGGACCAAACAAATGATGATCACTTGGAAGAGAAGTATATATTGAGTCATTGATAAAATTAGTCAAGAGCTTGACGATCGGTTTGATGAGGTAAATATGGAGTTGCTTACTTGTATGGTCGCTTTGAATCCAGGACTTACTCCTCATATATTGATGCTGGAATGTACATTAGCAATATTTTACTTGCAACAGATGCTGTCCTCTACTTATAATATGCAGAGAAGACTCAGAATCATAGGCTAATTAAATCGGAAAGACAGCACAACTGGAAGGAAGAAGTTGTGATTTGTTTAATCCTGAAGTAAAGACGGAATACATGAGGCATCAGCAGTTCAGCACATGAATGGCCTTTTAGTCCAAGCTACAGCAACAAGAGGTACTACTATTTTTCACCTGGACTCACCTAGTATTTCTGACCTAGAAAAATAAGGGGTCATAAGTTCATCGGTCCATCACATGGTTATAGTAACTCATCTTCTTGATGTCTTGATGTTCACTTCTTTATCCTGCATCTGCATGAAAGGCTGAAGTAATTAGTAGCTGCCTACTGACAGGAAATGATTTCCAAAATTGAATGGCCTCTCCTTGTCGAGTGCTATCCCAGCAAACCAGCAGCGACCTCATTTATTGGCAGCTATAATTGTGATCTACACGGTTGTCTACTGACCAGGAAATTGTATAACAACACTCAGGAGCTATGTTAGTATAAACCATGGGAACAAGTGATAAAACTGACTGAACAATACACTGTAAAACTGCAGATGTCATGGTGTAGATTGTTATTGACATATTGTAAGTCGTAACCAACAGCTTCGCTTATTTTTTCCTTACAGGTAAACTGATGGCACTTCACAAACCAATGACTGTAAAATTTCATTGCTCCTAGTTAAGTTGGTCATCCATACTGAAGACTCAAAAGCGCCGCGCAAGCCATTAACTTTTGCTTGGCATTGGAGGGACGCGCGGGAAGGGATCAAGACTTGTAAAGCAAAGCAAGAGTCCTTTAATTAAGCAAGGAACAAGCAAGGTTGCTTGAGTTGGACGGCTACTGTCTTATCAGACAATGCTCCCAGTAGAGATCAAAGGATGAAGGTATGTCTTTGTGTACCACTGCCACAGTATCACCTTTGCATGTTACTCCCCTCATCTTCAAAGCGTGCATGCGGCAGGACAGCGCCTTGACTGTGCGGAAGAGGCTAGCCCGGGTGGTGATTGTGCAGACGAGGTGCTGTCTGGGCGGTGGAGGTGCGGACAAGACTCGTGTCGGAGGAAGACGTGTCCGGCGAGGGACGATTGGATTTTAGCACATCTGGGCTAGGGGCGATCAGAATTACACACGTGGCGGCATGAGACTCGTTCGGGCTACCATATTTGGCAATACCGTGCGAAGAGAGAGCTACTTTCATAAAAAACGAGTGCAAAAGTGTCATTTCGGCCAAAAACTCTATACTTGGCTAGCTGATCACTATTGTTTTTACAGTTGAAAAACACAACTTTTTTTTTCTATTTTAGACACAAACAGTGTTTAATACATACTTTTGACTATTACTTTATCTAATTAAAATTATACTAATATGAAAGCATTTTATAACACAACTAACAATACCATCTGATTAACACGTTCAAATCCAAGCACTTTGCTGTTATAAGTGGTCAAACTTCTAAAGGCTGATTGCACGCGTTCTAAAATAAGCATCTAAGAAAAATAACAATGGGTAATTACTTACAGGATGCAAGTTAATGCTCCTAAATTGGTAGGGAGTTGTGGGTGTAGGAAGAAAATCCTACGAGACTGTCCAGGTTCGAGCTCGTTTCGACTCGAATCTAGGTGTCTTTCTTCTTCTTAATTTAAAAAAAAATCTAGCTCCCCTATATTTTCTCGTTTTTAGTTCGTGCACCTAAACATTATTGTAACTATATGTGTACGCGCCACATTCGCCATACTGTACAGCTAACTCGGATCGATCGATCAAGACTCGTATTACCAGGGCCGTAGCCATCCGGGGGCTTCGTTGGGCTCAAGTCCACCCACCGCCGGCATCGGTAATCCTGTGCAAGATACCTTCATTGTATTTTATTTTATTTCATACTTTACTTTTCTTATACTCATATATAAATTTGAATTGGACAAGACAATGTTTGCTATATTTGTCTTAATTTAACTTAGTCCTTGTGACATCCAGATTTTTGCTTAATTTTAAAATCGCGTGAATTTCATGAATTACAAAAACTTTAATTGAACAACTAAAATTTCTAAAAATATTTTCTTGGAAATTTAAATTTTAAAACAATTCCCTTGACTCAACAATATAAATTTGCAAAAACATAAAATATAATTGTGTGCAAACCAAAAATAATTAAGACCTGGTTATTACAAGACCATTTCAAAATTCAAATCCAAACCCAAATCAAAATTTGAAATGCAAATAAAATTTCAAACCTTATCTCCTTACTCCTTACCTCTCTTCCCCTTGGGCCGAAATCTAGTTATCGGCCCCACCTATTCTCTCTTCCTCTCTTCTTCCCTTTGCCTGAGCCAGCCCAGTGCCACTGCCATCGCCCTCCCTTCGCAGCCCATGAGCTAGCCAAGCCCAGCAGCAGCCCAACTCCCTTCCCTCTCTCGCACTCATTGACGAGCGGGCCCCCGGCCCCACCTGCCAACACAGAGGAGAAGCATTGTGCTTCTTCCTCCCTCCCTCTCCTCGTTCGATCTCTCTCTCTCTCTCTCTCTCTCTCTCTCTCTCTCTCTCTCTCTCTGCGTAGACCATGTTAGTGGCAGTAGCAGGAGACAACGCCCTGCACCTCGAGCCTCGTCCCATCCAAGCTAGTGCCTGTTGCCCACCGCTTACTTGGATGTCGCATCATTCCCGCGGTATGTGAACCACCTTCCCCTCCCTCTCTGTTCTTCTCTATTTAAGCCGCCCAAGTACATCACTTTGCTTGCCTGTTCCTCCTCTGCATTTAAGCCATCTTCTTCAACTCTGACCGCTAGCTTCACCCATCAATTTTGACCGTTTGGGTGAGCTTCTGCCCTCGTTTTCTTGCGCATCGTGGACGACTCGTTCTCCTCTTCCTCATAATCACCTCACCATTGCTTGTTTCTGTTGGTGATATGCACTAGAGACAATCATAGAGATGATTGTATTACGTCCATGTTTATGAGTTATTGAATAAGTGTTATTCTATTCCTGTAATGAATCATCAGTTATAAAGAATAACGAGTATGTGACTCGTTGGTGAAGCTGTTTTAATTTATGATGATGTCGTTCTAAATGTATCCCTGGTGGTATGTCACTGGTCAGAACACCAGTGATCCTATTGACCAGCATATGTATTGATTGATGATCATGTTTCACCAGTCATGGATATAGGGATTCGAATCAATAATGTGAACACATGTTAGAGAACATGATGTTAGATTGACTCACCTTGTGACACTGCTAAGATTGTTATAATTTCATGTGTCATCAGTTGGTCTCAAGCAATGATGATGTATAATTCTTATACCTGATATCTACATGGTTTTCTACATACGTAAGAATACACTTTAGGGTTGCCAAACACTACTCCGTAACTGGGTAGTTATAAAGGTAGCTTTCAGGTATGCTAAGAAATATGCGGAGGAATGTGACTGGTCGGATATGGGATTTGCCCTCCTAACATAACAGGAGAGATATCTCTGGGCCGCTCGATGTGGTCGAATAAAGAAAGTGCATGGCCATGCCACTAGGGGTCGAAGAGTTCGACCACGTGAAGTTATTCGACACTTGATCGGGAAAGTTGATGAGGATTAAAACCTATATTTATTGTTTAATAGATAAAGGACCATATGTCTTCGTGGTTGTAACCCCTAAAGCTAACGACCTCACTGGTCGTGAGGATTCCAGAGGTTACACGATATCTAACCTGGTCGGAGAAGGTTCCTAACCTTATCTCCGATCAGTCAAAAGCTCGCAAAGCCTTTGAACTGGTATCTGAATCTAGCGCAGATATATCCTCTACCATGTGAAGAATGGAATATGTATTGTATATTCCATACCACGCGACGATAAATAACTCTAAGACACATGAATACAGTCAAATGACTCATTGACATATAACCGTATAGCAGTTGACACATTGTCAACTGACGCCTCTCTTCGACCAGACACACTACTTCCCAAACAGGCGCTGTTCCAAGATAAATGCCAATGCTTCATCAACTACATAAGGAGGACTGCGAACTAAAGTGGAGAAGGGTGGAACAGTGAAGATAGATTGGGAAACACTCTCAGAAGAGCATTGTATTCCTGAAGTAGTCTTCAGTCTAGGCTACATACACCTATTGTAATAGCCAGTTCATAGCAATAAAGAGCAGTGTCATTACTTTCCAAGAGATACGTGTCATTTTCCTCTTTCTCTTCATATATTCATAAGATCGACGATTTGATCGTCGACAAAAGTATTGAACAGTCTATGGATGACACAACATCTCACCCGAGTTCAACCAGATATCATAAGGCAAAGTGAGAATACACGAGCTAGTCTTTTAGTTGGAACATATATGGACTAGTCGTATGGAGATACAAGCTTGTCGTAGACTGGTCGAACATGATCACTAAGTGGTCAAAACCTGGTTGTAAGGAGATACGAACTAGTCGATACCAAATATGAGTTGGTCGTATAGAGGTACAAGCTGGTCGAAACCTGGTTGTAAGGAGTTATGAACTAGTCGATACCAAATATGAGCTAGTCGTATAGAGATATGAGCTGGTCGTAAGTGATAAGGACCTTGTCGTAGATCATATTGCTTTAAGGTTCATCCAATATAATTTATGTATATTCGGACATCATTATATTCTGCTAGGAGTTGCTAACAACTCGTGATCGGAAAGGAGTTTTCGAGTCACAACCGATTACACATAAACCTAATGGGTCATATACTTAATGGGGTGGAACAAACTAGTACGAATACGACTCGTCAAATGTATTCGGAGATACTTGAGGCTGATGGAAGAGTGGGGATAGACGAGACACACGACAAAAGTTGCTGTGAGTTGCTGTAAGCCCTAGCCGCCATCTTCTTGAAAGAGTCTTTCTGTGCGACTTGGTGCTAGCACACCGGCGTACGGTATTCCTTCCCCACACGTGGATGCCATGGAGGCGCTACTGCAGTTGCTATTGCGCTTGAGGACGAACCACGACTTTGGCGAGGAACTCGATTGGTTGCTGGAGAGTACGATTGGCTATGAGGACGATTGACTATAAGGACGATCGACTACGTTGGGCGATCGACTAGGGTGGACGATCGACTACAGTGAACGATCAACTACGACCACTATATCGACATGCTCTTTGTTGGACCAGGCTTCTCCAACTCTTTTTACACTGTACTGCGTGTCTGGTGGTAGTATGCACAGCGGGAAAGTCAATTGTTGAGATAAAACATCCAAAATGTTTTGTTATGATTGGTGCTTGCTACATTGGTTGTATCGTGTGGTTAAAGTGTACAACCTCTGCAGAGTTTCAATTAATCTATTCGGATAGCCGCATCCTCGGTTATGGATATATTCGGAGATTTTACACGAGAGGTAGAGTTTCTTCACAAAATGTGTCAGAGTGTGTGAATGGGAAGTTCCATTGATGAATATAATGTTTGTTTGGTGAATGGGTAATTCACATGGTGTTTTATGTTGGTTGGTGAATGGGTAATTTACTTATTGATTTGGTTGGGAGTTGATGGGAACTTCACTGGTTGTTTCAAAGCAATTGTTTATTTATTTATGATTCTTTTCAATTACGCGTTCCAATCTATTTATGTATTTATCGTCAATATTGCTTTAGAATTAATATTAATTGCATACTATTTCCCTACGACTTGCTGAGTACTTTATATGCTCACGACTTCAAACTTTGTTTGTAAAATCAAACATGAGTTTTATGAAGGCTTCGTGGATTAGGATGTGTTCTCCACTCGATTGCTTATGGGCATGTTTATTGGGTTATCTAAGTTTTCTCGTTCCGTTGCAAGAGTTTATTTGTGTGGATATCATGGGGATATACTCCGATTTGACAATATTTATTATTTCACGTATTTATGATAGAGGTTGTAGGCAAGAGAGGGAATTCTATTGCACTTAGTCTCATAATTTTGAGTCTCGATCAAAAGTTCTATTCGCTTGAAAATTCCGATTTCATGGGGACGGTTTGACCGGTTTTCACTTATGTCGTTGTTCTCCGTGACGGCGATGTTTGGTTGTTAGGTCAAAGTCATGAGTTTCGGTCGTATGTGTTGCATGATGCATGTTTTGACTAACATGGATCAAGTTGTGAAGAACTTGTTCCCATTCGATTTGCTTGTCTATTGTCAGTGCAAAGTTGCTTGGTGGTCAACGACGGTCAACGGCGAGGATGATCGGACTAGGCTTGTAGAGCCGAGGTTGCACCTCTTCGCCTCTTTTATTGTTTGAAGCCCTAATTTTGCTTAGGAGAGGAGATGTGGAGGCTAGGGTTCTAGAGAGTTTTGATTTGATTTCGTGCTCATAGATTGAGCTTTGTCCTCCATTGATAGAGTGGATGTAAGCCAAAATCATATCAAATCAATCCAAGGAAAGTTTGATCAAAGTTTTGTCTATTTGCTTTTCTTCTCTCTATTTGATGATTTTGAGTCTTTCTTTTATCCGTGAGTTTTTGCTTGATTTCTTCACGTGATCTAGTTTGCTGTGACATGTGGGAACATATCTAGGATCATCTTGATCATCAATCACCCACGAGCAAGATTTTGGATCTAGTTTTCGTTTTGACCCGATTTTGAATCTTGAGCTTGTGTTGATTTTAGTTGTTTTGCTTAGGGGGTTAAATTGGATTCAATACTAGTCTTCCATTGTCTCGGTATATCGATCTTCATAGCTTCCATATCCAATAATTTGTTTCTTTAGCTCTGCATAGCAAGTTAAGTAAACATTAACCATAAGGTCAAGTTATTATTACTATTTATTATTTTGATATCTTTTAAGTTAAATCGATAAATGGATGGTATTTCATCAATATTTTCTGTGTGAACTAGCTACGAACTAGTTCGAAAACACAATGTATAAATTCAGTCCCGATGCACTCCATCGCCTGATTGCTTTCTCATACCACACTCGCTACTAACTATATACCAACTAGTGGACCCCATTGTCATAGAGAGAGGGAGAGAGACACAGAGAGCTGTAGAGGGGGCCCACCTGTCATTCACCGGGGAGAGAAACAGAACGGGGGAGTAGGAGGGAGGCTCAGGCGGCACTCGTCGCCGCGAGGGAGGCATCGGCGGCGACCGACAACGATGAAAATGGGTTGGGGAGGGAGAAGCAGTCTCGACGAGGCTCGCAAGCCCGGAAGAGTGAGGGGGAACTCCATGGTGCAAATGGTGAGGTGGAGGAGGGCTGGAGTAGGCTGGCGGCGTGAGCCTGTGGCGGCACGGAGGGCTCGCCGTGGCGGCGGAGCACGGATGGAAGAGAGCATGAGTGTATGGTGGGGAAAGGTAGAAGCGGGTCCGGTGGTGCTCCATGGGAGTGGAATTGGAAGAGAGCATGAGTGCGTGGTGGAAGATGGCTCACCGAGTGGAGTAGGGAGACAGTGATGGCGGTTTTGGCCACACGCGAGGAAGACGAGGCCGCTAGCAAGCTATGATCGAGGAAGCCCGAAATTAGTTGCGGAAAAAGGTGGAGTAGGGCTTAGAACACAGTTTGACACGAGTAGATTAGGAGGGATCACCTCCTTCACCGGATGGGAGGAAGAGGAAGTGCGCTGTTCCCGATGGTGGTGGCACTAGGGTGGCGACACAGCTGGATGAGGCACGGTGGTACACGGCCGTGAACAAGGAGGTGGCTGGTGTGGCGTGGGAAATGACACGACAGGAGCAGGCGCAATGTCGCTCCGCTGCTCTGTGTGTCTCTGTGGGTGACGTTGCTTCATTGTCCTGTGGCGAGGGCAAGTTGTCGAGGTGGTTGGGGTGCTGTCGATTGGCATAACCAGCAGCATGGCGCCAGGGCGGGTGGCAAGGCGCGTGGAGAAACAGATAGGGAGGAAGAAAGCGAGAGGGTGGCGTGTGGGCCGGGGAGGGAAAAAGGAAAAGAAGAAACGAGAAGAGAAGGAAGAAAAAGAAAAGAGAGGTGTTGGGCTGGGCCAAGCAGTTTTTGACCCAGACCACCCTTTCAGGGTTTTTGTTTCCTTTAAACTTTGGTTCAAATTATGATGAGGTTTCAAATAATGTCCCTGCATTTCTTTCTCATTCTTGTGCACAACCTTCTTTTATTACATTTTTATACCCACAGGGACCTCCCCTACTATTCTCGGTTCAAAAAAAAGAAGGGCATGCTTGGTTAGTTTTGATAAAATATAGGATGAGAACATGCTAACTTAAAAATAGTTGTAGCAATGATATAGTTGCAGATGGATGGAACCTCATATCTAGAGTCATGTGGATGGAACCTCGTAACCCTAGGTCATAGGTTTGAAAAATAACTATGGTGTGATATTTGCAAACAAAACTTGCATTCAGCTAAAATAACCATAAGACCCGTCCTTTGGCAAGTCAATCATCTATATACTTGCATTTGGCATAAGGACTTGCTGAGTACTTTTGTACTCATTGTTGCTTATATATGCGGATTCATTGCCCAAAGATACCAACTAGTGAACATTTACCTCTACCCATCGGGAGTTGAAGATGGCATCAAGTACTAGGTCGCTTACCCCAGTCGATTTCCTATGGGCATATCCTGACGATCACCACTGCAATTTATCTTCTCTGTTGCAAGACTTCATCCGTATTTGGCATTCTCGACCCGTGATGTAAGATTTCGACCATATGGTCTATTTACAATTATTTACTACCATTTTTATTTTTATGTATGGGTGTAATATTCATCAATGTTGTAATATGTGAGCTAGCTACTGATCATGGAATTAAATTGCTATGCATAGAGGGTCTAGATGTTAATCCAGGTGTCGACAATTCTCTTCAGTTTCTAGTTAAAAAATAGCTTCATCCTTTGAGCCTCATTCCATTTTCATCCTTGGCAGGGCAAACCCACGTAGGGCCTAATGGGGGCATAGGCCCCACTTATTTTCTAACTCGTAGCAATAAGGCCAATATCACCGGAGCCACGCTAAAAATGCACGGGAGGGGACCTAGACACGTGTTTGCAAGAATTTCAAAATCAAAAGTTTGCAAAAAATTTCTAAAGCAATCTCCAGTTCTTCGTTCTTACGGCACAAAATCGAGCCACCGTCTCCCCAATCCCGCGGCTCTCTCTCCTCTCCACTCGATGGTGTCGTCCCATCACATCGCTCGCCCGGCCAATGACACGCGCTTACTCCTCTCGCCTCCTCCTCGCTGCAGGCTATAAGAAGCGGCAACTTCACCACCCCTCCCGAGCATCGGCCGCCGCCACCTCCTCCTCCGGTGTTCGACCACCGCTTCTCTCCCTCGTGTCTCGGCGCCTCCTCCACCGCCTCGTCGGTGACGTTGCTTCATTGTCCCTGTGCGCCCGCGAGGCGTCGTGCCTCCGCGACGCCGACGCTTAACCGCACCGCAGTTGTCGAGGTGGTTGGGGCGTGAACCCACCCACGTGCCTTTGTCTTTGTCGATCCCGTGGACACAAGCACAGTGCCATGGACCGCGCGTAGTGCTGCCACGTGTCGGCTCCAGGGATTTTCTGATTTAGTTTTTAATTAAAAATTCATTTGAAAAGCTTTCAAAATTTATATCTTTTTCTTTATAACTCCAAAAATTATGAAACCAGTTTCTAAAATTTTCTAAAATCAAGATCTTGCTAATGGCACTGGTCTTGTTCATTTTGGAGTTCATTTATTATGAGTTGGTATTTATTTACTCTCTTTGCTGTTGTGTCTTTTTCCGGTACTTTCGTCCGATTAGGGTTCGAAGACGCCGGAGACCTCAACTTCGACCAAGCTCAAGAATACCAAGACATCGCTGCCTTTAACCAAGCCGAGTCAATACTTTGATCATTCTGAGCCTACATTTTATGCAAACTATGTTTATTTAAAATATCAAAGTTGCATGCTTTAATTTTGTAAAGAATGATATGTTAAAGCTTAAGGTAGTTAAATACTCATTTGTTGATTAATTACTTATTAAGCCATCCTTTGATAATTGAATCCAGTATTTTTTGTCACCCTAGTAAATATGTGGCAAATACTAGCCTAGGTTGTACTTAAACGACATGCTAGTCTTGCTTAAATACCGGGACAATAAATGTCCCAATCATCATCCTTTAAACATAAAAAGGATTGGATGTAGATGACTGATGTGTTGCCAAAACCCTAAAACAACTTGCTAGTACCATATCCGGACGGATGGAGAGTGACGAGAATGGTTGGTATGTGGTATGGGCTTAATCTTGTCATGACCTCCTGTAAAACAAGTACAACCGCAAGTTGCAACTTGGCTTAGTAAAATTATTGAACCACAATGTCATCCCACAACCGGTGTTTAGAAGTGTGCGATGTGCTAGCTTGAATGGGACAACTAAGTTATCATGACGTAAGGCTAAAGCATCATTATGGAATTGGCCATAGGGATGAGATGACGAGGGCAAGGTAGTTTGATTATCGCTCAACTACATGACTAAGGAATCATGTGGGGTAACGAGTATGATTATCTCTTGTGGGTACAGTGTACAACTTCTGCAGAGTCTAAACTGTTTAAACAGCCGCGCCTACGGTCAAAGACGGATATGTGAACTTAACATGAGTTAGTTCTATTTTAAAAACCTTTGTGGGTGGAATGGAAATGTGTTGGGCTCATCTAGCCCTTGTTTTGGATTTTTCGTACCCGGTATCAAAATTAAGTATAAGGTGGAGGTATCCTCCGCTGTTATTTAATATTGCACTTATTCTCTTTAATGAAAATACAATTTGTTTAAAATGCTAAGTCATAGGGATTTGTATTTATGATAATTGAAAATATTGCTTTAGCAAATAAAAGAACATGAGCCATCCTTGTTAAGCCTTGCGTGTATACTATTGCATACTGTGTGTTGGCTCACGAGCACAGTGGTTGTGCTCACTCTCGCTTTCCCCCCAAACCCTCGAAGCAGAAAATATTAGAGATTACGACTACTACGAGGAACCAGATGTCTGAAGACCCAAGAGTTTTTGAAGCATAGTTTAGTCCTTAGTTGTTCAAGTCTCGCCCCAGTCTAGCTGACTCCGCTGGTACCTAGGTGCATCCCATATTATCTGAGTTTTGAGTAATATCGGATGTACACATGTTTCCCCAGTCGCTTGCCTGTGAAGAGATGTGCGCTCACCCCTTTTTGCTTCTGTTGTCGCTTCCGCTACTTTGTGATGTAATCATTTGGCCTGTTCGGCCTTTATTGTAAAACTTGACCCGATGCGGTCTATGTAAACTCTGATGTGTTAAATTAATTAATGTTATGGTTTTACGCCATGTATGAAATGATTCAGTGATGTATCTGTAAGTACTATCTATTGATCCAGAAAATAGCATAGTACTTTCACAGAGAATTAGGAATTAAAAAATTCGTGTCCGACACGGTGCTTGTCGCGTAGCGAAGAGCCTTGCAGCGTGACAGCACCAGCTTTTGCTGACTATCCACGGCCACGATGATCAGGAAGCTGATCGATTTGTCAGTGTGGATCTGGCTACTAGTCACGCATGCATGCGTCCTCGCAGCTGGCTTACGGCGCCCTTGAGCGAAGGGCAGCGTACAATGGCATTCGCGTACGGCTGTTGCACGCCGAGCAAGAGGAATGCACCGTTACACGCATGTATTTCTCAGCGCAATTCCAACAAACAAATTTGTTTGATACTATAGTTATGTCATGCTAGTTTTTTGGTGAGGTCAAAGAGAGAGAATATGTTTGATACTCATGCAAGTATGGATCTTTTTTCGGAAACCCAAAAAATAGTGGGGTTATCTCTCTAAATTAATCATCCTCTTGCATCTAGATGCAAATTTTAGTAACAAGATAAACATAAAACTAGTAGTATGGTTATATCTAAATTATCCTCATATAACAATTCTCTCTCCTCTAGTAATAAGCTATAGTATGCTAACAATTGGGAATTCACTCGATCAGCAGCCGCATGAGGGGAGATCCATCGGACAATAGCCATGCAGCGGCAAATACACGTACGAGCGTACGTACGTGCGTCGCGCCGGGGCGCCGAAGCTGTCCTGGCCCGATCTCCTTGGATCTTTGTGGTAAATGCTATGCACACGTACGGTACGTTGTTCCATCCAATCTGTTCGACTTCTCTTTCTTCCGAATCGAACAGTACACACTGTTGCCAATCAATGCTTTTCACTGTCCCCGAATAGAGGCTATCTATAGTACTGCTCGGGCCGGGTGTGGCACATTCATAGTTAATGAAGATCATCTGACCTGCCGGTAAGCTACTATTATTAGACCACCTCTCTGTTTGGTCGTATGACTCGTACTACTCCGCGTTATGGCTAGGCCTAGGATAGGAGTGACTGGACGTGAATGAGAACATTGGCGAGCCCGGGCAGGTGCTGCGCCACTTCTACCGTTGATGTGCGCCAAGATGAGGTGCATGGCTTGTGTATGTATGGTCATGGTTCAAAGCCTCGTACTCCCATATAAGCAAAATGCGCGCATAGCTCCTTCGATAACTTAACATGCATGCTCCAATTAATCCCATTTCGTTACACTATCATGCACGGATTTGTATCTGTATTTTCTACATAAGACATTAATTGCCGCTTTCCTAAATAGTACAGGACCACCACGCGCGTGATCGAAACCTCTGTTTTGGGGTTTGGACATGCATATGAATAATTGATTTAGCGAGATGTGGCGCGGAAGGGCCTTCCTGTCAGCATCACCAAAACGGCACGTACCGAGAGCACACCAAAACAGAAGGATGGATGGATCGAACGGCCGGGCAATCAAGGTGCGTCGACTCGTCGCTTGCAATTCATTGATTTGCTGATACATACAACGGTTGGTCAAAAGGGCGAGCGCGAGCGCGAGCGCGCACGAGGACATGGAGCCGCGCATATATGCTTGCATGGTGGCGGTGGCATGCATGCACCAGCAAACGGCCGGCATTAACCACCGTGCCACTCACTCGGGCGCGCGCTAGGCTCGATCAGCGTCTCGTCTCGACCTCAAACCTGATCAGTAGTCACCCCACGCGCACATGCTGCCATTCGCGTGGCACCAAAGCGCATTGATTCCGCCTTGTCGCGCACCGGCCGGGGGAATGCATGGGCCGCGCGCGCACGTCAGCTTCCTGCGGCGTCCCTCCAAAAACGGCCGGCACAGCGCACATGCTACTGTGCCTTCCTGGCCTGTGCGCGCGCGCCCCGGCCGGCGGTGAACTCGATCGCAGAAGGCAGCAGTGCCTTACCGCTAGGGGTGCTGGTGGGCTCAAACCCCACCCGAACCCACCCTAACTCATTTCTACGCAGCACGTCCACCCAACCTAAACCAACCCACTGCTTCACCTTCAAAACCCAATCCAACCCAACCCACATGCAAATCCAATTCAATCCAATTTTCTCAATATGGGTTCAACCTGTTTTCAACCCATAGAAACAACCTTAAGCACAACCTTCAACCCATGGAAACCATCTAAGCACCAAGTAGATAACAATAACATTACAGAAATATTTCATAACAATAACACATGGAAACTATCTCAATACTCATCAAACTTTGATTGCATCTTTGTATTTCAACGCTTCTGCAATAATTTCATATGTCGAATTCCAACAGTTCGGGACATCAAGAGCTAGTCCAGATTTCGTAGGAAGACCCATCCTATCTGCAATTGCATTGCAAGTTTGAATGCGTGCAGGCGGTGAATTAATATGGCTAACCAGATCACATATCAAATCTAATGCCACATGAATTGGTTTAATTACATCTTGAACCAATATATTCCGTATATGCGCACAACATCTAACATGAAAATGTTGGCCAACAAACAACATGTCATCTTTGCCATTTTCTATCAAAAACTTACAAGCCAAGTTATTGTTGCTCGTATTGTCTAATGTTAGAGTAAACAATTTTCTCAATTGCGAGACCACTGTGAGGATACTTCACATCCTTGAATGCTATTATCTTCTTTTTTAGGTTAAAATTAACATCAATATAATGGGTCGTCACACACATGTACGTATCCTAAGTTTTTAACAGATGTCCACAGATCTAAGGTCAGGCAAATATGAGAATCAATGTTCTAAAATACAAGATGCAACTCTTCCTTCATTCTCTCATACAAACTAACAGAATCATTACGGAGTGTTAGACGACCAAAGACTCTAAAGGATGGCTGTATTGACTCCATCCATTCCTTAAAGTATGGGTCTTCCAACTTTTGGAATGAAATCTCCGCATGAATGCTGAACTTGGTAATCAACTCACGGGTCCTCTGGGGATCAAAGGTAAATGAAGCTTCTGATGGTTGCTTTTTCATAGTTGCAACAAACCTATTCCTATCACCAATCTTATTTTTTGGGCAGGACTCGGCAATATGGTTTCTAAGGCTGTTTATGCCAGTTTTGTTGGTATATGTTAGCTTCAATTTGTAATATTTACAAACATCCTTTGGGACACCTTCGACTACAACCAACTCATGCTCAAAATATTCCCAAACCTTTGCCTTCCTTCTAGGTGTTTGTGCTGAGGGCTCATCAATGGTGTCATTTGTACCCGAGCCCTCTGACACTTGTGTATACATGCTTAGGAACCTGAATTGATTAACAAATTAACTTTCTTAGTAAATAGCTAAAAGACCGTTAGTAAGTGGTGCATTAGAGATCAGGGGCAAAGGGCCGAGAGATCAGGGGCAAACTAATCATCTAAATCAACTCGAACTAACCACGTCGCTACCAAGATTTAAGAAACATGTAGAGTGACCGACCTTGCCTACAGCAGGTGAGCTTGACTTGGGCGCCCTTGAACTGCAGAGTCGGGGGCGTTGGCGTCGGGGGAGATCCGGGAGTGAAGTGAAGAATCAGGGGCATCGATGTCGTAGACTAGGGAGACGGGGATCTTGAAGGTCTCCTGGTCGTGGGCGTGGATGGTGCCGGCGTCAGGGCCGAAGACGAGCTTGCATCCGTCGCTGTCGATGTCGATGAGCGGATCTGGGGCGCGAGCAGATCGGCGAGGAGGGGCGCGGTGGTCGCGAGCAGATCGACGAGGAGGGGCACGATGGTCGCGAGTAGATCAGCGAGGACGGGCTCGAGAAGGCCGACGAAGAAGGGTGAGGAGGGGCGCGAGAAGGTCGGCGAGGAGGGGCGTGACGGCGGTGAAATCCTAGCCGTTGTCGCCCACCCTCTCTCTAGCCAATTGATGCCTTCTAGAACTAGGATCTTTGGACTTGGTGGCCACAAAACCTTGCCAGAACTAGGTTCTTTGGACTCGAGAGTGAAGAGTCCAGAGTTAATCAGTTGAGCAACCCCGTCCCTATCCATACCAGCCCACGATGGAAAACCCACGGGTTGAGCCCATTCGAACCTAAATTTTTTTAACCCGCACCAAACCAACCCAACTCGTTTTTACCTAAAACCAAATCCAATCCAACCCACTAACTACCTCAACCTGTTTCCACCCACCGAAGCCAACCCAAATAAAAACCTAACCCTTTTAACCCATTCTAACCCAACCTATTATCAAGCCTACTTACTGCCTCGTGTTAACATGCACGGAGAAAACGAAAAGGCCCGTGAATCGATTGATCGAGAGGCGGCCGTTCTGTCGCGTGCAGTGACGGCCGGAGGGTCGTGAACTGCCACGTTTCGGACGTTCGTGGTTGTCGGTAATGTACAATCAGGTCGATGTTACCACATGCTGCAACTCAGAAATACGGCCGGTTTTTGGATACATGCAGCGGTGAACAGCAGCAGAACGATGTGCGTAGCGTGGGCCGGCTCCAATAGAGGAAGTGTTGCAAGCTTCAAAGGGGCGTGCCTCTCTCCTCTTCTGTAGTGCTACTCACTAGTAACCACGTGGTCCAAGTCGTGTGTGTGTGGGGAGGGGATCCATGTGATGAGCAACGATCTCCTCGAAAACCGCGTCACAGGCAGTGATCAGTCATGGGTACAAATCTCCAAAACTCGCGCAGCATAGACACGAACAATCTTGCGAGGGTAAGTGAGCCATACAGGCAGCACTGTTCCTTTTGGGACAGATCAGTCTCACCAAACTTTCTACTAGTATTGCTTTTTTTTTTCTGCTCCATCAAGTAGCAATATACAGTATATGCGCATACAGTGTATGAGCCGGCCGCTCCTTTGTAAAACCTCGATGCTGGAAATGGCGAACCAAAGTTACAAAAATTTTACCAATAGAGAGCTAATTAAGCCATCCAATCTTTGCTTGCACGTACACAGTACGGAATAGGAGTAACTGAAAAGCTGGCTAGATTCTCGCAGAAGATTATGGTACTCGTCTGATCTTGTCTCTTGGGGTTCTGCGCTGGCCGTGTCCTTCGGTTGTCCTAGCTCTATCTTTTTTTACCATGCATGTATCTACCCGTTACATCTTAATTAATAAAAGATGAATTTTTTCTAAACAGCTAAACGATGCCTTTTCTCCTGTGTATACAGTTGGTTTCTCTCACTATTCCCAAATTTTTCATCGAGACTCACCAACATGTGGACCCAACCTGACAGGAACGGACAAAAGAAGTAGTTTACCCCGTGCAGCGAGACGGTATCCTTTTCTCCTGTGCACGCGGTTGGCTTCTCTCACCCCTCACAAATTCCTCATCGACACGCACCAACATGTGAACCCATCCTGATAGGGACAAGGTCTCGCCTACTATCCCCCGTGACTCGTGAACGTATCCATACTCCCACTTCTTCCGCAAGCACTCAAATCGTCGCCGCCCCACTTCTTCATGTGCACACACCGAATTCGGTGATGTCTCACTCCCTCCTGTCTCACGCCGCGACTCGCCAGCTGCGCCCGTCCCACATTCGCTTCGTACCTCAAAGATATCAACCCCCTCCGGCACTCAATCCGCGGGTTGCAAGGCGACGTGCACGAAGATGAGGGGATCCAATAGCGTAGGAGGCGGTGACGCGTGGAGGTAGCGCCGGCGACAAGAGGACGTCGTGGGGATGGGAGGCGGCATCGGGGACGGCAGGCAGGCCGGGGAGAGAGAGAGGAGGAGGCGGTACCTTGGAGGAGAAGCGGCGGCGCTGGGAAGGAGGGGAGACAGAGATGGCGCACGAGGAAGAGGAAGAGACGAAGGTGTCTTTCCCTTGCCTCGTCGCCATCTCGATTTTACTGCACCATGTCTCTTCATCCTAATCCTTCTCTGCGCCGCTGCCACCTTCTGCTCTGCGTCGACCGAGCAAACATCGCCACCTCCTCCTCGCCTACCACCGCAACGCCGTCACCGTCTCCTCCCCTAGCCTCCCACCTCCTCGTCACAATGTGTCCAGCGAGGGCTGCAGAGGCCAATGGCCATGAAAACCGAGTCGTAGCTTGGGTTTAGGGTGGAAGAAGGTGGTCATCGACACATAGCACTTTTGTTAGCCGACAATGGCTGGAAATAGGCAGCAGATCAGGAAGCAAAGTAGGCAACAACTTCAACCTCCAAAGGTAAAAAAAAATCTATTAGCTCAAAATTTTAATTTTTAAGTAGCAACAGTAGTAGTACATGTTGCAATAGTCGTAGTTAATATTTCTGTTTATATATGTATAAAAGAAAATTAATATTTATTATGTGATTTAAAATCCCATCTAATAATATGTATCACTTTTTTTAAAATATTTTGTTGTAATATACTAACACCCAACTAATATATCATGCATTATGAGTAGTAAACAAAGGTCTTACAACTTACATGTGTGTTGTCTCCTGGCAATATGTCCTGAAAGGCTAACGAGGTATGTATAGTGACCTCCTTTCCTTTGAGTTGTAATATTCAGATCAGGATTAATCAATTCGTACTACTACATGTCAATAATTTGTGCCCGGTTGGGTTCCTGCAGCGATCTACTATTCATTGTGTCTCCATTGCTTGGACAAGGACAGCCATCGGTACTATGGTAAAAGTAGCATGAATTAGCATTAGACAAACAAGGTGTCACAAGAGTTCAATTAGATCCTGAATATCGGGTGAGCGTTGGTTGATTGCTCTAGCGCATATATATGGTTATTGCTAGCAAGCACAGAAGTACCAGTTCACGTTGCTCATGTGGCCTCCTTGTCTCCATGTCATTCCCTCCACTGTTAATCCAGAGACCTTGGTATCTCTGTCTTTTGTCGTCCATGCACCACCATTCCTTCCACCGCTCTCACAGAAGCATTAATTTGGAAAACAAACTCTTTCGGCGACATTTCAGGCCGTAGGCCGCTGCAAAATCATTACATGGTTTTTGATTTACTTTGCGTAGTGCAGTATATTATATATAAATTTTTTTATGAATAATATTGTTTAAATATTATTTTTATTTCGGCGTTGTAAAATTTTTGGAGTTTAAATTTTTTATGAATATCTTTCGGCGACAGGAACCCATTTTTGTAATTTTTTGGACAAGCTATTTATTTTGGTAATTTTCTTTTAAAATAATATTATTTAAAAAAATTCCAATGTGTACAAGGTTTTTCCCTTCGCGCCATTGTTTTTTTAAAAAAAAATTGTAGTTGCCACTTGGAAAGAAAATCCGAGGAGGCCCGTCACCTTTATACTCTTCCTGAGGGAAAATCTATCGCCAAAATGTCCAATAATTTTTATACTGGGCAAAAAAATTCAGTTTATTGAATTTTCAACCAACTTCGAATGTAAATTCAAAATTTAGATAAATTTTGTCTTTACATCTGAAAAACTCAAATTTAATTTTAAAAATCCGTCCAAAATTTCGCAGAAATTTTCAGTAACTAGTGAAAACCAGTTGTATCGCTACCCTCCGGTAAAAATCTTATGCTGGTGCCTGGTAATGTTTTCCCTACTCTTACTCTTACTAGACCTCATCAATCTCATAGCACGTGATAGAATAAATGAACTAATTTTTTGCATGACAGCGTATCATGATCCAAATTGGGTCCAAGTAAGGGTATAGATGTGAGGATATCTAGTAGGATTTACTTCCTACCACTTGTGTTGATCTTCACCTTTTTTTCTCTGACTTTTCAGCCCTCCTCACATCCGAGTTCTGAGTTCTGACTACTCACCCGGCCAGCACATAGCGGGCGCACAGCACCAAAAACACAGAGTAGTGTAGATACTACAAAAGAACTCAGCTTTTTGATCATTTGATGCCTATGCTACTGGGAGCAGGGCCGAGAGAGAGAGAGACCCGTGCCACTGCCGAAACACAGCTCTCACCTGCGCCCAGCCAGTACTGTTCCGACGCGCCCAAACCTTATCCTTTCCCCATATACCCACCCACCACTAGAGAGAGAATCATACGCATGGCACCAACGCGATTGGCCCGGCCCAGAATCTCAGATGCATACAGCTAAGTCGGCAGCAGCAAATAAGCGATAAGTAGAGGGGGTTGGTGTGGTACGCGCGCGGACTTCGTTCGTCGCCAAGAGCATCGCGACACCGAGAAGCGGCCACGCACGCACCGGGAGCGAGAGAGCCCATCGACGACCATGACACTAGTAGACGCGCTGTGCACCGCGCCCAGCGACGCCGCACTCATCTACGACACCTTCAACGCCGCCGCCGCCGCGGGCTCCCTCTTCGACAGTGCCGCGGCTTTCTGCGACGCTGGCATTGTCGTCGGCCCCGCGCACCCGCAGGCGGCCGAGGCGCCGGGGTTGGCTGCGGGATCCGTGGCGGCGCCCGTGGAGAAGCAGGCGACGTCGGCGCCGCCCAGGAGGAAGCGGCGGCGGCGGGCGAGGAGCTGCAAGTCGAGGGAGGAGACCGAGAGCCAGCGGATGACGCACATCGCCGTGGAGCGCAACCGCCGGCGCCAGATGAACGAGTACCTCGCCGTGCTCCGGTTGCTCATGCCGGAGTCCTACGTCCAGAGGGTACGTACACGCGCCCGCACGTCTCTCTCATCGCTTTCACTCTTAGCAAACCGACATTACTTCGAGTCAAGCGTTCCTTTCTTCGTTTGTTCTGTATCTGCGTGCTCCCGTTCGTCAAAGAACAAGAAAGCGATGCCGGAGCAACTGGCGATGGCGAGAATGGTGAAAGAATGTTTGTTTGGCCGAAAGAGACCCGCCGTTACTATTGAGGATTCATGGCGCTTTCTCTTTTCTAGGGCAAATATGCCTATATAAACATGCCCTATGTCTCTTCTGTACTGCTCGATCTCTTTCTTCAGGAGAAGCATCCATTCTTGGCCAGACACCAGCACACAATTAATGTGTCCCCTATATCAAATTTGGGTAGGGTTGGGGTGGGAAAGTCCAACTGAAACTTTCTTTGATTACCTTAATTTCCTCTAGTTTTTCAGAGAAGTATACTAGTATAATTGATTGCTCGATGGGTTCCCTGTACTTCCCTGACAAGATCAACGCTTTCATGTTCATAAAACCTTGTAGGGTGACCAGGCATCGATTGTTGGAGGGGCAATAGAGTTCGTGAAGGAGCTCGAGCAGCAGCTGCAGTCCCTGGAAGCACAGAAGCGAACGCTGGTTCACCAACACAAGGTAAAATGTGACGCGATGCCAATGCATACAGGCAGTACCAACGCTACCACCTGCATGGAGTCGACGAGCAACTGCAGCAGCAGCGTCACCGAGGACGCGTGCGACGCGCCCCCATTCGCGCAGTTCTTCACGTACCCGCAGTACGTATGGTGCCACTTGCCGCGCGACTCCACCGCGGTGTCGGCGTCGGCGTCGGCGACGCTCCCGGCCGATAACTGGTCCGGGGTGGCCGACATCGAGGTGAACCTGGTCGAGACGCACGCTAACGTCCGCATCATGTCCCCGCGGCGGCCGGGGCAGCTGCTCAAGATGATCGCCGGGCTACAGGCGCTCCGGCTCACCGTGCTGCACCTCAACGTCACCGCGCTGGACTCCCTGGTGCTCTACTCCCTCAGCGTCAAGGTACGTACGTACGTCGACACCGTGTACGTGTGCGGCCGCAGTGATTTCAGTTTTCTAAACGCCAAGTGGCTTTTTCAGCCTTACTGTATTTCATACACATATCCCACTTAAACCGTACCAATGCATCTGTGCCACAGCTAGTTCGCACGTTAGGCTCTCGGATCGAGTGATACCAATGCGAAAGTTTGTGTGTGTCTCTACACATGATTTAGGAATCATGAGGTCACTCTGCACTGCAGGACACAGAATTAATTAATCAATTACTACTAGCAACGCTTGTGTTTGATTTGGTGTCTGAAAACAAAACGTGTCAGATATTCCCCTGCCTGCACTGCCCTTGGATGGCTAGACCAAACATCCATGGGTCATCACATCAACGCAGTCGAGTTCGATCGAGTGCATTGTTGTTCGAGGCGCATCAAAATTTTCAAAACTTTGATCAGAATCCGATGGACTTGACTAGAACCCTGGACACCTAGTCTTTTTCTTGCTGCCCCTCGGCACGATCTAATGGCACAGGACTGAAGAGAGAGGTGTTTGCTTTTGACCGGAGATTTCAGTGAGAGGGGAAAGCCCTTTGCTGCCATGGGGCCATGCTGCGGTGATCGAGCTGCAGGTAAGGACTTGTCAATGCTGTCATGTCTCCATGGAGCGTGCAGTACTAGTGCTCTAGTTCCTAGTAAACACTATCCCAAGCTGTGGTAGTGTCACACTCCATGAAAAAATATTGCTCCTATATTTGTCAGTCTGAATAGACAGAAACACTGCCAGGCAGAATCTTTTTTTCCTGACTGATCAACTGAGTAGGGCTGTAGATTGAGTTTGGCATCGAGAAATGAGCAGAAAAGGCAGACTAGCTAGCTTAGCTAGACAGTGTACATGTTGCTGCTCCCTTGTGCTATTTTAGCCATGGCAGTGTGCGACAGTTCCCCTATGGAATCTACGGGATGGTTTACGATTAGTAGCAGATTCCCTCCCTCCCTGACCGGCCATTTGCACATGTGTCTCGGTGCCTGTGCCTTGTTCAGTTCTTTGTTTATGCGTACTAGCTCATGTTTAATACTTTGCGTGTGCGCTGCAGCTGGAGGAAGGGTGCAGCCTGACGACGGTGGACGACATCGCCGCGGCGGTGCATCATGTGCTCTGCATCGTCGACGCGGAGATGACCTCGCAGCAGCTCCACGCCGTCGGGCAGTAGAGGCGGCGACGACGGTGGTGGCCGCGGAGAGAGGCCACACACATATATGTATCGAGCAGAGCTAGCTAGCGTCATGACGCCAATCACGCCCATGTCGCTGTAGCACCGTGTATATCGCGCGCTGCCGGTTTTTTGCCCCCGCAACATTTTGCCAAGTCTAGTGGAATATGGCGGTGCAGTGGCCTCCTGGCCCGTCGGTTTTAGCTGCAGTGTTACGCGTCTCTTTCGATATATGATGCGCGGTTGGCTCCAGATTCTTCAAAAACGCTCTTTTGTTGCACGGTGTGGTTCACCTGTCTGTCCCTGGTAGCGTGGCAACAACTCTGAGCTCAAAACTTTTTTTTTATGGGAACTCTGAGCTCAGACTTGACATATCTTTGCAAGAAGCGGTTCGAAATCCCTTCGAGAATCCTATGTTTCAAAAGGGGTCTAATAGAATTTGTGATGGCAACAGGGCTATTTCCCATGGATAATGCCCTCCCATCCCCGCTCCCGAACCTAATCTCGAATGATATTGTGATAATTCCATAAATTTATCATATCGTTTTGCAGAAATTGTAAAATTATTAATACATAAGATGGTAGAATAATATCAAATGAGTTATATAATATAGATTATACCAAAATATATTAGGCAAGAGATAAAAGACCTATGTTTTAGGCATGTAGATGCATCAATTTACATGTATATGAGTGTATAGCGGGGATTTAGTGGGGGATGGAGGAGGTATTCTTGTCCCCATCCCCGTATAAGATAGCAGGGACAAATTTTCCTGCATACCCATCCCCTAACGCTGGAATTATCCACGGTTACCAGGAGACGGAGCTCACTGCCATCCCCTACTCTTGGACTACAAGCAAATACCGGAAGGCTCTTAGTGGGCTGAAATAGCAAATATGGGCTACGGTTCGTCGCCCCTATTCAGCTTTCCAAAATAAGGGTTCGCTTGGCGACGAGCAGGGCTTGAGTCTGGGAAATGGCTAAAGTCGTCCTGGCCCGTGCATGAACTCGAACCAGGCGACATCCAGATTTCCATGGTTACATTTCGTCATCCAACCCGTCGACAGGTAGTCAAGTACCTTTTTCAGGTTCTATCATTTTTGTGAGGTATGTGATCTGTATAGCATATTTTAAAAATCGCTAGTAGGATGGCTTTATTGCATATATAGACCAGATCACCAGAATCCTTGACGAAGACCATATTAACACGAAATCTTTGGAGTTGTGAACGAACTTACTTTGCTAGTTCTAAAGAATTCCTGTCTGCCAATGAAGGGGTCGGCCACGGGTGGGTGACAATGCATATTCGTCCAGCCGACAGCCCAAGAAGATCCATGTGAAATTATGTATTTGCCGTTAACTGAGCCTCTTGGGTCTCTTGTGTATTTATAGCACTTGGCAATCATCAAGATTACAAGTTCTGTTATACAACCGAATGCATCAGGATATTGCCAGACAATGAACAGTGTATCGGACAAATAACCGAAGCAATCTAAACTGAAGATAAACTATAATCTATACAATAGCTTATCTTCTCTAAACTCTATAATATCACCGAGATATGCACTTGTTAACAGACCCCCTCAATCTCAACTAATACCGACTAAATTGAGATTGTATTGAAGTCGATCAAATGGTTCTCGGGACAGAGATTTCGTAAAGATGTCCGCCGCCTGATCAGCTGATGCGATGAACCAGACTTGCAGAGCTCCTCTTGAGACTCTTTCTCTCACAAAATGAAAATCAACCTCTATGTGTTTTGTACTAGCATGAAACACTGGATTGGCCATGAGATAAGTCGCACCCAAGTTGTCACACCACAACAGCGGAGCTCTACTATGAAAAACACCCAGTTCCTTCAGCAATGATTTTAACCAAATCAGTTCTGCAATGGCATTTGCAATTGCTTTATATTATGCTTCTGTGCTAGAGCGACAAACTGTTGGTTGTTTCCTGGCACTCCAAGAGATCAAGTTGGGTCCAAAGAAGATTTCAAATCCATTCGTTGAACGTCGATCATCAGGGCATCTAGCCCAGTTAGCGTCAGAGAAAGCGCTTAACAGCTAAAACTTGAAGTCAATGGACTCAAGCATGACACAAAATAGATAAGGATGTCCAAACGGGAAGTTCAGTGCGACGATTTACATCAAGCGGCGCGGGGGTCGGTGCAAGTATCATGGTGGTTTCAGGGAGCCGGATGGGAGAGACTTGCCAACATAAAGAGAGTCATTGATCAACCTACATGTGGAGAAGCATGGGATTGCTTCATGAAGCTTGGACTTAGTCTTTGGAGAAGGATCGAGAAGGGGTATTTTGGTAACTTCACCAAAATACCGCCTTGATGGCTTTTGGCTAAACTGCGGCCCAAGACAGCACAAGGAGAAGTGGTTTAGGTCAAGAGAAGATGAAGATGATACTTTGAAATGTGTGCATAAGTGAAACCCTTTTGTGTGTGGGTTTAACGGGTGCCCATTAGGGATGTCCTTCTAGAAGCTAGCTTCCACTGTAAAAAGGGAGGGTGCTGGTTGTGCACCTTCCAACCCTTGTATTGAAAAAAAACCCTAGTTTGTGTTTAGGAGAGGAAAGTGGAGAGGTTAGGGTTCTAGAGAGTTGGATTGATTGTGTGCTCAAGTGTTGAGCTTTTGTCCTCTAGGATGGAGTGGTTGTAAACCAACTTCAATCTCAAATCAATCCAAGCAAGATTCCTCAAGATAAGTCTCTTCTTGTTCTTGCTCTCTATTTTGTGATTTTGGGGTTTTCTTTGATCTTTTGGTTTTTCTTTGGTTTCTGACCTGGATCTTGCTTGCCGTGATACGTGGGAATGCATCTAGGATCATCTTGATCATCTTTTACATGCGAGCAAGTTTTTGGATTATATTTTAGTTTTGACTCGGTTTTGAAGCAACCTTCACTCAAACGAAAAAGGTCAGAACTTTGGCAATGATCTCCACAATCCTTGATTGGAATAGGTTTCTGACATCCTAGAGAAGGTATATTTCAAGTTTCATAAAGTTTGGAATTGTGAATCAAAAGTTAGACCAATTTATGATTTTGAGTTCGGACTGATTTCACTATTCATCATGCTAGAGATCAGACAGCCCCTGGTGAGAGGTCTGACTGCTAGGACAATAGGTCAGACTGCCCATTTGAGAGGTCTGACCGCCCAACTCATTTGGTTTTGAGTTTTTGGTGATTTTGGTCTATTCTCTTCGGGGTTTTGATTGGATTCAATACAAGTCTTCTGCTATGCTTGTATATTGATCTTCATAGCTTTAATAGCTATTGGTGTTCATGATTTTGATAATATGTTATCGTGTTCCTTGAATGAATCATTTGTTATAGATCAACAAGTATGTGACTTGTTGGTGGAACTCTTTAACTTATATGATGTCATTCTAAATGTATCCCTAGTCGAAGGTCACTGGTCGGAACACCAGTGACTCTATGACTAGCACATGTATTGATTGATGACGTGGTTCCACCGGTCATAGATATAGAGATATCAAATCAATAATGTGAACACATGTTAGAGAACATGGTGTTGGATAGACCCATCATTGAGACACTATTGAGATTGTTATAAATATTTATGTCATTAGTTGGTCTCAAGTAATGATGATGTATAATCCTTAGACCTGAGATCAGCATGATTTCCTATATGTGTAATAGCACTCTTAGGGGTTGCCAAACGCTACTCCGTAACTGGGTAGTTATAAAGGTAGCTTTCGGGTATGCTATGAAATATGCGGAGGAATGTGACTGGTCGAGATGGGATTTGCCCCTCCTAACATAACAGGAGAGATGTCTCTGGGCCCCTCGAGGTGATCGGATAAATAAAGTGCATGGCCATGCCACTAGTGGTCGAAGTGTCGACCACATGAAGTTATCCGACACTCGATCGAGAAAGTATTGAACAATCCATGGATGACACCATATCTCACCTGGAGTTCAACCAGACATGGTGAGGCAAAGGGAGAATGCATGAGTAGGTCACTTAGTTCGATCGATTCTGGATCGTCGTATGGAGATCTGATCCGTCGTAGATCGATCGAACGTAATCACAAACTGGTCGTATAGAGATACAAACTGATTGTAAGTGATAAGGACCTGATCATAGATCATATTACGTTAAGGTTCGTCCGATATATTCTTTGTGTACTTGGGAATCGTTACGTGCTGCTAGGTGCCGCTGACGACTAGTGGTCGAAAAGGAGTTTCCGAGTCACAACCAATCGCACAAGAACCTGTAGGGTCACACACTTAAGGGGCTGGGTATTTGATTTGGATAGTGATCCGAATTCGTATAGGATATAAGTTCCTAATGGGCCTCGAGTAAGAGACTCATCATGGATGCCTATATAAAGAGAGACGGTGGCATAGGGTGAAGCACGATTTTTTGGAAGAACTCTCAAAACCCTAATAGCCACGCCATCCTCAACCACGTTGCTGGTGCTAGCACACCAGTGCGCGGTGTTCCTACCCTGTATGTGTGGATACCTCGGAGGTGCTGTTGCGAAGCATCAGCACTAGGACGATCCGCAACTCGTGACGATCACCGGAGCAGGAGGAGAACATACGAGGCGAGTTCGACTACTCGGAGGAGCAGACGCGAAGCGAGTACGACTACTCGGAGGAGCGATCGCGCGAAATACGACTACGACCGCATCTATTCGCTACATCGACTCTACTTCCACTACGAGTCGGCGCGTCTAGCGGTAATCTCGTGATCTATTACTTGCGGAGGTTCCTTGGTTGCGCGGTAAATTTTTGTTTTGTGCTATCGTAGTGCCTACCCGTAACCCTTCAAGAATGACCAAGATGGGAAATTGACACCATTAGCCACGTGAACTTGATCGTTGCCCTTGTAGGGTTCCTTGATTGAGATCATGTCTAGATCGCTTGTTAGATGATCTGTTACCCTAGTATCGACATACCAGTTCTTGTCAACATTGTATGATGTGTTGGTTGCTGCCACCACACGAGTGTCCTCCGATTGGTAACCTTGGTCGAAGAGGTGATAGCACTTAAGTGCATCATGGCCTCGTTTCCCATACACCTGACATGTCGGTCTGTTGGTTTTATTGTGGTCACCGCCGGAGTTGTTGTTGAAGCCTTGCCAAGGTTGATTTGCATTGCCGTGTCCTCCTCCACGGCTGTGCACGGACTTAGGAGCAATGATGAAGTTTCTTCCCTTTTGTTGTCCACGTGAGACACTGTTGTCTGATGGTGGAGATTGAAATGAGTTGTTGTGCTCAATTCTCATCTCGAAGTTTACCATGTGTGCATACAGATCGCTCAGTGTGATTGGATCTGGGCGGGTGGTTACTGACGCCACCAACGAGTCATACTCAGTGCCCAGACCTACAAGCATGTAAGATGCAATTTCATCTTCTTCAAAGTGATCGACCAACGGAAGCAATTGTGTTGGCCAGGGTGATGAGGACATCACTCCTTCGGATACACACACTACACAAAATCCTCCAGAGCCGGTTGCTGAACTACAAGGTCCTATGACAAGAGCTCGAGCACGTCACTTAATTTATCATGTAAATTCGTTTCTAGGGCTGAGTGCATTATTTGAGAACTCTATGATGCTGCCTAACGGAGATGATCTACTTGTACTTAGGAATCTAGGACTACGACCAGTTCAAGAAGGTCTACGACCAGTTTCGCAGGGCCTACGACCATTTCAAGAAGGTCTACGACCAGTTTCACGAGTACTCAGCGAACCCAGGACTCGTTGGGAGTAATCTACAACTAGAGAAGCGCGCACAATACTCATTGGACACAATCTACGATCAGAGATAGCATGGACTCCTCAGGTCCACTCCAGGACCAGTCCTACTACTAGGTCTTCCACCAAAGATACGTGATATGAATAGTGAATAAGGTGATGCGTCACCGTTTTGGGTCTAATAGGCCTTGTAAGTGTGACGAGGTCGGAGCCCAGGTTGTGTACGTCTCTTTCCACGACCGCATAACCCTAGGTCATCCTCCTCTCGTCCCCCCTATATATATACAGTAGCCTTCATAGATTAGGGTGGGTTTTTCTTAGATTATTCTGTCACTTTGCAGTTTCACCGATTGTTCGGTTTGAGGAACCCCACTTTGTGAACTTCATCCATATTCACAATACAATTCAGATTGCATCTTCCTTGTTCTTGTGAGTTGCTTCGATTGCTTGCAAGAACAATAACCCTCGTGGTAAGGTTGATCGCGTGCAAGCGTGGTCGATAACGACAGTCGTGCGGGTGTAGCGAATTGTGAGGTGACGGTCTGCGGGTCGGAAGCCTCAAAGTATCAACGTCCTCACGACGAAATCAATCAAACATATCGGAAGATCGGACTAGGGATGGCAATTGTGCCCAATTACCCGCGTGCCCGCAGGCGAATACCCTAATGGAGGCGGGTATGGGCATCTTTCTTTGCCCACGGGTATGAAAACGAGCACAATTCCTTACCCATCGGGTAAACGAGTATGGGCATGGGTAAGCTCCACCCGTACCCGCTTCGCCCGATTACCCGTAATCTACCCACATGTGTAAGAAACTAGGTCAATTTGTATTTGTATTTTATTTGTTAAACTTAATTAGTTGTCTTGTCGAACATGATATGTGAATTGTGATGAACTTTATTAGTTGTTGAATGTGTGATGCACCATTGATGTGTGAACTATGGCGAACTTGATGTATGCATTGCTCGTGGGTAACGAGCATATACGCGGGCGATGGGTACCCACGAGCGGCGATGCATTATTCGCGGGTAAACGGGTATGCCCGCGGGTGACGGGTACCCGCGGGCGACGGTATGGGCGAGGTTTTTCGCCCGTCGTTCTTCGCGGGTATACCCATGGGGGGAATTCGGAGTCGCGGGTACGGGTATAGGCGAGCACTACCCGTACCTGCCACGTCCGATTGCCATCCCTAGATCGGACCGCCGTATCTCATCACATGGTCTTTGCCTTCTGGAAGTACTCGGAGATGGCCATCTCATTCTTCTGTAGATCCGCCAGTTGCATTCTGATCTGCATTGTTCTCGCTCTTGAATGTGAGAGCAGTTGGCCGAGAGTCTTCCATACCTCAGCAGCAGTGGTCATGAACAGAACATGACCAATGATTCCTTCGCTTAACGAGGAGAGCAGGGCACTTAACACAAGCTGATCCTGCTGGAGCCACAGAGTATGAGCATGATTTGGCGCTTGTTCTACTCCTACTTCAATTGTCACGGTGATGACCGGAGGTGGACATACAACAGATCCATCTGCAAAGCCAAGAAGATTTTGGCTGCGTAAATACGGCATTAGCTGAGCTTCCGATAGGAGGAAGTTATCCTGGTTGAGCTTGATCTTGATGAAGTGGCTAAAGTTTGGTGTTGGTAGAAGTCCGACTAAATTTGAGGAGATGGTGGATGGTATGAGAGATAAAGAAGAGGAGCTTGTCGTCACGGTGATTGATCAAGGCCCTGATACCATATGAAATTATGTATTTGCCGGTTCTCTTGTGTATTTATAGCATTTAGCAAATCATCAACAGTGCATCAGACAAATAGCCGAAGCAATCTAAAACTGTAATCTATGCAACAGCTTATCTTCTCTAAACTCTATAATATCACCGAGATCTACCTTTGTTAACACTCCAGATCCAAACTTCGGCTCAATTTTATAGCTAAATCCCCAGGGAAATACTACACACTTTACCCCAGAGGCCCAGATGCCATGTGCAAGCCTGCCACAACGACATAAAGAAAAGCCCGACATTTTGGACCGTCCGGCCAATCGTCTTTTTACTTCCAAGTCACTCAACGATGGGATCATGCCGTGCATTGTTCCAAGCCTCTAGTAGTGCAGTGAATTCAAGTATATTGAATCATTTCCCTACGTAGAATCCATCTAGAGTACTTAAACATTTTCGGCAATGCTGACTAGCCTTCTTTATCATTCTCTGAGGCTACAAACTTGCAATGACTAGACAGATCAAATGCGTGACGGAAGCGAAAGTCGCACTAAGCAGCTTATGATTAGTCAGATAAACTCGCACGCACCAACCATCAACAATTCACCGGCTTTCTAGAGAAGTAGAGGCCAAAACATCGCGTAAATTCCACATCAGTACACTCTAAACAAGGGGCTTGATGCCGAAATGAACGGATGTAAATTTGTAAGCATCAATACACTAAACAAAGGGCTTGATGTCAACTAAGAATGATCCGAAGCAGCCTGAGCTATCAGACCGACCACCAAACAAAACAGATGTCTTGCTTCCAGCAACATCTGGATGCCATTTGCAGCTTAGGAGAACAGAAAAACTTAAGATGTTTGGTGACCCCTGAGATTACTGGGTTCAGTACAACTTTCACAGATATACGGTTGATGATCTAGCTACTGCATCAACCTATTCCCCAACTTCAATTTGACATATGAAAAACACATGTTATTAGGAGACCGACACCTCACCACAGGATGCCCACCGACATTGTTGTACTCAGTAACAGGCACCCGAATGAAGGGGATGTGTTGCCCGATGTCCATGCGGCAGGCATTATTAGCAGAAAGGCACTGGTCACCTAACAAGACCAAACATCTGCACAGCAGAACCAAATCAGGTTCGAATCCAGGTTGAGTTGAGAAATCACGTTGAAGTGGCCACGGTTCCCATTTCCACACGCATCCCCAAATGGTTGTTCTACATTGACTGGCACCTAGAAATATAATGGCAAATGCACACAGAAGGTAGGGGAAAACAATCTGAAACGGACACACTTCTCAAAGGGAGAAAACCCTTTGCCTAACACTTAACTCACTAATCCAGAGAGAATGCTCTGGAGCAGAATCCAATCGTTTAGAGAGAAGAGGGGCAAGATGGAAGAAAGAAAAAAAGGGGAAACTTTTCAAGCCCTATACAATTATCCAGTAGAAACACCAAGCAGGTGCAGCAGATCTCACCAGTCACCAGGCATTGCAGAGGAAGGAGGATTTCTGCAGCATGTGGCATCACAAGAAGAGATCATAACGATGAAATCTCCAGACTTTGATGCAGCTGGCACCTTGATTTCCACCGGAAGCACACACAAAAGTATCATCATGTCATGTGTTCTAGTTAAAAGAACCTCTGAAAATTACACGGAATGCCTTACATTGGTGGAGCCGAATCTTTTCCTCTGCCACTCTTGCTGTTGAAGCACGACCTCCCAACCGGCGCCAATCTCTTCGTCGGCGCAGGGTTTGCCGCATCCGGCAATCCTCGGCCGCTGCGGCCGCCGCCGTCCTTGCTGTGCTCCCCGTGACACCGTCTTGGGGACCCCATTGAGCCTGTCAGGAGGCCGCTCTCCCTGGCCACCATCAGCTCATCTTCTAGGCTGTCCTGAAGCACGTTGGCAATGGACATGCGGCCCTCACGGTGCGTGTCTGACAATGACGACGACGCCCTTACCGGCGGCACGGCGCCGTCTTCTCTGATCTCAACAATGCCATTGGCGTCCACGGATCTCCCTGGACAATCTTTCGCCTCCTGGTCGCCACCAACGTTACTGCTCACCACGTTCCGCGGCTCTTCGCGCACATGCTCCGAGTAGTCGTCTATCGTCAGAACCAGCTCGTGGTTGTCTCTCCGGTCCTCCCGTGGAGCGCGGCCCTCTGGCTCCGGCGAGACCATCCCCACGGTGACGAACGCGATGTTGCAGCGGCAGAGCGGGCAGTTGGAGTGAGACTTGAGCCACGTGTCGATGCACGGCACGTGGAAGGCGTGACTGCACTTGGGCAGCAGCCGAAGGCTCTCGCCGTCCCGGAACTCGCCGAGGCAGACCGAGCAGTCCGTGCTGTCGACGAACCCGTCGCCGCGCTTGTACTTGCACACGGTGATCTTGTTGATCAGCGTCTCGCCTAGCCCGTCCGACGGCGAGACGTTCCACGGTTCCTGTCCCCGGGAATCGCCATGTTCTCCGCCGCCGTCGCCGCCACCGTCCGCGCCGGAGCCAAGAACCCTGTTGCGGAGGGAGCTGAAGGTGCCGCAGTACTTGGAGATGATGGTGTAGTAGCTGACGAGGAGGAAGGCGCTAGCGAGCACCCCGATGATGGCGATCACGAGCGGCGAGAAGGCGGGGCCGGAGGAGTCGTCGGCGCTGGGGCCGGCGATGTCGAAGGCCGGCGGTGGGGGCGGTAAGATGAAGTAGCACCACTGTGGGCAGTACGTGCTGCACAGGCCCTGGGAGCAATCCCGGGTTGGCTCATAGGGCACCCACGTAGGCTGCGGCCCGAGAATTGTAGGAGGGGAAGAGGCCATTGCCGCCATGAAAGACAGAAGCACAGTAGCAGCAGTAGAGGACTAGAGGAAGAAAAAGGATACAGAAGAACTCGTAAGGAACAACGATGAGTAAATCTTTACTACCTCAGACTGCCAAGTTCTAGTACCAGCAGAGGAACTTTATGAGTGTCTGGTCCAACTAATTTTGGTGAGAGATGAGAGAAGCAATAGAGGTGGTACTAGCTGCCTGTGCTCGCACCTTGGTACTGTACAGCCTTCAGCTTTCCTTGTGTTGGGAAATGTGAGAGGAGGAGGGGGATCATTAGATGCTGCTACTCCCATGATCTCATCCTTCCAGACTCCCTCCGAGCAACTGCCGCCACTGGGAGAAACGAGAGCCTGATTGTTTGGAAAGCAGGGTAAGGGTATTTTGGGACAGAGAGAGCCTGAGAGGGAGAGAGGAGGAGGTAGGGGTGGTTGGGACCTGGGGCCTTCTTTGCCTTTGTGTTTTGGTGCCACAGTGCTGCTGCTCCACTTTCCTTTTCATTTCATTGCCCTCTGCTGCTGCTGTCTTCTCCTTTACCTCGTTTGTCTCCTACGGAATACGAGGAGATGTTTCGATGGTAAGATGATAGACTTGAGTGACTAGGAATGGCTAAATCACTATAACGAAGGGATGCAGTAGCAGGCAGTAATTCAGCCACTGTTTGTACAGTTTCGTATTTTCATTTTTTTAGATTATGTTCCTGGTTCTCTGAGAATCTAGAGTTGTCTGTTGAAAACATTTGACTGGTGGATTGGCTTTAAAAACCATATGAGGGAGAATTAGAGGCAAATAGATCATGTCACCCCTGGTTGTAATACTTCAATTGTATTTGTTTAACTCAGTGGTATTTGCGGGTAAAAACCTTCAACTTCAAAGGGTATTTTCGTTTCTGAAGGTTGGATTCTCACGAGAATCTGCTGGGAGACTGCTTCCCGTTGCTAGTTCATTTTCGAGACAGTTCTTCGCGAGAAGCAAAATATAGTAGTTTTGATAATCAGGATATTTGGTATGACTCCACAAGAATCGATTGAAAACCGGGAGTGGAAGCTGTACCAAACAGAACCTCAGTGTGTTCTAATGCCAAGCTAATACCTGAAGCAGAGGAAGTCGGAAGGAAATGAAATCATTCACATTTGCCTAGATCGAGAGGGGTGACTAAAAGCAACCATACGATGAACAGATGAAGCCTTTACTTCAAGTTTGACTCTAATCAAACTATAATAACCAGTTTGGTGACCCAAGACTAAAGATATATAACATGCTAGACTAAATGTCTTACTGATTAATTGCACAGGGTGTTTTGGTTCTTAGTTTAAAGGTAACTTACGTTTTTGTCAGTCAAAATAACTAGGAAAAGATAAGAGGTTTAAGATCACATATGTTAAGAGAACTCAGCTAACATCACGAGGAAATATAATCCGAGAACTTAGATTTTTTTGGTCGGCGCATCGATCACATGAAAAATTACTAACGATCACACTAGTAACTGGACATATTGACCATGCCTAATTCAGAGAAAGGCGTGGAGTCGTTTTAGAATGCAAGTATGCACTACATTGCATAGCCGTACGTTGCATCCTAGAACTACAAGGCAAGCCGAAATGAATAAGAAAAGCACGAAAAGCTTTGAGATTTTAGAATTTTTGGCATTTCTAGCCAATAATCTTCTTTATTTTCAAAACTAGCTGGGCGAAGGCAAGCGGTGGTCAGAGAACATGCAGAGACACATGGATCGGAAGATGGAGAAGGCCGAATGCACGACATTGGGTGATCGACGACCTCGGTGAAAGTACGAGATCAAGCAATCGTCAATAGTCATGCTAGGGGAAAGAAATGGCATGCACCTGGGTGATGTGGCGACATGCACCGCAACAAGCCAAAGCTCTTCCACAAACCATGCTCGCTTGCGTGTACAAGGCATGTGCGCAAATCGCGGCAGATGGCTACACCATACATCTCACGAGTACTCGACATGCGGCACCTATTCGGTACATGGAGCGGAAGTTTCACTCGTATGGTTTGGAAATGAACTACAAGGATCTTTGGCCCGACATGGTGCATGGGGTCCCAACGAGGACTTGAAGAGAATAGGGAAGGGCGACGGCAGGCGCGCGCTCCGGAATGACATGGATGCTAGTCAGCGTACCAAGATTAGCCGCACGATGAAGTGCGAGATATGCAAGACCCCGGCACTCAATGAAGGATTGTCCCAATGAGACCTAGTTCGTCGGTCGTCATTCAAAGGTAAGTAATTTAAAGTTTTACATCTTGCTTGTTATGTACAGCTTTACTCTTCCGTCATAATTCATACATTTAGTCACTGTACGGTGCATCTACCGCCGTTCTGGCGAGGCAAGGACCTACCCACGCCCCGGCGCGGCAGCCACCTTACCCGCCCCGGCGCGCGACTGGTGTAGTGCACTGAAAGTCATTTTGGCCCGTTGTGGTTTTCGTTTTTTCCTTCCTTTACATCGCGTCATCGTCACGTCGAGTCATTCGGCTTCTGCGCCTTGTCGTTTCCCGTGCCTAGTGCGGCCATAAATAGGGGGGAGTGCCCCCCTCCTGGTACTCTGCTCCCTTCTTTGAAAACACTAACCTCCCTTGTTTGTGTGCGATTCTTCTTTGAGGTTGGTGGCTTACACCAACGATCTTGGCCGCTCATTGGTGACTCCGCAAGTCCTGCGCGTGCTGCGGGACGAGGGCAAGCTCACTCATGTTTCGCTGGCACGAGCCCTCGACTCGGAGACTGTGCCTGAGCCCTGGGCCAAGTATTTGGACATCTCTAGATCCCTTGTCATGAACGATTTGTCAAAGTGGCATGCGACAAGGCGGGAGTCGTTTTTTATGATTATGCGCTTCGCGCCCAATGCTCTCGCCTTTCGCAAGCCTAGCAGCAGTGCCTCGTATTCGGAGGCATTGTTGTTTGTCGGGAAGTCAAGTCGTGCAGTGTGGGAGGCACTTCGGCCATCTGGCGCAGCCAAAATGCCCAGCCCCTGCTGAGCACCATGACCCGTCGGTGTATATTGTCCATGGTGCTTCGATATTGTTTGGCGGTTGGCCTTGCACTTGCGGGGTCCACTCGGCGACGAAAACAGCTAGGGCATGCTACTTGATGGCCGTGCGTGCGGCGAAGGTGATATCGAAGGGCGCCAACTCAGCCGCCCACTTGCCTATGTGGCCCGAGGCGTCCTTGTTCCGTATCATTAGTGCTAGCGGATAAGACGTGGGGATTATGACAGCGTGTGCCGAGAAGTAGTGTCGGAGCTTGCGAGAGGCCAAGAGGAGGGCGTATGCCATTTTTTCTAGCTTAGTGTACCAAGATCTAGCGCCTTGTAGGGCCTCCGAGATGTAATATACCGGGCGTTGCCCGTTGTCTTCCTGGATGAGAACCACGCTAATGGCGGCGGAGGAAGCTGTGAGGTATAGCAGGAGCTTCGCACCTGGCTTTGGACTTGTTAGGCTTGGCAGCTGTGTGAGGTATTGCTTGAGTTCCAGAAATGCACACTGGCACTCCTCTGTCCATCGGAATGGTCGGCCCTTCGGAGTGTTTTGAAGAACGGCAAGGCCCGTTCCGTTGAGCGGGACAAGAATCGGCTGAGGGTCACAAGGCGCCCCGTCAGCTTTTGGACCTCCCGGCTATTACGGGGAGGTGTCATCTCTTGGATGACTTTTATTTTCTCGGAGTTGGCTTCGATGCCTCTCTCGGACACAAGAAAACCCGAGTTTGCCGCCTTTACGCCATAGGCACACTTCTCCGGGTTGAGCTTGATTCCTTCTGCTCATAGTTTGGTAAATATTTCCTGCAAATCCGTCATGTGTGAGGCTCTGAGTCTGCTCTTGACCACAATGTCGTCCACGTATGCTTCTACGTTGCGACTGAGCTGGTCGTCCATGACCTCTGTGATAAGTCGGGTAAAGGTGGCATCCACATTCTTCAAGCCGAAGGGCATGCGTGTGTATCAATAAGTGCCGAGGGGGGTGATGAAGGTCGTTTTGAGTTTGTCTTCCTTCACCATGAATATTAGATGATACCCAAAGTAGGCGTCAAGGAAGCTCATCAACTCGCAGCCTGAAGTGGCGTCAACGAGTTGGTTGATGTGGAGTAGAGGGAAATCGTCCTTTGGTGACACCTTGTTGAGGTCGGTGAAGTCGACACACATTCGCCAGTTGCATATGCTCTTCTGCATGAGGACCGGGTTGGCCAGCCACTCGGAGTGATTGATTTCGCGGATCACTCCTGCTTTTGAGAGCTTGGCGATTTCTTTCTTTCCTGCTCCCAGTCGCTCTGCCGACATGCGGCACAACTTCTGCTTTTTGGGCGATGCGTCGCTCCACAAGGCGAGGCGATGTTCGATAGTTTCTCTCGCAACACCAGGGATGTCCTATGGGCCCCAAGTGAAGACATCCGTGTTGTCGCGGAGGACTTGAAGGATGGTGTCGCATGTCGTGGCCGCGAGTCCGGCTCCGAGGGCCACCGTCTTCTCCGGTGCGGCTTCCGCAAGGGTGACTCGTAGGAGCTGCCCTTCCTGCTTTGCCTTGGGTGCTCATTTTGTCGAGGCGCTGCCGACCCGAGCCGTCGTCCGCTTCCACTGTGTGGACGTGGCGAGCCGGTGATAGTGCCTCGAACTCTGTTTGCCTTGCTAGGTCTTGATCCCCCCGTACCGTGACTATGCCCTCAGGTGCGGGTATCTTCATGTACAGGTAGTTGTGGTGTGTTATAGCACCGAAGGCGTTTAGCGTGGCTCAGCCAAGAATGGAGTTGTACTGGTAAGGCATTTGGACGACGTCGAATGTGACGATTTCGGTCCGGAAGTGAAGTCGTCACTGAATGTGATGACCAGTTTGACTTGACCAAGGGTGGTCACCGGTCTACCCTGAAGCCTACCAAGGGGATGCTCGGGGGTGACCGGCGGTCCCTAGGGATCATCATCTTATCAAAGGCCTCGCAAACAACAGGTCCGCAGAGCTTCCTCCGTCCACGAGGACGCGCCAAACTTCAAAATCCGCGATGCTGGCCGAGATGACGAGGGAGTCCTGATGTGGGAAGTAGACACCTCGGGCGTCCTCGGGGCCGAAGGTGATGGGTATTTCAGCGTAGCGAGGTGGGCTTGAAGCCGGGTATATCACGACATGGTGAATTTACCGGGCATAGGCGTGCCGTTGTCTTTTTGATGATATGCCCAATGACGAGCCTATACAGGGTCTTGGTGGTAGGCCGGGTAGCTGGTTGCCCTGGCCCCTCCTATCTTCACCCCCAGCTAGTTGCTGCCTACGGCTCATGTAATCCTGCATAGCCGCGATTGTGAGGCACTGCTGGGTCGTGTGAGACCCTTCTCTGTGCAAATTGCAAAATAACGGGGTGCCCCCGATACCGCCTCGCGCGGTGTGACACTCCTGGGTCGTGTGGGTCCCTTCGCCGTGTAGGTCGCAAAATAGTGAGACTCCTCCGGGACCGCCTCGGGCGTCCTGTTGCCTCCCGCCGTTCTGTCCGTGGCCGCGACCGCGACCCGTTCGGCCTTCTCGCTTCGCTTCTTCTGGGAGCTACCCTCCGTCCGTATGGTAGACGTTCCGCCCTTTCTGGCGGTAATCATTGGCCCGCGGCTTGGCTGCTGCCTCCACCGAGGTCGTCGTGGGTCCTTTCATGGATGGCCCACTTCGTGTTGCTGCTGGGGTGGCAGGGTCGGAACCCCCACCCCCGGGCGTTGTCTTCTTCTGCCCAGGCGTACTCTTCCATCTTGTCAAAGAGTTCTGCTATCGAACCGATGGGCTTGCAGGCTAGTCTTTATGACATGGAGCCTCGCTGGAGTCCGCAGGTGGCTGTTTCGTTAACCCCCTTCACTTGACATTTTACCTCCGCGAACTTTTTGAAGAAGCTGCGGAGGACTCTCCTGGGGCCTGCTTTATTGCAAACATGTGTCCTGCATCCTTTGGCTCCGTGTAGTTCCCCTGGAAGTTGTTGCGCACCAGGTCCTGCAGTTGTTCCCACACGTACACGGAGCGTGGCGGGATGGTGAAGAACCACATCAGCGCTACACCCTTGAGTGCCAGGGTGATGCATTTTTTGCTTTTGTGGTGTTATATGCCTCGGCGGCCTCAATGGCCGCTTCGTATACGCGAAGGAACTCCGAGGGGTCTGTGCACCCCTCGAAGGATCTGACTTCTGGCATCTTGAAGCCTTGGGGGCAGCAGGCTGTCTCCAGCCCAACGCTCAAGGGGGAGTTGGGATCTCCCCGATGTTGGAAATATGCCCTAGAGGCAATCATAGAGATGATGATATTTCATTATGTTCATATTTTTGATAATATGTTATCATGTTCCTTGAATGAATCATTTGTTATAGATCAATAAGTATGTGACTTGTTGGTGGAACTCTTTAACTTATATGATGTCATTCTAAATGTTTCCTTGGTCGAAGGTCACTGGTCGGAACACCAGTGGCTCTATGACTAGCACATGTATTGATTGATGATCTGGTTTCACCGGTCATGGATATATGGATATCGAATCAATAATGTGAGCACATGTTAGAGAACATGGGGTTGGATAGACCCATCATTGAGATACTATTGAGATTGTTATGAATCTTTGTGTCATTAGTTGGTCTCAAGTAATGATGATATATAATCCTTAGACCTAAGATCAGCATGGTTCCCTACATGTGTAATAGCACTCTTAGGGGTTGCCAAACGCTACTCGTAACTGAGTAGTTATAAAGGTAGCTTTCGGGTATGTTATGAAACATGCAGAGGGATGTGACTGGCTGAGATGGGATTTGCCCCTCCTAACATAACAGGAGAGATGTCTCTGGGCCCCTCGTGGTGATCGGATAAATAAAGTGCATGGTCATGCCACTAGTGGTCGAAGTGTCGACCACATGATGTTATCCG
Organism: Hsuehochloa calcarea; assembly: GCA_036346395.1. NCBI lineage: Eukaryota > Viridiplantae > Streptophyta > Magnoliopsida > Poales > Poaceae > Hsuehochloa > Hsuehochloa calcarea. Next base: position 57,126,922 of record CM070596.1, read on the forward strand.
ATACTCGATCGAGAAAGTATTCAACAGTCCATGGATGACACAACATCTCACCTGGAGTTTAACCAGGCATCGTGAGGCAAAGGGAGAATGCATGAGTAGGTTGCTTAGTTCTATCAGTTATGGACTAGTCGTATGGAGATACGATCTGGTCGTAGATTGGTCGAACGTAATCACAGAATGGTAAAAACCTGGTCGTAAGTAGTTACGAACTGGTCGTGACCAAATACAACCTGGTCGTATAGAGATATGAACTGGTAATAAGTGATGAGGATCTGATCATAGATCATATTACATCAAGGTTCGTCCGATATATTCTATGTGTATTTGGGAATCGTTATGTGTTGCTAGGTACCGCTAACGACTAGTGATCGGAAAAGAGTTTTCAAGTCATAACCGATTACACATGAACTCGTGGTCGCACACTTAAAGGGCAATGATCTGTTTTGGATAGTGATCCGAATTCGTATAGGCCACGAATTCCTAATGGGCTTCCAGGTCGAGACCCATCATGGATGCCTATATAAAGAGGGGCGGTGGTATGTGGTGAGGAAGAGGATGATCTTTGGAAGAACTCCTGAAACCCTAATAGCCACGCCTTCTCAACTACGCTGCTGGTGCTAGCACTCCAGCGCGTGGTGATCCTGCCTCGTACGTGTGGATACCTCGGAGGTGTTGTTGCGAAGCATCAGCACTGGGACGATCCGAAACTTGTGACTTCACCGGAGTCGGAGGAGAAGTTTCGCGACGAGTACGACCACTCAGAGGAGCAGACGCGCTTCAAATACAACCACTCGAAGAAGGAGACGCGTTGTGAGTACAACTACGACTGTATCAACTCGCTACAACGACTCTACTTCTGCTACGAGTCGGCGTGTCTAGCGGTAATCTCGTGATTTATTTCTTGCTGTGGTTCCTTGGTTGTGCGGTAAATTTTTTTGTTTGTGCTATCGTAGCCTTGCCGCGTTACCCATCACCCGAAGCACTGCTGCTGGACAAGTAGCGGCTAGTGCCCGATGGGTGGCTCCCTCGGCCTCGGGTTGCGCAAGTTGAAGAGGAGCCGCGAGGGGCCTGGCTGTCCTGCTGGAGGTCGAGCATATCCTGGCAGAGGTCCGCCAGCTCCAGCTGGAGGGCTTCATATGCTTCATGTGTTATGCCTACCACTCTGTGCGATTGGTATGTCGCAGCGTTGTGCTGGGCATCACCCCCGATGGTGCTTCCCTGTGTGGAGTTGTTTGCTTCTTCCTCCAGGGCTCGGTCGTGGCTACCGCTATCCCAGAAGTTTTGCTTCGCTTAGCACTCGGGATGCTGGGCGCGGCAGCTGCCGTGGCGATCTTGGCTGCGGAGGCTTTGGGCGCAGCTTTCTGAGGGACCATGCTGTTACTTCGGAGCTGTGTTTGACTTTCCTGTCGATCCCCACGGACGACGCCAACTGTCATAGCAAAAGAAGTCTAACAGTAAGAGAAGGGGACCCCCGGTACACTCGGAGGGACCAAAGAGTCCTCAAGAGAAGGGACTAGCTGTCAGAAAAATATGTGTGTTGATTGTTCCAAAATATTGGATCAGGTCTTTACACGGGGCGGGGGGGTGCCTATTTATAACCCCCTAAAACAGGGTACTCATATTACCATCCTAACCCTAAAAAGGTACTGCACGCGTAGGGGCTTGTCGGTGTTTTAGAACCGATCTTACGTAAAGATTGTTTGATTCGGGGGGTCTCCTAGAGATGAAATCACGCAGAGCGATTGACACGGGATTTTTATACAGGTTCGGGCCTTCCCCGGAGAGAATAACAACCCTACTCCTGTGTGTGTGTGGTATTGACTGTATTCTCAACAATCAAGCCAGAAAACTAAAACTATTACAAAGAATAGTGCTTGTATTTCTCCTTGATTGTCCTTGATTCTCTCTTGTTCTCTTGCCCTCCTGATTGATGCATTTATATAGTCGTGAAGGAGTAGCCGTTTTCCCCTGCTGAAGAGGCGCCTAATTAAGCTATTAATGGGTACATGATGGCAGTAATTACCGCGTATTGGCTCCTTCACGCCGTCTGGCAGTTATCTTTCAGAGGTAATGGGGTATTTAAGCACTATTACTACGCGGAATAATAGTGCATGTGGACCGTCTGGATTCCTTAATCAATTGGACCCACTCGCTTGTAGGTATTATTGATTATAAGGTGGTCGTGGTTGACTTGGTCGTAGCAGGACTTACGACTGGATAATAGTCGTAGAAGGACTTACGACTAGGTACAGGTCGTAGCAGAACTTACGACTGGTCAATAGTCGTAGAAGAACTTACGACTGGGTAATGGTTGTAGAAGAACTTACGACTGGACAATAGTCGTAGAAGGACTTACGACTGGGTAATGGTCGTAGAAGGACTTACGACCAGGTAGTGGTCGTAGAAGGACTTACGACCATTACATAGTCGTAGTAAGACTTACGACTATGGGGGTGATTGTAGGAGAGCTTACAGATCACTTGGTAGGCCTCTCCCTTATAAATATAAGGGGTACTTCTGGGGACTACGTGACATCATATTTACCCATAATAAGAATTATAGATAAAAGATAAAATGAGGATTATCAGATCCTCGTCAGGGTTGCAGGGACTTTTCACTGTCTACGCGTAGGCTTCGGCCACAATGGGGGCTCCCTTGGCCCAGTACATCCAATTGGTGCACCTGGTTCACCAGCTCTAGAAGTGCTCCATCTTCGGACTTCTCCTGGTGTGGTCCCGGAGGACCCGCTACTTCAGGCCTCGTGGGACCCCGAAGACCCTTCGGAGGGGCTCTGGGTCTTCCTCGAGGTGGCCCCAAAGGACCCACTGCTTTGGGCCTCGCGGGCTCCGGGCCTTCTCTGAGGTGGCCCCGGATGACCCACTATTTTGGACCTCGTGGGGCTGCGAAGACCATTCGGAAGGGCTCTGGACCTTCTCCGAGGTGGTCCCGAGGCCCATCGCTTTGGCCTCGCGGGCTCGGAGATAACTGAGTCTCCCGAAGGACACTGACGCCCAGGAGGGGCCTTCGTGCTCGTGGGTTGCGGGGTCTGCCCTGTGGTCTTCGCCGGGTCGGTGGGGCCACCCCTACGATAGTTGGTAAACAACATAAGACTACAACCAAATAAGGGACAGTTAAATTTCAGTCACCACCTTTCTTAGCTTATTTTATTTCAATGGATACCATACATTTCTGTGCTGTGCTATGCTGCCTAACAAAATAGAAAGATTAAAAAATTCTAAACTAGACAAAAGTACATCTAGGGGAATCCTACAAATACACAAACAAAGAGGTCCAAAAGTTACAGTAAAGTTGTGCTGAAACAAAAAAATTCTAAACTAAACAAAAACAAATCTAAGTGAACCCTACAAATACAAAAAAAATAGAATTAAAAGTTATAGTAAAACTGTTTTAAAATTGCACAACACTTAGTAATACAATTTTAGGTTTAGTATTGTGCAATTATTGATGACTGAGAGATAAGAAAATTTCAGACAACTAAAAATTAGCAAACCTACCGAATAACGCTAATCAAGGTTTTCACATATTGAATAACCTGTGCAAAGCAAAAAAAACAAACAAACAAAACAGCACGAAGCATTTTTTTAGATACAGAGTGCTAGGGCATTATCGCATGGTTTGCACTAAGAATTAAGATCCATGGTGAATAACATCAGATAAGGTGGGTAAAGGCGAAAAGGACCGAAGACAAGTATTTCGTTTGAGAAAATGAATTAAAGAACGAACCGAAGAAGATAAAACAAAGCATATGCGCGAAAGGCATAGGCAGGGAATTAATAACATGTGAGTGAGTTTATGCTATTATGCTATAGGAAAAGGTCCATTTAACTCCTGAACTTTTTCAAAAGTTTATAAATCAACTATGAACTATAAAACCAGACATTTCACACCCTTCAACTCTTAAAACCGTTCACTTTACCTCTGAGACCAAAACTATCTCGGTTTTGTTGACGTGGCATCTACGTTAGCATCCATGTTACCATATTTTAACACCTTATCAGCCAAATCACCTCCTCTCTCTTTCTCCATCTCCCCATCTTCACTCTCTCTCAATCCTCATTTCCTACACAGCAGGCGGCCATGGAAATAGCTTGACTGAGCTCGACACTGGCGAGGATTACCTGCTTCCACGCCATGCTCGTTGGATCTGCTCTGGACAACCTCTGCCGGGGCGAGGCTCTGTCGAGCTCCCCCTCGGTTGAGAGCCCCCCTTCCCCACACGAGTGGTGGTCTTGACGGCTGACAGAGGCTAACGCATGAGCGCACGAGGAGGTCGAAGCCTAGGAGTGCGTTAACGGCCGGCAAGCTCGACGACGATGTGGAGCTCCGTCAACCCATGCCATAAGGTTATGGGAGTAATGCTACATAAGATGATTTATTTCCAATCAATGCCATGTGGGTCTCAGGCCTTGAATTATTATTATTATTATTTAAAAAAAACTAGAAACAAAGCCACCCGCATATGACATGTGGAGCCACGAGGCGTTGGATGCCAACTGGAGAGGAGATGCGTGCCATGTCAATGAAAAACCAGATTGGATTTTCTTTGGGGTATTTTGTCCGGTAAAGATACTTGAGGGTTGTCGTTTGTCTAGTTTCATAGTTAATGATTGATTTTCATATTTTCATATGGACTTTTTCCTATTCTATATGGAGCCATTGCCAATATACAACTAGTGAGTATCAAAGGATAATGTGGAAACAACACATGAACATCTTTGCGTATTTAAAGTAATCTATCCGTCTACTCCTTTGATTCCCTCCATACCATTTTGTCCTTTTGTCTCCTTTCTCTACAACAGTACAACTCCAATATAATCTGTAGCCAAAATGAACAAAAGTGCCACCATGTCCTAAGGCAATTGTGAAACAATCGAGACAAAAATGACAGAATTAATAGACTGGCTTCAACTGAATTAAGGGATCCGACAGAACGAAGTAGTAGTTCCAAGATAGAAGAGTGTTACTCCCTTTAATATTCTTATAAACAAGTTGCTCGACTTCAATCAGATGAGTTCTTGTTTTTCCATGTCTTTTCATGTGGGGGTAGGTGTAAGGAAATAAGCTAATGAAAGATTTGTTGGAGAGGAAAGATATCAGATAGAATTGGGGGACCACAAGAACACGAGGCACAAGGTCATCCTGTCTTCCTTTTCCTAAAGCATTAGTCCCACTAGTAGGGATTACTTTACGATTTTGCCTAATTTCGTGGTTAACAACAAAGTAAAATATCATTGCTGACATGTGGATTTACTCAAGAGAAAACAGCAGGAAAGTACACTGGCCTCATGGACCTCATCTTGGTAACACTGATTTCAGATTTGCATCAATCTGGCCCACTCTAGGTCATTATAGTCTGACGGAGCGGCCGCTTTACGCCTCCTCACCCTCGCTTAAGACCTGCACCATAGAACAATATCATGGTTACAGTGAACACATGAATGCAACAAATGATTCTATTTGCGGATAGGGATACTATGCATGTAGTGTGTGCCCTTCTTTCCTGCACTTTTTTTATATATATATAAGCAGATATCCAACAATATTGTACTATCTATGGAATGGATTAGGAGTACTGTACAAATGAATCTATTTGGGCCCAATATGCCAAACGAATACTTCAGTTCCAGTGTATCTATCCATACCCTGTCCAGTGATTGCTAAGTACTCTAGATAGTCCCAACATAACTCGCAAAAACTTGGATGCAACAAATGATTTCGCTCTTCAGTAGCATGTAAAAGTTGGTTGGGGGAGAATTAATGTCTTCTGAAAAAACAAAATCAGAAGCTGTGGTACATGCATTCTATACTCCAGGTGAGATTAATACAGCTGGACCATGGATGCATTGCGTGCTGTTAGCTATTTAGTATCTGCTTCTTGTTATCTTCAGTTGAGTTAAATAGAAAAGAGAGAAGAATAGAAAAGAAAAAAAAAGTGTTAGGCAGCTGCAGTGCTACGCAAAATCTTTTATGTGTTCTTACTTTCTATGAGTTCGTCTCTTTCATCCTTGAAAGTATGCGTCTGTTGGTAGAATTTTCAACAGTGTAGTTTAGATTTTAGACTTCAGACCTCAAAACAAATAAGGGGAAAAAGGACGTGGACCAATCTCGATGGTTTATATAGGGTAAATCAGTAGCATCATGGTACCGTAAGGATGAAAAATAGTGATCGTATCCACTACGAGTTGCAGAGTTAGCTTTGCTGAGGTGTAAAAGGACGGATCCACTTGCTGGACCTCACTTTACGCAAAAACAAAAAACGACAACAAAAAATGGGCACTATGAAAAGAGAAAATGTGGAGCTATATGGCACATGCTACACCAATTCTAACAATTTGAAAGCAAAACGGAATGGATAATGCAAAGGGTGGGAGTACTAGTGTTCAACTGGGGAATACAGATGGTTTGTTTCTCAGAAGAGCATGGACAATAGTACTAGCAGAAAGCAACATGGCAGTATACTCGAAGCAAAGGTAGTACAATAATTTTTAATGGAATGGCAGGAGAGCTGCCATTGCTCCATTGAAAAAGAAAAAGAACCAAAATACACTCAGTCCGACCATAAAGACCTCGTATTTGAATTTTTAGTGTAAATATCATTGTTGCAATCATTTTTTACAGAACTAGCTAGCGTCTCTCGCAATGAAATTGCAAATTTGGCACCTCGTCTGCATGGTGGCCGGCCAGACGTGCTGTCGACGCGATACGTGCCCTCGTCCGGCCTATGGTCTGCCAGACGTGCTGCACCCGTCCTGTCGTCGGCCGGACCCGACCTCCCCATGCGCGTCCATCCCCCAACGTCTCCCTCATCGTCTAATCCATCACCTCAGCGTCTAATCCATCACCTCCGTCACATTTTTGTTCCATTTGCATGCATGCATGCAAGAGATGAGCATCGACTATTTAATCGCAGGAGACTGCGATTTCAATTCGCTCTCTCACTTTCCCCTTATGTCGATTTTGTTTTTGCGGACGACTAAGTATTATTTGTGGCCGTCATTAGGAGTGACATTAGCAGGGTTTTTTTTTCCTCGTACGTTATTTCCTTTTGAATTTTGTGGTTAGTAAATTAGTCCTAGCGAAATGTTTGTAGTTAATTAGTTGTACTTATATGCGTAGTTAATTAATTTGTTTTTATATTTTCATAATATTTTTGTGAGTTAAATTAATTAGCCATAGTTAAATTAATCTTACATAATTTATTAGTTCTTAAATTTAGGCATAGTAATTAATTAGTCGTAAGTACATTGTTTACTCAATTACTTAGTCCTTAATAGTTAGTTGGAATTAAGTCTTAATTAATTAGCCATCATTAATTAATCATAAATAATTTAGTTAGATTTTATAAGACATGACTAATTTGCTATAATTAATTAGTGGTAATTAATTTAGTAGCCTTAGTTAGCCGTAATAATTTTGTTTTTAATCTGCGGTAATAAATTTGGTGTAATTATTTTAGTGCTATTTAGGTCATCGTAATTAATTCAGTCTTGACTAATGTAGATGTCATTACGTAACACACATTCATTTTGTGGTAATTAATTAGTCTTAATTATTTTAGTCACAACTATTTTAGTCGTACTTAAAATGGTCAAATGGTCATAGTTATTTAGTGTCCATTCATTTGTTGTCTATACTTATGCATAATTTATAATTTCTAGTAATTTATCATCATCGTCAATTTTTTCACTAATAGTATGTCTATTACATGTCTCACAAGCCATATCTCTACCGGAGCTTCTAGAACCCTTCTACGATGAGAATCACCACTGCAAGTCGTGGATCGACGGGGACGCTGATGGGCCTCCACCCCTGGCGCTTCGGGCCGGGAGGGATTGCTGGGAGTTGGACGCTCGCTACGTCCCTACCCTCCGAGACACAGGCTTGTTGCCCTTTGCAAAGCTGGTCTCCATCGGACACCACTTCACCCTGGACAGTAGTCTGCTGTCGGCACTTGTCGACAGGTGGAGGCCCGAGACACACACCTTCTACTTTCGGTGGGGTGAAATAATGATCACTCTGCAGGACGTCTCATTCCTGACCAGTCTCCCTAACTGGGGTGAGCCACTTGTTCCAGGCCGCCGCCGGTGAACTGGAATGCTAGACTAGGGAATCGGTTCGGCATACCTATGTGGGACAGTGCCCGTGGCGTCTCTCGGACTTGGCTGAGGTATTTCAATCAGTGCTAGGAAGACGCACTCGACGATGTTGTTCGGATGCATCTCGTCGCTTACCTTCTCTATATCTTTGGTTCGGTGATGTTTCCCACGACACAAGGCGATTGGGTATACCCTAGTTTCGTCCGCATCGCCAAGTCTTTGGCTGACACAGAGGCTAGGGCGATGCCTCAGTACAGCTGGGGATCAACCGAACTTTGCGCCCTATACAAGGGGTTGTGTGACGCTTTGAGACACGACACTAGTGTCAAACCTAGCCTTGCCTATTGCTACGTGCTCCTGCAACTATGGAGTTAGGAGTAATTCCCTATTGGGCGCCCATCCTTCGAGACATCACTACACCCGTACCCTGAGTTGCAGAACTGGATAGACGGGCCCACTAACAGGTTGTCGGCATCAAATCCCCACTGGGGCCCTTCTTCATTATTACAGAAAAGGTAACCACAGATGATTTAAAATCATCATCACATGCTATTTTTTGAACCGTCTGACGTTTATGGGTCAATGGTACTATGTGGTTATTACAGACGGTTCTGAACAATAACTGTCTGTGATAGTCAATTATCACAGAAGGTTCTTGTTCAGAACCGTCTGTGAAAATAGACTACCACAAACGGTTTTTTAGTAAAAACCGTCTGTAATAGTTTTTTGTATTGCAAAAAAATTCAAATTTTGAGTCAAACCAATCAATTGTTGGACAATAGTTTCTATATGCTCTTCTGATAGTTTGCAAAAAGGTAATTAAAAGATATTCTCACTCTCTCTTTCTCTCTCAATCAATGGCTCACTCTCTGACGAGGACGAGATCGAGTAATGACGTCCATCTTGAACCGAATTGGCCTCCCTTGTCGACCATAGATGGGGGGTCCTTATTGAGAACAAAATCTAACAGGATGCAGGGATGAAATCAAAGTGATAAGGAAACCAGGATGGGGATTTGGAGGCAAAACTTCGTGCTCACCTGAGGCCAAGATGTGGGTGGTCAGATCTAGCGGTACTGGTCAAGCCACAACGCCCGCTCACCAGAGGCGCCGTGAAATAGCAGGTTGTGTCTCCTTGCCGAACCACGTCGAGGAATCGAGGCCGGTCGCTAGAGCTCGGCATGGGGAGGGGAGAGGGAGAGACTGATTAAAGACAAGGTAGGGTGGCCATAATATATAAGAACAACGCCAAAACATTTCGCCTCCCAAGCATGCATTCAAAAAAATTCACCCTCCAGCGTTGCGAATCACACAGTTTCAAACAAAAACCATATGTAATGTAATATCACAAACGGTTCTTATTTAGAACCGTCTCTGATATTTCACAGACGGTTTTCAACAAAAACCATCTGTAATGTGATTTTACCTTGACTTAAAATGCTTAACTCCCTTATGATGAGGATGGAAGTCACAGATGACTCATGTTGAAAACCATCTTGTTCAGAACGATACTTCACAGATGGTTTTCAACATGAACCTTCTACGATATTACCTCTCCACATACGGTTTTAGCGTAACCAGTAACACAAACGGTCGCTAAACCAAAACCGTATGTGGTTGTATTTAATACAGACGGTTTTGGTCAACCGTTTGTGATGAGGCGTCCAGTATTAGCTTTTTTGTAATAGTGCTTCTTGCGGTAGTACGAGCGAACGCAATGCGATATCATCAAGTCTCTATGCCACGTAAGGCACCTCCGATGACACAATTCCCCCGGTTGGACAATCGGCCTGGTGTGCGTCCTCGTCGCTACCATCCGAGTATGGGTCGGTGTCCTCGTCCGACTCCAACCCGAAAGGTTGTTCTAGTAGATACACATGGCACTCAATGCGGGCCGACCACCACAATTTCACCCCCTCATTTCGCACAAAATTATACGTGAGTCTTCCCTCCGAGACAACACATTCTGTGCTACTATCTTCAAGCTACGCCTGCAGTTGCCTGTTTGCCGAGGCCCCGACATCATCAAGGTTTCCCGATGCCCTACGTATGAAATTTACGTACACCATCGGCTTCCAGTATATCGCCACCTCGGGCTGGGAGGCAATCTACATGTACTGGCCCCATGCTACGCTTCCATTCACCTTGACCAGCTCCTATACGCCCTTCGTGTAGGGGATCCCCTCGATGATAAGTTTTTTCGTCGTTGGCTCCATATCGAACTCCGTACGGATGCAACTCCGAAGCTCGTGAATATTCATCGCATCGAGCCCGTCCAATCGGACCACCCTGTACTAGCATCTCGATAGGTTCAACCCATCGGGTTCAGCCGTACGAGACCGCTGCCATAAAACACTACCAAGTCTTGTATGTTTGAAATTACCTAAAGCCATAACAACTGGAACTGTGATACACGATTAACAACTGGAACTGTGATACACGATCTACCAAACATGGTATGTAGTAACCACAAATTTAATATGAATGAACTGATTAATAGTATGTAATTACTTGAATACTTGTGTAAAATTACTTTCGAGTTATTCATTACTAATAAACCACGACCCAAACAAACACAATTTATTGATTACGATCGATTAACTACCACTAAATTAATTACGACAATTTAGTTTCCACTAAATTAATTATGCCTAACTAATTGCCACTAAACTAACTACGACTGGTCAATTACCACTAAATTAATTATGACTAATTAATTTCCACTAAATTAATTATGCCAAACTTATTAACACTAAACTAATTACAAATGATTAATTACCACTAAACTAAATACAACTAATGAATGATAACTATTAATTTTCCACTAAATTAATTATGCCTGACTAATTACCACTAAACTAACTACGATAAATTTATTATCACTAAATTAATTACGACTAATTATTTTACACTAAATTAATTATGTCGAACTAATTAACACTAAACTAATTACGACTGATTAATTACCACTAATTAAACTATTTACGACTATTTATTTTCCACTGAATTAATTATGTCTAACTCATTGCCACTAAGCTAACTATGACTGGTTAATTACGACTAAATTAATTATGACTAATTAATTTCCACTAAATATATTGAACTGATTAACACTAAACTAATTACGACTGATTAATTACCAATAAACTATTTACAACTGATTAATTTCCACCAATTTATAACTACTAACTAATTCATACTCAAATAATATAGCCTAGTTAATTGCAACTAATTATTATGCACTAGTAAATTATCGATAAAGTACCTACGACTAAAATATGAATAGTAAAAAACCACAGCTTAATTATTAACACCTATTTAATTAAGAATACAAGCTACATTAATTGGTACTGGTTAAGTAAGACTAATTAACTATGACTACAGTAATAACGACAACTGCAGTGGGCAAAAAATTACCTACCCTTCGAGGGAACCATTCAAAAGTGCTACGGTCCTAACAATTGCTCCACTATAATCTCCAAAAAATTTAATTGTGTTCTATATGTCCTCAGCGATGAGCGCAAGAACGAGAACAGAAACACAATTGGGATGAGCGAGTGCTCTGTTTGGTATGTATAGCCGCGTGGAGGGATGACAAGCTACATTTGTCGCGAGAATCCTGGATGCGCTGATAAGCCGGAGCACTCTGAGCAAGGTGGAGAGCAACGACCAGATGACATTTGTGCGGAGGAGCCTCGTCCGATGGCCATCGTGTAGAGGTACCGCTTCCGGACGGCCACAGGCCAGACGAGGGCATGTGTTGCATTGACAACGGTCCGCCGCCACCGTGTGGACGAGGCACCAAATTTGCAACTTCGTCTCAACAAGCGCAAGTTCTGTAAAAAAAACTATTGCAACAGTGACATTTGCACCAAAAATTCCTCTGTATGCGCCCCTAGCATTCTTGTTTTTGTTAATGATGGTAATGATGCCGCATTTCTTGACTTGCCCTTCTGTCGGCTTTCGATCCCAGAATCGTCATTCTAGGCAACCTCTTCGCCGTCACCCCCATGACCATAGTAAAGGTGCTGGGAGCATAGAGCCTTCTATAGAGTGGCCTTGCTTTCTCCTTCTCCATCCGCTTCACCGTTCACCGCTGCACGCCCAGATGGAGCTTCTCCAGCTCTTCCCATTGTCTTTTGACTCAGCCTCTTTGCTCGCTCCATGTGGTAGTGCAATGCTTGGATGTTTGTCTCGGGGCAGATATTATCCGGCCCAACGTGCAGTCGGTTGTACCGGCCCCTATGAGGTTTTGTCTTGTTGTACTACACCATGGCACAGTATTAAGGGCAATTATCTGGCGGGAAAAAATTGGATTAGTGGCAAAACATGTGCCGACAATATCCAAGATATTAAGGGTCTTATTATCTGTCGGCAATAATTATTTTCTAGAACAATTTATCCGCCGGCAATATTTTAACGTTAGCTACAATTTATTAGCCCTAAAAAAATATCAACTAGGTCATCCTATCTGCCGGAACACTTGCCATCAGCACAGCCGAAAAAAGAGGCGTGAATTCCCTCCCGACTCTCCTCACTACCACGAACCAATTCCCTCCCGACTGCCCTAATTTCCCTTTCCCCTCCCGCCTCACCTCCTCCCGACTGCCCTAATCTCCCAGCGCCGCCTCACCTCCCGACCGCCTCTCCCAGCGCCGTCTCACCTCCTCCCGACCGCCTCCTCCTCCTTTCCTCTTCCGCTCCCAGCGCCTCCCTTCCTCCCCGGCAGCCACCCTCCCCGTGCCTCCCGTCCTCCCCGGCTGCCACCCTCCCCGCGCCACCCCTCCTCCCCGGCCACCACCCTCCCCAGCGCCGCCGCCCCCTTCCTCCCCGCGCCGCCCCCTTCTCTCTCTCCCTCTCTTTACCCCCACTGCCGACTCCACCGCTCCTCTTTGCTTTCTCTTCTTATCCGTTCCCCTCCGCCTCTCTCTCCCTGGCGACTCCTCTCCTCTCGGCTCGGTGGGCCGCGCCCGCCGCGGCCAAGGCCTCCTCCTCGGCTCGCCCTGCTGCTGCTCCTCCCTGGCTCGGTCGCCTCCCCGCTCCGGCCCCTAAGGCGCCTCCTCCCTCCGGCCGGCTCGTCGCTGGCGCCACCGCCGTCTCGCTCCCTCTCCCGGCTCGTCCTACTCGGATCCTCCTCGCCCGACACATTGCTCGCCAGACCGCTCTTCCGTCGGCTCAGGCTCGCCACCGCCTCCTGCCGGCCGGCCTCGCCACGGCGCTCGGCTCACGGCCGGTCTGGTTCGGTCGGCCTCGCGCGCTTGGTTCCCTTCGGCCCGGTTTCTCCCCCCTCTCTGCTCTCAGTTCCCTCCCCTGGTGCCCTGAGCCCACTCTCGGCTCGGCCTGCTACTGGATTTGGTTCCCCGTTCCAGTTTGGTTTTGGTTAAGTTGATTCTTAGTAGATCCAGTTGAATTCAGTATTAATGCATTAATGCTAGTTGGTGATTTATGTATGCATGCTCACGGTGACCGATTTGAGGTGGTGGAGGCTACTGAAGGTGGAGGTGGATGCTGGGCTCGGTTTGCCACTCGAGGTAAGTCGTCACCTTAATCTCTCCCTCTACTCCTCTCTCTATTGCTCTGTGATGATACTGAACTGAGAGCTCCCTATTGATGCTACTGAGAGCTAGGGTTACACGGGTTAGTTTATATGGGGAGTTTTGGATTTGTAAGAAGGATGGCTGTGGTGATATGACGATTGATGCATGCATTTCGTTGGCTCAAGATGATGTGATACAGATTGAGTAAAACAGTGGTGGGAAGGGAAGGTTGGTTGATGTGGTTGTGGCCACATTGGGCATGTTGGCTACCTCTGTACTGTATTGGATTCTTGATGTATTTGTTCGCCGTTTGGGATGTGATTGATCCATAGAGCTCGTGCGCCTGCTGCTCGTTCTGTTGGGGCTGTGATTTTCAGCGTGGGGTTAGTGGGGATCTGTGACGTGTGATGAGCTGATGGTAGGTTAAGTTTCTCCATAGATTTTTGACTTGGAACCATCGCTCATAGCGTCAGAGTGGCTGCAATCACTTTAGTGCTCATGATTTATGTGCGCGTGCGTGTGTTTTTTCCTTTTTATAGTAAGTTAGATTAGATTTGATGATATATAGGGTGGTAGAAACGTTTGAAGTGCTCGGATCTGATGCTCTGGTGATGATTGTATGCTAGTGTCCAGATGAGTTTGAAGAAGCTTGCGTTCCACCGGTATAAGGAGAATGAGGAGGCGAGGAAGAAGGTCAGGGGGTTGAGTCCCTTTTAACCTTCCCGGAACATTGCTAAATGTTTCTTTTTTGCATGTACTTTCCGTTCATGTCTGATTTTAACTGCTTTTGGTATGTGAAGAAGGAGGAAGATGAAGCGTCACGCACGTGTGTATGCGGAGTTTGTCGACTCATTCAAGGGTGAAAGCACGTCTGGGTCGAAGTTTGTCCGAGGGGGTGTGATTGATCCCAATGCCAAGCTGAGGAATGATTCTAAAGGTTAGTAATATGGGGTTTTAAATTTCCTATACTTTGCCATAGTTGCCTCCCTAGTTTGTAGTTTCAATTCCAATCATGATGGATATATGCATTGTTTCTTTTATTGCTCCAATTAATCAAGAGACCGGCCTTTTATTCATTCGGCAATGGCAGGTGGAAAGTCCAAAGATGCGGGGTCTGTTCCAAAGAAGGGCTGTAGGTAAACGGCAAAAATACTTGATTTCTAGAAGATGGTATCTTGTGGTGCCACTGCTACATAGACAGTCATGTGGCCAATATAATGGGAATTCAGAGACCACAGACTGTTTTTAAATGTTTTATGCTATATACTAATTTACTATTCGTTATAATTATGATTTGCGAATTGTCTGCTCATTTAACTTTGAACTATCATCGAGTGTTGAATGCATTTAAAAGATGAGAAGGGTGGTCTGAAGAAGAAAATAGTCTTGGCTGGTCTTGTGAATAGCCACACCACCTTTCTTCATGGTTTGTATTGCATTAGCATTTATGTTGTAGTGCTGACTATAGTTGCGTACACTATCTCGACAGAGCAATCCATTATTGTTGACTTGCTGCTTAAGTTCATACTAATATTACATAACTTATATTTGTCAAATTTTGCATCAACCGGAGGCTTGATATGTAGTATTTGCCACAAGGGGAACATATATCCCTATGATGCCAGCTTAGTTTATTCCCTGATTAGACAATTTGTACTTACTATGTCAATGGACCTAGGTCAAGTCCCAATGAATTCAAGATAGTGAGATATTATATTTGTAGTATTAATTATTAATGCCTTCCTTTCAAATAATCCTAACAGAGAAACAAGAAACTTGTATGTGGTATTGGGGGTTTTTTAGTTGATACTTCTTTTTTAGGATTGCATTAGAAAATTTGATGTTGTTCAACTGTTAAAGTACAAAGAACAAGGTGGGGATAAGGTGGGGATAAGGTGGGGATTTGGCGATTTTTTAGTTAGCAAACTGCAAACCCTAAAATTACATTGTATTATATTTGATTAATATTCTCCCTTTTCTTTGGGTAATTTTGCAGTTGAAGTCTCTTTTGGTGATTGAACGGTGCATTTATGGCACAATATGTACACTTCATCCATCGAGAGAGAAGACATCAAAGGTACATGGAGGCTGGAACGAATCCATAATATTGTATCACCTAGTAAAATTACTCCGTGCGGCTTCAAACTTCCCCGAGAATTCTGATAGTAGTCACAGATTTTGAGTAGCCTCTTGCTCCTTGTTTGATTGAACAACAATATGCATGCATGTCATTATGCTCCCAAAGTTATGCCAACTGATTTCATATGTGATTCATGGTGTAATAGCAAATGACTGCTATTCTCCGCACCAAGTGTGTTAGTTGAAAAAATTGAACTCACCAACCAAGCTAACACTACATTGGCTCTAGTATCTGGGTGGGGGGAACATGGTGATATCTACAACATGGTGATATTACTGTGGTCAGTTAGTAAACATTTTTTGCCCTTGCAAAATGGAAAGATGGAAATTAAGAGTTAATGTCACTTGTTGGATGGAAAAATTCATACAACAAGAGAGATATGGTTTGTGGTTATTTACTTCTCAAATTTCTTTTCAGGTACAAAACCTAAGGGTTGTTGAAGTTATTGTTTGCTAATGGAGTGATCATCCTTACTTTGCAAATGGTGATAGTATGATGATTTCATTGTCGACTTCTTTTGCGTAGAGGTTTTGTAAATATCAAGGATAGACTAGTATTACGGTATAAGGGGCTCGAGAAGTTACATGTGCCAAGGATAGACTAGTATTGTTGACTTTTTTGTCTAGATGTTTTGTATATGCCAAGGAGATGGTGGCTATATTAAAATGCTCAGAATTATGAAATTGCATGTGTATGGTGTACTGCACATGTACTGTTATGCTTATCAGAAATATCATATTTCAAGTTTATTTATTTTGCATCATCTGAATTTCATCTATGTGTTGCAGCTGTATTTGATTGTTGATATGCAATTTTCTAAGTGGTACGATTGAGAAAATTATATGTTTTCTAAATTCTAGTTGAATGGTGCAAACTATTGAGAAGATATCTTGGCGGCGTAATTAAATTATATTGGTATTTTACATGTATATGGGTGTCTAATCTGTCGGGGACAATAGACAATCGAGGGCATGTTAATTGCCGGCAATACATATAACTGTCGGGAAAACCAACTTATTTAGGGCACTTAACTGCCGGGGAAACAGAGAATCGAGGGCAAGTTAACTGCCGGCCATACCTATAACTGCCGGGAAAACCAACTTATTTAGGGCATTTAACTGCCGTGGAAACAGAGCATCGAGGGCATGGTAACTGCCGGCAATACATATAACTGCCGGGAAACATCTAACTGCCGGGGGAAACGAACTTATCTAGGGCACTTAACTGCCGGGAATACACATATCTGCCGGGAAATGTCTTTGCCGATAGCACTTTACCGGGCAGGCAATAAGTGCCAGGAATACACATTCTCGGCAGATAAATTGCCTTGCAACGTAGTTTTTGCCGGCAGTTGCATTGCCCTTAATACTGTGCCATGGTGTAGTGTTGTGCCCCTGTCGTCGCCGCGCTGAGCTGGCCTTCATGAGAGCGTAATGTCTCCCGTCGGTAAGTAGGTCGTTAATTGTTTTGTCCCGCTTATTATGGCTTCTTCTTTGATGATTTATACTGTCCCGATCACCTTTCTTTGGTGCTGAAAAATCCTTCTATTTTTGGTTGATGCACAGAACAGGTCGTGATCATTCTCATCAATTGGCAATTATGTCCCATTCCATTGTTTGTTAGGCTCCTTCCATTGGTACCACAACCAACGGAGGCGGAGGGCCCGACCAAAATAGGCTAGTTGAAGAATTTCAAGGCCCCTGAGCTTTTTTGGACGACACGCGATATTCCAGTTGACCCCCCCCCCCTGGCGCGCTGTTGCATGTGTCATTCCCACTCCAAAACCAAGCCATGCGACATTTATCAATATGTTTTCGGGTCTATGCCGGCAAGTCAGCCAATGTCATGTGGGGTAAATGGGTATGGAAGTGAGAACCGCCTTGAGCATTGTAAGTCTTCAGGCTCTGGATAGTATTTTCCTTTTATAGCCAGCAAGTCTTGTATCAATCTTGTCTAGAAGGGGCTGCAGGTGCACCTTCCTCAACCTACGCAAAGAAAGTGGGAGGCCTAGATATGTGCACAGCATGCACCTCCTAGTGGCCAGGAAGTTCTGCAGAATGGTGTCCAAATCTAAACCTTGGCATTGAATTAGTATGATTGCACTCTTCTTTAGATATATCTTTAATCCTGTCAGTTGTCACCTCTCCGAAGATGTTCAATAGCTCTTTTAAATTATCTATGTCTTCCTTGTTTGGCAGCATGAAAATCATCATGTCATCTGTGTAAAGGGACAGTTGTGCCTTGACTGTCCTTCCGCTAAGAGGAGATAGCCAGCCCTGTGTTGTGGCCGTGTGTAATAGGCATTGCAAAGCATCAATTGCCAAGATGAATAGATACAGAGATAGGGAGTCGCCTTGTCGCACTCCACACCGGTGTCAAATCCTTGCTCATCTAATCCTGTTTAGGATTATTGCGGAATTTAACGTTCCTAATAGGATCGATATACATTCTCTCCATCTTGGTCCGAAGCTCCACCGGTGAAGCGTGTCAAGCATGTATGGCCAAGATACTGAGTCGAAAGCCTTAGAGATGTCCAATTTGATCGTGAGGACTGGTGTCTTGGAATGGTGGTAGCTGCGGGCCAGATTATGCACATAAAGGAAGTTGTCTTGTAAGCAGCGCGACTTAATGAAGGCACTTTGGCTCTAAGAAACCAGTTTACCCATGTGCTTGGAGAGCCTTAGATAAAGCACCTTTGGATATCAATTTTGCCATGCTATGGATCAAGCTGATCGGTCAGAATTCTGCCATGTCAATGGGTTGTTCCTTCTTTGGCAGCATAATTATGTTTGCAGTGTTGATTTTTGCGAAATGTGTCTTGTTATGTTGTAGAACTTTGTGAAAACCACCATAATGTCCAGGTTGATGATCTCCCATGTTTACTTGCAGAAACACCTAGTGAATCCATCTGGCCCCAGAGCCTTGTCACGTGGCATATATCTGATCTATTGCAGCGATGATTTCTTGTTCCGAGAACAGTTGTTCAAGTTGTCTTAGCACAGTTCCCTATCCCTGGCTGGGCTGAATGTAATCCCAATCAAAGACGTTGGTTGTCGGCTGCGTCGTACCTATGATGCACGAGAAGTGCTAAAATAATGCCTCCTCTTTCTCTGCCTGAAGAACATAGGTGCCGACTGCATCAGACAGGACACGAATGAACCTTTTCCTCCTCCTTCAGTTTGCTTTGGAATGAAACAAATTTGTATTTGTGTTGCCTAGCTTCAGCCACGTTGTTCGAGACCGTTATGTCCATGCCATTCTTTGTATAGCTGCTAGGCCCATAATTCTTGTTTTCAGGGCCACGCGTAGCTCTTTTTCTAGGGGGAGTTGTCTTAGCTCCTGGGCGTGGTCCAGTTGGAATAAAACATCAAGAGCTAGATGCATTTGTAGCTTTTGTTGCCAATGTTGGATCTGCGCCAAGCCATCAAGGCTCTTGCCGCCTTTTGCATCTTACACAACAAGATCTTAACATGGTCAATTTCGTCCACCTGTTGTGACCAAGCCTCCAGAACCACCTCCCTGTAACCGGGCAAATACGGCCAGTAGTTTTCAAAGGCAAAACGTCTCAGTGGTCTGATCCTCTCCTCTACCGAAATCAGTAGAGGGCAATGGTACGTCGGAGATCAAGGATGAGAGAGGACTGTTGGAACTGGAACGAATGCTCGGAGTGTACTCGGCTAAATTGAAAAAACAGAATGGAGAGAGAACACACACAAGAGTTTGTGACGTGCTACTTCTCACGTTTTTCCTTGTTCTTTATTGTCTCTTTATATAAAGCAAAAACAAATCGGTTACATGCGAAAGCATTAAGTGTTGCATGTCCTCCCGTTGGGCTGTATGCATGCACATGTATAAGCGCCCTCCATTAACACGCGCTTACGCACTTACTCGCATGCATGCAAACTAGAAAACTGTCACTCCTCCAGAATTCCAGGCAACGCTTGTACATGTATTGCCTTCCTGCATGTACGCTTAGCTTGACCGCTTCCTACTCCGGACGGGCATGATGACTTGGCTGAATACCTGGCCACAAATACATGTATGACTAATTCCAAGTAACACATACGTGCACTCAACTCCTGGCTGGCGATCTGCTCACTACACACTCCAGATCCGCGCACTCGCCATGCTATACGTTTCAACTAACTTGGACTTTAGCCACTATACATGTAACACTCAAGCATAAATAAACAAAAAATACATAAACAACAAGATTAGTTCCAACAATCACCCCTCTAATCTTGTTGTCGTTATTTATTTATTTAAATTTTTTTAGCACCTCTTCGTCGGTCTTCAAAGTAGCGTTGGCTCATCGTCGGCGTCCGCCACAGCAAGCAGCACGTCCTTCTCCTTTGAATCGGCACACTTCTTCTCCCAAGAATAGTGCCCATATTGTCTTTGTGGTTGTAGCGACGCACCTTTGCCTTGTCGAAGGTCTTTGCTCTTCTTCTTCCGCAGTGTCATCCACCAATGCTCGATGCACTAGAGGCGAGCAACATATCCTCTGGTTTGTCCCATCACGCTTGCGTATCCTTTCCTCGTCACGCTTTGAGGCGACCAATTGCCTCATCGAAGGCATCTCGTCCGGTCGGAGAATTGCTCGATCATTGCAATCACCGCAAGAACTTGTTAGGCGCGAGTCGAGTAGCTTCTTGACGAGTTCAAGATCCTCCATGGTCGCACGAGATCACTCAACTTGTTCGCTAGGCCACGATTTTGCTGCGAACTCGTCAATGACTCGGTTTCCTTCATGTGCGAGATCCTTGAAGTCACTCTTAAAGGTCCGCACCGGCGCCTCTTCACTCGATCAACTCCAAGGCACCTCGTCTTCAAACTCTCCCACATCTCCTTATTGTCTTCTTCTTGGCG
The DNA here is from genome assembly GCA_036346395.1 of Hsuehochloa calcarea. Taxonomy (NCBI): domain Eukaryota; kingdom Viridiplantae; phylum Streptophyta; class Magnoliopsida; order Poales; family Poaceae; genus Hsuehochloa; species Hsuehochloa calcarea. The sequence continues at coordinate 57,147,584 of CM070596.1, forward strand.
ATCGATGCGACGTCTTCGGGGCGGCCCAAAAAGACATGCAGCGCTTGACTTGTCCTTCTTGGTTTCTACAACCTCCCATCCGCGGGCTTGATGGCATCCCAAATGCCTTGCGCCTCGGGTTGGCCTCCATCCCGATCGCCAGTGGAGTAGTTGGTTGCGTCGGCATCGGGTACACCAAGGAGCGCCATTCTCCTTGATCGATTGCGCGGGATGATCGACATCTCCTTGAACCGCGGTACTTGGGCATACAACTTCAATGGCTCGATACCAAATGTTGGGCTGGAGCGAATGCTCGGGTGTACTCGGCTAAATTGAAAAAGCGAGAAGAGAGAACACACAAGAGTTTGTGACGTGCTACTTCTCACGTTTTTCCTTGTTCTTGTTGTCTCTTTATATAAAGCAAAAACAAATCGGTTACATGCGAGAAAGCATTAAGTGTTGCATGTCCTCCCGTTGGACTGTATGCATGCACATGTATAACTGCCACTCCATTAACACACGCACACGCACTTACTCTGCATGCATGCAAACTAGAAAGCTATCACTCCTCCGAATTCGAGCAGCGCTTGTACATGTATTGCCTTCCTGCATGTACGCTTAGCTTGACCGCTTCCTACTCCGGACGGGCATGATGACTTGGCTGAATACCTGGCCACAAATACATGTATGACTAATTCCAAGTAACACATACGTGCACTCAACTCCTGGCTGGCGATCTGCTCACTACACACTCCAGATCCTGCCACTACGCCATGCTATACGTTTCAACTAACTTGGACTTTAGCCACTATACATGTAACACTCAAGCATAAATAAACAAAAAATACATAAACAACAAGATTAGTTCCAACAAGGACATGGCGGATGGTTCGAAAAAAGGTGATCCCAATCTGAGCTGCCTAAAACTCTGTCCATCTGCACCAAAGACATCGTGTCCTTGGTCTCCTGAACGTCATCATCGGATGGCAGCCATTCCACTGCCAGGTGGAAATTCCGGGAGGCCACCTTATCCTCAGGTCCCTGAGGGCTCCAAGACAGTACCGCCTCAAGCATCATCTCGGGGGGCTTCGACGGCAACGAAGGGCAGAGGCCCGTCAGAGATCGGGTCTTGAAGAGCCCGGTGCAGCGTCGAGGCTAGGGTACCCCCTGGTCGTCTGGGCCATGGTGAGGCATGACCGGCCCCATGGAGCACCTGCATGGCTGTGGCGGCGACGGCTTCTTGAGCTGCAGCATGAACGTTCTCGGCGGCGATCTTGTACCGCTCCGGACTCTCTCGCTCCCCCGCGAAGGCGCGGTAATCATGGTCCGCGCTGACAAAGCGCCTATAGTGCCCCACCGGGGAGCGTGAACGGCCTCTGTGGGTCTGGCGGGGTGGTGGTCCTCGGCCAGCTCGGCTCGGGGCCTAGCGGCCCCGGCCGAGCTCACGTGCATGATTTTCGAAGAAGGATTGGGCCCCGAGCCGAGCTCACGTGCATGATTTTCGAAGAAGGATTGGGTGTGCCTGGCTCTGTCATCGCGGCCACACCACCTTTCTTCATGGTTTGTATTGCATTAGCATTTATGTTGTAGTGCTGACTATAGTTGCGTACACTATCTCGACAGAGCAATCCATTATTGTTGACTTGCTGCTTAAGTTCATACTAATATTACATAACTTATATTTGTCAAATTTTGCATCAACCGGAGGCTTGATATGTAGTATTTGCCACAAGGGGAGCATATATCCCTATGATGCCAGCTTAGTTTATTCCCTGATTAGACAATTTGTACTTACTATGTCAATGGACCTAGGTCAAGTCCCAATGAATTCAAGATAGTGAGATATTATATTTGTAGTATTAATTATTAATGCCTTCCTTTCAAATAATCCAAACAGAGAAACAAGAAACTTGTATGTGGTATTGGGATTTTTAGTTGATACTTCTTTTTTAGGATTGCATTAGAAAATTTGATGATGTTCAACTGTTAAAGTACAAAGAACAAGGTGGGGATTTGGCGATTTTTTAGTTAGCAAACTGCAAACCCTAAAATTACATTGTATTATATTTGATTAATATTCTCCCTTTTCTTTGGGTAATTTTGCAGTTGAAGTCTCTTTTGGCTGATTCAGAACGAAGTGCATTTATGGCACAATATGTACACTTCTGTCCATCAGAGGAGAAGACATCAAAGGTACATGGAGGCTGGAACGAATCCATAATATTGTATCACCTAGTAAAATTACTCTGTGCGGCTTCAAACTTCCCCGAGAATTCTGATAGTAGTCACAGATTTTGAGTAGCCTCTTGCTCCTTGTTTGATTGAACAACAATATGCATGCATGTCATTATGCTCCCAAAGTTATGCCAACTGATTTCATATGTGATTCATGGTGTAATAGCAAATGACTGCTATTCTCCGCACCAAGTGTGTTAGTTGAAAAAATTGAACTCACCAACCAAGCTAACACTACATTGGCTCTAGTATCTGGGTGGGGGGAACATGGTGATATTACTGTGGTCAGTTAGTAATCATTTTTTGCCCTTGCAAAATGGAAAGATGGAAATTAAGAGTTAATGCCACTTGTTGGATGGAAAAATTCATACAACAAGAGAGATATGGTTTGTGGTTATTTACTTCTCAAATTTCTTTTCAGGTACAAAACCTAAGGGCTGTTGAAGTTCTTGTTTGCTGATGGAGTGATCGTCCTTACTTTGCAAATGGTGATAGTATGATGATTTCATTGTCGGCTTCTTTTGCATAGAGGTTTTGTAAATATCAAGGATAGACTAGTATTATGGTATAAGGGGCTCGAGAAGTTACATGTGCCAAGGATAGACTAGTATTGTTAACTTTTTTGTCTAGATGTTTTGTATATGCCAAGGAGATGGTGGCTATATTAAAATGCTCAGAATTCTGAAATTGCCGACTGCATCAGACAGGACACGAATGAACCTTTTCCTCCTCCTTCAGTTTGCTTTGGAATGAAACAAATTTGTATTTGTGTTGCCTAGCTTCAGCCACGTTATTCGAGACCGTTATCTCCATGCCATTCTTTGTATAGCTGCTAGGCCCATAATTCTTGTTTTCAGGGCCACGCGTAGCTCTTTTTCTAGGGGGGGTTGTCTTAAGCTCCTGGGCGTGGTCCAGTTGGAATAAAATATCAAGAGCTAGATGCATTTGTAGCTTTTGTTGCCAATGTTGGATCTGCGCCAAGCCATCAAGGCTCTTGCCGCCTTTTGCATCTTACACAACAAGATCTTAACATGGTCAATTTCGTCCACCTGCTGTGACCAAGCCTCCAGAACCACCTCCCTGTAACCGGGCAAATACGGCCAGTATAGTTTTCAAAGGCAAAACGTCTCAGTGGTCTGATCCTCTCCTCTACCGAAATCAGTAGAGGGCAATGGTACGTCGGAGATCAAGGATGAGAGAGGACTGTTGGAACTGGAACGAATGCTCGGAGTGTACTCGGCTAAATTGAAAAAACAGAATGGAGAGAGAACACACACAAGAGTTTGTGACGTGCTACTTCTCACGTTTTTTCCTTGTTGCTGTTGTCTCTTTATATAAAGCAAAAACAAATCGGTTACATGCAGAAAGCATTAAGTGTTGCATGTCCTCCCGTTGGACTGTATGCATGCACATGTATAACTGCCACTCCATTAACACACGCACACGCACTTACTCTGCATGCATGCAAACTAGAAAACTGTCACTCCTCCGAATTCCGAGCAGCGCTTGTACATATATTGCCTTCTGCATATACGCAAGCTTGACCGCTTCCTACTCGGACGGGCATGATGACTTGGTGAATACAGCCACAAATACATGTATGACTAATTCCAAGTAACACATACGTGCACTCAACTCTGGTGGCGATCACTCACTACACACTCAGATCCACCCACTCGCCATGCTATACGTTTCAACTAACTTGGACTTTAGCCACTATACATGTAACACTCAAGCATAAATAAACAAAAAATACATAAACAACAAGATTAGTTCCAACAATCACCCCTCTAATCTTGTTGTCGTTATTTATTTATTTAAATTTTTTTAGCACCTCTTCGTCGGTCTTCAAAGTAGCGTTGGCTCATCGTCGGCGTCATACGACAAAAGCGACCGTCCTTCTCCTTTGAATCGGCACTTCTTCTCCCAAGAATAGTGCCCATATTCTTTGGCGGTTGTAGCGGCGCACCTTTGCCTTGTCGAAGGTCTTTGCTCTTCTTCTTGCGAGTGCATCACCAATGCTCGATGCACTAGAGGCGAGCAACATATCCTCCTGGTTTGTCCCATCACGCTTGCGTATCCTTTCCTCGTACGCTTTGAGACGACCAATTGCCTCATCGAAAGGCATCTCGTCCAGGTCGGAGAATTGCTCGATCATTGCAATCACTGCAAGAACTTGTTAGGCGCGGTCGAGTAGCTTCTTGGCGAGTTGGCATCCTCCATGGTTTGCAGAGATCACTCAACTTGTTCGCTAGGCCAGCGATTTTGCTGCGAACTCGTCGATTGACTTCGGTTTCCTTCATGTGCGAGATCCTTGAAGTCACTCTTAAAGGTGCGCACCGCGCCTCTTCACTCGATCAACTCCAAGGCACCTCGTCTTCAAACTCTCCCACATCTCCTTATTTGTCTTCTTCTTGGCGATCGATGCGGCACGTCTTGAGGGCGGCCAGAAAAAGACATGCAGCGCCGACTTGTCCTTCTTGGTTTCTACAACCTCCCCATCCGCGGGCTTGATGGCATCCCAAATGCCTTGCGCCTCGGTTGGCCTCCATCTGATCGCCGGTGGAGTAGTTGGTTCTTGCGTCGACATCGGGTACACCAAGGAGGCGCCATTCTCCTTGATCGATTCTTGGCGGGATGATCGACATCTCCTTGAACCGCGGTACTTGGGCATACAACTTCAATGGCTCGATACCAAATGTTGGGCTGGAGCGAATGCTCGGAGTGTACTCGGCTAAATTGAAAAAAGCGAGAATGGAGAGAACACACACAAGAGTTTGTGGCGTGCTACTTCTCACGTTTTTTCCTTGTTCTTTGTTGTCTCTTTATATAAAGCAAAAACAAATCGGTTACATCGAGAAAGCATTAAGTGTTGCATGTCCTCCGTTGGATTGTATGCATGCACATGTATAAGCGCCACTCCATTAACACACGCTGCGCACTTACTCGCATGCATGCAAACTAGAAAAGCTATCCTCCTCGAATTCGAGCAGCGCTTGTACATGTATTGCCTTCACGCATATGCGCTTAAGCTTGACCGCTTCCTACTCGGACGGGCATGATGACTTGGTGAATACACGCCACAAATACATGTATGACTAATTCCAAGTAACACATCGTGCACTCAACTCTGGTGGCGATCTGCTCACTACACACTCCGGATCCACGCCACTCGCCATGCTATACGTTTCAACTAACTTGGACTTTAGCCACTATACATGTAACACTCAAGCATAAATAAACAAAAAATACATAAACAACAAGATTAGTTCCAACAAGGACATGGCGGATGGTTCGAAAAAAGGTGATCCCAATCTGAGCTGCCTAAAACTCTGTCCATCTGCACCAAAGACATCGTGTCCTTGGTCTCCTGAACGTCATCATCGGATGGCAGCCATTCCACTGCCAGGTGGAAATTCCGGGAGGCCACCTTATCCTCAGGTCCCTGAGGGCTCCAAGACAGTACCGCCTCAAGCATCATCTCGGGGGGCTTCGACGGCAACGAAGGGCAGAGGCCCGTCAGAGATCGGGTCTTGAAGAGCCCGGTGCAGCGTCGAGGCTAGGGTACCCCCTGGTCGTCTGGGCCATGGTGAGGCATGACCGGCCCCATGGAGCACCTGCATGGCTGTGGCGGCGACGGCTGTTGAGCTGCAGCATGAACGTTCTCGGCGGCGATCTTGTACCGCTCCGGACTCTCTCGCTCCCCGCGAAGGCGCGGTAATCATGGTCCGCGCTGACAAAGCGCCTATAGTGCCCCACCGGGAGCGTGAACGGCCTCTGTGGGTCTGGCGGGGTGGTGGTCCTCGGCCAGCTCGGCTCGGGGCCTAGCGGCCCCGGCCGAGCTCACGTGCATGATTTTCGAAGAAGGATTGGGCCCCGAGCCGAGCTCACGTGCATGATTTTCGAAGAAGGATTGGGTGTGCCTGGCTCTGTCATCGCGGCCACACCACCTTTCTTCATGGTTTGTATTGCATTAGCATTTATGTTGTAGTGCTGACTATAGTTGCGTACACTATCTCGACAGAGCAATCCATTATTGTTGACTTGCTGCTTAAGTTCATACTAATATTACATAACTTATATTTGTCAAATTTTGCATCAACCGGAGGCTTGATATGTAGTATTTGCCACAAGGGGAGCATATATCCCTGTGATGCCAGCTTAGTTTATTCCCTGATTAGACAATTTGTACTTACTATGTCAATGGACCTAGGTCAAGTCCCAATGAATTCAAGATAGTGAGATATTATATTTGTAGTATTAATTATTAATGCCTTCCTTTCAAATAATCCAAACAAAGAAACAAGAAACTTGTATGTGGTATTGGGGTTTTTTAGTTGATACTTCTTTTTTAGGATTGCATTAGAAAATTTGATGTTGTTCAATTGTTAAAGTACAAAGAACAAGGTGGGGATTTGGCGATTTTTTAGTTAGCAAACTGCAAACCCTAAAATTACATTGTATTATATTTGATTAATATTCTCCCTTTTCTTTGGGCAATTTTGCAGTTGAAGTCTCTTTTGGCTGATTCAGAACGAAGTGCATTTATGGCACAATATGTACATACATCCATCAGAGGAGAAGACATCAAAGGTACATGGAGGCTGAAACGAATCCATAATATTGTATCACCTAGTAAAATTACTCTGTGCGGCTTCAAACTTCCCCGAGAATTCTGATAGTAGTCACAGATTTTGAGTAGCCTCTTGCTCCTTGTTTGATTGAACAACAATATGCATGCATGTCATTATGCTCCCAAAGTTATGCCAACTGATTTCATATGCGATTCATGGTGTAATAGCAAATGACTGCTATTCTCCGCACCAAGTGTGTTAGTTGAAAAAATTGAACTCACCAACCAAGTTAACACTACATTGGCTCTAGTATCTGGGTGGGGGGAACATGGTGATATTACTGTGGTCAGTTAGTAATTTTTTTTTGCCCTTGCAAAATGGAAAGATGGAAATTAAGAGTTAATGCCACTTGTTGGATGGAAAAATTCATACAACAAGAGATATGGTTTGTGGTTATTTACTTCTCAAATTTCTTTTCAGGTACAAAACATAAGGGCTGTTGAAGTTATTGTTTGCTGATGGAGTGATCGTCCTTATTTTGCAAATGGTGATAGTATGATGATTTCATTGTCGGCTTCTTTTGCATAGAGGTTTTGTAAATATCAAGGATAGACTAGTATTATGGTATAAGGGGCTCGAGAAGTTACATGTGCCAAGGATAGACTAGTATTGTTAACTTTTTTGTCTAGATGTTTTGTATATGCCAAGGAGATGGTGGCTATATTAAAATGCTCAGAATTCTGAAATTGCATGTGTATGGTGTACTGCACATGTACTGTTATGCTTATAGAAATATCATATTTCAGGTTTATTTATTTTGCATCATCTGAATTTCATCTATGTGTTGCAGCTGTATTTTATTGTTGATATGCAATTTTCTAAGTGGTACGATTGAGAAAATTGTATGTTTTCTAAATTCTAGTTGAATGGTGTAAACTATTACCTCTGTGGGTCTGGCGGGGTGGTCCTCCTCGGCCAGCTCGGCTCGGGGCCTAGCGGCCTCGGCCGAGCTCACGTGCATGATTTTCGAAGAAGGATTGGGTGTGCCTGCCTCTGTCGTCGCGGTCTCCCCCATCGTCGTCCCTGTTATCCCGCCTCGAGCCAAGCCTCCCGGTGGTAGTGAGGGACATGTATGTCCTTGAGCGAAAAGCGCAGGCGAACCTTGATGGCTCTCGCTATCAGGGCCGGGGGGTCGTTCGAGGAGGGCCCACCACCTTGACAGTGATCATCAGGTTGCGTAGGTAGCCTCTGGAGATCCGCCTCCATGTCGTGCATGATTGTGAGTGCACAGAAGGCCTCCTCCGGACTGTTGTCGGCGTGCCCGAGGGCATGGTCCTCCCCTCCATGGCGGCTTGGGCTTGCGAGGGGGGCTTGGTGTAGCGGTTGTGCGTGGCAGCGGTCGTGGAAGGCGGCTTCTACGAGAGAGTCGATTGGGGCAATGGCGAGCGATGTGGCCGTTGGTTCTGCACGCAAGGCATTTTATTGGCTCTTTGCACTGCGCTATGCGGTGATCTATCGCCAGGCAATGGAAGCAACGACCCGCTAACAGCGCTTTAAAGCGGTCTCCTGCTCGAAAGCTTAGCTTCACATGCAGCTGCCTTCACAACTCGCCTTGAATGCACTTCTTTTCGCCACCAATAATATATGTTGCCGAACTAGCTCCCACTGTCCTTGCTTCGGGCGCATTTGAAGTGGGTTGAATGCGCTCGGTGTTCTCCCCACCCCCTGCTTATTGCATAAATGCGGCCTGCGCTGTCCGAACCGCCTCCAGAATCTTGAGTCGATACAGCTGAACGCATTTTGCTGCCCCAGGCGGATGCGCCTTTGTTGCCGATTGGGCCAGGTGGCAGCGGAGAAGGCTTCACGCATGGTGCTGGCACTCGGCAATGAACGGTGCCCCTGTTGGGGTGGCTCCTTTGGGGCTGGGAAGGGGGAGGTGTTGCTTCCCCCCCTCATCCACCACCTTGAATTGGGCAAGCATGGAAGCGCTTGAGCTAGGTGAGTCTGAGGTAGTCGTCGAAGTGGTCGTAACTGACCGATGGAACAGGAGGTGGATTTTGTACGCAATCTTGAGAGTCGTAAGCGAGATTGTGGGGGGCGTTGTGTGGCGAGGGTGCATCGAAAAGGGGTAATTTGCCCTATCTCCATGCCCGGCCGCCGCCGGAGGGGAAGGCGCAATCTCTAGCTCTGAGTCTAGAAATTCGATCGGATCTCCCCAATCTGGCAACAGATCCAGATGACGCACAAAATCTGGGTTATCGTCGCCCAGCGCCCTATAGTCAAGCTCCTCCCGCAGGTCACACGGCTCGAGAACGGGCGGCATTGTCGAACGGTGGTTTGTGATGTAGGCGGACTAGGGGGGCAGCTACGAGGTGACTGGGCTGCTCGCTTGGTGGGGGGTGAGGGAAATGGGTGGGCGCCGGTGCCTGGAAGGCACCGGCGGGTGGCGGGTGGCGGGGCTGTCTAGGTCGCCAGGGGTCCGCGGCTCTAGCAAGACTGCTCTCCTTTTGTCACCTAGACTGTTATGTGTTAACGTTGCAGGCAGTAACGCACCCCGTAGTACAATAATTACAGTTAGTTGATTGTAACTAGTGCAAAATAGGCACTACCATTGGATTCGACCCAAAGGTAAAGCTGCAGAAACACAAATTTGATCCGGGCTTTCCTAAACATGGGGAGTTGGCAACCTTTCTTGGGCTTACTGGTGAAACCACCGAGTTCTGAATTTCAGGCTGGCAGCATCATTTGCCAGCAACAGTGTTCTTAGTGCGCACCTTTTTTAAAACTTAGTTTTAACATGCCAGCGTTATTGCCACAAGTAATTACTAAGAGAAAGTTTCCGTGGCGACAGCCATAAGCATAACTTTGGTTGATAAGCTGACAGCTAAGGAACATACCCTTCAGATATCTAACATTATCAAGCCATGTCAACGATACGCTTCAAGCAAAGCTGAGCAAGTTGTCACCCCGACTGCCATAAGCTTAAAGTTGTTGGGAACAAAAGCTAAAAATCAGTCCTTCAACAATCGAGCATAATCAGGCCACATGAAAGTTATGCTTCTGGTAAAGCTGAGCGTATTCTGCTCCCATTGCCTAACTTAATTTCCTCATATTTCTTAGTTTTTGGATTCATATTTGCTAAGTGATAATGTTATAACTTTTTTTTCTTTATTGCATAATAATGTCAAAACCTTTCCTCTAAAAGTCTCTAGGTGTGTTATACTCAGATGGACAGACTGAAGCACAGATATTAGTTTTTGTCAGTTGTGAACATCTAGATGCTTGCACCACATGTTCGGCAGGCATGTTTTGTAAACCGTCATGTTCTGAACAATCAGGCTAGCTTAGCTGCCTTGCCCGAAGGCATCCATCTCAGTCCCGGAACAACAGTAAACAAATCTTGATCATGATGTTTCCTGCTCGATCTGACAGGCTACCGTACGTCTGTACAAGGATCATTAGTACTACTGCTACATGTCTTCTACATCCTCAAATCCCAATTGCATCACCACACAAATTAAATCATGTGTACAAGATGTTACAAACCGGGGTGGTGTTCGGCCTCTCACCTGGGCTGGGCGCTTGGTGACACCACCCCGCCGGGCCAAGAGGTGACGGCGTTGGGAACGTGCGGAAAAGGTTTGCCCCGCACCGTACGTAAAGCCTCGGCGGCGAGCTCCTCCTCGTCCGGCACGGTCTTGGGATTTATTCAGCCGCAGGGGGCATGCGGCGACGGCGCCTGTTCTTCGCTGCGCGTCGCCGTCTGCGGTCGCGGGCGACGAGGTTACAAGCCGTCACGGCGGCCGATTCAGCCGAAAGGACGCGCGCAGCCACCGACCGGCCCACGAAGGAATCGAGGTCACACGTCCGGTTCAAATTCGAGCTCGGCTGCGCAATTATGGGCTGGGCTGTGCGCAATTATGTATGCTCCGGACTTTTCGCTGTGCACTGGTGTAGCAATAGCATCAAAGAGGATTTCAGTTTCAACGGTGAGCAGGCACCGTCGGAGAGTGGAGGAAGGTAAGATCCGGAGTCCTCTTCACGATAGAACAAAGAAAATGCCGAAATTCCAAAGTCAGCGTGCGCTTTAGGTACAACGGAATTGTGTGCGCGATGGAAGTGTGTTGGTTCTGGCAACAATTGCTACGAACTTGCGATCGTCGTTGTTTGTTTTCGTACCTAATCCCGTGGGCCCTGGTTGTTATCTTTGTCCTTGCTGATCTCTGAATAAGGGAGCTTTCTGCCATTTGCTGGCTGCAATACTCGAGCCTAGTTTGGCTTTAGGCCCCTGTATAGTTTTTCTACTCTCGAATCAATGATCAAAGGAGCCAAAAGAAAATTCCTGTTGGAACCGGCGGCAGCACACTAGGAACATGATCACGCAGAGAACAAAACAGACAAAAAAAACACAATGATTTTCTTTTTTTTCACAGTTAGATTTACACAAGGTCAGGACTCATACGTTATATTTGTAACCTAATTACATACTACAACCTAGACTATAGCCCATTCCTTTTACCTGTCATATACGAGTCATACACAACTATCTTAAGTTGGACTCGCCAGTAAATACTTTTGCAATTTCCTCCATTAGACGACAGAGAGCTAGATGTTTTTCTTCCCAATTTCATCCACAGGGGAAGAAGTGGAAGCGATTTGACGGGCCTGAAAAAAGGCGGTAAAAGGCAAAACAAGCAAATGGTCTCTCTTAAAGCTGCAAGGTTCTATCTAATCCTCTTAAAAAGTTCATTCCTTTGCTGTTGGAATTAAATGGGTTAGGTCCATATTATAATATTCAATTTAATTCTGGTAAATCTCAAAAATCCATATGCTTGCGCTAAATTGTTTAGTCCCATATGAACAATTGAAGGGGAGTTGCACCTGTTTATAAGGTGGAACGTGAGACCTCTTCTTGTGGAATTGGAGAGAGCCAAGAGACAACACACGCGCTTTCGCTGCATCTCGCCTTGCCGTGCGTCTTGTGACAGCGTGTCGGTCGGGCGCGATTTTCTTTATCTATTCAAAATCAAACGCTCGACATTGATGGCGCATCGTTGGCTTTTGATTTACGCAATCTGTTGGCTTTTAGTTTACGCGACAGTAATCATTGGCCTTTGGTTTCTCAGCAATCTGTTGGCCTTTGGACTCCGAGTTTTGGCTACAAAAGGAACAGTGCGATTCGCTTTTTTAGAGGTTTTCCACAATCTGATTCCACGATCTCTTTGTTGTTGTCTCTGCAATCTCCATCCCGTGAGACGCGTGTGCGGTCGCCGCCGGAGAAGCGAGCCTCGGAACCCTCATCCTCGAAGGCTTGCACGGCGAGGGCGAATAAGGTTTTGGGAGCGTTCGCGCGGCGCTCATTGCTACGTCTACATCATCAACGCTCTGCTACGTTCTACATCAACTGCCTGCTACTACACTCTACATCAACCGTACTACTACTACCACTACGTCATGACGAACGACGCAATCATCAAGAACACTGCTGCATCTTCCTCTGAATCTGGGTATGCCTATATCTTTCTTGTTACTTGTTTTGCTTTAATGTTTATTGTTGTCTTGAACACTGAGATAGAATTGCTAGCTTCTGTTCTTCTAGAATCTGAATCTGGCATTCCTATAGTGTTCTTTGTGATCTGCTTTATGCATATGTTTCATCTATTATATTTCTGGATTAAAGTAATCCGAAAAAAGCTTATATATATTCAACAATCCAAAAACCTTATTTTAGGCATAGGCATTTTTTGACAACTGGCTTTGCTGCTGCGCTCAAACCCTCTGTATTCGATGGTGCGAATTACAAGAGATGGCGCACCAAGATGGTGCTTTGGCTAACTGCCATGAACATTTACCATGTGGCAAACGGCAAGCCTGAAAGAACACTTACTCCTGAACAGGAGCAAGCGTTCGAGGCTGCTGATAACCTTTTTAAAGGTGTCGTGGTTAGTGTTCTTGGTGAGAAGTTAGTTGATGCATACATGGTGATTACATTGGGAAGGAGATGTGGGATGCACTCGAGGCCAAATTTGGGGTTTCGGATGCAGACAGTGAATTGTATCTCATGGAGCAATACCATGACTACAGAATGGTTGATAACCGCTTACGTAGTTGAACAGCATATGAGATACAATCCATGGCTACTGAACTTGAGTACTTCAAGTGTGTGTTCTGGGACAAATTTATCGCGGAGGTATTATTGCCAAGCTTCCTTCTTCTTGGAGGAATTTTGCTACTTCTACGAAACACAAGAGACAAGAGTTTTCGTTGAAAATCTCATTGGGTCTCTTGATGTTGAAGAGAAGGCGAGGGCAAAAGATACACACACTAGAGGTAATGAGGACATTCTAATGCCAATATGGTGCAAAAGAAGAATGTCCAAACTCAAAAGTTCAAAGGCAAGAACAAGAGTGCACAAACAACAAGCTTCAAGAAGAAGAAGAAGAACACAAAGGAAAGCCTTTGCTTTGTGTGCGGTGAACTCGGTCATTGGGCCAAGGATTGCGACCAACGCAAGGGTGGGAAAAATCAGCAAGGCGAATTCCAAATCGCCAATGTTGTAGTTGGTACTCTTGAGGCGGAACTTGAGGTATGGTAATTTTACCTCTGTTTTTTCCGTATGTCAATCTACCGATTGGTGGATAGACACTGGTGCTAATATACATGTGTGTGCTGATATTTCATTGTTTTCTTCTTACGGTCACTCGAGATTCAAAGTTCTAATGGGGAGCGGGTCACATGCTCTTGTTCATGATGTTGGTAAGGTCGATCCAAAGTTTACTTGGGAAGATTGTGCAACTCAAGCGTGCATCATGTGCCATCCATCAATAAGAATCTCGTTAGAGGATCTCTTCTGTGTAGAGATGGCTTTAGACTGGTGTTTGAATCCAATAAATTTGTTGTGTCCAAGTGTGGACAATTTGTTGGTAAAGGCTATGTGTGCGGAGGCTTATTTCGCCTATCTCTTTCAGATTTGTGTAATAATGTTGTGAACCATGTTTGCATTAGTAATGAGACTACTATTTGGCATTCACGACTTTGTCACATAAATTTTGGTTGCATGACGCGTTTAGCCAGTTTAGAGTTAATCCCGAAATTTACCCTTGTCAAAGGTTCTAAGTGTCAAGTTTGTGTGCAATCAAAGCAGCCTCGTAAGCCTCATAAAGCCGCTGAGGTAAGAAACTTGGCACCATTAGAACTCATACATTCAGATCTGTGTGAGATGAATGGTGTGTTGACAAAAGGTGGTAATAGATATTTCATGACTTTGATTGATGACTCCACTAGGTTCTGTTTTGTGTATCTTTTGAAAACTAAAGATGAAGCTCTTCACTACTTTAAAATCTATAAGGCGAAGTGAAAACCAACTTGAAAGGAAAATCAAAAGGGTTAGGTCCGATCGTGGCGTGAATACTTTTCTAATGAGTTCAATTTATTCATGTGAGGAACATGGTATAATCCATGAGAGGGCGCCTCCTATTCACCCAGTCAAATGGGGTTGCTGAAAGAAAAAACCCCCACTCTAACTGAGTTGGTTAACGCCATGTTAGACACAGCGGGTCTTTCCAAAGCATGGTGGGGGGAGGCTATATTGACTTCATGTCATGTCCTGAACAGGGTTCCCACAAAGAATAAAGAGATAACCCCATATGAACAATGGGAGAAGAAAAGACTATCACTTTCATACTTGCGTACTTGGGGTTGTTTGGCGAAAGTCAATGTGCCAATTCCCAAAAGGCGTAAGCTTGGGCCAAAAACCGTGGATTGTGTCTTTCTAGGCTATGCTCACCATAGCGTTGGATATAGATTTCTAGTGGTGAAATCTGGAGTACCTGACATGCATGTTGGTACAATTATAGAGTCCAGAGATGCTACATTCTTTGAGGATATTTTTCCAATGAAAGATATGCCTAGTTCATCGAGTCAGGAACCTAATACAATTCCTGAACCTGCCATTCCAATGGAATATTTTGAACAAACCCCTGAGCAAATTCCTGGGGAGAAAGACAATGAAACTCGAGGAAGAGTAAAAGACAAAGGACGCAAAGTCTTTTGGTCCCGATTTCATTGTGTACCTTGTGGATGATACTCCAAGTACTATTTACAAGCGTATGCTTCACGGATCTGAGAATCTTGGAAGGAAGCGGTTCAGTAATGAAATGGATTCCATTATATCTAATGGAACTTGGGAGATCAGCGTCCTTATGGTTGTAAACTTTGTAGGATGCAAGTGGGTGTTCAAAAAGAAGCTTAGGGCTGATGGTACTATTGAAAAGTACAAGGCACGTCTTGTGGCCAAGGGTTATACCCAAAAGGAAGGCGAAGATTTCTTTGATACTTATTCACCTGTGGCTAGATTGACCACTATTCGAGTACTACTATCTTTGGCTGCCTCACATGGTCTTCTCGTTCATCAGATGGATGTTAAGACGGCTTTCCTAAATGGAGAGTTGGACGAGGAAATTTACATGGATCAGCTAGATGGATTTGTAGCAGATGGTCAAGAAGGAAAGGTGTGCAAGTTGTTGAAATCTCTGTATGGTCTTAAACAAGCACCTAAGCAGTGGCATGAAAAGTTTGACAGAATTTTAACGTCTGTAGGCTTTATTGTGAATGAAGCTGACAAATGTGTGTATTATCGCCATGGTGGGGGCGAGGGAGTCATTCTCTGTCTGTATGTTGATGACATACTGATCTTTGGGACCAACCTTAATGTGATTAAGGAGGTCAAGGATTTCTTGTCTTAGAATTTTGAGATGAAAGATCTGAGAGTAGCTGATGTTATTTTAAACATCAAACTGTTGAGAGGTGATGATGGTGGGATTACTTTGTTGCAATCCCATTATGTGGAAAAGGTTCTGAGTCGTTATGGATATAGCGACTATAAACCCTCTCCAACACCTTATGATCCTAGCGTGTTGCTTAGGAAGAATCGGAGAATAGCTAGAGACCAATTGAGATATTCTCAGATAATTGGTTCACTCATGTATTTAGCTAGCGGTACCAGGCCTGATATCTCGTTTGCTGTGAGCAAACTAAGCCGTTTTATTTTCAATTCGGGAGATGATCATTGGCATGCTCTTGAGAGGGTAATGCGCTATCTAAATGGTACTATGAGCTATGGCATTCACTATACCGGGTACCCTAGGGTACTGGAGGGTTATAGCGATTCAAACTGGATATCTGATGCTGATGAGATTAAGGCCACAAGCGGATATGTCTTCTTACTTGGAGGTGGCGCTGTTTCATGGAAGTCTTGCAAGCAGACCATCTTAACAAGGTCAACAATGGAAGCAGAACTCACAGCATTAGATACTGCCACTGTTGAAGCCGAATGGCTTCGTGAGCTCTTGATGGATTTGCCAGTGGTTGAAAAACCGGTACCGGCTATTCTGATGAATTGTGACAATCAGACTGTGATTGTTAAGGTGAACAGTTCTAAGGATAATATGAAGTCATCAAGACATGTGAAGAGAAGACTGAAGTCTGTCAGAAAAATAAGAAACTCCAGAGTAATAGCTTTGGATTATATCCAAACAGCTAAGAATCTGGCAGATCCCTTCACAAAGGGTTTATCACGGAATGTGATAGACAATGCATCGAGGGAGATGGGTTTGAAACCCACGTGAGTTTTACCATAGTGGTAACCCATCCTATGTGATCGGAGATCCCGTGAAGTAGGATTGGCGAAATAAGCTATTGGTTAACTGGGAGGAGAGTACTTTTACAGACCCACTCCATTGGAGATGCAATTCTCTCCTAAATCAGTATGGCGAGTTGATTTTTATCTTAATGTGTTCTATGGCTTATTTAAGCAAAGATCTTTGTCCTCTGAGCGCTTTGAAAGAGCACACCTATATGAGCCCGATCGCTAGTCACAGTCTATGAGATAGGGTAATCTCTAGAAAACTCATGAATATGCATGGAGTATGACTTTTATGCTCCAACCCATGGGATGCTGACACCTAGTATCAGTTAAGGACATAAGTGAAACTTATTCACACAAAACTGTCAATTCAAGGCTTTGTCCATTGTGCAGTTGTGAATAAGTGTAGCTTCTGTTCTAGGTGGATGTTCAACTCTAACCGGTCTCCATCAAAACACTGGTATATTAAAACAATAACTGTGGATCAAGGCATTTGACATGTGCCCTTGAGATCTGGTGGGGGATTGTTGGAATTAAATGGGCTAGGCCCATATTATAATATTCAATTTAATTCCTGGTAAATCTCAAAAGCCCATATGCTTGTGCTAAATTGTTTAGTCCCATATGGACAATTGAAGGGGAGTTGCACCTGTTTATAAGGTGGAACGCGAGACCTCTTCTTGTGGAATTGGAGAGAGCCAAGAGACAACACACGCGCGCTCCCTCGCCTCGCCTCGCCGTGCCGTGCTGTGCGTGTGCGTGTGCGTGTGATGGCGACTGTTGGTCTCTAGTCTCTTTATTTTTTGCCATTAAAAGAACAACGTTCTGGTCCTTAATGGTAACTGTTCACCTTTAACTTCTGGTAACTGTTGTCTTTTGATTTCTGTCAACTGTTGGCTTTTAGTTTCTGGTGATTGGTAACTGTTGGCCTTTGGTTTCCTGGCAACTGTTGGCCTTTGGACTCCGAGTTTTGGCTATAAAAGGAACAGTGCAGTTCTGCTTCTTTTAGAGGTTTTCCACAATACAGTTCCACAGTCTCTTTGTTGTTGTCTCTGGCAATCTCCATCCCGGCGAGACGCGTGTACGGTCGCACCGGGAGAGCAGGCCTCCGGAACCCTCATCCTCGAAGGCTTGCACGAGCGAGGACGAATAAGGTTTTTGGGGAGCGTTCGCGCGACTGCTCGCTGCTACGTCTACATCATCAACGCTCTGCTACGTTCTACATCAATTGCTTGCTACTACACTCTACATCAACCATACTACTACTACCACTACGTCATGACGAACGACGCAATCATCAAGAACACTGCTGCATCTTCCTCTGAATCTGGGTATGCCTATATCTTTCTTGTTACTTGTTTTGCTTTAATGTTTATTGTTGTCTTGAACACTGAGATAGAATTGCTAGCTTCTGTTCTTCTAGAATCTGAATCTGGTATTTCTATAGTGTTCTTTGTGATCTGCTTTATGCATATGTTTCATCTATTATATTTCTGGATTAAAGTAATCCGAAAAATGCTTATATATTCAACATTTGTTTCACTAAACTATTTATTGTCCTGCTCAAATTCCCGATCCTAGAGATTGCTTAGAATCTGTGGCTCACAAACTTTTCTTGTATCTTAAATGTTTCCGCCCCTTTTCACAATGTATCTGATCAAATGGGGGTGATTAGTTATCCATCAAGCTAATGGGATATACATGTTATCGTAACCAACAAAGCAAATTGAGAGGCAATAACCAGTAGCTCAGAGCATGTCGGACCCGGATTTTTTAATCTCGAATCCTCTGTGAAAATATTGTGTTATTCCATAGATCAGTAGATAGCACTCACATGCACATTACTTAATCAATTTATACATAGTGCAAAATCATATTATTCATTAATTTAACACATCAAAGTTTACATATACCGCTTCGGACTAAGTTTTACAATAAGGGCCGAACATCACAAAAGTAACAGAAGCGGCAACGGGAGCAAAAAGGGTGAGAGTACATCTCTCCATAGGTAAACGACTGTGGAAACTTGTGCACGTCCGATATTACTCAAAAAGCTCAGATAATATAGGAAACACGCAAGTACCGGTAGAGTCGGCTAGACTAAGGTGAAATCTGGACTAAAAGAACTAACTACTCTTCAGCGACTCCTGGGCCTCCAACTTTTGAATCCTCGTAGTAGTCGAAAGCTCCAAGATTTTCTGCTTCTGAGGGTTTTGGGGGAGAACGAGGATGAGCACAACTTCCGTGCTCGCGAACCAACACACAAGATGCAATATATACATGCAAGACTTAACAAGGGTGGCTCGGATTCTTTTATTTGCTAAAGCAACTTTTTCGATTATCATAATAACAAATTCCTATGACTTAGAATTTTAACCAAATTGCATTTTGTTAAAGAGAGTAATTGCAATAATAATTAACAGTAGAGATTCCCTCCATCGGAAACTCTACAAATGCTTCATTTGATTGGGGCTATCCCCATATGTTAACAACACTGGATACGACGATCCAGGGAAAAACTAAACTCAGGCTAGATGAGCCGACCTGGTTTTCATACCACCCACAAAATGTTTTTGAAATAGAACTAACTCAAGTTAAGTTCTCATATCCGCCTTTGACCGTAGGCACGGCTGTTTAAATAGTTTAGACTCTGCAGATGTTATACACAGTACCCACAAGAAATAATTATACTCGTTACCCCACATGATTCTGTAGTCATGTAGTTGAGCGATCGTCACAGTAAACTTTCAAACTACCTCGCCCTTTCCGTCATCTCACCCATACGGGGTTACGCCTATAAGTTGTGCGGGATGTTCACCTCAGCAACTAGCGTAGCTGGATTACTCATAACGTCTAGCGCGACTGGCAACTTCACCTTATATCGGTGTCCCTTTCAAGCTGGTCGCAACACGCGCTTGCACGTTCCCACTAACCGACCAGTGGGATGACATTCAGGGTTTAATAACTTTAATAAGCCAAGTTGCACTTTGCAGACTTACGATTGTACTTGTTTTACACGGGAGGTTATGACAAGATTAAGTCCTTAATTCATCCTGACGGTTCATACCACATACCAACCACTCTCGTGTATGACGGCACCCACCACAATTTCATCCGTCCAGATGTGGTAATACCAAGTTATTAGAGTTTTTGAGGAGAAGAATACAACAACTCAACCATTTCAGTCATTTACCCACAATGACTACCTAAAACTACTTTCATGTTTTAAAAGATGATAATTTGAACATTTAATGTCCAGGTACTTAAACAAGACTAGCATGTCGCTTAAGTACAATATATAACTAGTATTTACCACATAGCTACTAGGGTGACAAGGAATAATGGATTCAATTATCAAAAGACGGTTTAATAATTAATTAATTATCATATGGGTGTTTAACCATCTTAAGCTTTAACATACATTTGATTAAAGAAGTAAAGCATGTGATTTTGATAATTTAAATGAATATAATTTACATAAAATATAGGCTCAAAATGATGAAAATGACGACTCGTCTGGGCCAATTTATCGCAGCCTTGATCTTACTTAAAGCCTTCTCGGCCAAGGGTCTTGAATTCTTGGTCTGTGTCTTTATCTGGATCCTGATCATGCTCGGTCGTTGCTTCTTCTGGACTCCGACTTCTAATTACACGATAACGACCGAGAAACCAAATAAATCCAAAGAACTTCAAAAGACCAAATAAATTCAATGAGCTTTAAATGAGTTTTGTGATGAATGGGCTTAAGAGAAAAGATTTAGTGAAGCAGGAATGTTTGACAAAGTCAAACGACCAATTGAGTGAAAGAGGAAGTGGCGGAGAAACTCTGCCGGGAGGGAAAACAAGAGAGGATCAAAGTCAAAGAAACTTTTGCAGGGATACTCCACTTCGAATTTGGAAAATTGCAAGATATTGCCGGTCGGGGGGCATCACAGCTTGACCTTTTAAAAAATAAGAGCTTCTTTAATTAATGGATATTATTTGGTGAGGGTTAACCAAAAGAGATTTAGCGGTGAGTTTAACAAGTGAAGAGCGTGCTTTTAATTGTCGATCGCAAAGGGAGTCCAAATATTACCATAGTTCTCTCCTACAGTTGTGCCTAAAATTGTTGGTACATTAATTATTGTTAGTTACCACCGGTGGTTTAAATCCAGAGAAAAAGATAGAAGGACTGATATTTTGTGGGCAAGATTATGCTTGAGATAAATATTAGTGATTTAAGATTTGAAAGTTTTCTTTTTCTTAATTATTAAATCACCATTTTTAAGGTCTTTCAAAGTTTTTAGGACAAAGAGAGGGTGCCGGATATTTTTGCCAGGCTTATCTTTACATTAAATTATTTTATCTTTGATAATTATTTATAGAGGATAAAAAGATGTGATAAATCATTATTTGGACCAAGGAATACTTGATAGGATTTGCAAGATTATTATTCAAGTTTCCAGAGCAAGATATTGAGATCAACATAATTATTCTCGAATAGCTTCCTAATTTTATTTTTAGAAAATTGTAAATTAATTTCTTATACCTCAAAGCCTTTTAAACATTAGTGGAGAAGTTATTTAAATTGACTTCATCAATTACTTGACATGATTTGCAGAGATGTTGAAGCGGTTTTGAAAGTTATTTGCATGAACTTCAATTTTCATAAATTTTACAATTCAAGTTCTTACATCTCATGGTTTTGAGCATTAGGGGATAATTACTTAAATTAATTTTATCAATTGCATAGTATTAATTACAAAGGGGTTAACAAAATATTGCATGATCATTACACAAATTTTAATTGCCAGTCACTCAATTCTTTCTCTCATTCTTGTCTTTGAGGCCCACAAGCTGAGAGAGCAGCAAAGCGGCAGAAGAGAGGAGCGAGGAGGCGCCTGGCGGCGGCGGCGGGGGACGACCAAAATGGATTTCCGGTGAGGGGAGGAAGCTGAGGGAGGTGGCGGCGTGGACAGGGCGACACCGAAGAGGGGATAGTGGAGGCAAGGGAGCTTCAGGCAGAGGCCGAATGGCGGCGACGGTGACCGGAGAGAGGGGAGAGGAAATGGAGGCGAGCACGGGCACTAGGGAGGGGAGAGGAAGCTCACCGAGCTGACGGCGGGGGAGCGGCGGAGTAGGCTGGAGACGAGAGCCGGGGCGGCACAAGGGAGGCGCACGGTGGCGACGGGCTAGGGCGGCAGGGAGGTTCGGCCGGCAGGTGGCGACGGTTGAGGACGGCGGGGCGGAGCTCTGCGGCGAATCGGCCGGAGGCGCGACGGAGTAGGAGAAGATGGCGGCGGCAAGGAAGCTTCTACCGCACGGAGCGGTGGAGAGGGGAGAACGCAGCGGGAGGAGGAGCGGAGGAAGAGCGAGGAGTCCGAGCTCTTATAGTCGGGAGGAGAGAGAGGCGGCGGCGCGAAAAAATGGTGGGGAGGCGGGAGGGACCAGGCGGCGTGTGGCGCGGCGGCGTGAGTAAGCGATCGAATCAGCGCCACGGCTGGCATGCGGGCGCCAGTCCGAGGAAGCGGCGAGCAGGAGGAGGTCACCGGGAACACGGCGAGGCCGGGCGAGAGGGAGAGGAGGGTCGGGAGAAGAAGCCGAGAGAGGGGAGAGAGACAGGGGCGACCGAGGGGGAGGGGAGAAATGGGCCGAGCGACGCGGTCGGTGTGGGGGAAAAGGAGAGGGGGGAATGCGACCAGGCCGGAGGGAAACCAGGGGGAATGAGTCGAACAATGGACCGGCCCAAGAAGATGGGCAGAACCCAAGAGAGAATTGGGGAGGGGGTCCAAAATCTGCAAAGGGGGAATTCAAAGTGAATTTTGAATTCGGAAGTTGAAAGGAGGTTTGAAACATAAACCCGAGCTTAAAGGAAGCTAGGAGTTTTTGAAAATTAAGCGACAAATTGAATTTCAACGAAAACATAAAACCACGCTAGTAGGTATTATCTGTCGTCCGAAAACAGAACGTTACATAGCACGAACTATAGCTGTATCATTCATATCTATCTATGTTGGTGCACTGTCGAGCGGCCATGATCTCAACAGTTCACCCATCCATCCTTACTCGATCCTTAGCACGAAACAGGAAGAAAGTTGCTCCAAAGACTTCGCATGGCACACCATAAAAGCCCACCCCCACCATCCTGCAATGGAATGTGCAAGTGCAATGGATCCCTGTCGCTTTCATTATCCAAAGCGAACGAGCCATCCACACCACACGGCAAGTAATCCAGATCCAGGATGGGGCAGGAGCGCAATGCAATGCATAGTCACGGCTCACTCACAAGTCACAACGTCACAAGAACCTACCCCCAACTCAAGGGAAAGCCGGCGAATCCACGAAGGCTAGCACTGACCGTCCGATGCGAGACGACCCACGAGTTGGGGCCACAGGGCGGCGATGTCGGTCTAACCGGTCCGTGTCACGGTGGTGACTAATCGATCAAAGTTGGGGAGCAAATGACATCACCGCACGGGAAAAACTCGAAGAAAAGTCATGGGTGGCATGGGGGCGTTGGATGGTGGGTGGCAACGTCAGTGTGTCATGGCAACATCTCCAATGGACAGGGCGTAAGTCTAAGTCTGCGCACGAAATGCTGTCCGAGGCATGCTCTGTACGAATAAACGAGATGCTGCCATTCAAGATGGGAGATGCCGACTCTGCGCAAAAGTGCCGTGCACGGGCTGCAGCTTGGATGCACTCGATCTGCGCGCAGCATCTTCCGAACAGAGCACTGTCGAAGCGGCTGCTAGCTAACATATGTGCACGCATTTTTGCCTTTTCCGGCTTTGGCTTCAGGGATCTCACAGTTCACGTCTCATCAGTTTGGAATTGGAAGCAAGCAATCCGTAGATTGCGTGTCCCACTTGCCAGCAGCGCAGGCTATCACTGAAGCTGTGCGTCCGTCTAGCAGAAAAATCGCCATGTTGGTTGCTGCTAGTGGAGAACACAAGAGACTGGGCATATGCTCGACGTTGATTGGAGGGCCGGCTTCTTCTGGACGGACGGGAACGGGTGCAGGAAAGTAAAGGCGGTCGACGACGGCGGGCTGATATCGACGTCGGGGGCGGCCGCTTTCGGGGACGGCGGGTCAATCAAGTTAGGCGGCGTGGCACGGCACGGCTCGGCATCAGCATCCACGCCGAGTCGTCCGTATGCCCCATAACTCATCGGTCCAGAAGATACCGACGGCGCGCGCGAACTGTCCAAACACGTGCCGCCCTCCTCCCCCCCTCCCTTCCCTGGCGCCCGCATGACTCGACGCACACCGGCATCAGCATGTCACTCGAACCGCTCCAGACGGTTGAAATGTCACTGGATCACCGTATCAGCGGCCATGACGAGCAGCTTCCTGGCGGCACCCGCATTGGGGTTCCCTGCAGAATGTCAGATCCCAAGGACGGACACTGTGCTGTGAATGAATGAGTGCTGTGCTGTGAATGAAATGAGTGATCTGCCACACTACCAAATCAACCGTGTCCTGCGCAGCTGCGGCATTTGGGAACACCAACCAACCGTGCCATTCCGGCAATAATTTGGAGCAGCATTCTTTATTTTTATTACACGGGCCATGCACATATTAACACCTCACTGTCACCTGCCCAACATTTGTGAAACATCTATGTACATCTAATATTACAAGGTCGCAAAACTTAGTCGTCGTTACGGAGCTGTAAGTAGCTAGTACTAGGACTTTACTGGTACTAACTAGTTGTAACTGAAACTGTAACTAAAACCTGGAACTGAAAAGTAACATGCTATAGTAGTACTGTGTTTACGCCGGCCGGCCTACGCCACCGGAAGCACAGGGCGCGCGGTTATTACCTTCTTGGCTATGTTATGTATACAGTAGTACACTACAGTGTGTTGATCAGGGCGGACACTTGGCTTTGTGTGTTTGTTTGTCCTAGAACTCCACGATGAGGCTGCCGAAGGGCGACCGGTGCGGGATGCCCTTGCGGCGCTTGTTGCCGGTTCGGTAGCTGGCGGAGGTCGACGGCGTGAAGCTCTGCACGACGCTGCTCTTGTCGCTGCTGCCGCCGCTGGTGCTCGTGCACGAGTCCTCCGAGTCCGACCGCGCGTCCTTGAGCGCCGCCCTCTTCTTCTTGCCGCCGCCACTGCCGCCGTGCTTCTTCTTCCTGGGGCGGTAGCCGCCGGACGTGCCTACGATCTGCAGAGCAAAAGATGCCATGTTGGTTACAGACTTGCAATGCACCAGACCAGGGCTCGGGTGAGAATGGAATTGATGGGTTGGTGCGTATGAACTAGTACGTACTTTGCATCCGAGGGAGCAGAATCGGAAGGAATCGAGGAGGCTGCGCTCGCAGACCTCGCAGGTGTTGGTGACGCCCTTGCCGGGCCTCGGCTGCGGTCGCTCGTTTAGGAACACCACGCGCGCGCTGTTGATGATGTACGTCTGCACGCTGGTGATGTCCAGCACCTTCTGTATCTCCGACACCCGGATCACGTCGTGGTACGACGACCTCCGTATCTGCTCCCGCGCCCGTGCATATAATGCGTGAGCCACCAAGAAGAGTAGAAACCCGATAGGAATCGATCGAGCAGAAAATGATATTGGAATGGGGTAAGGCTTGCATATACAGACCTGGATGGCGTGGTGGTCGCGGTGGTGAGCGAGGCAGAGGGAGCAGAGCGCGCCGTTCATGCAGTCGAGGCAGTACATGTTGCACTCGCTCTTGTGCGCGTCGGCGTGGATCCTGCATTGCACGAAGAAGCTCGTCGCCAGCAGCGGCTTCAGCCACGGCGGCCACCGCTGGTTCTCCACCTCGTCGTCGCACTCCCCTTCTCCCTGCACGCACACACCGCACATTAAATCCGACACTGCGCCATTAGGATCAATCAAGAACCAAGGAACAGAGCAAGGGAAAACATCAGCAATCAATCAACAAATTACCATGGCGCCTCTGCTCTTCAGTGTGAGAGGGGATGCATGATCTATTGCCATCTCGGCGCAGGCCAATCGACAAGAATGTGGACGGAAGAGAGGAGGAAGAGAAGGCTAGGAAGAAAGCAGTTTCGCCGGGATATGAGTGTGAAGTCTTTGTAGACCGGGGAAAAGAATTGCAACACCGGTGTTTATAAGTAAACAAATAGGAAGAAGACTAGGCGAAGTATTTGCTAGAGAGCTCTCGGGCTCCTCCTTATCAACTTGTGGCGGATCCGGGCTGTCTCCCAACCCGGCAAACGTATATATGATCGATCGAATTGCAAATCCTATGCAAAGAGTGGAATCCTAGCACAGTTCGAGTTGTCTTGTACTGCCCTGTCTTTGTCGCGTGAAATTTACATATCAACTGTTGCATTCCATTGGGAGCTTATCATCAACGGCAATGTGATTTGTTATGGTTCCGGTTCGGATTACAACCTGCGACCGGGTGCGATCCAAATCCACTCTAAAACACGTAGTAGTACTACCAGCCCTTTTTAGTTGTAGAAGAAAGGTACTAAACCCTTTTCCATTAGTTTTTGATTTTCACTCTGGAATTTGCGCTTGCTATCTCTAGGAGATACCACACATATGTTTCAGCTTCCCACATGAACGGCTGGAGGCAGTAAGCTCACGTTTCCACTCAGAAAAGTGAAAAGGACAAACAAAGTTACCACTAACGACGGCACTACCGTACCTAATGTGTCGCCTTTGGTATCCATTAGTCAGTCTCGCACCATTCCTCCCGAGTGGATCAAAAGGGTTCAGATGCGTCCTTAGCCATGCCCATGCGTATACTGCCATATACTACTACTACATCTTTTTGGTGGAGCACATTGCCGAGATGTATCACGTTCTGGAAGCAGGACCCCTTTTTCTAGTGGCCTAACTTGTTTGTTCTGGCCGTGGCTCATGATCTGGACCGGTGCTGAACCACCCATTCGCGCGCGGATTTTTAGCAGTTCATTCATTTGCCGTTTTGTACCTAACCGGGTTGTGTTTTGCCATCACTAATTCGGCAAGTGACGCTACAGGCGTTCGGTGGTTTGGTCTGGTCACCCACCACTGTAACGCCTGAGCTATTTATTTAGCTATTGCCTGTTGCCGTTCCTGATTGCTACTGTACATGTGCACACTGATTTGTACCATTGAGGGTAGTGGTATTTGAGCACACGTTTGTGCATTGTCCGTCGCAAAAAAAAATTTCTTCCTTTGGTTCATCTCCATTCTCCAGTTTCATGTGTGACGGATCGTGTCACCTCCACGAGACATATCGGTGTAAAATCCTGTGACTAAACGCTGTCAGGTTACAGCAAAAGTCAAATACAGAAAGTAAATTAATCTTGCAGCAGTTATACGTCGCATCATCCCCTTGGAGCCGGTCGTGATCTCTTAGCAGATCGGGACGAGCAATTACAATTTACAGCCCAACGAGACGATTAGCCAGCGTGATAAACTAGTGGGTCCCCAAGTCGCAGAAACGAACAAGCAAACGTTGACATCAAGCTTTGTTTCACACATCGAACTTTCATTCGAGTTCAGTCCAGTCTGCTGCATGCGTTAGAGAGTTGGGACACATTGGCGTTGCTTGAAGCATCACGGCACACATGCATACATGGCCGGATTCCTGATAAAGATTTCTGTACTCTGGCCATCCCCTGATTCACGGGTTCAAGCTATTATAGCACGAAGAAATCGCGCGTAATCGGGCCCAAGGTTCCATCCAATAATTTGGCTCCAATTTTTGACCTAATGATAGACTTTGTTCACAATGTAATTGAATGGGCACTCCTATTTATTTCTGAGAACTTTTTATCGTTTTTGTTACTGTTCGTCTCCAACCCCAGTATGTCTGCAACTCTGCGTGTGCGTAGTGCATGATCAGATTCAGATCATCCACTGCTGGTATCTGGTTTTAGTAGGATGGCATATTGCCGTATTGGCATCTCCAGTTCGTGAGACACCTCAAAAGCGGGCTCTGGCATAAAGGCTAGTAATATAAAGCTGTGCATGCATCGCATTTGCTCATCAACATACATTGCTGCACGGTGCACACACTGCTGGCTTCAGTTCCTGATTCCTCCGGCGCTAAGTCATTCCGCAATCATCTAGAAAAGAAAGGTATTCTCAGTAGCGTACTCTTTTCTGCGTCCGACCCAAAAAGATCCATCTAAAAAGATGGGCTTTCATGGCTCTTCTGAATACTGACTGACACATGGGTTCATCAGATTGCGTTGTCATGAACCCCAGGTCCGAGGCAATGTGGTTGCAAGTTCACCCAGAATGCTGTTCCATTCCCAGCCCTCCCAGTTCGTGGTTATGTTGTTCACCGGATCAGTAGCATTTGCCCGTTCTATTAGCCCAAGCATGGGCAGTGCAATCACTCGAGGGGCTTAATATAATAATATAGGCGAGGATTTGCCGGCATTGCGTGCTGCTGCTTTTCCATGGCGGCTGCCGAGCAATGCGGAAACGGTCGCGTGCGCATGACAAAAATCGCCGCGTTGTTTAAGCATCTGAGATCGTTTGGTGCCTGCAAGTTGATTATACTTTAGTACTACTATAAGTCGTAATCCTAGTGCCGGTCACAAGGCGATAGCCTACAGCCAGGACGAAAGAACCTGAAGTGTTTTTTATACTGCCACTCTACCACCGTCCGATGTGGATGGCTGAGAGAGCCTGAGACTGACGCCTAGATAGATAAAAGCAAAAGCAGGCCGAGCTGACGGCATGCATGATTGCTCGAGAAATGGCTATTCTAACATGGGCTCTGCGCCCGCTTGGCACGTAGTGGTTGGGTTGGTCCTGATCTTGAGAGTATCTTGCACCCTTCCATTTCTTTCGATCTCTTAAAAAGCACTGTATGGATCGTGTGCGGCAGATTCCAGCTGACACACGGCGGCGAACAAAGAAGGGCACGGATTTGCTTAGTTGCTGGCCGTACGAAGAAACGGAGAACTCAAGATATGGCTGCTCCCGGTAATCCCGTGTCGGACTTATATTTTTAAATCAATCTAAACATATGGTTGCTCCCGGTAATCTGGTGTTGTGATTCATCAGAGCTATCTTTTTAAATCAATATGAACATATGGCTGCTCCTGGTAATCTAGTGTTGTGATTCGTCAGACCTATCTTTTTAAATCAATCTGAACTGCTAATTGCTGAGGTTGGGTAGATAGACTGCACTCCATATCTACTTGTCTGGTCAATCAAGCGAAGCACACCTGATCACAGTTGGTGATCCACCCTTGGGTGGCATTGTTTGGATGGGTCGGGATCAACCGGGGATGTTTGGTGATCCACCCTTAGGCGTTGTTTGGATGGGCCGGGATCAACCGAGATTACGGCTCGATCCACAGGGAACATCCCGACGGGAAAGATTTCTCAGCCCAAGATGATTAGTTGCTTGGATGAGTCCAGGGATCGAAAAATCCCATACCGTTCCAACCCAATCTACAGGGGTAACAAAACACGTGGTTGATGCATGGTTTCTCCCCGTCGCGTGCGCTGGCAACTCGGCGAGTCGTAAGCTTCTCCGAACGGCGCCATCTCCCCCTCTCCCTTGACTCCGGTGACGCCGATCCCGCCACCCTGGGAGGAACATCCCGGTCAGATCTATCCAGTTAGTCTCCTTTTCCTCCTCCAGTAGCTTTAACTTTTTTTCTCGATGATCCGTGACGCCCAGGTTAGAGAGGGGGAGGAGAACTCCGGCAAGGGAGCTCACAGCCACCCATTGTCATCTTGGGCTCCGATAGGGAGGGGCTCATCCGAAGGTGCAAAAAGAAGACCCCTCTTCCATTCTTGCATCTGATGTGAGCTAGTATTCTTTGACATGATCTACAATTGTTATGTCAAATGCCCCTAAATTAGCTGGTGTGGCCGACCAGATTAGTTGTTGCCAACTCTTCTCTTGGCTTGGGACATACATACTCGGGTTATAGGAATGATCGTGTAAATGATTCTTTAGTTAATAACAACAGGGAAATGCAACATCACAAAAGTTTCATGATATCTTTAACAGCCCTAAAATCCGGGGCCGTTAAAACTCTTCACAACCTTTCAGGATGTGCAGTTGTGAAGTAAGCAGTGTCTCAAGCAAGCTTTCGATTACAACAAAATCAAGATTTTATTACATAAGGGTAAGGTTTAACAACCAGTTTTGACGCAGACACGGGCTTCCAAGCCCAAAGCTAATATAATACAAGACAAAAGAAAAACACACCACTGGCACGCTTGAGCACGATCGAGACCTAAAAACAGTAATCACTGCCTTCTGGGGGCCACTAAAATCCTGCTCATTAGGGTTCTCAGCATTTTTCCAATCTTCTTCTGTGGAGGGGTTGCAAATTTTACAAGAATGAGTACTACTACCGTACTCAACAAGCCACATGAAAAAACTAAATAATTACATGCAAGAAGTTCAATGGATAGTTAGGGTTTACCTTAACAGGCATCTGCGGGTGCATTTTGCAGTTTAAAGTAGTTTAACTTTAAAACAATAATAAATAATAACAACAGAGGTTTCTCAACAAATGCACAAATCAGATTCACATCTCAAAAACTCTACTTATGCCTCATGTATTGGAATCACCCATGAACACAGCTTCATTAACCGGAAGCACGGCGTTTTCAAATGCCATTTGAAATACTCTACAGAGTTGCTCAGCTTTACCCACAAGATACCTCATGCTCGTACTGTCAGAACATAGACACGCAACATGTTAGCGTGCGACTGAGCTGAGATAACAAAGCTTTTTCACTGCTCAACCTTTCTAGTCTCTACCCGGTGGGTTCTTACTCCATACAGCCCTCGGGAGACTCCACCGGCCGCTACTATGGATCTTTCACCTCGATGCTGACGGGATCATACCGTTATGAAGACCAGCGAGTGTCCCTGCAGGCCCACTCATGTCCCACTCTAGATGTTGTAGATATTCAATCGGAAGAGCAGTGTACTAGGCTGGGGAGTAATGACCACACCTGTGGTTGAGCGGTCTTCTGTGTCTGTTACTTTGGCACAAGGTTCTTATCCTTACTAGTCTCACAGTGAAGCGATAGACCAACACCATCACGTGGCTATCTATCCTCCGGGCCTCACCTGTGACTCACTTTTTCCAACACAAGTCTATTGGGTTGCCCAACTTCCTGGGCACAACCCTCAACTTCACACCAAAACCATTGGCAAACCGCCAACACTCTCTTTTGATAGATAGTCACAAATTTGGTGACAAAGCTATTTGCATAGATAATATTTTATGTGGACTTGTCAAAATGAATATGGTTTACGAGAAATCTTAACCTTATCAAGGTGAATATGACCTACAAGTGTTAGGTGGGCTTGTATGTGGGGTAATTGGTATTATCTAAACATAATGGCATTCCAAAGTATTATTTCAATATTTGAAGTAATTGGGCACAAATACAATAATGAAAGTAATATTAAACATATGAACTGTAGGTTCAAAATGATCAAAGAATGTGGTTTGCCTTCTTGCACGAAGTTCTGTAGATCCTGCTCTTGTCTGATGTCTTCTGCAGCTTGATCTTCAAGATCGTGACCTAACGAGAAGCAAAACAATAAAATAAACCAAGTAAAATCCGGCTCGACAAGGAATGAGCTGGGAACAACATGCAAGTATAAACTGTTGGACCGAAAAGGTGACTAGAGATGGGTGAATAGGAGTACGCTCACTTTTTTAACCAAGATCAGATTCAATACAAATTTCACTCCAATAGCTATGGAAGCTATGAAGATCAATATACTAGTACAACGGAAGACTAGTATTGAATCCAATCTAAACCCCGAAGCAAAACAACCAAAATCAACACGGGCATAAGTGTTGGGCGGTCGAACCGGTCACCTTGGGCGGTCTGACCTCCAATCTGATGAACAGTAAAAATAGCCCGAAAAATAAAGTTGCAAATAAATGTAACTTTTGATCTACAACTCCAAACTTGATGAAACTTGGAACACTCCTTCTCTAGGATGTCAAAACCTATTCCAATTGAAGATCGTAAAGATCCTTAGAAAAGTTACAATCTTTTTTCGTTTGAGAGGAGGATGGTTCAAAACCGAGTCAAAACAAAACTAGATCCAAAAACTTGCTCGTGGGTGATTGATGATCAAGATGATCCTAGATGTGTTCCCACATATCACAGCAAGCTAGATCACGTGAAAAAATCAATCAAAAATGATCAAATCAAAGAAAGACTCAAAATCACCAAATAGAGAGAAGAAAGGCAAAGAGACACATCTTTGAGCAAACTTTCCTTAGATTGATTTGATAGGGTTTGGGTTTACAGCCACTCCATCAATGGAGGACAAAGCTCAATCCAAGAGCACGAAATCAAATTAAAACTCTCTAGAACCCTAACCTCCACTAATCCTCTCCCTAAGCCAAAACTAGGGTTTCAATAATAATAAAAGGGTTGAAGGGGGTGTAGCCACCTCCCTCCTCTATTTATAGTGGAGACTTAGATCTTCTAGAAGTTTAACTTAAATATGCTCCCGTTAAGGCTCAACACAAACGGGTCACACACGCACGCATTTTAAAGCACCGTCTTCAACACCCCTTGACCTAAACCGCTTCTCTTTGCGTCGTCTTGCGCCGCGGGTTGGCAAAAGGTCACCAAGGTGGTATTTGGTAAGATTACCAAAATACCCCTTCTCGGTCCTTCTCCGAAGACCGAGTCCATCTGCGCGAAGCACTTCGCCTGCTTCGCCACGTGTAGGTTGATCAACGGCTCTCTCCATGTTGGCAAGTCTCTCCCATCCGGCTCCCACCGAAACCACCATGGTACTTGCACCGACTCCCGCGCCGCTTGATCAAACCAGTCGCACCGAACTGTTCGTTCGGTCATTCTCGTCTATTCTGCACCACACTTGAGTTCATTGACCTCACCCGGCATCGTCGATCGTTCTGGACCTCAGCTCTCCAAGCCTAGTCCCGATCATCCTTGCAGTTGACCGTCGTTGACCACCAAGCAATCTGCACAACAATAGACAAGCAAATCGAATATGGGAACAAGTTCTTCACAACTTGACCCACGTTAGTCAAAACATGCATCATGCAACACATATGCACTGAAACTCATGACTTTAACCTAACCAACAAACAACGTCGCCACGAAGGCCGACGTTCAAGTGACAATCGGTCCGACCGCCCCTCAGGGCCGGTCGGACCGGCAAGGCTGGCGGTTCGACCGCCCAAAAAGACTTAGCCGATTTTCAACCCCTGAAAATCCGAAACCTACTGGAAACTTTAAACCAATAGAACTTTTGACTGGAGACTCCAAAAATTATAGGACCAAGAGCAATAGAATCCCCTCTCTTGTCTACATCCTCTATTTTTGGCCCAGCTCATTTTGACACAATTGGTCACTGCCGGTCCGACCACCACTCATGGCCAGTCCGACCGATTTGGGACCGGTCGGACCGCCATGCTATGTCCGGTCAGACCGTCTGTCACCTAACAGTTCTGAAACTTTATCGAAAACACGTGAAACGATAAACCATTAGCGCCATTGCCAATTGTCGCATCATCCTAAGATCTGGAGCATATCCATATGATATCCACATAAACAAATAAAAAGAAACACAAAGAAGGTGGTGCGGGAGGGTGAGAATTTATCTGGTATTTAATTGGACTAAACGGAGTGGAGAAATAGATTTTTGGGCTTGAAACGGATGAAATGGATAATAAAATGCTGAATTAGGGTTTTGCGGATGAACAGTGCCAGTGGATGAATAGTAACATTTTACTATTTATAGATGAAAAAGTGGTGGTGAATAGTACTATGATTACTGTTCATGATAATGAACAGTAAAACCCAGATTTTCGGATGACAAACAATGATTTTTCGGGTGATGAACCGTAACTGAAGTACTGTGTAGTGAACAGTAAAAAACTGAAAATGAAAATGAATATTGTTGGGTCCGGCCTTTCTACTGTGCAGCCCGAGGCCCATTTTGGCCGGGCCAAACCTGCATGCTTGGCCAGGCCTTTCAAGGCCCAGCCAGCCCACGCTCGGGCTCGAGCCACGCGGCCGAAGGCTCGCTGGCTTCGCTCGCGAAACGCCGCAACAAGACTTGCGGCGGTGGTCGGCGACGACGATGGCCAGCACCGGGAGCATCACCAAAGCGAGCTGAACCCGTTTTGGGGTTTTGTGGGGGCAGAGGGGGTGTGGAAATAGGGTGGCGGCTGTGGAACTCGGTGCCGGTGAGTTCCGACGAGGGAGAAGATGGGGCGAGGTGGGGGAACGATTGGCGGCGGCGAGGGGGTGCTACCACCGGAGGTGGGAGGGAAGGGGAGGTAGGGAGGCGGCGAATTTACCGAAGCTTGCTTCGGGGGAGAAGAGAGGCGACGACGTTTTCTTCGGTTTCGTTGGCGCCGGGGAAGGAGGGGGCTAGGGGAAGAGCTGGGAGTGGAGGTGTGGAGAAGAGCCGTCCCTGGGTGACTTTTATAGCCTGGGGAGGCGGTGGCACCAGTAAGGCGGTAGCGGGAGTGGAGGCGAGGTGGCGGCGGGGGATTGCTTCGGGCGACGCTGAGAGAGGAGCGGTGGCGGCATGGGCGAGCCAGGTGGAGGTGGCGAAGGCGGTGGAAGGTGCGGGCGACGCGAGGTGGCGCGGGAGGTGGCGGCTGACGGCAGCGGCGCCGAAGGAGGTGACGCTCGGGAGAAGAAAGCGGAAGGAAGAAGAAAGGACGAGGCCGGAGGTGGAAGCGCCCGGGAGAAAAGCGCTTTTGGCTGGGAGAAGCGGATTTCTGAAAATGGAAAGCGGCTTTCGGGAAGTTTCCAAAAACGGAAAGATTTCAAATTTGAACAAAAGATTCAAAAAAATTCAAATCTTCAAATTCTGAGCTGTTTCAATATCCCTGAGATATCACCTATATTTTTTTTTTTCTTTATTCTTTTTGAGTTCTTTGATGTTGTCTGAGAATGGTCTTTCTTGGAGAAATATTCTTATGCATTGTAACTCTCTCTCTCTCTCTTTTGCTTGTTTGATAGTGCACTGTGATGCATAGAAAATAAGCCATTCTTATTTGGCTTTTTCATAATTTTTTAGTAGAACAGGTATCGGCATTTTTTGGCCAAATGGGTATCGTTAAGAACACCCCTCTTCCATTTTTTTAGTTTTTTTTATAGTATAACAGGTATCAGCATAAATATTCTTATGCATTGTAACTTTCTCTGCTTGTTTGATAGTGCACTGTGATGCATAAAAAATAAGCCAAATGCATGTTTTTTTGGCATATGTCCATGCTGTTTTCTTCTGCATCCTCCTGCTTTTATCTTAATAGTTGCAAGTGAAAAATATTCCTTACATAGTTGATTCTAAAATCCTTGCAGTTTGTTTCTAGCTATATGATCTCAAGTAACAAGGCTTCATTGAAAGACGAGGTATTTTGCTAGTCATCATGTAATATGTGAATTTAACATTTTGATTAGGATCAATGTTTCATTTGTTGCAAGTGAAAAAAAAACTATATTGATTATTTATTTGAAATGATTAGTAGTTTAATATTTGTGTTTAGTGGCCAAATGGGTTCGAGAGGGGTGCTTCGAACTAAAAGGATAAAAGGAAGAGGATAACTTGTTTGTTCCGTTATATGTTTGTTGTTTCTTGTTTCCATTTGTGCTTATTGTCATTTTTATATATTAACAGGATCCCTAAGTTTGAGGTCAACAAAGGTCATTTTCATATATTAGTTTGTACTCCCTAGCCATTTGGTAAACTTTCTAAATGCAGAAGTACACTCTTGTGAGTCCATGAGATTAGTCTGAAAAGGAAAAAAAAAGGTCGTATGTTAACCATTCTCTGTTTTCAGTGTGAACATACAAAATTCAGAACATCACACATGAACTCATCTACAAGTAAATCTGCTACTCATTACTCCAGTCTCATCGTGAACACATAATACTTTGCATTTGATTGATAGCTGTTGCATAGAACCAGGGAAGGGAGTAGAGTAGCACTTATCTATGTGGACGGGGTAGAAGCAAAGTACATTGTTCTGTAGTATCATTGTGCAAACATAATCTGTGTAAGATCATTTACTAATGTTTTCCAGGATGTCCTGGTCTCAGTTGTAGTTTTTATTCAACATGTACCAAGGTCATAATTCATGTCTTGCTTGCTAACAGTTATATGTAGTCAAATTTTATGGCCTTTTTGTTTGGAAATTTCTAGGATGTTTTCGGAATTTCCCATTTTATGTGAATTTTCTTACCACTTTTAAAATTAAAAAAAATTAAATAAGTTTTGTCCCTTCCAATCCAACCAAGATCCAAAGGCCCAAAGGGGATTAATACATGGTGAAAGAGGATTGGTTGGGGTTTGCGTGGTGGAAGAGGGATTAACCCAATCCCCTTGGATTGTATTCCATATGGATTAGTTCCCCTTGCCATTTACCCCTCGTCGTCGTCAATCAGTCGATGCCATTTAGGGCTTGTTTGGGAATTTAAATCCCAGCTGGGATCCCGGTCAATTCCCAGGGATAGAAACTCATGGCAAGTTTCCGCGGGTCAGCCAGAAGGCCTATTTGGATGCCCACAAGACAGGGATTTCAACCCCCCAATCCATGCCGCTTCCACGGGAAAAAACCTCATGTTGGACTCAGATTTCACAAATCCAAATCCTCTATGAAAATATTTTGTTATTCCCTGGATCAGTAGATAGCACTCACAGATACATCACTGGATCATTTCATACACGATGCAAACTGAACCAAATAATATATTACAGACATAAGAGTGACATAGACCGCATCGGGCTGAGTTTTACACCAAGGGCCGAACAGGCCAAATGATTACATTACAAAGGCATCAAACGGAAGCGGAAGCAAAATGATAGAGCGCATCTCTCCACAGGCAAGCGACTGGGAAACCCGTGTGTGTCCGATATTAACCAAATACTTGGATAATATTGTATACACACAAGCACCAACGGGGTCAGCTAAACTGACGCGAGACCTAGACTAAACTAACTAGACTACTCTTCATCATTTCCTGGGCCTCTAGCTTCTGGGTCCTCGTAATATGCATAATCTACATGAGTTCTTGCTTCTGAAGGTTTTACGGGGAAGAGTGAGGATGAACACAACTTCCGTGCTCACAAGCCAACACACAGAATGCATTTATAATACATGCATGGCTTAACAAGGATGGCTCGGATTTTTTTTATTTGCTTAAATCAATATTTTCAATTACAGTATTTTCCTGTGCAATACTAATAACAGCGAAAGTTACCTCCACCTTGTGCCTATTTTGGTTGTGGTTACATTCACCATTACCAATACCACTGAGTATGACGACCCAAGAAAAACAAAAACAGGGTTACTTCAGCCTGACCAGTATTTCATCTCATCCACAAGGTTTTATAAATAGAACTAACTCAAGTTAAGTTCTCATGTCCGCCTTTGACCGTAGATACGGCTGTTTAAACAGTTTAGACTCTGCGAAAGTTTTACATTGTACCCATAAGAGACAATCATACTCATTACCCCACATGATTCCTTAGTCATGTAGTTGAGCGATCGTACTTGACATCTCATGCGTCTTCGAACTCTATTCGGACGAACGTACCGGAAAAAGAATCCACAAGTATAGAGAACAAATAAATACACAAGGAATAGCAAATGAATTACAACTTAAATAAGACCAGTGTCATTAGTAAGGTCTTGAATTTAGACAAATTTAGAAATAAAAATCACTAGAATCAGAGTTATAACGGAGGAGATCGGAGCTTCTTAAGTGGTCTTCCAGTGCTTCTGTAAGGAGCCTCCATGATGAGGAGTGGTCGGAGATTACCGTCTCTAATGGGCTTTGTGGTGGACTCAACCTGATACGGAGGATTACCGATCGTATGCTGAGTTTCATCATGCCCACTTGGCCTACTATCGGTGATAATTTCATCGATACCCTTACCAGATGTCGGTTGGCCCCTGGAATACGTAGGAGCTGTGGACGAATACTGATCGATCATGACAATATCGAGAGTACATGGACTCTCTGATTGCAGCGCTGGGTTTCCGTTGTCGTTTTTGCCGATCGGGTCAACCGAGCTTGCAGAGGCGTTCGGACGTTCCAAACTGGTCGGAACGGGCGGTTCCTCTTAGAGCGCCATTGATGGCGGCAGTGTATCTTCATCCATCCGATCGATTTCGCTAATATCTGTGACTGGCGAGCTGGTGGAGGAGGAGGATGGTGACATCTCATTTTCTTACATAGCGCGGATGCATACGTCCATGTCGAGGTCGGAGTAGTCCGCCAGGTTGAACCAGTTTTCCTTATCC
Source organism: Hsuehochloa calcarea (assembly GCA_036346395.1). NCBI lineage: Eukaryota > Viridiplantae > Streptophyta > Magnoliopsida > Poales > Poaceae > Hsuehochloa > Hsuehochloa calcarea. The sequence continues at coordinate 57,185,237 of CM070596.1, forward strand.
CAAGTCTCTGTCATGTTCGCATGAGCGATGATGAGGCAAAGGGAGTGGATGAGGAATGCTTGAGCGAAGTAAACTTGAAGAACTCAACGCCTTCTTCCCCACTGACGGTTCCAGTTGTTGACGATCGAGTCGCCGATCTTACGAAATAAAACAGAGGAAAAATACAAAGAGTTCTTGGGAGATGATGTGACTGCTATTTATTGCTATAAACTTGACCCTTTATAGGGGTGCCCTTAACAAGGCAGTGAACTAATCATAATTACACTAAATGTAGTGATTGTTATGCTTATACTTTATATGAAATCTAATTGTCTCTTGATCTTACGAAGTGGATTCCGCTTCTCCTTTCTTCCTCCCTTCTACCGTTCGTGTTCTTCCTTGAGTAATTGATGGAGTGGTGGCAGTTAATACTAGAAGAGGCGCATGTTGGAAGTGTCGCGACTGGTCGAAGCGAGACAACAGTTGATAAAGTATCAACCGTTCAACGATTGATGTCTGAGAGACATTAAACCGCACGGTAGTTTGTTGCTAGTATCTTAAGACTATGAAGCGTCACGCAGTATGGAGCCAATATGACATGTACTCAATTCATCACACAGTAAGGACTATGCTTGGAGCAAAATCCATATGTCAGTTCATTGCTTGTACAAGTAGTCATCTGGTCGGGGACTAGTTACAGGACCTCTTCCGACCAGGGTACCTATAAGTAACCTCTGGAATCTTACGACCACATAGATCGTTAGACTTAGGGGTTGCGACTCTTACGACCACAGGGGTCGTATGCCTAGGGTTTTATTATTCTTACGACCACGGGGGTCGTAGGCTTAGATATTACGATCACAAAGATATATGATCTTTTAATTATATATTAAAATAATTCATAGAGATTTTAATTCTTGTTGTGTTGTTCCCAAACGATAACAATGGTTTTGTTCTCGAGTGAAAAAATTTCCCCCTTGAGGTTGAGAGTTCTATACACCCTTAAAATCTCCCACATAAATTTTGCCTCTTAGTTTTTTTTCCCTTGCTTCCATCGAGCCGAGCCCTTGAGATCGGAAACAGGTCACGCTTCATGCACTCCTGCCCTGTAGACTGAAATGATGTTACGGCATAGGAGCAGAGGAAGATTCTTGTCCACGTCCCTCGGCTCCGGGCATACATTTGTGGGCTTTTGGCTAGGCTTTTTTAGTTGTTCCTGTCCACCGCATTTTGCCACGTTTATTCACACGCTCTCCTTCGATGAGCCGGAAGCACATGTCGCTTCGGGACTCTCAAACCTCCCCAATGCCAACGCCGCCTTGTGCGTTTTGTTTTCTCATTTGCGAGGCTACGATACCGAGATAAGACGTCGTGTACTCCTATCACGGAATGGCATACACATTTACTACTCGTAGTACATAGGGGCTAGTCTACTGATTGTGATGAGATCCAGGGTTTGTTTGGTGAGCAGCAGAAAACGGCTATTGTGCTGTTCTGATGTGACAGTTCATGGAAATCTGTGGCTTTCGGTCACCATATAGATGGGTCACGTTTAATCAAGGCTGGGCTTGCTTTGGTTGAACCACCCGTCGGGTTTGTCACGGAAATTGAAATTTCAGGCCCGGTGATATGGGGCCTATGGGCCGTGTGGCCATGGAAAAGCACTCTTGTTTCTCCCAAACATGGAGTAGTTCCTTTACCATCGAGTTTTCCTCTTTTAAAAAAAAGAAAGAAAAAAAAAGAGAAATTTACCAGTAAGTTGTATCACCTGCCGGCCCCGGGTAAAAAGAGCAAGCATGCACTGTCCTTGGCATTTCTGCATCGTACCAAAACCAGCTTTGTTGGTCCCATTTGGATCAATGAACCAGAACACATTGATCCCCACACCCCAGGAAAGTCCAAAGAGACGGAGTCTGAATTCTGAAAAGCTTCAGGTCGGATTATGTCCCGGCTTTGTACCATTCTTTGGTCCCTGTGGTAAAGCTTGCGTCTACTCGTAAGGCAACCCAAAACCAACGACAATTGACAGACCACGTGTTCTTCTTCAGTCTTGCCTTCGGACTTTCAGTGGAAGTGTTGATTTTGCTTCTGTTTCTGCTCTGATCTGGTTGTTGATCTCAGATTTCTTTTACTACAATAATTTAAAATGTAAAATCGTTCATAATACCATGCCATTGTAGATCTCTACATTCAATACAGAGGATCTAATCCTTTTTTATACCACACGATCAGCTTTGCTTTCCGAGCTCCACTGCTATAACAATCTTAGAGTTTGAGGTATGTTTTTTTCCTCTCATTTCTTTACCCTGGATAGACATGCAACAGAAACGAAATGCTTTGTGTTGATGATTCCTCTAGTCTTTGCACAGTCGTCTGAACTACAGGCATCGTTTTGGGAAAAGGAACCTTCGGTTATCGATCCATTAATTCTTTTTGGTTTTTTCATGAAGCACGCCACTCTAAATGCCACTGTTATGTTCTTGCGCATTCCAAGTGACTCCTAATATTGTCTCTCACCTCTCGGCTGCATTTCGTGTCGATCAATCTCTGTATGCCCCCTGCACATGACTGGCACGGTCGGCTACAGAAGATTCTTCGCCATAAGCTGACGCCTCCGGGTAACATTTAAGAATGTTGCAGGGGCTGTCTAATCGCCACCCAATCGTTCAGTGCAAGCAGCCGCTCCCCGGTAGTAAAGCGGCTAAACAACCGCGTAACCTGCTGCGTGCGTGCGTGCGTGCGTGCGAGCGAGATTATCAGGGAACCGGGATTGGACTAGTCGATCCATTCCCCGTCGCCGCGCGTCGTGGGGATATTTGACGCGGACCACCGAATCTGTGTTAAATTGGCCGTGCCGTCTATCGCGCGGCAACGCAAAACGCTTGCCCTGACAAATATCTCTTGCCGGAAACGCAATCAAGACCTCGTTACAGACGTGCACCGGACGTGCGTGTGCGTGTGCGTGACAGCAGGACTGCATGCATCCACCAAAAGTAGCTCAGATGCTGTCGTAACTTGACGACAGCAAACCTGGAGTAGTGCTACAAAACCAGTGCGTGGCTACATGCCGCGCTACGTGTATACCAGTGTACGGCTGAACACTGCTCGTAGCGGTCGTGGTACCTCTTGGCTAGGATTAATCGCTTGGCGAACAAAATTAACAGCTACAGAAATCGCCCGACCATTTTGACTTGTGCGTAATGCTGGAATCAGAGACGAGATTTGCTCGGACAGGTGACGCCCCTGCACAGTCTGCACTCTGAAAAACTGTCAACCACACGTGCGACCATGGGCAATACGCTGCGCTACAATAGTCAATTCTCCATTAATACTCCGCATAACGTGCGTTTACAACAGGCACGGTACCTACCAGGCTACGACTACGAAACCAAATCCGCGTTCGCGAGACTGCGACCAGTGCACCGAGTTTGGGCTAAAATGTTACTTTTTTTTTAATGAAGAAGTAGCAAAACTAGCATTAGCATGCTGCCAGCCACTGACTGACTGACCGAGTTTAGAATTTTCGAGACAAAAAATGGCGCGGTGCCACCCTGCTCTTGTTCAGCTCCTCCGCATACTGCAGTCCGCACGGGCAGCATACAAGGAAGGGAAAGGAACGACCGTCTCGGTCACATCACCAAAACCGACATGCGGGTCCCATGCGACTGACCCCAGCACGCCTCATTACCGCCCCCGCACGTGCGCGAGCAGCCTTATCTTTCAAGCCCGCAAGGGGATCCTCTGCAACCAGCGAGACAAGTTGCTCCACAGGCGTATGTCATCAGATGGGAGGAAAACGCTAGCCCAATGCGCAGATGCTATTAGATTTTACTTCATGGATTTTTGCAAACCGGAAAGGGGGCAACGTTTGTAGTTCGGAGTGAAACTATGCTTGAACAGTTCTCATGCGGTTGGAGCTCAACCGCAGAGGATCCCCCGCACAGGCACTGTCCAGCTCTACCAAACGGTACTCTCGTGATTAACTGCAAACCCCGTGCCTAAGTTTCGCACCCACAAAACCACACGCCGTTAAGCCGCGGTGGCCCCTTATTATGGAGGCTCCGTCGCGCGCTCTCACCTCCTACAGCGACGCTGTGACTTCGTAACGCCCCTCTCAGAAGAGCGGCGCAGGGGAGTCAGGAGAGGGAGAGCAACCGCACGGAGAGGCGGAGATGAAGGCGGAGAAGGCAGCGGTCGCGGTAGCCTTCGGCGGCGACGAGTGGCGGTGCCGGAAGCACCCGACGGCGAGATCCGGTGGCGGGGTGTGCCCGCACTGCCTCCGCGACAGGCTCCTCCGTCTCTGCCCTAACTGCGCGCACGTGCGGTCCTTCCCATGCACGTGCGCCTCCCCCTCCTCTTCGTCGTCGGCCTCCGGCCACGCTGTCGGCCGGGTCCACAGCCTCATCGAGCGGGAGCACCGAATCGCGCGGTCACGGTCCGTCGCCGCGTCCTCCTCCGCCGCGGTGGCCGCCGCCGCTGCAGGCGGCGTCGGCGGGAGGCGGAAGGCGAGGGTTTGGGGGTGGGGGTGGCCGCCGTTCTGGAAGACTGCTGCGAGGGAGGAGGGAGGCGCGGAGGAGGAGGACGAGAAGGGCTGGGGCTTGCGAGGTCCAGCTCGGTGTCCGCGACGGCCGTGGAGGCGAAGTCTCGGTGGGGGTGGCACTTTCCGAGCTCGCTGAAGGCTTTCCGGCACCGGAGGTCGTCGGCGAGCATGCCGGAGCGGGGGTGAGAATAATAGATTGCTCGACTGGCCGGAAATCGATTAGTGGGGGGCCGGTGAGGCACCGCACCGGCCCTCTAGATGATGATTAATTAATTAACTGGTTGGGGGATTAGAGAAGGGGTTTTCTTTTCGCCCTTTTCCTTTTGCGGGTCGCGTGCTAATCTTTTGGTGATTAAATTAGATCAAACTCGAAAGCCTGTGATTTGGGCGTAACGTGTGCATATACCAGTGGGTGGGTGTTGTTCTCTCCATGCCGTTCCTCCCTCTGTAGCGTGTTTTATACCATGTACCATCAATTTTGACATTTTAAGCTCGCCGATTTGATCTGTAAAATACTTTTCGACCTTGGCCGAATCTGTAGTTTGCACTTTGCAGGATGTTTGTTTATCTTTCATCTTTGTTGGTTGTGATGGCACCAGGATAGTTGTAGAAGTCCCGGGCCTGACTGACAGATGGGCCCACGACCGACTTGGCAGCAAAAATATCCATGATCCTCGTCGATACCAGTTAGCACGGGCCACGGGCATCCGAATCATCAACTGTAATACATAGCATTGTGTGCTATTGTGTGGGTGAGGGAACAATGCTCCGCTTCTCGTCTGATCTAAAAGATCATTTGCTTTTCAATCAGACATTAGATATAGATTTTTAATATGTGACACTGTAGACCATTTGTATTGAACATTTCAATACAATTGCATCTTTTTAAAAAAAAATACTACTGTGATCTGTTATCTTAATAAAATAGAGTTAAAAGAAGTCATCATGTTCACTTTTAAGGTTAGAAATTTTCACAATAATCGATAGAAAAGTAAAGATATGCACCGTCGATCGTGGTGGGTCTAGATTATAACGGTCTAGATTAAAAAAAAGTCCATATCAACTAAAATAAAACTGAAACTCAGAATTTAAAAAATTAATTTTCATACAAATTTCTAAGTAAAAGAGTCTACATCAGGACCGTTAATAACAATCAGAGGGGGTGAATGATTGTAGTTTTCAGTGGAGATTTTTCCTTCAAATCTACTGTCTTTTGATTTTTTTAACCTATCAACACAAAAAGAACGCAAAAACAAAAGGCAACAATATATATATATATATATATATATATATATATAGCAAATCTCAAACTCTAATTTGCGGTTCAATAATTGTAGCTTCAATAGTCTATTGGAAATTTAAACCGCACGATCGGTCTTTTTCAATTAGATACTGTGGTAATGTATAATGTATTATTTATGCAGTGCGGTACCGTAGCGGATTAAAGAAAAACCAGATATTTTACTTTCGGCTTCTCTCTCACTTGCAAAAAAACAGAATGCATGTATTAATCACTTAGATTCTTGAATTAATCACATGCAGTGGCACTAGACCTTGGATGACGCAAAGCACAAGGACTCAAAAGTGCAAGAAAAAAGTCACGTATGAAGCTATGTATTTCACCAAGTAGAGTACTTTTCAATCAATGCTCACAGCCAAATATCTAGTCAATTCTCCCTCATAAGCAGAGGCAAAAACAGCTGCTACACATCAATAATCAAAACCAACAAGTAACATCCATCACATCAATACTTCCCAGCAAGATTTTGATGCAACTGCTTGCATGCCCGCCGATCGAGATAGGCTAGTGGCCTCAGCCTCTTCTCGCGTGAACAAACGCCTCAGGCTTCGGCCGCCTCTTCTCGAGCCGTCAAAAAACAGCCGCAAGTCCCAGCCGCCTCTAGCGCCTTCTCTAGCCTGCTCAGCAGCCCTCTACAAAAACGACTGCCCCCAGTCTTTCGACCGCCCCTATCTTATACGGCTGCTAATCCTACTCCGTAAACAACAAGGAGATCCTGTCCTTTACGTCACCACCAGTAAAGAACTAGCTGCACTTCTTTCCCAATCCGACCGCACGTCTCTCCCTGATCAAACAAAACCAGTACGACTCTTTTTATCTACCTGCCAAAGAACTCCCTATACAGCCCATCTCAATTATATATATCTCCGTCCAACAAATCAAATCATGCACGCCTCCTTTATCTCCATACGCTCCAACTCGAGCTCGACCGCCTCCTCCAGCATCATCGACCCTCTGGACCATGACTTCGCATCAAGTCATCTCCTGGTCACCGCCGTAGACCACGATCGCCTCCGAGTTACCCTGCACATGCAAAGACCAACGCAACATATTTTCCCAGCACAAGTTCTTCCCAACTTGACCGACATAAGTCCACACACACCACACGCCTCAAATAACATCAGTAAATAACATTGTCAATTATTCATCAGCTAAATTATATTAGACCTAGCCACAAGGTCTAACAGTTTATGATATTTTAAAAATCTAAATAGTATATAAGATACGTAAATATATTATGAAGTATTTATACAAAATTCGAAACAAATCAAACGAGGGGCACCGCTTAGTTACATCTTTTTTTAAAAAAAAGTATTACTAGGATTAGCTTGCAAGAAAAAAAAAGTAGCATTAGCGTAGGTTTCATCACTTCATGTCTTCGTTCGTTCGTTCATGTGGGAGTAGGACTGTGGGAGTACTAGTTTAAGTGTCGTGCTGCTTTGGGTGGAGCAGGTTAGGGATTATGGGCAGGTAGTTGTGATGTTCTTCGCTCGCCGACAGGTGGGCCCGTCCGGCCAGGGCAGCCTACGCGCCCACGTTACGTAACGTGGGGGAGGAGCCTGCCCTGGTCTGGACTCTTATCTAGTGCCTGCCCCTGTCGCCTCCACAGCAGACGCAGCACCGAGCAGTCACCAATCAGTGGCCTGTGAGACACACTCGTCGCCTAGAGCTGCAAGCCGTCCGAGAATGGGAATTCCTCTAGAACGACGCGCGGGTCACGTCCTCGTCGCCTCGAGTGTGGATTTGCGACGGGAGCGCGTCGATGTGCCGTGCGCGACGCCGAGATCGCGTGCGACGCCCCCCTGCGCCGCGTTGGATTCCTGCGGCTCGGCTGAAAGATTGTCCTGAAAACGTTAAGGTAGGTGCATCGAGTGACCACTGCCCCGCCCGTCTGGTCCCGGATCGCAGCCTGAAAGCACAATGGGCCAATGCAGCTTTTCTTCATGCATTGCATGCATGAGAGCATTCAATTCAATTATTTACCTCCGCCTCCAACCGAGGGGGTAGGGGGAAAAGAAGGGAGAAGGGGAGGACAATTTCGTCTGACACCAACATGATACTGCCTTGCTCATCAAGTCTGCAGTGCGGCAAAAGCCCACGGCGCCGTCCGATCCTATCGGCCGTCCGTTTCCACTCGATATCGAGGCAGAGGCCCTGCAAACCATGGGCCAGGCATGGAACGGGTACGATTGCCGCCACCCATAGAGATCTAGAAAGTAGAATCTAGTTAATGTTACATAGCCATATGAAACATTTTATTAGCAGTACAAGTTGAGCACATCACACATGACACCAGTGCCATTCGCGATTGTTTCGTTTGGCGACAAAAGCTGGTACGGCGTAATCGAGTTTACACGTTAGCAAACTTTACAGGTCAAAGCACTAGAATGTATAGCATCAGAAAGAAACCACTCGACGATTGCAATTTGATAACAGGTTAGCGTAGAAACGAACGGCCAGTAATTCAGTATAGCTCCTCCTTGGCTTAGTGTGGAGAGTGGTAATGAGGTTTCGGCAACACAAGCAATTTTTTATTCCTTTTGGATGAAAATTATAACTTTCTTTCTAGTTCCATGCTTCCAAGTTCATAGTAAACAAGTACAACTACAGGATAGACAACACTGGAGCAGAATGGCATACCTACCTAAGCTTGCAATTGGGTGACTATACTCAGAACAACATTGTTTACTATACTACTATCAAAACTTGCATAGAAATCCATCCATTATTTAATAGGACACATACTTGAATAGAGATTTTGAAATAGTAACACAAACTTAATATGCTCAATTCATATCGTGGAGTAAACACACTCATTGCTCATCATTTGTGATAGCACAAGAAGTCTGCTTCTGTTGTTTCAGTACAGGGACCTAATTACAGAATATGGGTTTCTTTAGTTGAAAGAATCCCATCTGTATTCTTTTGAGCCATGGTTCACGCCCAGAAAGGGACCATTTTTGTATTTGTGACAAGTCAAATAGTCAATCACAAAGAATTACAGCTGTAAATTGCGTACATGTATCTCTTGCGGCAAAAGTGCAATGGTATATGACAGAATCCATTGTGGTGTTACAAAGAACAGACAGATATCCTATCGGCATCAGAGAAAGAACTGAAAAAGTTCATGAACAAACAAGCTGTACCTATCGGTCAATGGGGCTCCAATTCCCTCAAATGTCAGGCCCTGGAAATCACACATGCATAACATTAACAACCAGCTATGAACAGAACTTTTCAAAGTGTAAGTGCTACTACTAGTAATTAAGACATGAAATCTAACAGTATGTACAAACAAATTAGGCATCTGAGTTCAACAGATTTGTCTTTACCATTTCGAAGAACGGTCTATGCCAAGGCCATTGCAGGTAAGTATCATACCCTTAAATCTTGTAAGGTACTCCTAAATAGAGGAAAAGACAGCAACTTCAGCAGAACGCATGTTTAGAATGTGGTGTTTGGTTAAAGAAGAAGAAAACCTTACACGCAAAGTATATTGATTGATCTCATAACAGCCAGAAAAGTCATATTCAATTCGTTTAGCTGGATCACTTAAGACTGAAAAAAGAAGTAAAATAGTGAATTAGGTAATAGCAGACCCATAACTGTGTATGGTTGAGTGTCATCAATTCATATCGCTAGGGAGTAGATATGGATAAAAAGATCAACTGTGTCTAAATAATGCAGACTGGAACAATACCCTTGTAAGCCTCGTTAATCTCCTGAAATTTAGCTGTGACATCATTATCGCCCTTATGCTTGTCCGGATGCCACTTCTGGAGATGAAACGCCAGTTACAGTGAGTCAATCCTTGCTTCTTCACGTATATAATATCAGTTTGAAGAAAAAAAAGTTGGACAACAGCTTACCAAAGCTAATCTTCTATAACTCAATTTGATGGTGTCATAGGATGCATCGTAATCAATCTCCAGAACCTTGTAATAGTCCTGTCATCGCAAATGAAGCCCATGACATAATATAATGGATATGAAAGATTGAACAAACTGGCGAGTGCAACTGTGCAAAAACTATGTATCATGAATTATGGCCACTTCTCCAGGTATGAATGGCACTATAGTCCACAGCGTAGGTGACTTGTAGATCAACAAAGAGTGTAAAGAACCACATATTAACACAGATTGACTAAGAGACTAAGAGTGCCCTTATGACAGTCCAGAATACAGGTAAGTGGAAGATAAATAGGGCCAAGAATACGAGCTTGAATTGCTTAGGTGCATTGGGCCTTAACCTCTTAGGAATCTTGCATACAAAGATACACTCAGTTGCACACTAAGTTAGCGAGTACAGTGTATGCAAATGCAATAGTGAACCTAAACAGGAGTGCTGTCTTAGGAGCTCAATGAGAGAGTTGTTTCAGCAAGACAGCAAAACTGACAGGCTCAACCCATGTTAGTTAAGAATCATACATCAAAAGCTGATCAGTGCGCCTAGCAAAGAGCACAAGTGACCTTGCAAAGCTAACATTATACTCATCGCAGTCATTGCTTGGTTCGTGGCAAACTAACTTGCAAATGTAGAGCTCAAGGTTGGGGTGGTACAAGATGGATGTTTTGATAGTGAAGATGACGGCACTTCCTTCGTTGCAACTGGAGTCGGTTGAGAACTGCTAGGACTCTGCTTTAGTTACCCTGTATGTTTGAGGGCTGCGCCCCAATTTCTTTTTTGTCGTTTTGAACGCTTGGATGAGGAACTTGGCTGTCTGTTTCAAAACAGAGACCGGAGATGTAAAAGTTTGTCATGTACAAGATCCGTGACTAATGGGGCCAGTAGGAGTATATGTGAGTGTGTGTTCCATAGTCCTAGTTCATGCACTATGGGACTCATGTGTCGGTGTAATGTAACTGGGGTTAAATTCCCAGCTCCTGTACGAAACTGGAACCATAGAAGAAATGAACTGAGTTCTATTTTCCCCTCCTGGTCTTCTGTCTTCCCTCCCCCTTCTCTAGTTTCTATCCCAATCTATCAAATTACCCACAAATATTGCTACTAAGTTGTGTGATTCCATCTCTCTCGAGTTTGGGACATAACAAAGTTTATCTCCTTAATCGAAAAAAAAAACAATGGGGGAATGGTGTTGCACTCATTTAGGCTGCTGCTTTTCTCATCGGCATTAGTTAACAGTGGACTGACAATAATTTGTGCAAAAAATTGCAAAGAAAGATGAACCTAATGCCATCACACATGTTACGCACGCATGAGAACGACCACCCCCAAATCTGTATTACGCGACTCTCCACAGTTGAGCGTGCCTATATTTGGCCACCGACCAAACCACCCTATGCTTAGGGGTGAAAATAGGGTAGATCATTCCCGCCCGATCCGATGCCATATCAGGAAAAAATCCGACCAGGGTAATATTTTTTAGTCTCGGCCCACATCCGATATTATTTGTATCCGTATCCGAAAAATCTCATGGAATATGAGTTAAGATATGGGAAGATTACATCAACAAAATGGATATGTAATAAATATCAATATCCTTTAATATCTTCTATTGTTTTATAGTCATTCACTAATATATAATACAAATTTATATTTGATTATGTTTATGTTGTTAAGTATGATAAATAATTCACTAATAAGCAACTGATTTGAATCAGATCAACATCCGCCCTGTGGCCGTATTCCAAAAAAAAAATCCGTATTTGTATCCGACTCCAGGTAAAAATATGGATCAGTATACGGGATAGCAATATCCGTCCCGCCCGTATTCCACCCGTTTTCACTGCTACCTATGCTCTCCCCTAGCGAGGCCGCAGCAAAGCAATACTACACTATACCCAAGCAGCCAAAACTATTTGTGGGCATCACAGTATCACACACTCAAAAAAACAAAAAGTTTCCCCAAGACAAACCAACAAAAAAGATGTGAAAAGGTCTATCCGCCTTTCCTGGCCACAGTACAAACCATTAGTCAGTTTCTCCGATAATAGAAGGAACGGCCTCGCAGTCGCAGACTCGCAGCAAAACACGCTCTTTCCTCTAAACAAGCGGTATCGAACCAAATCCAGCGTGGTCTACGCGGTAGAACTGAAGCCATAGATCCATGAGCTGAAGCTAAAACACTCGATCTTTCGCGAAAATAACAGGAGATTAAATCGGAATTGCGGGGTTGCGCGTACCTTGTGGGGAGGCTCCTCGCTTGCTCCGTCCATGCAGCGTAACAATTCATCACCCCCGGCCTCTCGTCGCCACGCCTGTTTTCCTTGTGCTCGCTGTGCGCGTTGGGGCTTCCGGATTCGGCTTTGGTGGATTTGGGACGGCCAAGGAAGGAATCGCTGTATGGATCGCGAGGCCGGCCGGGTCGGTGGGTGGGATCGGAAGAGTTCTCGTCCGGCTGTCCCTCCCCTCTCCTCTCCTTTTTATTTTTCTCTTTTTTTCTTTTCCCCCTCCTGTATGGATATGGGTAACGGGGGGAGGTGATGACGTGGATCCGACCCGGACACATGTCCTTTCGTGTCGCGGAGGGCTCCGTTCCGTGACCGGAAGAGTTGCTAGGGAGGTTTTCTATGCTGATTGCTGTCCGTTCTATGGACATAATTGGGCCGGTTCATCTCGTTCGGCTGAGCACATAATTTTTCCCGCTTCAGATTTGGTAATCCTCGATGAACTGTTTATACGTAAAGGCTATTACAGATAACAGCATCTTTATATTACTCTTAAGTATATCATTTATTATTTATAAGAGAGAAGCTTAACTAAGTGGTTATAAACGTTTCTACGACCACGCGATGCTTATAAACATTTTCTATGGTCATTTTATGATTGTAAATCTTTCTACGATCACCATGTAGTCGTAAGGTTTTCTACAACCAGATCAACTACGACCACTCTATAATCGATAAAGTCTATAGACATATGGCATCAATCTATTACGGACTCTTATACGTTGTGTTCAATACATAAAGCAGTGAGTATACGCAGTTATTCTCTAGAATAAATGCACGTATTATACCTCTGTCCTTGATGTAACTGTCAGGCAACGTGGGATGCAATTTTCTTTGACAATAACTGCCATCAACGTGTGTATTTCATCAGACGTTGATATACCTCTTGGTATAGAGTAACTGTCACCCCTTCACACGCTATATAAGGGTTGAAGTCAGTGGACACAGGGGTGAGGCAATCAAGGTGAACCACAAGAGATCATTGGGTCTTAGTTTGTGTTATTTCTTCCCGATTGTAACCAGCATACTGAATACAAGAACATGAATGCAAGAACACGAGAGTAGGGTTGTTATTCTTCCAGGAGAATGTTTGAACGTGTATAAATCTTCGTGTCTGTTTTTTGTGTGGATCTATTTCATAGGAAGTCCACCCAAATAATCATTCATAAGATCGATGCTAAATCATCGACAGTTAGCACCGTCCGTGTGGACTTCCAGTTCTTCCTTTTTCGATAAGTTTTCTTCATTTTTATACTCTAATGCTTTCATGGTAAGAGAGTGGAACGATGAGAACTGATTCGATTTGCGGACTACGCAGAACTTGACATGGATGTCTGCTATGAATACGAGTAGAGCATTATTTCGTCCGATGGCAGTGCTGCCTCCAGGGATCTTTCACTAAACCCAAGAGACCATGTCGCATACAAGGTTGATGAGGGACCCCCCATATTACGCTCGAATGAGGAGCCAAATTCCACAAGAGGCAAGTGTCCATTCGACTAGGATCAGGATAGCACCAAGGTGGGTGTAGAACATGACAAGACCCCCTTCCAAATGTTTAACCCCGCCTGAGGGCATCCGATCTAGCATAATAAGTTATGTAATCTATCATTCCAGGACTGAATCAACATCTGATAATTGTAGACTTCATTTCCTCTTGACTGCGAGTTTAAGCTTCCCGAAGTTGTTTTATTTCGACTGCTTGCTCTGAAAATAGAGTACGACAAGTCAGAAAAAATACTTCTTAAATACTAGCAAATAAACTAGTCGTAGGTAAAAGAATTCTTACATGCTAAATGAGTATCAAGCTTCTTGATCTCCTCATCATGGGAGGCAACATCTTTTTTGCTTTGCTCCTCTCATGCCTTAGTACTTTGGTCTTTTTCTTTGGTGATACGAGTAAGCTCGTTGATCACCAAGGTCTTCGAATCGACCTCGGTTTGAGCTTACCCATATCGACCTATTTTTATAAATTAATTAAAAGAGTTATGAAAAATAAGATCAATGAAAATAAATAATTCTAAAATTCTAAGTGAAAAACTTACTGTTTATTTCATTCTACAACTTGCAAGCTGCAGAATTTGCCTCCTGGAGGTTCTTCAGCGGGTCTTCTATTTTGTCCCTTAATTTTTGCGCCTCAGCTTTTACATAGTTGAGGGCATAAATCAAGGTTCTTTCGTCACTTCTACACCTCAAGAAGGTTAAAGCAGACATAAGTGTTGAATGAATGGTCGAAACAAAATAAGACTATTCATGGCAAATACTTATGATCTCACTGCCAATTGGCAAAACTCAGCCTGCTACTTCTTCAGCAATACAAGTTGCATATGATATTCATCAACAGTGATAACTTATTCGAGATCTCTATGAATAAAGAAAGACAGTTAGAAAAGGAAAAATCCTAATATGAAAATGCTTGGCATGGAGAACTTGTGCTGATGGCTGACCGAACAAATTTGACATACACAAACTCGAATCTTGTAATTCATCAAGTTCATTGACTTGGTCCCACCATACTTTTGAATACGCTCGTCATCGAAGATAAGTCCCCTATTTGGAATATCCTTATGGTGTGGGACTCGGTCATAAGACCTAAATGAAAAAGATTCGACGATTGGTGGACCAAAAACTCAGAGAAGAGGTCAAAAAAGTCTTCGTCTTCTTCTTTCTTCTTCGTTATCGTCGGCAGCAAAAACAATTCCTCCTTGAGGACCAGGAGGGATGTCCTCCGCGACCTCCTTTCCAGCACGGCGGTCGGAGGGTCCCCTCCATCTTGACCAGATGCTTCTGGTGATCGTAGGACTAAATCTCTTGTTCGGTTATTGATATCCGCAATAACCGGCTCGATCATCATAGTATCTTGGACTTCCACCGTCTTCGCCTCTACTTCTACAACCACCTCAGTGATCATAGTTGCTTCAGCAGTGATGACCTCCTCCATCGCCACCATAGGGACAGGGGTTGATTATGCGACCACTTTCGGTGATGTCTCTACGACCGTGGAAGAAGGTATTGCTTCCATGGTTGAAGGTGAGGCAATTGCGGGCCTCTTGATAGAAGCATCCATATGGGCTAGAGAAGCATGACTAAAATAGCAAGGAGAGAAGAAAACATGTCAAATTGTAAAAATAAAAGATAAATGACATCTTTACGCTTTTAGTTTTACATACATTGGCTTTATGGACACAATCTTGAATCCAGAATAAACCTTCCCCAAGGAAAATTTCTTTTTCGTCTTCTCTTCGACCACCTCGGTTCTTGCGACACCTTCAGTCTCTATAAGGCTTTCGGTGCCACGAGCTTGAGAGGTGAGGCTTTTTTTACCACGTCTAGTTGAAAGTCTTATTGAAGATGTGGGATCTCTACAACCATATCTAGTTGTAGGTCTTGATCAAGAGCTATTGCTACCTGAGCTACCTACCCCTCTTGGTGATTGAAACTTGTTTCGACCACTTGAGGGACAACACCCCCTTGACCATAGTCTCTGCTGTTGCAGAGGCATCCTTCATAAAAGATATAAAACTTTTTTAGTTCTCCTTTTCTAGTTGCTTGACAAATCCATGAGAAGTAGAAACTAAAAATGATTTGTTATCATAATAGAAAAGTACCTTGGTCTAGAGGTTTTGTGCCTTAGTTCTTTTACCACACCCCTTTTCTCTACAGTGATCATGTCTGCAAACAATTGTCCAATAGGAGTGGTCGGTGGAGGGGCAGAGCATGATCTCTCACCCTTCTTATCAATGGCCTTCGCTAGGCGATGCCTTTTGGCCAGAGGAACCATGTCTTCCTCTGACCCTTTTTCGACAGCTCTCAATTCGACCTCTCAGTCGTCTTGACGATCTACTATGCCTAATTTCTGTAAAAGTCAGAAAATGAATATTATTCAACGGTCGAGTCTTACGGCTGCTGAACCAAAAGATGAAATCAACTTTTGATTACCTTTAGGCGTTCACTCCTTTCTTCTGCTATCTCGACCGCTGGAATTTTAGGAGCTCTCGACATGGGCGAGCGAGCCTTCTCACACACGAGTTTGCCCCGAGCATCAATTTCTTTATGTGAGAGGTTCGCGAGTATAAAGATATAATCAACAATAACACTCAAAAATTATAAAAAGGATTAAGTTTATTGTTTCTTTACCTCCTTCATAGTCCCTGGTCTGGTCATTAGTCCTCGAGTACATCAAAATAGGATATACTCAATTCTCTAGAGGACTAATGCAGCGCGTGATGAAGCCACTCACCACATGTTATCCAGTTAGCCTCTTTTTTCAAGTCTTTGATGGCTCGAATGTAGAGAGCAATCCAGTCGAGGTCACTCGAGTCGAGCCCCGGATGCACTCTTCTTTATGGGCTTCCACGTGAAGAAGAGATTGTATTCCTTGGACACTCTCCAGTAGAACCATATCTTCTTTCAACCCGGCCACAACGACCGGGTGAACATCTGAATATACTCCCTCGACTTCCCGTCGTGGAGCTTCAAACCGCAACTACGTGCGATTCTACTATGCTTGCTTGCTCATCCCGTAGTAGTAGCGGAAGAGATCCAAATATAGGAGGATTTCGAGATTGGATTCGCAAAGGTAGACAAATACATTAACCATTGTGATGGAATTGGGAACTAAGTCCACCCACCCATTCCACCCCAAAATGTTGGAGTACGAGCATGTGGAAGGGGTGAACGGGCAATCGGAAGCCAAATTTGTAGTATGCTTGGAATATTGTAATGATGCCCTTTTCACCCGAGGGCCAATACTGTCCGTCAACGTTGGTCCATTTCACATACGCTCACTTCGGGATCTTCTCGGCTACGACCAAGGTTGTCATATTCTCTGTATCCATCTCCGATTTGTCTCGCTTGGAGACGGTTCTTGCATCTCTTTCTAGTGGATTTGATTTGGATTTGGATTTGGAAGAGTTTGGAGAAGGATTGCGACTTGATTGGCGGTGGAGAGAACAAGAGCTCAGGATTAGTTGAAGCAAATAGGGAAAGTAAAAATCATAAGTCACGCGTGAGGTATAATTTTATAGCCGCGGGTCTGAGTTAAACATCGTGGGAACTCAATAGTTGCCACCCATTCGGGAACCGTTCCCATAGATAGATCTGTGAGAGGCGGTTGGTATCTGTCCAATCGGGAAAAGCAGTTCTGTCTTTTCAACTCAAGTAAAATTACCTTATTGACCTAGTCAATTTCTGGTCAAAAGAAATACCAGTCGGAAAGACTTTGCTTCTGACCACTATTCTACGACCTCCTTTTCAGTAAGTTATTTTCACTTAAAGTTGGGGGGACTAGATGACGAGGATATAATAACCATCAATTAACTGCTTTATCTGTAATTGCTATTATAGATAATAACATCTTCATATTACTCTTAAGTACACCCTTATTATTCATAAGGGAGCAGATTAACTAAATAGTGGTAAGCCTTCCTACGACCACCCCATCGTTGTAAGCATTTCTACAACCACTCTATGATAGTAAGCCTTTCTATAAGACTTTCTACAACTAGGTTAACTACGATCACCCCTATAATTGATAAAGTCTACAGACATGTGGGACCAATCGATTATGGACTCTTATACGTTGTGTTCAATACATAAAGCAGTGAGTATACGCAGTTATTCTCTGGAATAGTTGCACGTATTATCCCTCCATCCTTGATGTAAATGGCAGGCAACGTGGGATGCAGTTTTATCTGACAATAACCATCATCAACGCGTGCATTTTATCAACTTTGAGTATATTACGTTGAATTAAAATCTTGCATTGCATATCGCCTTCCTTGAAGCATGTTTCGTCCATCGAAACCGTACCCAATCACCCTTTCACATGCTATAAAACTCAAGGGCAAAAGGAGAAATTCATGAATCACAAAGAAGGGCGGCCAAATACATCTCCCCATTCACACCCTCACCTCAAGCCAAAGATGAGCACAAGCACCACCGCAATCACCCTCCGTGGCACCACAGAGGAAACCAAGAGCAAGGCAACCAAAGCGTAGGCCAAGAGCAAATCTCAAAGCCAAACTCCATTACCACTCAAAGACACCACCACCACCCACAAAACCCCACAGAGAGCAAGGAGGAGAGGAGCTCAAGGGATGGGAAGGCAGGCGAGCGTGGCGCCCAATGGATGTACAGTGAAACATCGACAACCATCCGGACACCGCCAGCCGACAAGAGCACGGAGGGCCGAAGCAGGGAGCATCGTGATCATGGCACCCGCCACCACTCATCGCCATCCTCACCCCATCACAGATCAAACCCAACCCATGAAGGTAAGCCATAGTCATGCCCCAACCGCCATTTCTATTTTTGCTCAACTCAAAACCACATCGGAGAACCAACCAAGATCAGTAACACTAATCGCTTAGCACCGCACACTATCCATCACTAAGAGCATCATCCATTTCCATCCCGAGAAATGGGGAAAGTAGCGGAGTGGAAGATAGTTACTGAATCGAATAAACCTTCCCAAGGAAAATTTCTTTCGCTTCTTGACCACCTCGTTCTGACACCTGCTCTATAAGTTTGCCACGAGCTTGAGAGGGCTTTTTACACGCTAGTTGAAGTCTTTTGAAGATGTGGGATCTCACCATTCGTGTAGGTCTTGATCAACTCACGCTACCTACCCCTTGGTGATTGAAACTTTTTACCACTTGAGGACAACACCTTGACATAGTCTCTTGCGGCATCTCAAAAGATATAAAACTTTTAGTTCTCCTTTCTAGTTGCTTGACAAATCCATGAAGTAACTAAATGATTTTATCATAATAGAAAAGTACCTTGGTCTAGGTTTTGTGCCTTAGTTCTTTTACCACACCTTTTCCAGATCATTGCAAACAATTGTCCAATAGGTGGGTGGAGCGGCATGATCTCTCCCTTCTTATCAATGGCCTTGCTAGCGATGCTTGCGAGACTTCTCCACTTTCGACCTCAATGACCTCTCGCTTGACATTTTACGAACTCAAGTAATACAAGAATTTATTACATCAGAACAGCTCATGTTTTACAACTTTGAGTATATTACAAAAGGATTGAATTAAAATCTTGCATTGCATATCGCTGAAGTCTTCCTTGAAGCATGTTTCGTCCATCGCCGTCCAGTCAAACCGTCGTCCTCGACCCAATCTGAAATACCATTCCCAGCTCCATTGTCCGCTAATCAACCATAAGACCATTAGCAGTTCAAAAACTATAGAATAGAGTTAGAATAAAGTAGTTTGCCGTCAGAGTACAGTAGGAATCATCGCGGTTCCCAGATCAACCTAGGTTAGTTGGCACCTTGAGTATCGAGACTACCCACACCGACCTGGGTTAACCGACATCTTGGTTCTCAAGTCACCTAGGTTAACCCAAATCAGTCGGCACCTGGATACCCGCGATACCAAGACCAACCCAAGTAATCGGCGCCGTCTTATTTCCGTAGGTTTCATCATTCGGTATTTTCGAATCCAACACCTCTGAATATCAGTTGCCTCATTGCAGAGAATTCCTCACATAGTGAATTGCGGTCAATGGACCAAAATACTGACCCAAAAATATCTTGCGAAGCCATTCGGATGAGCACAAGGGCAAAAGGAGAAATTCATGAATCACAAAGAAGGGCGGCCAAATACATCTCCCCATTCACAGCCTCACCTCAAGCCAGCATGAGCACAAGCACCACCGCAATCACCCTCCAGGGCACCACAGGAGGAAACCAAGAGCAAGGCAACCAAAGCGTAGGCCAAGAGCAAATCTCAAAGCCAAACTCCATTACCACTTTGAAGACACCACCACCACCCACAAAACCCCACAGAGAGCAAGGAGGAGAGGAGCTCAAGGGGATGGGGAAGGCAGGCAGAGCGTGGGCGCCCTCGGCTGACAGTGAAACATCGACAACCATCCGGACACTTTGCCGGTCGACAAGAGCACGGAGGGCGAAAGCAGGGAGCATCGTGGCGCGGCCGCCACCACTCTGCCATCCTCACCCCATCACAGATCAAACCCAACCCATGAAGGTAAGCCATAGTCATGCCCCAACTGCCATTTCTATTTTTGCTCAACTCAAAACCACATCAGGAGAACCAACCAAGATCAGGCAACACTAATCGCTTAGCTCTGCACACTATCCATCACTAAGAGCATCATCCATTTCCATCCCGAGAAATGGGGAAAGTAGCGGAGTGGAAGATAGTTACCAGCAGACAAAGGCGGCAGGCGTGACCACCTCCATCCATCCTACCATGTCATGCCTCCAGCACTCACCATTTACATGCATGCATGAGCATCACCAACACACATCAGTACAACAATGCAAGCATCAAAAGATTTAATCAGCAATAAGCTTGTTAGAGCCATAGCAACAGTAAAGTATTTTCGGCGGAGGGTAATGAACCGAGTGCGGTGGCGGCCGAGCCGAGTGCGAGCAAGTCGGATCTGGCGAGGCGGCGGCGACCGGCAGAGGCCGAGCCACGAAGTCAGAGCACACCAGATCAAGGTGAGAGAGGAGAGAGAGGTCGAGCCGAGCCAGCGAGACCGAGCGAAGGAGGTCGGGAGGAGCGCAGCGGCGCAGCCTCCGGCCACGCCGGGTGGCCGGAGGCGACAGGCCAGGCGGGCGGCTGGTCTGCCCAGGAGCCGAGGCGACCGAGGCGGAGCCGAGCAGTTAGGCAGGGAGCCGAGAGGGAGCAGTGGCGCCAGGTGGCCGTGAGGCCAGTAGAAGAGAGGCGGCCTTGGGCGCCGAGGAAGGAGAATGGCCGGGCCGGGCCAGGAGCCGAGGAGGCCTTAGTGTGTGGCCGAGCGCGGGCCGGCCGAGCCGGTGGAAGCGGCGCCAGAGAAGAAGAAGAAATCGCGGGAGAGAGGAAGAGAAAGCGGAGGAGGCGGATTAGGAGAGGCAGTGTCGGTAGGGAGATGAGGAAAAGGGGGGAAGAGAGCGTCGGCCGGGTTAGGTTTAGGGGTAGCTTAGGGGATAGAGATTAAGGGGTAAAGGGGGAATTGAGAATTAATTAGTGAATTGATTTGGTGATTTGGTGTAGGAATTAAAGTATAGAAAATTTAGGAAAAATCGGCATATATTATTTTTATTCAATTAATTAAAGCCAGCCCTGTTGTGAGTAAGTCGACAATCTTAGTGTCGTGCACCCGACTAATTCGTGTAGGCGTAGCGAACCGTAGAGCGATTTTAGTGGGAGAATGCTAACTGGGTCGGGATTCGAAAAATATTTGTAAAATGAAACTGGCTAACCAATAGGAGTTGCATTAGCAGTTTATTCGCATAATATCACATAAAACCACTAAGTATTTGCTTAATTATTTATTATTCTGCGTCGTATAATTGCGGCAGATGAGTAGGCGCTGCGGTGTAGTTGGTATAGATTTCGTCGACGACGATCTTTTCTTCAATTCTGAAGGCAAGCGATCCTCTTGAACATCAATATAGCTATTTTAAGTGTAAACCGTATATTGCTGTAGAATATGTATTGCATCAAAATTTATTTCCCAAAACTTAAATCAACTGATTGAGATGATTATGAAAGAGATGAGAAAGATGAAAAGAAATGTGATGAATTTTATTATATGGTCGGTAAAGGGGCCTGAGGCGGGGAAGAAAATGAGAAAAGATGATAATGATGAGGTAAGAGGTGGGACCCTTTACATATGGGTAAAATATAAGGACCAACAAAACTCTTACTCGGTCAGAGGCCGTAATCAAGTGCCAACCATTTTCCCGTTTCGGCGGGCAGAAAATGCTACCTTGTTACGTGATTATGCTTTCCACAATGGGTAAGTAATAGGTGTGAGTGTGATATGGAGGAACCCGGGACCGGTAGGAGAAGTCCGGAAGTGGGGATCCAAGCGCTATAAGCGCTAAGGTGGAGTGTTGAGTGCGGGACGGAGTGCATCAACCAACATTACGTAACTTCGGTGTGAAGGCGAGGTTAGACGCCGGAAAGTAATGGGTGGAGAAATTAATCACGTAACTCGGAAACGTTACGTATTACGAACTTGAGCCCGCATCAAAGGAAATCTTTGGGAACTGGTTCATTTTAGAGTTCGAATAGCTATGGGTAAAGTGGTACAAGCTGCTTGCTTGATGCTATACAAATCATGAATTCATGCCGTCTCTGGATTGGAGTCTCACAGGAACCACCGAGGTCTATCTTCTCTCAAGTGACCAGTAGTATTTTGGTATTAAAATTTGTCACATAATATTTTAAGGATTTATTTTGAAATGAGATGAGATAGAAAATGTGATCTGAGGCAGAGATGAGTCATACGATGCATATGTTGCTATTAATGCTTCTTTGAGTACATCCGTACTCAACCTTGTTAGTATTCTCCTTTGTAGATCCTAGTCCGGTCGGGAAGTATCCCGAGTGGACAAAGGACATGCAGGTACCAAAGACGCCGCAGGAGGCTATAGTGTTGTCTACGAGGAACAGGGTGAGAGGGGCATTTTATTCAGCAGTTGGGACAGCTAGAAGTTGGAGGGTGAAAGGAAGGCAAGATAAGAGACTTGGTCCCAATTCTTTTGGCAGTTTTGTAATTTACCGCTTGTACATAACCTTAGTCTTGCGTGGTTAACTGTCATAATAAAGAACAGTTTCCACCTTATTGTTCTGCTGCGTACTCTGATAATGGCTTGCTATTCGTCGGAGCGGTGTTCTACCGAACAGACAAATAGTAATCCGTGTGACTAAGTGTGATTACCCCTGGGGTAATGACACGGGGCGTCACACTATATAAGGGCTAAAGTCAGTGGACAGAGGGGTGAGGCAATCGGGGTGAGCCACAAGGGATCATTGGGTCTTAGTTTGTGTGATTTCTTTCCGATTGTAACCAGCATATTGAATACAAGAACACGGGAGTAGATTTGTTATTCTCCCAGGAGAAGATCCGAACCTGTATAAATCTCAGTGTCTTATTCTATGTGTATATATTTCATAGAAGCCCCTCCCAAATAATCATTCATAAGATCAATATTAAATCATCGACAAGATTACAGCTCCATCTTTTGAGTTAGAGATTAATCCATCAATGGTGTATGGCGCATGTTTCATTACATCCGGTCATCAAGAAGCGAAAGCTGGCAAAGGAACACATGAAAGAACGCAAAATCCCGATTTCCAGATTGGGTCCATCACCATTCAACGAAGGACAACACACTTAGTAATACAAAGTGGTTGAAACTTACATAATGAGTTTTACACTTGCACTCTGTGGTATTTCCTGTCAGTTGACTTCGATTGTCTTTTACAGGGTCATTCTATGTAAAATCTGACAAGCCTCCCTTGGCCAAGTGAGTTTGACCTGGGAAAAAGCAAACAAACCAGATGGGTGACAAAAATGAGAGGGGGGCAAAGTGAGAATTGGACCTCAACTAGTGGCCGTGCTAGCTGCTGAATCAAGGAAAAAGTTAAAAACAATCATGTGATAATTGCATAAATAGCTTGGGTCTTGCTGAAGAGATTGGAATGTAGTACGTTGCTTTCGCTGCTATGTCTTGTCTTGTGGCGTTTGGTTCGGGGTTAGATTAGCTAACCTTAACCCAACTAGGTTAACTTAATCCATTTTTTTTGTGTTCGGTAACTAACCTAGTTAATCTGAAACACTGTTTGGCTAGGTTAAAATTAGTTTAATGTTAATTGTACAATTTACCCCACCCCCCAATAAACATTTTCTCATTTGTCTATAAGCTTTCACCTCTAAACCCCTTGCACCATCGTTCCCCATGGCAGAGGAACCCTTGATATGTCTCCAATCTCTCCTCTGCCCAATCAATTAATCTAGTCATTAGCGCCTTGAGAGCCCTTGCAACGCCCATAAGCTTGTCGACCTCCGCACGGAGAAGGCTGGGGTGAGCTGCATGGTGGCACGGCTACGCACGACATGCGGCTGCGGCGGCGGCGGATGGCGATGCAGACAAAGCTACAACGGTGAATGAGGTAAGTTACAGCTTCAACAATTATGATTAAGATTTCTTTTCATTACGAATCATCTATTTGTTCCATTGTTGTGATTTGTGAACAAGCATAAGGTGTTTGCAAATAAAAAAACACAGGAGTTGACACAACGAACGAAATGAATAGGACTGACATGGTCTTCCACAGAAACGAAATATATAAAATTTTTATATAAGCATGTAGTGTGCACACCATAAAATTTTTATATAAGCATGTAGTGTGCTTGCTTCGGGATTTTATTTACTGTAGTATCCGAGTTATGCATCCTCATCGTGACCTATCGCAACTGCAGCATTTGGTTAGCATGTCAGACCAAGGCACACGAGATTACAATTGTGCCTCTAAAAAGACCCTATGTCTATTGGGGCTGCAGGGGTTTTTCCTTCTTCCATGCGTAGTTATCGGTTCATGGTGGACCCTCCTAGTTCTGGTCCATCTGGTTGATACGTGCGGTCCACCGGCACCTCTTCCCCTTCGCACCGTACGGGGTGCCCCCCTGGCCGAGGGCTGTGGACACCCTTCGGTGCTCAGTAGGTGGCCTTGGACAGGGATCCCAAGGACTTCCTACATCCTCCTCCCAAGGTACCTGTAATAACCTAAATTTTTATTTTCAGTTAAATTTTTTAATCATTTTCCTCGAATTTTAAAAGCTTTTCCATGTTTAGTTTAAAGCCAACATAAATTATTTGAAAATTTAATTACCAATTATGGGTGGAAATAATTTTATTAAATTCAAAATAATTTAGTAAATTTATGTGAATTTTTCCTTAATTTTGGACTCTCTTACTCTCTTTACTATTTTCTAAAAGCCTTATTCGTTTTCTTGTATTCTAGTAATTCAAAAAGTATTTAAAATCCTAGAAAATCCCTCGGGCCGAATCTCTTCGGCCCATCTTCTCCTCCCCGTGCGCCCGACCTTTTTTCGGCCCAACCCCCATCCGGACCAGCCCAACCCGACCACCCAATCTCTCTCTCTCTTGCACGCAAGACCCACTCACCAGCGCCTCTCCTATGTTTTTCTTCTTCCCCCACGTCACTCTCGTTGAGCGCCCATGCCGAGCCATGTCAGCGTGCTTCACACGCCTGTCGACGGGGAGACAAGGACTTGACGGTGCTACACGCCATGGCGAGCCAAGCGGGTGTGCGCAAAAGAGGGAGAAGACAATGCGGGACTTGGTGCACTAAGTAGCGGTGGCGAAGCACGACAAGGTGGCCGGCGGCGAGATGTAGGCGAAGGCGGTCCGGTGGCTCTCGAAGGGATATGGTGCTAGCACCGTGCAGAACGGGAGACAACGAAGCTGAGGGTGGGGGCAGAGGCGATGGACGCCCTTCGACGACGGCATCGCTCGGTGGCCGGTGGCGAAGATCTTCAATTGCGATCGATAGAGAGGGAGGGGGAGAAGAGAATGAGGGGGAAAGAAAGAGGAGGAGAAGGGGCGCACGACGTTCCCATTTATAGAGGCCGAGGAGGAGTGGGGAAGGGGTTTAATGGCATTGGCGCACGGGCGAGCTTCGGGTGGCGCACGGTATGGCGCGGGTCGGCGGGATTCGCGGCGAGAGAGAAGGGCATGGGTGCGAGGATGGGCGCGGTTGCGTCATATAATGCGCGTTGACGGGAGCATGCTTGGATGACTAGGCTGCGCCCTCAGACGATTGCCTGTGGCGAATCGTATGACATACCTTACTACTTTTGCTTCTGTTGTATTTTGCTTATTGGCTTTATGCCCATTTGTAACAAATTTTAATTATTATCAATGAATGGCGTCTTATGATTATGCTATCTAGTTTTGTTTGACTATGTACACTAACTGTTCCTGGACTAGTGTATGAAACATAGATAATCCGAGATCTTTTGCTTCCGGGTTCGACAATACCCTTCGGAGGTCCTCGGGCTCCGCCAAAGGTGTATCTGGTGTCTTCGGAGTCCCTTAGCTGTGCCTTCGGCCTTGATCCCCATGGCCCTTTTAGTGCCCTTCGTGCCCTCTTCGAAGGCATATTTGGTGCCCTCTGGGAAGGCACCTAGTCGCGCCTTCGGCCTTGGCCCTCAGGGGCCTCACTATGGGCTTCGTGCACCTTTTGGCCTTGGCCCTCAGGGGCTTCCCTATGGTCTTCGCATGCCCTTCGTGTGTTGGTGATATGCCCTAGAGGCAATTATATAGATAATTGTATCATGTCTATACTTATGGGTTCTAGAATGAATGTTATTATGTTCCTTGGATGAATCATCATTTATAAAACATTAACAAGTATGTGTCTTGTTGGTGAAGCTCTTTAACTTATATGATGTAATTATAAATGTATCACTGGTCGGATGTCACTGGTCAAAACACTAATGACTTATCGACCAACACATGTATTGATTAATGAATATGTTTCACCGGTCATGGATATGTGGATATCAAATCAATAATGTCAACACATGTTAGAGATCATGGTGTTGGATTGACCCACATTGAGACACTATTGCGATTGTTGTGATTTTATGTGTCACCAGTTGGTCTCAAGCAAATGATGATGTATAATCCTTAGACATGAGATCAACATGGTTTTCTACATATGTAATAGTAGACTTAGGGGTTGCCAAACGCTACTCCGTAATTGGGTAATTATAAAGGTAGATTTCGGGTATGCTATCAAACATACGGACGGATGTGACTGGTCGGATATGAGATTTGCCTATGCTAACATAACAGAAGATATATCTCAGGGGCCCTCGGTGTGGTCAGATAAATAAAGTGTATGATCATGCTACTAGTGGTCAAAGAGTCAACCACGTGAAGTTATCCGCTACTTGGTTGATAAAGTATTGAATAGTCTATAGATGACAAAATATCTCACCTGGAGTTCAACCAGATATTGCGAGGTAAAGGGAGAATACGCAAGCAGGTCATTTAGACCGGCCAAATACGAATTGGTCGTGTGGAGATACAGACTGGTCGTAAATTGGTCGGACATGATCACTAACTGGTCGTAAGGAGTTACAAACTAGTCGTAACTAAAGATGCACTGGTCGTATGAAGATACAAGCTGGTCGTAAGTGATAAGGACCTGGCCGAGGATTATATTGCATAAGGTTCGTTCGGTATAATATTTATATGTATTCAGGCATCGTTATGTCCTACTAGAAACCGCCAATAACTTGTGGTTGGAAAGAAGTTTTCGAGTCACAACCAATTACGCATGAACCTACAGGGTCACACACTTAACAGATTGGAACAAACGAGTTTGGATAGGATCCGTTATGAGCTCTTTATAAGGGGATGCATGAGGCTGTTGGGATGTACGTGAATTGCTCCACCTAAAACCCTAACCGTCATCTTCTCGAAGGCCCTACTCTGCGCGTTGGTGCTAGCACACCGGCGTACGACTTTCTGTTAGATTGATCTCGGCTAACAACCGAGACCGATTCTCACGGGGCAAAGCCCACCAGCATACGATCGGGGCGGTTCCAACACTTTTGGTTCGGTCGGTCTCCTCTAGCGCTAAATAAAAGAAGGGATACGGCAGGGTTTTGGCTAAGTCTCAAAACTCATAAACATCCCTATACACACCCGATCTGTAACGAAGTGCTGAGGAGAACGAAGACCTCAACTACGACATCGCGAGACCGGACCGACGGCCACTGGATCGACCGACGGCCACTGGATCATCGCCGCTACTTCCACTCCGCGACTCAGGCCCTAATTCACGGCGCTCAGATCTGCGCCGACCTCAACCGACTCTCAAACAATCTGATGGCATCCTCATCTAGCGGTATGTAATGATTCCGCACTTAAGATGGATTAGGTGTTCTTCGATTGAGCTAGGGTTCTTGTTATTAGATTATGTTCAGGCTTAGTTTTAAACTAACATTGGTATCAGAGCTATCCTTAGCTCAGGTTGAACCCAATTAAGAACCTTAGTTGATCTTACCCGTCTGGATCTAAGACTCGGTGGCTCGGGTTAGCAATTAGAAGAAGGATCAAACCTAGTCGAACAGAAGAAACCCCAAACCCTCAAACTCGGATCTAAGACCCGACCACAGAACTCGGATCAAAAGGCCAAAAGCGGCGGAATACTCACATTTTTGGGGATCAGGTCCTTGCTCGGTCTCGGCGCCCGCAGTAGCTCCACTCGGCAATTGCACGCGACCTCGATCGCCTGCCGGCGAGAGAGGCTGCTGGTGCCGCCTCTTCATGCTCTCCACCGCTGCCGCCACTTCTCTCGCATGCGTCGCCGCCGCTTCTCTCGCGTGCGTCGCCGCCGCTGCAGCGCGTTGTTTTCGGAGGGGATCGGGAAAATGAGATTAGGTTTAGGGTTTCGGCCGTCGCATTTTTATACTGCTGCATTTGTCGATCTCATTGTCCGTTCCAATCCGACACGGTGGCGTCTTTTGATCGGCCGACAGTGTGAAGAGCGCAGTCGATCTCGACCGCTCGATTCAGATCCGACGGCCCGCGTTCTTTTTCCCGGCGTAATAACGACGCGCGTAGATCACGGTCATTCATTTAGATCGGACGGCTCTCGAATGTCTCGAGTTTGGGCCGTGTTTTATGGGCCGACGCGCGCGCACAGTAGCCGGGCCGAGCTCACGGATGAACAGTGACTTTTCTCTTTTTACAAATTTTTTTTCTGATTAAGTTTTTCATTATTATTAAACAGTTTTGTTTACTGTTTAATCTAATGTTTATTTCTCAACTATGTGATGCTGCAATAATGTTTTTCATTTTGTAATATGGTTTTATGATTAATGTTTTATTATTATTTAATTTTGTGCACTGTTTTAATTAATGATAATTCCTCATGTTTCGGTATAAATTCGGTCTCTGATTAAAATTGAACCAACGAGATATTTTAATTAGAGAATTTTATGATTTATTTTGGCATTATGTATACACATGATTACATAATGACCAACGTTGTTTGTAGTCATGTGTCGCCACATTAATTGTTATAGTTCTTTTTATTTCTGCCCAACGGTGATATAAACTAGAACTGTAATTTTGCATGTTATTAATCAGACCAACGTAGGGTTAATTGCATGCAATACTTTTATGCTATTTCTAATTTTTCCTGTATTTTTAATGTTCAAAGAATGAATGCTTCAAATGTTCTTTGCTACAATTGACAACATTGAGCGACTTACGAGGAGCAACTTCCCGCTTGGAAAGAAAGAATTTGATTGTCCTTGGAGTATTAGACCTTGATTATGCATTAAGAGTGCTGCTCCGTTTCTCCCACCATTGGTGAGGGCGATTCGATGAGAAAAGAAAATATATGATAATAATCTTTGAAAAATGGGAGCGGTCTAACCGTCTATCACTAATGATTATGAAGACTTCTATCTCGATCGAATCGGGAGCAATCCTGATTCGAAAATGCTAAGTAGTATCCGCTTCATGAGGAGAAATTCAAAGGCTCCACTAAGGTTTATGCCAAGACATTAATCCGAGGCTTCTATCCACTAAGTATGACGGGTCCAAAGAATAAGAGAGCACATCATGATGATGACCGATATGGTTTGGAAAACTCAAGGGCATGGACATGGAAATATCGATGGTTTCCTAGTTCACTTCATAATGACTTCTCTTCCTTCGAATACACTGCTTTTAAGATAAACTATAATACTCGAGAAAGATAAATGGAGCATGGCGATCTTATCGCCATGTGTGTCGAGGAGGAAGAAAGGATTAGGGCGAAAAGAAAGATTTGGTGAATCAAGTTGGCGGTCCTAGCAAAAGGAAGTTCTCGGGGACTTCAAATCCAAGAAAAGGCGCACTACTCTCCTAATTACGATAAATCGGGGCCTAAGGTGCAAAATACACCTAAGCCCAATGTTGCTTCGCTAAAGCACCAAGTGGGAATGCATGTCATACGCAAGGAGCCGGACATTTCGAGAAGGATTGTGTTGGTTTCCTAAAGTGGCTCGCCAAGAAGGGTAATGATTCTATAACGTTTGTTGATGAAACCCTTTATACTAATTTTTCCCTTAAATCTTGGTGGATTGACTCAGGTGCAACTGTGCACGTTACCAACTCTTCTGAGGATTCCATACCGTGAGAACACTAAGAAAGGGGGAGCGAAGTCTTAGAGTCGCGGATGGAAAAGAAGCCGAAGTGGAATCAGTTGGTTCTGTTTCCTTAGTTTTAGATAGCGGCTTCACACTTCGTCTTAATAATGTAGTTTTTGTTCCTTCTATTAGGAGGAATTTAATTTCAGTATCTTTATTGGACGATGATGGATTTAAATGTAATTTTGGTAACAATAAGTGTGTTATCACATTTAATTCAAATAATGTTGGTCTTCTTGGTTAGACAAGACAAGCTTAATATGCTTTCCTTAATGAATCATCGATTTCTTTGAATGTGTGTGATACTATGCGTAAAAGTATAATGAGACTTCTTGGCTGTAGCATCGTCGTTTAGGCCACATTTCGAAGGGGAGAATGGAGCGTCTCATTAAGGAAGAGATTCTCCAACCATTAGATTTCTCTGACTCAGACCACTGCATTGATTGCATTAAAGGAAAATACGTAAAGAAAATAAAGAAGGGAGCAACTCGCATTCGGGACTATTAGAGTTAATTCATGCGATATTTGTGGTCCTTTTCTGTGACATCGGTGGATGGTTTTGATTCTTTCATTACATTCATTTGTTGATTTCTCCGTTATGGTTATATTTTTCCCATTAAGGACCGATCCGAGTCACTTGATAAATTTAAGATATTTAAGGCTGAAGTTGAAAATCAGCACAACCTAAGAATCAAAGTGGTAAGATCGGACCGTGGGGGAGAATATTATGGGAGACATGCCCCTTATGGCCAAATTCACGCCCCTTCGCTAAGTTCCTTCAGAAAATGGCATTGTTGCCCAATATTCTACACGGTGAACCTCGGCAAAATGGGGTGGTGAGAGGCGCAACTGCAGTACACTTATGGATATGGTACGGAGCATGCTTAGCTACTCTAGTTTATCAACTGGTTTATGGATGGAGGCATTAAAGACAGCAACACATATTCTTAATAGGGTTCCCAGTAAATCAGTACCTAAGACACCTTATGAATTATGGACTGGGAGAAAACCAAGTTTGAAATATTTAAGAGTATGGGGTTGTTGTGCTGAAGCTAAGATATTTAATCCACATATTGGAAAATTAGATCCTAAGGCAATTAAGTTGTCATTTCATAGGGTACCCTGAAAGATCTAAAGGGTATCGGTTTTATTGTCCTGATAGAACAACTAAGTTTGTAGAAACAAGACATGCTGTGTTCTTAGAAAATAATGAGGACTTGGAGCCTAGGAAAATTGATCTTGAAGAGAAGCGGGTTTACGTTCCCTCACCGCTTATCCCAGAGATTTTTATTCCTGCACTTCAGATGGTTGCACCTCCAATGCCAAATCTTGTTGATGCACCTTGTTGAGGTCTCTGAAACTCCTAATGTCATACCTAATGACGAGCCTCGTGATCTCCTGCACCTCGCGAGCCTCCCGCACCTCGTGACCTCCTACAATAGTTGCTGAACCTATTAGAAGATCACAGCGGGAGAGAAGATCTGTCATCCCAAATGATTATGTTGTTTACATGAATGAGGATATTAATGATATAGGGAAGGTAGATGATCCCACCTCTTATAAGGAAGCAATAATGAGTGAACATTCTCCTAAATGGCTTGATGCCATGAAGGATGAACTAAAGTCTATGAGCACTAATGATGTATGGGACTTAGTAGAAATTCTTGTGAGTCAAAAGCAGTGAGGTTTAAATGGGTCTACAAAACAAAGCATGACTCTAAGGGAAATATCGAAGGTTCAAAGCAAGACTCGTAGCAAAGGCTTCTCACAAAGAGAGGGATTGATTATAATGACACTTTTCTCTGTCTCGACTAAGGATTCGTTCGAATCGTTATGGCACTTGTAGCTCATTATGATTTAGAGCTACATCGGATGGATGTTAAGGCGGCATTCCTTAATGGCGATTTGCAAGAAAATATTTTCATGACTCAGCGGAAGGTTTTGTCGTGGAAGGTAAGGAGCATATGGGATGTCGACTTAAGAAATCTATTTATGGCTTAAAACAAGCATCGAGCGGTGGTACCTCAAATTTGATAAAGTTATAAGGAATTTTGGATTTAAGGAAAATGAAGTTGATAATTGCATATATGTTAAGTTCAAGGGGAGTAAATTCACCATCTTAGTGCTTTATGTGGATGATATCTTATTGGCTAGCAACGATAAGGATATCTTTGTTTGAGACCAAGAGATTTCTCTCATCCAATTTTGATATGAAGGATCTCGGTGATGCCTCTTACGTTCTTGGCATTGAAATTCACCGACGAGTCCAAAGGAGTATTAAGTTTATCTCAAAAGCATCGTTGATGAGTACTAAAGAGATACAATATGCATAAATGCTCGCTCACTGCTCCTATAGTTAAGAGCGATAAGTTTTGGACATTTCAATGTCCAAGAAACCAATATGAAACCGATCGGATGAAGCGGTTCCTTACGCTTGGTGTCGGAAGCATTATGTATGCTCAAGTAAGCTGCATACGACTTAGCTTTTATGCAACCTAATGCTTGGCGGATATCGGTCAAATCGAGGATCGGACCAACGGAAGGCCGTTAAGAAAGTCTTGCGTTATATGCAAGCTACTAAGCATCTCATGCTCACATATAAGCACACCGATAACCTTGAAGTTGTTGGTTATTGATTGATTTTGCGGGATGTGTTGATACTAAGAAATCCACGTCGGGTTATATCTTCACACTCATTGGAGGAGCTATCTCGTGGAAAAGCTCCAAACAAACCCTTACGGCATCTTCAACGATGCAAGTGAGTTTGTGGCATGTTATGAGGCTCTTTGGGCGGTTTGTATGGCTTAAGAACTTTATTCGGGTCTTAGAGTGGTTGTGACATTTCTAAACCACTCACCTTATCTTGCGATAACGAACCCGATATTTTATGCGAGTAACAACAAGTCAAGTGGTCTTGCCAAACACATTGACATTAAGTATCATGTTGTGAAAGATATAATCCGAGATCAAACCATTAGTATCAAGCATATTAGTACTAAGTCAATGCTTGCGGATCCGCTACCAAAGGCTTACCACCCAATATATTTCGTGATCATGTTGCTTGGCATGGGTTTATTGGAAAGCCTCGATTACGGACAAAGGATCTTAAAACGAACCAACTCCCATTAAGTATTATGAATATCCATTTTTTAAATGTAATAGTACACTATAGGTACTGAGGTTGTATGGCACTTCATTGGCCATGCCACACATTACCTTGGTATGCTGTTTTTTCATTTGAGAATGGATTTATGTTGTTAGCCTTACGATCAAAGGGGAGAATGTTAGATTGATCTCGGCTAACAACCGAGACCGATTCTCACGGGGCAAAGCCCATCAGCATACGATGGGGCGGTTCCAACAACTTTTGGTTACGGTCGGTCTCCTCTAGCGCTAAATAAAAGAAGGGATACGGCAGGGTTTTGGCTAAGTCTCAAAACTCAGAAACATCCCTATACACACCCGATCTGTAATGAAGTGCTGAGGAGAACGAAGACCTCAACTACGACATCGCGAGACCGGACCGACGGCCACTGGATCGACCGACGGCCACTGGATCATCGCCGCTACTTCCACTCCGCGACTCAGGCCCTAATTCACGGCGCTCAGATCTGCGCCGACCTCAACCGACTCTCAAACAATCTGATGGCATCCTCATCTAACGGTATGTAATGATTCCGCACTTAAGATGGATTAGGTGTTCTTCGATTGAGCTAGGGTTCTTGTTATTAGATTATGTTCAGGCTTAGTTTTAAACTAACACTTTCCACCCCTGGACGTGTGGATACCGTATAGGCACTGCTATGGTTTTTGCTGCGCTGATCAAGGAAGATCCACAACCCACACAAGAAACGTCATCGGTGCCGAGGATGTTGGACAGTCGACTACGACCACTTCATCGACGCGCTCGACGTTGGATCAGACTGCTCCAACTCTTCCTCCACTGCACTGCGTGTCTAGTGGTAACGATCTATGATCTCTTACTTGCATGGTTTCTGTTTTATTTGGTAGAAATTTTGAATTATCAACTAGTATAGCTTATCCTTATTCCTTTATTGTGACCTACCCGAATGTATGTTTGGTGTCCTCCGGGACGCACCTAGTTGCGCCTCCCCGTGTCCTTCGCCTGGACGCTCCTACGACAATAGCAAGTGCAGGTTCTCGCCGGTGTCATTTCCATGGACGTGGTCTGCTGAAACCAAGCATTTGTGGCCTTGATTCCTGACAACAGCACTTATCCAGATTATGACATGTTGGTGATGTGGTACTTGGTCAAGGAATGGATATTCATACCTTCTTGAATTGTGCAATATGGTGGAACTGGAACCGTTAAGCTCAAAACTACAGCTCCTTAGACACATGCGGAACAGAGGGATGCTTGTTGGTCAGAGGCTTACTGCTAAGATTGAGTTGTGTAGGCCATGAGATCCAGGTGTTCATAGGTTCATAATGATAACTAGAATGGAAAAGTGCTCACATATTTATAGTGCTGAAGCATTCTTGCTATGTGATGTTGTTTTCCTGTTTAAATCTGTTGTGATCAGATGTTGAGCTACATAAAGATAAGAGGAGCATGTCGTTATGGTCAGGGATAAACTCCACACTTGGCATGTAATGGTGTCGTCAACAGTTTTTCAGTGGCAAATGCTTAAGAACAAGGGCATCGAATCAGTCAGTCAGCGGAAAATGGGCCATTATGCACAAGTGTGTACTTGACAAAACTTATGTGATGGTGTTGCTTGTGAAGAAACAACTCTTTATACAGATGGAATTACAGCTAGTCAAAACAGAATATTGGGTGACAATGGGCACCGTTCTATGTAGAGGTGGGAATTGGGCTGTGCCGTGCCGACACGATCCAGGTCCGCTGTGTTTTGGGACGCGTCGTGCCGTGCCAGTTCGGTCCGGTCACCTCACCGTGCCATGTCGTGCTGTCTCGCCTCGCCTCTGGTTAGGTCCAGGCACGGCCTAAAGCCCGTCGTGCTGGGATCATGCTGTGCCGGCCCAAGCCCAGCCCTAAGTAACTATAGACGTCTGAAAAGACGACAACCGCCGCCTCCACCGTCCAGGAAGACAAAGACACACGTGGATCAGGCCGGGTGGCAGAAGGGGATGATTGGTTGTGCTAGGCCGGTGTGGGGAAGTTATTGGGGCAGACTGAGGGAGGGATTGAGCAAGAACGAGAAGGTTGGGCCTATTTCGTACCGTGCCGGCCCAAGCACGTCCCAACTAATTGTGCCGTGCCGTGCCACCCAACGGACCGCATTCTCAGGCCCAACCCGGCCCGCTATTCATGCCGTGCCAGCCCGGCCCACCACGTGTCGTGCCGTGTTTAGGCCGTGCTGTGCCGATTGGACTTCGGACTGACCCAAAAATGCATGGGCAAGTCCCAGCTATAGTTCTACACATGCATGGGCATCACTGGTCTTCAGTGGTTCTGGTGGTACGGTGTATGCATGCTCAAGAGGTGACCAAATTCTTGTTCAGGCATTCAGATTTGAGTATTATTCCGACAGCTTGCAGGCACCTCCGTTTCCTGGTTGAGGAAGAATTATTAGTATCTTGGGATTCCGGTGGGTTTGATTCTCAACAATATTGAACAGTAAAGAAAGCTTGCGGACAAGCTGGTTTTCGCGGCGGGGGTAATGTCACACCTGTGCCAGGAAGCATTGACCAGTGGGATCAGGGAGATGAGAAGAGGTCCTGTATGTTGTGTGTGTGGACTAGGCCTAGTCCATGGGCGTTGGGCCCCCAGTGGGCAGTGTGTGTGGGTGAGTATAGGACGAGTCAGGAGATCATATACGACGTATGAGAAATGTCATCGATGAGATGAAATATTGAGTATTACCCTACTGTTCTTCCCGGTCCCTTTTCTATACCTCATGTGTTCTTCCTCGAATTACCTCAAATACGGCTATTGATTTGTGTGATTCGATCTCTCTCGAGGTCAGGATGTAACAGCGTCGAGCCCCATCTCTGCCGGAGCGGGTTCGATATCCAGGCAGCCGAGGGGGGACCGAGCGGGAGATCTGGGAAGGGGGTAGATCCCTATGCTGCGGGACCGTGAGGCCGGAGGGTGGGCCGTAGAGGCGAGCGGTGATCCGGAGAGAAAGGCGACGAGGGCTTCGGGTTGCTGGTTGGTCCGGTGGTCCGGCCGTCCGGAGCCCAGAGGAGAGCTCGGTTGGGGAAGGTGGAAAGGTCAGGAGGTGTGGCGGAGGACAGTGGATACGGGCCTTCCGATCTGGCCGCCATCAACGGTTTAGATTACCACCGGTTGATATTTATTTATTAGAAGTAAATTGTCTGTTACAGTGTTACTCGATTCCTCACAGGCTTAATTTGGATTCTCAACCGGTGGCCTGGAAGCATACGCATAGACTCATTTGACATTTTCTATGCTTGAGAAGTATAATCCATGCATTGTCTGCAAGCCTGCAAGGCATATAACGACAACAGTGCCCTCGAATGAGCGATTTTCATAAGGCAACGACAAAGGGCATCTGTGTCTTTTGGGTTAATAGGGTTTCCAGTTTCCACGAGACCACACAACCTATCTGAAATCTCAAACGCTTGTGGCGATCGAGATTCGAGTCTTCGACAGCTTCTCCGCTGCACTATCTATATGTGCATGTGTTCTCCGCTCCTTCCCTGCCTCGCAGGTGATTCACGCGTCAACACACCTCACTGCTTGGGAAATGGGGACGGCGGCGGCTACAGGCTTGTCCGTCCCTCCCTCGTGCGTTGCATCGATCCTAAGCGGACAAAATGAGCTCTGGATGGATGTCTGATTTCATCCGCAACGGGTTGGAACGGGAAATTTATTTTCCTTTGTTCCACTGTTCATCTTCGTGTGGTTTTCCCGCATTTCAAATGACCCTAAAGCGCCGGATTCCTCTCGAACCTGAATCTCCAAAAGTTATTTCTTATTCATGAAATCAAAATAGGTCCTGGTATTTTATTTTTTGGGTATTTTTAACAAACAAGTGCGAAAGAAAAATAAATAAACAAACAAACTAAGCAAAGACACCCATGCCACCTCCACTCCGGTAGGTACACACCGCTTGTGGCTTGACCGACAGGGTTGACCCCACGACGCGGGTGCGCGGGCGAAAAAATCGGCTAAAGAGCGGGAAACGCGAAACCACCCATCCCATTCCCACAGCCCTGAGCCTTCCCACCGTAGGGCTGTTACCACTTTCCCCTCCCGCCGCGGCGACAGTTTAACGCGCCCGCCTCCATTTCAAACCCGAAATATTTCCCCCAAAAACAATTTTCCCTCCTCGCATCACATCCCGATCCCCCTCCTTCTCAACGCTTTTGTTTGCCCTGCCCGCCGCCGCGCCGATTAGTCTTCACAACTCCAACCAATCAACCGACCAACCTTCCCCAGTCCACCCCCCCTCTCGATTCCCCACAGCTCTCCCAGCCGCGCACCGACCTACCAGCCACCTACCACGCGCGAAACCCTAGCCGCCGATTGCCTCCCTCTCATGGCGGAGCAGGACGCCGCCGTCAGCGTGAGCCCGCCCGCCTCCGTTCCGGTGAGATTCGCTGGCTTGGTTGGTTTGTTCAGTGCCTAGGTTGGCTGGGGTCTCGAACTCTCTGGGCGGGCCTCGTTATCGGCGGTAGCTTGCGTGGTACGACTGGATTCTTAGTTTTTGTTAACCCAGGATGTGATTTTCGCGGCCGGCTGGCCTGTTGCGTGGTGATTATTTGAGGGTTTAGCGTTTTAAGGTCAGTTTCGTTTGGTTTATTGCTGTGGTTTTATATCGAATCTTAGCCACGGGACTGGGGAGTTCGTGCCTGGCAAATCCCGATCTGGCTGCTCCGCGCCGATGTTATTACGTAGTATTAGGCAGCAGCGATCGTTATTACCAGCTTTAGACAGTAGAAATCGTGATGATGATGGTCTTGTTTGCTCAAATTGTTTAGATGCAACGGTCTATCTATTTTGTTCCATTTGTGGTAATACATCTCATAAAAGGAAATGCTTTGTAGTTTTGGATCGTGTACTCATAGGTCTTATTGTGAGGAATTGTGTTATTAGGGGGATGTCGGTAACGAAAATGGGGATGAGAAAAGTGAGCAGCACCAACCATTTTTCTCCATGTGCCAGCCGCTTCGCTCCGTTGTAATCTACTAAACTTCCAACTACGTTCCTATATAATTTTTTAGTTCTCATGTGCTATCATTCTATCGAAAACACCTCACGTGCTAATGTGCTAACGATCACAAGTTGCTAATTTGGCTGTGTGGGCTCTCTGCTTTTACTTACAGAACTATTCAAATTCTTGGGATGGGGTTTGTTCTCCTGCAGCCAAGGATCATAGCACAATGCGAGCTAGTTGCTCCAATCAACCTGAGACTTGCTGTTATTTTGACCTTTAGCAGCCTGTAATTATTTTGGCATGTCTTTTCTCTGATACAGAGTGGCTTGGATTCAATGGATGATGAATACACGCTGACTGCACCTTGTTTTCCTGAAAACAAGCAGCCTCAATCTGGGGTGTGTGCTGTTTGCCCCCAGCCTTTATTCAAGAACTTGATTGTACCAGTGAGTTTATGTGGGCTCCTGTGATGGTGATGTTTGCTAAGTGGTGTTTGTTAATGTGATGTCTCAGATCATTTCTGATCCAGTAGACGGGGAAAGCAAGTTGTGTTCACCGCCTTTAATGGACAAGGAACCCAGTTTGGAGTGTTATGTAACGGAATTGGAACAATCAAGGGTACGAAGCATGAGCCTTGGCAGTTTGTTTCAGTGATCATCTCCAAGGAACTATGTGTCTAGTATTCCTGCCCTGTGCTCTTACATTTCTATCATCTTTCATGAAATTGCACACAATACTTTGATGGCTCAGAACTCAACCACCTTAATTTTTAGAATTTCATAGGAGCCACCCCTTTTTATGTGATGTATCACTAGGTAAAGTTTTAGCTAAGCATGGGTGTACCAACACCCATTAAGTTTGGACACAATTTTGTGGCGTTATAACTGCAGTAAAAATCTGAGAAAAATTCATGGATGTATTATATCATGGTACAATAGTACACACAAAACTTTATTACCAAACTTGGTAGTGTGTGGTGCATACAAAAGAAACAAGCTGCGCTGAATATATACAAAATATATAACTGTTGGTACATTCTAATTTTTGTTTCCGTAAATGGTATTACACATGGCCATGAAATTTTGAGGGTATCCATATCTTAGGTAGTACATTATGTAGGAATCTTTTCTGATTTTTTGGTAATGTACAAATATTCAAACCGTTAAAAGGGTATAGGTACACCCATGCTTAGAAAAACCACACTCCTACTTTAAAATTGTAACTAGATTTAGCTTGTTATTCTAAGCTAAGCTAATATTTTCTTTGAGAGGCTAATAATTGAATTGTGGTGTAGACTCAAATAAAATAATTAAAACCCGTGCACCAGAACTTGTGTAATTTTGCTAATTCTTAAAATTTGCTTAGTTGACCCAGTGCCATTTACATTATAGCCAGCTCATGTGCAATTATAATGGTATATGACATGCCTACATGGAGTTCTGTTGTGTCTAGAAGTTCTGTAATTTTCATCTTTGTGTTTTTCTGGTTGCTATTTTAGGATAGGGAAGCGAATCTGCAGTCAGAACCCCTTAGCACAGAGCAGCTCAGTTCCAATGTAAGTTTCTCCCTTATAGATCTGTATTTCTATCTCAAGCTGTTTGCTGGCATGTGTCACAATTATGTGTGCTTGATGGTATACAGAATAAACCTTGGACTAAAATATATATCCAATTATTCTCTTGGAACTACAGTTATTAGGTGTGGAAAGTTCCCTAATGTTATTGTTGGGTGGTGCTGCAGGATGCAATAGATATATGGGGTGTGGAAACTACGCAGCAGTTGATGCCCCTTCTTAACAGCACGCAATGCAACTCAAATGTAAGTGGCTTCGCACTTATTATTTTAATCCCATTTTTATGTGTGGGCTTTCAGATTTTATCTTTTCTTACATTGAGGTATTTGTATTGATGAGTTCTTCTTCATAACAGAGTGGTATTGAACCTTGTGACATGGAAGATAAACAACTTTCTTTGTCTTTTTCTCACAGCAGGCAGCCCCAATCTGTGGTATGTAATATCTCCAACACTAAGGTTTAAGGTTGATATGTTATGGTCATGGTTTAGGATTTATTCATTGTTATGTTCTAAACAAAATTTCCCCATGTGCAGGGAGCTGGTCTTGGGAATATGGGGAACACATGCTTCCTAAATGCAACTCTTCAGTGCATCACTCATACAGTCCCACTTATTCTTAAGCTTCGCTCCAATGATCACTCTACTCCATGCTCATGTATGGATAGTTTCCGATAATCATTTTTGATTGCCTGAAAAATTGAATAGTGTCTGAGACCTTTTTCATTTTAGTTTCATGATAAGGATTGTTGGTATCCCGCAGATGATAAAGATGGATTCTGTTCTTTCTGTGCCCTTAAAGAACATATTGATGAATCAATTCGAAGGTCTGGATCTGTTCTAAGGCCAGCGAGGTTCAGAGATAATTTAAGCAGTATCCTTTGCTTTCGAGTTTTTGCCTTGGCTGCTTGATTTTGCCACAAAACAAGTGCTGTGTGCATACATGCTGACTTGGTCTGTGTTTGTGTTTGGAAATTTGGAGGCTATGTTTTCCCATGATTTGGCACCCTTAAATGTATATGCTTCCTCCAAGTTTATTTCAATCAGTACACCTTAATATTTGCTGAAATATTGTACTGAACCATTGGATCCTTTTAACTGTTGCTGTCTTCCTTTTGCCTGTGATGTTTCAAATTCTGTGATGTGGAATTCCTTGACAAGATTTCCCAGAATTATCTTCAGATTTTAGACCAGGACAACAAGAGGATGCACATGAGTTCCTACGTTGCTTGCTGGATAACTTGCATAAGTGCACCCTTGATCCCAATTCAAAGGGCAAGGCCTCGTCTTTTGATGAAGAAAGTATTGTCAAGCAGGTTTTTGGAGGCCAACTAAAAAGCCAGGTAATTTGCTTTCCCATCAGTTATTTTGTTCGCTTGGCACTTGCATCGCAACTAATGTTATTCTGTGAATCTAGTTGACTTGCTGCGAGTGTGGTCACTGTTCGGAGTCATTTGAGCCCTTCCTTGATCTCAGCTTGGAGATTGATAAAGTTGATCACCTTGTTGATGCTTTGGAATCTTTTACTAAGGTAGAGCAAATTGGGGATGCTGAGAACAAGCTCACCTGTGAGCATTGTAATGCTCGAGTTTGTAAGAACAAGCAGCTTGTGCTTGATAAAGCACCGGATGTCATTGCATTTCAACTCAAGCGTTTTGCCACCCTTGATAATTCCATTGAAAAGATCGACAAACATGTGGTGTACCCATCAGAGCTTGATTTGAAGCCGTTCCACAGCAACCCAGACGGCAAGGTGAGTTTTTCTAATATTCTCCGCTAATAGGTTTACCACGAAGGCATATTTTGATGTTTTGCTTGTACTCCCCATATGCAGAAAGAACTGAAATATGATCTTTATGGTGTCGTTGAGCATTCTGGCTTACCTAACTATGGCCATTATGTTTGCACCATTCGTTCTTCTCCAAGCACTTGGCACTTGATGAATGACTCCCGTGTATGTGCCACTAATCAATTCCTATCGCTATTGCTTTTATGACACAATTCTTTTTGTTTTTCATCCTTGTAATGGCCACGCTTTTGTTGTAGGTCGATTCAATTACTGAGACAAGTGCACTAAACCAGGAAGCATATATTCTCTTCTATGTTAGGCAGGGCACATTTCCGTGGTTCTCAAGTGTGCTAGAGGAGGCTCTGCATGCCGAGAATGCTAGTGGTGCATCTCCTGTGTCAGTTTTCGAGAATATAGATGCGGATTGTTCGACATCTTCTGGAGAAGGCAGTACCAGTAGTTCTGGTGATAAGTTAGAGAAAGATGAACCCAGTCAACGCAAAGCATCTCTCCTTCCTGAGGAGCCAGCTAAGAGTCCAACTGATGCTTTGAACAGTGTCAACGTAGAAAATGAAATCAGCCCATGCAGAGCACCCCCCCATGATGATGTGGCTATGAGATGCCCACGTAGTACTGTTGAAATTACCAATCCGGAGAGACCCTCAACTCCACCTCCACACCGCAAGCGACCATTCTCTGATAATGAGCGTAGTGTGTTTGAGTTTGAGTCCTTTGGTAAGTATTTATTTTCAACGACAATTATTATGAACATCTGGTTTTTCTTTGCGACCAAATGCTTTGCAACACAAATTGCTTATGTGCCTTCATATAATTGCATCCTCAATTTATCGTCTAGTTGTCGTAGTATTTTTCTTATGATTCAATGATTAGTGGACCGATCCTAGAGAATGAGATTATAATTCCATCATAGCTAATCATCTGACGGTTGCAGTGTTGTACTCATTATCTTACACACTATTTAATTAATTTCTTAGACTGCTCATTATCTTAGATGTTACTTAGCTCTGCTCATTCATCTTTTACCTTTTCTTTCCAAAATAAGAAGGCTCACCTTTGTGCTTGTCTCATTTACAGATGACGAGGAAGTTCCTTTGGTTCCAACATTTGAACATCAAACGAAGGTGAAGAAAGCTAAGGCTGCATCTGCATCTAAATCTAAGAAGGCCCCTTGCCTGGATAAGAATGCAACACGGTTGATAAGGAGCATGCCAGCCCAACGAAGAAAAGGTTTATTGGACTGCTTGATCTCACAGCGCAATGCAGAGCAGGAGTCTCGCGGTTGCCCTCGGAGTGACCCTCTGGACAAAAAGAAAAGGAAGTTGAGCATCCCAGTTCTTCAATACTAAGAAGGTTTTTTAGTAAGGCTCGAGTATCAAAAATCCTTTTGCTGTATATCTAGTTTAGCATCCATGCCGTTCTCCAGGACCAACTCATTGAATCTGACTGTCATAGCCTTTATGGCGGGCTAGATAGCTCGTAAGGTACGTTTGAAGAGTTTAGGCTACTTAATCTATCTTCCATTTTTTGCTTCCTTCTGATGCGAAATACCTCAGCTATATATATGGAGTTTGCACTTGTATTCACTGGCCGTTTTGTTTGGTAGCTAGCACTACTTGGACAGTCCAGTGCTTATCTTGTGTAGAGATAACCAATGAAAGGAAATCGATTTTTTGATGGAACCTTGTACATGTAACTGGTCTGTTCAATCTTGTAAGAAACCAAACATTAATTTCTTCGCCATCAGCTATGTTTTCTTGTTTCACCTTCTATCCACTCTACTGTCTATTCTCCAATGTGCTGCTGTTCTGGTTGCTCTTGCGTTTTTCCGATGCAAGTTTCAACTCCCATTGCTAGAGTAATCTGGTTTACATTGTTATGCCTGAAACGATAATATTTAGGTTTAAAAAGTTTCCAATTGAAAGCCAGACTTGTTTAGAACGGAATTTTGGTCAAGCCAGAGGCCACCACCTTGAACACCATGGAGATTAGGAAGTTGTTGGCGGGTTGGGCATTGAGAGTTTTGAGACCGTCACAAATTCGATTGATTAGGAAGTCAGGTACGCAAACGCAATCGCCAACATCCAAATATAGTAAGGACATTATATAAGCTTACAAGGGAAAGAAATGGGGAAACAACACAAACAGCCCTAAAACTTAGCGATCGGCTCCATGGAAAGGAAGCGGCCAGCTTCCACCAACGGCAAAGGGAAGGTTGCGCGAAACAGCAAGCGAGATGGGGGGACGCGCAATGCAGGGCAACGGCCGCCACGAGCTCGTGCTCTGGCAGCTCACGCCTGACCTGGATTGGGAGCGGCGGTTCGTGCTGCGGCACGCCACACAAGGAAGCTCACCGTCCAAGCGCTGGTTCGTCGGCGCGTGGGACTGCCGAGATCAGCTGCTCGTTTGGTTCATGTTCCGGGGCGCGGGCCTGAGGGTGTACGACCTTCGGAAGAAAGCCAGCTACGGCGGCGACGCGCACAGGCCGGCTGGGAGGTGGACGCTCGAGGGTCACCGGTCAAAGACAGGGGAGGACCTGGGGCATGACGAGTACCAGCCATGCTGGGGTTACCGGCCGACTCTCGTACCCCCACGGAGCGTTCTCGGCGGCGGTACGGGTGGTGAGCACGTCTTCCGGTGCTTCCAGTCCGGCCGCCGGGCTCCGGAGCGTCCTACGGTACGCTTTGTCGAGGTGCTATCGAGCGTGGTGAGGAATGAAGAGGGCTGGTGCTTGAATTTCACTGGGTTTGTTAACAGCACGCGTCTTAATTATTTGAGTCCTTTGTGTAAGAGATAGT
Organism: Hsuehochloa calcarea; assembly: GCA_036346395.1. Taxonomy (NCBI): domain Eukaryota; kingdom Viridiplantae; phylum Streptophyta; class Magnoliopsida; order Poales; family Poaceae; genus Hsuehochloa; species Hsuehochloa calcarea. The sequence continues at coordinate 57,229,519 of CM070596.1, forward strand.
TTTGATTCTTTTGCTCTGATATTCATATGGATTTTGGTCGAGTCCCGTGTGTTTTTGTTTTGAAGTAGCTTAATTAGCTGTGGGGCAGTAAAATTTTAGGAATCCTTGCTCTGCTTTCTGATTTGCCTATCAGACGTTGAGTTTTGTGACCTTTGTCGTTGGTCGTGTTAAGTTGAGTTGCTGTTCGGTGGCATGGTATGTGTTGTGTTTGTGGCAGAGTAGTATACCGGATGGTGAAAGGGAATGTTAGTTGTTTTCAGTTTCCGTTTTCAAGAAAAAAGTTGAAACCGGCAGGTGTGGTCTGGCCTCTAGTCTCGAAAAAAAAAACTTTTATATGGACTGATTTGATGAGTAGAATGTCAACAAGGCGTGATAAGGCTCTCATACCATTTAGATTTAGAAAAAAATTATGTGTTTGTTGTTCTATTAGATCCCATACTTTATTTATAGTAACAAGATTTACAATCTAACTCTAACGCAACCCTTTATTAGACTATAATACTAATTCATCCACATCTATCAAAACGAAAAAAATGGCAAACTTCTACCACCCTGCAAAATGAAACAACAGTGTAATGGTTGGCACTTGGCAGACATGATCTACTCAGAACACCTGTAGACTGGAGCAAAGGACTGAGATGCATTGATCAGAATTACCTATTTTTATCAGTTTTCTTCTTCACCTCTTCTTCCTTGAGAACAGTAGTAAATTGGCCTCCTCCTCCATGGAAGGACAGCCCCTCCCCTCATCTTCTTCCACTTTTCCTCCTCATCTTTCCCTTTCTTCTCTTTCCTCTTGTACCTCGTATAGTCGTATGCACGACTTCACGATAATAGCAGCTGCTGCCTCCCGTAGCAGGGCCTCAACCGGTGGCAGCAACATGTGACATGGCAGCGTTGTGGGGAAGAGGCGGCTGCTGCTCCTGGAAGAGGAGGTGGAGCCGGGAGGCGAGGAGTGGACAAGAGGTGGCCGCGGCGCCTAGAGGGGGCGGGGGTGGAACGGTGAGATGGCAGTGTGGGGGAGGAGGCAGCAGCTGTGGCAGTCGGTAGAGGTACTTGGGGAGGGGGGATAGCACAAGCCACAAGGGCGGGGGCGGTACAGAACTCAGCGGGTGAGGGGGCGGTGGCGGAACATGATTTATCGGATGAGTGTTTGGACTTTGGGTTAATAAAATATTATTTAATGAAAAAAATAAAGATCTACGATAGTACAAATTAACGTACAAAATTTCCATATTAAAGATAACACCTCAAAGAATTAAGAGAAATTTAAAAATAATTAACAAAAATTGTTGAATCGGGAATTTGTGAGTTAGGATCGAGGAATGAGGATGCACTTGTGTTGCTATCAACGTGTATAGGCAGTTTGGGCTGCTGACTTGCATTCCCTCCGTAGGGCCATGGCTCCCAGGAGGCTTGGCTATGTCTCGCTCGCCACCCACATTCTTAGCGTTTGCTATATTGCTCCTACCTCCTAGATGACATGATCCCACTCTTCACATGCCACCACCGAGGTCCGGCCAAAGCCTAGGAGCCACCCTTGATATCACTTGCACCAAATCGCCTCGTCCGACACTTGCTTGCCTCGTGGACTCGTGCGCCAACGCTGCCTAACGGTCTGAGAGAAAGAGAGGTTAGAACTTGGTTTGAGGAGGAGGGTGTCTCCTAGTAGTGGCCAGATAGGCCTCCCAGCCCAGCATGGGCCCGTGCTGACACGGCCCATCTTGGCTCGCGAGTTAAATGGGTCGTACCGTATCGGCCCATATGTCGGCGAGGCGGCTTAGGCATGACCCATCGGCCATTCATGCTGTGCTAGGCTAGCACGAGCTCGTTTGGCCTGGCGGGCCATGGCCGGACCACTTAGCCCGTTAGTTTCAAAAAATTCAAAAAAATTAGAAAAATCCACACCCAAATAAAAAAATATGTACAATTTATAAATATATATAAAAATTGTAAAAATGAGATAAACATATTGAAAATATTGCCTCGTTAAAACCTTTGCCAAGCAAAAACTCAACATGAGAAAACCTTTGCAAAAGGAAAAATACAACTTATAACTCTACATACATCCTTGTTCTAAGTGTCGTTGTCTATGTACATATTATTTAATACCTCTGACAATTCTATATTTTTCACAAAGTGTTGTGTTCTGAATCATCTTGTTTTTAGTCCTTCACAGTTAGAAGTATTTCCACCATCTCACTTGTGAGATGTGTTCTTCTCTCTAATATTCTTTCGTAAAGACTAAAAGCAGATTAAGAGGAAACCGTTGACACATGAACAGTTAACACATCACGTGCAAGTATGGATATCACATGATATGTTAACTTATGGTTATGCCACCATTGCAAAATTTTAAAGTTTTCTGAGTTGAAATCAACCATATCGTTGTCTAGATAGGTGGATAGTTCCATACTCCTTGCGTGAGAGGTTGGTCTTGGACTTGGTTGACAATGTATCATTGTAGAAGAAAAAGATCTGGACCTGGAGGAAGAGTCTATACCCCAAATCTTATCTCACAAATTTTTCTTGTTACTTGAGGTGGGTGCTACTCGAGGTCATTGCAAGCGGACTCATTGAAACTTATTTTCTTACCTCTCAAAAATCTCATATAATTGAGAACGAACATTTGCAAAATAGTTATAATAGTCTAGCCTGTAGCATCACTAAGAAGAACATTAGTAAATCCGTCAATTTTAGCACTAAGATCTAAAATAAATGCAAATTCATATAGGAAAGATATTTCTTTCCAATAGTTAAGGTATTTAGTTTTCATAGCAACAATACCTTAACTTAAAACTGTGTCATTTTCATATTTTTTAATTGACTAGCAATCTGTAAAATACTATGCACAACAATAGGAGATGTTAGATAATAGACAATGGATAAAGCAACAATGGTATCATAAAAATTCTAAAGACTAAAGTATCTTCTTAGTAACGAATCAAAGTTGCTCGGTCAATAGTACACACCGTGAGTGCTCTGATAGTGTGTTTCAATAAAAATAGAAAAAAATAATCTTATATGGTAAAAGACTCTTAAACATCAAGTAAGTAGAGTTTCATCTTATCGGCATGGCAAAATTGAATTTTCTTGGACATACACCTATCGTTCTACAGAAATTCTTATATATCGCTATTCTTATGTTAGAATTATTTAAGTAAGATATTGCATAATGAAAAGGTTCAATATACGAATTCAACCTCTTCAAACCACATTTGACTATAATGTTAATAATATGACAAACGCATCGCTGACGCAGCAAGAAGGAATCGGCGTATGTACTTAACACTGGAGTAAGAATATCCACGACCCTTGAGTCGAAGCGATATTGTCTAAAGTAATTGAGAATATTTTATCTGTAAGACCAAAGTCTTCCACGACTTCGATAATACAGTTCACAATATTCTCACTTGTGTGTGCTACATCAATTAATTTGAAACCTATAATTCTTTTCTCCATTACCCAATCGTTATTAACATAATGAACAACTACACTGAGATAATCCTCCCTAGCCTGACAATTCCATATGTCCGAAATTAGGGCCACCGAAAATGTGCACATACTAAATCGTTCCTTTAATTTATTATGTCATTCATTGTAGTATTTTAGTAGATCTCTATTTATTGTCTGTCTATAAATGGTAGAAAACTTAGGATTATGCTCAGTCCTAATGTAAGTTTGGAAAGTAGTAGACTCCTCAAAACTAACAGTAAATCCTCAGAAACAATTAAATGACAGAGAGATTGACATACTAACTCAGGATCGTAGTCCCAACTACGTACTGGTTACTTTAAATCTTTTTCTCGTTTTTATTTTCGACCAGTCTATCTTTGGCTATCTATCCATATGTGGCTTACAAGTTTAATTGGTCTAATAATGATACATCACCGATATCTATTAATACCGGAATTCATTTTTTACTGTTAAAACAACTACCATTAATCTCTACTAGAAATGACCTCTTTACCCTTTTATCTAATTTCTAAATCTTCTACACCAAATTTTCTAATCTCTCTTACCTAACCCTATTCTCTCTCTTCCTTATCCATTCCTGTCGAAAGCACTAGGCTTCCTTCTTGCTTCTTCTTTCTTCTCCCACTCCACTCCGCATTCCATTTCTCCCTCCTGGGATTTGCTTCGACTCTCCTCCCCTGGCTCCCCTCCGAAACGGCCCGGTGCGATTGCCAGCGCCACCGGCGACACCAGCTGACAGGTTCGCTCGGCCGGCTTGGCCTTCGGCCGCCTTGGCCCAGCCGGTGCTTGGCTCGATGCTCACCCACGGCCTCGATTCTTCCCTTCCCGTGATGTCAGTTCTTTTGCTTTTGTTGGACCAAAACGACAACTAGAGGGGGGGATAGGAGCATGATCTCTTTTTTATCTTGATCGGATTCAACACGTTTTTCACTTCAATAGCTATGAGAGCTATGAAGATCAATGTACAAGCATAGCGGAAGTCTTGTATTTGTAAGCGAGGAAAGTAACGCTATCTTTGATTATTAAAATCAGAGTACATGCGTTACCCATATATAGATTACAACTATCATATGAACCCGTACAGTTATCATGTGAACGCGTACAACTATCATGTGAATGCGTACAGTTATCATGTGAACGCGTGACTCCTCGAAAGAGAAGGCGTCATGCATGTAGGAAGCCGAGACACCATCCTGTCTAACACACCCCCGCAGTTTGAACGTCGCCAAGGCGGACATTCATACTGGACCTAAATTCGATGAAGGCGGAAGTCTCACGGACGACGGTCCGACGATAATGATTGGCGTGACGACGATGGTAAACGGGGTGCTTGGAAGGCCGTGGAGGGAGGGCCGTGTCGACGAGTGCACCGTGTCACGCCACGACGTCATTGGAAGAGAGAAGGCACCGAAGAGGTCGAAGCCAAGGCGGTGAAGTCCGGAGCCGAGGAACGTCGACAGGTCGGCAGGGCGACGCAAACCGATCTATGATCGGAAAATATAGAAAATCCGATTTGAATATGACCGGACAAAACTCTAATTGGTAGCCGATCGGATGATCGGTGACATGACTTAAATTATGGGTTGCGTAGCCCTCGGGAGAGATCATGGAGATAAGATCATCTCCCAGGGGCGACACCGCGGAAGTTGTGGAGGCGGCGGCTCAGGAGCGGCACCACTCTGATACCATGTAAGCGATGAAAGTAACGCTATCTTTGATTATTGAAATCAGAGTACATGAGTTACACATATATAGATTACAACTATCATGTGAACGCGTACAATTATCATGTGAACGCGTACAACTATCATGTGAACGTTTATCTATCATGTGAACGCGTGATCCCTCGGAAGAGAAGACGTAATGCATGTAGGAAGCTGATGCACCATCCTGTATAATAGTATTGTAGGACCGTAAAGGCGACTAGGGGGGTGAATAGGCGCTTTCTAAGCTTTCTCGCCTACATCAAATACAACACGAACTTTACTCCTTTAGCTATGAAAGCTAAGAAGATCGATGGCGCCACAAAGGAAGCCTTGTGTTGGATTTGATAAACCCCTCAACCACACGACACAAATGGATAAAAGAACTCACTGCTCAATACAGGCCGATCTTGGCGGTCGGACCGGCTACCACAGCGGCTCGGACCGACGGTCAACCAATGATCGGCCGGCAACTAATCGGCGGTCGGACCGGTGGACATGCGGTTCGACCCGCGATCTGTGATCGAATACGCGGCGGTCGGACGGCTGTTGCAACACCGGTCGACCGGTTCATCCGAATCAAAAACTCAACCCAAATCCAAAATGAAATTTGATCCAACTTTTGATTCAACCAATGAAACTTGACCAAATTTCGAGCACACCTCCCTAATGATATTAGAGACCTATTTCTAGCGACGATCCTTCAGATCCACTTCGCAGAATCGATCTCTCAAGGATTTAACAAAGAAGTGCACAAACCCTAGAAATATGAAAATCTTGATTCAAGACTTGCTCGTGGGGGGTTGATGATCTAGATGACTCTAGGAGTATCCCACACATCCAAGCAAGATAAAATAGTCCAACGGACCAAGCATAAACCTTTGAATCAAGGAAGCACCAAAATCATCCAAAAGGGAGAAGAACACAAAGGGAGCAAATGATCTTTCAATTAAGCATCACAAGATTGTTTGATCACACTAGATGCTTACAAAGCCTCTCCAACAAGGAGGGCAAGAGCTCACACAAGGAGCACACTCCAAACCCTAGCTTCTCCTCTCCTCTCCTCCAAACCCTAGAAAAATGAGGAAGAATGCCAAATGAGTGCTTAAGAGGGTTTTCCATCTCCCCCCTTTCTATTTATACTAGAGAGCTAGGGTTTCACTTTTGGGACCACTTACACATGGGACCCACACACATATCTATTGAAGCAATCGCCTGCTTCACCACGTGTAGGTTGATCAGCGGTTCTCATCACGTCGTCAAGCCTCTCTTGTCCGAATCCCATCGGAACCTCCCGAGACTTGCACCGACTTAAATGCTCACCGATCCAACCAAATGCACCAACCACCGTTCGATCCATCTTGCCCATCCTGCACCATGCTTGAGTCACACGACCTCACCCGGTATCCATGATCGTTCTGGACCTCAGCTCTCCAAGCGTAGTCCCGATTCATTCACCGTTGACGTCGTTGACCTGCAAGCCACCTGCACAGCAATAGACAAACAAACCGTTTCCGGGAACAAGTTCTTCACAACTTGACCCACGTTAGCTCCGCAATGCAATATACAACAATAAAGCATTGAACACCATACATAAAACACATTCAAATCAACTCAATGCAAACTTGGCTAACCTCCAAGTCACTGCCGGTCTGACCGCCCCACAAGGCCGGTCCGACCGGTTTCAGGCCGGTCGGACCGCTCCCACAACGGCGGTCAGACCGGTCAAAAAGACTTAGCCAAAATTCAAGCGTGAAAATCCGAAACCTTCTGGAATTTTCAACTCAATAGAACTTTTGACTGGGAGCTCCAAAAATGATGGGACCACATCCAGGGGACTCCCCTCACTTGCCTACACAACCTATTTTTGGCTCGGCTCCAAAAACCAAATTTAAATATGGCGGTCGGACCGGCCACCATGGCCGGTCGGACTCCTCCACGGGCGGTCTGACCGCCCGACACAACCGGTCAGACCGCCTGTGGTCTGACAGCTTTGGAGCAAACCCGAAAACGCGAGATTTTGCAAACCAACAACGCCATTGCCAATTGACTCATCATCCTGAGATCGTGCACATATCCTCACGATATCCACAATCTCCCCCTTGATGAACACATTGGCAATTCTCAAAAATGTGGTTTTTCGAAATGAAAAGTAAAAACTTCACCGCTAGCATAAAGGCACAACTTGGTCCATAAGCATGAAAAAGCCTAGGCAACCACCAAGTGGCTTCAGAATAGTATAAGCAAGTGAGATAAGGCAATGAAAGCACAAGAGGATTCAAATTCCAGAAGGTAGCCAAAAATCTCACTTAGGTCCAAATGAAAGACAATTGTTCTATTTGACATTTGATCATTGTGAGTCTTCTTCAATTGCAAATGAAATCATGGAAAAGGCAATAGAACCAAAAGACTTAACTCACTATGATCACAAATTTTCAAAAGGTTCAATTTTTTATTTTATGAAGTTCTTTTATATTAAACCTTAAGTATGAAACCAAAAGCTCCAAACAGCATTTTCTTCACAATCTTTCTCCCCCTTTGACAATGAATTCATCAAGATGCATGGGAAAAGAAAGAACATGAAGGAATGACTTTATTTTTGAACTTTAGTAAAAAGGAGCCATAACCATTATACATGTAGACAGTACAAGTATTATACCAAGCATAAAAAGAGTAGACGCTATATTCAGTCATGGCAAATCATGTACTGCAAAGCTAAAACCAAGATAGCAGTTGTCTGAGATTAACATAATTAAAACCATGAAAGGTTGCTCAATATCATAGTTTCACAACCAGCAACTACAAATGAGTCAAGCTATGTCTATAAGTAAAAAGAGACTCAAGACAAGAACTGAGGCATTTTGAGCATTAAGATTACATTTTTGAAGCAAAACTCAAGCACTTAGCCTTTTTGAGCATTTTCTTAAAAGGATTTTTTACTGTGCTAGATCTCAAGCCTTGCCGCGACCATCTCAAGCGATAAGCTTAAAAGAATGATCTAGGTCATCCAAAACTCCCACTGAGTTCATGCCTAGTGCAATGGCAAGCCGTCTCATGAGAAAGGATTGGTGAGATCAGTTTTTTCGCACAGAAAATCTCATTTTTCATTTGCTTGACTTAAGAAGATAAAAAGCTCATTTTTCATCTCAAAAAGTTCAAGACTCAATTCAACCTATTTGACATGGCAGGAATCATAAGAGGATCACTAGAGCAGAACTAGACACAAGATCCAACAAGACATGATTTGATTCAATTTGTTCACAGATATAAAGCTAGCAAGGCAAAAACTAAGCTAAACAAGAAAAGCCATACAAGAAGTCTAGCAGACTAACACTTGATATGACAAGGTATAGAATATGAAATCAAGTCATACAAGGATAAAGATCAAAGCTCCATAACTTTTATCATACAATGCAAGACAAAAGAATTGAAACATGCATTATGATACAATGAATGCAAAAAGAACAACTTCCCCTCAAAACAGCCCAATAGGACTTATAACCCCTAACTCTCCTCAGAGAAGCAAAGAAAGCGAGAAGAATCAAGAGCTTTAGTGAAAATATCTGTAAGCTGTTGTTCTGACTCTACAAAGTGGAGCACAACATCACTTTTCTCAACATGGTCTCTAAGAAAATGAAATCGAATATCAATATGTTTAGTCCTGGAATGTTGCACTGGGTTTTTGGCAATATTAATTGCAGAAGTGTTGTCACAGAAAAGAGGAACACTTCTCAAGGATAACCCATAGTCTCGCAGCGTGGATAAAATCCGAGAACCCGAGAGCAACCATCGGCGCAGACTACATACTCGGCCTCAGCTGTGGACTGTGCAACCGAAGACTGTTTTCTAGAAGACCAAGAAACAAGAGATGTGCCCAAAAAATGACAAGTGCCAGAAGTACTCTTCCTATCCACTCTACACCCCGCAAAGTCAGCATCAGAAAATACTCGAATTGAGAGAGCAGAAGAAGAAGAATACCAGAGTCCAAAGTCAAGCGTATCTTGAAGGTACCTGAATATGCGACGTACTGCTTGACGATGAGAAGCACGAGGAAGCTCGAAGCGAGCGCATGGACATACGGCGAATTGTATGTCCGGCCTCGACGCTGTAAGATAGAGGAGGGAGCCAATCATACTGCGATACTCCTTCTGGTCCACGGACTCTCCATCCTCATCAGGGTCCAGCACAGTGGTTGTAGCAATGGGAGTAGATATTGGCCTACTGCTTCCCATATTGAAGCGCAGAAGAAGGTCCTTTGTATACTTACTCGGTGAGCGAAGGTGCCTTCTTTCGCTTGCTTGATTTGTAGGCCAAGGAAGAATGTCAGCTCTCCCATCATACTCATCTCAAACTCACTGCTCATCGAATCTGAAAATCTGGACACCAAAGCATGAGAAGAACCACCGAAAATAATATCATCCACATAAATCTAAACCAACAAGAAATCACTGCCATGCCTGAGAGTGAACAATGTTTTATCAACCATTCCCATTTTGAAATCATTTTCAAGCAAGAAACTCTTAAGCCTGTCATACCAAGCTCTAGGAGCTTGTTTCAATCCATACAGGGCTTTAGAAAGTTTAAAAACATGGTTTGAGAATTTTTGATTTTCAAAACCAGGAGGTTGCTTGACAAAGACCTCTTCTTCTATGAAGCCATTCAAGAAAACACTTTTAACATCCATTTGAAAAAACTTGAAACCCTTGGATGTTGCAAATGCTAAAAGAATGCGAATGGCCTCCAATCTGGCTACAGGAGCAAAGGTCTCTTCAAAGTCTAAGCCCTCTACCTGGAAATAACCTTGAGCTACAAGTCTAGCCTTATTGCGAACAACCAATCAATCCTCACTTTGCTTATTTTTAAAAACCAATTTTGTTCCAATAACATGAGAACCAGAAGGTCGCTCAACTAAAGTCCAGACTTTGTTTCTTTCAAAGTTCTCAAGCTCTTCATGCATGGCATTGACCCAAGAGGCATCAGATAAAGCATGGGTGATATCTCGGGGTTCAAAAGAAGCGACAAAAGCAGAATGTGCATGAGAATCAGGAGAAATAAATCGGGCGAATGACTCGCTCTTGAAGATCCCCAATCATCCTTTCGGTGGATGTTGTCATTTGTATGCGAAGAGGTGCTCTGGTGCGTAGTGGCCTCTACCTCATGAATTGTGGAGGTAGGAGCAGAGCCACTCGGATCGTCGGTGGGGATAGGAGGAGGTCGCTCGGTGACATCAAGTAGTAGTGTGAGCTCTCCACCCCTCTCAGAGGTAGCTGGAGGATGGTTTGGTTCTTCATCCTCAGAGTCATCATCGACGAAGATGCTTCCTTGAATTTCAGGAACCTGTGTACCTGAAGCATCGGGTCTAGTCCCAGGACTAGCCTCATCAAAAGTGACTTCGCAAGTCTCAACAATTTTGTTAGTATCAACATTAAAAACACGATAGCCACGAGAATGAGCAGGATATCCAAGAAATATGCCATCAAAACATCTAGACTCAAATTTATCCAGGTTGCCATGTTTAAGAATGAAGCACTTGCAACCAAAAATCTTGAAATGAGAGACTTTGGGAGAATGACCAAATCTAAGTTCATAAGAGGTCTTCCCAACCACAGATCTCAAGAAAATCCTATTGGAGATATAACAAGCAGTAGAGATCGCCTCAGTAAAATCTCCTAGGAGTAGAATGCTCATCTAGCATGGTCCGAGCCATCTCTACAAGGGTTCTGTTCTTTCTTTCTACCACACCATTCTGTTGGGAACTCGGGAGAAGAAAACGATGCTCAATTCCCTATCGGTCTGTAAGGTAGAAAAGAAGAATTCTTGAATTCTGTCCCATTGTCACTCTAATGGCTCTCAAAGCTCCGGGTATATTAACAAAGAATTCTAAGGACCAAATCTCTAAAGAATCCAAATGCTTCGTCCTTAGAAGCAAGAAAATAAACCCATGAATACCTGGAGTAATCATCCACAACCACCAACACATACCATTTCCCACCAGCTGACTGAACTCTAGAAGGACCAAGCTGTGTCTAAGTGAAGAAGTCATCTGGTCCATCACCATTACCAAAGTAAGAGGTGGGTGGGAAGCGGACACCATCTTACCATGTCTACAAGGCGAGCACACAAGATCTCTAATGACCTTCAACCTAGGCAAACCTCTAATCAAGTCCTTGCTCACGACTCTAGACAAATGATCAAAACCTATATGCCCAAGTCTACGATGCCACAAAACAAGATCATGAGAATCAGAGGCTACAAGACACCTAGGACTGGAAGCTGAAGAAATACTGAAATTTGCACAGAAGATCTTCTCAAATCTGGAGATCTCAAAAACAAGTTCACCCGAGGAATCTAGAACTCTACACTCACCACACTTAAACCTCACTTCTAGACCCTCATTAAGCAGCTGAGAAACAGATAGAAGATTATACCTCAGCTTACTTACCAAAGCGGCGTCTTTAAGCATGAACTTGTCGTTGACGCGCATGCGTTCCTTTGCGATCCACGGTCCGGTAGAAGCATCCCCAAAGGTAATCAATTCGTTCTGGGATGCACGTGAGGAGGAGAACCATCTAGAATCTCCGGTCATATGTCGAGAACACCCGGAGTCCACAAGCCATATGTCCTCCTTCCTCGCACGACGGACCTAAAAAGCACAATCAGAAAACATCCGTGCCTCAGTACTGGAGTTAGTGATAAATGATCTAGGAATCCAGTACTGAGAAGCACGATGTCTGGGAGCAGCAGTAGAAATAGCAGAAACATGATCAGGAATAAAATCATAAGGATGCACATGAGAACCACCTAGACCTCTCCGAAACGATCTACCAAAAGATCGATACTCCCCCTGTCTAGGTGCTACCCGGTGTCTCTCCTCACGATGTCCTAATCCAACATACTGCCTAGACCCACCAAAAGAGTCTACAAAGTTCTCTACAAATCTAGGCCTATATGTGGTACGATATGCAGGTTGCCTAGCTCTAGAGACTACAGCTGGAGAAGTGTAACATCCCTATTTTCAGAGCTTGAAAATCTTTTAAATAATGGTAGCAAGAAAATTCATCATTTGGAATTATTTGAATATTAATTTAAAAAGCTTAATATGGACTTTAAGGACAAATTGATTTAATGTGCTTAATCCCAACATCAACAATTGTCAAAATTATTTTATTTAGATTCTACATGCTTGGATATATTTTATAGAAATTTCTGGAATTTTTCCAAAGTCATTTGCTATTTTCTAATTGCTATTTGCATTTTCTGGATTTATTTAAAAGAAAAACTTATTTTAAATCCTTGAACGATCTTGGGCGAAGCCAAAGACTATTCGGCCGCGCCACCACATCGCCTTGGCCGCGCTCGTCTGTTGGATGCTCGGCGCGTGCCCACATCTCCGTCGGACGACGCGCCCATTCCCGCCTTTGAGCCACTGGATCTCCGCCACAGATCTCCTTCGCGCGATCGCCGCGCTCGCCGGCTGCGCCAGGCTTCGCTTGCCCGCCGTCGGATCGGCCGGGCGCTGGATCTCGGCCGCCGCCGCCTCTCTCTCGGCGCGTGGGCCCACCGAGTCGTCGTCCTCCTCCCGAACTCTTCGCGCCGACTCCGTTTCTTCCGCGCGCCGCCGCCCCTCGACACGGACTCTAGGGTTCCGGGCCCTATTTAAAGCCGCGCCCGTGTCACGAGGATCGCCCCTCGGCGCCGCCTTTTCCCCAAAGTCTCCAACCCTAGCGAGCCGCCGTTTCACGGAATCGAGCTCCAACCTCCGCGCGCCGTGAGCTTCTTCGCCGGTTGCGTCGCCGTCGGTGAGCACCGCCGTCGCCACACCCACCCCTGTTCGCGCGTCAAGGGCTACCGTCGCGCGCGACGTTGCCCTCGGGAAGCCGTCGCTCGTCGTCGCCGCCATCACCGCACCGCTCCGCCGCTCTTCTTGTCGTCACCGCCGTTCGGTCATCTCCGGCGAGTAGCGACCGCGTCCCGATTTCGCCAGTTGCGGCGATTCGGTCGCACTTCACCGCCTTGAGCCGCCGTCGCCGCCGGATCCCCAGCGCCGGGCGTCGTCGGCGTTCTGGCGACGTGGCCTCGCCGTGTCGGCCGCCACCTCCGCCCGCGTGCTTAGGTGTCGCCAGATCAACCGCCGCGTCGGCGCCACGCGCCGCAGCGTGCCGGCTCAACCCAACCAAATCTTCGTGGCTCGGTGAACCCGATTCACATGGTGGTCCAGCCAGCGAGGTGGGGCCCACTGTCGATCTGGATTTTAATTATTTTCTTTTTCTCGGTGGCGCAAGCATTGCGCAATAATTCGATTTTCCTTTATAAAAATAATTCGGAAATTCGAGAAAATCCAATTTAGGGTTTTATTGATTTTCCAATCTTCCAAAGCCCATATCTTTTGCATCCAAGTCCAATTGAGCCCATTCAAATTTGTAAATTCATATAAAATTCAGATCTATTTATTTATGAATTTTATTTAATTTTTGGAGTTTGTTTTGCCTCTGTTATTTATTGTTTTGTTTCTTTTGTCTCGTTTTGCAGTAGGCGTCGATACTTGGGAATTTTGCGAAGAAGGAGCACCTCAAGACCAAGACCAATATCTAGATCTATTCCAAGGCAAGTTATACCTTTGATCATTTTGAACCCGTTTTCAAAATACTTTGTTTCAATGTATTGCATTCTATTTCAAGTATTTATTTAAATGCTTTTGGGTGTAGTTATTAAATCCAAATTGTTATGCCACCTTGTCTATTGTATGCCATGATCTTTTGTCACCCTAGGTTGATTAATTACTAGTTGGTATTATTGTAGCACCAACGTGGGTTGGTTAGATACGATTAGGCGCTTAGCCATGCCACGAGTCATCATTTCATGTGAGGTTGCAATTATAAATTTGACTAAGTGATTATGGAACTGTGTGATGAATCTGTGTGTCTTTGTGTGCTATTACTCGTTGATGGCATGTGTTGCACTTAATCAACAGGGTGGGAAAAGATTTAGGCCGAGGCAAGTGGTGGATTCTGTGTGAATGGTGGAGCGTGTGCTTATTAAACTTTGTGATTTGGGTAAAGCGGAAGTCTTGCCTTAGTCAATTAAGGACTTAACTTTGTGCGCCATTGAACTGGGCCTTCTTGCGACCACATGCCTAGTATGGGTGGGCCTGACTTAGTAAGTTATGGAGTCTTGACATTGACAACTCGGGTTGTATTTAAGGTGTGTGATGGGTCGGAGGTGTGATATGTCACATCGCGGGACGATTATTGCATCCTGTCCAATGGTGTGTGTCGTTCCAAGGGTGTGTACAAATTGACTGACAAAAGCACACCAGAGTGTCATTGTTTGAGATGAAGTCTCGAAAGGTTTTGTTGTGATCAACTCGATCCGGTTGGTTTCATCGTGTGGGTAAAGTGTACAACCTCTGCAGAGTGTTTAAACCAATCTATTCGAATAGCCGTGTCCTCGGTTATGGACATGCTCGGGAATTTCACACGAGGGGTAGATTTTCATAAAAACAATTGGGAAGGGTCACCTGTGTGAGATAACTTGTTCATGTGTGAAAGAACTTGATTAGACTGTGTGTCCTTTGTGAAATCAATTGTTAACTTATTATTGTCTATTTGTTTTGAATTACGCTTTCAATCTATTGTTTGTATTCAATTGCAAATTTTGCATTTACGCAAAATAACCACGAAGCCATTCCTTTGGAATAAGCCATCATGTATAAATGCATTACGTGGTATGACTTGCGAGTACGGTGTGTACTCACTCTTGCTAAACAAATCAATGTAGTGGAGGAGTCGTCGCTTTGCTTTTGAAGAAGAGTTCTCGAAGGTTGAGCGTTAGGGTCTTGATCGATCGGTTGCTGTGGTAAATTGATGGGAGCCACCGGAGTTTATTTCGTTTCCTCTGCAGTTTATTTATTTATTGTCAACCTTGCATGGCTTAATAAATGTAAACTTCGACCGTAAGGTCCCAACATTATTTGTTACTTAAATGTACTCGTTTATTCTTATATTCGTTGTATGGATGTGATATTTCATCAATGTTGACACTTGTGTGCACTAAGCGTGATCTGGACTAGTGCGAGAATACACGAGGGTCAGATTTGCATATTTGGGTCCCGACGGAGGTGGTATCAGAGCCATATTGACTGTAGGTCTTGACCTTAGCTAGATTGGCCGTTCTTAGTGAGTCCAAAACTATTTTCTAAAGCAAATATTAACTTGCAAGATTAATTGAACTCTTTAACTCATCTCATGTCTCTCTTGACTCAACTATTCTTTGAAATTCTCTCTCCCATTGTTTTAAAGTTGTTTTCATATCCTTGTCCATCTTGACGGATGCCTCGTCTTGAGTTATGGAGAGCGCAAGGGAGGACTTGCCGCCGAGCTTTGGAAGTTGCTACAAGTACTTGGAGGGTTCGATCGTCCATTGTACCGTGGCAGTGCTTGGATTGTGAACGGCCGAGATCGTGGAGTGATCTGCCATTTGACCATCTACGCCAGGCAGAACACCAAGGCGAGCAAACCACGAACATCTCACTCGAAGGAGTATTTGGATTGAAGCAATCCAGAGTCTTCGCGCTTGCCATCCCGAGGATCGCAACATCTACTCTCGAGCTTCGTGACACGCTTTCGTTATCATCCCGCACTTCCGCGTGGATCTTGCCGCACGTTTTCCGTCTACAAAAGGAGAAGACAACGCCACCGTCGTGCATCTCGCCCAGTTCGCCGCTGCTCAGGAAGAATCGTTGGAGTTAGCCGCCACAGAGCTGGAGTGTACCTATGAGACTCTTCAGAGAGCTGAAGAAAGGATCGCCATATTAGAAGAAACTCTTTATGGACGACACGAAGAAGACATCAAGAGGAAGACCCGAAAGAAGGCGATGGACCGGTGAGCGGAAGAGCCAGCAGAGCCAGAGCGAAGCACCAAGACTTGCACGTGGACACTGCTCCTATTGCACCATCCCGGGACATCGGGATCGGTTTGCGAGGATGCCACTCACTTTCGAGTCTCAAAGAAAGGGAGCACCGTCAAGGTCATGCGAGGCTATTTGATTGAGTAGTCTGTTCGCGTTGTTTCAGGCTTAGCCAGTTTTATGTCTTGAGTCGCCCTTTAGGCGGTAGTTTTGCGTGCTTAAGTTCATCCTTATTTTTGTGTGCAAGTATGAGCTGCAAAGGCCCTTAGGCATTTGTTGCAAGCCATACTATTATCTTAATCAATATAAGAGTTTCATTGAGCTTTCTTAAAATATGTTGTTGGGTTTTACCTACCCGCTTAGTTCTACAACTTATCTCGTGCTTGCTACCTTATCTAACCCTTGAGATTCACGGATGGTTCGGACTCGTCAAGTCTGCGCAAGTGGTTACGATACTCGATTATCGGAAGGACGGAGCAAATCCCGGAGAAGCAATTCCACCACAAGCACCTTGATCGATCTGCGAAATTTTGGAGCATTCATGACACGACCCGGTGATGTACACCATGATGAATCGGATGCAAGCTATGAATAACGAACAATAACAATCGAGATTACAATGGAGCCCCAGGTTGCTCATGGTCACAATGGATCATCTAAGTTGGCGGAGTTTATGAGGACCCGCCCACCAACCTTTTACGGACATGTCTCACCGAGAGAAGGCGATGATTGGCTTCGTGTCATTGAGAGAAAGCTGCGATCACTCAATGCGGCGATCATGAAAAAGTTCAGACGCCTCTCACGGATGGAAGGCATTGCCGTGAATGATGGGAAAACTTTTGTGCAGCGCATGGAACGCCGCAAGACATTACTTGGAAAGAGTTCACAATCGCTTCGCCGATATCATGTACCGAAGGAATCATGGATCCAAGAAGGATGAATTTCGTGCTCTCAAGCAAGGAGGAATGTCGGTGATCGACTACCTCAACAAGTTCTCTCAACTTGCTCGATATCTTTGCGAGAAGATGTCGCTCATCGACAAGGCTCGTCAGTCGTTTTACGAAAGGATTGAACACCGGACTTCAAGTCAACTTGATCGCCCACACCTTTCACGATTTTCAAGAGTTGATCAACAAGGCTTTGATTTTAGAGGATAAGCGTAAGGAATTGGAAGATCATCGTAGCGCAGAATGGCTCGACAAGGAAGTCACCAACCCGGTGAGGGCAAGAATGATTCCACCGCAGCTTTAGCCGTTTTCCACCACGAATTCGCGGACCACCGCACCAACTTCAAGACCTCGTCCGGTTGCTCGAACTTTCGCAACCCCGCACTACCAACCCCAATCCGATAAGCAACCCACGAATACAACCGAGTTTGCTTTACAGCCGTCGGCCGGGCATTTCGCCAACCGATGTCCGCAGAATGGGACTAACACTCCGATGACGCTTCAACCTTGGGAACACACGGCCAAGACACGGTACAAGGCAACCATCAAGGAACTTCTCAAGCTACGGTCAATCCGGAGGAGCACCGCCATCGATGGTCGAGGCCGTGTCAACCACGTCACTCTAGAAGGAGCCCAAGAAGCACCGACGTTGTCTTGGGTAAGTTTCGTAAATTCGATACTGCATCGATTACATTTGATTACGGAGCTTCGCATTCGTTTGTTTCGGAATTTTGCAACTAAGAACAAATTGGAAGTTATACATCTTAAGCATACTCTGTTAGTCCATCGCCGGAGCAGAGCTAAGTTCTAAAGTTGGATGTTTAGGAGCTAGGCTACTCATAGGCGGAGTTGAGTTTCTAGCCAACCTAATAGTTCTAGACACTCGGACCATAGATGTCATCCTTGGTATGGATTGGTTATCCAAACATAAAGCAGTACTAGATTGTGGCCGAAGAGCCGTGACAATTGAGGATACCACAGGAAAGAAAGTAGAATTTCTAGCCACCTCAGTACGTGATGGATATTTGGTAGTCAACAGTCTGAAGACAGTTTCTTTGGAAACGTGCACGTAGTCGAGATTATCGGATGTATTCGGAAGAGTTACCAGGAATGCCACCGGACCGTGACATTGAGTTTGTCATCGATCTAGTGCCAGGAACAGCACCAATTTCAAGAGACCCTATCGGATGCCACCGATGAACTTGTGGAAATGAAGAAGCGATAGAAGAACTACTAGAGAAAGGTTTTGTAAGACCTAGTTAAATGCCATGGGGAGCACCTGTTTTGTTCGTCAAGAAGAAAGATGGAAGTATGAGAATGTGTATCGATTATCGTTCTCTCAACGAAGTCACCATCAAGAATAAGTACCCATTGCCCAGAATAGATGATTTGTTCGACCAGATGAAAGGAGCCGGAGTATTCTCTAAGATCGATCTGCGATCAGGTTATCATCAGTTGAAAATTTGTCCTAAGGATGTACCGAAGACCGCTTTCTCAACCCGGTATGGACATTATGAATTTCTAGTCATGTCTTTTGGATTGACTAATGCCCCTGCCTATTTCATGAACATGATGAACAAAGTATTCATGGAATATTTGGATAAGTTCGTGGTAGTATTCATTGATGATATTTTGGTATACTCAAAGTCAGAAGAAGAACATACAGGACATTTGAGATTAATCCTAGAAAGCTCGAGAGGACATCGGTTGTATGCCAAGTTCAGAAGTGTGATTTTTGGAAGAAGAAAGTTGATTTTCTCGGTCATGTAATGACAGTAGAAGGAGTAGCGATTGACCGGAAAGGTTAAAGTCAGAATGGATTGGGAGCGACCAAGACGGTTACTCAAATTCGTAGTTTCTTGGGAATGGCGAGGATACTATCGTCGTTTCATTGAAGGGTTCTCAACGATTGCTAAACCTCTTACGCAATTGTTGAAGAAAGAGAAGAAGTTTATTTGGACTGACTTGTGAAGAAAGTTTTCAAGAATTGAAGAAGCGTCGACTTCACCCAGTGCTAGTTTTGCTTGGATATTAGTAAGGATTTTGATATCTACTGTGATGCTTCGCGTCAAGGACTAGGATGTGTCCTTATGCAAGAAGGAAGAGCTGTCGCTTATGCGTCAAGGCAATTAAGGCCTCATGAAGAGAACTATCCTACCCATGATTTGGAACTAGCTGCTGTAGTGCATGCCTTGAAGATTTGGCGTCATTATCTCATCGGTAATCGCTGTGAAGTCTACACAGATCATAAGAGCCTGAAGTACATTATCAAGTTTTGCTCTCCGGAAGCAGAACTCAACAGTATGGCCCTCTTTCTTGCAGAAGGTGCAATGGTACTGGACCTTGTGAGAGGTCTGTACAGAATGAGTGAAAGCACCTTTCTTGCCAGAAGGAGTTTGAGCAAAACCAGCGGATTTGAAAACAACTCCGGATGGCTTAGGAGGTTCTAGCTCAAACAGACCATTCTTCACAACTCTAGCAATCATAGGTGGGTTTTTCTTGGAATGCTCTAGGGGATTGAAACCTAGACCACTATTTTTCACACTCACTTTGGATTGATCAAGAATCATGTTGAGTTTCTTTTTCCCACTTGAAAACTTCTCAAGAGTCACCTTGAGGTAATCATTCTCTTTCATTAAACCCTCACATCTAGTGCACTTGCTAGACTTGATTACCTCATTGCTCTTACTCTTAAGAAGTGCCACTTCCACTTTGAAGGCCTCATAAGACACACAATAGGATTCCTGAATCCTATTCAACTGCTCTTTAAACTTGACTCTAAATGCCTCTTGAATCTGATTAATCATGGTTTCAACTTCAGCATTCAAAACACAAGAGTTAGAATCAATAACTTTCTTAGAAGCAGTAAAAGACATGAATCTTTCAATTTTAGCCTTTTCTTCAAGAGTCTTGTTTAAGGCTTCAATCTCAATTGTAAGCTTGGGATAATTTTCACAAGATGCAACTCTAGAGTAAATCGACATTTACATCATCTCTTGCATCTTAATCCTATTATTCTTACAATGAGAGCATGTATGACTGGCATCAAACTTTTGTAATTCTTTTAAAGAGCTATCCAGTTTTAATTCTAGCAAAGCACAATTTGAGCAAGTTAAAGGGATAGCTTCCATGGCGATCACATCAAGTGAAATGGCATCTAAGCAAGCGAAACTAGACTTGAGAGATTCTAGTTCATCGAAAGCATCTTTTAGTTGATTTGTAAGAAGAATGAGCAGATTTCAAGCTTTTCAAATCTTTAAGCAAGCTAGTGCAGAATCACAAATATCGTCGGGATTAATAGATTTAAGCCTAACAACTTCTAGGTTCAAATTTTCAATCATAATGTCACCTTCTTAATTATTTTTACTTGCTTATGCAATTTACATTGACAAGCACCAAAGCCCTTTTCATGTCGGCACTAGAAGGGCATACCTCATCGGGATCACTAAAGGGATCCTCATCATTGGAGGAGTCATTGTCGTGGTGTTCTTGGCCATGAAACACATGCCCGTGAAGTCAGTGCCTTCTTCTTGCCACGAGTCACTCTCGTCGTCCTCTGTTCCGAGTCCACATCGCTCATATTGACATTCTCTAGAGCGGCAAGGACCGGTGACAAACTGCGATAGTTTGTCTTCTTGGGTTTAGCATCCTCTCCCAGGGATGTCTTCGTGTCTCCTTCTCCTCCTTGCCCTTTAGCTTGGGGCACTGGAGCGAATGTGGTTTGGCTCACCACATTCAAGCACGTGATAGGTCCACTTCTCCTCCTATTCCTCACCTTGTTGTACGCTCTTGTGAATTTGGTGGATAGGAGGGCTAAGTCATCCTCGGGCAATTTCTCAAGTTGCTCATCGCTTAAAGAATGTAAAGCAGATAATGAAAAACCAGATAAGCTACAATCAAGAGAATCAGAAGAACAACCCTTGGATTTGTCGACCACTAATGCCATCGACTCTGTCTTGGGGAGACGCGAGATAAAATCAATCTCATGCGTCTTCAACCTCGAGTAAAGCTTATCCATGGTAAGCTCACTCATGACAGTGTTGTCATTGATGGAAATGATCTTCATTCCCCAGACCTTCACATCAAGAGCACCCAGAAGCTGGCGTGCATTTTCAGACTCAGAAAACACAAGTCAACAGCGCGGAGATCATGAAGAATCTTAGAGAATCTTCCCCACAGCTCATCCAAAGACTCACCAGGCCTTTGCTCGATCTTAGAGTAAACCTTTTTGAGCTGGTTCTGTCTCACTTCCTTGATCGCAGTGGACCCTTCGTGATAGTCACAAAGATTCCTCCAGATCTCATGAGCAGACCGCAAGTGAGCAACACGCTCAAACTCAGATCGACTAAGGCCTTGGATCAAGTAATTCCTAGCCTTGCTGTTGGCCTCCACATCTGGAGTGATCATATCGTCATCGGCTGGCACGACATAAGGGTTTTTCACCTTAAGCCAAATAGCGTGCCCTTGCGCCTCGATATATGCTTGCATACGAGCCTTCCAAAGATGCAAAGTCAACTCCTCAAAAATGTGTGGCTTGGTTGAGTACTTGTCGATCGCCATGGCTCCAAAGACCGGTTAAGATCTATGAGAAGAGCTAACCGGCTCTGATACCACTTGTAGGACCGTAAAGGCGACTAGGGGGGGTGAATAGGCGCTTTCTAAGCTTTCTCGCCTAAATCAAATACAACACGAACTTTACTCCTTTAGCTATGAAAGCTAAGAAGATCGATGGCGCCGCGGTGGAAGCCTTGTGTTGGATTTGATAAACCCCTCAACCACACGACACAAATGGATAAAAGAACTCAACATTACGAATTGGATCTTGGCGATCGGCCACCGGCTACCATAGGCGGTCGGACCGACGGTCAACCAGCGGTCGGACGAACAACTAACTGGCGGTCGGACCGGTGGATGCGATTCGACCGCGATCAATGATCGAATACAGGCGGTCGGACCGCCGTTGCAACACCGATCGACCGGTTCGATCGAATCGAAAAACTCAACCCAAATCCAAAATGAAATTTGATCCAACTTTTGATTCAACCAATGAAACTTGACCAAATTTGAGCACACCTCCTAATGATATTAGAGACCTATTTCTAGCGGCGATCCTTGGATCCACTTGCAGAATCGATCTCTCAAGGATTTAACAAAGAAGTGCACAAACCCTAGAAATATGAAAATCTTGATTCAAGACTTGCTCGTGGGGGTTGATGATCTAGATGACTCTAGGAGTATCCCCACACATCCAAGCAAGATAAAATAGTCCAACGGACCAAGCATAAACCTTTGAATCAAGGAAGCACCAAAATCATCCAAAAAGGGAGAAGAACACAAAGGGAGCAAATGATCTTTCAATTAAGCATCACAAGATTGTTTGATCACACTAGATGCTTACAAAGCCTCTCCAACAAGGAGGGCAAGAGCTCACACAAGGAGCACACTCCAAACCCTAGCTTCTCCTCTCCTCTCCTCCAAACCCTAGAAAAATGAGGAAGAATGCCAAATGAGTGCTTAAGAGGGTTTTCCATCTCCCCCCTTTCTATTTATACTAGAGAGCTAGGGTTTCACTTTTGGGACCACTTACACATAGGACCCACACACATATCTATTGAAGCAATCACCTGCTTCACCACGTGTAGGTTGATCAGCGGTTCTCATCACGTCGCCAAGCCTCTCTTGTCCGAATCCCATCGGAACCTCCCAGAGACTTGCACCGACTTCCGTACCGCCTGATCCAACCAGCTGCACCGAACCACCCGTTTGATCCATCTTGCCCATCCTGCACCATGCTTGAGTCACACGACCTCACCCGGTATCCATGATCGTTCTGGACCTCAGCTCTCCAAGCGTAGTCCCGATCCATTCACCGTTGACGTCGTTGACCTGCAAGCCACCTGCACAGCAATAGACAAACAAACCGTTTCCGGGAACAAGTTCTTCACAACTTGACCCACGTTAGCTCCGCAATGCAATATACAACAATAAAGCATTGAACACCATACATAAAACACATTCAAATCAACTCAATGCAAACTTGGCTAACCTCCAAGTCCTCGGTCGGCCGCCCCACAAGGCGGTCCGACCGGTTCAGCGATCGGACCGCTCCCACAACGGCGGTCGGACCGGTCAAAAAGACTTAGCCAAAATTCAAGCGTGAAAATCCGAAACCTTCTGGAATTTTTAACTCAATAGAACTTTTGACTGGGAGCTCCAAAAATGATGGGACCACATCCAGGGGAATCCCCTCACTTGCCTACACAACCTATTTTTGGCTCGGCTCCAAAAACCAAATTTAAATATGGCGGTCGGACCGGCCACCATGGCCGGTCGGACTCCTCCACGGGCGGTCTGACCGCCCGACACAACCGGTCAGACCGCCTGTGGTCTGACAGCTTTGGAGCAAACCCGAAAACGCGAGATTTTGCAAACCAACAACACCATTGCCAATTGACTCATCATCCTGAGATCGTGCACATATCCTCACGATATCCACAAGTATTGAATCCAATCGAAACCCTAAAGCAAAACAACCAAAATCACCAAAAACTCAATTCACAATGAGCTGGGCGAGCAGACCTCTCAGCTTAGCGGTTTGACCTCTCCATGGGGCAGTCTGATCTCTCCAAGGGACGGTCTGACCTTCAGCACGATGAACAGTAAAATCAGTCTGAACTCGAAATCACAAATTGGTCTAACTTTTGATCCACAACTCCAAACTTCACGAAACTTGAAACATACCTTCTCTAGTATGTCAGAAACCTATTCCAATCAAGGATCATTACCAAAGTTTTGATATTTTTTCGTTTGAGTGAAGGTTGCTTCAAAACCGAGTTAAAACCAAAATATGATATAAAAACTTGCTTGTAGGTGATAGATTATCCTAGATGTATTCCCACATATCACAGCAAGCAAGATCCAGACCAGAAACCAAAAGAAAACGAAATGATCAAAGAAAACCCCAAAATCACAAAGAGAGTAAGAACAACAAGAGACTCATTTCGAGGAATCTTGCTTGGATTGATTCGAGATTGATGTTGGTTTACAACTACTCTATCCTGAAGAACAAAGGCTCAACACTTGAGCACACAATCAATCCAACTCTCTAGAACCATAACCTCTCCACTTTTCCTCTACCTAAACACAAACTAGGGTTTCTTCGATACAAGGGTTTGGGGTGTACAACCAGCACCTCCCCTATTTATAGTGGAGGCTAGCTTCTAGAAGGACATTTATAATAGGCACCCGTTAAGTCCACACACAAACGGGTTTAACTCATGCACGCATTTCAAAGCGTCATCTTCACATTCTCTTGACCTAAACCACTTCTCCTTGCGTCGCGGTTTAGCCAAAAGCTATCAAGGGGTATTTTTCTTGATCATTGTCCAAAGATCGAGTCCAAACTTCATGAAGCAATCCCATGCTTCGCCACGTGTAGGTTGAACAATAGCTCACTTCATGTCGGTAAGTCTCTCCCATCCGGCTCTCGCTGAAACCATCATGACATTCGCACCGACCCCTGTGCCACTTGATGCAACCCATCGCACCGAAATTTCCGTTCGGTCATCATTATCCATTTTGCGCCATACTTGAGTCCATTGACTTCACCCGGCATCCTTGATCGTTCTGAACCTCAGCCCTCCAAGCGTAATCCCGATCATCCTTGCTATGGACCGTCATTGACCTCTAAACCTCCTACACAACAACAGACAAAGAAACCAATTCCGGGAATAAGTTCTTTACAACTTGACCCATGTTAGTCAAAACATGCATCATGCAACACATATGCACTAAAACCCATGAACTTGACCTAACCAACAAACATCGTCGCCAAGCTGGTCGATAAACAAGTCAAAACTAGTCAGACCGCCAGCCATGGTTGGTTTGACCGCTCCCTGGCCGGCCTGACCGCCCAGCAAGGGATTTAGCTAATTTTCCTCCTTGGAGATCCAAAACCTCTCTGAAAATTTCAAACAAATATAATTTTTGACTCGAAACTCCAAAAATTATGAGACCAAGTGTAGGAGAATCCACTCTCTTGCCTACACCCTCTATTTTTGGCCCAGCTCCAAACTCAAAGCCACTTAATGGCGGTCAGACCGCTGCCCATGACTGGTCTGACCGCCAACCACTACACCCGAGGCTTGGCCGGTCTGACCACCGACCTGGCCGGTCTGACCGCCTATTGCCTGATAGCATCTGAACTTTTGCCGAAAACACATGTTTTCGCAAACCCTCAACACCATTGCCAATTGTAACATAATTCTAAGATTATGAGCATGTCCCCATGATATCCACATCTTTTGATATTGATTTCATTTCTATTTTTTCTGATTTTAGTTGATGGATGCATGAAGGAAGTGTCTATTGTGGCTTCTCCGATGTATTTTTCCGTGCTGCTCTCCCTTTACATTCGCTCCACTCTCTTCCCCTTGTTCTAATGCACTTGGTTACTGCTATGGATATGGCCGAGGTCTCTGTGAAATGTTTTAGTTCTTAAGGTGGGGTTCTGTTTGGGAAAAATAAAGGTATGGAAAAATGGTGGGTTTACGTTGTTGGGTTGTGTTGAATGTGGCAATGGCAGTGGCCAGTTGTGTGATATGTGTGAATGGCGCGATGCACAGGGTGTGGCAATATGAAAATGACGGCAAAATTGAAAACGGGATGTGGGCTACCTTGTTGGTTGATGGTCGGCTTGATTCGGGAAAGAACCAGAGTTGGATCTTGTCAATCGTTTTCTTGATTCGGTGAAGTTGGTGGTCGACTTGAGGTGGGCTTGGTCGTCGCCTCCTCCTAGGGTTGTGGCCTCCGTGCTTGCTCCTCCTCCTTGTGCTACTTTGGATGCCCTTGGCCTCGCTGTCTTGCTGCCTTGCCCTCCTCCTACTTCAGCTGGATGGATGGTTTTGGAGGTGGGGAATGGTGATGAGTTCAGCTGTGGGTGCTGGTTCTACTAGTTGTCGATGGAAATACTTTCTCTCTCCCTTGCTTGGCTTGGTCACTCAGTCTTATCTCCCTCCCTGTGATCCTTGTGCTCTCCTGTGTAGACAGTGGCTTCAATGTGCGGAGGGGTTGGATATGGATATTTTGCCTGGTTGTGTTAGCCTGATTGTGTTAGCTTCTGTTGTGCTTGAGAAAAGAGGAAAGGCTTGGGAGGCTTGACTGGGGGAGACCTATCTGGGGAAGTAATGCATTCGACTGCCTCTCTCTTGCACTGTGCAATGTCCTATCCATTCCCTTCTCACATGGGACTATTGAGGTACGATACCTTTGGTCCAAAGGGTGTTTCGGCTTCTATACTCTGGATTTTCTGCGGTTCAGATAAGTCGTTACGACGTGGGTGTCGGATTTTAATAAACGTCAAGTGATGAAATCTACGGAAGTGAGACGTTGCTGATTGACTTAGGCTGGTTTGGGAGCCGCGATGATCTTCGTGAAATCCGACGACACTCTCTTTTTATTCTAACTCTATTATCTCGCTTTTGGTTTGCTAATCGTTTTATGTGTTTTTGACGAACAATGGAATTGTGGATCGAGGTATGGTTCAAGGGTTGGCGATATATGGATAGGATTGCAAGGAGGGATTTTGGCGACATGTCATGCAAGATTTTTATTTTAATCTTTTGTACTTGAAGCTTGTAATTTATATTGTGGTCTGATGTAAATAATTCTTGTGATTAATTCAGCGATTAGATCATTGTTTTA
This sequence comes from Hsuehochloa calcarea, assembly GCA_036346395.1. Taxonomy (NCBI): domain Eukaryota; kingdom Viridiplantae; phylum Streptophyta; class Magnoliopsida; order Poales; family Poaceae; genus Hsuehochloa; species Hsuehochloa calcarea. The sequence goes on from CM070596.1 coordinate 57,256,254, forward strand.
TTCCGCTTGTAACGAATCTTTGTAAATGACTCTGAGATTAATCGATGATTTATTCTTGTTGCAATAATTCATGATGTCTTTTATGTTGATTAATTCTTGACAATATAATTCTTATATGAAATTGTTTGACAATGTGTTCGATACTAATCTGCAATCATGTCTTGTTCTTGCTTAAATGAATTTTTATTTACTGCTAATTATCGCTTGGCGTCAGTTTGATTAGTTCAATTTCTCGGGTTCTCACAATCACCAAAAGCAAAGCTATCGTAATTTTCCATAACAAAAACTGAAAAATCGAAACTAACACAATTATTACTTTCATCTTGGCATAACAAATAATAACAATAAAATTATGCAAAAAATAGTATTGTACCTTTTTTGCTGACTTGCTGTCGGAAATTGAAAATTACAAAATTTGACCCAATATTTTTGAATTTGGCCAAATTACCTCACAACGGATTTGAATATGCACAACAAAATTTGAAAGAAGGATTGAGGAATGTATGAGTGCTGAATGAGAGGGGTGTGGTGGCTATTTATGGATTTTTAAGGATTTATTTTTGATTTATTTGGTTATTTTTAAAGTCTTAAACGATAAAAAAATGGTCAAATTTTTTAAAAATTTGAAAGCTGCGGGCTAAACAGGACAAATAGGTCCTGCCGTGCCAGGCATAGACAAAAAAACCCAATGAGAGAAACAAATGAGATGGGGGAGCCAATTCCGTTCCCCCAATGAGTATATTTTCCCGGGCCGTCCCCTCCCCCTCCCGTTTTCTTGATTTGCGTGTCAGATGTTGAGTTTGGTCGTTGATGTTTTTGAGTTGCTGTTCGGTGGCATGGCGCATGTGTTGGTAGCCCTTCATGGCAGAGTACACTAGATGGTGTAAGTGAATCTTGGCTGCTGTCAGTTTCTGTTTTTCAATGGAAAAGTAGAAACCGGGAGGTGCGGTCTGGCCTTGATGAGCTGCTCCTATTCGAAAAAATAAATCCGAATGGATGGTGTAGAATGTTAACGAGGAATTCAGATATCTGCCTTTACCCCTCTGTACTGAGTGTTCACCTTTGTGACTAATCGCATACTACATGATAAAGTGCTGTCTGAGCTGCAGGCAAACCAAATTTACGAAGACAAGTCACACAACGCCATCTAAGTGGGAGGGCTATGAAATAAGGGGTTGTTTGGTTGATTACCAAAATGAGCCAATTAAATTTTTAGGCGTAGTCAAAATAGGTGTAAAACCAAATATTAGTAAAAAACCGTTATTTGTATCGTGGCTAAACTAAGTTTTGGCGTTACTAAAATTTTAGTGAGCAATTTTCTCATTTTGGATTGATCGTGTGTGATATTAGATCTTATTAACGTTATTAAATTTTTGTAGCAAATCAAACAACATCTAATCTTTGTTGGTGTTATCAAATATTTAGTTTGGTCTGCAATAATAGTGAAGCAAACAGCCCTTAAGTTAGCCTTAGCAACAACAAAAAATATGAAATTAAGGATGTTCACAATGGTGGGGTGGTGGCGCAGTTGGCTAGCGCGTAGGTCTCATAGCTAAGTGAGTTATCCTGAGGTCGAGAGTTCGAGCCTCTCTCACCCCAATTTTTAAATCTTTTTTTTAAAAGATTAATTCTTAAAAAAAAGAATTAAAAAAAACAATTATCGAGCCCCCGCGGCGAAGTCCATGAAGCTGACCAATGCATATATCCTCCTCGTCCTTGCTAGGATCTAGCAGTACATCACTTGCAATCGCACAGAGGTCGATTTGGTCGCATCTACATGTTACCTATGCAAGCTTTGTTCCCCATGTCCGAAAACACACGAGATTTGGTTGATAACCAAAATGAATCACATCAAAATTTTCATGTAGCCAAAACCTGGACAAAAAAAGGACGCTTGCTACGCAGTTGTGCGTGCAGTCCGTATGACCTCGAACCCAATGCACCTCACTACTTAGGTGAGACTTTGGGTCCTCCGCTCAGCGCACGCACTCACGAGGGGGCCTGGCCCTATTTCTTTTTTAATGCAGGTGAAAGGCCACTAAAAAACCAGGACAACCAAATATTAGCAAAAAGAATATTTGAATTATGTTTAAACCAAATTTTGTTGAGCGATTTTCTCACTATTGGATTGTCCATATGTGACATTAGATTTCTATCAAATTTTGGTGTAAACCAAACATTGGCCAATTTTCATAGACATCACGTTACTAATATTTAGTTTGATTTGCAGGGTATCAAACCAAAACAGTCCCTACCCTGTCCGTTAAGTCGTCTCACGATATCGAGTCTCGTATGCATCCTTGGAACATCCACTCGTCTCCTGATAATGCTTCCTCAGCACAACGCCACCGTCCAGAAGCTTCACTAGCTTGCTCAGCGTAAGCCTACTTGCTGCCCTGTCATGGTGGCACTGTAGCAGCTCTCCTATCTTTCTTCCGGCGCATCTGTCCATAGCTAACGCCAGGTACAGGCGATGGAGACTTACTTAACGAAGCATGGGATGCGGCTCTCTTCAGCACCGGACTGCACTGCACAGCACCATCACATCACATGGCACGCGATCGATCAAGATTTCCTCCCTTTTCTCTTGGTGAGACTCAGACATCAACCGAATCGGTTATGACTGACGACTCTGAACCATACTAACACTGTACCAGCAGCAAATTAATCCTGTGCGTGGCTTGCAGTCCATACAAGCATAATAATCACCGATCACTCAGTGCAGTGGCCACTGGGAAGAGGACTACATTGTTTGTGTGTGGCCTTGTGTCCGGGCTCCGTAGGAAATGATATCTCGTGGCCACTGGCCTTCTTGCCTTTTTCATGCCAACTAAGACCCAGTTCATGTGCAGGGAAAAAGGACCCGGCTGAGGACTATTTTGGTCGCAGATAGATAAGACTAGATGGTCAAACGCGCTAAGCTGTGCTCGTTCGTTAAATATACGGTGCTAGATATACTAATATCTCATGAGATGTAAATATGTGATGGTGTGAAGGAAAATTCATTTTTTTTTGTCAATGTTATCATATCATCTTTCAAGCCATTTTAGTTATGCTTTTTTTTTTTTGCATCTTGGTAACTAATATCTCCTAAGGTGTAAATGCGTGATGGTTCGAAGGATAATTCTTTTTGTCTAGGGGAAAACAACCGAATGTAAGAAACCTTGAACAATATGTGCAAAAAAGATAGGATGATGTACCTCAAGCAAAAACAATTGGACAGGGGAGCCAGGAGTGCAGATGAAAGAAATCCTCGAGCAACAATGTGGGTGCAAGAACGAATTGAGAGCGCACTGCAAATCAGCAACGCCATATCATCAGGGAAAATAAGAACCACAGGAATAAATCAGCAACGCCATATCATTCGGCAAAATCTATAACCATATTTTTTAGAATAAAGTCATATAATAGCATTATATATATTTAATGGATCAAGATGTGTGGCATTATGTGAAACAAACATGGCTTGGAAACTGCATTTGTAAAAGCAGGGTTGTGGTGCTTGGTGATCATTGCAAACTTGAAATAAACTCAGCCATACCAAAGTGAAGTATCTAGATACTTTTTTTTACATATTGATGGCAAAAACTAAGAATGTTTGACTGCACGCATTCTATGATACAACCTAAATTTTGTGACAGAGGTAATATAAAATTTCAAAAAATAATAAGAATATAGTGGTTGGTTCCTGACCGCACATGATCAGGCTGGGAATTCCTCTTGTTCATTATTGTCTGACCTGATAAATGAATCAAAAGCACGTGTGGTGCTTGGAGCATTCGACTGTAAATTAGAACTGCTGTTGTCAACATCTCTATGCACATCAGAGTCTTTTATCTCCTCATCTTGGTCCAGATATTCATCCAAATCTAAGCCTCTTTCCTGAGAATGAATCTCAAAATTACAGGTGTTTGAGAGAAGAAAGGACAAACAAACCCAAGAGTAGAAACTCACCTCAACAAGATGAATATCTTCTGCTACTTCGTTCTCTATTTCTCTAGCTATTTTTGTAGCTTCCTTTTCAAGTTCTCTCATGTGAGGACCTCTCTTAAGCTTTGTAGTATAAATTTCTTCACTAAAAGTACTCTTTACTCCAAACAAAGTTGCATTTGTTTCAAACTGGTCCCAGCTCCTAGTAATATACTAATTATTAGTCAGTTATACTAAGCAAGTACCCATAGGACTATAGGGGACATGGCGGCAGAAGACACAGTGATATACAACCAGAATAGAAGGTTTTACATGAAGAAGTGAACAAAAAAGACCATGCAGATTAGCAATAATCTATAATCCATTCCTACATTTCCTTTAGAGTTGCAATTGGAAGCCATCTGAAGGAATTGCAACTCTGAAGAAAAGGGAATAATTCTTGGAAATTTCGATTCACAAACTAAATAACTACTCACCTCTAAATTCTTTTTGCTCTCCACCTCCATGTCATGCCTAATGCCCTCGATCCAACCCGCGAAATAAGAACACACACAACCACACACACGAAACAAGAAGAGAAAACTCATTGAAGCCAAGATTAGAGCACGAATCCAATCCAACCCACCACAGGAAACCGCAGAGACGATTCGACACTAAGTGGCAGAATCTGAATGGACAAATCAAGAACTGAGCAAGAAAAATCCACCACCACCACCACCTGCAAGAACAAATCAAAATCAAATGAGCAACGAACAGGCGCAGGGATCGGGTTCCTGATGAGCAACAAAACAAGAGGAAAAATGAAGACAAATCGAAAACAAGAAGCGCTGATTCCCGTCGTCCCCATCTCCTGTTGCGTCGTCCTCTTCCCTTTCCCCCGTGAGAGAATGGGAGTGAGAAGGGGAAGGAGACGCCTACAACGTCCTAGGATTCAGGTGTTTGGCAACCCAGGAGTGGCGACGAAAGCGTGGAAGGCGAGGAGGTGGGAGCGGTGGTGGGTGGGGGGGTGGAGGGGTAGGAGACGAGGACAACGCGGCGAGGGGGAGCAGCGCGGGCCAAGTGGCTTTGACTTCCTTCGCTCCATGCGAGGTGGTCTCGGAGCGAAGGCTCCCTGGACCTCTTTTGCTCTGTGCGAGGTGGTCTAGGGCGAGGCCCTTGGGGCCTCCTTTGCTCTGGGGTTTGTTTTACTCTTCTGTTGAGGCTGTCTTGATGACCTTTTTGTACCATTCGTTATGTGCGAAGGGGTATATGGCACTCTTCGACTAGGTCGAGGTGTACTATTGGTTTGGTGTCTTCACCGAGTCGTTGGGGTTGGTGGGCCGCCCATACTACGGTAAGAATACAAATGCTAAATTGTTGTCAAGTAGCAGTACCATTGTTAGTCTAATCAAGCCATTCTCTGTTATGAATTTTTAATTGTTCGAGAGGAAACTTCTTCTATGCATTTGATAGTGGAGATAGGGTGGAAACAAGCCGAGCCGAGCCGGCTCGAGCCTAGCTCTTTTAAGCTAAGATTAAATGGTGGCTCGGCTTAGCTCGTGAATGAAACGAGCCAAAAACGATGCTCGGCAATGCTTGAAAGGAGGCACGAGCTGGCTTGTGAGCCAAGCTGGTGTCCCTCAACCCCCTCTACTCCTCTCCCGCCTGAGCTCCTCCTCTACTCCCACCTCATCCCCATCGCCTCCTCCACCCACCCCGACTCTCCCCCATCGATTTCTCTCTCCCACCATCCATTCTCTCACCTACCCCTCTATTCTCTCTACTCGATCTGGTGACCGACAAGAAGGAGGCGCAGCAGGGACAGAGAGAGGAGGTGGCACATCATTCAGCGATGGAGAAGGAGGAGGCGCGACGTTCGGCGACTGTAGGATCAAGGATAACCGACTAGAGGGGGTGAATAGGAGGTTTCTAAAATTTCTAAATCAAATTATCCAAATTAGCAAGATACACTAAGCAAAGTTAATTACCACAAGCTATGAGCTACAAAATTAAGTGCAATAAGTAAAGGCAAGAAATAACCGCACAAGGACAAGGAGGTTTTTCCCGTGGTATCGAAGATTTGTCGATCTTCACTAGTCCACGTTGAGGAAGCTTGATTCAATCAAGCCGGCTCCACAAATTAAGCCTTTCCTCTTAATCACTTGGTTGTTCTTCCTCCTCTCCGGAGTTGGTGAACACCGACCAATCACAACCGGCGACGGGTCTCTTCACAAGCTTCTTGAAGAGATCACCGCACAACCTCCGCCAAGTCGTCTAGGTGCCGACAAGCACCAAGAGAATAGAACTTGACCTTCACTTGACGGCAATCAAGAGCCAAAGGATCAACTAGTAATGCAATGCTCTTGGTTTTGCTCACTACCTCACAAATGTGTGCAAAGAGAGTAAATGAGGAGTGAGAGGAGTGCTCAAGGCTCAAATGAATTGAATAAATGCTCAACCACACGTCCTTGAGCTGGTGGGGGTGCATTTATACCCCCCACAACCAAATATGACCGTTATGCAGAAAATCAGACAACATTCAGGGAAATCGGAACTTCCGCCGTGTAAGGTGCGGAACTTCCGCTCTTCAATCGAGTGCACTGTAACGGTCATTACAGTGAGCATTAAATGCTCTGATCTAGCCATTGGATTTATGTGCGGAACTTCCGCCAACTAGATTTCGGTTCTTAGATAATCGGAAGATCCGCTTATTCCACAGTGGAACTACCGCGCTTGCAGCGGCTAAGTCCCCAAAAAGGGTACTCTCTGGAAAAAACGGACCGCAAATATTTCGGAGCAACCGATAATCGGAACTTCCGCTCATATCATTGCGGAACTTCCGCGCTTCGAGAAATCGGCTAAGTCCCGAAAATGGATGCTCTCTGGAAAAATCAAACCGCAAAGTTTTCGGAGCAACCGATAATCGGAACTTCCGCTCGTATCATGGCGGAACTTCCGCGCTTCGAGAAATCGGCTAAGTCCCGAAAATGGTTGCTCTCTGGAAAAATCAAGCCGCAACCTTTTGGAAGAACATACGTGAAGTTCCGCGATATCAACGCCGAACTTCCGATTGTGTACTGAGAAGAAGATTTTTCTTTTGAAACCAGACCAAAAGAACATGCATGATCCTAAGTTGATCCAAAGGCATAATGAGATGCTTTCAAGCTACTAGACAAGCTCCCCCTTAATAGTACGACATTTATCCTAAAATCCGGTCTTCCTCCATACTCCAAAGACCGGTAAAATTCAAAAGGGGTCCTAGTCTATTTGTACCTTGCCTTTGAGATCAACTCCATCTTCTCAACATTCTTTGACATGTAGCTCCTTGGTTTCACTTTGTCATTTGGGACTATGCCTTGTAATCACTTCAACAAACATATTAGTCCCATATTCACATAATGCCATTAATTAACAAAATACATTTTTAGGGGCCTAGATGCTTTCAGCGACGGAGAAGGAGGACGCGCGGTGGCCAACGACGGACAATAAGCGGTCGTCCCGAGCCTTCACCACCGGATGCCGCCGCCCTCGCTACCGTAGAAATGGGAGGAGACGAAGGAGGGGGACAAGCGGGGGGATGAGCTGCCGGTGAAGTAGGAGCTAGAGGAGGACGAGAAGGTCGGTGAGCGGCGGCGCCCTGTGGAGAACGGCGAGCTGCTCCGCCACGACGAGGACAACGACGACGATGGCTGTGACGACATCGAGGTGGGGCAGATTTCGCTGGAAGCTTCCTCCTCCTTGCAACTTTGAATCTGACGGCTGCATTGCTGGGATGGTGGGAGGCGGAGATGTCAACGGCTCGACTGGGCAAGAGGAGGAAGGACTTGGAGGGAGGCGGCTACGACAATGCTTGAGTTTGGAGGGAGGTAGTGGCGTCGGTGCTTGGGGTCCGGATGGAGGTGGCGGCGTACAGACTAGCATGGAGGCAGAGGAGAGGGTCGTTGCCGGTAGCGGTGCTCAGCTCCGGGCAGTAGCGGCCGGAGGGTGGCGAGAGGGGGCGGTGATGTGATCTGCGGGAAGAGAGAAAGGAGACACTGTCGAGGGGGAGAAGTCGGTGGGGGAGCCAAACGAGCCTACTGAGAGGCTCGAGCTCGGCTCAAAAACGAAGCGGGCTGGAAGTGAGGCTCAGCTCGGCTTGTGTACATTACGAGCTCGAGCGGAGCCGGCTCAAGTTTAGTCTGAGCTAAGCTGACTCGCGAGTCTCGGGCTTTTTGTTTTTCTGACCTAGTGGCACACTATCCTTTCGCTTCGTTTGGTCTAGAGATTCGTAGTCGGTGCACGCTGGCCACATTTTAGTCGGTGTAACTGTACCCAAGAGTCATTAACTGTGGTTTTAGGACGACAATGTTACACTTCACATTGACTCGCATGCTCTACTTTTTCTTGACCATTTGGCAAGCATGTCCTGTTGATCCTTGACTACTCTACACCCCATGCTTATGCCCAAATTCCGAAGCGAAACCGCCTCACTTTGTCACCCTGCACGTTTTTTTCTCCTGTCCTTGGCTTATAGTCCATGCGAGTACTCCATATCTAGAATCAATTAATCTAGTCAACCTTGTTAGCCTTGAATGCGAACTCGTCTAGCCTAGCGCATGTGCCAAACAAGTTACCGGGAGACAAAAATGAGAGACACCGGCATATAATATTATGGCCGAATCACGTCGCCCAGAGGAGAACGACAGTAACTATGATTTTTTTTGTAAGATTAGGTTTACACCATTGTCAGTTGGGTAATTTACTAAGGCCTATTTGTTTAGACTTTTTTGGGTTTATAAGCAAAAAAAGTTTAAATCTAAATAAAGGGTGACTTTTTTATGCAGCTTATAAAAGATTAAGCCTATTTAAGCCTAAAAGCCATAACCCGTAGGAGATGTGCTTTTTTTAGCTTTTACGAAATGGAATAACAGTCTGCCACTGAAGTTCATTGAAATTACCCACGAAATACCATTGCATATAAATATCAATCCTTACATTTTTTTTTGCTGTTTCGCCCCTCGCCCCCCGGGCGCTTCCCTTCGGTTCCCCCTCCCCAAACGCTACAACCTCCCTCCCCTCCCCCACCGCCGCCGCAACCCTCCCCCAACGCCACCGCCGATCTCATCCCATCCCCCGACGGCGCCACCTCCCCTCCCGACTCGACTCCTCCCTCCCCACCCCGATCTCCCCATCACGGCTCCCCTCCCTCCCCTCGGCCTTGCTCCCGCCTGCCGCTCCCCTTCGGTTCTCCCTCCCCCGACGCTTCAGCCTCCCTCCCCTCCCCCGACTCTGTAGCCTTCCTTCCCTCCCCCAACGCCGTCGTTGCTCCCCTCCCCTCCCCCCCCCGACTCCCCCCTCCCTCCCCAACGCGCCGCCCTGCTCCCCTTCGGTTCCCCCTCCCTCGACGCTGCAGCCTCCCTCCCCTCCCCCGACTCTTTATGCTACGATGTTATTTTTTGTCATTTTATTGCTCTATAGAATAACCATGCAATAGATCTACACAAAAGCTCTTCAAAATTAGTGTATAATCCTCAAAGTTGTCATCTTGAGTGCATTTTATTTCTGCATTGTATTATGTACAATTAGGATTAGGCTGTGGATATTAGGAGCTTTATGAATTAAGCATTATATTTTTGCTATATCGCCTGCATTTTGTCTGTATATTTGTGCTCTGCTGAACTATTGATTGAATTCTAGTGAATGTGTGACTCAGGTGTGTGACAACTCTTGGGAGCATATGCTTTAAATGGTTGTGCTACATTCAGAAGTGTTGTCTGCTTACATGGATGTCTTGCATATTCTGGCTACCTCCGATCTGGAAATCAGTTTTCACTGTTAAGAGATAAATCAAGCTAGCTTAGTGTTTTATGAGAACTCTTCATTAGACATGTACTTTCTTATGACTGCTTTGCAGTTTCCAGTTATTAGTGGAAACTTGCTTGGTGAACCATTGGCTGTTGATATGTATGATTGATGATTTGCAATGCTATGTTCCTAATATTTCTTTTTATATATATAGACTATCCGCAGACATATGCATATACAGCTATACTATCAAAAAATCCATATTGTAGTGGTATCTTTGTGTCTTCAGGTGCGGATAGTTATTGGATTTGTATTCACTTGACCACTTCCATCCCCAACTCCTTGTCTAGAATCTGTAATTGAGTTGAGCATTGGATAAGAATTTTTTCTCAAATCAAGTTCACTGACTGCATGCTTGTGTTCTGCTCGAGTGACTTGGTGTTTTTTTAATCATCTTTCATGTATCTCATTTTACATCCGAGTGCTTTGTAGGTTTAGTTTCATAGAATATTTGCAAGTTTTGAAGCATAGATGTTGGGTGAAAGTTTAACCTTGAACCAAGGAGCCTTGTTGTCGGTACTTTTTTTAACAATTTTAAAATTAATTTCTGGCGACATATTTATGCTAAGGTATTATTTACCTATGAGCGTAGAGCTTGTGTTGTTGAGAGTTTACACTGTTGTTTGTCACAATAATTTGTGTTGATACACAAGAATGCAAATCTGGCCACGTTCCATGTATTCCACTGTCATGATTAATGAATATTGATGCTGATTTCTGTAGCGAGGAATATAGTTGATGTGCTTGTTTGTTTGGAATTGGATCTCTTTCTGTAGTTGGTTGATTTGCCAACTAATTTTGGTCTCACTGTTTGACCACTATACTAATTCGCATGTTGTCGTTATATTTACAAATCCTGTGCAAAAATAAATTTAAATTCATCTTCAAAAATATTCTTCAAACCCTCAAGAGCAATTCAGACTTTTTATTTTTCACACACAACTCAATAAACTAACATGCTATAAAAAAATCAGATTAGCAAACACCAAAACTTAGCTTAAAAGCTGAAGGAGTTATAAGCTGATTAAGCCAAAAGACCGACTTTCAACTATAAACCAAAAAAATATAAGCCTAAATAAACAAAGTCTATACATGATTTCCACGCTAGCAAAGTAGTAGCGAAGCGTAGGATTTTTCTTACAAAACCGCGTGCCTTTTTTCCCATGTCGCTACTCACTAGACACCGGTGCACTACTGCTGCTGCTCTGTAAAAGGAAGAAAGAAGAGAGTGGAAAAGAAGCAAACGGGAGGTGGAAGCTAATGCAGAGGAGCAAGGATGGTTGAGTCCAGTATAAAGTTATCAACCGTAATATAGATCAAGCATAAAGGTATAAAAAACAGTAAAATCGTTATAGTGTATTTTATTATAGTAAATATTCTGTTTTTTCTACAGTATTATATATTTAAATTATTGTTCGGTTATGATCCTCTGTGGTACATCGCAGGATCAGGATCAGCTGGAGGTGGCTTTTGCTGCGGTCACTCACTTGTCTCTTTCCTCGCAGAGCAGATGACCAGGGCCCAGGGGTGGTTAGACCAGCAACAGCTGCAAACCCAAGTAAAGCGTGCGCTTTAACCATGGCGCAGAATGTGATCTTATTCTCGCTTAAAAAAAGCACCAACCTGAAGCTTAAACACGCTCACCTCTCGCTCACTCCCAAATCATGTGGGATAGATAGGTGTGTAGGATCCGCACGCAAATGACACATACATTCATCTGTTCATGAAGCCAGTGTTGGTGAACAGATTCTATTCCCCTTCCCCCTAGATACCACCACGACTGCGCTGTGATGTGCTGTTCATAGCAACCAACACCGACACCCTCTTCTCCTTCCCTTCATTCTTGCGCCGAAGCCATCCCTCCCCTCCAATTTGGAGAGAGAGAGAGAGAGAGGGAGAGAGGCATCAGCAGCAACATTAGCAATGCTGGGCTCCAGAGCCAAGTAAGTGCCAATCCGCGTCGATCTCTCTGGTTCTTTGCGCAATTATTTGTTTCGACTGCAGATCTTGGTAGGTTCGGTTCTTGATCTGAGCAGAAAGTTCGGTTCTTGCACGCAGATCTATCACGGTCGAGGCCAAGAGCGGCAAGGGCACGCCACCGACACCCAAGGGGAGCAGGGCGGGCAAACCGGGGCCCCCCAAGCCGGCCAATGGCACCCCGCCGCACGCGCCGCGCGGCGCCGACAGGTCCCCCGGGTCGGCCGAGAAGCCGCCGTCGGCGGATCGCCGCTCACCCAATGTCTTCTCCCGGCTCAGCACGCCCCCTGCCGAGGTAGGAGTTCTTTTTGATTCAGTGTCGTGTGATCTTTATTGCTTTTGTGGTTTTGGGTTGTGAGCGAATCCATTGGAATGGCTGCAGAAGCAAGGGAGTGCCGTGAAGCAGTCTCAGGAGCTGCAGGCGCAGCTTGCTGCGGTTCAGGAGGACCTCAAGAAAGCCAAGGAGCAGTTGGTGGAGAAGGAGAAGGAGAAGGGCAAGGTTCTTGAGGAGCTGGAGGATGCCAAAAGGCTAGCCGAGGAGACCAGTGAGAAACTCCAGGTTGCGCTCGCTGCACGGAAGAGGGCGGAGGAGGCCTCCGAGACCAAGATTTTCCATGCAGTCGAGCTGGAGCAGACGAGCATCGAGTCTATGCAGAGGAAGGAGGAGGAGCTTCAGAGGAAGCTGGAGAGCATGCGGAGTCAGCAGGAGGCGGATGCAGCTGCTCTGCGATTGACGGTGGAGCAGCTCGAGAAGGCGAGGTATGAGCTGGCTGATGCAATTGACGCCAAGAACTTGGTGCTCAACCAGGTTGACGATGCGATCAGAGTTAGCGAGGCGAGTGCTGGCAAGGTGGAGCTCCTGAATGCGGAGGTCACTTGCTTGAAAGAATTGCTTGACTCTGAGCTAGAGAGTAAAGAGAAAGAAGCCGCTGAAAAAATCAGGAAGTTTGAGGCGGAGGCCTCAGTACTGAGGATCAAGCTCAAGAAAGCAAAGGTTGTTGAAGAGAAGGTAGTTGAATTGGGAGGTGTGGTTGAAGGGCTTAGAGGTGATGTTGCCAATGCTATGAAGGCCAGAACAGAAGCAGAGGAGTTGGCTGGTGAATGGAAGAAAATGTTGAACTACTGGAGATCAAATTGGAGGAAGCCAACCAGTCTAGCATGTTAAAGGCCGAGTCTTTAAATTCGGTGATGAAGGAATTGGATGTGGTAAGTGCTTTGCTGCTGGAGAAAGAATCTGAACTTGCTGTCCTTCAGAACAAGGTTGAGTCCTTGGAAGATGAGGTAGCTAGGCAGAATGAAGATATCAATGCGTCAGGTGAGCGCCTTGATGTCGCAGACAAAGAAGCATTTGATTTAAGGACAGAGATCGAGGAGCTTAAGTTGAAACTCCACAGAATGGAAGAAGAGAAGATGGATGCTATTAGCAATGGGAGCCTTGCAAGTTCACAAATTGAGACCATATGCGAAGAGAAGGAGAAGCTGGCTAAGGAACTAGAAGCCAGCAAAGATGAATGCGAGAAAGTTAAGAAGGCCATGGAAGATCTAGCCTCGGCATTGCATGAAATGTCTGCTGAAGCAAGAGAGTCACGGGAAAGGTACCTCAACAAACAAGAAGAAATTGAGCACACCCGGGCACAGATAGAGGAGCTCGACATGAACCTCAAGAACACCAAGGAGAACTATGAGCTAATGCTTGATGAAGCAAACTATGAGAGAGTCTGCTTGAAGAAGACGGTGGAGCGTATGGAAGCAGAAGCCAAGAATACATCTGAGGAGTGGCAATCCGAAGAGCTCGGCTTTGTCAGCTCTATCAAGAGGTCAGAAGAAGAAATCATGTCAATGAGAGTTGAGATGGATAAGGCAGCAGAGACGGCAAAGGACTGGGAGAACAGAAATGCGGAACTACAGGAGAAGCTGAAGGATCTGGAAGACCAGGTAGCGCAAGCTAACAGAGCCAGTGAGAAAGCAAAAGCTGAAGCATTAGACTGGAAGGAAAAGCTATTAGACAAAGAGAATGAACTGCAAAACATAAAACAGGAGAATGATGACCTGCATGTTAAAGAATCAGCTTCTTCAGAGAAAATTAAAGAGTTATCTTCCCTGCTTGGAAATGCAGAACATAGAGCGCTAAATGGCACAGGTTCAAAAGATGAGAATTACAAGGGAAACACCGAGGAAGATGAACCGGTTGTGGTAGTTGCGAAGATGTGGGAGAACAGCAAGATTACCGACTACAACTTATCTAAGGAGAGGGAGAGCGATGGTGAATCCGAAGTTGATTTGGAGTCCAACAAGGGAGACACTGCGCCTGATGGCAATAGGTTGTCGACAGAGAAGACGAACAACAGCACAAAGCTAGCAATCAAGCAGCATCATCAAAAGAAGCCATTGATGAAGAAATTTGGTGGTTTGCTGAAAAAGAAAATCCAGCATTAGCGCAAGTTAAACCATCTAAAAAATGATTTGTATGCCATGGATGACTATTTTCTCTAGTTTCATCTTCACTTGGGCCCTCCAGAGTTTGCAGTTAAGATAATAGTGTTAGTGTATGGAAAAAACAGAAGGGTGATGTATTTGCTTCCCTTTTTTTGGGTTTATTTCTTATATTGTGTATGTGTGAGGAGCATTCATACTGTAGTTCTTTGTATGCTGCGGTAATGTTAATGTAAAGGAATGTGAGGTTTCGATTCATTTGTTCTCCAATATATTTCACAATCTTTGTGAGTATAGAACTGCAATAAAGGTGCACTTCTCTGTCTGACCTGGAAATTACAGCGTGCTACTGAATATTGATCTCTATAGTTAGGTATGATGTGGCAAATTTCTCTGCCGGCAGGGCTCTGATGAGGCTAAGGTAAGGTTTATGAACAATGGATGTCGATGTACTTCAGCTACTTACTCTGTTTGAGCATTTCCGCAACCTCTTGAATGAAAAAGTCAATACAGCCAGCAATCCAGCATCACTGGATATGAATGAATAAATGGTGGTCATGTGCCTCACAGGAATGCACACGGTAACGCACCAAACCGGTTGATTACCTGAAGTCAAGCCGATGAGCTTTCCTTGGCACCAAAATTTATTGTGTCCCGAATAGCATTGCTGGCCTCAGAATTATATTGCAGTTGGTTTGTTGTGTCTCAAGACTTCTGAATCTTGCCATCCCTACCGAGATGTCATGTGTACAAACAGGTTGTTATATCTGAGGCGAGGCCGCTTCAGTGATCAGCTCATCGTTCAACAACGAGAGAATTCAGAGATATCGGACTTCACAACCTGTGCTTCTCCTTTTCTTCTCCTGTCCGGTTGCATTTAGGAAACAGAGAGATATCGGAATATTCCGTCCTTTTTCATGAATTTTTTTTAGAAACTGTTATCTGTTTTTCCTTCTTTTTGGCGGAATTTGGTAGGTTTCCTACGCCTGGTGACTTTTGGAAGCCCATTCCAGATTTTGATGGTTGACATGTTGTTTCAGTTCTTGTTTTTGTATCAGGTGAAGAATAAGAATACGCTGCAAATTTTGTAGTCCATGCTCCGTTGCTCGCTGCTTCTTTCAGTAGTAGCTTTTCCTTTTCGTTTCCGTTTGTTGGTGTTGTTAGGTTTGGCAGACGCGTATTGTGAAGGAAAGGCTGGGTTTCTATCTCGTAATCGCCTGTACTGCGACCAAACGCCGGCGATGATGCAGCAGCATCTAGACGCTGCATGGCTCGTGATGTCTTTTGAGTTCGGTTATATGGAGCTTCTTGTGCCCACCCAATGTTTGGTGAGTCATGACGAGATGCTGAGATCTCCCTAGCATAAAAGACTCAGATAGCAGTTGAGCTTGGCTCAGTTTGTCCGAACTAAAAACCCTAGAAAGTTGCAGAGTGATGCATGTTTATGTTTGTGTGATTGTGCCATGTTCTTCTTGTTTTTTATGTTTTCTGATTTGTTCGAGAATTGGTGTGCACAATTCACTGTCGTAGTCTAGCATACTACTCCATCGTACGTGTCAACGTGTCACATGCACTCGATAGCCCAGTGACATTTCCCCATTGAAAGCGTCGTGGTTACTTGACCCACTCTAATGCACAACCAAAGCTCACGGCATGTAGGTGGGTTCCACCGCAAATATATATATATATATATATATATAATCCCCTGCTACCCTATCCTCCCCTCTTCCCTCTCCCGACTGTTCCACTTCCACACCGACTAACTTACCTCGCCAGCGTCCACTTTGCGCCCACCTCCCCACTCCGGGCAGCCGCTTCCGCCTCCCCCTCCGTGCCACCTCCCTTGCCTTCCCCTTTTGCCACGATGTGGGCGACGACGGCCTCAGCGCGGTTTCATCCGCGGATATCTGGCCGGACGGTGCAGACGACAACTACATCAAGCTTGATCTAGTAGCAGCGGTGGCTGTTGGAACAAACCGAAGAAAAACTTGCCCTCGAAAGAAACACGCGTATTCACGAAAGACAAGAGATAATCTGGTGTTACACAAGTCAGCTTTTCTATTGCTTTGACTCTCAATCTTCTTACAAAATCTGACTATATATGACCCCCTTTTGTAACCACAACTACTGCTACAGTACTCGGACTAGGACTGCTGCAGTAATTCGTCTCGGTTTGCAATAGTGGTTCGGACTCGGACTGCTACAGTAACAAACATCACGAAAATACTAAACAAAGAAAGTAATGCATAGATTATTTCCAACATCCCCCCTAATCTTTATATACTTACTTATATTTCATGTGATGCCAGTTGGACTCAAGTTCAACATGACTCCCATACACTCGGCCGAAGATGGTGGCACAACTCGAACACGTCTTGAATGCAACTAGTTGAACTCGACTTCAACTTGGCTCACACTTACTTGTCCGGAGACGGTGGCATAACTCGAACACGTCTTAGACTCTTACTCATTGAGACAGTCGGTCTCATCTATGACTTACCCCAACTTGTACTCGAACTTCAAGTTGGTCACGACTTCAACTTGAGCAACACGCGGACTCGACTCAGGAAGACAAACACATCTCCTCGACGTCCCAGACTTAACACTACTTACTTGACTTAGTATCGTAGCAGTGTTGGTTCATAATCGCTGAGAGCTTTAGCAAGAAGTGTTTTTCCTTCTTCGGCTTGCAGCATTCTGAAGCAAAGTGTTCAAAGTCCTAACAATTATAACATCTCATATTTATCTTGTTAAATTTCTAATTCTTAAAGCCTCAGCCACTTGACTTAGTATTACACTCAAACTCAACGAACGAGAGTAAGCATCGCCGGATCTTGCCCTTTACTTTAGGGGTATCATCTGACTCACCTCCCACCCCCTGTTGGCTTACAAGTGCCCTACAAGGCCACATCATCCAACTCGTCAGGCACTTCACAAAAACTGCAGACTGCTGCTGCTCCTGCTGCCACTCAGTTCTATGTAAATCTGCATGATACCAATTGGCCAGAGAAGATGATTAACTGACAAAATTTTGGGTTTTTATAAGATGAAAATGGCAGTTTTTTTAATTTACTTCGAGTATAATATCTAAGCTATAAACTCTATTTCGTCAGACACGGCCACACGGGCCATGCCTCTACCAAGCGTTGGACAGAGAGGGCCACAGGGGGAAGGAATTGTACCAGACCTGGTTCTCTCTTTTCAGTTTTCCCTGTGTTGCCATTACACGGGCTGGCTGCCGCATGCTGACAACCAGTCTTTGGACCATGACATGAGACTACCATCTACCAATCTCAAGTCAATTTTTCACCTCTTGTTCTATGCGAGTAAACGATGGCAAAAAAACTGCACCTTTATCGTCTTTGGTTTACATGGTCAGGCTCACAGGATGGCTGATGCGTGGGATTGTCGCCAGATCCCTGTAGGCGACGTCTGCGATTTCAGAGTTGATGCTGCATGTTATCGGCATGACGGCGTCATCTAAGGAATATGGCACGGGGAAAAAAAAAGTAGGGAACTGTGTAGAGACGAAAGTGGAAGCGGTGAGATTTGAGTCATAAACCAGGGGAACTTCACTGAGTCATAATCCAGGGAACATCACGGAGTCGTCGATTTCGTTACGGAGGCTTCCGGTGTACCATTTCGAATTATATATATATATATATATACATACACACACACACACATAATTTTACTTACAACCTCACATCAAATACATAACCATAGAATAAAAATAACACATAGTTCAATGATTTTATAAATGCAAATATCGTATGTAGTTAAATAAATACAACATGAGTTCATAACTATATACATTTTATCATAGTCTACCATACTTTTCTAGCATATATTTACTTACCGAAGGAGTAGTATTGGACTAGACCTTTCTGAGCTGATTTAAAGGAGTTGTCGCTTCAATTTTGCCCAGTGTCCAGAATGACCAGAATGGTCGGAATGGACCCGAATAGCCGGTATTGATATTTTGGATTAGGATCTGAGAGAGTGGAATATTTGGGACAATTACACACACTGTATGTATTGATAAGCCAAAAGTTACAGTGTGGATCGGGAACCAAAGAGTCTAACACTAAGTGTGGATTAGGAACCGAAGAGTTTAACAGGAACCGAAGAGTCTAACCCCTCCCCCCCCCAATTGGAGCATTGACGAAACGGACGTTCAAATTGGACCGTAACTCGGTGAAGACAGAAGTAGGTAGCCCTTTGGTGAAGATGTCGGCGTACTGAGATGTCATCGGAACATGAAGAACGCAGACATCTCCAAGACCAACTCGTTCCCAGACGAAGTGAAAGTCAATCTCAACATGTTTAGTGCGCTGATGTTGCACCAGAATTGTTGAGAGATAGACTACGCTGATATTGTCGCAGTAGACAAGGGTAGCTCGGCGTGGAGTGCTGTGAAGCTCCTGAAGAAGTTGGCACAGCCAGCACGCCTCAGCAACAGCATTGGCCACAACCCGGTACTCAATATCCCCACTCGAACGAGAGACAATGTGTTGCCGCTTCGAGAACCAAGAGATGAGATTGTCACCCAGGAAGTGAGCTTGGAGTGAGTGTCGACAGGGGTGTTGCAAGGCTTGTAAGTTGTCATGCCGGCGTGGTCCAGTATGTCTAGAGTATACTACCGCTGAGAGAGGAACATGCTGCCATCACGACGACTGACAGAAACACTCAAAACATGATGAAGTGGACCGAGATCCTTCATAGAAAAAGCCTGCTGGAGGGAGGTAACCACCTGACGGAGCACACAGTCTGAAGAAGCAGTCAGCACAATGTCGTCCACATAGAGCAGCAGGTAGACAATGTCACCGCCTCGATGTAACACAAAGAGGGAGTCACCGGACTTTGCCTCCAGAAAATCGAGGGACAACAAAAAAGCCACAAAACAGCTGTACCAGGCCCAGGGTGCCTGTTTGAAACTATAGAGAGACTTGTTGAGGTGGCAAACGTAATCTAGGCGAGATGAATCGACAAATCCAGCCGACTGCGAACAGAAGACAGTCTCCGAGAGAGTGCCATAAAGAAACACATTCTTAACATCCAGCTGGTGGATAGGTGTTGACGATCAAATTGCCGATCTTATGAATGTATGAAGAAAAAGAGGAAAATGACACGTATCTCCTGGAAAGTAATAAGACTACTCTTTATTGCTATGAACTGGCTATTACAATGGGTGTATGTAACCTAGACTAAAGACTAACTTGAGAATACAATGCTCTTGTGAGAGTGTTTCCCAATATATCTTCACTGTTTCGGCCTCTTCCACTTCGGTTCGCAGTCCTCCTTATATAGTAGATGAAGCGTTGGCAGTTGTCTCTGGGAGAGACGCCTGTTGGAGAAGCAGCGCGTCTGGTCGAAGAGAGGCGTCAGTTGACAATGTGTCAACCGATGTACGATTATATGTCAGTGAGTCACTTAACCGTATTCCTGTGTCTTAGAGTTACGTATCGTCGCGTGGTATGGAATATTCGACACATGTTCCATTCTTCACACGGTAGAGGATATATCTGGCGCTAGATCCAGATATCAGTTCAAGGCTTTGTGAGCTTTTGACTGATCGGAGACAAGGTTGGAAACTTTCTCCGACCAGGTTAGATATTGTGTAACATTTGGAATCGTCACGACCAGTGAGGTCGTTAGCCTTAGGGGTTACGACCACGAAGATGTATGGTCCTTTATCTATTAAATAATAAGTATAGGTTTTAATCCTCGTCAATAGGCTAATCCCGGGAAAGGTCCAGAGAGAGAACTGTGCGAATAGTGGTCAGCTTGACGACTGGACTGAAAGTCTCATTAAAATCAACACCAGGACGATGTGTAAAACCACGAAGAACCCATCGAGCCTTATAGCGGGAAAGAGTGTCATCCGAATTGAGGTTATGCCAAAAAATCCACTTCCTAGTGACCACATTGGCATTGATTGGCCGTGGAACAAGGTCCCATGTGTTGTTGGCCTGAAGAGCAGCGTATTCTTCCTCCATGGTGCTGCACCAATTAGGGTCGGCGAGAGCAGCCCGGTATGTGGTCGGAACAGGAGAAAGAGTGGCGGCATGAAGGTTCATGCAGGTGAGCATTTGCCAAAAATCGTGCTTACCACGAGTCACTATGGCATGGGAATTGTCGATCGGCTGGAGCGGCATAGCACCTGGGGGAAGCTGCGAGAGAACGACCCCGTTGGGAGTTGGCGGGTCAACTGGTAGACCGGCGGGAGTACTGTGTGCTTCAACTGCTACGGGAGGAGCCACAGCTGGAGCACTAGGTGCTACCACAGCCGTGGGGCCAGGAGAAACGCTGTCGGCCGGTGTTATATGCCACAGCCGGTAGGAGCACGGGCGGGCGCGCCACACTAGGAGGGGTAACAGGACCTGCAAGATGTTGAGGCCCAATGGGCATCGGCGTATGATCAAGCTCTAATAAAAAATTGAGGTCAGTGGGAGAGGGCAGAGCGGCGAGCTCGGTAAGGGGAAAGGAGGACTTGTCAAACGTAACATGGCAGGAGATGATGACCCGATTTGAGGAGAGATCGAGGCATCGGTATCACTTGTGTTCGGGCGGATAGTCGAGAAACACACACATGATGGAGCGAGGAGAAAGCTTGTGAGGAGCGATGACAGAAAGGTTTGAGTAACACTTGTAGCCAAAAATGTGAAGGTGAGAGTAGGAGGGGGAAACACCAAAGAGCACAAAAAAAGGTGTGGAAAATTGAGAGTTTTGGTGAGTTGGCGATTGAGAAGGTAGGTAGCGGCGTGAAGAGCCTCAACCCAGTAAGTGGAAGAGAGGCTGGAGTGAAACATAAGAGACCGAACATTGTTATTAGTAGAACGAATAATACATCCAGCCTTACCATTCTGCTGAGAGGTGTATGGATATGACATGCGGAGTGCAACACCATAGGTAAGGAAAAAAGTATGAGCGGTGGAGTTGTCAAACTCACGGCCATTATCACATTGAATACTCTTGATCTTAGCGCTGAAATGAGTAGCAATGTAAGAAAAAAGTGAGCGATAGTGGTAAAAGTATCAGATTTATGGTGCAAAGAAAACGTCTAAAGATAATGCGAGCAATCATCAAGAATAACCAAGTAGTATTTGTAACTGGACGCACTAACGACAGGCGAGGTCCAAAGATCACAATAAATTAAATCAAGATTCTTGAGAGCACAAGACTATGAAGTAGCAAAAGGTAGGTGCACATGACGACCAAGTTACACACATAACAGATGGCGACCAAGTTGACACGCATAACAGATAGTGTCGACGGGTCCATTATCACAAGCAATGACGGACGCACTAGCAAGGTGAGACAGGGACTCAGGGCCAAGGTGCCCGAGACGACAATGCCAAAGGGAGGCGGAGGCACCGGCGACGAGTGCACACGAATGGGAGGCAAACACTGGCAGGCACAAGGGGTAGAGAGGTCCGGTGCTATTGCACCTGGTGATCACGTTCTTGGAACGAAGATCCTTGACAGTAAAACCAACAGGGTCAAACTCAACGAACAGTTATTGTCAATAGTGAATTGACGAACGGAAACAAGATTCTTAATAAGGTACGGAGTGACAAGAACATTAGTAATATAAAGGGAGCTAAGACCAGTGGAACCAGTGAAGGTGACGGGTAGCAGTGACCCGTCACTGACAATGATTGTGGAAGAGGTGAAGGAGTGAGGGGGATAGGAACGGGAGAGGTTACGGGTGTCCGATGTCATGTGCAAGGTCGCACCAGAGTCCATGTACCAGTCAGTGGTCGGCGGGGAAGTAAAAGTAATAGTGTTGAAAGAGTTTGCCAATGACTGCTGATCCCATGGACCAAGACCAGGAGGCGCAGGACCCAGATCAACCCGAGGAGGCCACAGAGGCGGGTACAAGGGTAGCATGTAGCCGGCCTAGAGTTGGCTGGCCGCCAGCGTGTGCGGTAGGGGTGCACCACCGGGGCGCGACTGGGTGGGCGCGCTAGGGGCATGCAGACTGAGGAGGCCGGGGGCCTGGCATGGATGGAGTTGCCCGGGTCACACCTGGATAGTGCCGGTCCATGGATTGTAGAAGAAGGGCGGCCAACCAGAGGTGATGCCCCCAGAGTGACCACCCACACCTCCGTCGCTGGTCTTGTGGTTGTTGCCGCCGTTTTCGCGGCGACAACGACGGCTGGAGCCGCTCCCGCAATGCACTAGTGCAATCATTTGGTGGTACTTGGCGTCTGCCTACAAGGCCTCTAAATCTCTAATCCTCGTTGGTTCAGCTACTCGCAACGAACTAATGCAGCCTGCCTTTAATTCTCTAATTCTATGCATAATTTGCTAGATGTATAATCCTTTAGCAGCAATAAAAAAAATCCCAAAATAATACAAAAAATATGGACAAAAATAATCCAAAGAGACAGTTATTCTCACAGAGTTGTTAAGAAGAATAACTTAATAGGATTACATCATTTGTATCTATGTCTTACAGAAATTAAGGATTACATCATTTGCCAAAAGAGCTAAGAGCCGAACTTCAGAATTTGCCATCAAATAGTTGGGTCTGAGCTTCTAAGCTTGGCATCAAAGAGTTAGGAGTTGAACTTCACCGGGAAAACACTTCAGAGTTGTCATTTTCTATGAAGAATTGGACCAATGTTGTCTACAAAGCAAAAAGAACATACAAGTTGTTTTTAATGAAAATTAGATTTCAACTTGTACGTATGGTTACAGATCATAAACTTGTACACATGTTTTATAAACTGCAGAAAGAAGATCAATGCATGCTTGTATTTGGTCTAAAAAACTCGACATCCAGGAAACACATTTTGTAACTCTATACTAATTTTTTCCAACAGTTTTTTGAATTTCATAACTCAAGAAACCTTCGAATTTGAAAGACCAGACTCAATAAACCTTCAAATTTGAAAGACCAAACTCAAGAAGCAAGACAATTGCAAGAGTTCATTGATTCATAATGTTTTGCTTAATGGACAACTGTGAAAGCAGGCTTCATAAGCTGCATGATAGCACAGAGTTTCAACCAAGGAATCCTGATTTATACATTAGAATCTGTACTAAAAGGAGCAGTAAAATATTGGCCCAACAATAAGTTTGGCATGCTATAATTCAGTACATAATTAACAGTGGAGTGTTCACTGATACTGACGCACCCTCGCCTAAGATTTTTTAATAAGAACATCACTCTGTTCGTATCCGCCGAACTCCAAAAAGACTTTGTATGGCTTCTTCGAGAAATACATGCATAACCTCAGATATCTAAGCAGTGAAATCAACTCCTCCCTTACCCCAGGCCCTTCCAGTGATACAGAATTGCTTCCAGCGTACTCAGTCACTAGGGACGTCTGCGCGCTACGCCGCGCCTGTGTAGCAAATGGTTGGATGATTTACAGGGTGAGGCGAGTTGAGGCAATGAAATTGTTGTACATAAGAATGCATAAACAAGAGGCCTAACTCTACGTGGGGAAGATTCGAAGGTGTTAAGATAAACAAATAGATCATTTAGAAAAAGAATTGGTTTAGGGAAAAAAATAAACTGTTGTGTACTGTATGGTACAAAGGAATAGAGTAGTGTAATGTAGCAAAGCAAAAACAGAGACATGCAGATAGTAGGTACAAGTTGACTGTATTTGACTATACGTATGTACACAAGCAATATATGTATGTACACAGCTGCCATGATGGGGCCAAAATAACATCACGATGGCAGACCTTAGGGAGACATGCACATTTAGACCAATTACAGGAGACAGTATGAATCCGCATGGCTTTTACATGGTTTGTGAGTAGCAGTTCTAGCAGAATCTACATATGCTTACAGGTGTAACCTAATATATACATATGTTTGCGGTAACTGTTTTATCTGTGAGGGACAATAGCGAGCAAAAATCGACAGAGAAGATAGATTAGGATGTGTTGGGCTTGCCGTAGATTCTTGCAGTATTTCTACAGGAACAACAAAGTAAGCTAATAGCACATATCCTAAGCGAATATCGGGGAAACAAAGAAAGACACGAGAATACACAGAGGTTTTACCTGTTAGTTAACCCCTTTCGTAGTTCATAAATGTAGTCCATTGGAAAAAATATAGGAAAACTTGTGAAAGCTGGGTAGAATATGAAGGGCCTGCATAAGCGATTCCGCATAATGATCAAATAATAATAAAAGTTAGCTGAAAACCGCCTCGTCAATAAAAAAAATCTTCCAATTACCGAAAGAACCCAAATAAAATGAAGAGTCATATCACAAAGAAACTGGCACAAGCAACATGTAAGTATCGAAGAAAGATAAATCAATTCAGATAGATGTTGAGTAGCGAAATCAGTTGACAAATAGCTCTAAAGATTGAAATCAGTTGAGAAGCATAACAAGTAACAAATGTAAATGTAGTTGGAAGGGGAAAAATTGCCTGATCAACCCAGTAGTCATTGCGACCTTTATCTAGAATTAGGAGTGAACCTTCAGCTTTGATGAACAACCGATTATTATGTTATCCTAAATTACTTTTTTGGAGCATCTGAGCCAAACTTGATTAGTTAGCTTGGATGAGTTAACTTCATACAGGCATACATTAATAGTTACTTTTTTCATATGGTTGGCTGGATTTTGATATGTAAGGGGAGATACTTGATTAGTTAGCTTGGATGAGTTAACTTTATACATGCATACATTAATAGTTACTACTTGATTAGTTAGCTTGGATGAGTTAACTTTATACATGCATTAGAAATTTCAAAGATCAAAACAATTTAATATGATTAATTCCAACATCAACTATTATCAAAATTATTTTATTTGGATTCTATGGGCTTAGATATATTTTATAGAATTTTCTAGGATTTTGAGTGCATTTGCTATTTTCTAATTGCCTTTTTGGATTTTCTATATCACTGCTCCAGACTACACCCACCTCCTCCGCCCAACTCCCGCGCCCTGCCTTTTCACAAGGCAGTACTACTGCCAAGGCCAGGCTTGGTTACTTGGTCCCACCATCGCCACCACTTCCGAGTCGATCTCCTCTCCCGAGGCTATAAAGCACCCCGAGGCCCTGTTCTCCTCGCCTGCCCTGGCCCCAAGGTTGCCGCGCCTCCTTCCTCCGTCCCGTTTCTCCACCTCCGTAGCTTCTACCGCGCCACCACCACCAATAGGATCGCAATACTCGTGCTTCCACCTACCTACCTTCGCTTTGGTCGCCGACGCTTCCATCGCCGCTTTCACCGCCGTCCGACAAAACACCGCCACCGCCGCTATCTCTTCATCGCCACCGGTGAGCCGTCGCCGCCGACCCCACCACCACCCCTCGCCTTCGCCACCTCCCGCTTCCGTTTTCTATTCCGCTTCGCTCGCCGAGCTTCATCTGATCAGGCTGTGCGGTCGCGCCACCAGCGACCACCTCGAAGTCCTCGTCACCATCACGCGGCGCACTCCAAGTTTCCACCAAAACCAAATCGCCTTGAACTCACCCATGGTACACCTCGTCACCTCCATGTGGGACCCACTTGTCGGCTGATTTTAATATCGGCCGAATTTCTGCTGACGTCATCCTCGACGTCATATTCATCTTTTCGCTTGAAAATAAATCAGAAATTAAATTAAAATGCAAATTAGGGTTTTGATTTATTTTCAATCTTCCAAAGCCCATATCTTTTGATCGAGTCACCTACAAAGAGTCGTGACCAATACCCATCACCTTTTCGTGCTAGCAATTCATCTGCCGGATTCGTAACCCCGCCTCAAGATCGCATGCAGAAACTCAGAATTTCCAATTTCAATAACAAGAATAATCATCACCTCAGAGGACCAACAATCCTGCAGCAGAGTTATTTGTTTCCATTGCCATGAGACAGTCATTATGCCAACAAATGTCCGCAGGCAAGGGCCAACACCAATTCCTTTCAATTTGGGACCTACCTCACCAGACTTCTATGCCAGAGCAGGAGAGGAATGCCTCAAACTCCTAACCAAGCTTCCGGACCCCATCCACTGCAGCAAGAGGAAGATTGAATCACGCCACCGCAGAAGAAGCTCAACAAGTTCGTAACGCTGCTTCGTAAGTTTTAAGTTAGACTCAAGGCTTAACCTATTCTCTAGCACCAATCTCGAGGACGAGATTCCGTTAAGGGGAGGTTTGTAACATCCCAAAAATTTGGCATGTTTTAAAGTTTTAAAAGAAAATAACCATTTGAATTTTTCTACTAAAGTTAAAGCTTAATTAGAAATTAACTCACCCATGGTACACCTCGTCAGCATTGTCGGCTGATTTTAATATCGGCCGAATTCCTCACGACGTCATCCCGACGTCATATTCATCTTTTCATTGAAAATAAATCAGAAATTAAATTAAAATGCAAATTAGGGTTTTGATTTATTTTCAATCTTCCAAAGCCCATATCTTTTGCATCCGAACTCCGATTGAGCCCATTCAAATTTGTAAATTCATCTAAATTCGAGCTCTATTTATTTATGATTTTTATTTAATTTTTGGAGTTGACTTTATCTCTGTTTGATATTTATTTATTCTATTTGCTTATTTTAAGTAGACGTTGCTACTTCGGAAGTTTTGAACAAGGAGAAGCACACCAAGATCAAGATCAATCCTGTGATTTATTCCAAGGCAAGCCGTAGTCCTTTGATCATATTGATCCTATGATTTCAAAAGTATATTGTTTTATACAATCGCATGCTATCTTTATATCAATTGTTTTGGGTTTAGTTATTACCGTTGTCATTATACCTCCATTGAACATTTGAATGCCATGAATCCTTGGTCACCCTAGCTCGGATAATTTTAGTTGGACATATTTGTATCACCAACATGGGTATCGATAGTGCTTAGTCAAGCCTAGTCTCGATGGGTTCATCATCACATGTGTTTTAATGATTTAATCTTGACTTAATGATATATGGAATTGTGGTGGTTAGCCATCGTTGTTAAAACTTGTGAGCCATGACAGGGATGTCATTGGTTTCTTGTAAACAAAATGGTTTTCACTCGGCGAATGGATGGTGGATTGAGGGTGTGGATTTAACACGCTGTGGGTTTGTGGAAAGATCGCCGAGTAACTTGTCAAGGACTTAATCTTGTGCGCCATTGAACTGAGCCTTAACTGCACAACCACATGTCCTGTATGGGCGGGACTCGGCCGATTAATTTGCAATGTCTTAATTTTGGTTCTGTCTTGGAACTACTGCGCAAGAGGGGGCCCCGTCTGCCTGGATGGAGACATTCAGTGTTGAAACCTCAAATGCGTAATCGGGTTAAGAAGGAGCTTTGTAAAGGCTTTGTCACGTGCTCTAGCCTGCTTACCCAAGGTAGTGAGCAAATCGACGGATGCCAAACCAACTAGAGAAGTCGTGTCTTGTGGGTCAACAACCTCTCGCAGAGTGTGTAAAACTATTCAATAGCCGTGTCCGCTGCTATGGACGTGCTCGAATTTCACACATGTTTCAAAGAACTTGTTTACTTATTTAGTATTCTTTTCAATTACGCATTTCAATCTATTTATGGTATTTGTTAAATTGAATACTATTTGCATACATTTCCTACTACCCGAGTGCTTTATGTACTCACGGCTCATGCCTTTGTTGATCGCTTGAAGAATATCAAGTCATGAATTGGATGTTGATTGGCCTCATCGTAATTATGGCAAGAAACATAGACATGACGCTCTTCAAAAAGGACAGATCATTCTAGCAATGCATCATCTTATAAATTTTCCATTATTACACTCTACTTGATGCATTAACAAAATGAATACAAAGAAAGCCATAAATAAAGACTAAATCATATGAAACAACAAAAGCAAAAGACAACGTTTTTTTTAAAAAAAATAGGTTTGAATTTTCATGTACAACTAACCTGAAGGCAGCTGGCCTTTTCAATCTTGACACCTAGCCTTAAATTATGAGATATGGTCCTTCTCACAAGACACGACAACAACTGAAAATCTGAAATTCAGAACAAGGCAATTAAATCATAAGGGAAAATGGTTATCTATAGCATATTGTAGCGCACTATTTAGTTGTTTTTAGTTATTTTGGCTCAAATAGACATAAAGAGTATTTTAAGTGAATATTTGAAGAGACACGGTGGTAGGAACGATATTACCTTTTATTTTGTAGAAAACAGGGGGAGATAAGACACAAACAACTTCAGTAGCAACAACAAAGAAGAAGAATCATAATGGCTAAGCAAACATGTTAACATCTTAATATGTTTCCTAGTGCAAAAGAAGTATATGTAGTAAAATACCACTGAATATCTATGTTAAGTTTTGAAAATCTGAAGAAAAAATTAGCTCTATTGGCCTAGAGAATCAGATGCCACAGGATCACCTAAGGATAAAGGGAGTAGTACAAAAAAGCAGTAAACCTTGAAAGAGGGTTCATCCCAACATGGAAAGCAGCGCCTTGCATCAGTTGGTTCAAATTGGGTTACAGCCATGCTCTTCCTCACCCCATTGAGATCATACACATGCAATGGAAGTAGAAGCAAAAATACAGTATCACCAAAGGATAATGGGAGTAGTACAAAAAAACAAAGTATAATCACATTATGAATTTCTTTACAACTAAACTGTAAAACACAAAAGGATTACCCTCTGTAAAAGCCACACTAAAAATCCACAGAACCAAAAATCACATTCTGAATTTCTTTACAACTAAACTGTAAAACACAAAAGGATTACCCTCTGTAAAAGCTTTTCACCTTACCATTCAGAGTTTCCTGGAATGCAATTACCATAGTTCCCTCCCCAACCTGGAATGCAATTAACAAAGTTCCCTCCCTAAATTGTGTGCAAAACTGTATGACTTCTTTACTCTGTATCTGCAAGCACATATTAATTTCATCATTAAATTTATGTTCACAATTTCTAGAGGATCAGATGCCACTGATTTGAATTTGTTTTGATAATAGGTGTATTATTGTAATTGCGACAATAAGTATAATCAATAAACCTAAGAAAAGATAAGCATCTAACAGTAAATATTAAGTACTTTAGCCCAATATGAAATATCATGTAGTTTTTCATCTGCAAATCTAATCTCTTCCAGCTTCGCACTCTGAAATGCATTGAAAGAGTTTTAGGCTGCAGTGAATGAACATGAAAGGAATAAGAATAACTATAATCTTGTCGATTGTCACACTATAAAATGTTTATATACAATACATTAGATAATTATCAGGATTAAGGGGTTAGTGAAAACCGAAAAGCATAAGAGCAATGATGGTGACGATGATATTGGTCAAATTACCTATAGAATATCTATATTCTACACATTGGAAATGTCAAATTAGATCAATCTCAAAATATTATAGGTAGTGGTTATATATATCGAGTTCGTAGGAGTCTCAAAATCAAGAAAGAAAAAAGATAGAAGGAATAGTGAGACTTACATTGAGTTTCAACAAAATGGTGTGCATTAGACCGGAGTTGATGAATTACTTCACAGGTAACTCACAACATTATAGCTAACATACCCGACTCAGTGGTAGCCTGGTAGGTAGTATATGTTCATCAAATAGGAAAGCAATGATGAAACAAAGTTAAATAGGCATGAACTTTGCATAGTAGATTAAAACGAAGAAGCTGGTTGGGAAAGAACCTGGCGGAAGAATCTTAATCCTTTGCTGTCCCATGGACCACCGACTTGAGAAGTTAAGACAAATGCATATCCTTTTGTTGGCCTGAGTTAAGACAAATGCATATCCTTTTGTTGGCCTGAGTTGTGAATCCCTTCTATCAATTTTATATGTATATCTTAACGCAGAAAGATGATTATGCCCAAACTGCCTTCTTATGGACTTTGATGCCATTTGTGAGGGATCAGTTAAGGTACGCCATGTCAGATTATAAGACAAGTCATGATGCCTGGTCGAAAGCAAACCAAACGAAAAGCCAAGAAGACGCTCCTTGTATGATGAAAATTTTCACCAATCTTGAGACAATAATGATGCCCGAGCCGTCAAGGGTGTTGGCATTGATTTAAATCTTGGCAGGGACACTCCAATGGCAATCTCTGATGACTGGTCCCATCCATATGCTCCTGAAGCATCCCAGATGTCACCGTAACCAAACGGATTCTTTAGTTTGAGTGATCCTTCGAGTGACAATGGTCTTGCCTAAAGATAAGCATCGTGTATGGAAACATTTCAAATATTGAATGCGATTTAAATGCGAAGTATGTGTTAAACTGTTAATCAAGTCTTTGAATGCATTCTTCATTTCTTCTGCTCTTAGGTTGTTAACGTTGAGTCCTATATGCTAGACTTTAGTACCAAAATATGTCAGCAAAGCAATAGCTGAAGCATACACATAGTACCAAATCTAAATGGTAGCAACGCTGGGTTCTTAAAAGTTTCTAATTCCTCACAACCTTGTTTATTTAATACATCACTAACTGAACAAACAACGAACTAATGCATATTTTACAATAGTTCACGACATTTGCGAATTTACGTTCATATGCAAACCAGGTAGCACCAATAGTTGCTCAACGCATATAACTATTTAAAGTTGTTCACCCAATTCTGACCAACCAATTATACACGAAAATGACCACCCACTGCTATGAACAAGTGAACAACCGATTGAACAAAGCAGAGACCTCATTCACCTCCGGCTTGGAGAAGCAGCCGACACTTCCAGTGATGGGGCTGGCCGCCTCGACGACTTCGACGACGACGTTAGTGGTGCCAGGCAGCTCGGGTGGGCCGGCGTCAAGGGTGATGTAGACGGAGTCGAACACGTCGAGGCGGCGCAGCCGTGCATTGGCAAGGCTTGCGGCGCGCACCAGTCTGCCGCCGCGGCGAGCGAAGGAGGTCGGCGACTTCCGCCTCAATGAGCGCGTCGCGGGTCTTGGAGTTGCCCTTGATGATGACGTCGTGGACACGGGTGTTGACCGGATCGTCGGACAGGCGCCGGAACATGGCTTGCACCATCTCCCTCTCCGTCGCTTCCGCCGCCGGCCCGTCCAGCTCTTCCGCCCGCCTCGCCGAGTCGCCCCATTGGCCTCTCCGTGGTCGATTGGTCGGGGCCTTGCAGATTCGCCCCGAGGCGATCTCCGTGGTCGAGACGCCGGTCGGGGCCTTGCGACGATCGCGATCGGATGGATCGATCGAGCGGTGACGTGGAGCGCGCCGGAGCCAATTCCACGCGCTTTAATAATAAGAAGATAGATGCTGCATATTACCCTGAGACAGTAAAGAGATATGTCATATCCATGCTAAAATATGTACTTCAGTACTTCACTAACATAAAGGCTGATAAAAAAAAGTGAAGACCAGCAAAGGAATTAATCTGCTCTTCTGATTCCTCTAGAATGTATAATATTTTGAGCAGCAAAAGGCAACTAGCATCAGCTCCTAAAGTTCGGTATCAGGTTGAAACCTAACAATTGCCTCACTTACACTGTTGGAGCCTGAATTAATTACGAAATTATTGAGAATTTGCCGATATAAAGGCATGCATTTAATGATTTGCCACTGTCTCCTTGACACGTGACACGTGGCTTAGTGACAAATCGTCAAATTAATTCTAGAAAGAAGAGCATAATGCTATGTTTAAAAGAGGCAAAATGGAAAAGGCATTTTGTGCACCATTACCTTTACATATAGATAACATGTGAACATTAAGGTAAATATTGCTACAACTTTATTATCATAGCTACTTGCAACAGACCTCGAGATATATGAGGGGACCTATAATGATGTCAAGATAGGACAACATTCTGATTAATGATATAATATGATTATAGTAGGCAAGACTATATACATAGTCAATATAGCATTCTTAAAAATGCAAATTAGGCCGGCCTGCTAGAATCTACTATTGTAAGTGGGTTTTTGCGGGTGTTTAAATGAACTACTTTTGTGGGGGCAGGTCAGCGACTTAGAGAACAGATCCGCCCTACTTGCACGCCAGCTCGGCCCAATCTGTTCACGTCCGTTTCATATTTACTGTTCATAATGCACTCATGAGTTATGACTCACATATATCAAATCAAATACGGTTTTTTTAAAAAATAAAATACTCTTGGACTCTTGGTAAAGAAAAAGGAAAGAATAAAAAACAAAACATGAGTATAATACAACGTTTATCATCCAGCTACATATCGTATCCCTACTTCAAATTATTGTCTACCAGGAAGGAATATCAAATCGATACTTTCTCTTGTAATTGTGAACAGGCGTTTTCAGAAAGAAAAAAAAAGAAACAGTAGCGCAGAACTTTTACATTCGATGTACTGAAAGCCAATAAAGACGCGGCAAGATACAACAAAAGCACAGGATTCTTGAGAGAGCTCATGTGTTCTGATGCCTCTGCAGCTGTTGCTGCTGCTGCTGCTGCAAGTTGACGAGCTTGTGGTAGGCGCCGTTCTTGTTCTCGATCAGGTGCTGGTGACCCCCCTGCTCGATGATCTTGCCGTCCTGGATCACCGAGATGACGTCAGCGTTCTTGATCGTCGACAACCGGTGCGCGACCATCACAGTGGTCCGGTTCTTCATCACCCTGTCCAGCGCCTGCTGCACCACGCGCTCCGACTCCACGTCCAGCGCGCTCGTCGCCTCGTCCAGGAGCAGGATGGCCGGGTCCTTGACGATGGCGCGCGCGATGGCGATGCGCTGCTTCTGCCCGCCGGACAGCTGCACGCCGCGCTCCCCGACCTTGGTCTGGTAGCCCTCCGGCAGCGAGCTGATGAAGGAGTGCGCGTTCGCCAGCTTCGCCGCCTCGATGACCTCGGCCTCCGTTGCGCCGTCCTTGCCGTACAGGATGTTATCGTAGATCGTCGTCGCGAACAGCGCCGGCTCTTGCTGGACAAGGCCGATGTGCTTCCTGAGCGACTTCAGCCTAAGCTTTTTGATGTCTTTCCCTGCAAAGCGCATCGATGCACATAAGCTTAAACTCCATCGATGCAGAACAATTGATTTGTAGGAAATGAAAGTATTATCTTTGAACAGAAGATACCGTCGATCAAGACTTTTCCGGCGATCGGGTCGTAGAACCGGAGGATGAGGGACAGGACGGTGCTCTTGCCGGAGCCGCTCATCCCGACGAGCGCCATGCTCTTGCCGGCCTTCATCAGGAGGTCAAGGCCCTTAAACACGACCACCTCGGGCCTCGAAGGGTACCGGAACTCGACGCCCCGTAGCTCGATCACTCCTTCAACTCTCTTGACGTCGTCGCCGGCGTCGATCCGGACGTCGGTCTTCCTGTCCAGGATCTCGAACACCGAGGACGCCATCTGGTTCCCCTTGATGATGTCCGGTGCCATCGCCAGTGTCTCACCCATGGCCAGCGCCGTCACTATGAGCACCATGAAGGACTTCATCACCGATTTGAAGCTAGCCAGCTCCTTGCGCATCAGCTCCGAGCCATACCTGAAGTTTGTAACACTTCACCATATGCTTTTTCAAGGGGCAAGTTTAGAATGAGTTTGCTGTGCTTCGATAGCACTTTACCATAATGCCAATGCATAGGAAGAGAAGAGGAAGAACTGTGAGACTCCGTAGAAGAGGCCGGCGCCCTGGCCTCGCCGGAAGGACCGCTTCGCGGGCTCCTTGAGCTCATCTGCGTAGAGCTTTATCACCTTCTCCTCCGAGCAGAAGGCGGCCACCGTCCGGATGTTGCTCACTGCCTCCGCGGCGAGCATATTGGCTTTCAGATACGACTTGCCGAGGTTGCCACCGTATCCTTTCATGAACATTTTCTGTTGCATCACAAGTTCACAATACAAATCATTCTGATTTGGCACTTGGCCAGGCCATTGATATATATGAGACGGTGAAAAAATAGATGTTGTGCTCACCTCACTGATGTGTCCGCTGACCATGAGGGGATAGGTGGCGAGCACGACCAGGGTGATCCTCCAGTTGAGTATGAAGGCGATGATAAGCGACGTCACGATCATGCCGACGTTCTGCAGCAGGATGGTGGAGCGGTCGACGACGATGGTGCGCACGAGCGTGGCGTCCGTTTCGAGCCGCGAGGACAGCATCGCGCTCGTGTTGCTGGTGTCGTCGAACCACCCTATCTCGTTCCGCAGGATGGCCGAGAACATCTTCTCCCGGATCCTCAGCGTGAGCCGCTCGCCCATGATGCCGAAGCTGAGGTGCTCGATCGCGTGGAACACCACGGTGAGCACTGCGCCGCAGCAGAAGAGCACGGCGATCTTGCGCACCTCCCGCTTGGTGGTCTCCCACCCCATGTAGTAGGACACGAGCGCCTGCGTGACGCCGAGGGCGAAGAGCGGCATCTGGGAGCCCGCCACGAGGGCGCTGATGGTGCCCGACACGCCAAAGAACCAGTCCGGCCGCACCATGGAGTAGAGCTTTTTCATGGAGACCGGCTTCCCCTTGTGCGCTTCATCGTGCGCCTCGACGGTGCCGTACCGGCTGATGGAGTCCTTGTCAGAACGGAAGCTGGCACCCATGCTCGTCCTCCCGGACAACTCCCTTGAATACTTGAAACTACGTACCAGCAAACATGTTAAGATCATTAGCTAATGGTTGCCACTTGACATGAAAAATTGACACCATGTACTACAGAGTACAGATACCTTAGTGGCCTGGTGATGCTTGCGCTGTCCGAGAAAGACGGCTTGTGCTGAAGCTGAGCAGCCTCCTGCAGCTGGATCAGAGAAGCGTAAGCGCTGTGAGGGTTCGCCATCAGCTGCTCGTGCGTGCCGGTCTCGAAGATCCTGCCGCCGTCCACGACGGCGATCGTGTCGGCGTTCCTGATGGTCGACAGGCGGTGCGCGATCACCACGGTCGTGCGGCCGACCATGACGCGGTCCAGCGCCTCCTGCACGCTCTTCTCGGACTCGGCGTCCAGCGCGCTCGTCGCCTCGTCGAGGAGCAGTATCGACGGGTTCTTCAGTATCGCCCTTGATATCGCGATGCGCTGCTTCTGCCCGCCGGAGAGCTGTATCCCGCGCTCGCCAACCTGCGTCTCGTACCGGTCGGGGAGGTGGTTGATGAAGGTTATCGCCTCCGACAGCTTCGCCGCATGGTTGATCTCCTCCATGGTGGCGTCTCCCTTGCCGTAGAGTATGTTCTCCCGGATGCTCGTCGCGAAGAGCGCCGGCTCCTGATTGACGAGCCCAATCTGCCGGCGCAGCCACTTGACGTCGAGGTCCTTGATGTCGTGCCCGTCGAGCAGGATCGCGCCCGCGAGCGGCTCGTAGAACCGCTCGATGAGCGAGACCACGGTGCTCTTGCCGGAGCCGCTCCCGCCGACAAGAGCGACGATCTTGCCGGCCGGGAAGTCCATGCTGAACCTGTCGAGGATGACGACGTCCGGGCGGGACGGGTAGGTGAACCGCACGTTGCGGAACTGGATGTGGCCGTCGACCACCGGCAGCGTGCGGCCAGCCTTGGAGCTCATCTTGTTCACGGTGCTCCTCTCGATCATCTGGAAGATCGGGTACGCCGCTGTCCTCGCCCGGAGGAACGTCGATATGTTCGGCGCCGCCTGGCCAAGCGACCTACATACATTGCATATGCCAATTAAGTACTTGTCATCAATCATCACGGTCTACAACATTTGCGAATACGGATGCACTCTTACAGGCCGGCGATGACGACATTGAGCATGGTGGTGAAGGACTCGCCGCCATTGGAGATGCGCTTGTGGACAACGATGCCGGTGAACCAGATGAGCAGCGCCCAGGAGCCGAAGAGCACCGAGTGCATGGAACCGAGGCCGAGCCCCTTGGCAAGGCCACCCCTCTTGCCGTACTCGTACGTCCTCAGCAGCGCCTCCCGGTACGCCCTCACCGCTTTCTCCTCGCCGACGAACGCCTGCACCGTCCGCACGTTGCCGATCACCTCCTCGGCGATCTCGCCGGCCTTGACGTAGGACTTGCGGACGCGGGCCATGAGGCCGATGGTGACGTAGGCGTAGATGCCGCCCGCGATGGCGATGAGCGGGACGATGGCGAGGGTGACGAGGCTGATCTGCCACACGCGCGAGAAGCCGATGGCGAAGCCGGCCAGGAACCGGCTGATGTAGTGCATGAAGTTGCCCACCTGCAGCGACCCATGGGCCTCACAGCTCGTCAGCACAAACACACAACGCAGTGAACACACCGTGGTGAATCTTGCGGCGGCCGGCGCGCTGTATAAATTTCTACATTCTACTAAAAAAAAGGTATAAATTTCTACAGCGGCTGCAACCTTCATTTGACGATGTCGCAAGTGTTCCACTAAAACAAACAAAATGTAGCGTAATTTCCAATATAAAACGCGTTTCATGTGAACTACACTGTAGCATTATTGCAGCATAAACTAGCATGTCCTATGGGGAGATCCAAACATCAGTCATTGCAATCACTTACGTTCAGTGTACCGTGTACGTACTCAAGGAAGGGGAAAGGAATCTCTGCAGATCGTAGCACATTTTTTCCGGATCCGGATATGAATACGGATACTCGGATCGAATCACGGATACGAATAATATCGAATACGAATACGGTGCGAATACGAATTGAAACGAATACGATCGCGGATTATTTTCGGAACATGAAAACCCCTTAAATTGTATGCCAGAAATTAACGAAAACATATAACTAGTTCATTTAATGCAACACATTCATGAATTATTCATATTTTCAGCAACCACGCATAACATTGGCACTAACAAGTTGCATTAACTAGTTCATCATAAACATAACACTTAGTTTACCATATTTAGCTTATAAGTCAGAACTCACAAAGTCACAAGTCATCACACATTCACACTTAGCTTATCACATACATAAAACTTAGTTCACACTAACATTGATGAGGCTATATAGTTAATCTATACGTAAATGACTGTAACATCCCAAAGTATGTTACCAAAAATAAAATTAATAAAGTTATTAGTTTATTGGATTTTTTGAGATTTAAAAGAGTTTTATTGGTTAAAAGAAAAATAAATGAAATAAAGTCAATTATTTAATTTCCTAGTTTTCAATGTCAAAAAAATTATTGAGATTTCTGGGATTTTATTGCATTTAAAGTGAAAATGAAAAATAATAATTAATTTCTTGAATTTTCGGATTTTAAAAGGTTGTTCATATTTTTCGAAATTAAAAATAATTTATGTGCAAAAATAAAAACTAACTTTAACTTGGAATTAATTTTATTAAGTTCAAAATAATTTAAGGAATTTTATGATTTTTCTAGAATTTTTAACTCTATTTGCTATTTTCTAAAAGGCTATTTGATTTGTTGCATTTTACGAAATTCGAAAATCAATTAAAATCTCATTTTCCTTTTAAATTTGAATCCTCTTCTATTGGGCGAAATCCGGATATCCGAACTTGTCTTATCCGGATAATCCAGTATCCAGTATCCGTATCCGCGGATAGCATGCCTCACCGTATTCGTTTCGTTTAGACAAAAAATCCGAATCCGTATCCGATACCATCCGCGGCACAAATCCTGCAACCGCGCGCGCGAGAGGCTGGTGAGTCGTGGCCAAATCCCGCTGGTTTGTAAACCGGGACTGGGAAATTCTAGACTGGGATTCAACAACCGCTGCTACTTTAGGGCTAGTTTGGATAGGGCACGAACAACTTCTAAAGTGGAATGCACTCCGTAGGGTTTATTTTGGAAGTTTAAACCAGTCTGATTTGGATTGGGATCCTCTATATTGAAAAAGTTAATGCAAATGATTTACAATATATAGGCATTAAAAGCGTTCTCCACCGTCTAATAAAAAATCAAAGGCTAAGATCAAGTGCTACAATTTTTTGCTACGAAAAATCAGACATCACTTTCCCTGTTGTTGCTACAGTACTACAGTAGAACACCGTTCACTCTCTCGTTCTCTCATGAAACACTGCTCGCATGCTGGGATCTGAATCAATTTGATTTATAAAGCGGAATACTAAAACTCCCCTCAATTAGTTTTGACGAGGATATAATAATCCTTATTTTATTTATTTATCTATAATTCTTATTGTAGATAGCAATATCTTTACACTTCTCGTAAATATACTCCTTATCCATAAGAGAGAAGGTCGTAAGCTTTTCTACGACCATCCCCTGGTCGTAAGTTCCTTTATGACCGATCCCTAGTCGTAAGCTTTTCTACGACTATCCCCTGGTCGTAAGTCCTCCTACGACTGTCTATGGTCGTAAGATTTACGATCAGGGAGTCTTCTACACCATGTTTAAAGATATATGGTAGTTAATTACGTTGTTATTCCTTGGAATAATTGCATGATTAATCTCTCTGTCCTGATGATAACCGCCTAGCGACGTGAGAACGTTACTACTCCAGCAATAATCTCCAGTAACCGCTTCATCATCTGAAGCGTTGAGACACCCTTTGAACTGGAAAAATCGCTGCCCTTTCCGAGCACTATATAAAAGGTGGAATCAGCATACGACAGGGAAGGGAGAAGGGGATCAGGAGCAGAGGACTTAGACTTCAGTCTTCTTCTTGATTGCTACTTGTATACTCATATCCAATACAATATACACATGAGTAGGGTTATTATTATTTCCGAAGAATGCATGAATCTGTATAAAATCGCTATATCATTATTTACGTAGCTTCAATCTAGGAGACCCCCCGAATCAAACAATCATATGTAAGATCGGTACTAGATGACCGAAAGTTGGCGCTGACCGTGGGGATCTTCCGGTGATTTTTGGTCAACAAATTCTCTTTTTTCCTAATGCTTCCATGGTAGGAGAGTGGAACGAGGAGAATTGTTTCGACTTAGCCAACTACGCAGACATCGACATGGATGCTGGCTTCGACTATGAGCCAAGTATCATTTCATCTGATGGTAATGTCGCCTCCAGAGATCATTCGCCAGATCCAGGAGACCATGCCACCGATGGAGTTGAGGAGAGATTCTTTTCCCCACAATAGTACGTCCAACTGAGGGACCAGTTTCCTCAGAAGGCAAGGGTCTATCCGACCACAATCAGGACTGCAACCAGGCAGGCTCACAACATGACGAGGGTTCCCCCTTCCGAATGTTCAAGTCTGCTTGAGGAGTCCGACCTAGCGAGGCAAGTTCTGGAAGCCATTATTCCGGGACTCCATCAGCATTTGGTGGTCGTAACTCTGCAGTTACCCCCGTAGAGGATATGGGGGAGCACCCTGTTCCTACGAGTTCGACCACACGTTCGCAGAGCTCACATGCGAAAATAAATGGTTGTAACCCGGAGTTCCCCTTCTTGGATGAGTTTACTCTAAGTCGCCAGATGGTGTCATTTGACCACTCTTCAAGTCGAGGCCTCGAGCGCAAGTGGAGATCATACACAGGAGGTCTTCGCTCTCCCCTCAGATATCATACATAGGAGGTCTTCGCTCTCCCCTCAGATCATGATCTCTCCTAGAAGCAGGCCTGAGGATGCTCCCCGCCGATCACACCCTACGACCCCTCGTAGCAATGATGAGGATGCATCCACCGATGAACGGAATCAGCACTCTGATGAGTGTGGGAGAAATCCTCGAAATGATCACACTCTATTGAGGCAAACTTAATGGTGAGATGTAGATGATTCTGAGACAACCCGAAGGAGAAGAATGGCGGATCAAATAAATTTGCCTAGGCGTGTTCAATATCAGTTGGAGGAAGCTTGGGAACTCCAGCACATAAATGATCTGCTCGAGAACCCAACTCAAGAATTCGCACGAGCGCCAGGGTACGACCTCTTCGCCGAAGAGATCGTGCGAAGGCTTGGAAGCACGATGGCAAAACATGAGCATCCTCCCCGA
The DNA here is from genome assembly GCA_036346395.1 of Hsuehochloa calcarea. NCBI lineage: Eukaryota > Viridiplantae > Streptophyta > Magnoliopsida > Poales > Poaceae > Hsuehochloa > Hsuehochloa calcarea. The sequence goes on from CM070596.1 coordinate 57,296,138, forward strand.
CATCATTCTGGAAGTCGCAGCGGTACGACTCCGTCAACCACCGGTCGTTCGAACAACTCGCCTCATGGAGATTAGTGCGACAACAGGTTACGTCGTTCCCCTAACCTTAACTCCAGTTAGAGAAGAGTTATTCCAACGTCTAACGATCAACAATCTCCTAAGGGAGGTGATCGTTCACCAATCTGACCCAGAAATCTGCAACGACAGATAAAATATGAGGAGTATTTCCCTCGTAAGGTTGAGACCTACTATACGTTGGGTCCACCCACAACCGGGTATCGTCGTGTACGATCACCAAGTGATATCATCCCTTCTTTCCCGCAAAGAAAGCATTAAGAAGTCATTACCCAATGTCGGGCATTCTCACCCGACCTCCGAGCATTCGCTGGTCGCCTTGGTTTCGACCAGTGAACATAGAGAAGTTTGATGGGTCACAAAATCTCATCGAATTCCTTCAGGTCTACACAACAGTCGTTCGAGCAGCAGGAGGAGGAGAGCATGTAAAGGCAAATTACCTTCCTACTATGCTCGAGGGATCTACTCGATCGAAATCGCCTTGATTACTTGAAGATCGAGATTATGGCTATGAGCTTTGAGCTTTGCCAAGGCATAGCTAATTACACTTTCGACTGCCTCTCTAATTGAGATAGCCTGGTTGGTCCTCAGAGTGGTTATTAACTCTTGCAGGTTTTCGACTGTTCTCCAATGGCACTCGTATGAGCGATCATGGTGCCTTCAAGAAGAGTGACCTCCTTAGCACCAAATTCTCTGAATATGTTGTTGAGAAGAGAAATATTGTCTTGAAGATTGATCTTCGTTGACTTCATCTCCTTCTGGTTACAAGTTGAAAGTCCATGGAGTTATTTTATTTCGACTGCTTGCTCTGTAAAGAGTAAGACTAGTTAGGGCAATACCTTCCAAAGGTTAGTCAGCAAAACTGGTTGTGGTAAAGATTTTCTTACCTGCTAGTCAAATATCAAGCTTCTTAACTTCGTCCTCGTAAGGGGCAGCACTCTATGCTGCACTGCACTTCCCATGACTTGATACTCTTTTCTTTTTCTTTGCCGATACGGGTAAGCTCATTGACGACCAGGGTCTTTGATTCGACATCAATCAAGTTTACCCATTTTGACATCTTTTTCTATCAAGGGAAAAGAGTTAGAAAAAGAAAAGAAAGTTAATTGTATAAGCAGTCTTAAGTTCAGCACTTACTGTTTATCTCATTATGCAACTCATGAGTTGCAGAATTAGCCTCCTGAAGCTTCTTCAGCAGGTCTTATTTTTCCTCCCTTAGCTTCTTCGTCTCGACTATCTCATAGTCGAGTGAATCAGCTAAGGTCTTTTCATCGCTCTTAAACTTGCAAAGGTTAAAGTCGATATGAGAACAGGACAAGTAGTCGAAATTCCAAAGACTATATGTGACTGTAATTTACCATCTCTCTGCCTACTCGTAGAGTTCCGCTTTCTGCTGTCGTAGCTGCTCGAGTTGTCGGTAAGTTTTTATGACCACACACTTGAGTTAAAGATTGTGGTAATTCAACAGTTACCATCTCTTTGGGAACCACCTCAACGGGCAGGACTGTGAGGGTCGATTGGAATTCTTAAATCTGTATGTTCGAGAAAACCAAGTATGTCTTTACACCTCAAGTGAAACTACCTTCTTAACCAAGTTTTTTTTCTGGTCAAATGAAATACTAGCCAGAAAGGTTTTACTTCCGATCACCATACTACGACCACCTTGTAGTCATGAGATTTTCTATGACCACCTTGTTGTTGTAAGATTTTCTATGACCACCTTTCCAAGTAAGTTATTTCCACTTAAAGCTGGGGGGCTAGATGACGAGGATCTAATAATCATTATTTTATTCATTTATCTATAATTCTTATTATAGATAGCAATATATTTACACTTCTCGTAAGTATACCCCTTATTCATAAGGGAGAAGGTCGTAGTAAGCTTTTGTACGATCATCCCCCTGGTCGGTTCCTCTACGACTAGTCGCTAGTCGTAAGCTTTTCTACGACTATCATCTGGTCGTAAGCTTTATGAACAGGGAGTCTTCTATACCATGTTTAAAGGTATATGATAGTTAATTGTGTTGTTATTCCCTGGAATAACTACATGATTAATCTATTTGTCCTGATGATAATCGCCTGACGATGTGGAAACGTTACTACTCCAGCAATAATCTCCCGTAACCGCTTCATCATCTGAAGCGTTGAGACACCCTTTGGACTGGAAAAATTGCCACCCTCTTCGAGCACTATATAAAGGGTGGAATCAGCAGACGAGAGGAAGAGGGAAGAGGGAGAGGGAAGGAAGAAGGGGATCAGGAGCAAAGGACTTAGACTTCTGTCTTCTTCTTGATTGTTACTTGTACACTCATATCCAATACAACACACATATAAGTAGAGTTATTATTCTCTCCAGAGAAGGTCTGAATCTGTATAAAATCCATGTGTCATTCAATCTAGGAGATCCTTCCGAATCAAACAATCATACGTAAGATCGGTTCTAGATCATCGACAAGTTTCTTTCGAGAAATCGATTTATAAAAAACAGGGCCCTCCCGGACGAGAATCAAAATTTGAGGAAAGAGTGGCTTTCGACGCCGAAAAGTGTAGGCAAAAAGGGGGGGGACATAGTCATGGCTTCTGCATGGACGATAGAGCGTATGCAAGAACAACATAAAGCGAGCCACAACTCACATGAGCATTGGATGCACCTGTATAGTTGTGTTTGTGTTTACATTGTCACGGTGCGTGCATCGATGTGTATATATATGTCTGTGCAGTGAATTGCAGCCAGCATTAATTCACCGTTGCTTATACGTTGAGGCTCTCACTTGCAAGCGGATTTAGGATCATAAATTGGAGGTCGAGGAAACCGGTCGAGTGGCACCATCACTAGCTCGGTCAGAAGACCAGGCAGCCGCACGATGAAGATCTGACGGTGGCAGATCGACTACCCCGTAGGATGTCTGCTCAAGACGGGACCCACTATGTACCCTGTGGAGCAGATCGTCCACGTGGAAAATGCAAAGGGCGACGAGTAGCACTTTTGCTAGGAGATGTGTTCTAGAAGCCGCCCAAGGTTTATGAACCAAGAAATCGCTAGTTAGTACTACTTTTTTAAAAAAAAGTAAGTAACTTTATAATTTATTTTCCCAAAGAAACAACTTTTGGAAGTATTGAATCTTTGTCCAGCCATTTGCACTAATAATTAGTACTACGCTTTAGCACAAATAATCAGTTTGTCTTTTCTTTTTGAAGTGATAAATAATCAAAAATTTTCACGAATTAGAATTAGAACGAGAATTAATTGTGGATCATATGGTACACACAGCTTGTTGATTAAAATCACCCATCGCTATGTTATGACTGCATGTATGAGAGAGTAGCTGGCTCAATTCGGTGGAGAGTTGTCACAAGCAATTTGCAATAGTGATATATAGCTAGCTCATGTTTCAGAGAACTGTTGCAACATAACCATTCATTGATCATCCTGCGTAGGTCGTAGTCGTAGTGCTATCAGGTCACTTAAAAAGCCACTAGGATGGGAATAGTGTGCAGTACCATGCATGCTGGGTACGCTCGATCTAAACAGACGGTGGATCAAGACAGCAATTTATTGTGCTTTTATGTCAATCTTGAGAGACGATCATCAAGGCTCATTTATTTCTTTGCAGTACACAAAAAAATGTGTGTGTGGGTAGGTGGGGGTTGGAGAATATGCAACAAGTTTATATATATGCACGTTAAAGATAGTATTGTGTACGTAGTAGTAGAAAATGCTAAAGGCTGTCGATGAACAATATTACTGTTGTAGCCAAATCGTATGCACACGTTACGTTTAAGAGCTGCTCCCGTTTTGGTGGAGAAATTGAATAATGACGAGCTTAAAAAAACCCCCTCAACTTTTCGGACCTTTATTGTTAGTACTAAGAAAGTGATTGCAAAAAAGAAAAGAACACACACCAAGTTCCATATATACTACTACTACAAACAAATAGAACTCCTAGTCTCCTACTAGTATCGAGCTATCGCTAACACATCTTTGCAAACAACACGTACCACCCATAAATCTAGCAAGTAGAGTACTGAATTCAGATCGAGCGAACGTTACATATACGGGCGAAACCCATTGGTGGTGGATTTGAGGGCCGGGATGCTTGGACGGATGGATCCCCCGTAGAATTGAATTTGAACGGAGTTAGATCGATCGATGAGAGCTAGAAAGGAGCATGCAGTTACTAGTTACTAGTACGTACTACTCCCAAAGTCCCAAGCCCTGATCGAGTGGAGTGGAGTGGATCGCTAGTACTCTCGGCTTCGCGTAGCCAAAGGCCAGGACTGTGATCCACTGCCCCCTCCTGCACCCACAACGCCTTCAATGCCCTCCACCAACCCTAATAACTGCAAGCCCACCCTATCAACTCACCCGCCTGCCTTTCGGCCGTTAATCTCTCATCGGTCTTTTCCCCCTTTCACTCCACATGACCGGCCGGCTCGGCATGCCATGGAGGAACGTGCAACGGCAGGAAAGGCAACACGCGTAGGTTACATGTACATTCACGCGCGCGCGTAGGATCGGAGGAGATGACGCGTACGCGAGTAGTAGTAGTAGCAGCAGCAGCGGCAGCACGTACCTTCTCGGAGATGGCGTCCTGGACGACGAGGATGTCGCTGGTGATGGCGTTGATGACTTCGCCGGTGGAGGCCTCGGTGTCGAAGACGGCGATGTCCTGGTCCAGCATAGACCGCAGGTAGGCCTGCCGCATCTTCGCCGCCTGCCGCTCCCCCGTGTGCATCCAGCACGCCACCTCTGCAAAACGAAACCATGCGTATCGCATACGACGACATGACACATTGTATGTGCACGTGTATGTATGAATCCGGACAAGAAAGAACATGCTCGTTGAGATCGGTTCAGACTGACGCACGCACCGGTCCACGACGAGAAGAGTATGACTATGCCGAGATACACGAAGTCCAGCGAGTACTGCACGACGATGCAGAACTAATTAACCGACGTCGTCGTTGGACAAGCTGCCAAGTTGGTGTGGTAAAAAAAATGTATGGCGGATGGAGATGCACGTGTATCGATCGCACCTTGGCGACGCGGCCGGAGACGGTGGTGGGGAAGAGGTAGGCGAGGCCGATGATGTTGATGAGCTTGCCGAAGAAGATGAAGAAGACGGGCACGGAGGCGCCGTGCGCGCACGCGCCCAGCGACCCCACCGCCATCAGCACGTAGTCCCACCGGTCCGCGAACGAGAAGAGCTTCAGGAACGGCACCTTCTCCGCCGCGGCCGCCGCCTCCTTCTCCCCCTCAGCCCCCTTCTTGTTCCCGCCCTCGCTGCCACCGCCCTGATGATGATCCTGGGCGCCATGCACCGACGATCTCATGTTCTCGCTCGGCGACGGAGATCGAGGCCGGCGTCTAGCTAGCTAGCTAGCTAGGACACACACTCTTGTGTTCGTGTGTGCGAGTTAGTGAAGATGGGCTGTACGCCTGTGCCTGTGTGGGGGGAGGCGCGTGGGGGCTTTAAAGAAGACTGTCTTTTCAGAGCAGCTTGTTCGCTCGTCGGAGTGGCACTGTGGCAGTCACTCGCCAACATTTTAGCTGTGGGCGTGCCGTACGTACGCACGCGCGTAGCCGTAGCCGTAGCCGTAGCCGTAGACGCAGAGGTAACTCGCGTGGTAGAGCCGTAGGGCCAGGGCGTCAGGCAGGCCGTAGCTTGTAGTAATGGGGGCACGGCAGGTTGGTGTAGAAGTGAAGGGCATTTGCCCGAAAGCTGTTGTTGGATTTGACTAGAAAGTTTAATGTAACTACCCAGATTGATGGATGTCTCAACAGCTCTCTATTTTGTGGTTGGCTGATGAAGTACGGTGCTCCCTCCGATTCAAAAACAGTCGTTTTAGATTGCAGTTAAAATGTAAAAACTTTGTCGGTCGATATATTTTTAAATATTTAGATTAGTTGTATGATAATTATATTTGGTGATCGCCTCGAAAAGTATTTTTATAATATTATAATATTATAGATATATTACAATAGTAATTAGTGATCAAATTTATATTTTAGACACCATATCGATATCAAAAACAAATTATTTTTGTGAACGGGAGGGAGTATCTGTTCGTGTAACTCGGTTTGTTTTTATGGCGATTAATATTAAGAGACGATCAGACTCAACCAAAATGTCAACAAATATAGTTTTAGACTTGGAGACGCGTTAGAAAATCGGGTGGATAATGTATTTTAGTATTGGTTTGCTCTTCAATCTATTATCTTATTAAAGTAAAGGCAAAATAAGCCACCACGTTTGCTCTCAAAGTATAGAAAGTCCCACGTTTATCTACAACGTTGATATTGGTGGGTCTAGATTATAACGGTTGTCGATGATCTAGTATCAATTTTACGAATGAATATTTGGGGTCTTTTAGAATTAGAACCACGCAGAGAAAGACATAAAGATTTAGACAGGTTCGGGCCTTGTCGGGACCCAAAAATGCAATTTTGGACCCTCTTTGTATTCTGCACTAGTCCAGAATCACGCTAGTCCATACAGTATAAACATAGATGAATATCGATCCACATAAGACGATTAATAGTATAAATAATTAATTTGAATAACAAATAAAAGTTTTGACCTTATGGTCGAGTTTACACTTATTAAGCCTCACGAGCTGGCAATAGAAATAAATAAGCAGCGGAACAAAATAAACTGTAATATCCCGAAAGTCGATTAGAAAGAACTTTATTCAATTTCGAATTTCTCCCAAAAACAAAGTACTCAACCAGCGATTAATGGAATTAAAAAGGGGTTTTCGGTGAAATTTCGCCAACTTGGGCCATGGACCGCAGCACCAGAAGGCCCAATAGGGGGCCGGCCATATGGAAGGGAGGGGGGCGCCACCCTCCCTCCTCCCAACCCTAGCCGCCACAAACTCTCCCCTCCTTACCTCTTGTGCCTCCTTCTCCCCACCTGGGCACCGCCCCTACCTCTTGCTGCCACCCCTCCCTGGTTGTGGTGCTCTTTCTCCCCCGAAGTCGTGTGCTCCTGCCGCTCCCTCCTGATGCTATTCCCGGGCGTCGGTTTTTGTGTGTGGTGGCCGGCCAGGAGAAGTAAGAAGGGAGGAGAAGAAGGGTCTTCTTCGAGAATAGATCATCGTCTTCCTGGGTTCTTCACGGGTAACGGTTGTCATTCTTCGTGTTTTGATTAAGTGGTAGATGCGAATTCAATTAGAATTGTTTGGATCGAGTTCTGTCTGTAGTAGTTCAGTTCTGTCCAGTGGGTTGTGTGATCGATTTTGGGTCCTTAGAGGCCGAATTGGAGATTTCCACCTTCTAGCGTTTTGTAGTCTCTGTTCTTAGCTTTCCATATCCACCAAGAACACAAGATTCCAACTTACGGTTCAAAAGTTATGATTTAATCTTTCCATACCGTCCAGAAGGGCTGACGAGAATTAGTAGTTAACTTGTCTGGCCCTTATGGCTTAATTAGAGACCGAATCAGAAAGGTCACCCAACACAAATTTTGTAGGAAATCCAGTAATATTTTCAGATTGGTAAATAACACGATTTTTAGTTGTGTCAATCAAAAGTTATGGATTTTATCCTACCGCTGCATTTCTGACTGACAGACTGAAGGAACAGAAACTTCACCTGATTATTAGATTTACTAGAAGGTCGAATCAGAGGACCTTGCCAACTAGGTTATCGTAGAAAGTTTTATCATGTTTCGAGAGAGTCTAGGATCACTCCGTTCCGAGTTTCGTAGTAAAAGATATGATGATGTTAGTACTGCTATCCTGAATTCCTGAGAGAATGAATTGTCAAGTTGTCTTTTAAAATATGACTAAATTAAGTGCAGAATCAGGGTTTCCACCCAACTAGGTTGTTGTAGAATTTTTGATAAACTTTCTGTTTTGATAAAGAACACTCAATTTGGATTTGTAGAACAAACGATATGATTATTTCTCTACTTCTATGTAGTTCTATTAGATAGATTGGATGTTCGACTTTCATTGAATTGTTAGCCTAGGTTTTTGGCCGAATTTAAAGATTCCGCCAACTAGACTTTTGTGGGGGATATCGTTATCTTTCCACATGATCTGATAACACTCCGTTTCGAGTCTCAGAGCAAGAGTTGTGCTGCTTTTAGTACCACTATCCATTTTAACAACACGAGAGAGTCGGTTGATAGATGATATTATTATTTTGTCGGGTTTTTAAATGTAACGACTATGTGATAGTTGGATTTAGGAATCGATTCACTACATTGAGTAGCGTCCTTTTCATGTTTTTACTTATTTAAGTAATTAATTTGTGTCGAGAAGAGAATTTGAGATTAGTAGATTTCTCCTTGCCTACTAAAGGCTGAACAGTACTACAGTTGAAGGCAAGTACAATTGATTTGTCTTGTTTGTTGCTTATTCCACTTGATTGATGAATATGAAATGGGTAATTTCGGTATTCCTTGTTTCCTTTCACAATTTATATACCATGAATCTTCAATAATAAGACTACACACATTATATTCGCAAAAGTTTTGTAGGGGTAAACGTTATCTTACTGAAGTTAGGACTTCATGCTAAATTTCTATGAAAATCTGACGTTCCAAACAAGGCTCATTTCTTTGGCTCATAATGCTTATCAGTTTTGTGGCAGAAGTCTCGGATAATCTCAGGCCGGTAGGAGGGACGTTCCTACGAGCTGAAGCTGACTCTTGGCTCGGCAAACATCACTACTACTTCTACCAAAGTGATTTCCAGAGAGGAATTCAATTAGAACATGTACTCTTGTGTGCAGAAGCAGGGCAACCTCGAATGGCTTTCACGCTGGAGTAGATTCGTGGAGTGCAAAGGGTATATACAATGATATAGATAACAACTGTTTATAGCATTCTTTATATCATCTATAAACAACGTTAAAGAGAACTTTTATAATATATTATATTTTTACATGTATGATGAGTGCTTGTGTTCATACGGTTATTTCTATGATCCATTATTACTTTCAATGCTTCAATTTTCTTACATATCCATTAATCCAATCTCGTGTCATACGCAATAAATTTATAGATAACTGATGTTATACTATTGTACATGTTCTAATGTATTGCTGCGAGGACCCGAAGGCAGGGGGGAAAATGGAAATTAAATGCGGAAAGAAAATGCAGTTGAGCATGCGATATATACAGGTCATACGCGACAGACAAGTGCAGAGGTGGACTTGCCGAACGCAGCGCTACAAGAACGCGAGACGACGACGATCGCTTCGATCGGTGATATGTCCCATCTCCCCGGAGACCACGATGTGCAACGTAATTTACGGTGAGTTGGTGGTGGCTGATTCGTCTCCATTACTTCATTTTTATCCCATGCAAGTGTCATTCCTTTTTATTCCATTGCCAATTCATATACGCAGCTTCTGTTGGGATTGGTTGGGGCAGAAAGTCATTGATCTGCATACTATTTCCTCTCGAAGCACACTTTGCGTTGCCAGGACACGCAGAAGCAGGAAACACTACGGCACTACGCGTACAGGTATTACTTCCTCGGTTCAAGAATATACTGCGTTCTTTACTATTATATTTTTGACTATTATATTTTATATAAATATATTTATAAAATAATTATATTATGAAAATATTTTCCATGACTAATCCAATCATACCATTTTCACTTGATCAATACAAATATATATATATATATATTAGTGGTTAAAGTTAGAAAATATTAAAAATATATTTTCTAAAACATCGTATATTTCTGGATAGAGCGAGCATTGTATCAGAGAGCAATATATTGCTTGCATGAAATGTGTATGCATAATGAAATAGAGTAGGGTCATGTATTGAGTTCTCGTCCACTTGCAATCTTGCATTGTAATCTTTCCTCACAAAAAAGTCGTTGTTTGTAAATGCATCATCTGCAGACCTGTAAGAAAGTTTCTCCTCCGTAAAGGAGAAAAGGAAAGAACATCATGGTAGGAAGAGAGAAAAAAAGTGCTGCTGTTTTAGATTTATGAACTTCGTTGCCTAGTAGTAAAACTAAAGCGCAGCAAACAAGGACATCACTGATGAGGAGATCTATTGGGAGGAGTAGACACACACAACATCATTCATTTCACCATACCCTATTTTCAATAATAAGATTCAAGTTATGTCTTTCATTCGTTAATTGATGATTTGAGCGGGCCTGGCTATCATAAATAAAGTTAGATGGAGTGTAGGATTAGAGGAGGGTGAATTGCTAATTCTTAACCATGTTATGGTTGCTATAAATTTAAATGCAATAAGCTTGTGGTCCTTGATCACCCCGTTGAGGAAGCTTGATAATCAAGTGGCTAATCATTTGGATTTCACTTTTATTCCCCCTGTATTTGTTTAATTATATGTTGATCTCTATGTCATTAGATGAGATATTGTTTTAAATTCTTCTGAATTATGGTTGTACGTTAGATCCTTTAGGTAACATTTTGGCTTCCGAATAGCCAGGGTGTTACATAAACTCCAGCAGAATCCCATTAATTCGCCACATGCAACCTACTGGGAACAAGACCTAATGATCAGCACCTTTGTAAAACTCCTCCTCGAAGGCAGGCGAAGACTCTTCCACTTCTGTTGATTGATTATAGGAAGCATGAGTACACAACTGTACTCGCAAGTCATACCACATAATGCAATTTATAGATGATGGCTTATTCCAAAGGAATGACTTCTGTGGTTATTTTGCATAAAGTAACATTTGCAATTGAATACAAATAATAGAGTAAAAACATAATTCAACACAAGTAAACAATAATAGTTTAACATTTGTTTTCACAAAGGACACAAGACCTAATCAAGTTATTTACATAGCCATATGACTTAGATCACACAGCTTTCCTAACCTAAATGTTTTTTCTGAAAATCTAACCCTCGTGTGAAATCCCCGAGCATATCCATGAACGCGGACGCAACTATTCGAATAGATTGTTTAACACTCTGCAGAGGTTGTACACTTTACCCACACGATACAATCAGTGTAGCTAGCACTAATCATAACAAAACCTTTCAGAAACTTCATCTCAAGCATTGACACTCCCGATGTGTTTTACCAATAGTACTAATGCCAACTGAGGAATTAGTCCATCGCACACCGTTGGACAGGAAAGCGGCGAACCGTCCCGCGATGTGAGTCGCTACTGAGACTGAAACACACCTCCACCCTAACACAAAGCTTAACCTATTGCCTGAGTAGTCAATGTTCAATGGCGCACAAAGTTAAGTCCTTAATTGACCAAGGCAATACTTCCTATTTCTAACTATACCACAAAGATTATTATTCCCATTCACAAAGCTCCACCATGTCACTCAGTATCCACCACCTGCCTCAATCCAAATGATTTCCCACCATGTTGGTTAAGTGCAACACATGCTATCACAAAGTAATAACACATGGCATACAGTTTTACACAAAGTTCCATAGTCACTCAGTCAAATTTATAATTGCAACTCAAAGGATATGTGTGACTCATAGCATGACTAAGTAATGCTATTCGTCTAACCAACCCACGTTGGTGCTATGATAATACCAACTAAATAATGAACCAATCTAGGGTGACAAAAGATTATGGCATTACAATAGGCAAGGTGGATACAAACAAATACGATTAATAACTAAACACAAAAGCATTGAAATACATACTTAAAGTAGAATGCAGTACTTTGAATCAAAGTAGTTTTGAAAACTGGGTTCAACATGATCAAAGTTATATCTTGCCTTGGAAAAGATCTTGACACTGGTCTTGGTTTTGGTCTTGGTGAACTCCTTCTTACTCGAAATTCCCCAAGTATCAACGTCTACTCGCAAATGAAGTAAATAAAAAAAGTAGAGAGAAACAAACTCTAAAATTTGAATAAAAATCTCAGAAAAATACAGCTCGAATTTAGATGAATTTAGGAATTTGAATGAGCTCAATCGGAGTTTGGATGAAGAAGATATGGCCTCTAGAAGATCTAAACCTAAGAAAATACAAAAATAGAAATATCTGGAATTATCCTAATTACTTTTCTACTAAAAAATCCAGATTATAACATCAACTTGATGTCAGCGAGGATTTTCTGAATTAAAAGAAATGTGGGGAAAAAGCTACAGTGGCTAATAATGGGACCCACAGTCTATGGACCGAGTCCACGCAAAGGTTTACTGGACTACTGGTTCACAGAACAGTAGTCTCACTGAGGGACCCACATGGCATAGGCACAGCTCATGGTGAATTGGGTTCATGCCAGATCAGATCTGGGGTTTGGATGGAGTGGCACGCAAGTGTTGACACGGCCGTGACCAGGCAGACATGTGCGCCCACGAGTAGATGTGGCAGGTGAGGTGGCGGACACGTGCGCCTACGTGTATACGTGGCAAGACATGTGTGCTCACGAGTATACGTAGCAAGTGAGGTGACAGACATATGTGCCCATGAGTATACATGGCAGGACACATACGCTCCCGAGTTGATGTGGCTGTTGAGGTGGCATGACACGTCGACAAGACGACGACGATGCTCGGCTTCGTCCGGCAACGGCGGACAACGGCGCTTCGTCGGCGGCGGATGCGCGCACTGGGTAGAATAAGTTATTACACACATACTGGTACTAGTATTGGCACGGGAGGTCATCGGGGTTGGCCAGAAGTGGCGACGAAGCGGCAGAGTAGGTGCGGCCGTCGTCGGCGATGAATACCAGTGGCGTCTCGTGGTCGTGAAGGGGTCATGGAGGTAGCTCTAGTGACGGTGAAGACGACGGTGTGGTCCACGATGACGAGGCGACGAAGACGATGGCGCAATCTGAATAAAACAAGTGGCGGCGACGAAACCCTAAAACTTCTAATGTAGCAATGCTTGGCCTTGAGGGGTGTGGTGGCTTGGGTTTCGGGATCAGGGCAAGAAGGCGAACCCAGGGGTCCTATTTATAGGCCTCGGGTGTACCAGATTTGGAAATCCATTAATCGGGTTCATTTCGGTCACGAGATAGATTCTGAGATTGAGGGCGTTACAGGATAGGATTTGGTTCATTTTGATTTGATTCGTATGCAGGAAGATATGAGGATTTAAAAGGTAAGGTTGATGCAAGATTTTTTTGTTGGAGATTCCGTTGTCAGATGGAGCTCTGAAGCTCGGCCATGGTGGATGCGGTCGAGACGTGACACGAGAAAGGTGATGGGAGGATGACGACTGGTGGGGCCCACCAGTCGGCACAGGAGGAAAGGCGGGTGCGAGCGGCTGTGCAGATGGGAAATGTTGAGCAGATTGGGACGGGAAGGAATAGGAATTAGCCGATGGAGAATAGGGATGGGTTTCGGCCCGACACTGTTTCTGATATTTTAAATAGATTTTCCTTTTTAGAAAATACATAAAATGCAAATAGCAAATAGAAAATAGCAAATGAACTCAGAAAAATTTTAGAAAAATCTAGAAAATGTATCCAAGCACATTGAACCCAAATAAAATAGTTTTGATAATTACTTATGTTGGCATTAATTATATTAAATTATTTTTATGTTGAAAGTCCATGTTAATCTTTATTAAAATTCAAATAAAATATCAAGGGTGAATTTTTCAACTATTAACTATCCAAAAGATTTTTAAAGTTCAGAAAATTGGGATGTTACATGCCTTCTCCGGATAGAATAGCAATTTTACTCATGTGTTGTTATATTGACTATGCTGATTACAATCAAGAAGAAAACTAATGCCTAATTTCTCCTCCCGATCTGCCCCAATGTCCACTAACGCATGAAGAGGTGACAGTTACTCTAGGCCAAGAGGTGCATCAACGTTTGATGTAATGCGCACGTTGATGGAAGCTATTGTCAGAGAGATAACACCCCACGTCGCCTGGCAGTTATCATCAGAGATAAAGGCGTAATACATGCTATTATCCAGAGGATAATTGTGTATATTAACTGCTATGTATTGAATCTTACACAACGTATTAGATTCTGTAGCCAATTAAGCCCACATGTCTGTAGACTTTATTGGCTATAAAGTGGTCTTAATTGACTTGGTCGTAAAAAGGCTTACGACTATGAGGTGGTCGTAGAAAAGCTTACGACCATGAGGTTGTCGTAGAAAAGCTTACGACCATACAGGGTGATCGTAGGATGGTTTATAACTAATTATCTTAAGCTTCTCCCTTACGAACGATAAGGGGTATACTCAAGACTATCATGAAGATATTGATATCTATAATAACAACTACAGATAAATAATTTAATTAACTGAGGATTATTAGATCCTCGTCAACGGTCTAGATGAAAAGAAAGAGTCTATGTCAAATACAACAAAACTGAAATTTGGAACAAAAAAAGATTACCAATTTGATTTCCTTACTAATCCCTAAGTAAAATCCTTAAATAGTTATAATTGGCAATTAGATTTGTATACGAAATTCAACCAAAAAATAATTGAAATTCAAAATAAAAGTTATACTATAGCTATCTAAACGGAGAACTTGCATTTTAGGGGGTTGGGGGGGAGGGGGGCGAGATTAGCTTGTATTATATTCTTTATTAATTTAATAGACAGCTCATGAGTTTTTAAAAAAACTATGGTTATACTTGGATAAATCGTACCCACAAAATATTCCAGTATGCAACGTAACGCTGCAACACGATCATTACACCTCCAAGCTGTAAACTAGAAAATTTTACAGCCGTTTTGAGAGAGAGAATTATTTTTTACCGCGTCAGTGGCGATTAGCAATTTGATTTTGATGCTAATTCCAAAGAAAAATCCCTAAATAATTATAATTCATTATTAAAATTAAAATAAAACTAGCAATTAGATATGTATGCAAAATTCGACACAAAATAATTGGAATTTGGAATAAAAGATAAAATAAAATTTTCAATTGATTTCAATACGAATTCCAAAGTAAATTTCCTAAATAACTGCAATTCAGAATAAAAAATAAGGAAAAAATAGCAATTGGAATTGTATACGAAATCCATCAAAAAATACCTTAAATTCGGGGAAAAAAAAGAAATTTTGCTATTTGGTTTCCATACAAATTCCAAAGTAAAATCCCTAAATATCTAAAATATGAAATAAATTATATGAAATTAGCAATTTATCTTTTATTAAAACAAAAGTTATAACGAGCACAAATGGTATCAGAGGAGTACATGAAACAGTACATTGGCATCGATCTGTTTTGCAAGAATACATGGACCCACGGGGAAGCAAAGAGCTGAGACGACAACAACGAAGATAAGGACAATGTTGTATTGCTCATCTTAGCCATTTGACGAGGACAATATCGTGTTTCTCGCTAGAGTCATTGAAGAGAAAGTCCAAAGTCGAAGGAGCCAAGGGCTGCGATGAGAAGTGTTGGTTGTCGGCATTGTGGAAGAAGTTAGTGCCCAAAGAAACTCGATGATGGGGAATCCCTGTCAGATAGGAAAGAAGATGAAGCTTAGCATTGAAGATGAACTATGGAAAATATGAGACCATCGGGTAGCTAGGAGTGTGCCATCACTAGTGAGGGACATGATGTAACCGACAATGGCGAGAAGATTCTCCATATTGTTAGACAAAGACCAAAGAAAACATACTACATCAAGCAAGATGGAAGATCACCGTGGTTAGTGAGGAATCCACAACGTTGAGTTGGCCAAAGTCGAAGAAGAGGAGCGACTGACACGAGAGAAAAGGACCTTGAGTATGTTCGCTTTCAAGTGAAATAGCAAAAATAGCCCTCCAAAAATGAAATGACACCCCCTAACGTGCAAAAACAACACAACAAGTCGCATGTCGCGGTTTGGGTGCGCCGCCGGGAGGTTGCCATGTGTCCTGCCGCACTTTGGGTGTGGAGCGGGCCCCCTGCCCCGATGTTTCCGTGCGGTAGGGGTGTAATGTTTTGCTATTTCATTCACAAAGGGGGTATTTTTGCTATTTCGCTTAAAAATATGCTAAATGAGGCAAAAACTCATCGACCCTGATCATGTATGCGTATATACATGCATGTATCTGTACGAATAGAAGCACAGGGGTATATAAATGTAGGACCGTAAAGGCGACTAGGGGGGTGAATAGGCGCTTTCTCAACTTTCTCGCCTAAATCAAATACAGCACGAACGTTACTCCTTTAGCTATGAAAGCTAAGAAGATCAATAAGCGCACAGTGGAAGCCTTGTGCTAAATTTGATAAACCCCTCAACCACGTGACACAAAAGAAGCAAAGAACTCATCGTTTAATCGGATCTCGCGGTCCGACCGGCTACCACGGCGATCGACCGACGGTCAACCAATGGCCCGACCGGCCGCAACTACCTAGCGGTCGGACGGTGGATAACGATTCGACCAGAAGATCTTGGCGGTCTGAAAACACGCGGTCGGATCGCCGTTGTAACACCGGTCTCGACCGGTTCGATCCGAGATCAAAAATCAATCCCAAATCCAAAACGAAATTTGATCCAACTTTTGATTCAACCAATGAAACTTGACCAAATTTCGAGCACACCTCCCTAATGATATTAGAGACCTATTTCTAGCGACGATCCGTCAGATCCACTTCGCAGAATCGATCTCTCGAGATTTTACCAAAGAAGTGCACAAACCCTAGAAATATAAAAATCTTGATTCAAGACTTGCTTGTGGGGGGTTGATGATCTAGATGACTCTAGGAGTATTCCCACACATCAAAGCAAGATAAAGTTGGCCAAGAGACCAAGCATAAACCTTTGAATCAAGAAAGCACCAAAATCATCCAAAAGAGAGAAGAACACAAAGGGAACAATTGATCTTTCAATTAAGCATCACAAGGTTGTTTTATCACACTAGATGCTTACAAAGCCTCTCCACAAAGGAGGACAAGAGCTCACACAAGGAGCACACTCTCAATCTCTCCAAACCCTAGTTCTCCTCTCCTCCAAACCCTAGAAAAAGGAAGAAGGGGCCAAATGAATGCTTGAGGGGGTTTTCCATCTCCCCCCTTTCTATTTATACTAGAGGGCTAGGGTTTCACTTTTGGAACCACTTACACATGGGACCCACACACAACATCTGTTGAAGCAATCGCCTGCTTCACCACGTGTAGGTTGATCAGCGGTTCTCATCGCGTCGCCAAGCCTCTCTTGTCCGAATCCCATCGGAACCTCCCAGAGACTCGCACCGATATCTGCACCGCCTGATCCAACCAGCTGCACCGAACCACCCGTTCGATCCATCTTGCCCATCCTGCACCATGCTTGAGTCACACGACCTCACCCGGTATCCATGATCGTTCTGGACCTCAGCTCTCCAAGCGTAGTCCCGATCCACTCACCGTAGACATCGTTGACCTGCAAGCCACCTACACAGCAATAGACAAACAAACCGTTTCCGGGAACAAGTTCTTCACAACTTGACCCACGTTAGCTCCGCAATGCAATATACAACAATAAAGCATTGACAACCATACATAAACCACAATCAAAACACATCAATGCAAACTTGGCTAACCTCCAAGTCAATGCCGGTCTGACCGCCCCACAAGGTCGGTCCGACCGATTTCAGGCCGGTCGGACCGCTCCCACAACGGCGGTCGACTGGCCAAAAAGACTTAGCTAAAATTCCACTTGAAAATCCAAACCTTCGGAATTTTCAACTCAATAGAACTTTTGACTGGAGCTCCAAAATGATGCAACCACATCCAGAGACTCCTCACCGCTGCACAACCTATTTTTGGCTTAGCTCCAAAAGCCACTTTTGAAAGACATCGGGACCGCCACCATGGCCGGTCGGACCTCCACCAAGCGGTCGACCGCCCCACACCACCGGTCGACCGCCGTGGTCCGACAAATTGAAGCAAACCCCGAAAACGCGAGATTTTGCAAACCAACAAAGCCATTGCCAGTTGACTCATCATCCTGAGATCGTGCACATATCCTCACGATATCCACAATAAATATATGAGCAAAAAACTTAGGAGTAGAAATGACGCAACCGTAGGGAATAGACTTGGGCCCACCAAAGAGAGCATGATAGGTGTCACAAATGTCAATATTAAGCAATAACTGGAGAGAAATAGAATACAACTATGTGGTAAAGTATTGTATTGGAAGGGATAGCAGTTAATAGGGATCGATAAAGAATTGGGCTTGTTGTTGGAGGTTGAAGCAAAAAAGTTATGATGACGAGAAGAGATAGGAGGCACATGAATCGGTGAGGTAGCCGACGTGTAACGGAAGATAAGTTTAAGGTAGGTCGGCCATGGTGCATTAGTGAATGTGTGAGCAAGGTACTATAATACCATGTAAAGTTACAAAATAATTTGTCCAACACATAATCAATGTATTGCTTGAGATTAAATAAAGGTGCATATGCATACATACAATTTGGAAAAAAAAACTAAGAGTAAGAATAAAGGCATGCAACTACATAATCTATGCATGATGGTGAGTGATTATGTTTTTAAAAACCCAATAACTTATTAAGTTGAATGATTTTCTCCCATCAACGCTCGTACTACAATTGTGTTCCCTAAGTTGTATTTTTTTCTTTCAAGCTTCTGTTGTTATTTTCGATGTTTATGATGTCTTAAAAATATA
Source organism: Hsuehochloa calcarea (assembly GCA_036346395.1). Taxonomy (NCBI): domain Eukaryota; kingdom Viridiplantae; phylum Streptophyta; class Magnoliopsida; order Poales; family Poaceae; genus Hsuehochloa; species Hsuehochloa calcarea. The sequence goes on from CM070596.1 coordinate 57,314,720, forward strand.
AATAGCCTACAAGATACATAAATATATTCTTAATCATCTCTGGCCGCGTAAATACGTGGGTCATTCGCTAGTTTGTGAGTCTAAGACCATCTCCAATGTTGTGTTTTAGCCAGATCAAATGAGGAGAGAGAATGCATTGAATCGATTCAATACATTGGAGGGGTCGATTCCAACAAAAAATACATGAAACCGGACTCTACTTAGGGCATCAGTTAGAGATAACCTTGTCTCTAACATATCCTACATCATCTTTAGAGACAACATCTCCAATAGATTGTCTCCAGCACACTCTCCAATATTTAAATTTTATAATTTTCCTTTGAATCGAGCCTACATTTAAACTAGAGTAGATTAATGTATTATATCTTATTTCGCGTGCACGACAGTCTCTTCAGGAAGAGACGACATATGCTCTGTCTCCTCCACGTATGATTTTAGTGACGTGACATAGCTAAGAGACAACAATAAAGATACTATTAGAGATACCCTTAGGAGTCGATTCAAAGCATTAAACAACAACACAAGAGAGAGTGCGGTTGATAGATGATATTATTATTTTGTGATTTTTTAATGCAACGTGTGTCATAGTTATTAGTGGGAATCGATTCACTACATTGAAGAAAAAATAAGTTCAGTTTTTAAAATACTTACGTGGTATAACTTTGAATCGATATTAGTTTAATACATTGAAGATACGGTAGATTTCTCCTCTACCGTATCCAATACAATAAAGGCTGAACAGTACTACAGTTGATGAGAACAGTCAATAAAGGCTGAACAGTACTGCAGTTGTGCAAGTGCTCGTATCTCTACCGTAGCCAATTAACTGGCCAGTAGGTCAAGAGGTCGCGAAGACAGATATTGTGCTTTTTTTTTGCACAAAAAGATTGTGGTCTTTTTTTTTCCACCCTTCAGCCTGGACCTTTATTATGGCTGTCAAGCCTGACTTCAACTTGAGCGTAGGAGTTTATAAGCTGAAGACAAGGCTACATTTGGAACCTAGGAATTCCGCAAAAGTTTTGTAGGGGGTAAACGTTATCTTACTGAAGTTAGGACTTCATGCTAAATTTCTATGAAAATCTGACGTTCCAAACAAGGCTCATTTCTTTGGCTCATAATGCTTATCAGTTTTGTGGCAGAAGTCTCGGATAATCTCAGGCCGGTAGGAGGGACGTTCCTACGAGCTGAAGCTGACTCTTGGCTCGGCAAACATCACTACTACTTTCTACCAAAGTGATTTCCAGAGAGGAATTCAATTAGAACATGTACTCTTGTGTGCAGAAGCAGGGCAACCTCGAATGGCTTTCACGCTGGAGTAGATTCGTGGAGTGCAAAGGGTATATACAATGATATAGATAACAGCTGTTTATAGCATCTCTTTATATCATCTATAAAAAACGTTAAAGGAACTTTTATAATATATTATATTTTTACATGTATGTATAGACAACTACTTTATATATAATATATCTTATTTCTTGTGTTACCGTCGACTATTGCATGAAAGATATTCCAATTTTCTATGCTCCTCTCTCATCCACACAATCTCGTGTCATACGCAATAAACTTATAGATAGCTGATGTTATACTATTGTACATGTTCTAGTGTACTGCTGCGAGGACCCGAAGGCAGGGGGAAAAAGGAAATTAAATGTGGAAAGAAAATGCAGTTGAGCATGCGACATATACAGGCCATACGCGACAGACAAGTGCAGAGGTGGACTTGCCGAACGCAGCGCTACAAGCACGCGAGACGACGACGATCGCTTCGATCGGTGATATGTCCCATCTCCCCGGAGACCACGATGTGCAACGTAATTTACGGTGAGTTGGTGGTGGCTGATTCGTCTCCATTTCTTCATTTTTATCCCATGCAAGCGTCTCCATTTTCCTTTTTATTCCATGCAACGCGACGCGCAAGTGCCAATTCAAGATACGCAGCTTCTGTTGGGATTGGTTGGGGCAGAAAGTCATTGATCTGCATACTATTTCCTCTCGAAGCACACTTTGCGTTGCCAGGACACGCAGAAGCAGGAAACACTACGGCACTACGCGTATAGGTATTACTTCCTCGGTTCAAGAATATACGGCGTTCTTCAATTTATAATTTTGACTATTATATTTTATACCATTTTCACTTGATCAATATATATATATATATATTATACCATTTTCACTTGATCAATATATATATATATATATATATATATATATATATATATATATATATATTAGTGATCAAAGTTAAAAAATATTGACAGTATATTTTCTAAAACATCATATATTTCTGGATAGTGCGAGCATTGTATCAGAGAGCAATATATTGCTTGCATGAAATGTGTATGCATAATGAAATAGAGTAGGGTCATGTATTGTAAGCTTCGTCGTCCACTTGCAATCTTGCATCATGTAATCGCTTTTCTCACAAAAAAAAGTCGACTACATTGTCAAATCAAGTATGACAAGGAATAAATGCATCAGCCAACTCTGCAGACCTGTAAGAAAGTTTCTCCTCCGTAAAGGAGAAAAGGAAAGAACATCATGGTAGGAAGAGAGAAAAAAAAGTGCTGCTGTTTTAGATTTATGAACTTCGTTGCCTAGTAGTAAAACTAAAGCGCAGCAAACAAGGACATCACTGACGAGGAGAGAATCTATTTTACCCCTTAAACTACTCAGGAGTTCGATTTTCAACCTTAAACTTTAAAACAGGCTAAAACACAATATTCAACTTTCAAAACCGTTCTTTTTTCACCATTCGACCCTTCCCACCTCTGGTTTTCACTGACATGTCCATTTTCTGTTGACATGGCATTCAAGTAGAGCTGATGTGGCACTCTTCTTCACTTAATTAACTTAATTGCAATATTATGTGAGCGGACCTGGATATCATACACACACAAGAGAGAGGGAAAGAAAGTGGAGGTAGAACATATGTGAGACGTGGAGTGTAGGATTAGAGGAGGGTGAATAGGAGGTTTTAAAATTCTTAACCAAATTATACAACTAGGTAAGATAAACTTCAACAAGACAACCTATCACAAGATATATGCTATAAATTTAAATGCAATAAGTAAGGACAAGAAATAACCACAATGAAGACAAGAGAATTTTTCCCGTGGTATCGAAGATTTGTCGATCTTCATTAGTCCACGTTGAGGAAGCTTGATTCAATCAAGCCGGCTCCACGAATTAAGCCTTCCATCGATTTCACTTGTGGTTGTCCCCCCCCCCCTCCGCTCGAAGTTGGTGAACATCAAACCAATCACAATCGACGCCGGGCCTCTTCACAATCTTCTTGAAGAGATCACCACGCAAACTCTCGCCGAGCCGTCTAGGTGTCAACAAACACCAAGAGTAATAGACCTTGACCTTCGCTTGACAGCAATCAAGTGCTATGGATCAACTAGAATGAATGCACTTGATTTTGCTCAACAAACCTCACAATAGATGCAATAAGAGAGAACGAGGTGAGAAATGAATGCTCTAGGCTCAAGAGTGTTCAACGAGTGCTCAACATTCTGTCCTAGAGTTGGTGGGGTGTATTTATACCCCCACAACCAAATACGACCGTTGGAGGAAGGAATCAGAGTTTTTTTTTAGGATAATCGGTAGTACCGCCATGTAATTGCTAGTACTACCGCACCTCCAGCGTCAGCACTGTAATGGCTATAACAGAGGTATTAAATGCGTCTGACATAGCCATTGCGAATTTGGTGCGGTACCACCGCCAACTATCATACGTTAGTTCCGCAAATAACTTGCGGTACTACCGTTCTTCGTTGAAATACAAATGCACTCCTTCGAAAAAAACGTACCACGCTATTTTTCAGAGGTACCGCGGAGCGGTAGTTCCGCTCTTGCAAATGGGCAAAATAACTCAAAAAATGCATCGTTTTGGAAAAAATGTTCCGCCCAAAAATAGTACTTTCGATGTGCGGTAGTTTCGCATTGACAATGCCGGTACTACCGTACTGCTAGAAAATCAAGGAAATCCAAAAGGGGTCTCTCTGGAAAAAATGTGCCGCCACATTTTCGGCACAACCGGAATGCGGTAGTTCCGCAGTTAACACGTTGGTACTACCGATTTTGCACAGAGAGCATGTTTGATTTTTTGAAACAAGTTTTGAGTGCATGCATGATCCTAGATTGATCCAAAGACACAAATAAATACTTTCAAGCTACTAGTCGTGATCCCTCTTAATAGTACGGTATTTATCCTAAAACCCGGTCTTCCAACATTCTCCTAAGACCGATAAAATTCAAAAGGGTCCTAGACTATTTTATACATTGCCTTTGAAACAAATCCATCCTCATGATATCCTTTAGCATGCATCTCCATGTTGTTGATATTGTCATTAGGACTAGACCTTGTAATCACTTAACACACATGTTAGTCCTATATTCACATATTGTCATTAATTACCAAAACACATTTCTAGGGGTCTAGATGCTTTCAGGGAGGCGTGTGGTGGTTATTCTAGTGCCTCACCTGCGGCGGTAAGGCGAAAACGAGGTGACAGCGGCCTAAAAAATGGGTTGTTGGAAGGGAGCTTTAGCTAGGGGAGGTGGTGGCGCTATCGGAGGCGCATTGGTGCATGCTCGTGGAGGCGTGCACACGATCATTTGCTGCGACCGGAGTTAGGGGAGGAGAGAAGCATCAGTCAGGGATATAGAGGGGCAAAACGGAGAGACGAACAACAATCTACGGAGAGAGAGCTCACAAGTGTGGATGCTGAGGTCGGGAATGCTCTAGGGCTACCAGGCGACGGTGACCCAAGACAGGGACTGGAACTCGTCATGGTGGTAGCACCCTGGAAGGGGAGAGCCAAAATTAGAGGATGGGAGAGGAATAGGAAAGATAGGTGGTGGTTGAGGAGGAGGAAGGCGGGCTCCACTGGAATTGGGGAAGAAGACGGTGGCTGCGAGCTCCTATGGAGGAAACATGAAATTGATTTAGGGGAAATGAAGAGGATCGCCTGGAACACTATGTGACGTGAATGGGTTTGGGTAATCTTACTGATTTTGACAGAATGAAGAGGTTGAGTTGCGGTGGTCATCCCTCAAGGAAGACGATGACTGTGGTGGAGATGGGCACGAGTGCAACTTCCATGCCGACGTTCACCTTAGCGTTGCCGATTGTATCTGCCCCTAACACCGCTGAGATGCAGCTAGGCCCAAGCTCGAGAGGCAGCCCATCATGGATTTGTGCTTGGCGGCGCTGTCGTGGGCCACATGAGGACGCCTCCACTGGTCGACATCTCGCATGCACAGGCGTCAGAGGTGGATGCGGTTGCGGGTACTGGCACCGAGTCGACATCTCGCATCCCCTGGATATCCCTTCTCCCCCGTCTTCTTGACTGATCCTCTTCAACTGCATTAGGGTCAGCTCCCTCGGCTACGACACTGTCCACAGTCTTGCGCGAGGGATCAAAGTCACCACCGCTGTCTCCTCTAGGTCTTGATTTGAAGCCGTCGTCGGCACTGCCCCCCCCTCCCTCTCCCTCTCTCCACCTTGTTTTCTGCTCAAGCCGGAGCTAGCTAGGCTGGATTCGAACTCGTCGGCATCCATGTGGAATCCACATTAGAGGAACTTGCCACCTCTGATCCACACGACGGCCACGTTAGCACAAAACAAAGTTGGTTTGGGCCAAGGGGTCATGTGACCTGGTATGGACAGTTGAGGGTTGCAATTAAGGCGGTTTTGGAGTTGCGGGTTATTTTCGGTCCCAGACGATATACGAGGCTTGGAAAATGGATTTTTCCCACTAAAAATGCTTGGAACAAATATGGAGTAGTCGACTAGCAACTGAGATTAGGGCCCGTTTGGAATGTGAAAACAGGGAAAGTAGCATCTACCCACGCAGTGGATGTGGAGTTTCCTGTGAAATTGCCGTGGAAATCTGATATAATGAGCAGATCTTAATTCTCACCGCAATAAGTTTGGTGACAAGAGACCTTGATCGACACACCGGACCTGATCCTTTGCCTGGCTAAACCATTCCATCATATCTCTTAAGAACCAAAAGAATCAGTCAACACGAGGTCCAATCAACCTGGTCTTTCGAGAATAACCAATCAAGCAGCAATTGATCGATGGTACAGGCTAGTTGGGAGTGGGCAGAAGTGAGCAGGATATGTTCTTTCGTTGGTTCCTCTCCTCTTGACCTTCTAGTGCTCTCTCATTTGCTCTTGTGTGTTCTTGAGATGGAGAGGGAGAGGATGGATTGAGTCTCTTGTAATCATTCCCCTGTAATTGCCTCTCTGTAATCCATTGGTTCAAGGAATGAAAAATCTCATGTTTACTTTTCTGTTCATGCATCTGTTCTTATTCTCTCGTAAGGCTTGATTCTTGAGATTTTTATTTTGGCTTGATTCTTGTTGGAAAGTGCCAAAATGAGTTGCTCTTTGTTGGGATGATGCCACAAGATCATTTGATCGACTTTTCTCAAGAGTAAATCAACTGTAATCTCAGTTCTTGATTTTTGGCTTTCTCTGTTTTTCTTTCCCGTGTCTAGGTCTTTGATGAAAATTGTGTTTCCCTTCTTGAGATGGCATGAAACTTGGCATGCTGAATCTATAGGCTATTAAGTAGCTACCCTCAAAGTTTCATCACTCAAGACTCCGAGAATCATGCGAATTTCAGTTTTTTGGTCTTTCTTGCCAAATATTCAAGAAATCCGATTTTGCTTTGATTAATGGATCATTGTCTGCGATTCCTTCTCAATGAGGTCAAGATGTTGTTTAGGATGATGTCCTGTGAGACTTGACCCGAGAAGAGCAGCAATTTGTGAGTATTTCGGATTTTTGAAAATTTTCAGTACGTTCTGTTCTTCTGTCTGGGACAATCGGAACTTCCGCATTTTACACGGCGGAACTACCGCAGTCCGGAACTTCCGCACTGGGAGATCGGAACTTCCGATTGTTGTCAGGACAACCCAGAGACTTGCGGAACTTCCACCTGACTGAGCGGAACTACCGATTATCGGAACTTCCGCACTTGAAGAACGGAACTTCCGCACTGGAAGACCGGAACTTCCGCACTGGAAGACCGGAACTTTCGATTTCCGACAGAACAGCCCAGATTTTATTTACCTTTTCTGATTTTGGTTTGTTTCTTTTCTCTTGATTATCAGAGAGTATTGTTTGTCAATATGGATACTTAGAAGGGGAGAATCTTAATTTTTAAGACACCATTCAACCCCCTGTTGCCATTTCGGTCCTACACAGGCTAACAGCTATCAACTGATCATTGGTTAAATTGCAACAGCTTGTGCGAGTAAGTAAAGATTGGACCGGAGAGCTGTATCAGGGACACCCAACTTTGACATGGTGACATCAATGTCTGCGAGTGAAGTTAGCTGGTGCACGGATCAGTGCCAACGAGAAATGATTAGACAAGAACTAGAGCACACCAGTTAATGAACATCAGAACATGTTAATGAGCAAGGGAATATACACAACAATCTAGATCTGATTTTGATAATTAATGTCTATATGTTGAGGTAATGAAGATCACGAGAAACAACTTAGAGAAAGAAATGGCAAAGTTGCGAAACAAAGACAGACACCAGCAAGAAAAGAGGGTGACAGATAAGTTATTGAGAATATCAGATTGTCGGGTCTAGGCCGGCCAAGCGTGGAAGGACTTGGGCAAGGTCGGCCAATTTGCGCATAGCTTTGTTGTTTCTTCTGACAAATGAATTCCAGGGTGATGTCATAACTCGTAAGAAGACAATTGTATTTCCTTGATAGAACGTCCCTATTTCTTCCGCACTGATACTGAATACCAGGCTGATTTTACAACAACTACTACTAGAGTATAAGACAGCCGTACGCTGTAACTCATAACAAGACAATTGTAATGTCATGCTTGAACATCGAAACTCAACATTTCTTCTGATGAAAGAATGTCAGGACGGTTTCAAAATTTATAGTACAAGACAAATGCATTGTCCTGCTCCAGCATGGCAACATCACTACTATTAACTATTTCTTATGAGAAGAGAACGACAGGCTGATTTCAAAACTCAACTACGTGTTGTTTTGTCCGGACAGAACTCAGAAATACAGAGAAGAAAGAGCATTGAGGGGATGCTGCTATCTGAGCTTGTGCCCATCTGCCAGCCCCTGAGCAAGGAAACCTCTTAGGGTTTATTTGGAAAGTTCATTCTCGACCGAGATCTATGTAGATAGCACGAGAATTTGAACTAAAATCTTGGCTCATCCATATGGATGAGCAGAGATTTGAATCCAACCAACTAAGGCCTTAGGGTGTGTTTGGTTCCCTGTATAAGCCTGGCTCGCATCTCTACATGCATTTTTCACACTGTTTGGTTGCCTGCACCAGCAAGGTACCCGACGCCGGAAGGCCCTGGTGCCCCCTCTCCTCCTATTCCTCCCCCCTCCCATGTTGTGCGCTTTCGTTGAAGATTGCTGGTACTACGATTTTCTTCCTCCTTCTGTTTCTTTGATCTGTTCGATGGGCATGGAATCGTGTAGATCTAGCTGGCACTGATTTTCTTCCTCCAAAGTTTCATGATGAAGAAGATGTTTTTGTTTCTTTGATCTGTTCGATGGGTATGGAATATTGTAGATCTAGTCGAGATCCTGCATTGAACCATAAACTGACTAGATCTATACTTCTTGCATGCTGAAATGCCTAGATCTATAATTTTTTTAGTTGATTCCACCCTTGTTAGTTACAGATATGAGGCATAGTTGTTGTTTTAGTTGATTCCACCCTTGTTAGTTCCAAATATGAGGCATAGTCATTGTTTTTGCTATGTAGGCCTAGATTTGCATTCTTACTTCAGTTGTTGCATGATGATTTGTTGAAATGATAAGGGAAAGAATATTTGCATGCTTGAATGTCTAGATTTGTAATTTCTTTGGTTGATTCCACCCTTGTTAGTTGCAGATCTAAGGCATGGTTGTTGTTTTTGCTATGTAGTACGTATGATCCACGCTTGTTAGTTCCATGAACTGCTCTAGTCATTCTTGGTAATCTGCATACTACACCTACTTTCAATTGATTTCAGTACTATTATTGGTTATTCTTGGTAATCGACATGCTTATTTTAGTTTTTGCCTGGCGATTTGTTGAGATGATAAGCAAACGAGTACACTGATCACATGCATGTACTATATATATGATGTTGTTCATTTTAATCCAAAGCATCAATTTTTTTTCTGAGCATTGCATCCTTAGTTGATGATGGTATGCCACTGGAGGAGCATCCTTAGTATGTGGCAGCCATGGCATACATGCATGTAATCTTGTTGATGAGGACATCAATTCTAAGGATGCAACTACTACTTTGACCCGCTGCACGACATCCTATACTTCAACCACATCTTCTCCAATTGAACTTTCGGCCACAACAATGCCATATTCCCCAATTGGACCGAGCTACTTCTACTCCTACGAGCTAAGATACGTGTACATGCTATGGTGTTGTGTCTACATGCCATGGTGCTGCGTCACCAATTGTTGGCCCACAGGCTATGTAATGTATGGGTCGACTTGACCCATGAGGCCCGTATGCTGTCAGCCACTCTAGGGAGGTTGTACTGTTCACATGAACAATACTCATGAATAGTACCACCGACCCTAGGGTTTCCACCTCCTGGCCACCCTCCTCGTATAGGAGCCGTCACCCTTTAGCAAAATTCAAGTTTTGTTGATTAAAGTTTAGCTTTGCTATTTTATACTTTGTCCTCTTGTTCGGCGAGAACAACATCGATATCATCTTCAAAACCCCACTTATCAATACCAATTTCATTCATATTTGCAATACATCATATTGTGTTTTTACCTTGTTCTTATGTGCTTCTTCGGTGTATGCAGTAGTTGATTTTCGTAATCAGGTCATCCGTGTATTCATACACGGTTGATAACGACTTGTCGGGCTGTTCAGTGATTGCATGGTTTCGAGCCTTGCGAGTTCGTAGCCAGGATCGTGCGAGTTGAGTGACTTCTACCGAATTTATCTTCTCATTGAAAGATCGGGCCAAATTAGGACATCTGTGGTTCATCACTTGTTGCATGCAATTGTGATTGCAACGACATTGTGGCACCACCATCATGGAATACTGATATATTGGTTATGTATTTGGTTCGTAGATAGATGACTTTTCACATAAACCACAACTCCTAATTGTGAGGCGTGTTGGTCTAGTTGTTGCCCTGTGTGCTTACATGCTTGCCATAATTAGAAGAGTTAGAGCTAGACAATCCACACATGTGATTACCTATAGTCCTATGGTAGAAAGGGACATAGCCAGTTAGCCAGATTATCACTACCAGCCAATTTCTAAAGTTCAAGAGGTCCAATATTTCTAGAGCTGATATAGTTTTGGGAACACCAGCTAATGTCATTTCTCTTATCATGTCTTGATGTCATTAACACTTAACTACATGCCACCATATATATAACATAATCGGCGTAGTCACTTGACCTATCATTTAAAATAAACTACCCCATACAACTGATTTATGAAGGCCACTCTTTGACATAGAACATAATACTAGTTGGAGGTGGCTTATGGAGCATATAAGTTTTACAACAGCTTACAAGTTTTGTATACAAATATAGCTTTCAGAGCTTATCTAATAAGCCTTTTTGTTGGGTGACGTGGCCCAAAAAAATAGCTTACCAGATAATCCTCATCTAGGCCAAACCGATCCATATAATTTGCATAAAGCAATAGTACATTCTTTCTTCAATTTTAGCTTTCAAGGGAATTTATCACCATATGTTCATGATGATCTCAGTTGATAAAACTTTGTAGTGGTATCCAACAAAGACAAAAATTTCTCTTAAAGTGAAAGCTACTTCACCAAAGAATTGGAAATTTTCAAATTTAAATTTATAGGTTTGCCAGCTAAATGGAGCTCAGCGATGAATTAAAATGATAATTAGCAGTGTGATGGTAGGCAAGTTAGAAGTATCCAGAACAAGACTGGAAGAAGCTCACTGATGGTAGGCCAGACAATCCTTCCTTCCAGGACTGCATCATGAGGCTTCACTAATTATCCAACACACAATCATCTCATCATTCAGTGGCACAAAACTGGATGCTGGCATTCCTGGAGGCCTTTCTGAGCTTCAACACCCTGCGCCTGAACTTGGCCTGCTCAAGGCCATCCATGGAAGGCACAATTGTCATCATCTCCAACATCAGCGCATTCTTGAGCAGAAACTTAACCAGCTCCAATCCACTCTTGCTCTCATCAATGTGCTCCAACCTAACTGCCCTGAGATGCCTCACCATCACCCCTTTACCACCTAGAACACCATGATACACTCCACCGTCACTACACCATCTCCGCTTGCACTGCGATGGCTGCAACAACAAGAAATCACATCATTAGCATTGCCGTGATTGTATTGCAGTAGAATTACCAGAATAGTGAAAGAAGTATATCTCACCACGACAGATACAGAGAGCTCTTCCACATTCGGGCAATTTGCAAGCAACGGAGCAATAGATAAAGCACCTTCTTCCCTCCTCTCGATTATGCATGCCAGCCGCCTCACCTTGTCAAGCCTCACCTTCGACCACTCCTCAGGACGTGCAAATTGCTTCAAGTTATTAACAGCTCAATAATTAGATTCCCCACACACAAAATTACTTCGCCAGATCAAGAATATATGTGGTATACCTCAATGCACCAGGGCGAAAGCACGAGGCTCCGTGCATTGCCAACCAAAGTAAGAAGCTCTCTGAGATTGGGCTCCTGGAGCTTGACTTGTGGCTTCTCAATGGCCAGAACGACTTCGTCCAAAGAAACGGCGTCATCAATTATATGTCTGTTTGCCATTGCACCCGAGTACTGGAGAGTGCGCAACACGGGCATCTCAGAGACGGCAAGAGAAGACTGCTGCGTCCAAGAACAGTCCGTGATGGCGAGCGAGCAAAGCTGCGGCGTGCCGGCTAGGCAGAGTGCACCAATGCGGCATCGTTCAATGATTAGGTAGCGGAGCTGCGTGCAGTGCAAGAGGCCTTCAAAAAAGTCGTCGTCGCTAGCGAGCGAAACGGAGGCGAGGTGAAGGCGCGACAGGCGGGTGAGTGGGGAGAGGGAAGGGAGCGGAAGGGCGTAGTGGTCGAGGCGAAGGGTCAGGGACGTGAGGTTGGCGCACGCGAGGAGGGAGGGCGGCAGGACGGCGAGGCGGGAGCGGGGGAGGTGGAGTTCTAACTGTTCAACCCCGCGCGCCGCGGCGGTGGCTAGCCAGGAGGCGAGGTGGTCGGCCGCGGAGGCGGCGAATGCCGGGTCGAAGAGACCGTCGAGCGCGAGGCGGAGGCGGTGGAGCGGGTGCTGCGGGCGCTCGAGCGCGGCGGCGGCGGCCGCCGCGAATGCCGCCCTGCGGCGCGGCGCGGCGGGGAACGCGGCGGCTAAGTCGAGGTCCAGCACCGGCGCGGCGGCCACCGCGCCGCGCCACCGGCGCGAGATGGCGGACGCGGCGACCGCGGATCTGAAGGGCAGCTTGGACACAATCAACCCGAGCACCGCGTCCGGGAACTCCTCGAACGGGTCACCACCACCTCCACCCCCGCCGCCGCCATCACCGCCGTAGCCCTCGCCGGTGGGGTAGGCTCCCGCGTAGGTAAGCCCCGCGGCGTGGTTGGGTATCAAGTGCTTGGTGCGCATGGCTCCGCTTCGCCCCCTCAGCGCCGGCTCTCGGCTCCGCGATTTGGAACAACTTTTTGGAATCGGAAGACGACGTTACTGGGAAGGTAAAGTACAGCGCAAACAGCGGAGCCGAAGCGACGGGCCCGCGGCCGCAGCCGACCTACGGGGTTTTAATGGCTTTTCCGCGGGTGCAAATCGTGAGGCCGCGGCACCGTGGGCTTAACCGCCATACTGTGTGCGGGACCTGCCTGCCGTCATGCCGTGCCGTGGACGCCTGGACGCGACGGGCGTGGTGGTGGCGCCGCGCCGTGCCGATGCGTGACGAAACGATGGGTCTTTGGGCTTTGCTTTTTTTTTAAAAAAAAGCTGTTAGCCCACGTTTCCAACGATAGGATACAGTAGTGTTATGGAGTTTCGTCAAGTCTTGTAACGCTTCAGATGCTTAAAAGTTTTAGGTTTTAACTATAAAGTCTCAACTAGGTTTTAACACATTTTAGGTTTCTAGAAATCTCCATAAGATTTCAGAAAAGTTTCAAACCCAAGATCCAATAAATTTCAGATTTTGAAACTCAAGTTTCAGACAAAAAGTTTCAAAAATTTCAGCAATTTTCAACATGTTTCAGTAAGTTTTATCAAAAATCGAACAAGAGCAAAAAAAAAAAATCCGACATGCAGTTTCCGAAAGTTTCATGTTTTGTCAGTTTCAATGAGTTTCATATTTATTCAAAAGTTTCAGAGTGATATTTCAACCAAGTTTCATAAGATTTTAATCTTCTGTGTTTCATAAAGTTTCAATATTGATATCATGTCTCATCAAATTTCAACTTGTTTCATTCAGTTATTTTGGTGACATGTTTCATTAAGTTTCATCCAGTATCATTATTTCTCCAAATTTTGTAGAGCAAGTTTCACCCCAGTTTCATTCAGTTCTATAAAGTTCTACGAAGTTCTATCCCAAGTCTCATGAAGTTTCATCCCAAATTCCATCGTGTTTCATCAAGTTTCATATAGTTTTATTAAGTTTCAACTAATTTTTGATGTGTTTTACGAAGTTTCGTACAAAAACTTTCAACTAATTTTTAATGTGTTTCATGAATTTTCAATAAATTTCATACAAAAAATTCATGAAGTTCCATCCCAAGGGTCATCGTGTTTCATCAAGTTTCATATAGTTTTATTAAGTTTCAACTAATTTTTGATGTGTTTTACGAAGTTTCGTACAAAAACTTTCAACTAATTTTTAATGTGTTTCATGAATTTTCAATAAATTTCAGACAAAAAATTCATGAAGTTCCATCCCAAGGGTCATCGTGTTTCATTAAGTCTCATCAAGTTTCAACTAGTTTCATTAAGTTATTTTGGGAACATGTTTCATTAAGTTTCATCTAGTATCATTGTTTATGTATATTTTGTAGAACAAGTTTACCCAGTTTCATTAAGTTCCATTCCAAGTCTCAATAAGTTTCATTAAGTTTTGTGAAGTTTTATCCCATGTTTTATCAAGTTTCATTAAGTTTTAACTAATATTTGATGTGTTTCGTGAAGTTTTAATAAGTTTCAGACAAAAGGTTTCAAGAAGTTTAAGCTATTTTCATCAAAAATCAAATAAGAGCAAAAAAAAAAGATTCAACAAGTTTCATTAAGTTTCTATAAACTAAAAGTTTCAAAAAGTGTCAACGAGCTCACCTTGGTTACGACAGTGTGGCGGCTTCCACGTGAGGCCTCGGAGGTTACATTGTATCTCCTCCTTTCGTAAGGCCAATCTCCTGGGCTACGAGGGATCTTGAGACCAGCAGAGAACCTCAAAAAATTGCGTGCTCGGTCTTCGTCCGCTCAATTCTCCTCAACACAAATGCTTGAGGTGGTGACTTCCCCACTTCTTGGGAGAAGGCCAACCATGTATGCCTTTCCAACTCAGTACCATCCTCAACCATCACTCCCTCCCACTCCAAGATCACACCAAGTTGTGCAGGTTGGGGTCATCGGCCCTGTTCCGCGGAGGCCACAATGTGACGGGGTTCGTGACCCCAATATCCCCTGGGATCCCCCTATACTCCCTGCGAGGGCTCACCTCCTTGGTGACCCCCATGGTCAACGCCTTGACTGGCTAGTCCGCGAGCCGCGGCGGTTGCTGCCTCAACATCTGGGCGACAAGGCGGTGGCCAGCGAAGTCTGTGGCCAGGGTGGGAGGGGGCATGCTAGGGTGCGGTGGCGCCGGCGAGGAACTACTGCCGGTTGAGGGTGCATGGAGACACATAGGAGGCAGAGACATTGGTTGCGGAGGACACCATGGGGAGGTTCTGGAGAGAAGAGGATTAGGGGTGAAGGTGAGCAAGAAAGAGGGAGAGAGAGAGATGGGAGATCAGGGAGATAGAGAAGAGAGGCAGTTTGATATTTTGTGATGTGTGCGAAGGTCAAGTGATCGAACGTGGACTATCCCATCATTTTGAATTGAAGCGCTATAACATTCCTAAGTATTTCTCTCTTTTTTTCTTTTTTTTCAGCGAGCCTAAGTATTTCTCTTTTTCTCTTTTTTTCAGCGAGCCTGTAAGGCACGGCCGAGCGGGCGTTGTGTGGAACGTGCAGCCGTGACATGTGCAGAGTTACCAATCGGGTTTACTTTTGGTCCTTTTAGGCAGAAGGTAGAAACGGCTCCGTCGCCTACGTCGGTTTCTATTTTTTAGACTTCGGAGCAGCCAAGTGGACCATGAAGAAGTATGCAAGGTTAGATGGGTCTATGATATAGAATTCTGGAATGCATTGGCCCCGAGACATCATGGAAATTCCAAAAGTAGCTTCTTTAATATCAAAATTCCAATTTTGGCCGTCTGTACCCGCGTGCTGCCATCGGTGGGTGCAGGAAACGACATGCTGCCATTGGGGAGCGCAGCACCAACGTGCTGCCGACCGCCACGGCAGTACCCAATGTGTTGCCCTCGCGGACGGCGGCACCTTGGTGCTGCTCTCCCCGACGGCAGCACCTTGGTTCGCACACCACGTCGCCCCCCCCCCGACCCCCCGCTGGCCCGCCCCGTCTGCGCGTAGACTTGCTACCGTTGGGCGCGACGATGTGGCGTGTCGAAGCACGCGACAATACGACGACGCCTGGCCCCGGCTGCTGCTATAGTGAAGGCACCGACGGCAGCAGGTCGCCCCACCTACCACGCGGCAGCACGCGCAAGCCTAGGGTCCGGCCGATGCCTCTCGCGTGAGGCGCGCATGCGTGATTCGGTCTACCCAGCTCGCGTCTGTGACGAAGTGCTTCGACTTGCTCTGCGCGTCCATAAAAAGGGCGCAAGGTGAGTTCCGAAGGGAGCGAGCGAGAGCGAAGCTAAAAGTTTGCGAGCGAGAGAAAAAAAGTAGTTCTCGGAAGAGAGGAAGAGAAGGGAGAAGTTAACAAGTTGTGTGTCCTACTGCGAGCACCTAGAAAAGGTAAGTGGCATTCGCATCCAGCTGTAGTTGTAGCTAGTTTTAGCAATGTGATTAGGATGTAATTAGATGAATTGTAGCAACTGAATAGTTATAGTTGTGTAGTCGGTGTATTTTGACTTAGTGTTTGGACGTAAAATTGGAAGACTCAGTAGTTAGCAATGTCATTAGGTCGTAATTAGTTGACTTAGCAGACTTATTATTGATAGTGTTGTAAATTTTATCTCATTGATTTGCATAGTGTCATGAACTTGGTGATAAAATATCAAAATATTTGGAGGTCGTTTAAAGAAATAGAGTCAGCGACGGTCGGGACCCACAGAGCGCGTTGTCTATGTATTCTTGACCGGGCATGTTGCCTTCGGTGCATGCAGTACGTAGTACACCGCGAGAATGACAAACGGGCCCCACCTGTCAGTAAGCTTTTATGTCGAAAATTTAATGCAAAAGAATACTATACAGTATAACTCGCATGTCATTAGTGTAGGCTAGGTCTAACTCGAGTATGGAAACTTACAAATGCATTAGGGAATTATGAAGTGATTTATTTTTGCATTGTAAATTCGAACTAGTTAAAAAATTCATAAATATTTGAAATTAACTCCAAATTTAGTGAAACCAGTTTCGTTGGTTTTCTTTTTTTAATGTATGTTAACTTGGAATAGGTTTGAAACTTTGTAGTACCACAGAAAATTTCAGAAGTGGAACATAAAATTGGTTACAAATCTTTTTATACTACAAATTATATTAACTTCAACATTTCATAGATAGAAAAATCATACGAACTCCAATCGGGATTGAAAACCTGTAGGATAAAACGCTCATGTAAAGTGGGCATAACCAAATTTGTAGAAGAAATCATTCGGAAATCCCACAAATAATTTGATGGTTTGAGCACTGCATATAAGTGGTTTCATATGCACCTGTGTTAGGTACTTTATGGCGGAGATTCAAGATCTGTTCGTGTTCCAAGGGGACGCTCTCGTACGTGACGGACCGTACGGTGCAGACCTGTCAAATTATCACCGGTCCGTGATCTGGACGTCGGCTCTGAAGGACATGAGCCTCTCGGAGCTAAGGCGGTGCGTGCGTTCCGCGTTCGATCGCGCCACTGGAAGGAAGAAGCTGCGCATCGATGCATTGTATGCCTCGGTGGTGGGTGGTGCAGGCGAGACCATTTAACAACTTATGAAGGTCACATGTGACGCTTCATGGGCTAATTACATGGGGGTTGTTTGCAACCCCGCTGCTGCGATATATGCGTGGTCGATGGTCTACGTTCAGTTCATGGAGAGGACGGGGACATCCGGCGTGGGTGGTTCCGGTGAAGCTGCTAGTGAGGACGAGCCTGCGTTGGTCTCCGGTGTTGGTGGAGATGCGGGTGAGGAAGTGGGCGATGGTGACCTGAGGAGGCGTGCAGTTAATTTCGAGCTGAACGAAGGAGTGGAGAGATAGTGGGTAGCCCGTATTGATTGTCACGAGTACCTAGCCGACCAGGTGGATGAGGTGGAAAGCGAGGAGGATGAGGAAATAACTAGTTCCGAAGACGACGAAGACGGAGAAGCTGCTACGGGAGGAGATGCAGTTGGTTGTTTTGTGACCACTGACATTGCTTACGTTCCCTCACGATTGGATGACGTTGCAACGACATAGCTGGTTCTGCCACATCCGAAGGGGCGGAGTGGGGGTTCAATGAGGACACGCTGCTCATAGGGCAACGCTTCCCTAACAAGAGTGTCGCCCGACATGCTATTGCTAGATACTCCGTTAACATCGGTCGGACGAATCGGGTGCGGAGGTCCAACCCCGACACCTACATTGTTAGGTGTGTTGATGATTCCTTTGCTGACAAGGTCCGTGCGCAGCGGTTCATAGCTGAAGACACGTGCTTCCGAATAACAGTGATGAAGGACCACACATGCGAGCTAGCTGAGCTGCTTCATAGGCACCGAAACACGATGTCCTCGTATGTTGCCAGCCTGATAAGCCACCTCGTCGCAGCAGATGTGTCTATTTCACCAAAGCTCCTGCTGGCGGATGTTGCCAATATGGTGGGGTTCTCGATCAGCTACAAGACGGCATGGCGGGTGAAACGCAAGGTCGTGGAGCGAATGCTCGGCACATTCGAAGAGGCTTACAACATAGTACTAAGAATGTTGCATCAAATCGCAGAATCTAATCCCAGGACATACATAAACAAGCTTGAGCGGGTGCATCCGACGGAGGAACCCAATTGTTTTGTTCTTGAAAGGGTATTCTGGGCCTTCCGTCAGGCGATCGAAGGGTTCAAGTATTGTCATCGCGTGCTGACGATGGACGGCACCTTCCTATGTGGGAAGTACAAGGGTACCATCCTCACCGTCGTTGCAGCCGATGCGAATAATCAGTTAGTCCCCGTGGCCTTCACAATTGTTGAGAGCGAGAACACCGATAGCTGGTTGTGGTTCCTATGCAATGTGAAGCAGGCGGTGGTCCAAGACCGCCCAGATGTGTGTGTCATCTCGGACCGTAATGCTGGGTTGCTGTCTGCGTTGAGCATGATGCAAAACGGGATGCAGCTGCTGTTCCAGCGGAACGATGTCAGGAGCCGTTGGTGCATGAGGCATCTCGCGGTGAACTTCCACACAAGGTTTCGGAGCAAGGAGCTTATGAAGATATTCAAGAAGCTTTGCATGAAAAACCAAAGGAGGAAGTTCGAAGCGGTGTGGAAACAGCTCGATGAGGAGACCGGGAAGCATGTAAGGGACTTGGCGAATGCCGAGGCAGGGGCAGCGGATGGAGGGTCCACGAGAGTTGGCGAGTTCACCTAGTGGGTTAACTCGCATGCCCCTGAACGGGAGAAATAGTCCCTGTTGCACGACACCGATGGTGCAAGGTACGAGATTATGACGACCAACTTGTCGAGGTGTACAATGGTGTCCTCAAGGGTGTCTGCTCCCTGCCGATCACTGCGATCTTGGATGAGAGCTGGAATCGCACAATCGGATACTTCGTTTACAGAGCCATGATGGCCAAGAAGCATCTCGAGGATGGCAAGCAATTCTCCGATGTAATGCACGCCTACATGGAGAATAAGATCAGCAAGGCTCGTTCGCACGCTACTCGTACCATGGATGGCATCAGGCAGAAGTTCAAGGTCCAGCTTAGGGAGAAGTACGTGTTGGGCCATGCTAGAGGGGATCGTAAGCAGGTCTGCACGATTGGTGAAGAAGAGTCGTGCACCTGCAACAAGCTGTGGCTTCTCCACAAACCATGCTCTCATGTGTACGCGGCGTGCGTGGCGTGGCGCCAGGCTCCAGAGCGTTACATCTCCTAGTACTATGACATCCACCACCTGTATCGCACTTGGAGTACCGAGTTCCATTCGTATGGGCTGGACATGCACTATAGGGATCTCGGGCGGGCAGATGAAGTGGGTGCCCAACGACGCATTGAAGCACCCCGAACGTGGAAGACGGCAATCACGACGCATCTGGAACGACATGGATGACAGCCGTCGTGGGGAACGAGTTCACCGCACCAGATGCAGGTTGTGCAAGACATTTGGGCACTCCATCAGCCGCTGCCTAAACAGACCCACCACAAGCAGTGCACCGTAGCGACTAAGATATAATTACTAAGTCGTGATGTTGCATGCTTATTTTAATGCCTTGAATGAGTTGTCTTGTTGTTAATCCATGCCTTTGTGTATGGATGTAATGGTACGTTGTCTGGGTCATTATGGTCATATCTACGGTTATATTGTACGGGTGTGCATATGGTGTTATTCACTTTGCCTTACTTTTTTGTCTCATATGTTTCGCTTTGTTTTTGTGTGCCATGCAATATGTTTGACATGCGGACTAACATGTTGTTTCCCTGTTGGCAGGAGATGGCGCAGCCTCCAGTTGACGACACGTACGAGCTGCTCGACCCACGCTGGGGTGGGGGACACCGTTGCCGGGCATGGTCCGTCAGCGTCGCCCTCCGAGCTTGGTCCTGAGTGCCCCTAGAGAGAGGTGGCCCCTTGACGAGCGGTACGTCCCAAGGCTGCGGGACACCGGCCTCCTGCCCCTTGCCCGCATGTTGGACCTCCCACACGCGTTGCAGTTTGACACGGCACTCCTATCTGTGCTCGTGGACCGGGAAGATGACCATTACTCTGGAGGACGTGGCTATGCTTACAGGTCTGCCGCTGCATGGTCTTCCAGTAGTGCCACCTCCGAGGGTAGTAGACTGGAAGGTGCGTATGGCCGACAGATTCGGTCACCCAATTCCTGCGAACATGTCGGGTGTGCCACATTCCTGGCTGCGGGAGTACATGACCTGCCCCGTGCATGCGACTGTGGAGAAAGTGAGGACACACTTCGTTGCATACCTTTGGTTCCTATTCGGATGGATATTGTTTTCTACTACTCAGGGAGACTGTGTGTACCCCAGCTACATCCATCTCGCAGAGTCTTTGGTGGATGCTTGGCCTGACGAGGTTCCACAGTACAATTGGGGGTCCACAGTGCTCTGCGCCACTTACCGAGGATTGTGCGCTGCCTCTCAGCGCAGTACGGGCGAGGAGCCAGTCCTCGCGGTATACTACACCCTGCTACAGTTATGGTCGTGGGAGCACTTTCCAGTTGGTCGGTCGTATTTCCGCAGCACCGTGCACCCTTACCAGTTGACCATCGAGCTTTACGGCAACGCTGGAGGCGACAACCCCGTCGACGGGCCTACAATGGGAACACGTTGGACACATGGTACATTAGGGTGGGCTAGGGAGAGACTGAGGCGTGTGTACCCTGAGTTCCATAACTTTTTCGAGACTCTGCACGAGGACGAGGTCATCTGGTGGCCATGGACAACACAGTTCCTTACAGACACGGCCCCCAACGGATTATCGTTGCAGTGCACTCAGGACGAGCCACTCTGGTTGACGACCTACCACCTGGTCTTCTCGCACATGGTCGAGCCGTACAATCCACAGCGGGTTATGAGACAGTTCGGCCTTTACCAGGAGGTGCCACCGCCCGCGGGACGACCTCTCACAGCGAAGGCCCACCGGTATGTCATTTTTTGGTGTCATATTAGCAGCATGTCTGAGTTATATTTTCTGATATATAAATTCATTTGCAGGCAAATGAGGAGAGGTAGGAGGAGCGACAACTGGTGACAGACATAGCAGCCGTGGACGGCACTGTAGAGCGAGAGGGCGGCGACGAGCGTGGTGCAAGAGTTCCGGGGGTACGCTATCCAGACATATGCTGTGTACCTGCGGTAGTACATTCCACGCACTAGGTGTGCACTTACTGGGCCAGCGCCGCAGCGTCCAGTGGACGCCATGCACGACGACGTTGTACTAGCTGGTCCGGACTGTCACCGGGCGGCATACCACGATGAGACGGTAAAACATTCTTCGTACAAACATTCTTCGTACAATTTTCGTCCAGCTACACTATTCGCACTTACTGTCGGTTTTCTTGCAGTACTACCGCCTGGATCGTATCCAACATGAGGGTGCTAAGGCTCTACGTCGTGGAAACAACAGCACCTTTGATCGTCTCCTAGCCGCGGTGCGCGCCATGACCGAGGACGCAAGGGCTGCAATTAGAACCATAATTGAATGATCTCAAAAATATTTCCTCTGTTCTCGGGCGGAAGTTTCGCAGCCAAATTTCAGTACAGACGACACTCGGTAAAAAGGTCATAACTTGTGACTTCGATGTTGGAATTGAATGATCTTGGACTCTATGTAAAGCTTATTCAGAGGGCTACACAATCCACTAATTTGATTGATCTCAAAAATATTTGATCAAATCAAAAGGTACAACTCCAAAGAGCCACTACCATGGTCTAAGTCCAAAGAAATAACAATAAGCAATCTTAGACCATGCCAAAGGAAAATACATGAATCCCAATAATTTGCAAAACACATTTACAAACTTAGATCATGCCACAAGGTGTAGGTACATGGACTTCAACTATTTGCAAAACACATTCGCAAAAGTATAATCACAAGCTACAATGATTAAATGCATAAGCCTCAACTATTTGCAAAACACATTTGCAAATAATAGCATCATGCCATGTAGAGCTAGAGCAAGTAAGATTGAGCTATCAACACATGATGAGACTCAAGCTACTAGACAAAGACCCCTCTTAATAGTACGGCAACCTATACTAGCAATCCGGTCTTCCAACCAAGCACCAAGACCGGTAAAAGATTAGGAACACATCCTTAGCCCTAGCTAGTCATACCTTTGCCATGAGCATCTTCTTGAAGCTTGATGACGCACATCTTCACTTCAAGTCCGGTCATCGTCTTGACATGCATCAACCCATGATGCATCCTTTACTTGACCTCCATCAACACATGATGGGTCTTCTCTTGACTTGACGATCAACTCATGATCATCTCCTTCTTCGAGATCTTGTTATGCATCAACACATGATACATCCTCTTCTTGAACCTTGACTTGATGACGATCAACTCATGATGTCATCCAAAGTCTTCATTACCCTAGAACATAACCTATTCAAAATCTTCTGAATACCAAAAATGTTTAGAATAACCAATTCTATGATATTCCTTTTGGCAAGTTTTTTAAATTCCTTTTAGAATAGATTTTACACAAAAGTCTAGTTTAGGTCAAAAACAAGATACTATTATGTAGAATTTTGGCTAGAAACTCATTTTCACTTGAAAGAGATTTTATTTAACCAAAACCTTTGTAAAACCTTTGAAAAGCATTTGTATACATTTTACAACTAGTTTTTCAAAGAATTACTAATAGTTATGCAATTTTTTGAGTTTTGGCTAAAAGGCTCAATTTTGAAAAACAATACTAGCACTTCATTTATTTGGGCACATTTAGGAATGTGATACACATGATTATGATTTAGCACTCCCCCTTAATGTGTCACTAACCATCTTGCTCAAGATTTAATAATTATGATTATGAACAAGAGCAAGAACACCCTTTTAATAAGATATTCATGAAATGCAACCTATACAAAGCATAAAAGGGCTAGATACTTCAATGTAAGTACTTGTTACCGAAATAGCATTGGCTTGTGATATGAAGTGATAATCCTCAAGCTTGACTCCAATTTCGCATATGGTGATCCATCCACCTCTTCATGTGAGCCAAACCTCTAATGCCTCTCCAAGTACCTATTAAGCTTTAAAGCGCAATTTGGTACCCAATACTTGGTTGGGTCCACGAATGTTAGTCATAATATATTTGGGCACCCAAATGGCCCTAGTAATAAACTTTGGTGAACTAACTATTCTAGCAAACACATTGCCATATTTATCTTTCCTAAGCAAATAATGATCATTATAAATAATTGGCTTACGAGAGATACCTTTGGGATAATCCTTACTAAGATGTCCCTTTTTCCTGGCAATTGTAGCAAGTTCGATATTTATTTTCATCTTTTTCCTTCTTTACTTGCCCCTTGCCGGTTTGCCTCTTCTTTTATGACAGTTATTTGTCATTCATCTTGTTTGGGCACACCAAGGCGAAGTGGCCCTTTCTGTTGCATCCGTGGCACTTGATATTTTTCGTGTGTCTTGCATTGTGCCTCGTCTTGCTATTCTCCTTCTTCTTAGGAGTGAAACTAATACCACTCTTATCTTGCAAGCGTCTTTACTTGCTCAATATATCGTCGAGAGTGGCCTTCCCTTTGTAGCTTCTTGTCAAGTTATTTTTTAATTTGATGACTTGGGCCTTGAGCTCTTTGTTTTTCTCTACAATGTTAGTATCACAAGATATGGAGGAAATAGGAGCATCTAATTTTGAGCAACAAGGCATATCAATTAAATCCTCACATGAGGTGGATATGCTAACCTTAGATGAAATGCATGAGGTAGGAGCTATGCATGGTATATCATATAATAATTTGCATGTAATGCCTATATCCACCTTGGATTTATTGAGATCCTTGAGAAGGAGAGTTTCATGAGCTTTTTTAGCTCTTCATAAGAATCCTTGAGAGAAATAAATTCTTTCTTCAAGACTTTGAATTTTGACTTCTCCTTGCCAAGATATTCATTTAAGCCCTCTAACATGTCCATCAACTCATCATAAGTAGGCTCATCATCATTTACCTCTTTGTTACCTTTTGCCATGAAGCAATGAGGTGATGTTGATGGAGTTGAGGAGTCATCATCGTCAGAGCTAGAAGTTGAGCATTCTTCT
Source organism: Hsuehochloa calcarea (assembly GCA_036346395.1). Classification (NCBI taxonomy): domain Eukaryota; kingdom Viridiplantae; phylum Streptophyta; class Magnoliopsida; order Poales; family Poaceae; genus Hsuehochloa; species Hsuehochloa calcarea. The sequence continues at coordinate 57,338,957 of CM070596.1, forward strand.
CCCAACGTCCATTCTTCTATGCAATCCTCGCTAGTAGAGGTGGTCATTTCATAATGATCTTGAAGATATGCCCACATCTCATGAGCGCTCACGAGTTTGCATACCTCATCGAATACATCAACACTCAAAGTACTAAATAAAGCGTTAATTGCTTGAGCGTCGAGATGTAAGCATTTCTCTTCCTCAATGATTGGAGCAAGATGATCCAATGAAGGAGAAAAGCCAACATCTACAATCCGCCATATTTTCGGGCTCATGGCCTTAAAATAACATGATATGCGGATTTTTCAATGAGCATAATTTGTGCCATTAAATAAAGGTGTCTCACCGAGGTGCACTATATCACTAGTGGCCATCCTTTACTCTCTAGACGGTTAAGTCTAATAAATGAGAGACCAAGCTCTGATACCACTTGTAAGATCAAGGAGGCCGACTAGAGGGGGTGAATAAGCGGTTTTAAAATTCTCTTGGCTAAAACCAATTTCTAATGCGGAAGCTAATAACAATTTAGTTTTGCACAATTAAAACATAAATCAACTAGACTTGACTAAGTGCACCAACAATATAAGACAATAGAAAGCTAGCAATCATGCAAAGATATATGAGCAATTTAATACAAGGAATGTAAATTGCACAAAGTAAACCAAACCACAATAGACACAACGATGTTTTACCGTGGTTTTCGGAAACTTGCCGGTCTCCCCTAGTCCACGTTGAGGTAAGCCCAAATGAATTGGACCGGCTCCACGAATTAAGCCAAACACCTCAATTTCACTAGTTGTAGCTCTTTCCCGCTCCGGGTAGGTGAGCTCCAACCTTCACAACACGCCGGGTCTTCTCACAAGCTTTTTGAGAAGATCATCGGTCCACGACGCCTCCACGCCGTCTAGATGTCGGCAAACACCAAGAGTAATAAGCCAAGCCCCTTGCTTGACTCTCACCACGTGCAACGAATGCACAAGCTCAAGTGGATACAAAATCCACCTCTAGATGCAACACATGCAACTAGAGACCTCTCTCCTTGCTCACAAGGTGCAACACATGCACAATTGAGAGGAGAAGTTCACACTAGCTCAAGTGAGTGAAATGGGATGCCAAAGATTGTCTCTTAACCGGCCAAGGTGGGTATTTATAGTCCACACACAAAAACTAGCCGTTGGGAGCAGAAATCCCCAAAAATCGTGATTTGCGGTAGCTCCGCCGTACAAACTCTGGAACTACCGTTTTCTACTGTTCATGGGTCGTACGGGTGCATAACGGCTCAAAAAATAGCCGTTAAATTTTTTGGTGCGGTAGTTCCGCAGTAGAAATGGCGGAACTACCGTTCTGCGGCAGTTCCTCTGTTCTCGGGCGGATATTTCGCAGCCAAATTTCAGCACAGACGATACTCGGTAAAAAGGTCATAACTTTTGACTCCGATGTCGGAATTGAATGATCTTGGACTCTATGGAAAGCTTATTCAAAGGGCTACACAACCCACCTATTTGATTTATCTCAAAAATATTTGATCAAATCAAAAGGCACAACTCCAAAGAGTCACTACCATAGTCTAAGTCCAAAGAAATAACAATAAGCAATCTTAAACCATGCCAAAGGAAAATACATGAATCCCAACAATTTGCAAAACACATTTGCAAACTTAGATCATGCCACAAGGTGTAGGTACATGGACTTCAACTATTTGTAAAACACATTCGCAAAAGTATAGTCACATGCTACAACGATTAAATGCATAAGCCTCAACTATTTGCAAAACACATTCGCAAATAATAGCATCATGTTATGTAGAGCTAGAGCAAGCAAGATTGAGCTATCAACACATGATGAGACTCAAGCTACTAGACAAGACCCCTCTTAATAGTACGACAACCTATACTAACAATCCGGTCTTCCAACCAAGCACCAAGACTGGTAAAAGACTATGAACACATCCTTAGCCCTAGCTAGTCATACCTTTGCCATGAGCATCTTCTTGAAGCTTGATGATGCACATCTTCACTTCAAGTCCGGGTCATCGTCTTGACATGCATCAACCCATGATGCATCCTTTACTTGACCTCCATCAACACATGATGGGTCTTCTCTTGACTTGACGATCAACTCATGATCATCTCCTTCTTCGAGATCTTGTTATGCATCAACACATGATACATCCTCTTCTTGAACCTTGACTTGATGACGATCAACTCGTGATGCCATTCAAAGTCTTCATTGTCCTAAAACATAACCTATTCATCCAACTCATGGAAAATATTAGTCCCACAATGATTAACAATAATTATCAAGATATACATGCAACAAATGCTTCTAAACAAGCTATTATAGAAAGGTGCGGTACTACCGCCAACTATCATGCGGTAGTTCCGATGATCGGTAGTTCCGCACACTACTTGCGGTACTACCGCTCTTCGATGAAGCCCGAAAGGTACTTCTCTGGAAAAACGTTCTGCGTAAAAATCCGAACTTCTGCGGTGCGGTAGTTCCGCTCCCATCATGGCGGTACTACCGCACTTCTGAAAAATCGGCTAAGTCCAGAAAAGGGTACTCTCTGGAAAAAAAACGTTCGCGAATTTTTTGAAAGTTCCTCCCAGCGGTAGTTCCGCAGTTATAACGCCGTAACTACCGATTGTGCACTGAAAATTTGATTTGACTTTAATACCAGAATGTAACACAATCATGAGTATATATGAACTACACAAGTTTTATATACTCAAAGGATTTGTTTCAAAGTAAAGATCCTCAGTATACGTGGAGAATGGAATATGGATCAATACTTATGTAACCACAAAATATAGAGTGAACTCCACCTAAATGTGTTCATATACAAATGTGTAATAAGAATCATATGCACATATTTAAGTTAAACTTATGGTTGAGATCAACCTATATTTTGGATCCGAGGAATACAACAATATATAAGATTAAGATGTCGATTGTATACCTCGTTGAATTTCACATTTATATCCAAATGAGACTACACAAAATAATACTAAACAAGAGAGTTTGTCCCATATTTAGATTTGTCATTAATCACTAAAACATTCTATTAACTCATAATGGCGGATCTAGATCCTTCAGTGCGCCGGCACGCTAACTGGTTCGCGCTCACCACATGCGCTTGAGAAACTCAGCATGAATTGTTTCTTTTTTTTCGTGTGTTTTGGCGTTGCAGCACATGAGAGTGCGTGTTCGAGCACATCGGCAAGGGAAGATTCCCAGGTTAGTAACTCGCAACTTCTTGTTGTTGAGAAAGCAACTGGCCAACTTCTTGCACCCACCCAGTGTAATTCATGGAAGCTGAGCAATCGAGGTTCACTCAAAGAATTGGATCGGCCATGATCAATTTATTAGATATTTATTGTTAGAGATATATTAGAGATAGTATTTGTCTTTTGTATTTCCTTATCTGTACAGGGTATATCCCTTTGTACCATATATATATTGTCTATTGGGTCTCTTCAATATACACACAATATTCATAACATGGTATCAGAGCAAGGTTAGGTTTAGGGTTTACCCTAGCCGCCGCCGCCTCTAGGCTCTCGTTGTTCTCCGCTGCCGCTGCCCCCGGGAGGACCGATCTTTACTCCCGGGGGCAGCCTCTCGTCGCCGAGCTGAAGCGTCCGCACGAGCAATCTTGTCGGCTTTCTTCAGCCTCTCTGCTCGTGAGAGAAACTTTGGTCGTCGTTGTGCATGGCACCGACGGCATCCGCGAGCCGTGCTCGCATGAATGCAACCAACGGCAGGGGTCCTAGCTCCGCCGGCATCTTCGACGACGTGCTTGGACGTGCCGGCGACTTGTCTAACGTGCGTGGAGCTAGTCATCCTCGCCAGATCGTCCAACTCCTCCAGGCCCCTCAATCTCTCGTTCCTCCGCAAACATTGGTGCCGCTCGCATGCTCTCCTAAGGCTTCACCATCATCGTCATGACCGCCCAGCAACAACTCATATTCTGCATCTACATCAGGATCACCACCGGCCACAGGTACACCTCCATGATCTCCTGCATATTCACCACCGACGAGCACTTCTCCATCGACGAGCTCTTGGTCGAAGATTGGATCAACATTGGTGTTGTCGATCTCGTCGCGAACATGGCTCAACATCAGGCTTGGCCTCCGGATTGGATCTTGACACAAAAGTTTGTCTCCAATCTGATCACCGATCAGCTGGTCACCTGCGAGCAAACAAAGGTACAAAGCCTGCAGCAACACCAAGATGCAGAGCAAGCTGCCCTTACACATGTACATGGGGAGACGTGATGAGCGTGGTGAATTCTTTGGGAGCAGAGCAAAGCAGCGCGATGGCCTGGCCGGCGAGCTCGCCCGTGACGGCGAAGACATGTCCGTACTTGATGGCCTCGGGCTGGTCCTTGGCGGCCTGGCCTGGACCTGGTCGCCTCTTCTCGGCAGCTGGGCTTTGGCAATCGCATCTATCGGCTGTATTCTCTAGCGAGCGTTAGCGCGGTGCGTCGACATGAATCTTGAGAAACGAAAGGGGACGCGTCGGTGTGCTTGCTAGTTGTTGCCCCTCTGCTGGAAGTGCCTGGTTGATTGGTTGGGCTTTAGTGCTGGCATATAGTATTGGTGGATGACTGGATGATGTTGTTCGGAGGGGGTGGAGATTGAGATTGCTATTCGTCACTGCCGCTAGTTTGATTACGTTCTGTCGCTAATTAATCTGCTTCTTCGCTAGTTCCGATTACACGCCATCGCTCTCACTTGGTTATCATTTAGGCTTTTCTTTCTTTGTGTCGTTGCTTCCATTACGTCCATCCAAGTTCGTATCACTTTATCTTTTAGTTCGTCTAATCCATGTGAGTCCACAACTTTATTGTCAGTCATAAAAGCATAGGAATTCTTTTTGTATGACAGCAGCCGCCGCTCTTTTATTCGAGCTGCTGCAAATCTTCGTTATGATGCCGCCGCCCCAAGCTTTTAAGGCCGCTGCGCTTGCTGTGCACTGCGTCTCTATTGTGCTTCTTGTGTACTGTGTGTTTATTGCGCTCCTTGTGCACTGCGTGTTTATTGCGCTTCTTGTGCACTGCGTGATGAGGACATCCTTATTACACATTCATCGTCCACTCCAAGTGATGAGGACATCCTTGCCATTTTAACTCCTAATCCTCCTAGCACCATTGCACCAACTGGCCCTATTACTCGGGCAAGAGCTAAACTTCTTAACAAACAAGTGACTCTTCTCCTAACTGAGTTTCCATTTGATTCTCATGAGAATTGGCTACTACCTAAAGTATTTCATCTATGTGAAGTTTTATTTGACAAAGAGGAGGCATGGTTGGCCGAAATGGATGGAGAAGAAGGTGAAAAGAATCAAATTCGGATTCGGAATCAGCATCAAATTTGGATTTGGAATCAGCGGGACAGTCCGAATTAAAATGGTCATAACTTTCACAAACGGAGTCCGATTTGGGTGTTCTTATACTTGTTGGAAAGATAACTTCAAGACCAATCCAACGGATCCTCCCTCACTCCGAAATTCATCTTGTATCAAAAGATATGATCAAAACAATATAACGATTATAAAATCAGGGTTTCCTTTTTTGTTTTGGAATGTGTCGGAATTGGAGTAGAACTCCTAATCCGAATTAGAGTAGGTGTAGGGCCTCTTGGCCAGCCATGAGGTGGAGAAGGGGCACTATATATTGAGAGGTAGACCGCCATTGTAACCTCAGATCACGTTTGAGAAAAATCAATCTACTAAAGTTTTCGAGTTTAGCTTTGCTACCAAATTCCATAGGGAATTTGGAGTGCCTTCTTCAATCAAGATCGTTCAGCCTTTCCGCTGGGAATTGGGTGCACGATAGATCTTCGCTTGGTGGTCGGCGAAATCAACACGAGTGTGTTTTGGCGGATTAAAGAGTGTTCGTCCCTTGCACTGGCATTGGAGGATCATTACAATTCATCAAGACTCCCGTGAGTATCCATCCTACGTCGAGAAGATCGGGCGACCCCGTATCATCTTGGTATCAGAGCGCGGTTTACTCGGTAGGATCTTATCCCTTTAATTTTTAGTTTATTACTTACTGTCCTATAGTCCATAAACCGAAAACAAAAAAAATCCAAATCCTAGTTTCGCATCTGTTATTTTCGTGAGTTTTATTAAGTCTTGATCCATTAGAAAATTTGTTTACGTGCTGATCTTAGTGTCCTTTGCGTAGCTCAATCTTTGCATATTATATCGTTGAAAATCCGCTAGTTGATCCTTCAATTAGCATAAAAAAGTAGATTCAATTTACTTCTCGAATTCGTGTTCTTGCTTCAATATTGGGGATTCTTCTTCGTGTTTGATTCGGTCGGCTGCAAGGAGTCCTAATCGCCCAAAGAATCCTAGTCGGACACATTCGGACCATCCAAAGGTTTGCGCATCTGTTGAGGGCTTCACTTAAATCCTTTGATACTTGAGACTAGTCTTTGATAATTGCATTGTGGGCTACTCTTAAATTATATATCTCGACTGAATATCATCATTTGATAGTGCATCACCCTCGGCTGAAAAAAAAATCAAAGTTTAGAGAGAGAGAGAATTTTACCCCTGTGTTTTTCCCCAAAAAAATTGTGACTCATATACCTAATTAGATTCAGAATAAGATTTTGAATCTTTCGGAGTCACTTACGGGGTAGTAAAAAAAGGAGGCAAAAAAAGAGGTAAAAAAAGGGGGCCGAACTCGGGTGAGTACTCTACACCAGATATTCAGTTAGAGCATTTAATTTTTTGAGTAATTCTGTGCCCTTATTTTCATTGCAATTGGCTAGCGTCGCTCGTAGTACTTAATGCAAACGAGCTATTGTTCCTGATTGTTTCTATTTAGCTCATTCCTTTGTTGCATTGAGTCACATTGATCATTGCGTGTGCGTTCAGACACTTCACTTACATCTATTGGATCAGCACATAGTCAATATTTTTCTAGCTTGGATTATTACTTAATTTTACAACATCGTGAAATTCAGATTGTGTAAGATAAATACCTCCTAACCAAGCTCCACAAAATATCCTTTGCCGTACAATGGTGAGTCACTTTTAAATCCGCTTGATCATCACTCGTTATTGTAGCCACCACCAAGTGTAAATTTCTTTTGGCCTCAATTCACTTCGGAAAGGTAAGAACTTTACTTGGGAGAGGAAAAGTGAGATTGAGTGAACTCCACATATCACCCATATATTTGTGGTTTTTGGTGTTTTTCTTTTCTTTTCTTTGTGCTACTAACCATGTCAGGAGGAGACGACAATATCAGAGAGGAGCATGATCTGAATTCCCCGGTGACTCGTTTTCAATTCCAAGCGTTGAGGGGAACTTTGCGCAATGAGTTCACGGCTACTACTTCTGCCTTGGAGGAGCAACTCAAGGCGGAAATCAACAACTCCACACAAGACATGCACATTGAGATGAACCAACAAATGAGTGTGCTACGTACCAACATTGTGAACGATGTGGTGCGTGCACTTCGACCACAACAAGAGGAAGGCAGTGTTCATCGTGGAGGTGGGATCCCTCCACAAGATGAGGGAGCGGGCGTTGCTCGAGTTGACCAAGAAGCGCAACACAGGCGAGACCGCGTGGTGGCTGATGCCATTCGTCCACCCCTGCCAGGGAGAGGTGAAGGGGCGGATTCCATGGTCCGGGGAGGGGCCAAGGACATGGAGGCCGTGGTGGAAGAGCACCTCGTTTTGATGACGATGACTTTCTTCACTACGATGACGGCTACCACCGCCATAACTGTCGCGGCAACGAACGCCCCAATGAGGACAAGTTTGGTAAGCTTAAATTTACCATGCCAATATTTTCAGGTACACATGACCCAGAGGCATACCTTACTTGGGAGCTCAAGGTGGACAAGGTGTTCCGCTTGCACAATAATTCAGAGGAGAAGAAAATTCACATGGCAGGGCTTGAATTCACTAATTATGCACTCATATGGTGGGAACAAGTTCAAAATCAAAGGAGAGAGCACGACGAGCCTCCCATCACTACATGGGAAGAGATGAAGTACCACATGAGAGCAAGGTTTGTTCCCAAACATTACAAGCGTGATTTATTTGATGATTGCAAAGAAATGAAGCAAGGAACGCTCACGGTGGAGGAGTACTATAAAGAGATGGAGATGGCGATGATTAGAGCTAATGTATATGAGCAAGAAGAGCAAACAATGGCGCGATTCCTTGCTGGTTTACACCCTTCCATCAAACGCATCACCGAATTTTAGCCTTACAACAACATGATGGAGTTGGTGCATCAAGCAACCAAGGCTGAAAGGCAAGTGCAACAAGATATAAGAGTAACAAAAATATCATCATACACACCTCGTTCAGCACCTACAGGAGGTAAACCCACATATCGTTTCAATTCTTTTAAAAACTATTCCATCTAGTAGAAGTTTTGCTCCTAGTACCAATGCTACACCAGGTGGGAAACATACAAGTACACCCATTGCCAATAAGAGTCCAGCACCTTCTACCTCGTCTTCAGTGGGTTCCACAGCAAGAAGTAGTGCCATACAATGCTTCAAATGTCTTGGACAAGGTCATATGCAAAAGAATTGTCCAAATAACAAGGTTATGTTACTTTTGGAGAATGGAGAGTATGACTCCACTAGCGAGGAGGAGGGTGAGGCTCTTGCTGATTTGGACAGGGAGATGTACATGAGCAAGGACAAGGGGAGGAGGTGCTTGAAGATGGTTTTTGTGACCCCGATGCTGGCCCTATCCTTGTATGTACACCGACGGTGTTGAGTGTGCAAGCAAAACCCACTCATGAGCAGCGCTGCAATCTTTTCCAAACAAGAGCTCAGGTGAGTAAAGATGGTAAGTGTTGCAAAGTTATTATCGATGGTGGAAGTTGCCACAATTTAGCTAGTAAAGCGCTTTGTTCTAAATTTGGTTTGAAATATAAGAAACACCCACATCCCTATCAAATTCAATGGTTAAACAATGATGGGTCGATGAATGTTGGATATACTGTTGATATTAGCTTTCAAATTGGTTCTTATCGTGATAACATTGAATGTGATGTTGTGTCCATGGATGTATGTCACTTGTTATTAGGTAGACCACGGCAATACGATCGTTCTGTGATTCATCATGGAAGAACTAATCAATACAAATTCATGTGGGATAATAAAGAAATAGTGCTACGACCATTAACTCCTTCTCAAATTGTGAGTAATAACATGCAAAAGATTGCGGTGAAACTAGAGACTGAGAGAGGGAAAGAGCCAAAGAGTGGGATTCCACAAAAGAAGCGTGAAAACCAAAAGCTAAAAATGAATGGAAAAGGTGAGAATGAGGGAGAGAAAAGGTTAGTTATGGTATCCACTAAATTTGATTTAAGAGAGATGAGAGATGATCCTACTTTGATGCACTTTGTTTTGTTGTACAAAGATGTTCTACTTTCTACTAATGACTTAACATCTCTTCCTAGTATGGTTTCTTAAGTTTTGCAGGCTTATGAGGATGTCTTTCCGGAGGAGGTACCCGCTGGTCTACCGCCTATTTGAGGCATTGAACATCAAATTGACTTGGTACCGGGAGCTCCACTTCCCAACCGGCCGCCGTACCGCACAAACCCGGAAGAGACGAAAGAAATTCAACGGCAAGTGCAAGCACTCATAGAAAAAGGGTACGTACGCGAAAGTCTTAGTCCTTGTGCCGTTCCAGTCATTCTTGTTCCAAAGAAAGATGGTACATGGAGAATGTGTGTAGACTGTAGAGCTATCAACAATATTACCATTCGCTATCGTCATCCTATTCCTAGGTTAGATGATATGTTGGATGAATTGAGTGGTTCTACTATCTTTTCTAAAATTGATTTGCGTAGTGGATATCATCAAATACGAATGAAACATGGCGATGAATGGAAAACTACTTTTAAAACAAAATTTGGCTTGTATGAATGGTTAGTGATGCCTTTTGGTTTATCTAATGCTCCTAGTACTTTCATGCGCTTAATGAACCATGTTTTGAGACACTTCATTGGAAAATTTGTAGTACTCTATTTTGATGACATTTTGATATATAGCCGCACGTTGGAAGCACATGTTGAACACATTAGGCAAGTGCTAGAAGTGCTTAGAACTGAACAATTATACGCTAATCTTGAGATGTGTACTTTTTGCACAAACAAAGTGGTGTTATTAGGCTATGTTGTTTCAGCTCATGGAATTGAAGTAGATGAATCTAAAATTGAAGCTATTCGAAATTGGCCTACTCCTGTCAATGTTAGTCAAATTCGTAGCTTTCATGGACTTACTAGTTTTTATCGCCGATTTGTGAAAGATTTTAGTACCATTGCTGCTCCATTAAATGAATTAACTAAAAAAGGAGTCACTTTCGAGTGGGGAGAAAAACAAGACAAAGCTTTTGCTGAATTGAAAAAATGTTTGACTGAAGCACCATTGCTTGTTTTACCTGATTTCACTAAAATTTTGAGATTGAATGTGATGCTAGTGGAATAGGTATTGTGGTGTTTTGATGCAAGAAAGAAAACATGTTGCCTATTTCAGTGAGAAACTTCATGGTGCACAATTGAACTACCATGTTTATGATAAAGAATTGTATGCTCTTGTGCGTGCGTTAGAAACATGGCAACATTATCTTTGGCCTAAGGAGTTTATCATACATTTTGATAATGAAGCTTTGAAATATTTAAAAGGCCAGGCGAAATTGAATCGTAGACACGCTAAATGGGTAGAATTCATTGAAACTTTTCCTTACATTGTCAAATACAAGAAAGGCAAGGAAAATATGGTAGCTGATGTATTGTCTAGAAAACATGTGCTTTTCACTCAATTGGAAGTAAAAGTTCCAGGGCTAGAAAGTTTGAAAGATTTATATGCTTCTGATCATGACTTTTCAACACCATATTCTAATTGCAAAGATGGGAAAGGATGGGATAAGTTTCATGTTCATGATGGTTTTCTCTTTCGCATGAACAAACTGTGTGTTCCAGATTCTTCTGTGTGTTTGCTATTATTGCAGGAGTCTCATGCAAGAGGATTGATGGGACATTTTGGAAGAGAGAAGACGTATATGATATTGGTCGATCACTTCTATTGGCCTAAGATGAGGCGAGACGTCGAGAGATTTGTTCAACGATGCATCACGTGCCATAAGGCGAAGTCGAAACTCAATCCACATGGTTTGTATGCTCCACTTCCAGTTCCTAGCGCTCCATAGAAAGATATTAGCATGGATTTTGTTTTAGGATTGCCTAGGACTAAGAGGGGGAGGGATTCGGTATTTGTAGTCGTGGATAGGTTCTCTAAAATGGCATATTTTATTCCTTGTCATAAGAGCGACGACGCGTCGCATGTAGCTGACTTGTTTTTCATGGAAATTATGAGGCTGCATGGCATACCAAGAACCATTGTTTCAGATCGTGATGTCAAATTTATGAGCTATTTTTGGAAGACCTTGTGGGCCAAGCTTGGGACCAAGTTGCTCTTTTCGACAACTTATCACCCACAAACTGATGGACAAACGGAAGTGGTGAACCGTACACTCTCAATGCTGCTACGGACAATGATAAAAAAGAATTTGAAAGAGTGGGAAGAGTGTCTACCGCATGTTGAGTTTGCCTATAATAGGGTGGTGCATTCTACGACTCAATTGTGTCCATTTGAGGTGGTGTATGGCTTCAAACCAATCACGCCACTTGATTTGATGCCACTTCCATTACATGAACGTGATAATATGGAGGCTTCGAAGCATGCTAATTTTGTGAAAAAAAACTCAATGAAAAGACTAAAGAGGTAATTGAAAAAAAGGTACATGCTTATGCTTCTAAAGCTAACAAGTCGAGAAAGAAAATGATATTTGAACCAGGTGACTTAGTGTGGGTGCACCTTCGCAAAGAACGCTTTCCGGAGAAGCGTAAATCAAAGTTGATGCCTCGTGGTGATGGACCTTTTAAAGTACTTGCCAAGATCAATGATAATCATACAAGATAGAGCTTTCGGAAGACAATTATGGGGTAAGCACTACTTTCAATGTTGCTGATTTATCACCATTCTTTGGACAAGATGGCACAGAGTCGTGGACGACTCCTTTTCAAGAGGGGGAGGATGATGATGACATCACTATTACACATTCATCGTCCACTCTAAGTGATGAGGACATCCTTGCCATTTCAACTCCTAATCCTCCTAGCATCATTGCACCAACTGGCCCTATTACTCGGGCAAGAGCTAAACTTATTAACAAACAAGTGACTCTTCTCCTAACTGAGTTTCTATTTGATTCTCATGAGAATTGGCTACTACCTAAAGCATTTCATCTATGTGTAGTTTTATTTGACAAAGAGGAGGCATGGTTGGCCGAAATGGATGGAGAAGAAGGTGAAAAGAATCAAATTCGGATTCGGAATCAGCATCAAATTTGGATTCGGAATCAGCAGGACAGTCCGAATTAAAACGGTCATAACTTTCACAAACCGAGTCTGATTTGGGTGTTCTTGTGCTTGTTGGAAAGATAACTTTAAGACCAATCCAACGGATGCTCCCTCACTCCGAAATTCATCCTGCATCAAAAGATATGATCAAAACAATGTGACGATTATAAAATCAGGGTTTCCTTTTTTGTTTTGGAATGTGTCGGAATTGGAGTAGGACTTCTAATCCGAATTAGAGTAGGTGTAGGACCTCTTGCCCAGCCATGAGGTGGAGAAGGGCACTATATATTGAGGGGTAGATCTCCATTGTAACCTCAGACCACGTTTGAGAAAAATCAATCTACTAAAGTTTTCGAGTTTAGCTTTGCTATCAAAATTCCATAGGGAATTTGGAGTGCCTTCTTCAATCAAGATCGTTCAGCCTTTCCGCTGGAAATTGGGTGCACGATAGATCTTCGCTTGGTGATCGGCGATCACCACGAGTGTGTTTTGGCGGATTAAAGAGTGTTCGTCCCTTGCACATGCATTGGAAGTTCATTACAATTCATCAAGACTCCCGTGAGTATCCATCCTACGTCGAGAAGATCGGGCGCCCCCGTATCACTGCGTGTCTATTGCGCTTCTTGTGCACTGTGCCGCCGCCGTCTTGGGCTTCGATCTGCGCCGCCATGCTTCTATCTATTCCTATTCGGATTGATTGGACAGTTCTCTCTATTTTTGTCGATTTCATTATCTTCTTCGTCATGTTGCCGCTGTCGACTTTGCGTCCGCAGCTTGTGCTTTATGGGCTGTCGCACGATATTGGATGGGAGATCTTTTATCGATATATTTTCCAAGAGCTGCATGCTACGACGACATTCGGATTTTGGATTTTTCAAATTTTAGTGACAACTCTTTCCAAATGCAATACTATTGCATACGCCTTGTATTTGAGGAGGGGTGTTAGAGATATGCTAGAGATATATTAGAGATAGGATTTGTCTTTTGTATTTCTTTATCTGTATAGGGTATATCCTTTTGTACTCTATATATATTACTCATTGGAGCTTTTCAGTATACATACAATATTCATAACATTTACAACGTTTCCGCGGTAGATTAGGCACACTGTATAAGTATCCAATTTCACAAAATGTCTATTCCATACATTTCTTACATACAACGCTAGCATCTGCATCTACGGTACAAATTTACGGGTGGAATCTAGTTGCTGATTAGTCCCATAAGACAGCTCCAGTCATAAACCTATGGTTCAGCACAGCCTCAGCAATTGGTCGCTTACGGTAATCTGGATCAAGCATCGCCTATAGAAAAGAAATCAGAGTCAGCATCCTTGCTGAAGATATACATATCGCGGAACAAAAAGTAGAAAACTGTATCCACAGTATCTAGTTAACCTATGTACTCCAACCCCATGCATGATCTGCAGCAGCAGAAGGTTTGTGAACAGATAAGTTTTAACTAGGCATGATAGAGGCAAACCTGCAGCAACTCCCATCCAGCACCACCACCTAAATCTAGAAATTTTACAGCTGCCGACAACCGATCATCTGCCAGACAGTACCTATGCGAATTCATGAAAATAAATAAGTATGCGTATTGAATCTGAGTATCATGACTGACGATCAGGTCATAAATAAGCAAGAAAGGATTTTATCAACTGGACTTAGAAATTAAGTGAAATTTTGAAATCTTGCAATGATAAAAGCCATGAAAATTCTGCTTTGTTCTAGCAACTCATACTCTCTTGCAGCATAAATGTCGAGGCGGAACGTATTCTCCAAAAGTCTCTGCAGAATGAACAAGTACTTTGTTAGGCATCACAACACAAAAAGGAAAATAACATTGGTTTTATGAACTTAAAGCTAAAGTATCCGCAATAACCTGCAAGGAAATGCCATCCATAATGCCAGCTTCACAAAACGGAATAAATGCCATGTATGCAAGAAGCAGCCCGGCTCCATATCTGTTTTGTCAGGTACACGTATATGTGTGAGACTGACATTTTGTCAATGAAAGCAAAAAAAGAATACTTGCATGTCATCAGCTATTCCAAATGCTCTCTTCTCCAGAGGAATTGATGCTCCAGCAGCGGATGCTCGACGCCACAGCCCGTCTGACAATGCTCCAGCCCCAATAGATGAATACCTATCATTGTCAAAAGTATCAGTATTCTAGAATGTTTTCTCATTGGAAAAAAAACAAATGGAGGAAGAAAAATGAACATATACCCGATATCTACAGAAAATGCCAAATCACGGAGCTGTGGAACTAAATAACGTGCATTTTTCTCTGAAATAGTGCTAAAGAACAGAAAGTTACATCAACCAATAGTCCAATGGTCAATTGAATTGAACATAAGTAATACATCGTAGAACACAACTAAAACAGGGAAATGCAGCATACTTGAGAACAACAGACGAAGGGCCAAGGCTTTGGTGCAGTCTATCGTGATTGTGCATGTGGACAAGTCCACTCATAGCTCCATTAAGCAGCTTAAGAACAAAGTATCTCCTTAGTTCCAATTTGTATGCGCGATCGAAAGGATTCCAGAATGGCAGGTCTCCAGATTGCTCCTTCAATAACCTTTCACTGGTTATTTTTGCATAGTCTGCAGCACTATATCTCCCATCATCACGGAAGGCAAGCCACTGTAGAAAAGTTATATCAGTCTTGCAGCATTATGAGGATAGTCTGTGAGATGACAAACTTAGGGTAGACCTGCTCTCCAGTAGCTGTCTCAAAAGCTCCTAACAGAAACTGAATGTTCTCACATACGTCACTAGCATCACTCTGTAAGTAGAAGCCAAGGCCAAAAATAAAAGAAAGAAATGTCATGTCTAACATACTCATTCATATTTGCAAGTTGCAATTTCTGTTAGCAGCTTATGATTTTCCTAACCTGAAGAAAAGCATGAGTTCTTAGCTCATTCACTGCCATCAAATCAGCTTCAGAAGCACCAGCAAGGGCTCCAGGATATACCTTTGTTTCAAAACCTATGTCTTAGCACATATAGTATAGTCAATAGATTCATATATCTATGGCAGAGAAAGGTAACACCATCAGATAATCTAACAAAATTAAAAGGTTGAAGTATAGGCCCTAAGAAAAATAATCTTTTCAAGGCACTGTTGTATCAAAGGAGCCACCATTTCACAAGACTGGCCTTTACTATGATTGTGTGTCATGTCATACAAAACAAATACTATGAACAAGTACAATTAATTAAAGAATAATGCATCAAACTCATTATCCACTTATTAGTATTACCGCTTACAGAATGGTGTGCAAGTGCGAATAGACTAGTAAGACTTAGTAGATTGATAAATCCAAGCTATACCTTAAATACAGCTTGTGTGCCCCTCAATGGACCCTGAACCACTCTTCCCTCGTAAAGTCTGCAATAAACTATGAAAAATGAATAATATCAGTATACCTTTTGTATCAGCCTATCAGGTGACATAGAAAATCAGCATCTGAGCTTGAAGGAAATAACCTAATCTTCACTTCTCCTTCTCCAACATCTTGGACTCTCAATCGCTCAATCTCTTCTGGTGAATATCCAAGACCGAGGTCCTGAATACCAGCAACATTTGGAAGCCCCTCAGATTGAGAAGATGAATAACTGTTTCACATGACAGAATGTTGGAAATGGTGATTGTTCAAACAAAACCATCTACTATAAGATAACATCCTGCAAAAACATACTCTAAGGACACAAATATCTGATGGTTCTTTTAACAACTCGCTAAATAAAAGGTAATGGAAGACTATGCACTGGTAATACTTGATGCAGTATCCATGATTCCATCACATTATACGAAGTTTTATGGAAAATTATTAGCAAGGAATCAGTAGCATCAAAATATGACCAGATATCTTCAACTTCCCCTAACATTTCCTCTAGCAGTCTAGCTCCGATGGACGCTTTACATTTCTCCTTAAATGTCACCACAAGATACCAGCTATACGAAACTACTGGTCATCTCCAAAGCATTCTCTGAAGTGGCCGTCTCCTAGTATTCCTAGCCTAATTAAGCAAAGGAAAAGGTCAACACCATACAGAATCGTGAATAATTTCACCAAATTCTCGCTCCAAGATCCGAACTTTACCCCCCACAAACTGGCCATCTCCAGTGATTTCAACTGGAAATAACAAAATTAACCTGAGCAACAGCCTAGAATCAGAACGTAAGCACATCTCTCCAAGTACGCATCTCTTAGTTCTCAAGGAAAACGGGAAGGGGCCACGAAGTCAAGAAGCATGCAGAAATGCTGACCTTGTGATGTTCATGAACCCATAGCCACCCAATGATCTGCCCACCTCGAAGTACGCGGGGTTGGTCATCAGCGCCGCCGAAACCGGCTGCGGAGATCGTCGGCGACGTCGCCGGCGCCATCCGCCGTGCTCCGGCAAGGCGAGCAAGCGCGCGGGAAGAGCTTTCAGCATCGTAACCGACGGAGTTCGTTGCAACTGCGGACGAGTCTGAGACTGACACTGGTGTGCTTGGGGGGATAGGCAGCAAAAGCCTCCCAACCACAGAACAACTAAATCATATCATTATTATTCTCTACTACTTAAAAAAAAATAGCAGTGATCCGATTCTCTCTCATACGATGTGAGCTGTTATATCTATCTTTCTTCGTGAGATATAAGCCGTTAGATCTCGTTCTTTCTTGATTCTTCCCGTGCGTATGGTTGATCACCCATAATCTCATCACCACTCCCTCCACACCTCAACTGCCCAAACTGGTGCGCAAAAAGTCTAAAGATTCCATCGATCTTGCCAAGAACGGGTTACCGACTGATCACTTGTATTGTAAGTTGAACACGACGATGATTGACAAGATATGATTTTTTTAATCCGTAGCAAAAATACGAATATTGGACTAGTATTATTAAAAAAAAGAGATAGTTTTTTTGAAACGAGCAAAAAGAGAAATTTTAGAGGGGCTTCGTTTCGTTTTTCTCTTTGATTAAGGGATGGCTAACCATGTGACATGGGATACTCTATTGTGCCATATACATGCACACACTTTTTTTTGGAAGCTCGAAGTTTGATTAGAATTTATAAGATATAAAAAAACCTTCAAATTACGTCTACTTTTCATTCATTGTGTTAGTTGTTTGGGGATTTTGTTTTCCTTTTTGGCCCCGTCAGTGATGGAGTTTGAGTAAAATTTCAGAGGGTCAAAGATCAAAGCAAATTATCACCAGTATGATTTATAATTATAGAAAGAATCAAGTTAATCAACCAAGATAACATCAATAAGATTCAAAAGCACACTATTTATTACTGACTGCACACCCTACACGGCACATAGTCGGTTACGCATCTGCCGTTGTCGTCGGGTTCGACCGCGGTAAACCCGCGATACACCAATGGTCAGCACCTTATCTACTGTTTTCGTGTTTCGCCGCCGTCTGTCGCTGCACGATTAAAGTCGTTATCTCACTGAGTAGTATTGTAACTAGTAGCAAGCAACAACAATGATACTTTTAGATGAATTTGACCTGATCAAATTGAGTTGCTTGTGAACTACATATATATACTTTTAATTTTTTTTTCTTTCTAAAATGCTAGAGGCCAGGCCACACCGAGATTGACCGAGCCAATCCTCCGTCCCTGGCTCAGCGAAGCATTGAAGCATGGAAGTGTAGAAGTGATTTCTGCGCTGCTGTGGCGCTGACACCTCCTTCCCGTAATCCCAGCAGCTTCCGTTACCCCACAGAGGAGAGAGAACGAGAGATTTCCCTGCATTACGGGGGAGTGGTAGGTAGTCCGTTACAACGCTCGCCTAATTTATTACTCCCCCTCTCCTCTCACCATCACCTCTCCGGACTCCGGGTAAACGCAAATCAGTAGCTGCCTCTCTCTCTCTCTCTCTCTCTCTCTCTCTCTCTCTCCCCCTATCCATTGCACAACTTTACAGCATTCCACACAAACACGCAAGAATTGGCATTGGCAATGGCGAAGCTGCGGGAGCGCAGGCAGCTCCGGCTGTCCGTGCCGGCGTCACCGCCGTTCCCGCACCAGGAGAAGCACCCCTTCAGCCTGCCGTCCACGCCGCCCGGCTCGCCCGGACCGGCCATCGAAAGCCTCGCAGAGCTCGAGAGGCTGGCCGTCCTCGGCCACGGCGCGGGCGGCACCGTCTACAAGGCGCGGCACCGACGCACGGGCGCGGTGCTCGCGGTCAAGGCACTGCGCGACAGCGACGCGGCACTCCACGAGGCCGACGTGCACCTCCGCGTGGCCACCGCGGCGCCCGACCACCCCTCCGTCGTCCGCCTCCACGGCGTCTTCCCCGGGGACCCCGCCGACGGGGACCAGCTCGCGTGCCTCGTCCTCGAGTACGCCCCCGAGGGCTCCCTCTGCGACGTGCTCCGGCGGTACGGCCGTCTCCCGGAACAAGCCATCGCCGGCGTCGCGCGGTGCGTGCTCTACGGCCTGCGCCAC
Organism: Hsuehochloa calcarea; assembly: GCA_036346395.1. Taxonomy (NCBI): domain Eukaryota; kingdom Viridiplantae; phylum Streptophyta; class Magnoliopsida; order Poales; family Poaceae; genus Hsuehochloa; species Hsuehochloa calcarea. Next base: position 57,357,819 of record CM070596.1, read on the forward strand.
CTGCACCGCCTCGGCGTCGTGCACTGCGACGTCAAGCCGTCCAACCTCCTCGTCGGCCGCCGCGGCGAGGTCAAGATCGCCGACTTCGGCGCCAGCCGCCTCGTCACGAGCGACGCGCACCAGGCGGCCGGGACGTGCGCGTACATGAGCCCGGAGAGGCTTCACCCCGAAGGGTTCGGCGCCACGGCGCCGTCGGCCGGCGCCGACTTCTCCAGCGACGTGTGGGCCCTGGGGGTGGTACTGTTAGAATGCCACGCGGGCAGGTTCCCGCTCGTCGCCGCCGGGGAGAGGCTGGACTGGCCGGCGCTCGTGCTGGCCGTGTGCTTCGGTGGCACGCTGGAGTTGCCCGTCGCGGCGTCGCCGGAGTTCAGGGGCTTCTTGCGGAGGTGCCTGGAGAAGGACTGGAGGAGGAGGGCCACCGTGGAGGAGCTTCTTGGACACCCCTTCGTCGCAGGAAGGCTATCTTGGTGCACCAACGAAAACGATTGGCTCACCAACTTTGACAAAACTGGCAATTGAACATAAGAGGTTCAAGTGTTCAACTAATCAGAAATCAATGCTGTCTCTGCTCGGGGATGAAGATGGAAATAAAGCCAATAATTTTTTTGACCGATTGATTCTTAATTAGAATCGGTAAAGACGCAAATCCAACATGAACATGAATAAGAGGTATCTGCAGATTCTGCACGAGAGGATGAAGTGATTCTGGGAAGGATCTGAGGTCGCTGGAGTAGTCAGCTTAAATGGATGTTTTAGATATCAATAAAGTGGGTCATGTCAACCTAAAGATGATTTGATCATCACCAGTAGCAATAAGATGGAATGTCCATGCATCCAGCACAAGATCAACAGTGAACTTCCATCAACATAAGGAGACGAAATGCTGTGAAAACATTTTTTTTACGAAGTATAAAAAGGCAACAAGCATAAACATAAATGGGCTTCAACAATACGGAGAGCCTCACCAACAAAAGATAGGCCTTCTATCATTCATGACCCAAGCCTAAATTCACAATTGGGCTAAGGGCGCAAGACTGAATAATCCTTGTTATGAAATTGTATTTTGACCTAGTATGACAGAGCCCACTACCCCCTAAAAAAAGCCCACTAGGGGTTCACCACAAAGCACTTCTCCCTGATCTCTCCCTCGTCGCCGGTGAGCACCTCGATGCCGCCCATCTTGACCATTGACGCCGCAAACTTGGCCACCCACGCTCCCCCAACGGCGGCGTGGAAATGGACGATCCCTGCAGTCCAAGGGCTGTCGAGCAGTGTCTGGTCGGAGGTGAGCACCACCTTGTGCTCCAGCACGTTCTCGAAGTACTGGTTGTCGAGGCTCGCCAGCGTCACTGGGTCGAGAGGCACCGTCGTGCGGTCTTTCATGTCGTTCGTCCACGGCGGGCACCGCTGCTTGAGCTGTGCCGCGTACGCCGCGTCGATCGACGGGTCCTGGCGGCCCCACTCGCCGCTGAAGTTGTACAACCGCTGCGTGAACGACGAGCAGTGCGACCGGCCGATGGTGTGCGCGCCGGAGAGAGTCACCATGTCGTCGAGAGACAGCCCCTTGCGCTCGAAGCTCTCTACGAGCTGCCCCACGTGGAAGTCCGGGAACGGCACGTCGTCGAGCACCTCCTCCATGTTGGACACGAGGCCGTCGCGGCGGCCGGAGGGGACGCGGTAGTCGATGCCGCCGGCGAGGTACGCCCCGTCGCGAGCCGCGAAGGCCAGGACGTCCGCGCAGGACACTGTGCGCCTGCAGTGCGCCTCGACGATGGCCTTGGCCTCGTCAATGACCTCGAACCCCCGCAAGCTCGGGTTGTTCGCCGGCGAGTCCTTCTCCGCGTCATGCCCCGGCGTCGAGTTGATCAGGATCGAGCCATCACAACCCTACATGCACATATCACAAGCTTCATCAGCCATTGCTGTAATCAACAACAAAATTTTACCAGATTGGCAGATTGGCGCGTGAAGCGTGTGTGCTAGCTTACCCTGACGAAGCAGTCGTGGAAGTGCATCCGGATGAGGCCGGCGGCGAGGCCGGGATCCCTGGCGACGGCGCGGCGGACGGCGTTGCGCACGATGTCCTCGGCCTGCGGGCACGAGTGCTTGTAGAACCCGACCTCCAGGGACGACGGCGGCGACGCGCGTGCCACCGAGGAGGCCACCAGCGCCACCCATGCAAACACTAACCACGACCTCATGGCTGGCCACCAATCGATATGATCAATGGATCGTTCGATCAAGCGCTAGCTATCTCGATCGATGCTAGCTTACTACACCCCCCTCTTAACTATGCAAAGCTAATTAGCTGGCTAGCTAGGTACGTAGAGCTCTATGGTGATCGAATTGCTTGATGAGGAGATGAGAATGGCTAGTGCGGTGGACGTGGTGTGTTTATAGATGAACATGAGCGTGTGTGAACGCGCGTATGATAGATGTAGCAGTTGGGAATGGCGCGTGTATCGTACCGAGTCAACAACGAAGACCCGATCCTAATCCTAGCATAGCTACCCACCATTAACCCGGCAGCTAAGCTTGTTTAATTATCCAACAAGCAAGCGTGTCCCACGACGTACAGCATTTCTCGCGGATCTCGATGATGGATGAACGGTGCTTGATCGATGAACGATTTTAATTTGCACGGTGTATGTGTGGAGAAAACGTCTCACTTTCTTCTTGTAGTGAGAAAGGGATGGATCTGTGAAATGCTTGGTTCTGGATTAAGAACCGGTAAGAGCTAAGCTATAGCCTATTGCCTATTGCCTATAGGAGGCCGACAACATGTGTCACCATCTACCTTATGTTGCTCAAACTTGTTAACAATCATTTGCGCAGCAGAATTCTTTAAACAAAACATATTTGGAGAGGTTGCTTGTGAAGATTCTTAAACAAAGAGCAAGTTTTTGCGCTTTTGACATGGTCGATCGATGTGGTACCTGCACAAAGCCATGTTTGTTTGGAGAGTTTTTTTTAACCAACCTTTATTGTTATTTAATCTTTTTAATAATATTTTAAAATTAAACTCGCTAACTTTATTTTCAATTCTGACCCCTTTGGTTACGCCACGACGCGCGGCGTGGTCAAACCATTCTGTCACGCCACTGTACTTTGCTTGGCCAAACCTGCCACACAAGCTCTCATCTGCACACCGTGCTAGCGTGAATGGCTTGTGTGGCCGTTGTCACGCCCGCACTTATGACGTGACAAACATGTTTTATCACGCCAACTCGTGTAGCATGACAATGCTAACTTAGGTGCCGCCGGCCCCACCCAGTTCTTCATTTCCCCCCCCCCCCCAAATCCCTCTCTTCCTCCCCGCGTGTCCTCTCTCCTCCCCACCCCCAACCTCCCAAAATCCGGCGATTTGGAGCCGATTCAAAGCCCATAAACCCGTGGAGATCACCCCAAGGTAATCTCACCCATTCCCTCCATTTATTTCGGTTTAAACCATTTTGATTTGTGGATTTATGGTTTATGCCGAATTGGATGTTTGATAGAATTGGTCTGAATGTTTGCACGCCGAGGGAATTGGATAGCATTAGTACCCTTGCTGGAGACTCTATTTAGATGGCTATACTTTACATGCATTGTAGATGTTCTTAGGTTATCTGGATGTCTATCAGTCTCTATACATGTATCTTTGCCTTCCACATTCATTTTACCACAAGTAAATTTGTTTGTTTAGCTCATGATCTAGTAGGAAAGGTTATGTTCGAAGTGTATTTTTCTTATTTGGAATTGGGCAGAGGTGAATCAAATTATATCTAAGCTCGTACTTGCCAAATGTGGTGTACTGAATCCAGTGAATTCCAAACAGTTTTCTAATCAGGTTTGAGTTTTTTGACTAGGTGTTCGTACAAAATCAAATGCTAAGAACGATGTAAATGACTACATAAAACAGTGAACTTGTGCATTAAAATTTTATCTTTTCTGCCAAATGGTCCATATATCTTTTACAACAATCGTAAGATTTCTTCATCTTGGAACCCCTTCAAAAAAAATAGCCACCATTGTCACGCCACGAGATTTGGCGTGATAGTCCTGGCTCGTCACGCTAGGAGTGCGGGTGTGAAAACCGCCATGCATGCCCTCCACGCTGGCACAGTGCGTGCACGAGGGATTGCGTGGCAGGTTAGGCCACACCGAAGTAGACAGTGTGACTGATGGAATTGAGCCCATATGTGTAAAGGCTCATTCATTCCTAAAATTCCAAATCATGCAAAGCCTTAGACCACTCGTCTTAGACTAGAGTGGTCGAAGTCTTAGACCAGGAGTCTTAGACCAGGGGGTTCGAAGTCTTAGACCAGTGTGATCGAAGGCAGACCAGTGTGGTCAAAGCCTTAGATCAGTGTGGTCGAAGGCATAGACCAGTGTGGTCGAAGGCATAGACTAGTGTGGTCATAATAATGTGACCGAAGACATAGACCAGTGTAGTCGAAGCCGTAAACCATTGTGATCGAAGACTTAGACTAGTGTGGTCGAAATAATATAGTCAAAGCCATAGACTATTGTGGTCTAAGGCATACACTAGTGTGGTAAAAAATAGTGATTGGATCCTTAGACCAGTGTAGTTGTAATACACTTGTTGGAGCTATAGACTAGTGGTCGAAACTTTAGACTAGTGTACAATTAGGATCAATAAACACTGCTTAATGACCACTAATTGGTTTTGAATTAGAAGTTACCAGTGGTTTAAGTATGCAGTTACTAGAGAGTAGTTGTCTCGACCTTAAAATAATCTGGAGATGTTCAAACCAAAAGATCGATTCATTCTATTTTTCTATCTTCCTCTATGATCAATTGCGCTGAAGAATTGAGCTGTCGAACCAAGCTATCCCTTCTCATCGGCGTGCACCGGGAAGGAGGGCGAGCGGATTTCTCCGAACCATTGTCGCAGAGTTCACCTGCACAGGGCGCCAATAAGGTTTTTGGGCAGCGCATCTGCGTGACCGCTCTCTACACTGCATCCTACGACTACTCGCTTCACTACTTTGAGTCTACGCTGCATCATCTACGATCTGCACTGCTTCGAGTCTGCGCTGCTACCTGTTCTTCATGAATCCTGACTGTAATGCACTGCTTCGAGTCTGCGATGCTACCTGTTCTTCATGAAGCCTGACTGTAAGTTAGTCGTACGACCAGTTTTTCTGCTATAATCATATTGTTAAGTATGTTTAGAAGTGCAAAGAGTTGCCTACTATTAATATCGCTTTATGCATCTCTAGTTATTTGTGATCTTTTCCTCATAATCAAATATGGAATTAAAATATTATCCATATTTCCAATAATTCAGAAACCTTATTGTGGACATTTTTGTGATTCAGCAATGGCTGGTGCTTCTGATGCAATGAAACCTGAGAGATTTTCATATCAGAACTTTCGTAGATGGCAAACAAGGGTCAAGTTTTAGCTCATAACTTTGGGGCTATGGTGGGTGATCTGACCATAATATCCATTTATGATTGAACAGACCATAAAGTTCAACACAGATAACAACACCGTCCTTGGAATCATACTGACCATACTAGACGACCAGCTCTATGATGTGTACATGGACTTTAAGTCCGCCATAGAGTTATGGGATGCACTCGAGCACAAATATGCCGAAGCTAAGGCTGATCGTTGGCTCTATATGTGCGAGCATTTTTTCGACTACAACATGGAAGTTGCTAAGTCGATAGTTACACAAGCTCATGAGCTATAGTTACTGGTCAAAGAGATTGCATATCTAGACTGTGTTTTGCCTCATAAGTTTGTGGCTGCGAGTATTGTTGCCAAACTTCCTGTTTCATGGTGGGATTTTGCCACTAGCTTAAAACACAAGAGGGAAGAGATATCTTCTATTGAGGATCTCATTGTTGCCCTTGATGTGGAAGAAAAGACAAGAGCAAAAGATGCACCAAACACTTCCAGTCAAAACAATCAGATCAATGCAAATGTCATAGAGAAGATATATGGCAAGAATAATAAAGGCTATGAGAGCGGAGACTTGTTCCGCATGAGTACTTTAGAGTATAATCTGAATGTTGCAACTGGTTTGAATAAATGTGAGGTCAATATATGGCATTCTCGGTTTTGTCATACTGGTTTTGATAGTATTGCTAGAATGTCCATATTAGATTTAATTCTCAAATGTGAAATTATCAAAGGATCAAAGTACCAAACTTATGTGTAAGCAAAACGACCTCGAAAACCCTTTAAGGAGTTACGGGAGGAAAAGAACTTGGTACCTTTAGATCTTGTCCATTCTGACTTGTGTGAGATGAATGAATTGTTGATCAAAAGAGGAAAAATATATTTTTCTAACTCTTATTGATGATGCATCTTGACGAGGATCTAATAATCCTTATTTTATCTTTTATCTATAATTCTTATTATGGGTAAATATGATGTCACATAGTCCCCAGAAGTACCCCTTATCTATAAGGGAGAAGCCCAACAAGTGATTGTAAGTTCTTCTACAATCACCCCCATAGTCGTAAGTCTTGCTACGACTATATCATGGTCGTAAGTCCTTCTACGACCACTACATAGTCGTAAGTCCTTCTACGATCGCACACTGTCGTAAGTCCTTTACGATCGCTACCGTCGTAAGTTCTTCTACGACCAGATAAACTTCGACCACCTTATAATCAAACCTACAGGCGAGTGGGTCCAATTGATTAAAGAATCCGAACAGTCTACACGCACTATTATTCCGCTTATTAATGGTGTGTAATTACCCCATTATCTCTGGAAGATAATAGCCAGACGGCGTGAAGAAGTCGAGGCGCCGTAATTATCGCCATCATGCGCCTGCACGGGATTAATTAGGCGCATCTCCGCAGACAAAACGGCTACTTCTTCACGACTATATAAGGGCATCAATCAGAGGGATAGGGGGAGGGCAAACAAGAGCTAGTCAAGTAGAAACACAAGTACTATTCTCTGTAATAGTCTTAGTCTTTTACTTGATCATCAAGAATACCATACACACAGGATTAGGGTTATTATTCTCTCCGGAGAAGGCTGAACTGCCTAAACATCCCGTGTCAACTACTCTGCGTGATTTCATCTCTAGGAGACCCCCCGAATCAAATAATCTTTACGTAAGATCGGTTCTAATACACCGACAGTTGGCGCCGTCCGTGGGGATCTTCCGGTAATCTCTTGTCAACATACTCTCTTTTTCCAATCTCATGCAATCATGGCAGGAGAATGGAACGAGGAGAACTGGTTTGACTTGGCAGATTACGCAGACGTCGACATGGATGCCGGTTTCGACTATGAGCCGAGTGATGCATCCGCTGATGGTGATGTTGCCTCGGAGATTATTCTCCAGAAACCATCCCATTAATGGAGTTGAGGAGGATCCTTATCCCCCACAACAATACGTCCAACAGAGGAGCCAATTCCCTCAAAGGACAAGGGTCAATCCGACCAGGACCGCTCCCAGGAGGACTCACAACACGACGAGAGTTCTTTCTCCAAGTGTTCAAGTCCCCTTAAGACGGTCCGACTTGGTAAATCAAGTTCTGGGAGCCACCATTCCAGGACTCCACCAAAGATCTAGTGATCCTCTCTCTGGGGTAACTCCAGAGAGGGTGGGATCAAGCATGCTTTTCCTCAAATTCGACCGCCTCCCGCAGATCTCATTTGCGAACGGAGACGATTATAACCTGAGTTCCCCTACGGAGGGGATTACTCCAAGTCGCCAGATGATGTCTCTCGAGCACTCCTCAGCGGGAGGCCTCGAGCGCAAGTGAGAATCATCAACGGAGGTCTTCGCCCTTCCCCAAATCGTGGTCACCTCATGGAGGCCGAGATAAGAACACTCCCGAAGATCACAAACTCGCGCCCTCGTGGTAATGGCAAGGGCACCACCGCTGGCGAGAGAGAACCAACACTGATGAACGCGAGGGAAATCCTCGACATTCTCGCACTCCACTAAGAAGGCCTCAAAGACTGATGAGGAGGATTTTGATGTCGTCGAAGAAAGAAAATTGCGTCCCGTAAGAACTCGCTGGGCGCATTCAACATCACGGAGGAGGTACAAGAACTCCAAGACATCAACGACCTACTCGAGAACCCGACCAAGAGCTTGCTCGAACGCCGTGGTACGATCTCTTTGTCAAGAGATTACGCAAAGACTTCGAATCGTGATGACAAGACGGAGGTACCTCATCGACAACATTCGGTAGTCGTAGCAATACGACTTCCTCACTACTATCAATCGAATATTTTCACGTAGGAATCGACACGCCATAAGGCTAATCGATCCCTATTCGAGAAATACTTTTCGATCACCAAGATCAAGAAGCCCCTGAGAGGTGATCATTCACCACTTCGACAAAGAAATTCTAGCAGAGTGGAATACGAGGAGTATTCTCCTCGTAGAACGAGACCTACTACGAGCAGTCACCATTCATCGGTATCGTCGTATACGATCACCGGTGACATTAACCCTCTTTCCTACAAAGAAGGCGCTCAGAAGTGATTACCGATGCCGCATTTTCGCCGACCTTCGAGCGATTCGTTGCCACCTCATTTTCGACCGGTGAACATGGAGAAATTTGATGGATCTCAAAATCCCATCGAATTTCTTCAGATCTATACAACACCGTCCGAGCAAAGGGAGGAGGAGAGCATGTAATGGCGAATTACCTTCCGATCGTGCTCGAAGGATCCGCTCGATCGTGGTTATTAAACCAACCACTCGAGTCGATCTACTCTTGGCAACACCTCGCGATCTTCTACAGCGAATTTCCAAGGCACATACAACCGCCCGAAAAGAAGACGACTTGCACGGATAAAATGAACAACAACGAGACTTTGCGTCAATTCATCAAACGCTTTAGTCGGTTCAGTAACTCAATCCCGAAATTTCGATTCCTCTGTGATCGTGGCTTTTAAGCAAGGAGTCCGCAGAGAAGAATAACGGAGGACATTGCTTTGAATCCTCCCAACATCATTCTTCGAACTCTTCGAGATGGCCGATCGATATGCAAGCGCTTCGAGGCGATCGAGTGGAACAACACTATCGATCGAGAAACATATACTCCTCGAGAGCCGTGAAGTTAGTAAGGATAAAAAGCAAAAAGTCCAAGAAGAAAATAAAAAGTCAAAACCACAAACCAAAGGTTCCAAGGAGGTTCGCCGTGAAAGATGGAGAGCCCCAAACCACCAAGTCGCACTCGATCAAGGCAAAGGTAAGCGCCGATCGTAGGAACGACAAACCAAGGTGGTGTCCTTTTCATAAAAGGAAGGACATGACCTCCATAATCGCCGAAGTTTTCCAAAGAAAGCTCAAGACTACTACAACGGCAAGCACCACTCCCTACTCTCGAGCAGGTAGGACATACGAGTGGCCAAAAGTCGTCGGATGATGAGGAGATGCTGTTCCAAGATCCGCAACATACCGTTGAGCACATCTACGGAGGATCATCGGCATACGACTCCAAACGACAACTTAAAGCTGCCGGACGAGAGGTAAATTCTATACATACTCCTCTCGTCAATAAATTACCGAAGTGGTCGGAAGTTACCATCTCTTTTGAGAAGGATGACTGCCCAATCACTACGAGTCGATCAGGTCGATATCCGATTGTGGTCGAACCCACCATCAACAACTGTCGGGTCAATCGAGTGTTGGTTGATGGTGGCAGTTCTTTGAACATATTATTTACTAATGCCCTGGACGAGATGCAAGTACCCAGGACAAAGGTAAGGCCGGTACGATACTCTTTTCATGGAATCGTACCGGGGTCTTCAGCCAAACCTATTGGCCAAGTTTCTCTTCCTTTAACATTTGGCTCACCAAGTAATTTCAGGACAGAGAAAGTCTCCTTTGATGTGGTCGATTTCGATCAAGATATAACGCCATACTCGGACGACCAACTTTGGCAAAATTCTTAATGGCTACTCATTACGGGTATCAATGTCTTAAGATGCCAGTCCCAAAGGAGTGATCACCATTCGATGTGACAAAAGATGGCGATAGTCATGACCGTCGATCCCTCGAGATGGTTGGTCAAATACCAACTCGAGATGAAAGTCAGCCTTCGACTAGCAAGTCGAAGCCTAAAGCTACACCAAAGCCGAACGACCAAGTCAAAGAGGTTCCTCTGGACGCAGAAGAGCCCTCAAGATCGCTCGCACGGGAGACTTCCGACCCCAAATAGGAAGACGCCCTCATTACCTTCCTCCGAGCTAACGCAGATGTCTTTGCGTGGCAAGCATCCGACATGCCCGAGTCCCTGTGGAGGTGATCGAGCACGAGCTAGCTTTACGGCCGATAAAGTACCAGAAACAAAAATTACGGAGATTTGCCCCGATCGACGAGATGCTATTAAATCAGAATTGGATAAGCTACTTAAAGCAGGCTTTATAAGAGAAGTCAACCACCCAGAGTGGTTGGCTAACCCTGTAATGGTCAAAAAGTCAAACGGTAAATAGCGTATGTGCGTGGACTTTACCGATCTTAATAAAGCTTGTCCAAAAGATGATTTCCTTTACCTCGTATCGATCACCGGTTGATTCTCTGCGCAGTTGTGAGATATTAAGTTTTTTAGATGCATATTCTGGATACCACCAGATCAATATGTGTTTAAACGATGAAGAAAAGACCGCATTCATTACTCCATTTGGTACCTTTTGCTATGTCAAAATGCCATTTGGTCTAAAGAATGCGGTGCTTCTTTCAACGCCTAATGCAATCGACTTTTTCATCTCGCTTAGGCGAATTTGGAAGCCTATGTTGATGATCTAGTCGTAAAAAGCATTAAGAGACTTAATCATATCATCGACCTACAAGAAACATTCGACAACCTCGTAAAGCACCGCTTAAAACTCAATCCAGAAGTGTGTTTTGGAATTTCTTCAGAAAATTGCTTGGATTCCTAGTATCCGAACGAGGAATCAAGCAAATCTCGAAAAATAAAGGCCATCCTCCGGATCGTCCTCCAAACACAAAAAGGAAGTCCGAACTCACTTTGGGTGCATGGCGGCTTTAAGTCGTTTCATTGCACGACTAGGAGAAAAGGACTACCTTTCTTTAAACTTCTCGGAGACATGAAGGTTTTGAGTGGTCGAATGAGGCAAACGCCGCTTTGAGGATGTCAAGAGGTATCTTTCGAGTGCTCTGCTCGTTTCTCCAAAGCCGAAGAGACGCCTTAATTTACCTAGCCGCCACGCCACAGCAAAGAAGCGCAAGATTAGTCGTAGAACGTGAAAACGCATAACGACCGGTTTACTACGTTAGCGAAGTTTTACACGGCCTAAGGAGCGCTACCCTCGTGTCCAAAACTTCTATATGCCCTCCTCATGTCTTCGAGGAAATGCGGCATTATTTTCAAAGCACAAAATAGTTGTGTTGCCGAGTTTCCTTTGGGAGTAATCCTCCATAATAAGGAAACAATGGGGCGCATGGCAAAATGGTCGATCGAACTTGGGAGTTCGACCTCCATTTCGTGTCCCGACGGCCATAAAATCCCGGATCTTGGCGGACTTTGTCGCCGAATGGACAAATCTGAACTGCTCAGATCCCGATCTGATTCCACGACCGATGGATGATGTACTTTGACGGGTCACTTACTTTAAGTGGCTCGAAATCGAGGTGGTCTGGTATCTCCTACCGAGAAACCTTAAAGTATGCCATACAATTAAACTTTCAGCCACTAATAATGTGGCGAGTACGAAGGTTTGCTAGTCGGCATACGAGTGCAAAGCACTCTCAATTAAATCGACTACTCGTGAGAGGAGACTCTCAACTAGTCGTAAATCAAGTCGGAAAGAGTACCAATGCTCTAGCTCGACAATGTCTCAATACTTATCGGAAGTTCGCAAGCTAGAAAAGCATTTTTAGGTTTCGAGGTACAATTCATCCTCGAAGGATAATTTCCTCATGACCAACTTGCTCGGATGGCTTCTTCCCGATCTACGGTACCAAAGGGGTTTTCTTGGAGCAACTCCAAAAGCCGTCTCGGTCAAAAACCAGAGACACCTCCTATTGAGATGGCCTCATTAGACTACGAGGATACGGATGACTCCCATCTACGAGTATCTTTACAAGGGTTCGTGCAGAAGATGATCTTGAGGCAGATCGATTATCCCGAAAAGCCAAAATGTATACTTTGGTTGAAGGAGTCCTCTATAAACGAGGAACCCAAGGGATACTCATGCGATGCATTCCATAAAGCGAAGGAATAACACTCCTTCATGATATACACAGTGGCATCTGTGGGACGCATGCTTCCTCTGAGACATTGGTTGGTAAAGCCTTTCGACAAGGTTTTTACCGCCTCTGACCACATGCGATGCTATGGAAGTGGTTAAAAGTGTGTCCAGTACAATTCCATGGTAGACAGATACACCAACCAAATCAAGCATTACAAACAATACCTCTTTCTTGGCCTTTTGCACTGGGGCTTGATATCCTAGGACCATTTCCCAAAGCTCCAGGAGGTTTCGAATTCCTTTTTGTGGCTATTGACACGTTCACAAAATGGATCGAAGCTGAACTCAGCTTCGAGATAACAACTAAGCGAAGAAAAGGTTCATGATGAGAAGCGTAATTAGTCGATTTGGAGTCCCGAGTCTGATAATTACGCACAATGGTAAACAATTCGCAAGTGCAAAATTTGGTGAATTTTGCGACGAGTTGGGTACCAAGCTATGCTATGCTTCGCTGCACATCCCAAAGCAATGGGGCGGTCGAGCGTGCAAACGGCCAAATAATGCGAGGAATTAAAACTCGAGTCTTCGACCCGACATTAAGCGCTCGGGGCTTGGGTACAAGAATTACCCTCCATATTATGGGCGGTTAAATGCGACCACCAATCGAGCAACAGGAGAAACACCATTTTTCTAGTTTTGGGCCGGCCATGCTTCCTCCGGAGCTAAAATTGCGGTCGACACGAGTTGAAACCTTCAACAACTCGGACCGAGAACAACTTCGAATGACATTAACCTACTCAAGAGAGGAGAAACCTAGCCTTAATCCGTTCGCGCCTACCAACAAGCCTGCGCGAGATACTATAATCGTAAGGTCCAACCTCGCACCTTCTTTGTAGGTGACTTGGTATTGAGGCTCTGCCAATCCAAGTCTAATCGGAATAAACTTTCCCCTAAATGGGAAGGTCCTTACACAGTGGTCGAAGTAACTCGGCCAGGGTCGGTACGACTAGCAATGGAAGATGGACAGGTTCTCTCAAACTCTTGGAACATCGACCAGTTAACCAAATTCTATGTTTGACCAGTTTCTCAGGCAATAAAAGTCCAGGTTCCTTCTAACTCTTTTTGCCTTATTTTTTGAGTAGTGCTTTTTTAATCTTTCGACTATGATATGAAAACACCCGCTTTTTTTTTACCGCCGCGGCGAGAAACGCTATCCGGTCGAAACTTCTCCTCTCTGCATGTGGTTCTGCCCACTAGAAGGAATTTCCTAGCATCGACTCGTTACTCATTTTTACTGCCAATACAAAGAGCTCGGGTTCTATCTAGTCGTAATGTTCTCAAAGCCAACTCTCTCAATCTTAGTCTATTTTTCAAGAAATTCAAAAATATTCTAAGTAGAGTGCACTTTCTTACATTTGTTCGACCACCTTTGGTGTACTCGATTTGTTTTAAGCGGTCAAGGAAGAGACACACCTAGTCGAAGTCTTTCCTCTCTCGGATGTGGTCCGCCCACTAGAAGGAAACTTCCTAGTGTCGCTCGATACCACTTGTTGGACCGTAAAGGCGACTAGAGGGGGGGTGAATAGGAGCACGCTCACTTTTCACAAAATATGAATTCAACACAATTTCACTCCAATAGATATGATGAAGCTATGAAGATCAATATATCGAGACAAATGAAGACTAGTATTGAATCCAATTAAAACCCTAAGCAATGTGATAAAAATCGGCAAGAATCAAAACTAACAGAGATCGCGGTCGATCATTTATATCTTGGCGGTCGACCGTACTAAATCGGTCGACCTCCGGTGTGGGGCGGTCGGACCGCACCAAAATCGATCGACCTCCGGTGTGGGGCGGTCGACCTACAGTGAGCTCGAACAAGAAAATCGGCCGATGACGAAGTTGCAATTAGGTCTAACTTTTGATTCTCAACTCCAAACTTCACGAAACTTTGCACACACCTTCTATGATATTAAGGACCTATTCCAATCAACAATTATGATAATTCTTGGACGAACAAAGATCTTTTATGATCTGATTGAAGAAGGGTGCAAAACCGCAAAAGTGAAAACTAGATCCAATCGCTTGCTCGTGGGTGATTGATGATCAAATTGATCCTAGATGGGTTCCCACACATCACACAAACTAATCCACATGAAAGAATCAATCACAAACTCGCGGATCAAAGAAAGCCTAAAAACACGAAATTGAAAGCAAGAACGAAAAGAGACTTATCTCAAGCAAACCTTGCATAGATTGATTTCGTGATTGATGCCGGATTACATCCACACCATCATGGATCGCTGGACAATCAAGGATCACGAAATTCTCCTCAAACCATGAAAAGCCCTAGCCTCCACCTCAACTCCCCTAAGCCAATTAGGGTTTTGCAAGCAACAAAAGAGGTGAAAAATAGCGAGGTCGGGTGCAGCCACCACCTCCTCCTATTTATAGTGGAGGCCTAGAACTCCTAGGGTTTGACTCAATTGGGCTCCGTTAAGGCCCACTAACAAGCGGGTCACACACGCACGCTTCATAGCGCCGTCTTTAACCTTTGACCTAAACCGCTTCACCATGCACCATGGATTTGCCAATAGGTCACCCTTGTCCATCTTGTGTCACGCTTGAGTCGTTGACCTCACTCCGCATCGTCGATCGCTCGGACCTCAACTCTCCAAGTCTAGTCCCGATCCTCCTCGCCGTTGACCGTCGTTGACCACCAAGCAACATGCACAACCACGCACAAGAAAACACGAATTGGGAACAAGTTCTTCAAAACTTGACCCATGTTAGTCAAAACATGCATCATGCAAATCATATGCCATGAAACCAATGACTTTGACCTAACAAAACAACATCGCCACGGTTGGCCGACGTTCAAGTAAAACCGGTCGACCGCTCTAGGGGAGCGGTCGGACCGCTTCTGGCGGTCGGACCGCTCCACGTGAGCGGGCCGGACCGCCTTGGGACTTAGCCGAAATTCAAACTCCCAAATTCAAACCTTCGAAATTAAGAACGAATAGAACTTCTTCGGAGACTCCAAAAATATGAAACCAAGTGCATAGGGATCCCTCACTTGCCTACAACACCTATTTTTGGCCCACTGTTTTGAACACTTTTAGGTCATCACCGGTCCGATCCAGCCCACATGGCCGGTCCGACCGATTTGGGACCGATCGGACCACCGTGCAAGGACGGTCGGACCGCCCAAGATAGCTCAGTAACTTTGTCGAAAACACGTGAAACGACAAACCGTAAACGCCATTGCCAATTGTCACATCATCCTAAGATCCGGAACATATCCCTATGAAATCCACAATATCCCCTTGATGAACACATTGGCAATTATCCGAAAAATGTAAGTAAGAGGTTTGAAAACGAGTTTACTCATGCTTTTAGACAAAGGCACAACTTGGTCCATAAGCAAGAAAAAGCAATGAAAATGACCAAGTGGCATCGTAATAGTATAGGCATGTGAGACAAGGCAAAAGAAAGCATAAAACTTTGATTTCGAGAAAAGGGTCAAAATTCTCACATGAGGTCCATATGAAAGAACAATTGTTCAATTGACCTATGATCATTGTGAGTATAAAATAATGCAATTCAAGTTCGAATATTCAATAAGACAATAAGAATGCAACTCAAGAACTCCCCTCACTATGATCCTCAAATTTCAAATTTTCGCCCTCCCCAACAACTTCTCCCCAAAGAAAGAAATATATTCTCATTAACACATCTTCTCTTCTCATTTAACACATCTTCTCCCCTTTGACAATGGATTCATCAAGGAATCACACCTTCCTCTCATCCGAGATAATAAATATAGAATAAAGGAAGAAGCGAAACAAAAGAAGCATAAAGAGGAATATGCATGAAATGCAATGGAGTGACTTCAATTTTTGTATTTTTCAATTTTGATTACAAGAAGCTTTGGAGATTACCCAAAAGAACAAGCTAGTATCTCTAATATTGCACAAACAAGATATCAAGCCCGACAGTGCTAGCAAGATCATGGTAAGACATATATATCAAAGCTAAGCACAAAGGCTCAAAAGTAAAGCGATGGATTTGATCAATTTAAGCAACGCTTCAAATTCAAAGAAGTTCATCAACAGGATCCTAAAGTGAAATTGGCCATGTCAAAATGTCAAAGTGAGATCAAAAATCTAACAAAGACCACATTAAGAGTCAATCAAGTCCTGTATTGAATCATTTTGCTCAATATTTTGTAAACGCCCATTTGTCAACATTTTCTCATTTGCATTGAATATTGAAGTTGACTAATGATCTAACTTAGTGACAAGATCCCGGACTAGGAGCCATCCACAAACTCATCCTAAGCTTCACCAAAAGTTGATTAAAGGTATATCTTAGTAAAGAAGATCCCGGACTAGGAGCCATCCACAAACTCTTTCTAAGCTTCTACCGGGCGACAAATCTTGAGGTTCATGTCATTTCCGACAAGCGGTCCCCATGAGATCGTCTCGTTCATCAAACTATCTCCAAGTTCATGTCATTTGACAAGCGCCTCGTAAGAATAGTTTGGCACAATTTAAGCATAAGACAATCTTGATTTTCATTTTTCACATGAGCAGTTTTAGAATCTCAAGAACACAAAAGCTCAAGTAATGGTCAATTTTAGATCAAAGAGCTAACAAAGCAATTCTGACAGGGCCAATGTCACAAGAGGAGCACTAATTGCGCAACTCGCTAAAACATCCACAAATTGCAATTTCTTAGTTTGAGTTGTTTAAAAGGTTCTAGCTCATATAGCAAAGACTTAGCTACACATGTAAAAGCATGATAATTCTAGCAAGTCAAAGAACTAGACATGACATTGAGCAAGAATTGAAATACAAAAGCTCTAAAGGGTAATAGGCAAAGCTTCATCAATTTTAAAAATAAGCAGAAAATCTTATATTACAATGCATCTTTTTGGATTTTTCATACCACTTGTTGGAGTTTTCATATGAATGCAATATGACACACTGAGATGCAATTAAAAAGCATAAAAACTTAAAAAGTTCAAAAAGATCACTAAGTTCAGAAAAAGAACAATAAAAGATCAAAAGAACAAGGAAAGATCAGAAAAGATCAAACTCCCCCTCAAACCAACCCATAGAGATAAATTACTCCTAACTCGCTTCTCAAGGTGGCAAACCTAGTTGGGTCTAAAGATTTGGTGAGTATAAAAACAAAAGACAAAAGAAGTGCCTAGTGGGTGACAAGCGCCTGAGGTACTCTTCCTATCTAGCCGACAGCCCGCATAATCAAGATAAGAAAGACCCCCGAATGGACAAGGATAAAGAACAGGAATATCAAATGCCATACAAAGAGAGTAGAGTGTAAGTACCTGAATAAGAGCTTAACGGCCTGGCGATGGGAAGTTCTCGGAGATGCTTGAAACCCGTCGATCAGCGTGAAGGAGGTGAACCATCTTGAGTCTCGGTCATATGACGTGAGCAGTAATGAGTCAACAAAGCACGTGCTCTTCCTCTTTCCGCGGCAATCCTGAAAAATCAAGGCACAGAAGAACGATGTGTCTCGATACTGGGGTTAGTTAAACAAGACTTGGGAACCCAGTACTGAGACACACGTCTGCAAGTAGTATGCAAAGCAGAAGTGTTATCCTTGATTTCATCTAAAATTCTGTTATGAGCAATGTTTAATTTAACATGGGAATTAAAGCATCCACTGCGATCGGCCGCGTTGAATTGGCGGTCGACCGCGACCAAAACGGTCGAGCCGGTGACCACCAGCCATCGACCGCCATCGATAAACATTAAAATTAGGATATTTAGGAACATAATGATTTGCATGAGAGAAAAATCCTAATCCAGGTTTATTCTTTTCAATGTTACCATGTCTCATAGAAGCTCTAGGTTGCATGAATGAAATTCTATCAAAATGTTTCCTATCATTTTTCAACCTACGCCAACAGAATTCAATCAAATGTCCACCTTTTTTGCAATAAGTGCAATGGTACTTGGTACCACTAGAAGAAGCACCATTTGAATTAATACAAGGTTGGGCAAAGCCTGCAGATTTAAAAGATGTTTTTGCAGTTGGGTTTTGAATTCAATTAAACCTTTTTCCAAGACTTGAATGACTTTTGGGTTTGAATTGTCTTGAAAAGAATTGAATCCTAAACCTTGCTTCTTATAAGGAGTTTTAGACTTGTCAAGAATCATGTTTAATTGTTTCTTACCTTTAGAAAATTTCTCTAATGTATCATGAAGGTAAGCATTTTCTTTCTCAAGTTAACACAAGCATTACAAGTTTTATTCATAGATTTTTCCTTATACAAAGCAATTTCAAGCTTAAGAGTGGAACAAGAAGCACAAGTAGTATTTTCAATATTGTCCTTAAGCTTAGCATATTTGACTCTAGCAGCTTCTAAGATATCTTTGATTTCACGTTCTTTTTCTAAGCATGAAGTGCAAGGGCTAGAATCAATCACATCAGAAGCAATCAACTTGCTAGACTCTAAGCATTTTTCACAAGGAGCAGATTTAATTTCAATTAGCTCAGTTCTAGCATTTTCAAGTTGTTGTAAAGCAATATTGTGAGCGATTGCGGTTTAGCCAATTCGAGTGCAAATCATGACAAGATAAACATTCATCGGTTCAAGAGTCTTAACATTTGCAAGTTCTAGTTTTAGTTTACCAATTTTTGACTCTAGTTTCTTATTTTTAGTCATGATAAATTCTAGCGCTTCATCTTGACTAAGCACTTGCTCAACTATAGAATTATATTTAGCGTAAAGCTCATCATAAGAAAAAGATACCTCATCATTATCAATGTCGCGGTGTCACCATGAAGCACATGCCGATAAAGTCTTTGGCCTTCCCTTTCTTTTCCTCTTCGCTCCGAGTCCACATCACTAATGGATTGCTCTCCAAAGCGGCAAGGACCCGTGAGCGGCCTTTATGAGCTTGACAAAGATCATACTCGAGTTGTTCTCATGAGGCTTCTTCCAAGTCGTCTTCTCCTCCCTGTGCTTACCCTTACCTTTTAGCTTGGGGCAATTGGCGGATGTGGTAAAGCTCTCCACACTCATAGCAAGTAACAGACCACCTCTCTTTTATTTCTCACATTGTTGTAAGCCTGTGAATTTTTAGCTAAAAGGGCTAACTCTGTCTCAGAATATTTTCAAGCTCCTCCTCGAAATCGCAGATAAGCAAGCAAATGAAAATCCGAAGAAGATTCAAAAGAGTCATCAAAAGCCTTTTGTGAGGATCTCGCTACCAAAGCTAAATTATCTTTCTTGGGATGATTAACTCTTTTAATTTCATGAGTCTTGAGTTTACTATAAAGCAATTCTAAAGTAAGACTCGAAAGATCAACATTCTCTTCTATAGCAAGAGCCTTCATCTCCCACTCCTTGGTGTTGATTGCGACCAAGAGGTGGGTGGCATTTTAGATTGAGAATATTCAATATCAACAAACTTTCATTTGATTAATCACTTTATTAAAGCATTGAAAATGTCATCGATGCTCTCTCGGGCGCATCTCAAATTTGTTATAATCACGCTTATAGATTGTTTGGCGACTTTCTTAATTTGGGACGAACCCTCATGATATGTTTCGAGAGTGCTCCAAATCTCGTCTTGTGATGCAAAATTGCAAATCCTATCATATTCTTGTCTACCAAGCGCACCATATAAAAGATTCTTGGCCTTGTTGTTGTTAGCCAAAAGAACCACGTAGCGGAGTTTCAACCTCGGGAATAATGAGCGGGGATCGAACAACGTCCCATATAGCTTGTCCTCGCTCTCAAGAAATACTGCATACGATTCTTCCAATAGGCATAGTCTTGTCCATTGAACATATGCGGTTTTGTAGAGAATCTATCCATCGCCAAAGTTCGGTGACCTGTTAAGATCAAGATTGAACTAACAGGCTCGATACCACTTGTTGGACCGTAAAGGCGACTAGAGGGGTGAATAGAGCACGCCACTTTTTCACAAAATATGAATTCAACACAATTTCACTCCAATAGCTATGATGAAGCTATGAAGATCAATATATCGATCAAATGGAAGACTAGTATTGAATCCAATTAAAACCCTAAGCAATGTGATAAAAATCGGCAAGAATCAAAACTAACGAGATGGCCGGTCGGCCATTTGTTATCTTGGCGGTCCGACCGGTACTAAATCGGTCGACCTCGGTGTGGGCGGTCGGACCGGCACCAAAATCGGTCGACCTCGGTGTGGGGCGGTCTGACCGTGAGCTCGAGCGATAAAATCGGCCGATGACGAAGTTGCAATTAGGTCTAACTTTTGATTCTCAACTCCAAACTTCACGAAACTTTGCACACACCTTCTCTATGATATTAAGGACCTATTCCAATCAACAATTATGATAATTCTTGGACGAACAAAGATCTTTTATGATCTGATTGAAGAAGGTGCAAAGCGGGCAAAAGTGAAAACTAGATCCAATCGCTTGCTCGTGGGTGATTGATGATCAAATTGATCCTAGATGGGTTCCCACACATCACAGCAAACTAATCCACGTGAAATAATCAATCACAAACTCGCGGATCAAAGAAAGCCCTAAAAACACGAAATTGAAAGCAAGAACGAAAAGAGACTTATCTCAAGCAAACCTTGCATAGATTGATTTCGTGATTGATCTTGGATTACATCCACACCATCATGGATCGCTGGACAATCAAGGATCACGAAATTCTCCTCAAACCATGAAAAGCCCTAGCCTCCACCTCAACTCCCCTAAGCCAATTAGGGTTTTGCAAGCAACAAAGAGGTGAAAAATAGCGAGGTCGAGGTGCGACCACCACCTCCTCCTATTTATAGTGGAGGCCTAGAACTCCTAGGGTTTGACTCAATTGGGCTCCGTTAAGGCCCACTAACAAGCGGGTCACACACGCACGCTTCGCAAGCGCCGTCTTTAACCTTTTGACCTAAACCGCTTCACCATGCACCATGGATTTGCCAATAGGTCACCCTTGTCCATCTTGTGTCACGCTTGAGTCGTTGACCTCACCCGGCATCGTCGATCGTTCTGGACCTCAACTCTCCAAGTCTAGTCCCGATCCTCCTCGCCGTTGACCGTCGTTGACCACCAAGCAACCTGCACAACCACAGACAAGAAAACACGAATTCGGGAACAAGTTCTTCAAAACTTGACCCATGTTAGTCAAAACATGCATCATGCAAATCATATGCCATGAAACCAATGACTTTGACCTAACAAAACAACATCGCCACGAAGTTGGCCGACGTTCAAGTAAAACCGGTCGACCGCTCTAGGGAGCGGTCGGACCGCTTCTTGGCGGTCGGACCGCTCCACAGTGAGCTGGCCGGACCGCCCCTTGGGACTTAGCCGAAATTCAAACTCCCAAATTCCGAAACCTTCTGGAAATTAAGAACGAATAGAACTTCTTACTGGAGACTCCAAAAAATATGAAACCAAGTGCATAGGGATCCCCTCACTTGCCTACAACACCTATTTTTGGCCCAGCTCGTTTTGAACACTTTTAGGTCACCGTCGGTCCAACCGCCCCACATGGCCGGTCCGACCGATTTGGGACCGGTCGGACCACCGTGCAAGGACCGGTCGGACCGCCCCTGTCCAGTAAGCCTGTAACTTTGTCGAAAACACGTGAAACGACAAACCGTAAACGCCATTGCCAATTGTCACATCATCCTAAGATCTGGAACATATCCCCATGAAATCCACAGTTTGACAACCGTAACAAAAGCTATAAGTTAAATAAACCTCTCTTTGTTTTCAGAAACCCCATTTTAAACACTATTTATTTAGATTGTCTAAACAATCTAAGCAAATAGTCGGGGGCTAGGATAAAGTTATTAATTTGACTTCAATTCTTAGTCTTTCATTCGTTTATTATCTTTTGAGTTACTAACTACTCGACAAGATGATTTTCAGGAAATGAGGCGGATCATATATTACTCATCAACAAAAATTGTCTGCCTTACAAAGTAGTTACAAGATTACTCTGAAGGGGGAGAGCCTAGCTGCATTTCCTCCGCCACCTTTTTACCAACTGACTGCATTTCCTCAATCAGACGACTTGCCTCTGATTCAGGACAGTCGAAGTCGGCTTCGATTGGTTTTACATTAAGGTGGGGGTCTTGAGCTTTAAGTTTCGCCAAAGCGTAACTTACAGCCAGTCTTCAAGCGCCTCCCTTATTGATTCAGCTTGATTAGCCTTGAGTGGTCACCATTTCTTGCAACTTTCCGACTTGTTCCCCAATAGTACTTGTGTGAGCAGCTATAGTATCTTCTCGAGGAGTTTTTCCCTCAGAATGTAGCTCACTAAGCACATTGTTCAGGAGAATGATGTTGCCTTGAAGACTAGTCTTCATCGACTCCATCTCCTGTTGGGTACAAGTCGAAGCCTCGCGAAGCTTCTTGTTTTCGACCACTTGTCTTGAAAAGAATAATACCGGTCAAACAAAAATATACTTCTAGAGAAAAATAACACAAAGATAATTGTAGGTAAAAGCATTTCTTACCTACTAATTGAGAATCCAATTTCTTAACCTCTTCTCGATGGGAAGCAACGGTTTCAGCATGCTTTTGCCCCCATGCTCTGATGTCCTCTGCATTCATCTTAGCAATGCGACGGACTCATTGCGATTAAGGTCTTTGCTTGGATTTCACCTCGAGGCTTCTCAATTGGGCGAGCAATTTACGAACAAGAAATTGGCATTAGAAAAGGAAAATACTCAAAAGGATAACAGTAAAGATTTACTTACAGTTAATTGAGTTTTAAGACCCTCGAGTTCTTGATCCTTATTCGCGGTAATACCGGAAAACTCCTGAATGACCAAAGCTTTTTCTTGAACTTCGGTCTGGAGCTTCCGCATCTCTTTTTCTTTATCTGGAGAAGAAAGGAGAGTCGGGTAAAGGTTAAAGATCAAAAGCAGTCTTAAGTTCAGAACTTACTGTTTATTTTTTCCTGCAATCTTTTAGATGCAGAGACAGTCTCTCGAAGTCTATCCGAGAGGACTAATACTTCGTTCCTTAGCCTCCTCGACTCTTCTTTTTCATAGTCGAGTGAGTAAGCTAAGGTCTTCGTATCACTGTTTAACTTACAAAGAACAGGAACGAAGATAAACATCAGCCGAATGGTTGTAAGTACTTCTACAACTACCAACCTAGTCGTAAGTTTTTCTACGACTACGATATGGTTGTAAGTCTTTCTACGACCACTACCTGGTTGTAAGTAGTCGTAAGCTTTTTACGACTAGTACTTTGTCATGAGTTTCTTCCATGATTATTCTCGTAAAACATTATACGAGTATTTAAGTCGAAAACAATTATGAATGATAAGTGACTTACCATCTCTCTGCCTCTGCACAGAGTAGTTCTTTCTCCTGTCTTAGCTCTAAAAGTTGTCGATGATACTCACCGACAATAGCAATTTGCTCTAGAGCTTTCTGCAAAAAGAAAACAGTGAGAAGAGAAGGAAAGTCACATATATAAGTATTTTGAAGATACTTACATTCATAGTCGTCCTAGCAAACATCGAATATACAAGGTCCGGGTTCTGCAGCTTATCTATCCTTGCGACTTTGTCCCACCACACCTTCTCGAGGCGCTCGTTATCAAAAGTATTCTCCGTATTGGGAATATCTTTGGGATGGGGGACTCGGTCACGAGATCTGTAAGCAGAGAACCCTACGACGGAGGCAGGCCCAAAGAAGTCACCACAGAAGTTGAAATTTTCTCCTTCTGGTTCTGTGATTTCTCTTTGGATAGGGGAAGGAACGCCTCCTCGATTTCCTTCCCAGAGCGGTGCAGTCGGTGGTCACCACCTTGACCAGAGGCTTCCACAGTGCCTCTGTTGTTTCTCGACCTCGATGGTCGTGGCGGCCACCTCAACGATGCGGCCGCTACTTCAAGGGTCGTGAATTACGACCTCGGCAGATGTGGAGTCACTCGGGAGTCTCGACTTCATCGGCCACTGGTCAAGGGTGATGCTTGACCACCTCCATTGATACCTCTCCGGTGAATGAAGGGATAGCAATGGACTTCTCGTGAAGCATTCCAGTCTTTGAAGGAGTCTGAAATAAAAAAAAGCAAATCGAAGTTGTGAAAAGAAAAAGGTAAATGTTGTTCTTACACTTTAGTACATTTCACATACCTCTGCACCCTGGTCTTAACCAGGAATTTTGGAGCAATCCTCCCTACGGAGGACCTCTTCTTCTCCACGACCACGTCTGGTCGAGGTTCAATAATTGGCCCAGCTACGACCACGTCTGGTCGTAGAGTTTGAACAGGGATCAGGGCTCTGGTTTCCTGATCCTCTGGATGGACGAGATCAGTCTCGACCATTCCGAGCGAAGATCGCCTCGATTGCGAGTTGTGCTTGACGCAAGATCGTCCTTCATAAAAGACATAAAATCTTTCCAGTTCTCCCTTTCCAGTTGCTTAATAAAACTAGGAGTGGCACCGACTGCGAAAGATTACGTGTCATAATAGAAGGGTACCTTAGCTTTGCGAGGTTTGCGCTTAAGAGGTTCAGCTGCTTCAACCTCCTCGGCTTCGATAGCTGCGGCCTCGGCAGATATGACTACAATTGCCGCAGCCTTGTAGAGGGTCCGGTCGAAAGACGAGCTTGAGCTTGCTCCCCTTTGTCGGCAGATTTTACAAGTCGGCGTCTCTTCGAGGAGGAGCCGAGCCTTTGTCTTCGACAACCCAGCGCCAATAGTCATCGAGCGACTTCTTCGTTGTCCCGACGATTTTCCATGCCTACTTTACGTAAAGCAAAGCAGAAAAGAAGAATCACTAATTAGTCGTAAGTTTTTCTCGACTAGTACCAAGTCGTAAGTTTTTCTCGACTTTTTCTTGATCGTAAGATATTCTCGATCACCATTAGTCGTAAGTATCTTCTACGACTATAAAGTCCTAAAGAAAGAATCAGATTTTTGATTACCTTTAGGCGCTCTATCCTTTCATCTGCGGACAAAGCCGCAATGACTTGAGGAACCGCCCCTCGGAGTGGCGGGGACTTCTCACAGATGAGTCGACTGAGTCAACCTCGGCTGTGAAAGATCTCGTAAAAGCAGATAAAAATATTAGACAAGGTTGAGAAAGACCAAACCGAGAGCTAAGTCGACAATTACTTACCCTCCTCGTAGTCTCGGTGGGGTCTCCTCTTCCCGAGTACCTCCACACAGAGATGCTCGTTTCTTGAGAGGACTAATTCGCGTGTGATGAAATCCTTCACCACATGCCATCCGGTCACCCTTCTTCCTTCAAGTCCTTAATAGCTTGAATATAAGGACTAATCCTACTGATATCTTGAGGTTGAGTCCCATGAAGATTTCTTTTCTGCACCTTCCCGCGAAAGAAAGGTCAGTCTTGAGAGGTGACCTTCGGTAGAACCACCTCTTCCTCGGCCCGACCACGAAGACCGGGTAAAACTCGAATATACTCCTTCGACTTGAGTCGTGGAGCTTGATCAGCGACTTCGGCGATTCGGTTTGTCGAGCCATCCCATAATAATATTGAAACAACTCGAGATCCGCGGAATCCCAGTGTACGCCTCGCCAGATACACGAACACGCTCAACATGGTAATGGAATTGGGACCTAAGTTCACGGTTCCACCCCAAAGTGTTCGAGTACTCTCAGAAAGGGTGGGCGAGCAATCGAATGCCGCACTCACAATACGCTTGGAAGGCGGATTTGCCCATTTTCCCCGATGGCGATCTTGCCGATAGTGGAATCCACTTCACCGAGCCTTCTCGGAATCTTCCCAGCATCGACCAAGATCTTGATCTTAGCGCATCCATCTCCGATTCCTCCCATTCGAAACTCTCTTGGCCATTTCGCCGTAAGCAAGAAGTTTTTAATTGGGTTGGCGGCGAGAAGATGAAACCTAGTCGAGGATGGAGAAAGCAAGAGCTCAAGAACAATGGAGTGATTTGGGGAAAAGTAAAAATCCAAGTCTACCTCTGGTAAGTTTTATAACCACACGATCTCCGCCGCCGGAACCGTCTCTCGCTATAGGTCTATGATAGATGGTTGTACCGCCGGGAACCGCTTCATCGGACAAGTCTATGAGAGCGGTTGCAATTCCCAGATGGTCCGCTCGAGAAAAATAGGTGCGTATTGTCACCTCCAAGCAAAATTACATTCTTGACCAAGTCTTTCTAGTCGAAGGAAGTATCAATCGGAAGAGTTTTTCTCCGATTCCCCTACTCGACCACCGACGGTCGTAGGGGTTTTTATGACTTTTGATAGTCGTAAGCAACCTTCCCGACCAAGCAAATTTCGGTCAAGCGGCACTCAAATGTCGAAGAGTTTTTCCTTCGACTATCATTCTACGACATTCTCATGGTCGTATGTCCATTTACTGAAACCTTTACCAAGTAAGTTATTTTCACTTGAAGTCAAGGGCTAGATGACGAGGATCTAATAATCCTCATTTTATCTTTTATCTATAATTCTTATTATGGGTAAATATGATGTCACATAGTCCCGTAGTACCCCTTATCTATAAGGAGAAGCCCAACAAGTGATTGTAAGTTCTTCTACAATCACCCCATAGTCGTAAGTCTTGCTACGACTATATCATGGTCGTAAGTCCTTCTACGACCACTACATAGTCGTAAGTCCTTCTACGATCGCACAGTCGTAAGTCCTTTTACGATCGCTACCGGTCGTAAGTTCTTCTACGACCAGATAAACTTCGACCACCTTATAATCAAACCTACAGGCGAGTGGGTCCAATTGATTAAAGAATCCGAACAGTCTACACGCACTATTATTCCTCTTATTAATGGTGTGTAATTACCCCATTATCTCTGGAAGATAATAGCCAGACGGCGTGAAGAAGTCGAGGCGCCGGTAATTACTGCCATCATGCGCCCGTTACGGGATTAATTAGGCGCATCTCCCGCAGGACAAAACGGCTACTTCTTCACGACTATATAAGGGCATCAATCAGAGGGATAGGGGGAGGGCAAACAAGAGCTAGTCAAGTAGAAACACAAGTACTATTCTCTGTAATAGTCTTAGTCTTTTACTTGATCATCAAGAATACCATACACACAGGATTAGGGTTATTATTCTCTCCGGAGAAGGCCTGAACCTGTCTAAACATCCCGTGTCAACTACTCTGCGTGATTTCATCTCTAGGAGACCCCCCGAATCAAATAATCTTTACGTAAGATCGGTTCTAATACACCGACACATCTCGATATTATTACGTGTTTCTATTGAAAGCAAAAGATGAAGCTCTAAATTACTTTAAAGTTTAAAAGGCTGAGGTTGAGAACCAACTAGAAAAGAAAATTAAAAGACTAAGGTATGATCGTGGAGGAGAGTATATCTCTCATTACTTCTCCCAATTCTGTTATGAACATGGAATAATCCATAAAGTTGCACCACCATACTCACCCCAATCAAACGGGGTGGCTGAGAGAAAAAATCGAATATTAACAGACTTTGTGAATGCCATATCGGAGAGCGCCGGTATACCTAAGATGTGGTGGGAGAAGCTATATTAACAACTTTTGTCCTAAATAGAGTAATTACTAAAAGGTGTGAGATTACTCCATATGAGGGATGAAATGGGAGAAAACTCACTGTTAACTTTCTGCGAACTTAGGGAGTGTTTGACAAAAGTCAATATATCATTATAGAAAAAGAGAAAACTTGGACCTAAAACAGTCGATTGTGTCTTACTGGGATATTCTCATAACAACACGGCCTATAGATCTTTAGTAGTAAAAACAGAAACTCTTGATATTATTGTTAACACAATAATGGAGTCCAGAAATACTTTATTTTTTTGAGGATATTTATCCTATGAGAACTACGGGCAGTACTTCACGAACTAAGGATAAGCAAACTATGAATAATAGTAATTTTGAATCTACCACCATCTTTGAACCAATGAGTGATATACCACTAGTTTGTGATAATCCCGAGGAAGATAACAATTTAGTCGAAGAGGCTCCTCGCAGGAGCAAGCGACAAAGGGTTGAGAAAACATTTGGCGAAGACTTTATTGTATATCTCATGGATGATGTGTCAAATACTCTTCCAGGGGTTTATGCATTACCTAATGCTGAGTATTGGAAAGAGACGGTCCATAGCGAGATGGATTCCATCATGGCTAACGGGACTTGGGAGATCACTGAACGTCCTATTGGGTGTAAACCTATTGGATGCAAGTGGATCTTTAAAAAGAAAATGAGGTCTGATGGAACTATTGATAAGTACAAGGCAAGACTTGTGGCCAAGGGTTATACCTAGAAAGAAGGTGAGAATTATTTTGATACTTACTCTCCTGTTGCCAGATTGACCACCATCCGAGTGCTCATTACATTAGTTTCTTCCCATAGTCTACACATTCATCAAATGGATATGAAGACAACTTTCCTTAATTGAGAGTTAGAGGAAGAAATCTATATGAAGCAATCGGATGGTTTGTGATTTCTGGACAGGAAAATAAGGTATGCAAATTAATCAAATCCTTATATGACCTAAGGCAAGTACCTAAATAATGGCAAAAGAAGTTTGATAAAACTTTAACATCTGCTTGTTTTCTGTGAATGAGGCAGATAAGTGTGTGTATTATCATTGTGGCGGGGGTCAAGGAGTGATTTTGTATTTGTATGTTGATGACATACTTATATTTGGGACAAACACTGCTGTTATTGACGAGGTCAAATCTTTATTATCTAGATGCATTGATATGAAAGATCTAGGAGATGCATATGTTATTCTGAATATTAAATTGAATAGAAATGAGGATGGGATCACTTTGAACCAATCTCATTATGCTGAGAAAATCTTGAGCCTGTTTGTTTTGAGAACAGCAAGATTTCCCCAACTCCTTATGATGCTAGTGTTAAGCTTCGAAAGAATAAGGGATTAGGAAAATGTCAATTGAGATATTCATAAATTATTAGGTCTCTTAGGTATCTATCTGGTGAAACAAAACCAGACATACCATTTATCGTGAGCAAATTAAGTCGGTTTACTTCTAATCCAGGAGATGATCACTGGGGGCACTTGAGAGAGTGTTGCGCTACTTGAGAGGCACAACCTCATATATAATTCACTATACTGTGTATCCATCTGTATTAGAAGGATATAGTGATTCAAATTGGATCTCTGATACAGATGAGATCATAGTTACAAGTGGGTATGTGTTTACCCTTGTAGGTGCTGCAATTTCATGGAGGTCATGTAAACAGACCATACTGACGAGGTCAACCGTGGAAGCAGAACTTGTAGCACTAGACATGGCTACTATTGAGGCTGAATGGCTTAGAGAGATTCTGTTGGACTTACAACTAGTTGAGAAACCAATACCGACAATCCTAACGTACGGTGATAATCAAATAGTGTTGATTAAGGTTACAAGTACTAAGGATAACATGAAGTCCTCCAGATATGTGAAGCGTTGGCTTAAGTCCGTTAAAAAATTGAGGAACTCCAGAGTGATTACTGTTAATTATATTCACACTGAGAAAAATCTGGCAGACCATTTCACAAAAGGGCTAGCACGGAAGACGATTTTCGTTGCGTCTATGGACATGGGAATGGGCCCCATTAGAGTTATAACTCAACAGTAACCTATACCTTTTTTATCAGATATCCGTGATTTAGGCAATGGAAAAAACAAGTTGATATTTGAACAAGAGAGTACATTATAATAATATGTGTACCTGTATCCTAATAGACAAAGTACTCTCAACTGTATGGAATGATGGCTAAAAGCCTAATGTATTCTAGTGTCCAATGAGGGGAAAATGTATTAGCCTACAGGATACCTAAAATGAATGCACCTACTAGAGCTTAACTGTGAGGTCGCAGTTCATGAGAATAGGGTATTGTCTAGAAAGCTCATGAGCAAATAAGGGAGCATGACCAAATAATGCTCCGTTTAAGTAGAGTTCTTTGACAATCTAGTATCAGTTGAGATTTCAAGTGAAATCTAATCACGAAAGACTGTGAATTTAAGGCATAGTCCATTCATAAGTTGTGAGAAGATGAATCTTATTTTTCTAGGTGCTAGTTCAACCCGTACGGGACTTACACTGAAAGTCTGGTATATCAACAACTCTTGATACAATAATCTTTATCATTTTTTTTGCTGCTTACCTTGGAATTGGTGGAGAATTGTTGGAATTGGATACATATGTGTAAAGGCTCATTCATTCCTAAAATTTCAAAGCATACAAAGGCTTAGACTAGTGGTCTTAGACCTGGGTGGTCGAAATCTTAGACCAGGGGTCTTAGACTAGGGTGATTGAAGTCTTAGACCAGGGGTCTTAGACCAGGGTGGTCGAAGCCTTATACCAGTGCGATCGAAGGCATAGACCAGTGTAGTCGAAAATATAGACCAATGTGGTCGTAATAATATGGTCAAAGGCATAGACCAGTGTGATCGAAGCCTTAGACCAGTGTGGTCAAAGGCATAGACCAGTGTGGTCGAAGTCTTAGACCAGTATGATCGAAGACTTAGACTAATATGGTCGAAATAATGTGGTCGAAGCCATAGACCATTGTGGTCGAAGGCATAGACTATTGTGGTCGAAAAACTATGATCGGATCCTTAGACCAGTGTAGTCATAATACACTGGTCGAAACTGTAAACCAGTGTACAATCAGGATCAATGACAATGCTTAATGACCATTAATTAGTTTTGAATTAGAAGTTACCCGTAGTTTAAGTATGAAGTTACTAGAGGGTAATTATCGCGACCTTAAAATAATTAGGAGACGTTCAAACCAAAAGATCGATTCATTCTATTTTCCTATCTTCCTCTATCAACTGTGTTGAAGAATTGAGCCGTCGAACCAAGTTGTCCCTTCGTCGGCGTGCACTGGGAAGGAGGGCGGGCGGATATCTCCGAACTATTGTCGCAGAGTTCACCTGCACGGGGCGGCAGTATAGTTTCTGGGCAGCGCATCTGCGTGACCGCTCTCTGCACTGCATCCTACGACTACTCGCTTCACTACTTCGAGTCTACGCTGCATCATCTATGATCTGCACTGCTCCGAGTCTGCGCTACTACCTATTCTTCATCAAGTATAACTGTAAGTTAGTCGTACAACCAGTTTTTCTACTATAATCATATTGTTGATTATATTTAGAATCGCAATGAGTTGTCTACTATTGATATCGCTTTATGTGTCTCTAGTTATTCGCGACGTTTGCCTTATAATCAAATATGCCTCATAATCAAATATGAAATTAAAATATTGTCCACATTTTTTCAACAAGTTTGATTTAGCCACACCGCGAATCATGGCGTGACCAGAGTGGTCAGAATTGAAAATAAAGTTAGCGATCTGTTAATTTTAAAATATCATTAAAAATGATTAAATATTAAAAAAAATCTGGGAAGTACCAGGAGGTGTTAGTACCTCTCCATCCAAAATGAGTGCCACCGTGTGTGCCTCACCTCTCTCGAGTCTCGACCGCGTCATCACATCGCTTCATTCGCTCAAACCCATCCTTTCTCTCGCATCCCATCGATCGCGACCACGACATCCCTTCGCTCGCATCGCTCCGATGGCGCCGGCGGCCATAGGGCTTGTGGCGGGCGGCGGTGGAGGCCGGCGGCAAGCAATCACATCCAATAGATCGCGACAGCTCCATCCCTTCCCCTGCATTGCTGCAATCGACGCTAGCTACCGGACTCCTGAATCCTGATCGACGCTTCAATGTCGGAAACAGGCATGCCTTACCTTTCGGCCTTTCAGCTTGGGCCTGGCTGCCTCTCACCAGGATTGGAAATTGATCAACATGTTTGATTCTTGAGAATTACATTGCCTTGGTACTTTGGTAGGCTATAGATCACGTCTTGTTTTACTTGATAATTAACCGACGTAGTAGTTCACTGTTGTAGAATGCCATTTTACATCCATGTGTAAGATGTGATCGACACGCACCGCAATCAGAATTCACTAATGCAGTGTTGACAGTACTTAAGAACTAAGAAGCGATATGCATTATGATGGTAAAAAACAAACTAACAAGCATTACACAGGATAGGGAAAGCATGCCTGTAGATATATGGATTGTGGTTTTATTTGTCAGATGGACTAGAGAAGAGTATTATTTGTCGATTGCTCTTTTCCATTGGTACTTTCTACACTGTATTAATTAAGTTGTTCGAAAATCGTGATGTAGATATAAACCCTTTTTTTTTCTTCAGAGAAGTGAAGTAGATGGTGATATAATTTGGCTAGTTCATTTTTGGTTATTAGCATGTATGTTGTTAATGTGTTGTGTCAAATTGTGAAGAATTAACGGAAAAGAAAATGAATAGTGGTAAGTAATCTCTACTACTAACTCAATGCATTTTTACTTGCATATATAATGGATGATAATAGCACCACTCTTGAGGGTCTAGAAGATTATGCAATGATAGTTAATAAGAGATTTAAGAGTGAGGAAGAAGGCTTTCAATTTTACAATAGTGTAACAAAAGACTATGTTGAATGTGATCCTTCAACAAAAATGATAATCCATAGGCAATAATGTGATCCTTCAACAAAAATGATAATCCATAGGCAATACCTTTTTCTATAGAGGGATACCAGAAGGACGTATACATGAACATGACCGACTGACATACACATGGACATTCTGGTCGAAGTTTTGTGCCCTAATAATAGTTTTGTACCAATTCATGTAAATATTTTTATCTAGATCAATTGTCTTTGTGGAATCCTTTATTACTAAGCTTTTCATTGTACATGACAACATTTATTTCCTCTTTGAATATACTAACTTGTTTTTACGGGCAGGGAACGCGCCAATGATGTATGAATTTGCAGTGGAGGCCGGCGGCAAGCAATCCTAAATATCAATCTTTCATCGTCGAACACGAAATCGCTAAGCCAACACACTGCAATCAACCAAATATCATGTCATGCACTTTTGTTTGTCTTGATGTATTCCAGATTACAAAGATGCCATGCACTTTTTGCTTATTATCTGTCTTGTTGTATTCCAGATTAGACCAAAATATCGTGCACAGTGATTTCCACCGTCTACGAGTGTGGTGCAAACTTGCCTGATCTTCTTTTCCATGTTCAGGTCAAGCTAGTTACCATTGCAATTTTAAGCTTGAGGTTTTTCTCTCTCTCTCTCTCTGTTAATTGACCAGAATTCGGAACTACCGTTGTAGCACTCCAGCAGCAATCAGCAGCCTCAAGTAACAGCTGATGCTAGCTAGTAATCAGAAGCATCAATTGCATTTTGCTACTAGGAACATCGCCTGATACTATAGCAAGTACGATCAGCAGCGGCATTTACAATCTGGGTACAATTCTTCATGTAAAACAACATTCACACATTCTTCTATTCAGCATTTGTAACCATGAAATGTACGACTTGGAAGTTTATAGCATCTCCTTTTGTTTCTTTTGAAACCTTGCGGCATGCGGCAGAGAAATCCAAAGGTATGAAAATTAACCAGCATACTGCATCTGACCAGGAAAAAGTCGTTGATACAAAATTTATGGATGTAAGGTCAAAGAATAGCGGTTGCTACTTGATATTTGATACAGTCCTTAGAAGAAAGGTGCAAAATCAAACTCCAGTGCTTAAATAAAAGAACCAGATTGTCAATCATCCGTAACTACTAATATTTTTCTCATATACAGTCATGAGAAGAAAAGTACAAGATCTGGTCAAAATGTTAAATTTTTTATATTTCTTCTATCATTATTCCTTCAAATATTCTTCTTCTCTTTTTGTCTTCTGAATGTACAACATTTAAACGCCTTCCCATTCACCCGCTGGTGGAGCACTACATGAAAAAAGTGATCTTTTAGCGTTTTAAAACATCACAATTAAAAGACAACAGCTTGAACCCAAACAAAAGAGGTGCTAGTGATATTTAAAAAACCTTCCAGGGGTTGAATGAAATCTCCACAGACCAACACTGCAATGGTTGTACTGACATCATTGGAATGCACAGTGCTGGAAATTTTGAGTTGCACAAGACCGACTTGGCGATGAACTTGAACTTTCATTTTCATGCACGTAGTGGTCACCAGGTAGGAGCTCCAAAATAAATGGATTAAAAAAAATCTTTATTCCATTGAATGACATATGATGATACTACGAAAATACTACTTTAGTGATGAATTAAATACTTATGAGGAAAAGTGGTAGATTCTATTATGATTTTAAGATTGATTTGCGTCAGATTAAGCAAACAGATTGAGGCAGAGAGCATTTGGGCAACAGATCAAGCATGGCCTTCAGTTTCACAGGGGGTCACTGCTTCCCCGTCGCATGCAACGGTAGATTAGTGATAAAATCATGAATTGTGTCTACATCCAAGTGCTAATCAAGGGACTAGTGCCACATATTGAATTGCATTGTTCAACTCGACTCCATCCACGTGCATCAAATTTCAGAGAATGCAAGAATAAGTAATAACACCTCATCATTAATCACATCCTCGATAGTTCTAACCAGCTTGGTCCCAATTCTTGAAAATGCAATTAGAAGTAGAAGCGTGGAAAGGATGCCGCGTCACACTCACTCATGAAGCCGGATTGTCACAGCTCTTGCGATCATGCATCTGTAATCAGTTTTTTCCACCATGCCATTAGAAAGTGAGCATACAACATTATGGATGTTAGCAATTACTGATCTCTTGAGATCTCTGTCTATATTATAGATATTATTACTATTCACAAACCGACAATATCTCTTGTAATCTTTTGTATATATAGAATATATCTCTTGTAATATTTTGTATAGATATAATATATCTCTTGTAAACTGTGACGCCCCGTGTCATTACCCCTAGGGTAATCACACTTAGGCATACGGATTACTATTAAATCGCCTTGTAGAACACCGCTCCGACGAATAGCAAGCCATTTTATCAGAGTTGCGCAGTAGAACAATAAAATAGAAACTGTACATCTTTATTACAGTAGTAGCCACATAAGACTAGGGTTCTTAATAAAGCTATTACACGATACAAAGGGAGCTTCTCGCCTCTGAGTCTGCTCGAACTACGCCCTCCTACTCGTCCCCACGAGTCAAAGATGGCTTCCATCTCGCTCAGTCCTCGCCATCGGTGCCTTGTCCTCCTATTTGCTTGCATTGGTACAGCAAATCCTTCGTCCCACTCGGGATAGCTCCCGACCGGACTAGGATCTAACAAAGGAGAATACTAACAAGGTTGAGTACAAAAGTACTCAGCAAGCATTAATAGCAAACAATGCACTGCATGACTGATCTCTGGTTTTTATCACAAATTCTAAAATCATCTCATTCTGAAAATAAATATTAAAACATTAAGTTGCAATTTTAATTCTGAAAATACTACTAGTCACTCGGAAAGAAGAAAGACCCCCAGTGGTTCCCGTAGACTCCAATCCAGGAGACTGGCATGAATTCATGATTTGTATAGCATCGCAGCAGTTTGTACCACTTTACCCATAACTATTCGAGCTCTCTGTGAACCGGGTCCATCGCATTTCCTTTGATGCGACTTGAGTTCGAATACGTAACGCTTTCCGGTTACGTGATTAAGTCTCCACCCATTGTTTTCCGTCGGTGTCTGGCGCACCTGGTCCTCCACCGAGTTCCAACAATGTTGGTTGGGGCGGCTATCCTCCGTGCCCAACACTCCACCTTGGACCGGCTATCCTCCGTGTCCAACATTCCCGTTGTGGAGAACGTAATTACGTAAACAGGTAGCATTTTCTCTTGCTAAACGGGAAATGGTTGGCACTCGATTTTACTGACATCCGACCGAGTAAGAGTTTTGTTAGTCCTTATATTATAGCTGTAGGTAAAGGGTCCCACCTCTTACCATCATCATCATCATCATCATCATCATCATCATCTCTTTTCTCTATCAAGGCCCCCTTTACCCACATAGTAATTCTCAATTTCATCTCATCTCAGTTTTCTTATCTTTCTCATCATCTCAGTCCAATTTGTTTTTGAGAAATAGTTTTGATGCAGTACATATATGATAGAGCAATATACGGTTTACATTTAAATTAGCTATATTGATGTTCAAGAGGATCGCTTGCCTTTAGAGTTTTTGGAAAGGTCGACGATGACGAATCTCTTATCAGCTTCTCCTGTCGGCACTGTTTCGCCCTCTGTAGCAAAGCGGTAGCACGAATAATATATAAATAAATACTTAGTTAAGTTTGAGTGATAATAGACGCATAAAATGCTAATACGACTCTTATGTCAGCCAAATTTTAATTTAACAAAACTTTTTGGAACCAGACCTGGTTAGCACTCTTCCGCTAAAAATCGTTCTAGGGTTAAGCTCAATCTATTGT
The DNA here is from genome assembly GCA_036346395.1 of Hsuehochloa calcarea. NCBI lineage: Eukaryota > Viridiplantae > Streptophyta > Magnoliopsida > Poales > Poaceae > Hsuehochloa > Hsuehochloa calcarea. Next base: position 57,394,280 of record CM070596.1, read on the forward strand.
CGACACCGCCGAACTCACGTTCTAGACTCAAAACCAAACAACTAATTCTAATACTAATCTTTAATCACATAATTACTAAACCCTAATCACTAATTAACCAACTAACACCAAACCGGCTAAACCCCCCTTAATCTAACCCCTAACTTAACCACTAACTAACCCCCCCTAATTCCTAACCCTAACCCTAAATCTAACCCCTCTCCTCTCTCTCTCTCTACCCCCGCAGACTCCTTCCACCGTCGCCTCCTCTCTCTAACCCTACTCCCCTCTCACTCTCGCGCCTTTCCTCACCGCCGACTCTCCCTCCCTCTCTCGCCTTCCCTGCTCCCTCTCTCGGGATCCTCCGCCCATCGCCTCGGCTCGGCGCCATCTCCTCGCCTCGGCTCGGCCTCCTCCTTCTCCAGCGGGCCAAGGCCAAGGCCAGCGCCGCTGCTTGCCTCGCCTCCGCCTCGGCCGGTCGCTCCGCTCCCCAGCCCGGCTCGGCGTCTCCTCCCGCTCCGACCTCGCTCGGCTCGGCCCGCCCTCTCTCTCTACCTCGCCTCCTCCATTGGGTCGGCTCGGCGCTGGCGCGCGCTCTCTGCCTTCTCGGCTTTGGCCTGCCCGCTCGGCTCGGCCTCCCGGCGCCATGGCCCCAGTAAGGCCCGGCCCGGTCTACTGGAAACCCTAGGTACTCTACTCCCTCCTTACCTACTGCTCTGAGATGGAAAGGATTGCAATCTATGTTGATGCTATTGGGACCTGGTGATGTGAATGGATGATGATTAATGGATTGATTTGCGCTGGGGTTACCTTTGTGATGGATCTAGGTTGGGGAGAAGGGATGGCAGTGCTGGCTTGGCTGGTGCTCTCCTTCTCGCCTCCCGGCTCTGGTTGCACGGGTTCTTTCTTCTTTGGTTTGGTGGTCGGCCGCTTCGCTGGGCTCCTCCTCCTGCCGCCTGCTGCTGGCCTTGATGGGCTCATTGAATCTCCTTCAGTTCCTGCCTCTGCTGGTTGTGGAATGGAATGGAATGAATGGAAATGTGGTTGTGTTTGTGGCTTTGGTTGGGCTTTGTGGCTTTGTGATGCTTTGCTTGCTTTGCTTTGGGGATCTGGGAAGGAGAATGGCTTGGAGGGGAATGTATTCTTGAGGGGATGCATTCTTTGGCCGTGTTATGTCATTGGGGAGATGAATGCGGGGTTGTCTTTGGGAGATGCATTTGTGCTTCTTTGGCCGGCTATCTTTGGGAGATGCATTTGTCTTTGGTGGTGCTAATGGGGATGAATTTGGTGAGGAAGGGCACTCATTTGCTCTTATCCCGTGGTCAGGCAAATTGTTTTTACCATGCTCCTGTTTATTTCCCCTTTTTACCATGGTCTTATCCTTGCACCTTGTGAACTGTGGAGCTCAAATGGGGGAGGTGCATTTGCTGTGGCTGGGGGGGGAAATGCATTGTTGTTGGCATTCTGGAAGGGGGAATGCATATCTTTATTCTTCTTGGTGTTTTTTGGGGTTTGGGCTCGGCCAGGAGCCGCACTTGGTCTTCTTGCCTCCTGTGCTTGATATTTTGAGGGTCGGCTTGAATGTTGGGTTCTTTGGTTTTGCATGGGCTCGGCTAAGGGGGATGGATTGGCAATGCTGGCTTGCTCTATGAGAGGGGCTTGGGAAATGGTTGCTGCGCCCGGTGAAGTTTGGCTGAGGGTGTGGTTACCGGGGGTATACCCTGAGGGTTTGCCTTTGTGGTTTTGGCAAATGCAAATAGTGGGTGTTTGGTTCTGATAATGCCGGATGATGAGACCCACAGAAGTGACAGGTGTCGAAGGATCTTGGGTGGTCTGGATATCTCGGCGATCAAGGGGCCGACCGACTCCGGTTGGTCTGGGGATCTTGATTGCCAAGGGACCGACTACTCAGGGTACTCCGGATACTCTCATCGCTTCGGAAATCGACGCCACTTTCACGCTTTAACTTCTATACACTACGGCTCACGTAAATACTTTCAATTACGATTACTAACTAATTCTTTGGTTTTCTTGCGGCGAGGAAAACGGTCGCGAGGTGGCTCTGAGGCAAAGCGCCAAAGAACAAGGCGACAAGGAAACTGCTACTACAGACGGCAAGAAGAGAAGAACTAGGGTTTTAGTTACTTATTGCCAAAAACATTGTAAATGCTTGTAAAACAAATATTGTAAAATCTTTTTGATGCAATGAAATGAAAATATTTTATGTTAACAAATATGCAAATGATGCGGGTCGTCACATCCTCCCCCCCTTGGAAAAATTTCGTCCCCGAAATTGCAATCACTGCGGATGGGTTTGGGCTAGGCTTCTTCCTTTTCCACGAAGCTTTGCTGACGGGGTGATCCTTCCACTGTAGTTTTTTTGGTCAAAACTTCGGGTTCCTTAACTGACGGGTTTCTGTAGCCAGAGTCTTCACAGGGGTCCTTTGAAAGTTGAATGTCTTGCAGAGAAGGGTCGAGATTTGTGTAGAAAGGTGAGGGTCACCTCAAATGGTTCCCTCTAGGTTCAAATATTGCGGTATTAGGGTTGGGTCCTGACTGACTTTTTGGTGGAAGCTTGCTGGAATACGCCATCTATACTTATTTGGAGAGCAGATGACTATTCCAATCAGTGGGTTCACTCCCAGGGATTTTTCCAAAAATTCAGAATTTACAAGGCTCCTTACTAGCAATGCAGAAGATAAAAGGAGTGGGTTCTTTCAGCGTTTAAAAGAATAACCTCCGAAGAGAGTGGAGGTAATAACGTACCAGTTATTACACCTGATGCTTCTCCAACCTGCTTGGCAATCATGGGTGATAGGTGTGCCGGTTCTCCTTTTCCAGCTTCCTTCGTGACAAGTTGGTAGTCTTCAATCTGCTTCATATAGGTGAGTTGTGGTGGTGCTGGAGCAGGTGTTCTTGGCCTAAATGCTGGTTGTGGTGGGGTTCCAAATGTCCTCCGGGGATTGGGACAATCAATCTTACGATGTCCAAACTGTCCACAATTGAAGCATGCACTTGTATCCTTCAGACAATCCTTTGTCATGTGGCTTCCTCTACACTTCCCACATTTAATTGCTAGAGTACTTGGTTCTTTGTTGGTTTCTTTGGTCCAAAAGGTGGGATGAAGGGTCGCTGCTGAGGTGGTCCATATCTTGGTGGCGGTTGCTGAGACACGAAAGGATGACGTCTAGGAGCAGATGAAGAATGGTGATCGGTTTTGGACTTCTTCCTTCGCTCTTCGGTGAGGTTGGAGTATTCATTCTCCAGAATTATGGCTTTGTTGACTAGGTCTTGGAATTCAGTGATTTTGTGGATGGATAGGAGCATTTTCAGATATGGATGCATTCCATCCAGGAATTTCTCTATCTTCTTCTCCTCGGTGTCGACATCAGCTGGAGCGTAGCGGGAAAGATCATTGAACTGACTCAAATATTCCACCATCTTTTTCCCGCCTTGAGTTAGAGCTCTAAATTCCCGTTTCTTTAATTCCATTCTTCCAGTAGGCACATGTGTTTCGGTGAAGCGTATCTTGAATTCAGCCCAAGTGATGGGTTGCTCACTGACACGGTTGCGGTTGTAGTTAAGCCACCAAGTAGCTGCTGGTCCGGTCAGCTGGTGTGACGCATACCGTACTTTCTCCACATCTGAGCATCCCATCAGATCCAACTTCTTCTCTATCTCCACCAACCAATCACTTGCATCCAGTGGATCAGTAGCTTTAGCAAAAGTGGTAGGGTGAGTTTGGAGAAAATCACCCAGACTAACCCCACGGGCTGGTTGAGAGGTAGTAGGTGCTACTCGAGTTAATAGAGCTTCCATGAAACGGTTCTGGTTCTCCTGGGCTTCTTTTCTGGAGTTCTCTAGGAATATGAGTACATCAGCCATGATGCCTAGGGGATCTGTTGCTCTGGTGGGTGGCTGCTGGCTGGTTCCTGGAATGGTAGTAGATGGAGGTTGATGAGGTGCTGACTCACTTTGTTTCTTCTTTGGATTCTGTGGGGACTGTCCCATGCGGCAGAGTCCCGCCTCAATTTTAATGCACGATCTTGACTTCCTTGGCCTTCCATCTTCCTTAACAGCTGTTGGGGTAGGGATGGAGGTAATACACTTATCTGGTAGAAGGTTAACCGCGGGTGAGTTGGATTATGACATGCACAGATAATCAAATAAAAATCAAGAAACAATGAGATGCAAAAAGATCCAAACCCTATACTAGCTGAGTCTTTCGTGCTCAGTCACGCTTGAGATCCCGTTCTCAAGACCGCCCAAATCCACAGGTTTGGGACTGCTCAGAGCTTGCCTCTGAGTGCGATCCTATGCTACCACGATCCACGCGCGCAGCACGCTCGAGATCGGCTCGAGTCCACCCAAATCACATATTTGGGACCGCCAGATTCATTCCCGAGTGCGCCCGAGATTTCGCTCTGGTACGCGAGCTACACGCCGAGTGCCACAAACCACTCGTCCGGGAAATCTGATGTGCAGAAGTGAGACAAGACACCTTGATATAGAAGGAAAGGTAAGGAGCTAACGAGTACGGTCCAGACTTGCCCAAAATTGGAAAAAGCAAGTCCATACTAGAGTTCTACTCCATGCCTCTAGTCCAGGCACTAGGCTCTAAACCTTATGGTACTGCACCCGCAGCCTATATTTTCTATCCTAGGTTGAGTGGAATCTAACCATCCACTCACAAAAGACAACCACACCGATCCTATGACAACAACGCGTTCCCCCGCACTTTCTCGAAAGAAGAACTAACTTAGAGATGGTTCTACGTTAGCAGGAATGTCACTTTTAAGAAGAGGTAAGCTTTTCAACATAATATATATCTTTTTGAAAGAGGGCGGTTTGGAATCGAAATTGAAATGAAGGCAAGGATTAATAAAATAGTTAGTGCAATATAGCAAGCAAGAAGGGCATACTTAAGGTATTGCTACGCTTCTATTTTATTAGCGTGGCCGATCTTATTGCTCGATACCACTCAGGACGCCCGTGTCATTACCCCTAGGGTAATCACACTTAGGCATACGGATTACTATTAAATGCCTGAGAACACCGCTCGACGAATAGCAAGCCATTTTATCAGAGTTGCGCAGCAGAACAATAAAATAGAAACTGTACATCTTTATTACAGTAGTAGCCACATAAGACTAGGGTTCTTAATAAAGCTATTACACAGATACAAAAGGGAGCTTCTCCGCTCTGGAGTCTGCTCTGAACTACCGCCCTCCTACTCGTCCCACGAGTCAAAGATGGCTTCCATCTCGCTCAGTCCTCGCCATTTGGTGCCTTGTCCTCCTATTCTTTGCATTGGTACCTGCAAATCCTTCGTCCCACTCGGGATAGCTCCCGGCCGGACTAGGATCTAACAAAGGAGAATACTAACAAGGTTGAGTACAAAAAGTACTCAGCAAGCATTAATAGCAAACAATGCACTGCATGACTGATCTCTGGTTTTTTTATCACAAATTCTAAAATCATCTCATTCTGAAAATAAACATTAAAACATTAAGTTGCAATTTTAATTCTGAAAATACTACTAGTCACTCGGAAAGAAGAAAGACCCCCAGTGGTTCCCGTAGACTCCAATCCAAGAGACTGGCATGAATTCATGATTTGTATAGCACTGCGCAGGCTTGTACCACTTTACCCATAACTATTCGAGCTCTCTGTGAATGGGTCCATCGCATTTCCTTTGATGCGACTTGAGTTCGTAATCGAGCGTTTTCGGGTTACGTGATTAAGTCTCCACCCATTGTTTTCCGTCGGTGTCCTGAGCGCACCCAGTCCTCCACCGAGTTCCAACAATGTTGGTTGGGGCGGCTATCCTCCGTGCCCAACACTCCACCTTGGACCGGCTATCCTCCGTGTCCAACATTCCGTTAGGAGAACGTAATTACGTAAGCAGTAGCATTTTCGCGCTACCAAACGGGAAATGGTTGGCACCGATTTTACACATCCGACCGAGTAAGAGTTTTGTTAGTCCTTATATTATAGCTGTAGGTAAAGGGTCCCACCTCTTACCATCATCATCATCATCATCATCATCATCATCATCTCTTTTCTCTATCAAGGCCCCTTTACCCACATAGTAATTCTCAATTTCATCTCATCTCGCTTTTCTTATCTTTCTCATCATCTCGGTCAATTTGTTTTTGAGAAATAGTTTTGATGCAAGACATATATGATAGAGCAATATACGGTTTACATTTAAATTAGCTATATTGATGTTCAAGAGGATCGCTTGCCTTTAGAGTTTTGGAAAGGTCGACGATGACGAATCTCTTATCGACTTCTCCGCATCGGCCTTTGTTTAGCCCTCAGTAGCAAAGCGGTAGCACGAATAATATATAAATAAATACTTAGTTAAGTTTGAGTGATAATAGACGATAAAATGCTAATACGACTCTTATGTCGACCAAATTTTAATTTAACAAAACTTTTTGGAACTGCACAGTTAGCACTCTTCCGCTAAAAATCGTTCTAGGTTAAGCTCAATCTATTGTCGACACACTTGAACTCACGTTCTAGACTCAAAACCAAACAACTAATTCTAATACTAATCTTTAATCACATAATTACTAAACCCTAATCACTAATTAACCAACTAACACCAAACCGGCTAAACCCCTTAATCTAACCCCTAACTTAACCACTAACTAACCCCCCCTAATTCCTAACCCTAACCCTAAATCTAACCCCTCTCTCCTCACTCTCTCTCTTACCTCGTGCAGACTCCTTCCACCGTCGCCTCCCTCTCTCTAACCCTACTCCCCCTCTCACTCTCTCGCGCCTTTCCCTCACCGCCGACTCTCCCCTCCCCTCTCTCTCGCCTTCCCCTGCTCCCTCTCTCGGGATCCTCCGCCGCCATCGCCTCCGGCTCCGGGCGCCATCTCCCTCGGCTACGGCTCGGCCTCCTCCTTCGCCTTGGCGCTGGCCAGGCCAGCGCCGCTGCTGCCTGCCTCGCCTCGGCCGCTTCGCTCCGCTCCCAGCCGGCTCGGCGTCTCCTCCGCTCCGACCTCGCTCGGCTCGGCCGGCCCTCTCTCTCTACCTCGCCTCCTCCATTGGGTCGGCTCGGCGCTGGCGCGCCGCTCTGCCTTCTCGGCTTTGGCCCTGGCCGCTCGGCTCGGCCTCCCGCCCGCCATGGCCCCAGTAAGGCCCGGCCGGTCTCTGAAACCCTAGGTACTCTACTCCCTCCTTACCTACTGCTCTGAGATGGAAAGGATTGCAATCTATGTTGATGCTATTGGGACCTGGTGATGTGAATGGATGATGATTAATGGATTGATTTGCGCTGGGGTTACCTTTGTGATGGATCTAGGTTGGGGAGAAGGGATGGCAGTGCTGGCTTGGCTGGTGCTCTCCCTTCTCTGCTCTGGCTCTGGTTGCACAGGTTCTTCTTTCTTTGGTTTGGTGGTCATTCTTCTTTGCTGGGGCTCCTCCTCTGCCAGGCTGCTGCTGCTGGCCGATGGGCTCATTGAATCTCCTTCGCCTCTGCCTCTGTGGTTGTGGAATGGAATGGAATGAATGGAAATGTGGTTGTGTTGCTGGCTTTGCTGGCTTTGCTGGCTTTGTGATGCTTTGCTTGCTTTGCTTTGGGGATCTGGGAAGGAGAATGGCTTCAGGAGGGGGAATGTATTATCGGGAGGGATGCATTCTTGGGTGTGTTATCTTTCTTTGGGGAGATGAATGCAAATTTGTCAGTCTTGGGAGATGCATTTGTGCTTCTTTGGTGGCTATCTTTGGGAGATGCATTTGTCTTTGGTGGTGCTAGTGGGATGAATTTAGGTGGGGAAGGGCACTCACCGCTCTTATCCAGTGGTCAGCAAATTGTTTTACCATGCTCTGTTTATTTCCCTTTTACCATGGTCTTATCCTTGCACCTTGTGAACTGTGGAGCTCAAATGGGGAGGTGCATTTCTTTGTGGTGGGAAATGCATTCTTTGTTGGCATTCGAAGGGGGAATGCATATCTTTATTCTTCTTTGGTGTTTCTTTGGGGTTTGGGCTCGGCAGAGGAGCTGCCTTGGTCTTCTTGCCTCCTGTGCTTGATATTTTGAGGGCTGGCTGGCTTGAATGTTGGGCTGCTGGTTTTGCATGGGCTCGGCTAAGGGGGATGGATTGGCAATGCTGGCTTGCTCTATGAGAGGGGCTTGGGAAATGGTTGCTGCGCCCGGTGAAGTTTGGCTGAGGGTGTGGTTACCGGGGGTATACCTGAGGGTTTGCCTTTGTGGTTTTGGCAAATGCAAATAGTGGGTGTTTGGTTACGATAATGCCGATGATGAGACCCACGAAGTAGCAGTGTCGAAGGATCTTGGGTGGTCTGGATATCTCGGCGATCAAGGGGCCGACCGACTCCGGTTGGTCTGGGGATCTTGATTGCCAAGGGACCGACTACTCAGGGTACTCCGGATACTCTACTGCACTTCGGGAAATCTGACGGCCACTTTCTACGCTTTAACTTCTATACACTACGGCTCACAGAAATACTTTCAATTACGATTACTAACTAATTGTCGTTTTCTTGCGGCGAGGAAAGCAGGTCGCGAGGTGGCTCTGAGCAAAGCGCTCAAAGAACAAGGCGACAAGGAAACTGCTACTACAGACGGCAAGAAGAGAAGAACTAGGGTTTTAGTTACTTATTGCCAAAAACATTGTAAATGCTTGTAAAACAAATATTGTAAAATCTTTTTGATGCAATGAAATGAAAATATTTTATGTTAACAAATATGCAAATGATGCGGGTCGTCACATAAACCAACTGGTTTGTAATCTATATATCAGAGAATCAATGCATAGAACCCTTTGAGGCTTCTTCCGGAATCCTTACAAGGTATTAGACACTGTCGAGATCCCCTGACTCGCTGTCCACCCTTCTCCCATGTGCGCCACTCACACGCCAATCCTTCCGTCACCACCGTGTGTGTCGCTCCCTGTTGCATGCCGTCCACCCTTCTGCTCCCGAGCGCATCTACTCCCGATCGCGCGTCCACCCCTTTTGCTCCCCTATGCGCTGCTCCTCGGCATCACACACCAAGCTTTTCGACGCTCCCGTGTGCTCCACCCCCGGCCGCACGAGCCACCCTCTCTGAACTCCCCTCCTTTGTGCATTCACTCTCAATCGCATGTCCACCATGAACGAAGGCAATCCCGTTGCCACCATTACCACGCCGGCTCCGCACCTCTAGGTGCAAGCCGTCAGCGTCGGCAACATCAAGTCCCTCATCCTGGTTACCCTTGAGCTTTCTGCCTCCAACTATGCGAAGTGACGCACTCTCTTTGAGGTTGTGGTTACCAAATTCGCTCTCGAGGAACATCTCCAAGGAACCAACACTTCCACCGACACTAATGCCGACTGGAAGCGCCACGACTCCATTGTGTTGTCTTGGATCTATGGATCCATCTAAATTCTCGACATTGTCATGGCTCCATCTACCACAGCTGCTGCTATTTGGACCACGGTCGAGAATCTCTTCCGAGATAATAAGACCAACTGCGTCATCTACATCCAAGTTGACTTCAGCAATTTGGCACAAGGTGATACGTTGGCCACCGACTATTGTCTCACCATGACATTGGCCAAATCGTAAACGATCAAAGCTTAGTGCTCACCATGATCAAGGGCATGAATATGAAATATCGAAATCTCTCTACACTTCTTCTAATGATGCAGCCCTTCCCGGCCTTCATCCAAGCTCGATCTCTCCTCCTTCTCGAGGAATTGAAGGATGCGCATGGTGACCAACTCGCCCAGGTTATGACCCTCCTCGCCAACTCATCGATAGGCCACAACACCCCATCCACCAACGCCAACTCCGGGGGCACTGCCTCCCACGACGCCACCTCCTGACGCCCTCCCATCAACAGCTACCCTGGTAGTCGCCCCACCGGTGGTTACTCTAACCAAGGTGGCAGTGGCAAGCACGACAAATGCAGGGGGATGGGCAACAAGGGCAGATCTCAGATGCCGACCTTCTACAACCCATGGACCGACGCTACTCAGCTCTGGCCCACGACCGACATCCTTGGTCCTTGCCCCGGTGGCCCTCCGCACCACCTGCCGCAAGGACTGTTGTCGCAAGTTGGCCTGGATAGCACACACGCGACCACGCGGCACGCACGAAGAAACTGCTCAGAACAGAGACAGAATGGGAGAGAAATAATAATGTTTTGCCGCTAAGCCTTACTCAGCGATTTCTGCTTTGCTTTATAAATCTCAGTGGCATGCAAACAACTAACTGAAAAAACCCACGTCCATGTCTAACAGCCACACGCACGTACTGAGCAACTAAAAGCCACCAACGCACGCATGCACGACCTGCTAACTAACACACGCACGTCCACCACGACCAACAAACCAACACACGCACCACGACCTGCTAACCAACATTAATCCTAACAAAACACCCCCTTAATCATGGCGCCCGGACTTTACTTTTACCATGCCAAGCTTCTGTCTCATCTCCATGAACTTGATACGACCAAGGGATTTTGTCAAGATGTCTGCGAGCTGGTCGTCAGTCCTCACGTGCTCAACATCAACCTTGCCGTCCTCAACACATTCACGAATAAAATGGTACCTCGTGTTGATGTGTTTGCTGCGGTCATGGTGCACCGGATTCTTGCTCAATGCAATCGCAGACTTGTTATCTACCATCAGCTTGACCCTCTTTGGCTTCGCGCCCATAAGGTCACTGAGTAGCCTGCTGAGCCACATCCCTTGACACGCCGTCGTGGCCGCCGCGATGTACTCCGCCTCACAGGAAGAGAGCGCGACAATTTTATGCTTCTGCGATGCCCACGTGATCAGGCTAGCACCCAGGAAAAACGCCATCCCCGAAGTGCTCTTGCGATCGTCCACATCACCGGCGAGGTCGCTGTCACTGTAGCCCACCAGCTTGGGCTCTAGTGCATCACGCCGCTTGTAGCAACATCCATAGCCAACTGTACCGCTCACATATCGCAGTATGTGCTTCACGGCCACCATGTTCTGTGAGGTGGGGGCCTCCATGTAACGGCTGATAATGCCCACAGCGTAGGCAATGTCAGGTCTGGTGTTCACCAGGTAGCGTAGGCTCCCGACAACGCTGCGATACTCAGTGGCATCGACCGCAGCGCTGTTGTCCTTCTTGGTCATCTTCAACCGGTTCTCCATCGGCGTCAGACACGGATTGCACCCAGCCATACCTGCCGACTACATCACCTTGCATGCATAGCTGCATTGGCACAAGGTGATCATGCCATCAGCCTGCTTCACCTCGATCCCGAGGTAGTAACTCGGAAGACCGAGGTCGCTCATGCTGAACATGCTCAGCATCTGGGCCTTGAATTTGTTGATGTCGTCGACGCTCGACCTAGTGATGATCAGGTCGTCGACGTATACCCTGACGAACATAAAAGTCCCGCCCTTTGCCCTCCGGTACACTGCGTGCTCGATTTTGCTGCGTTCAAACCCGAGTGTCACCAGCGAGCTGTCCAGCTTGGAGTTCCAAGCCCGCGGTGCCTACCGCAGACCGTACAGTGCCTTGTGTAACTTAAGCACCATGTGCCCATGCTTGTCATCGACGAAGCCTGGTGGTTGCTGCACGTACACCTCTTCGGCGAGTTCACCGTTGAGGAACGCCGATTTGACGTCCATGTGGTGGATTTCCCAGCCACCGTGTGCCGCCAGGGCGATCAGCACGCGCACTGTCTCCATGCGCGCCACCGGTGCGAACACCTCGTCGAAATCCACCCCCCTGTCGTTGAGCATAGCCTTTTGCAACCAGACGAGCTTTGTGCTTGACAACGTTACCTTCTGGATCTTTCTTTACCTTGAAGCCCCATTTGAGCCCGATGGCTCGGTGTCCCGCCGGGAGTGCGGCGAACTCCCACATGGCGTTGTCGTGGACGGAGCGCATCTCATCCTCCATGGCACGCCTCCCTGAGTGCCTGCTCGACGCTAGCTGGTTCCTCAGCGGCCAGCATGCAAAGGCCGCTGTTGTCGCCTTCGTGGACTGATGTTGTGTCGTAGACATTGGACACCATCCGGTACCGCAGCGGTGCACCCTCCGAGTCATGCGACGCACCAATGGGTGGAGTAACCCACTCGATGCTGGTTGGTGCAGCTGCTGGAGGAGTAGCCGGTGTGTGTGGCTCCGCCATCTACGGTGCCACTGGACTTGCGCCTGATATAGACGCCGCGCCATCGTCGCCGTTCACTGGAGCACCACCTTCCACATGCTCAGTGGTGTACTCGACGATGAACGTGTCCATAGTATCGGGAGCACGATTAATGGACATCGCCTCCCAGTCCCATTGCTTCTCCTCGAACACCACATCGTGAGTGATGTGCAGCTTGTGCGTCTTAGGATCATAGACGCGGTAGGCCTTGGCACCCTCCTCGTAGCCGATGAAGACCATCGGCGTTGACCTGTCCGACAGCTTCGTGATCCCGGGCCCAACCTTCTTGACGTGTGCTATGCATCCAAACGTCCGGAGGTAGCGCACATTAGGTCGCCGCTTGTGCCACACCTCATATGGCGTCATGCCATCGAGGCTCCGCGTTGGCGCCCGGTTCAGTATGTGCACGGCAGTCTTCACTGCCTCGCCCCAGAACACAGCCGGTACACGCGTGCTTTTTAGCAGGCTGTGCGTCATCTCGACGATCGTCTGGTTCCGGCGCTCCACGACGCCGTTCTGTTGCGGTGAGTAGGGAGCGGTTGTGTACCGCTTGATCCCATGCTCATCGCAGTAGTCGCCGAACTCAGTGGAGTTGAACTCCCCGCATCGATCTGTGCGGAACGCCTTTAGCTTGACGTCGCGTTCGTTCTCAGCAAGCGCCTTGATCTTGCGGAAGAACCTGAACGCTTCGTCCTTTGTCCTCAGCATCTCTACCCACATGTACCTGCTGTGATCATCCACGATTAGCAAAAAATATCGATTACCGCTTGGTGTAGCAGGTGTGATGGGGCCACATAGATCGCCATGCACCAGCTCCAGTCCGCGCTCGGCACGATATGACGAAGTCCGAGGGAACGGAGCCCGGTGCTGCTTGCCAAGTGCGCAACCGTCGCAGAATTTCTCCATGCGATCGATCATGGGCACGCCATCCACCATCTTCTTAACGATGAGATCGTGAAGCGCACGGAAGTGCAGATGGCCATAGCGCGCATGCCAGTGCCATGCCACGTTGTCTGCTTTTGCCAGCAGACACACTGGTGTGGTCAAGTTCAAGGCCAATGTGTATAGCCTGTTCCTGGACCACAACACACGCGCCAGCAGCAGCCGCTCGCGATCGAAGATGCACAGCTCCCCACCCTCGACGACGATCTTGTAGCCGCTCTCGTCGAGCTGTCCGAGTCTGATGATGTTGCTTCGGAGCCGTGGTATGTAGTATACCTCGGTGAGCACCCGATGCTCCTGGTTCTTGCACTGGTACATCACAGCGCCTTTGCCGCAGATATCTACCACCGAGTCATCGCCGAACTTCATGGTGCCCTTCACCGTTTCATCGAGCGACGTGAGCATCGACCGGTTGCCGGTCATGTGGTTACTGGCGCCAGTGTCGAGGTACCACACGTCGCTCCCAGTGTCCACCGGGAACACTCTCCTCATTGAGGAACACCGCTTCCTGTTGCGCGCCATCAGTTGCTTGCACGAGCACATGGTGCTCGGCCATGAGGAGCGCTGGTTGCTCCTCCTGAGCACGCGATAGGTTAGCCTCCTCCTTGCGCTCGCGGCGTGGCTTACGGCATTCACGAGCAAAGTGCCCGTAGATGCCGCAGTTGTAGCACTTGCCCTTTCCGGCGCCCTTGCCGCCGTTGGATGCGGCGTTCTTGCCACCGCCCTTGCTGTGGCACTTGTAGCGGCGCTTATCGCTGCCGCCAGCTGGCTTTCCACCGCCGGAGAAGTTCTCACCCTGCTCGCGCTTCTTTGTGTGCGCGAGCCATTCCTCCTCGGTGAGGAGCAGGCGACTCCCGGAGCTGCCCGTGTCGCCAAAATCGAGACGCTCCTCGGCGGCCTTGAGTCGCCCGGTCAGTTACTCCACAGACAACGTGTCCAAGTCCATAAGGGTTTCAATGGACAATGCTATCTGGGAGTACCTGGGCGGTACCACGTGCAGAAACTTCTCCACGACCCTCCCCATCGAGCTTGTCACCAAGGATGTGGAGGTTGTTGACGAGCCCGATGAGCCTCATGGCAAAATCGTCTACCGACTCGCTGTTGTGGAACGCAATGTTGTCGAACTCCTTGCGGAGCAACTGAGCCTTGGCCTTGCGCACGCGCGCTACGCCCAAGCTCATGGTTTTGATGGCATCCCATGCCTCCTTGGAGCTCTCCTTGATGGCAAGCGTGGAGAGCATCTCCGGTGGCACTGCTCTAAGAATCGCCTCCAGTGCCATGCGATCCTCATGGAAGTCGACGTCGTCATTCTCGACTGCATCCCACAGGCCTCGCGCCTGCATCATGAGTGCCCAGTCTCCGTAGTTGGATCGCGTCAACATCGGGTACTGCGCCGAGCCTCTCGATTCCCTCACCACCCGCGATACAACCGGCTTGCGGCCATTGACGCCGCTGCCGTTATCGCGGGTCTGGGGATGCTTTGGTGACTTGGACCTCCGCGGCGACCTCGAGCCATCTTGCGACATCCTCACAGGTACAGGAGCAACGAAGCTCTGATACCACTTGTTGTCGCAAGTTGGCCTGGAGAGCACACACGCAACCACGCGGCACGCACGAAGAAACTGCTCAGAGCAGAGACAGAACGAGAGAGAAATAATAATGTTTTGTCACTAAGCCTTACTCAGCGATTTCTGCTTTGCTTTATAAATCTCAGTGGCATGCAAACAACTAACTGAAAAAACCCACATCCATGTCTAACAGCCACATGCACGTACTGAGCAACTAAAAGCCACCAATGCACGCATGCACGACCTGCTAACTAACACACGCACGTCCACCACGACCAACAAACCAACACACGCACCACGACCTGCTAACCAACACACGCACGTCCACCACAACGCGATGCGACGTGATTAATCCTAACAAGGACTCCTCACCTTGTCGTATCCCGCCCCCACAACACCACCCGGCTACATAACAACGCCACCCAGCTACATCCCTGTTGGGTCGCACGGCTACCAGTCGGCTTCCCACCTACGCCAGTTGCTCCTACACCATCATGGGACTCCTCCGGCCTCATCAACGCTTTCAACACCATGATATTGCAGCCACCGTCCTGCGATTGGTACATGTACACCGGTGCTACCACTCACATGTCTTTCGGTTCTGGTAACCTCAGTCATATCTCTCCTTCCTCCTCCTTCCTCCCATATTGTGGTCAGCGATGGTAGTTATTTCTTGTTACCCGAGCTGGTCATTACATTTTTCCAACACCCACTTGTCCACTCCCCCTCTAAAACGTCCTTGTCACACCTCGTTTAATTAAAAAAACCTTGTGTCAGTTCGTAAATTTACAACTGACAATAATTGTGCTATCGAATTTGACCCTCGTGGTTTCTATGTGAAGGATCTTTCGACCAAGTGCGAAATTCTTAGGTGCAATAGTTTGAGCGAGCTCTACCCTCTCTGTCCTTCTACGCCTCACACCTTTGTCACCTCCACCGATAGCACCACCCTATGGCACCGTTGTCTCGGCCGACCCTTCATTATCTCGCTGGCACCTCCGTTATTTCATGTCCTTTGAAAATAAATGACAGCACCTTGTGCCATGCTTGTCAATTAGGTCATCATATTAGATTTCCTTTTTCCAACTCTTTGAGCCGCACGACTCGACCTTTTGAATTAATTCATTGTGATCTTTGGATATCTCAAGTGTTGAGTGTTTCTAGTTACAAATATTTTCTTGTGATATTGGATGATTTCACACATTATTTGTGGACTTTTCCACTTCGTCTCAAATCCAGCACTTTTTTGATTCTATCAAAATATCCCTCTTGCATTGCTACTCAATTCTCCACCGTTATATGTGCCATCCAATGCGATAACGATGGCGAGTTTGGCAACAATGCTCTTCATCAGTTCACTGCCTCCCACGGCATCACACTTTGTTTTTCCTTTCATCATACTTCCCAATAGAATGGCAAGTCTGAACACATCATCTGCACCGTGAACGGCATCGTTTTGTCGCCCCTTTTCAAGCTCGCGTGCCACCACCCTTCTGGATTGAATCCCTCCATGTGGCTACCTACCTCCTAACCGCCTACACACAAAAACTCTCAAGTTTTCCACTCTATTTCAGGCTTTATTTCAGATTCCACCATCCTACTCTCATCTTCGTGTTTTCGGTTGTCTACCCGAACATCGCTGCCACTATGCCACACAAAATAGCTCCCCGTTCGGTCCCCTTTGTTTTTCTTGAATACCCTCCAAATCACAAGGGCTACCATTGTATGGACCTTCATACCCGTCGGATCATCACTTCTCATCATGTGGTATTTGATGAATCCGTCTTTCTTTTTGCTCTTTCTTCCCTGAGCTCGTCTTTTGATTATGATTTCCTTCGTGTCCTTACTCCTATTCCATCTTCCACTACTCAATTTGCCCCAGACGATGCCTTTCCTTTCTCTATCTCTGCAATTCATGCCGTGGTAGCTACTTCACCTCGGCCACACCTTTTCTCCTCCTCATGCAGCGTCTAAGACAGATTGCTATTCCCCTGTTGTGGCGGCCCTACGCGGTGATCTTCCAACTACCGCAGCTGATCTTCCAACTACCGCGACAACCCCTGCCGCACCGCTCCTCGTTGCAGTCTTAATTTGCCCCTACCGCGGTAGCTCCTCTCGCCGTCGCGATAACACCCCTTCCTGTCGCGGTAGCTACTGAGGCTCCACCCAACCCAGTTGGCTCTTCTCACTCCTACTGTACACATCTAAGTTCTGGCATTCGCATCCCACCATGTGAGAAGTTTAATCTCCATGTATCCACCTCTTCCGCTATTTCTAGCCTTCTGAAATCTATCTGCGGTGCTCTCAAAGATCAAAATTGGCATTCTGCCATGGTGGATGAATTTCGGACTATTCTCTCCAACCATACATGAGTTCTTGTGCTTCCACCTCCTAATGCCAACATTATTTCTTCACTAAAGGATTGTCTTCGGCTTTGTTTATCAATTTTCTTACCAGTCTCATCGTCCGTCCGGCTGGCTGACGCTGTGACTGCGGGGGCATGTTAGCAATTACCAATCTCTTGAGATCTATGTATGTATTTATGGATATTGTTATTATTCACAAACCAACAATATTTCTTGTAATCTTTTGTATAGATAGAGAATATATCTTGTAATCTTTTTGTATAGATAGAATATATCTCTTGTAAACCTGTAGGTTTGTAATCTATATGTATGAGAATAAATTCATATAGCCCTTTGAGGCTTCTCCTGAAATCCTTACACTGGACATCGACACAATCTTGAACATGCAACTTTGATCATTACTTTTTATATGAATATGTCCATAACTTAATATAAAATTATTATATTATGAAAATATTTTATGACTAATATAATGATACCATTTTCACATGACCAATACAAATAATTTTTTATATATTAGTGGTCAGTTAAGGAAGTTTGACTGTATGTTTTATAAAACGTCATATATTTCTGAACAGAACAGAGGGAGTAATATACTCAGCAATAAATGAAGATAATTAGTGTTGGACCTCACTGCAAGCGTGGAAAATCAACTGAGCTGCCCACAAGACGGCGGCCGTTCGCTCAGCTTGCGTAATGCCCCGTTGTGAGTTGCCAAGATGGGTCCCCTCACCTAGTAGCAGACACAATAAGTTGGACGAGGAACTGCTGAAGCCGAAGGGGAATGCCAAATGTCAGAGCTCGACCGGCCACCGCGCGGCGGCCGGCTGCAAATCCATGCCGCCGCCCCGATCGCGGTCCTGTGCGGCCGTGCCCCATGCTCGCTCCATCTGCACCCAGTGAAAACACCACTTGCGCCACAAGCTCACTCCGTTGGAGCACGCCAGCGTCGCTGCAAGCCGTCACCGCCCATCGTTTGGCGGCGCTGTGGAGAGGGGCAAGCTGGCGAGGGGGTGGTTCATGGAGTTCGTTGGGTGGTTCCTGGACATCGATTGCGATGGTCACGCGTCAGCGACAGAAGGGAAGCCCTTGGGTGCAGGGTCATGCCACCACTAATCGAAGAACTAGGGTTTGGTGGGGAAGAAATTCATGGAAGGGGGCCGGTCTGTACGACTGTGCTGTGGACTCGCCAAGTTCAGTCCAAGCTAGTACAGGGTGAGACAAAATTACCATTTTACCCTTCAAGCATTAGCACCTCAGCCCGTTCGACCATGTCCCACGATTTCAGCCGTTAGATCCCACCGCTTTTGGACGACTGTGGTACCTTCAAAGGACGACAAAAAAAGAAAAACTCTTGTTTGGAGGATGAAAGAAGTTACGATTTTCTTTCGTTTTCATTTACCTTTTAGCTTGTATTTATATTGCCACTAGTAGATATATGCGCACATGTATTATTGTTGTACGGACGGCCACCATTCAGTGGCGGACCCAAGACCAAAATTTAAAGGGTGCTAACAAGACTTTCTAACCTGCTTGTGGCTTGCCGAATGTCGAGTTGCCAGCCAATGGGAGGTTGCCTGAGTGTGGCTGGGTTGGGGGTGCTAGGGGTGCACCATGAGCCGACCGTCGGTGGGGGAGCGTGAGCCCCAACTGCCCCTGGATCCGCCCCTGCCACCATCCCCAATGGTCTGGTGAAAAGTCAAGGAAATCAACCCCTTCAACATACATGAAGGGTTTTAAGATAGACGTCTTCTCGATGCCTCGACTAATCGGTCAACCACCTCGGCCTTCGCCCAAAGGGATCGCCGGCCCGAAGACCCGTCTTCGGGTAGGACGAGGCCCTGCATGGACCAAGGAAGGTGACGTGATGGACACCGTCCACAGAAGTCCACCGTGCACCGAATCTACCAACGAATATGGAAAAAAAACCGCAAGACCCCTATAATCATAGGGTCTTTATAGAGAAATTGTTGTAATCTCCTACCTCCAAACTCGTAATATTATAAATAGACCCTCCTATGTATCAAATGGTTAAGGGGTATTTTTTTTGGAGAAACAAATAAAACATCATTCGTTCCTCTATACTGTTCCCACTAGACATAGTCAGATGGGTCGTGCCAGCCGGGTCGGCCCGAAGCACGACACTGTTAACCTAGCCCAGGCACGTGCATGGGAGAGGAGAGGGGACAGGTTGACGGGTCGGGCTGGCACAACACGGTTACGACCGTTAGGGTCTATGTCAGTATGGCGGGTCGTGCCCGACACAACATGATACGACATGATTTCGCCTGTTGGGGGCCTGTTTGGCATGGTAGGCCATACCCGGCATGACATGACACGACCCATTTGGCCCGCTTAGCTCGGTAACGTTCGGATTAAAAAACCAACTATTTTTTTACTGCTTGGGGCTTTAAAAATAGAAAAAAAAACACAAAATCTTGATGTTTTTTTAAATATAAATAGCCACCATACCCCCCTCATTCAGCACTCATCCACTCTCAATATCTCTTTCGAATTCTATTATGCAAATTTAGTTTCCTTGTGAGATAATTGCATCCATGGAGAATGTCGTTGCATACAACAAACCGGGGTTGTTACCAGAAGGGCAAGGAGGAGTTTCGTCGTCAAGCTCTACGAAAGTATCTTCGTCTACCACCACCGGAGCAAAGAGGGCGAGGTCGTGTACATCAGGAGTCTGGGAGAATTTCAACAGGATGACCAAGCTAGACACACTAGGAAATCAGGAACCATTTGCTGTTTGCAAAATTTGTAGTCGTGAATTGACTGTAAAGTCTTTAGGTGGAATGAGACACTTGCTTAGACATGCTACAAGATGTAAAGCCAAGCAATAATTGGCGATGAGATAAACGCAGCTGCAATACAACCCCGACGATATGGTATGTAGCTGAGACTGCAATCCTGAGGTAACCCATCAATCTCTTTGTCATTTAATTGCTTCTGAGGATTTACCTTTAGGCTTTGGGGAGTCTATTGCTTTCAAAACTTACATTAGGACTGCGTATAATCCTAGATTTTCTATCGTTTCTAGACAGACAACAACTGAGGATCTAGTTAAATACTACAATGAACGTTGTGATAAATTAAAAGAATTATTTAGTATGTACGCATTTTCGGCGGCCCTAACCTCGGACATATAGAGTAGCGGGTTAGGGAGATTATCTTAGTGCAATTGCCCATTATGTTAGTGACAACTGGAAAATAGATAAAAGAATTATATGTCTCAAATTAATTGATGTAGCACACATGTGTGAGAATATTGCAAACTATATTAGCAAAGTCGTGGAAGACTTAATTTAAAAACAAAATATTCTCAATTACTTTAAACAATGTCGCTTCAAACTCTAGGGTCATGGATATTCTTACTCCAGACGTCAATTCCTTCTTGCTACATCAGCGATGCACTTGCTATATGTTATATTATTAACCTTATAGTAAAATGTGGTTTGAAAAGGTTGACTTTATATTATTAACCTTATAGTAAAATGTGGTTTGAAAAGGTTGACTTTGTATATTAAAATTTTCCGCGATGCGATACCTTTCTTGAATAATTCTAATCAAAGAATAGCAGTATATAAGAACTTCTGCAGGGCAATGAGTGTACGCCCAAGAAAGTTTGGTTTGGACATGCCGATAAGATGTAACTCTACTTACTTGATGCTTAAGAGTCTTTTACCATATAAGAATATTTTTTTTGTTTTTATTCAAACATACTGTCAGAGAATTGACGATAATGTACTATTGACTGAGCAACATTTGTTTGTTGCTGAAAGATACTTCAGTTTTTAGAAGAAAAAAAATTATGAGGCCGTTGTTGCTTTGTACATTGTCTATTATCCAACATCTCCTATTATTGTGCACAACATTTTACAGATTTCTAGTCAATTGAAAAAGTATAAAAATGGCATAGTTTTACGAGAGACTATTATTAAATACTTTAATATTATAGAGAATTCCATTTCCTATATGCATTTGCATTTATTTTAGATCCTAGAGCTAAAATTCAAGGATTTGCTAATGTTTATATCTTCTTAGCGATGCTACAGGGTTAGGATATTCGAACTATTTTGCAGATGTTCATTCTTGATTACATGCGGTTTTTTCAAAGTTATGAAAATAAGTTTCCAGGAGTCCGCTTGCAACAACCTCCACTAGCACCCACCTTAAGTAACAAGACAAATCTGTGGGGTAAGATATGGGTTGCAATCTCTTCCTTCAGGTCCAGGTCATCTTCTTCTATAGCGATACCTTTTCAACCAAGACCAACCTCTCACCTGAGGAGTGGGGAACTATTCGCCTATCTAAACAGCAATACGGTGGATTTCAACTCAGAAGGCTTTAAAATTTTACAATGGTGGTATAGCCATAAGTTAACATATCTCGTGTTATCCATAGTTGCACGTGATGTGTTAACTGTTCATGTCTCTATGGTTTCCTCCGAGTCTGCTTTCAGTCTTTCTGGAAGAATATTGAAGTAGAGAAGAGCACGTCTCATGAGTGAGATGGTAAGGATACTTTTAACTGTGAAAGACTGAGAACAAGGTGATTCATGAACACAACACTATGTAGAAAATCCAGGGTTGCCGTCGGAGGTGCTTAAAAATCTGTACCTAGACAACGACACTTAGAACAAGGATGTATGTAGAGCTATAGATTGTACTCTTTTTTTCCATTGCCAAGGTTTTTCATGTTAGATTTTTACTTGGCAAAGGTTTTAATGGGACAATCATTTAAACATTAATAAAGATCTTTATTATATTTTCAATATGCTTGTCTTATTTTTATAATCTTCATATGTATTTATGAATTCTACATATTTTTATATTTTTGTTAGATTTTTTTAAAAAAAATAAAATTTTCGGGCCTAAACGGCCAGCCTCGGGGCAGGACGTTTTGCTAGCTTATCAGGCCCAGTGATCATTGCAAACTTCTCTAATTCGCCGTAGTCTTGGCCCATCATATCCCGCTAAATTCAGCACAGTTTAAACATGTAAACTTCAGTAAGGCAAACTGTTGGTGATGCATGAAGATTGAAAATTATCACGTCGGAGTTTTGTGCACCACCTGGGCTAAAATGTTCTTGAGAAAAATATGGGCTCAAGATTCACTACAGAACAAACCAACATGGAGAATGACAGCATAAATCACCTTTTAATTGTTGGTAAATAAGTCTTAACAAGTTTATCGACTAAAGGGTTTGATAGTAGCAGATTGTTCATCTAGGGTCTTCAATGCAATAGTTGATTAGTTATGTACTTTAATCTTGTGTTACTAAAATAAGCCAAAAGGATCTTTCTCAGATAAAAAATAAAGTCCCTCAAAGTTTAAAGCGCAGCATCACCAGATATGGCCCCATGCTTCCGTTTCATTGATTAGGTGACCTAAATAAGTCCAACAAGTTTATCGACTAAAGGATTTGATAGTAGCAGATTGTTCATCCAGGGTCTTCAATGCAATAGTTGATTAGTTATGTTCTTTAATCTTGTGTTATTAAAATAAGCCAAAAGGATCTTTCTCAGAGAGAGAGAGAGAGAGAGAGAGAGAGAGAGAAAAGTCCCTCAAAAGTCTAAAGCGCAGCATCACCGGATATGGCCCCATGCTTCCATTTCAGTGATTAGGTGACCTACTTTCCTATAATCAATTTACATGCGATCTTGCTCCTCCGAAAGGATATGCAATCAAATGTAAAGAAAGAAAATAAAGGAAACAAAGGCAAGTGAAAAAGGGGGGAGAAAAGGTTACATCGCATTAGCAAAAGCTAAAGCTTTTGAGTGCATAATCAAAACCGGTGATGATTCTCAGAAAGAGGCGTGTGTATATATGGCCGTGGTAGTGGTAGGACTTGATTGGATGATCGAGCGCTTACATCACGATGACGACACACAGTATCGGTACGAATTGTACGACAAGCAAACCATACAGGCATATATAATATATATCCACGTGGCACTTCTCATTGGCTCTTCATCAATGGAGTACCGTTGCATACCAATCAAAGCTACATTTTTTTGTATGTGCATCCTAATTAACCTAGCTCACCTTTTGCCATTTACTCCAAAGACCAAACAAACCACTCGACGTTGTTTCGTCGCTATCTTCTCTTGTGATAGCAGTGTGACGAGTGATCTCGTCCGTCCGATCGGATCAATGTAAACCTCAGCCTTCTGTTGCTTATAACGGAGTGGCAGGTGACCCGAGCTCCTGGTCCTGGAGCTGGAGTGCAGCGGGGGTGGCCCCGGATTGGAAGTAGGTGGAGACCGGGTCCCCCTCCGTGCCGACCAAGTAGCCCATCTGGCCGGGTGGGTCCGCATGGGCCTGGGATTCCTCCGTGGGCCCCCACAGGCCGAGCTCCTTCTCCAAATTCTCTAGCCACCACTCTTTTCCCTCCTCTTCTTGGCTGGTGCTCGCGGCGATGGCCGCCGTACAATATGGCACTGTTGCGTTGCCATCGCCCTGCAGGCGCGCGCCTGAGACGTCGGGAGCGTCGGCGCCGTGGATGATGCTCCAAATGTCCGGCTCGATGTCGATGTCCGGCAGCTCGAGCAGCTCCTCCACGCCGCCGCCGATGCACGTCGTCAGGGAGGACGACGAGCACGGGGACGGCGGCATTGGCGCCGCCGGGAAAGCATCCGTGGGAGCGTCCACCAGCATGTCCGATATGTCGATGTTTGGCTCGAGGGGGGATAGTATATCGATCATGTCAGGCTCCTTGCTCGTGCCGCACTGCTCGCCGCCTCCGCCGCCACTGGAGCCGTTGTTGGTCGTCGTTGTAGTCGAGGAGGACGCCGAAGACGACGGGGCAGGCGTGTCGGCGTCGCCGTTGTTCTTGGCGGCGCCCGGCTTCTGCTGCTGCTGCTCCCTCTGCGCCACCTTCCTCTTCAGGTGAGTGTTCCACACGTTCTTGATCTCGTTGTCCGTCCTCCCGGGCAGGCACGACGCGATCTTGGACCACCTGAGCAGATCAAATTTGATCAAAGCATCAATCTCTTGGATCCAAGAACAAACCGGGAAAAAATTACAAGGATCAACTCCAGATTAACCTCAGATACATGAATGAAACAGTGCTTACTTGTTCCCGAGCAAGCCGTGCAGCTTTATGATGGTCTCCTCCTCGTCGACGGTGAAGTTGCCGCGCTTCAGGTCCGGCCGCAGGTAGTTGATCCACCGCAGCCGGCAGCTCTTCCCGCACCGCAGCAAACCTATCAAAAAAAAAAAATCACCAAAGCCCCACACATTTAACCTTCTCTCCTCCTCCGCTCGCAACTCGCCATGCATACACATTTGCGAGTGCCTAGCTAGCTAGCTAGCTACCTGCTTGCTTGGGGAGGGCTCTCCAGTTGGCGTGGCCGTGCTTCTGAATGTAGGCGATGAGGCGCATGTCCTCCTGCGGCGTCCACGAGCCCCTGTTCAGGCCGACCTTAGCGCAGCACGGTGCTCGGCCTCGCCCCATAATTATCCCCTGACACCTCTCGCGCTCTCCCCGCCTCTTGATTTGCTAAAGCTGCCAGTCCAAGTAGTGGTTGGATGGATATACGATGCAGAGAATGGATCGATCGGGGGGAGGGACAGGTGTATATATGTGCACGCACTGAAACTGGTAGGGAGGGCTCTCTCTGATCTCTGGCTCTGATGCGATGATGACAAGTGACAAACCCAGCAGTTGCGAGACCCTACCTCTACCTCTGAGACTACTGCGCTTACCAAACCCCTGTCCCAGGAAAGCAACGCCTTGTGGCCCGGAGCTCCGCGGCGGCTCCGGGCGAGCGATCCGTTCGTGGCTCAGGTTCCTCGTCGATGATGTGTTGCAGGGTCTACTTACTGTCATTAATTAGATTGTTAACACGTGTACTTTCTTAGGCTAATTTAAAGTTCTTTTTACCCCCCAAAATATGTGAGATGACCTTTTGGAGCAGTTGAGAAAATTAAAAATGATTGGGCCTTTTCTTTTGATAACGGGAATGGATTGTATTTGTTAGATATGAATCCACCTTTTTTATTAAACCTATCTGTTAATTTGATATCTATTTTTCTTAATGGAAGTGAATCCAATCTCTATGTCTATTAATTGATCTGATCAGGACTCAAATCAAAAAAATCTGAACTTCCAGTCCACAAGGTGGATGACTTAAACAGTTAAACTTCTTTTTTTATCAGGGTAAATGTGAGGAACTTATGGGAAAGAAAAACATGTGTTGTGCACGAAATGGTGGAGGAGTGTAGCCTATACTAAGTAGCTAGCAGTTGCCATTGTCAGTCACTCGATCATCGGCGTCATCGTCCTAAGAAGTCCGGTTAACTGGGAAGGTGGCTGAATTCATACTTTTGCTGAGCAAAAGTTGGCTAAAATGTGACCGCACGATTTCGTGGGCATGTGGTAATCTCATTGCTGTTTTATTCTTGTTGATTGTGTAGGATCTCTATTGTGCGATGCCATGTTTAGGTTGTGTAACTTAGTTTTTTTGGCCTTCCTTCAGACATGTAAATTTGATTTGGTTTACTTAGTTAATTAAGTGTCGCTAACCGAAGTCTGCTTTTGGTGGAAGCTTAAAAAAGTAGCTTTCAAAAGAACTGCTGATCTATTCTGTGGTTCTCCTAATCAACAGTAGTTAGGAGGAAGAGATATCAATCTGCGAGCACTTTGCTTGAAAACAAATCCATTTGAATGCTACAGTTCTTCTTTTAGACACATATTTCAATAGTACTACTAATCTGACTGTTCATTTGTGAACAGAGCCTACCTCCTGCAGTGATTTCAGCTTATGGTGTAATTCATCTCAAAGGGAGAAAAAGAAAGGGATGATCCGTATCAGATAACAAAAAACTGAATGCGCAAGCAATGTTAGTGTATTTCCATTAATATTCTAACGATGGGTATTTAAAACGCAAGTGATATGATGTCTGCATCACTGCATGCACCAATAGTTTCCGAAACTCTTCAATGGATAGTCAGATGATTTCTCTAGCCGTGGAGTCTTTTTAAAGGTTTTGGTAATCACAATTGTTTTCAAAGATAGAGACATTGGTGTTTGTCTCTGTAAATCAGTGTTCCGAATTTCGGCCGAAAATCGGTAATTTCGGATTTACCGGTGGGGGCGGGTAGGAATACAAACCAGTCCCCAAAAAATCGGTTTTGGATGAATTTTGTCAAAAAATGAATTTGCTTTAATTTTGTCAAAAAAACCAAAATTAGCCGAAAGTTTCCGATTTTCGGCCTTACTGGCTATTCCCGTTAAAAAAAATGATTCCAGTTTGAAAAACCCTGCTGTAAATAAATGCAAGGATGTGATATTCTAACAGTTACGACGCTCAGTCGGACATACGTGAGTGACATTGTGAGTATCTGTGATTCATACGATGGCACATACTCTTGTTCGTACTTCAGAACTGCTAATTTGCTGCAACCTAGCTACTCACACACCGTTCAAACAAGTGGGAGGAAAGAAAGTACCTACTCATGTTTCCAAGTCGTTTTTAAGCAACTAGCTGATCAGATATTTTATACTACTTCAATGATCAATGACCATGCTCTTACACGCGATAGCTGTTTTAATAATTCTCCACACTTTTGGCAAGAACTCGTCTAATTCCACAACCCTGTTCTACTTGATTGCCATCTCATAATGCCAAAGCTGTAGGCCACCACTCACAAGCTCCACATTTTTCAAAATAATAATCAAGAAAGATGAAGTAATCAGACAGCCGACGAACTGAGTCACCAAACATGATTCCTGTAGCGAATTCGACAACAGAGGTAAAAATCGGCATAACTATTAAAATAACAACTGGTTCAGGATTCTAAAGCCCAACAAAAAATTTATTACAGTAGTAGTTGTGAATTGTGACACATTTCTAGGCTGTAGATTGCAATCTCTGTCCACATGTATGGACTTTGCATACTTCTGGCGAGGTGGTGAGTGCTAATTCGATATGGCTTTCAACAACCGGTCCCTTTCCAAGCCATGGCTGTTGATTCCAGTGTGGCACAAGCTCTCTCAAGTCTTTGAGCTGGGGTAACCAGTACTCGACTACCCGTTGCCGTTTTACCTTCCTCGCACCTAACTCTTGACATGTTTTTTTATTGGTTGGTCCCCGTTGGAATTCGTCATCTGTCGAATTGGGACGCTTTGGGTCTCTGTATGTTCATAAGCTTGCGGAGGTCAAGTATCCTGGCCAAGTTTTGGTTCTGATCCCCCTACCTATATCTGAGTGACGTTCTAGCTAACCTCATTGTCACTAGCACATTGAGCCGGTCACTGAACAGACCTGGTTGCGACCAGGGGCGGAAGTAGAGCAAAAATGATTAGGGTTCACCGTTTCACCGTATACATATAATAACATATACAATTTTCAAATAACATTGTACTAAATAGTAATGTGTCCAGCAGTTTTAGCATCAATAATTCAATATAATCGATAGCAATGTAAAATGATAAAGAAATAGCGATAAAAATGTTTACCAAAATGAAGAAAACTTTACCTACCATTTGCCGATTATTCAAAAAATCAAGTAAATATTGGGACCATGATATGTTCAACAATTAAAGAATAATATATTAGAAACATGTCCAGGACCCAGAGCAAATTTACTTGACATTGTAGTAAAAAACTCTTAAGTCAAATCCAAATCTTGGTCCAATATGAGCACATGGACAACACAAACTAGACTAGTATTGCAAAAACCTAAATTGAAACCCTAAGTATTAACCCAACATTTCGACAAAAATCAACCTAAAACCATCATATTGAAACCATAACTCATAAGTTTAGTCTTTTTTTGCTTGAAAGTAATAGGAAGAACTGAAGATGTGGTACATACCCTATGTCGATTCTACGATTCATGATTTAGTCCTTTAGATGGGTGAGGGACGCCGCGGCCGGTGTGGGCTGTGGCTGAGACCTCCCTCTGGGCTCCGACTTCAGCACCAGGGGCTGCGACCACCACCCACCGACCAGGCGAGGCAAGGCAAATAATGAGCCACGAGAGCTGGGAGGGGAAGAACAAACATGGACTTCACGGGCATGCGACACGACGCACTCACGCGAGACGTGACTAGGAGCAATGCGTCAACGCTAGTCTTTGGGTCGCGAGCTTCGACGTGTTCGGCGTCTGATCGCTATTAGGGCGGCAACGAGACTGCAGGAGCTCGGGAGGTTGGGTTGGACCGGGGTAACACCTTTTGAGCCAGGGGTGCATACATAGTATATATGGGTTAATCCCCACTATTTTTTAGAAAAATAGCTCAATACCATCACAAAAAGAGGTATACATTGGAAAATACCATCCCGTGTGAGTATGACATGTGGGGTCCGGGGCCACTTGTCAGTGACACATTGGATGATATTTTCCAGCTTGATGATATTTACGATGGTACCAAGCAATATTGCCATTTTTTTGATCCGGTGTCCCGTTACACCGAGTGGCCTTAGGTAGGGGTGAAAACGGATCAGATAGTTTTCGACCGATCCAGACGGAAATGGATTCGGATTTTCTCGCATCGGATTTTTCTCGAATCGGAAACGAATACGAACTATTTTATCGAAACGAATACGGTAGCCCTGTTATCCGTCGAATACGGATTATTCGGGTAAAACGAAGGCCGAATATCTGAATTTCGGCCCAAAAGAGATAAGGATATTTTAATTAATTTTTGAATATCAGAAAATGCAAGAAATCAAATAGCCTTTTAGAAAATAGCAAATAGAGTTAAAAAAATTCTAGAAAAATCATAGAAATTCCTTGAATTATTTTAAACTTAATAAAATTAATTTCAATTAAGAGTTCGTTTTTATTTTTGCACATATATTATTTTTAATTTCTAAAAATATGAAAAGCCTTTTTAAAATCCAGAAAATTCAAGAAATTAATTAAAATTTTCCTTTTCACTTTAAATCAATAAAATCCCGAAAAACTCAATAAATTTTATTTTTGACATTAAAAACTAGGAAATTAAATAATTGACTTTATTTTATTATTTTTCCCTTTTAATCAAGAAAACTCTTTTAAATCTCAAAAATTCTAATAAAATAATAACTTTATTAATTTTATTTTTGGTAATATACTTTGGGATGTTACAATCATTTGCGTATAGATTAACCATCCAGCCTGATCGATATTAGTGTGAATTAAGTTTTATGTATGTGATGAACTAAGTGTGAATGTGTGATGACTTCTGACTTTGTGAGTTATGACTTGTGAGCTAAATATTGTAAACTAAGTGTTATGTTTATGATGAATTAATAAATGCAGTTTGCTAGTGCCAATGTTATGTGTGGTTGCTGAAAATGTGAATAATTCATGAATATTTGTATCAAATAAACTAGTTATATGTTTTTGTTAATTTCTAGTATACAATTTAAGGGTTTTTCATGTTCCCAAAAATATCCGCAACCGTATTCGTTTCGATTCGTATTCGATATTATTCGTATCCGTATTTGTATCTGGATTCAGAAAATAAATATGGCAAAACCATTATCCGACCGTATCTGATCCGTTTTCACCCCTAGCCTGAGGGCTCCGCTTCTGGTTGCAATCAATACATTTGAAGGACGAAAGAGACGTCCTGGACACAAATGATGTATACAAGTCCACAACATGCATGTATCCTTGGTTGCGACATGAAATTGGGGGGAACCGCCACCTATCCCTTGGGACCACTTTAATAATGTACATAAACTTCGATAATAGAACATGCTCCGGTATAAACCAAGGGAGAAAGGCAGCAAGGGCATGGTATGGAGTGATAAAAGAAAGACCTCTAAATAAAGGTTAAATATCCTCCGGTATAAACCAAGGGAGAAAGGCAGCGAGGGCATGGTGGCCACGTCGCCCCCCAAAATTTTGGCCCTGTCCGATCCAGAGCGCCTCCTCGTCCTCGTCGTCGGATTTATTTTTCGTTTTGTGCGCTTGGCCTTTTCACCGCTGCCACCTAATTCTGGTTCTGTTTGTTTACCGCGCTTTTCAAAAGCGCTTTCGGTTGTCTTTGTAGGATTTACATCGCGGTGAATGGTCGGGCTTTTTGATTTGATGTTTGGCTTACAGGTAGGCTGGCTACAGCTTCCGAGATGTGAAATATCTGAAATACCCCTGAGGACAGTAATGGCTTGTTTGATGTCGTATTAATAATATTTAACGGCATTTAACAACATTTAACAATATTTAACGACAATTGACAATATTTAACAACATTTGACAACATTTAACGACTATTAACGACGACCAACGCAATTGACGAGAACTACCGATATTGACTGTGATTTACGACAATATACAGTAAACAACGCAATAAACCACACTTAACGTATTAAAAACAATTACTACAATACACATTTATTACAACAAATAATTATTAAATAAATAAATATTATAATAAATAATTATTAAAAATAAATCCATGCCAGCGTAATTTAAATTTTGATAATGCTCAATCAGTTAGCAATTCCTCTAGATATCAAGTACACTTTACCAACATCAATTAGGTCATAAAAACTGATCAAGCACCGAATTGAAGCATGTTGCACGAATTTCTCCACCATGTGAATCAAGGATTAGCGTATTTAATAGAAATTATTACAACAAATAATTATTACAAACAATTATTACATAAATAATTATTACAAACAATTCATGCCTCCGCCACTTTTTTCTGGGCTTGGGAACATCATCGGTCATGTTAGGCACCCCACCTTCACACGTATCCCCAAATAATAATGACCTATAATGGAAAAATAGTATCCATGAGTTTGCCTAGTCAAACATTACAGAGTGGAACAGAAGAAGAACACAATAAGAAATGGTTAGTCATATTACCTTCATGCCCAATCTTCTCAAGAAACCACTTTCTGTTCATAATGATTTATCATGAATAGATGATATGTATATTATCTATGCATCTATCCATATACAGCAAGAACTACCAATTTGATTTCTCAAAACAAATTAGCCACTGAATTGTCAAGTGCTCAACAAAATAGATACTATCAACTAGCTATTGCCATGCCATAGTACATAGAGCACCACTGAGCATTGAATCATTCTAGAGAAATTACTACAATCTTTCCAGCATATTGCAAATGATAAATGTTTAAAATTTCTAGCACAATATACAAGCCAAAAAATTATTTTGCTACCAGATACAAGAGAGAAATGCAGAGTACGTTAATATCCGAATGATAAGCAAAATATATTGACTAGAAAAAGGAATTCAGTCACAATGGATTGATGGCAGCAAGCAGCACAAGCATCATCAAACCAAATATTGCACCAGGTGCCACTAGCTAAACAAGCTTAAGGAATTTTGATAGAAGCACACAATGCAAAATTTCAGCATGACATTTGATAGAAGTACAATTTGAACCATCCAGAATTGTAGCATGTACTGAATGCCAGAATGAGCAATAATTCGATCAAATCAAGCTAGAGATGGAGGGAGGTGGAGGAGGGCATTGGGCGGGGAGAAGAAGGGGACCGGCGGCGGGGTCGAGGATGGAGGCCGACGGTAGGGGGAGGGAGTCAGGGAGGAGAGGGACTTGGGCGGCGAGGACGACGACGGAGGCCAAGTGCGGGGGAGGAGGATGGAGCCGGAGGAGGAGGCGACGGGGGAGGAAGCCTGAGGAGGAGGCGCAACCGTATCGGGGGAGGACGGAGCCGGGGAAGGAGGCACCGCATCGGGGGAGGCGCCACCGCGGAAGGTGCGCTGGGGAGAAGGGAGGTGGAGGAGGGCGGCGCGGAGGAGGGAGGTGCACCGCAGAGGAGGGAGGTGGAGGAGTGCGCCGGGGTTGATCCAGATCTAGATCTGGATCTGGGAGGAAGAGGGGTGCCGGGGGAGGAGGGAGCCGGGAGGAGGAGGGGCGACGCCGGTGTAGCAGGAGGTGGGGGCCAGCGAGGAGGAGGAGGGGCACGGGGGCGCAGGGGGGAAGAGGGGAGGAGGGTGTCGGGAGGAGGTCAAGGGAGGAGGAGGGAGACGGGGAGGAGGAGGGGAGACGCCGGCACAATAGGAGGTGGGGGCAAGCGGAGAGGAGGAGGGGCACGGGGGCGCAGGGGGAAGAGGGGGAGGAAGAGGAGGGGGAAGAGTAAGGATGGCAATCGGGGCGCGGCGGGTACGGGTAGTGCTCGCTCATACTGCATGCGTGACTCGAATTCCCCACGGTATACCGCAAGGACGACGGCGAAAACATCGCCCATACCCGTCGCCCGCGGGCATGCTCGTTTACCTGCGAATAATGTATCGCCGCCCGTGGGTACCCATCGCCCGCGTACATGCTCGTTACCCACGAGCAATGCATACATCATAATTCACACGTCAATGGTGCATCACACATTCAACAACTAATAAAGTTCATCATAATTCACATATCATGTTCGACAAGACAACTAATCAAGTTTAGCAAATAAAATACAAATACAAATTGACATAGTTTCTTACACATGTGGGTAGATTACGGGTAATCGGGCGAAGCGGGTACGGGTGGAGCTTACCCATGCCCATACCCGTTTACCCGATGGGTAAGGAATTATGCCTGTTTTCGTGCCCGTGGGCAAAGAAAGACGTCCATACCCACCTCCATTAGGGTATTCGCCCGCGGGCATGCGGGTAATCGGGCACAATTGCCATCCCTAGGGAAGAGGGCACGGGGGGAAGAGGGAAGGAGGGGGGGAGCCGAGTGAGTGGGCGGATGGGTCGGAGGAGGGGCTTTTATGTATGGCATTTGGCGGGTAATAATCCATGAATTCGAGAGGCAAATGCGGAAAGAAAGGGTGGTGGGAAGCCGCGGAAGCTGGCCTGTGGTGATTTTTAGCTTTCGGCTTTCTAACGTGTATGTGGAAAGCGGATTCTAAAAAAATCGCTTCGAAAAACCTACCGTCGGATGAAAATCGAAAGCTGAAGCCGAAACCGGACCTGTACCGTGCGTCGCTTCCGTCCGCTTGATCCTCGGTTGCTGCACGCCCAAGGGCGGGTCGCGTGTGCCTTTTGTCGCCTCGGTTGCTGCGCGGGCTGGTCGCATGCGCCTTTTGCCACGTCGGTTGCTGCGCGCTCAGGGGCGCTCCCGGGGTACTAGTATCACGCTCAGGGGAGCTGCCGGGCAAAACGGTCGGTAGGTCACGGCTCATGAGTGAGACGGTACGGTAGTATTCCAGTGCCGATCCAAGGCAGCAAGATCCCGGTGCGGCGGCACGGGGGAAATGCGTCCCTGCGCACCGTGCGACGCCCCTCGCAAACGGCCGGCACGGCATTGCCGCCGGATGCGCCGCAGACCTCACGGATGTCTCGTCAAGTACGGATTTCACGTGGGCGAGCTGCAGGCAGCATGCGGACGCGGACGCGTGCAGGCACGCACGGCACGACGCCGCCCAAGAGCGCGCGGTGCGACGTTTTTGCGCACGGACGGGGACCCGACAAAACGACCACGGCGCGCGCGGACTTGGAACGGGGACTCGAAACGGTCCGCCTGCCTATGGCTAAACGAAACGCTAGACTGCACGGCTGATGTCTAATTAGCGTGGCACCGCACAGGCGTACGACCCCCATAGTTTGTACGCGAGCTTGCGATCTGTGAATGCGTTACATTTCTTTCCTTTTTTGTTCTGAAGACGGTGCAACTACTGCAGTACTGTTGCATTGAGTTTTTTGTCGGATGTGTTTGGACCTGCTCGTTCCAAAAGGCTCTCACGTCGCCCACCGAGGTAGCTGTCACGACTTGCGTGCTTGTCATGTCATCCGCTAGCTAGCTACGCACGGTTTGATGCTTCTGATGAGAAGACCATGCATAATCATTGGGCTCTTGGTTAAACTTGCAAGTCATCGAGGTAGACTGCTGCACCTTGATGTATCTGGCCGAGAGTTTGCACTTAGAACAGTCCAGAAACGGGGTTTCTTTTAAACAGAGTTAGTCCAACGCGAGGACCTGCACCGCACCTCTCTGCACGGCTGCACCTGTAAAGCATCTTGGTTCGGTGCATTTGGAGATTCCAGAGGCAGCCAAGCCGCCAAACCACTTAGCGTAACTACCTTGGACAGACTAATAATTGCATCACCGAAAGCGTAAAAAAGAAAGAAGAGAAGGCCACATGTGTACATATCTTTTCAAGGTTCAATTTTGATATAGCATCTTGAATCACTTGCGTCTGTCTTTTCCGCGACAGATATTGAATCATTTGCATGGCTGCTAGTCTTGTAACTATCAGGTATCCGTTTCTTCGTTTGACCAGTTAGTGTAGAGAATTTTCACTCTTATGAAAGTCTATGGAACTGCTGAAGCCGAAGGGGAATGCCAAATGTCAGAGCTCGACCGGCCACCGCGCGGCGGCCGGCTGCAAATCCATGCCGCCGCCCCGATCGCGGTCCTGTGCGGCCGTGCCCCATGCTCGCTCCATCTGCACCCAGTGAAAACACCACTTGCGCCACAAGCTCACTCCGTTGGAGCACGCCAGCGTCGCTGCAAGCCGTCACCGCCCATCGTTTGGCGGCGCTGTGGAGAGGGGCAAGCTGGCGAGGGGGTGGTTCATGGAGTTCGTTGTGGTTCCTGGACATCGATTGCGATGGTCACGCGTCAGCGACAGAAGGAAGCCCTTGGGTGCAGGGTCATGCCACCACTAATCGAAGAACTAGGGTTTGGTGGGGAAGAAATTCATGGAAGGGGGCCGGTCTGTACGACTGTGCTGTGGACTCGCCAAGTTCAGTCCAAGCTAGTACAGGTGAGACAAAATTACCATTTTACCCTTCAAGCATTAGCACCTCAGCCCGTTCGACCATGTCCCACGATTTCAGCCGTTAGATCCCACCGCTTTTGGACGACTGTGGTACCTTCAAAGGACGACAAAAAGAAAACTCTTGTTTGGAGGATGAAGAAGTTACGATTTTCTTTCGTTTTCATTTACCTTTTAGCTTGTATTTATATTGCCACTAGTAGATATATGCGCATGTATTATTGTTGTACGGATGCCACCATTCAACAAGGACCAAGACCAAAATTTAGTGCTAACAAGACTTTCTAACCGCTGTGGCTTGCCGAATGTCGAGTTGCCGCCCATGGGAGGTTGCCTGAGTGGCCGGGTTGGGGTGCTAGGTGCACCATGAGCCGACTGGCTGGGAGCGTGAGCCCCAATCGCCTCGGATCTCGCCACCATCCCCAATGGTCCGTGAAAGTCAGGAAATCAACCCCTTCAACATACATGAAGGGTTTTAAGATACGCTTCTCGATGCCTCGACTAATCCACAACCACTCCCGCCTTCGCCCAAAGGGATCGCCACCAAGACCCGTCTCGGCAGGACGAGGCCCCGCATGGACCAAGGAAGGTGACGTGATGGACACCGCCCACGTAAGTCCACCGCACCGAATCTACCAACGAATATGGAAAAC
Organism: Hsuehochloa calcarea; assembly: GCA_036346395.1. NCBI lineage: Eukaryota > Viridiplantae > Streptophyta > Magnoliopsida > Poales > Poaceae > Hsuehochloa > Hsuehochloa calcarea. The sequence continues at coordinate 57,429,671 of CM070596.1, forward strand.
GCAAGACCCCTATAATCATGGTCTTTATAGAGAAATTGTTGTAATCTCCTACCTAAACTCGTAATATTATAAATAGACCTCCTATGTATCAAATGGTTATAAGAGGTTTTTTTGGAGAAACAAATAAAACATCATTCTTCCTCTATAATCGCTCCCACTAGACATAGTCGATGGGTCGTACAATGGTCACTCAAGCACGACATCGTTAACCCAGCCGTGCACGTGCATGGGAGGAGAGGGACAGTTGACTGCCTGCCGGGCACAACACTACGACTGCTAGGGTCTATGTCGATGGCTGGTCGTTCACACAATATGATACGACATGATTTCGCTGTTGGGGCCTGCTTGGCATGGTAGGCCATACTTTGATGACACATTACGACCCATTTGGCCCGCTTTAGCCTTAACGCCGGATTAAAACCAACTATTTTTACTGGCTTAAAATAGAAAAACACAAAATCTTGATGTTTTTTAAATATAAATAGCCACCATACCCCCTCATTCAAAGACTCATCCACTCTCAATATCTCTTTCGAATTCTATTATGCAAATTTAGTTTCTGTGAGATAATTGCATCCATGGAGAATGTCGTTGCATACAACAAACCGGGTTGTTACCGAAGGGCAAGGAGGAGTTTCATTCGCCAAGCTCTACTTAAAGTATCTTCGCTACCACCACCGAGCAAAGAGGCGCAGGTCGGTACATCGAGTCCGGGAGAATTTCAACAGGATGACCAAGCTAGACACTAGGAAATCGTGAACCATTTGCCGCTTTGCAAAATTTGTAGTCGGAATTGACTCAGAAGTCTTTAGGTGGAATGAGACACTTGCTTAGACATGCTACAAGTAAAGCCAAGCAATAATTGGCGATGAGATAAACGCACTGCAATACAACCCCGACTATGGTATGTAGTCGAGATCGCAACCTGAGGTAACCCATCAATCTCTTTGTCATTTAATTGTTCGAGGATTTACCTTTAGGCTTTGGGAGTCTATTGCTTTCAAAACTTACATTAGGATCACAGATAATCCTAGATTTTCTATCGTTTCTGTATTGCACAACAATCGAGGATCTAGTTAAATACTACAATGAACGTTGTGATAAATTAAAAGAATTATTTAGTATGTACGCATTTTGCCACTTCCCAACTTCTATATATAGGTAGCGGTTAGGGAGATTATCTTGCAATTGCCCATTATGTTAGTGACAACGAAAATAGATAAAAGAATTATATGTCTCAAATTAATTGATGTAGCACACATGTGTGAGAATATTGCAAACTATATTAGCAAAGTCGTGGAAGACTTAATTTAAAACAAAATATTCTCAATTACTTTAAACAATGTCGCTTCAAACTCTAGGGTCATGGATATTCTTACCTGCACGCCAATTCCTTCGCTACATCGATGCACTTGCTATATGTTATATTATTAACCTTATAGTAAAATGGTTTGAAAAGGTTGACTTTATATTATTAACCTTATAGTAAAATGTGGTTTGAAAAGGTTGACTTTGTATATTAAAATTTTTCACATGATACTTTCTTGAATAATTCTAATCAAAGAATAGCAGTGATATAAGAACTTCGCAGGCAATGAGTGTACGCCCAAGAAAGTTTGGTTTGGACATGCCGATAAGATGTAACTCTACTTACTTGATGCTTAAGAGTCTTTTACCATATAAGAATATTTTTTTGTTTTTATTCAAACATACCGCAGAATTGACGATAATGTACTATTGAATGAGCAACATTTGTTTGTTGTCGAAAGATACTTCACTTAGAAGAAAAAATTATGAGGCCGTTGTTGCTTTGTACATTGTCTATTATCCAACATCTCCTATTATTGTGCACAACATTTCTGATTTCTAGTCAATTGAAAAAGTATAAAATGGCATAGTTTTACGAGACTATTATTAAATACTTTAATATTATAGAGAATTCCATTTCCTATATGCATTTGCATTTATTTTAGATCCTAGAGCTAAAATTCAAGGATTTGCTAATGTTTATATCTTCTTAGCGATGCTACTGTGGTTAGGATATTCGAACTATTTTGTATGTTCATTCTGATTACATGCGGTTTTCAAAGTTATGAAAATAAGTTTCAGAAGTCCGCAGAACAACCTCCACTAGCACCCACCTTAAGTAACAAGACAAATCATGGGGTAAGATATGGGTTGCAATCTCTTCCTTCGTGTCCAGTCATCTTCTTCTATAGCGATACCTTTTCAACCAAGACCAACCTCTCACCCGAGGAGTTGGGAACTATTCGCCATCTAAACAAGAATACTGGATTTCAACTCGTAGGCTTTAAAATTTTACAATGGGTATAGCCATGTTAACATATCTCGTGTTATCCATAGTTGCACGTGATGTGTTAACTGCTCATGTCTCTATGGTTTCTCCGAGTTCGTCAATTCTTCGAAGAATATTGAAGTAGAGAAGAGCACGCCTCATGAGAGATGGAAGGATATTTTTAATCGTGAAAGATCGAGAACGGTGATCATGAACACAACACTATGTAGAAAATGCAATGCTGCCGGAGGTGCTTAAAAATCGCATCGCACAACGAACTTGTAATGCTGACAGATGTAGCCTATGTATAGATTTCTTTTTTCCATTGCCAAGGTTTTCATGTTTTTTACGGCAAAGGTTTTAATGGGACAATCATTTAAACATTAATAAAGATCTTTATTATATTTTCAATATGCTTGTCTTATTTTTATAATCTTCATATGTATTTATGAATTCTACATATTTTTATATTTTTGTTAGATTTTTTTAAAAAAAATAAAATTTTCGGGCCTAAACGGCCAGCCTCGGGGCAGGACGTTTTGCTAGCTTATCAGGCCCAGTGATCATTGCAAACTTCTCTAATTCGCCGTAGTCTTGGCCCATCATATCCCGCTAAATTCAGCACAGTTTAAACATGTAAACTTCAGTAAGGCAAACTGTTGGTGATGCATGAAGATTGAAAATTATCACGTCGGAGTTTTGTGCACCACCTGGGCTAAAATGTTCTTGAGAAAAATATGGGCTCAAGATTCACTACAGAACAAACCAACATGGAGAATGACAGCATAAATCACCTTTTAATTGTTGGTAAATAAGTCTTAACAAGTTTATCGACTAAAGGGTTTGATAGTAGCAGATTGTTCATCTAGGGTCTTCAATGCAATAGTTGATTAGTTATGTACTTTAATCTTGTGTTACTAAAATAAGCCAAAAGGATCTTTCTCAGATAAAAAATAAAGTCCCTCAAAGTTTAAAGCGCAGCATCACCAGATATGGCCCCATGCTTCCGTTTCATTGATTAGGTGACCTAAATAAGTCCAACAAGTTTATCGACTAAAGGATTTGATAGTAGCAGATTGTTCATCCAGGGTCTTCAATGCAATAGTTGATTAGTTATGTTCTTTAATCTTGTGTTATTAAAATAAGCCAAAAGGATCTTTCTAGAGAGAGAGAGAGAGAGAGAGAGAGAGAGAAGTCCTCAAAAGTCTAAAGCGCAGCATCACCGGATATGGCCCCATGCTTCCATTTCAGTGATTAGGTGACCTACTTTCCTATAATCAATTTACATGCGATCTTGCTCCTCCGAAAGGATATGCAATCAAATGTAAAGAAAGAAAATAAAGGAAACAAAGGCAAGTGAAAAAGGGGGGAGAAAAGGTTACATCGCATTAGCAAAAGCTAAAGCTTTTGAGTGCATAATCAAAACCGGTGATGATTCTCAGAAAGAGGCGTGTATATATGGCCGTGGTAGTGGTAGGACTTGATTGGATGATCGAGCGCTTACATCACGATGACGACACACAGTATCGGTACGAATTGTACGACAAGCAAACCATACAGGCATATATAATATATATCCACGTGGCACTTCTCATTGGCTCTTCATCAATGGAGTACCGTTGCATACCAATCAAAGCTACATTTTTTTGTATGTGCATCCTAATTAACCTAGCTCACCTTTTGCCATTTACTCCAAAGACCAAACAAACCACTCGACGTTGTTTCGTCGCTATCTTCTCTTGTGATAGCAGTGTGACGAGTGATCTCGTCCGTCCGATCGGATCAATGTAAACCTCAGCCTTCTGTTGCTTATAACGGAGTGGCAGGTGACCCGAGCTCCTGGTCCTGGAGCTGGAGTGCAGCGGGTGGCCCCGGATTGGAAGTAGGTGGAGACCGGGTCCCCTCCGTGCCGACCAAGTAGCCCATCTGGCCGGGTGGGTCCGCATGGGCCTGGGATTCCTCCGGGCCCCCACAGGCCGAGCTCCTTCTCCAAATTCTCTAGCCACCACTCTTTTCCCTCCCTCTTGGCTGGTGCTCGCGGCGATGGCCGCCGTACAATATGGCACTGTTGCGTTGCCATCGCCTGCAGGCGCGCGCCTGAGACGTCGGGAGCGTCGGCGCCGTGGATGATGCTCCAAATGTCCGGCTCGATGTCGATGTCCGGCAGCTCGAGCAGCTCCTCCACGCCGCCGCCGATGCACGTCGTCAGGAGGACGACGAGCACGGGGACGGCGGCATTGGCGCCGCCGGGAAAGCATCCGTGGAGCGTCCACCAGCATGTCCGATATGTCGATGTTTGGCTCGAGGGGGGATAGTATATCGATCATGTCAGGCTCCTTGCTCGTGCCGCACTGCTCGCCGCCTCCGCCGCCACTGGAGCCGTTGTTGGTCGTCGTTGTAGTCGAGGAGGACGCCGAAGACGACGGGCAGGCGTGTCGGCGTCGCCGTTGTTCTGGCGGCGCCCGGCTTCTGCTGCTGCTGCTCCCTCTGCGCCACCTTCCTCTTCAGGTGAGTGTTCCACACGTTCTTGATCTCGTTGTCCGTCCTCCCGGGCAGGCACGACGCGATCTTGGACCACCTGAGCAGATCAAATTTGATCAAAGCATCAATCTCTTGGATCCAAGAACAAACCGGGAAAAATTACAAGGATCAACTCCAGATTAACCTCAGATACATGAATGAAACAGTGCTTACTTGTTCCCGAGCAAGCCGTGCAGCTTTATGATGGTCTCCTCCTCGTCGACGGTGAAGTTGCGCGCTTCAGGTCCGGCCGCAGGTAGTTGATCCACCGCAGCCGGCAGCTCTTCCCGCACCGCAGCAAACCTATCAAAAAAAATCACCAAAGCCCCACACATTTAACCTTCTCTCCTCCTCCGCTCGCAACTCGCCATGCATACACATTTGCGAGTGCCTAGCTAGCTAGCTAGCTACCTGCTTGCTTGGGAGGGCTCTCCAGTTGGCGTGGCCGTGCTTCTGAATGTAGGCGATGAGGCGCATGTCCTCCTGCGGCGTCCACGAGCCCCTGTTCAGGCCGACCTTAGCGCAGCACGGTGCTCGGCCTCGCCCCATAATTATCCCCTGACACCTCTCGCGCTCTCCCGCCTCTTGATTTGCTAAAGCTGCCAGTCCAAGTAGTGGTTGGATGGATATACGATGCAGAGAATGGATCGATCGGGGAGGGACAGGTGTATATATGTGCACGCACTGAAACTGGTAGGAGGGCTCTCTCTGATCTCTGGCTCTGATGCGATGATGACAAGTGACAAACCCAGCAGTTGCGAGACCCTACCTCTACCTCTGAGACTACTGCGCTTACCAAACCCCTGTCCCAGGAAAGCAACGCCTGGCCCGGAGCTCCGGCGGCTCCGGGCGAGCGATCCGTTCGTGGCTCAGGTTCCTCGTCGATGATGTGTTGCAGGGTCTACTTACTGTCATTAATTAGATTGTTAACACGTGTACTTTCTTAGGCTAATTTAAAGTTCTTTTTACCCCCCAAAATATGTGAGATGACCTTTTGGAGCAGTTGAGAAAATTAAAAATGATTGGGCCTTTTCTTTTGATAACGGGAATGGATTGTATTTGTTAGATATGAATCCACCTTTTTATTAAACCTATCTGTTAATTTGATATCTATTTTTCTTAATGGAAGTGAATCCAATCTCTATGTCTATTAATTGATCTGATCAGGACTCAAATCAAAAAAATCTGAACTTCCAGTCCACAAGGTGGATGACTTAAACAGTTAAACTTCTTTTTTTATCAGGGTAAATGTGAGGAACTTATGGGAAAGAAAAACATGTGTTGTGCACGAAATGGTGGAGGAGTGTAGCCTATACTAAGTAGCTAGCAGTTGCCATTGTCAGTCACTCGATCATCGGCGTCATCGTCCTAAGAAGTCCGGTTAACTGGGAAGGTGGTTGAATTCATACTTTTGCTGAGCAAAAGTTGGCTAAAATGTGACCGCACGATTTCGTGGGCATGTGGTAATCTCATTGCTGTTTTATTCTTGTTGATTGTGTAGGATCTCTATTGTGCGATGCCATGTTTAGGTTGTGTAACTTAGTTTTTTTGGCCTTCCTTCAGACATGTAAATTTGATTTGGTTTACTTAGTTAATTAAGTGTCGCTAACCGAAGTCTCTTTTTGGTGGAAGCTTAAAAGTAGCTTTCAAAAGAACTGCTGATCTATTCCTTCTAATAACAGTAGTTAGGAGGAAGAGATATCAATCTGCGAGCACTTTGCTTGAAAACAAATCCATTTGAATGCTACAGTTCTTCTTTTAGACACATATTTCAATAGTACTACTAATCTGACTGTTCATTTGTGAACAGAGCCTACCTCCTGCAGTGATTTCAGCTTATGGTGTAATTCATCTCAAAGGGAGAAAAAGAAAGGGATGATCCGTATCAGATAACAAAAAACTGAATGCGCAAGCAATGTTAGTGTATTTCCATTAATATTCTAACGATGGGTATTTAAAACGCAAGTGATATGATGTCTGCATCACTGCATGCACCAATAGTTTCCGAAACTCTTCAATGGATAGTCAGATGATTTCTCTAGCCGTGGAGTCTTTTTAAAGGTTTTGGTAATCACAATTGTTTTCAAAGATAGAGACATTGGTGTTTGTCTCTGTAAATCAGTGTTCCGAATTTCGGCCGAAAATCGGTAATTTCGGATTTACCGGTGGGGGCTGGTAGGAATACAAACCAGTCCCCAAAAAATCGGTTTTGGATGAATTTTGTCAAAAAATGAATTTGCTTTAATTTTGTCAAAAAAACCGAAATTAGCCGAAATTTTCCGATTTTCGGCCTTACTGGCTATTCCCGTTAAAAAAATGATTCCGGTTTGAAAAACCCTGCTGTAAATAAATGCAAGGATGTGATATTCTAACAGTTACGACGCTCAGTCGGACATACGTGAGTGACATTGTGAGTATCTGTGATTCATACGATGGCACATACTCTTGTTCGTACTTCAGAACTGCTAATTTGCTGCAACCTAGCTACTCACACACCGTTCAAACAAGTGGGAGGAAAGAAAGTACCTACTCATGTTTCCAAGTCGTTTTTAAGCAACTAGCTGATCAGATATTTTATACTACTTCAATGATCAATGACCATGCTCTTACACGCGATAGCTGTTTTAATAATTCTCCACACTTTTGGCAAGAACTCGTCTAATTCCACAACCCTGTTCTACTTGATTGCCATCTCATAATGCCAAAGCTGTAGGCCACCACACAAGCTCCACATTTTTCAAAATAATAATCAAGAAAGATGAAGTAATCAGACAGCCGACGAACTGAGTCACCAAACATGATTCCTGTAGCGAATTCGACAACAGAGGTAAAAATCGGCATAACTATTAAAATAACAACTGGTTCAGGATTCTAAAGCCCAACAAAAAATTTATTACAGTAGTAGTTGTGAATTGTGACACATTTCTAGGCTGTAGATTGCAATCTCTGTCCACATGTATGGACTTTGCATACTTCTGGCGAGGTGGTGAGTGCTAATTCGATATGGCTTTCAACAACCGGTCCCTTTCAAGCCATGGCTGTTGATTCCAGTGTGGCACAAGCTCAAGTCTCTTTGAGCTGGGGTAACCAGTACTCGACTACCCGTTGCCGTTTTACCTTCCTCGCACCTAACTCTTGACATGTTTTTTATTGGTTGGTCCCTGGAATTCGTCATCTGTCGAATTGGGACGCTTTGGGTCTCTGTATGTTCATAAGCTTGCGGAGGTCAAGTATCCTGGCCAAGTTTTGGTTCTGATCCCCTACCTATATCTGAGTGACGTTCTAGCTAACCTCATTGTCACTAGCACATTGAGCCGGTCACTGAACAGACCTGGTTGCGACCAGGCGGAAGTAGAGCAAAATGATTAGGTTCACCGCTTCACCGTATACATATAATAACATATACAATTTTCAAATAACATTGTACTAAATAGTAATGTGTCAAAGTAGTTTTAGCATCAATAATTCAATATAATCGATAGCAATGTAAATGATAAAGAAATAGCGATAAAAATGTTTACCAAAATGAAGAAAACTTTACCTACCATTTGCCGATTATTCAAAAATCAAGTAAATATTGGGACCATGATATGTTCAACAATTAAAGAATAATATATTAGAAACATGTCCAGACCCGAGCAAATTTACTTGACATTGTAAAAAAACTCTTAAGTCAAATCCAAATCTTGGTCCAATATGAGCACATGGACAACACAAACTAGACTAGTATTGCAAAACCTAAATTGAAACCCTAAGTATTAACCCAACATTTCACAAAAATCAACCTAAAACCATCATATTGAAACCATAACTCATAAGTTTAGTCTCTTTTTGCTTGAAAGTAATAGGAAGAATCAAGATGTGGTACATACCCTATGTCGATTCTACGATTCATGATTTAGTCCTTTAGATGGGTGAGGGACGCGTACGGCGTGTGGTCGTGGAGACCTCTCCTCGCTCACTTCAAAGACTGTGGCGACCACCACCCACCGCACCAAAGGCAAGGCAAATAATGAGCCACGAGAGCCGGGAGGGAAGAACAAACATGGACTTCACGCATGCGACACACGCACTCACGCGAGACGTGACTAGAGCAATGCGGCAAACGCTAGTGCCGGGTCGCAGCTTCGACGTGTTCGGGCGCGGATCGCTATTGGGCTAACAAGGACCGCAGGAGCTCTGGAGGTTGGGTTGGACCGGTAACACCTTTGAGCAGGGTGCATACATATATATGGGTTAATCCTCACTATTTTTAGAAAATAGCTCAATACCATCACAAAAGAGGTATACATTGGAAAATACCATCCGTGTGAGTATGACATGTGGGTCCGGCCACTTGTCGCTGACACATTGATGATATTTTCCACTTGATGATATTTACGATGGTACCAAGCAATATTGCCATTTTTTGATCCTGTCCCGTTACACCGAGTGGCCTTAGGTAGGGTGAAAACGGATCGATAGTTTTAACCGATCCACGAAATGGATTCGGATTTTCTCGATCGGATTTTTCTCGATCTGAACGAATAACGAACTATTTTATCGAACGAATACTGAGTGTTATCCGTCGAATACGGATTATTCTAGAAACGAAGGCCGAATATCTGAATTTCCCAAAAGAGATAAGGATATTTTAATTAATTTTGAATATCGTAAAATGCAAGAAATCAAATAGCCTTTTAGAAAATAGCAAATAGAGTTAAAAAATTCTAGAAAAATCATAGAAATTCCTTGAATTATTTTAAACTTAATAAAATTAATTTCAATTAAGAGTTCGTTTTTATTTTTGCACATATATTATTTTTAATTTCTAAAAATATGAAAAGCCTTTTAAAATCCGTAAAATTCAAGAAATTAATTAAAATTTTCCTTTTCACTTTAAATCAATAAAACCTAAAACTCAATAAATTTTATTTTTGACATTAAAAACTAGGAAATTAAATAATTGACTTTATTTTATTATTTTTCCCTTTTAATCAAGAAAACTCTTTTAAATCTCAAAAATTCTAATAAAATAATAACTTTATTAATTTTATTTTTGGTAATATACTTTGGGATGTTACAATCATTTGCGTATAGATTAACCATCCAATTGATCGATATTAGTGTGAATTAAGTTTTATGTATGTGATGAACTAAGTGAATGTGTGATGACTTCTGACTTTGTGAGTTATGACTTGTGAGCTAAATATTGTAAACTAAGTGTTATGTTTATGATGAATTAATAAATGCAGTTTGCTAGTGCCAATGTTATGTGTGGTTGCTGAAAATGTGAATAATTCATGAATATTTGTATCAAATAAACTAGTTATATGTTTTGTTAATTTCTAGTATACAATTTAAGGGTTTTTCATGTTCCAAAAATATCCGCAACAGTATTCGCTTCGATTCAGATTCGATATTATTCAGATCCAGATTTGTATCCGATTCGAAAATAAATATGGCAAAACCATTATCCGACCGTTATTCGATCCGCTTTCACCCCTAGCTGAGGCTCCGCTCTCGTTGCAATCAATACATTTGAAGGACGAAAGAGACGCCCCGACACAAATGATGTATACAAGTCCACAACATGCATGTATCCTTGGTTGCGACATGAAATTGGGGGGAACCGCCACCTATCCCTTGGGACCACTTTAATAATGTACATAAACTTCGATAATAGAACATGCTCCGTATAAACCAAGGGAGAAAGGCAAAGGGCATGGTATGGAGTGATAAAAGAAAGACCTCTAAATAAAGGTTAAATATCCTCCCAGATAAACCAAGGGAGAAAGGCAATGAGGGCATGGTGGCGCCGCCTCAAAATTTTGGCCCCGTCCGATCCAGAGCGCCTCGTCTCGCCGCTTGATTTATTTTTCGCTTTGTGCGCTTGGCTTTTCACCGCCACCTAATTCTGTTCTGCGTTGTTTTACCGCTTTTCAAAAGCGCTGGCCAGGCAGTGGATTTCGATCATGCCGAATGGTCGGGCTTTTTGATTTGATGTTTGGCTTAGTGTAGGTCGCTACGCTTTCCGAGATGTGAAATATCCAAATACCCTCGAGGACAAAGAATTTGTTTGATGTCGATAATATTTAACGGCATTTAACAACATTTAACAATATTTAACGACAATTGACAATATTTAACAACATTTGACAACATTTAACGACTATTAACGACGACCAACGAATTGACGAGAACTACCGATATTGATCATGATTTACGACAATATACAAGAAACAACGCAATAAACCACACTTAACGTATAAAAACAATTACTACAATACACATTTATTACAACAAATAATTATTAAATAAATAAATATTATAATAAATAATTATTAAAAATAAATCCATGCCAACAGTAATTTAAATTTTGATAATGCTCAATCGCTTAGCATTTCTAGATATCAAGTACACTTTACCAACATCAATTAGGTCATAAAACCGAAGCAATCGAATTGAAGCATGTTGCACTAATTTCTCCACCATGTGAATCAAGGATTAGCGATTTAGAAATTATTACAACAAATAATTATTACAAACAATTATTACATAAATAATTATTACAAACAATTCATGCTCCGCCACTTTTTTTCGGGCTTGGGAACATCATCGGTCATGTTAGGCACCCCACCTTCACACGATCCCCAAATAATAATGACCTATAATGGAAAAATAGTATCCATGAGTTTGCCTAGTCAAACATTACAGAGTGGAACAGAAGAAGAACACAATAAGAAATGGTTAGTCATATTACCTTCATGCCCAATCTTCTCAAGAAACCACTTTCTGTTCATAATGATTTATCATGAATAGATGATATGTATATTATCTATGCATCTATCCATATACAGCAAGAACTACCAATTTGATTTCTCAAAACAAATTAGCCACTGAATTGTCAAGTGCTCAACAAAATAGATACTATCAACTAGCTATTGCCATGCCATAGTACATAGAGCACCACTGAGCATTGAATCATTCTAGAGAAATTACTACAATCTTTCCAGCATATTGCAAATGATAAATGTTTAAAATTTCTAGCACAATATACAAGCCAAAAATTATTTTGCTACCGATACAAGAGAGAAATGCGAGTACGTTAATATCCGAATGATAAAATATATTGACTAGAAAAGGAATTCAATACAATGGATTGATGGCGCACAAAGACAAGCATCATCAAACCAAATATTGCACTGTGTGCCACTAGCTAAACAAGCTTAAGGAATTTTGATAGAAGCACACAATGCAAAATTTCAAAGATGACATTTGATAGAAGTACAATTTGAACCATCCGAATTGTAGCATGTAATAATGCCGTAATGAGCAATAATTCGATCAAATCAAGCTAGAGATGGAGGGAGGTGGAGGAGGGCATTGGCGGGAGAAGAAGGGCCGCCATGGTCGAGGATGGAGGCCGACTGTAGGGGAGGGAGTCGTGAGGAGAGGGACTTGGGCGCGAGGACGACGACGGAGGCCAAGCGGTGGGAGGAGGATGGAGCCGAGGAGGAGGCGACGGGAGGAAGCTGAGGAGGCGCAACTGTGACGGGGAGGACGGAGCCGGGAAGGAGGCACCGCATCGGGGGAGGCGCCACCGAAGGCGCTGGGAGAAGGGAGGAGGAGGAGGGCGGCGGAGAGGAGGTGCACCGCAGAGGAGGGAGGTGGAGGAGGCTGGGGTTGATCAGATCTAGATCCGATCCGGGAGGAAGAGGTGCCGGGGAGGAGGGAGCCGGAGGAGGAGGGGCGACGCCGGTGTAGCAGGAGGTGGGGGGCCGAGGAGGAGGAGGGGGCACGAAGCAGGGGAAGAGGGGAGGAGGGTGTCTGGGAGGAGGTCAGGAGGAGGAGGGACGGGGAGGAGGAGGGAGACGCTGACACAGGAGGTGGGGAGTGAGAGGAGGAGGCACGGGCGCAGGGGAAGAGGGAGAAGAGGAGGGAAGAGTAGGATGGCACCGGCGCGCACGGTAGTGCTCATACTGCATTCGTGACTCGAATTCCACTGCATACCTGCAAGGACGACGGCAAAACATCGCCATACCGCCGTCAGCGGCATGCTCAAGCATCGCAATAATGTATCGCCGCCTGTGGGTACCATCGCCAGTATGCTCGCGTACCCACGAGCAATGCATACATCATAATTCACACGCCAATGGTGCATCACACATTCAACAACTAATAAAGTTCATCATAATTCACATATCATGTTCGACAAGACAACTAATCAAGTTTAGCAAATAAAATACAAATACAAATTGACATAGTTTCTTACATGTGGGTAGATTACACCCGCGGCTGGCACGGTGGAGCTTACCCATGCCCATACCCGCTATTCGATGGGTAAGGAATTATGCTCGCGCTGCATCGCAAGAAAGAAAGACGCCCATACCCACCTCCATTAGGATTTCCGTCAAGCATGCGTAACGGCACAATGCCATCCCTAGGGAGGCACGGGGAAGAGGAAGGAGGGGGGAGCCGAGTGAGTGGGCGGATGGGTCGGAGGAGGGCTTTATGTATGGCATTTGGCGGTAATAATCCATGAAATCGAGAGGCAAATGCGGAAAGAAAGGTGGTGGGAAGCCATGGTCGCACGTGGTGATTTTTAGCTTCGGCTTAACGCGTGAAAAGCGGATTCTAAAATCGCTCAAAAACCTACCGTCGGATGAAAATCGAAAGCTGAAGCCGAAACCGGACCTGTACCGTGCGTCGCTTCCGTCCGCTTGATCCTCGGTTGCTGCACGCCCAAGGGCGGGTCGCGTGTGCCTTTTGTCGCCTCGGTTGCTGCGCGGGCTGGTCGCATGCGCCTTTTGCCACGTCGGTTGCTGCGCGCTCAGGGGCGCTCCTGGGTACTAGTATCACGCTCAGGGAGCTGCCGGGCAAAACGGTCGGTAGGTCACGGCTCATGAGTGAGACGGTACGGTAGTATTCCAGTGCCGATCCAAGGCAGCAAGATCCCGGTGCGGCGGCACGGGGGAAATGCGTCCCTGCGCACCGTGCGACGCCCCTCGCAAACGGCCGGCACGGCATTGCCGCCGGATGCGCCGCAGACCTCACGGATGTCTCGTCAAGTACGGATTTCACGGGCGAGCTGCAGGCAGCATGCGGACGCGGACGCGTGCAGGCACGCACTCAAGCTCAAGGCACATATCAAGAGCAATCACCGATCATGCACACAAGACTCATGAAGGAAGCATCAAGACCAATATGCTTGGTGAGCTCATGCTTCATGTGGTCACGGCAATACCGATAGCAATCAGATCGTTCGACAAGAGAGGAGCTCTGTAGTAATGTAAACACCAAAATCCTCAAGTAACCACCGTGAGCTAAGTAATCTCTCGCCAAGAGAGCCATAGCTCGCAACTCACCAGACTCAACGGACACTGCAACTGCTTTTCGCCTTCCGTGCAATAAGCGAACCACCAAGAAAAACACAAGAAGTGAGATAGACCGCGATCGAGGGATCACGCCCAAGTAGCATCCGAATAAGCTCAAGTCAGAACGAAGCCGGAGCGTGGAAAGAAGAGGCGGCGAGATAGTCCCACGAAGGTATCGCAGAACTCAAGAAGGTGGTCAGAGGACCTCGAGGGAGCAGAAACAAACCGACTCGTAATGTGAACTCGATAAGTGATATCCTGACGAGTAATAAAGAAGATAGACAAGACTCCCAACAAGATGGCGATAAGCGAGCCGGATCGTAAAGAGGCTCGCCATCGAGGGTTTGAGGTGAACATTGAGCTCCATAGGAGTCTCAACAGACGCTGACGATGAGGGAGGCGCGATCAAGAAGTTCTCGAATATACTTCTCTTGGGACATAAAGAAACCATCCGGAGTGGAAGTAACCTCAATCCCAAGGAAGTAACGAAGAGGACCAAGATCCGACATAAGGAATCGCTCACTAAGACGAGCCTTGACAAAGGCAATGTACTCGTGAGTCATCTCCTGTGAATGATCATATCATCAACATACGTAAGAAGAAGAGTCCACCACGAGACGGCGGTGGACAAAAGCGCAGGTCATGATCACTTGTCAAAAACCAAAGCAGAAGTGACTACGAGGAGAAGCGCCAAACCAGCACGAGGGGCTTGCTTAAGGCCATAGAGAGAGCGACGACGGCATGCACCATGCCCTCGTGAATGTAATACCCAGTGGCGGATGCATGTAGACCTCCTCACACAACTCGCCATTAAGAAAGGCATTCTTGACATCAAGTTGAGAATGCACTCAAGGGCGCAATGACGCCACCGAAAGAAGAGCGCGACAAGGGTCATGTGGGCCACAGAGCAAAAGTCTCGTCAGAGTCACGACCATGCCTCGCCTGAAGCCACGAGCAACAAGACGCGCCTTTATAGCGCTCAAGAGAGCCATCGAGCGAGTCTTAATCTTATAGACCCACTTACATGTGATGAGACGAGAGTGAGATGGAAAAGGAACAAGATCCCAAGTACCAAGACGCTCGAGGCAAGAATCTCTCGGCCATGGCATGTCGCCACTCAGATGAGTAACATCATCCCTGTAGGAGGCGTGCTCACAAGTAGTGCGCCAAAGAAAGGCAAACGGGCAGGGGCCAATCGACCGGGCGATCGCGAGAGCGAAGCGAGGAGAAGACGGCCCATCAGGGAAGATGAATCATCGTAAGAAGATGAAACATCGAGAAGTGGGCTCATCTGTAGATCCTCAATACGAGGTCGACGAGTGTAGACGAGTGTAGTGGGGAGCCCGAGGAGCCGCAGGAGACGAAACAAAGGGCGATAATGGCGGAGAGGCCACAGAGAAATATGTGGAGACGAGATAGGTGTATCCGAAAGGTCAAAGACAGAGACTCCACAGAGGAAGTCAAGGAGAGACAGACGTGGTAGAAGGGACGAGACTCGCCGAAAGTCACATCCCGAGAAACCGCATCGGCCGACCAACAGATCCCAAAGACCGATAGCCCTTGTGCTCGCAGACTGCACTCCCAAAAAGACACACTCAATGGATCGAAAAATCCGCTTTGGTGCGCGCTCGAGGGGCGAGGAGAACGAGCAAACGATCCAAATGCATTTAATGGCGAGTAGTCGTGAAGGAGACCACAGAGACACTCAATAGGGATTGCGCTCAAGAATGTAAGAAGGTCGGATGTTGATGAGATAAGTGGCAGTGGGAAACAATTTCCTCCGCAAAAGTGAGGTGGAATAGAGGCGCAATCATCGCGCACGAGCCGACTCAAGGAGGTGACGATGCTTGCGCCAAAGAACACCATTCTCGAGCATGAGCACCGTGACAAGAGAATCGAAGCGAGAGTGCCCTCGGCCGCAAGGAAATCGCGCAGTGATGAGAGAGGTACTCGCCAAACAGAGTCAAAGACGAAAGACACGAATAGGAGGAGAACTGCAGCGAACCATAGTGGCAAACTGCTTATAAATAGACAAGACCTCACTACGAGAAGACATGAAATATATCCAAGTGTGGCGAGAGAAATCATCTATAAATATGATATAGTATCGATGACCCCTTTCAAACGGCGGAGCCGATTTCCAAACATCGTAATGAACAAGATCAAAAGGACGGTGAGACACCGACTCACTATGAGGATAAGGAAGTCAAGTCGCTTGCCTAACTTACGTACCGACAATGTAGAGACACGCCTCCGAGATGCACTCCCATGAGACCACGATTTAACTAAAGACGACATGACGAGAGCCACACAGATGGGCAAGACGGTGATGCCATTGTTGGAAAGAGCCGTAGACGGAGTGGCAGAGGCGGAGAGATCCGCGCACGGTGGCGGCGGAAGGAAGGTGAAGCTACCAAGCTCCTGAGACGCCGCGAGTCAAGGCGCCGAGGGCCGTAACCAACCGTAGCTCCCGTGGCGGTCCCAACACAACAAGAGTCGAGTCGAGAATGATCCGATAACTAAGGTCAAGAATCCGTCCAAAGCAGAAAGAAGTCGCATGGTTAGTCGAGGAACATGAGCAATGTATGAACATGAAAAGATGAGTTGCTAAGAGGTCCTCGACTGCAGATGTAAAGAGAGGTACCATCGCCAGAAGAACACCGACAGGGAATCAAGAGGTAACAAAAGATAGAGTGGAAGAATCTAAGTCATGTGGAAGGATGCCCTAATCAAGGATCCACGGGAGGTACTCTGTCTCGTAGGAGGTGGTTTCTCGCCCAAGAGTCACCGCAGAACTCCGCAGAACTCTGCCGAGGAAGAACTCGGCGCAAGGCCGTCAAGTCCGGCTATTTCCTCGCCAAGGAGAGAAAATGCGAAGTAGTCGATGCGCACGCGCGTGTAGAAGCACCTGCAGTGCATAGGAGAAGAACGGCGGAAATATGCCGCCGCTTGTAGCATCGAGACTCAATGTGGCCGATCTTGTCGCAGAGGGAGCAGCGAGGACGACCACCGCCAGATGGAGGGCGGCCACCACCACTGTGGCACCACGGAGGAGGCAACAGATCAAGCGTGAAGTAGCTCTGGTAGCAGTGTGTAAGGCGGCGAGCACGGAGGGCGCGCGACATCGCATCAAAGACCACTCGACGCAGTCTCCTCGCACGATCTCGTAAGGGCCTCCGAAGAGTGACACGAGGGTGGCGGTAAGTAGCCGGGCACGCCTCGCCGAACTCAGACGGCGAGTAAGGAACTCGAGACACGCCAAACCTGTGTCAAGACGACACCAAGCAAAGATGAACAGAACGACAACCAAGCGAAGAGAGTCCGCTTGACGCCGTGATCGCGTAACTCGAGCGAGAAGGCGCCAATAAAGAGCATCACCGTCAAGAGAGTGCTCCGATTTAACCATCGACAAGTAGAGGGCATCTCCGAGGGTTCGTAGCGCTGCCGAAGATGAGTCCACATCCGATACCGATGAAAATCCCACAATCTCGTAAGAGAATCGAGGTCAACATCGGGCGATGAAGACAACAGCAGCCGAGCGCCGCCGCCACACCACCGAGTGTAGGTAGTCAAGCGATCCATGTAGGAGTCCGTGGCCTCTTGGTAGGCGAGGCACCTTCTCATCAAGAAGGCCAGCCAGACTAATAGCGCCTTTGTCACCGTTCTGGGAAGCGCAATGACGAGGCTCCGGCTCGGAGGAGAAGGGCATGGCGCAGTGACATCGCTGCAGAGGACGCCTAAAGACTAAGACCACGCATATGAATGCGCATGTGAGACACGGTCGGTGTAATTAACACCGCCGAAGATCACCGGCAATGAGGAGGAAACGGTGCCCATTGGTAGGCGGCCGACGGCGGGCGACCAAGACAACGAGGTCTAACAGCGGCGCCGACGGCGCGCGGTTAGAACAACGTTTTTTTCTTTCTCACGGGCCGCTTTAAAGGAATCCGCCAGCTGGCCAAAGAAGGGAAACCTAGGTTTCTTGCTCTTTCGCAGAGGCGGCCGGGTGGTTTAGAGGCGGCGCGCTTGCGACCGGTGGCAATGCGAATCAAGGCCGGGCGAGCTGGCCGCTGGTGGCGACGGAGAGCGGAGGCGCTGGAGGACCGCCGCCACAAGAAGAAAGGGCGCGCTTCGAGGCGCTGGGTGTTGGTGTTTCGCGAATCGCGCGCGGCGAGTACGGAGGACCGCACCACAAGAAGAAGCGGCGGCGCCGGAGGCGCGGCGGCGCTTCCTCCCACGCTGCAAGCGTAAAGCAGCGGCGCTTCGGTTCCTTTCCACGCGCGCAAGCGGGCAAGAGTCGCCGGCTTGGCGGCGGCGGCGTGAAGTCGGATGACGGAAGCGCGCGCGAGTGGTGCGGCCGAGAGTTTGAGTCGGAGTTGCGGTCCTGCTGGAGACGGCGAGAAGCGCCGTCGGGAGAAGACGAAGGCCGACTGAGCGGCAATGAGAAGGCCGACTTGAGCAGCAGCGAGTTGCACGAGGAAGAGGTAACCCTAATGCTCGATACCATGTTATGATTGTTGCTTGTATTATCAGGGGCCAATTGGCCAGTATATATACACATGCATGTTACAGATAAGGAAACCAAATCAAATAGAGCCCTACTCTAACACAAGTCTCTAACTATATCTCTAACAATTTTGACCAACGAATTAACCTTCTTAGCTGTATAATCTTACTGGTTATTGAAACAAGATTCTCTTGTTGGGAAGGAGTCTACAAAAGGCCACGTACGGCTGCTTGTTTTCGATGGAAGTATTGAGTTCTTTCCACACACATCTAAAACCTTTGGCTTTGAGAGTTCTACGCTTCGTGAGAGATTGCTGGTTATCTTCTGTTAGATCACGTGAATAGGTCTAAAACAATTTAACTTAACTGATAAATAATTGATAATATTATTTACTGATGTTATTTGAGGCGTGTCGTATTATGTGGACTTATGTCAATTAAGTTGGAAATAATTTGTGTTGGAAAAATATGTTGCTTTGGTCTTTGTATGTGCAGGGTAATTTGGAGGCGATCGCGGTCTACGGCGGTGACCGAAAGATGACTTAACGCGAAGTTATGGTCCAGAAGGTCGAGGATGCTGGAGGAGACGGTCGAGCTTGAGTTGGAGCGTATGAAAATTAAAGATGGATGATGCTTGTTAGAGTTATGGAGGTGTGGTCCGGAGGCTACGTGATATATTTTAGGATGTTTAAAATAGAATATTTTATAATCAAGTGTATAAGTTCATAGATTAGACCCATATAATTAAGTTGTTCTTACGTGATTATGGTTTGAAGTCCTTACAGGATTTTTGGCCGATGTGATGTGCTAGTTCGCCGTGACTCGTTGTCGTGTGTGTTGCGGCCGCATAATGCATTTTGGGCATTACGTGATTTGCTAGTTGCTACTGCGGCATTGTTATCGCTTGTTTTTGCCGCTCGGCGCGAGAATGAGAATTTATCAAAAAGATATTCTACGACCGTTCACTCTCCTCTTCTCTGATTATCGTTAACGATATTATATCTTCTACCGAGTGCACAATAGAACATAAGTGATCATTGTATCTTGGAGGAGAGCCGCTGTTCATCCCGCGCACCTCAGCGGGGCCGTGAATCTCCTTAAAGACAGCGTTGTCCGGCGTGCCATGATCCTTCAGAGCTGTTGTTCGCCGACTTTCTACGACTACTTCTTCTCCAACTTGATCGAGATGCTGCCTACGATGTCATCGACCCCATCAAATTTCAAAGAGATCCAGGTAGTCTATGTTAGAGATATGATTAGAGATATAGTTAGAGATTTGATTTGGTTTTCTTATCTGTAACCTCATTGTGTATATATATTGGCCCATTGGTCTCATATTGAATACAAGCACTATTCATAACATGGTATCGAGCGCATTTAGGGTTTTCCTGCCGCCGCTTGTCGCCCTCGCCAGCCGCTGGCGGCGCTGTGGCCGCCTCCTCCGTCGACTTCGGCTGTCGCTTCGCTGCCGCCAGGCGCACCACGCGCTCCATCTTGCCGCGCTTCCTCGCCCCTGTGCCGCGCGAGCCGCGAAGTCGCCGTAAGCGAGGCGAAGCCGCCGGAGCCACGCCGCCGCTTTCTCCGCGGCTGCCGCCGGAGAGGATGCCAGTGACGGCGCGCTCGACCGGATTAGCGCCGGATCGGGCCGCCGATTTCGACGCGTTGCCGCCGCGTGCTCGCTGCTGCCGCCGCTCCTTCGCCCCGACGCCGGCTTCTCCGCGACGTGAGGACGCCGCCGCCTCCGCCGACCTCGCCATCGATCCGGCCTCCGCCGCCGGATCCTCTCCACCAGGCGGTCGCGCCGAAGCTCCTCCGGACGCCGCGCCGCCTCCTCCTGGTCGCGCCACAGATCTCTCCAACCGCGCCGCCCGAGGATCCTCCTCCTCCGCCAATCATGCCGCCTGTCTCTACGGCCCTCTCCAGCCACCGAGGAGACTTTGGAAACCCTAACAGCCGGGCCTTTGCTGTGAGTTCGTTTCATTTAAGTCCGAGTTCGCTCATTTAAGTCGGATCAAGAAAAGAAAAAATCAAAAAAATCAAAAAATCAAAAACGCCGTTTAATCGCCGCTGCCCCACGCCGCTTATTAGACTACGCTACCTTGGTCGCCGCTCACCGCTTACCAATGGGCACCGCTGCGTTTCGCCGCCTTCTGCACTTCGCATAATCGATCGCTTCATGCTTCAAGACACGGCCTCCAGTCCGTCGCCATGTGGTGGTGGCCGCTTCATCCGCGGTGGTCGCCCCGCCGCTCCCATCGCGATAAGTTCGGCCACATTGAGTCCCAGCTGGCTACAAGAAACAATGCATATTTCACGCCGCTCTTCTCCTAGCACCGCACTGCATTCTACATCGACGTCGTCGATCGAGTACTTCCGCTTTCTCATCGAAAGGTGAGATAGCCGACTTGACGACTACTTGCCGCTTCGTGTTCTTCTCGACGTGTTCGCAGGTTCTCGCGACCGACTCTTCTGCACCGAAACCACCTCCTACACAACAGTACCTCCCCGTGGATCCTTGATTCCGAGCATCCTTCCACATGACTTCCGATTCTTCCACTCTATCTTTGTTACACCTCTTGATTCCCCGCTGCTGTACTTTATACCGATGGTACCTCTCTTCTCGTCTCTGTCGAGGACCTCTTAGCAACTCATCTTTCATGTTCCTTCATTGTTCATGTTCCTCGCCTAACCATGCACCTTCTTTCACTGGACAGACATCGACCTTGGTTATCTGATCATTCTCGACTCGACTCTTGTTGTGTTCAGACCGCCACACGGAGCTCGTTGGTTCTCGCCTCGGCGCCTTGACTCTCGGCCGCCTCCGGAGCTTGATCTGCTTCACCTTCCTTCCACGCTTCTGCCGCCGCCGCCTCTCTCCGCTGCTACTCCGCTTCACCGGCTCTTTCCAAAGAATGGCATCACCGCCTTGGTCATCTGGTGGATCTCGCCTCGTCATCCTTAGTTCGCCGTGGTCTTCGGGATCCGCCTCTGTGATGTCTCTTTAGATTGTCGTATCGTAGTTAGGCAAAATGATTCACCTTCCTTATCCTCATAGTGAGTCGTTGTCTCGGGCCCTTTTGATCTTGTTCATTCCGATGTTTGGGGTCCCGGCCCTTCGCTTCGAAGGGGGTCATCGATACTATATCATATTTATAGATGATTTCTCTCGCCACACTTGGATATATTTCATGTCTTCTCGTGAGTGAGATCTTATCTATCTATAAACAGCTTGCTACTATGGTTCGCATACGCTCTCCACTCCTATTCGTGTCTTTCGTGGCCGACTACCGGGCGAGTACCTCTCTCATCACCGCGCAGCTTCCTTGTCGAAAGGTGGCACTCTCGCCGCCTTCTTGTCCCGGTGCTCATGCTCGTAATGGTGTTGCCGAGCGCAAGCATCGCCACCTCCTTGAGCCGGCCGCAATCGATGATTGCCCTCTATTCCACCTCACTTTTGGGCCGAGGTCGCTTCCACCGCCACCTATCTCGCCAACATCCAAATTTCTTTCGCTTCTTCGTATGCAATCCTCGCTGAGCGCCTCTCGTGGTCTCCTTCCCGACTACTCGCTTCGCGTCTGTTTATCGCTTGCTACGCTCTCGCCTCGAGAACGCACTAAACTAATCGCTCGCCTATTGAGTGTGTCTTTCGGGATACAAAGGTCGAGCACAAGGGCTATCTGCTTTGGGATCCTGCTGGTCGACGGATCCGGATTTCTGATGTGACTTTCGACGAGTCTCGCCCCTTCTACCCACGCCCCGCTCTCCTTCGGCCTCCTCTGTGGAGTCTCTATCTTTTGACTTTTCCAGATACACCTATCTCTCGCTTTGCCCTCGCCCACCCGGCCCCACCGAGTCTCCACATATTTCTCCCGTGGCCTCTCCGCCATTGTCACCGCCGCTTCATCTCCTCGGCTCCTCGTGCTCCCCACTACACTTGTCTACACTTGTCGACCTCGCATTGAGGATCTTCCACCGAGCCCTCTTCACCGATGCTTCATCTTCCCCGATGGACTGCCTTCTCCTAGCTACGCCTCCGCGATCGCCACGATTCGCCCTCGCCTGCTTTCGCTTTGTCGGGCGCAGTTTACCGTGAGCTCGCTTTCTCACGGGATGTCATATCATCCCGAGTAGCAAGATGCCATGGCCGAGGAGATTGTCGCCTCGAGCGCATCGGGTACTTGGGATCTTGTTCCTTTTCCATCTCACTCGCCCCATCACATGTAAGTGGGTCTATAAGATTAAGACTCGCCTGATGGCTCTCTTGAGCGCTATAAGGCGCGCCTTGTTGCTCGTGGCTTCCGGCAGAGCATGGTCGTGACTACGACGAGACTTTTGCCCTCGTGGCCCACATGACCACCGTCCGCACTTCTTCTTTTCTGGCGCCTGTTCACCATCGGTATGTTTCTCAACTTGATGTCAAGAATGCCTTTCTTAATGGCGAAGTTGCGTGAGGAGGTCTATATGCATCCGCCACCGGTTATTCTGCCTCGAGGGCATGGTCCGCCGCCTTCGCCGCTCTCTATGGCCTCAAGCAAGCCCTCGTGTCTCGGTTTGAGCGTTTCTCCTCGTGGTCACCGCCGCTTTGGTTTTTCACAAGTGATCATGATCTCGCGCTCTTTGTCCACACTTCGCCTCGTGGTCGGACTCTTCTTCTTCCGTATGTTGATGATATGATCATTACCGAGATGATTCCGAGTACATTGCCTTTGTCAAGACTCGCCTTAGCGAGCAGCCCTTATGTCGGATTTTGGTCCTCTTCGCACTTCCTTGGGATTGAGGTTACTTCCACTCGGATGGTTTCTTTATGTCCCAAGAGAAGTATATTCAGATCTTCTTGATCGCGCCTCCTCATCGATCAACACCCGTTGAGACTCCTATGGAGCTCAATGTTCACCTCCGACCCTCGATGGCGAGCCTCTTTCTCGATCCGACTCGCTATCGCCATCTTGTTGGGAGTCTTGTCTACCTTGTCATTACTCGTCCGGATATCACTTATCCAGCTTCACATTCTCAGTCGGTTTGTTTCGCCCCACTCAGTCCACTACACCATCTTCTTCGAAGTTCTCGCGATACTTCGTGGGACTATCTCGCCGCCTCTTCTTTCCACGCCCAAATTGCATACCTTCAGTTTATTCGATGCTACTTGGGCCACGATCCTCCGATCGCGGCCTATCTCTCGCTCGTCGTTTTTCTTGGTGGTTCGCTTATTGCCTCGGAAGACGAAGAAACAGATCGCAGTGTCCCGCTCGAGTGCGTAGGCCGAAGTTATGAGCTATGACTCTCTTGACAGCAGAGATTACTTGGCTACAAAGTGGTTACTTGAGAATTTTGGTGTTTCACATTACACCGATTCTCTCTTGTCGACAAGACAAAAGCTATCAAGATTGCCCGTGACCCTCGTGAAGCATGAGCTCACCAAGCATATTGGTGTTGATGCTTCCTTCATGAGGTCTTGTGTGCATGATCGGTGTGATTGCTTCTTCAAGATGTGCCTTCCGAGCTCAGATAGCGGATTTCTTCACGGCTCGGACTCGAGCACAAAGACGGCTTTACTCTCTAAACTCAGTGTTGTTGATCCACCATGAGTTTGAGGGGGGTGTTAGAGATATGATTAGAGATATAGTTAGAGATTTGATTTGGTTTCCTTATCTGTAACCTCATTGTGTATATATATTGACCCATTGGCCTCATATTAAATACAAACACTATTCATAACAGTCTACACTCGTAGGTAACTGTTTCCATGGCATCACCAAACTCCCACGATGATGCCATGAAGCCAGAAAAGTTCAATGGAAATCACTTTAAGCGTTGACAGACCCGGATGATGTATTGGCTCACTGCTTTAGATTTGTTTTCGGTCATAACTGACCCCGAACCAAGTCCAGAAGAGCACTTTCCCAAGGGCTGCGCCTTATTGCTGAAAATTATCAGGCCAAGAACTTCAATTGTGCGGGGAGAATTTTGAGTATGCTTTCTGATCAATTTTACGATATATATATATATGCAACATACCTCTGCTCTGAAACATCACAGAGAGGAAATGACTATGGATGATCTTCTAGCTTCCCTCAATGGTTTTTTTTAACCGAAAAAGTATAGGGGAGATCCCTGCTGTATAATTAAATAAATAAACAAAGGAGGAACCGGCCGTTACAAGAGAAAGAATGTGCAATCCTCACCGAGGGACAAAGTTAGAAAAGGGAAGCTAGCCAATCAAGGATAAGAGCTTTGAGATTAACGTTCACTCCGCGCACAGTTGAGAGCTGTTGTTCGTCGACTAGCTACGACTACTTCTCCAACTTGATCGAGTTGCTGCACTACGACGCCATCGATCCCATCAGCCACGCGTGTTTGGGTGTTCACATCACGCAGAGGTGGTCGTATACTTGAGAAATGCAAGACTGATCGCTTTGTCTTTTTGGGCTAGCTCCCGAAGGAAACTCGCTCATTTTTTTCTGTTTAGAATACACATATTAAGATGAATACAAAGTGTTTTTTTTTTCTGCACAACTTCCTACAACTTTTCTTACTTCTCAATTCTCTCTTTCAAGCACATATGATTACAGGTTTTTTTTAAGCCTACATAATCAATTTACTAACCAAGTCAAAAAAATTAAACATAAAAATCCTAACGAAAGAAACAAATTAATTTGATTCGATGTCAATTACATCAAAATCTTAACACGTTATTACTTAACAAATTTAGATTAATTTCCAATGTCTAGCACTGACAAAAAAAAAACGCCCATCCGACATCACCGTCCATTTCGTTTCAGAGGATTTTGACTCGATAGAAGAATCTAATGTGGAAGTACGTGCGACGAACAGTGTTTTTTGAAAGCTATATTTTTGGCTTCGTCGAGTTGTTATCATGGCGACGTGATCATTATCTGGAATCAAGATACTATACAAGATAAGTTGACGAGCTGAACCATAAGCTGCCATTACTGTATATGTGCACGCAGAGCAACGTAGTGGTAACGTGAGAATGCATATTGCAAAACGACTGCCATTAGCGGTACGTAGGTGATACGGCTTTTGCAAAACGACTGCCATTAGCGGTACGTAGTGTTGAAAATGAGGATAATATTTTAATAGATGATAAATATTATAAAAAAAATTAATAATGTATAAATCAGTACTAACAGCAGGTAAATCATTGTACTTCACAATATATCCAAAAACCAGAATGTAACAAGACAATCAATCACACGAAAAACTTATAGTTGAGTTCGATGAAGAACAGGAAGCAGCTCAGATGCAGGCGAATCAGTCACACGAGCGGTCGCGCAGATGTACGCTGCCCAGAAACTTTATTGCCACCTTCGTGCAGGTCTTCACGGCAGCAACGGTTCGAAGATACCGCTCCCTTTCTTCACGGTGCACGCCGAGAAGAAGAGTCGACAAGGTTCAGACGGCGCGGTATAACAGCACAGGTTTGCAGAGGAAGAAGAGAAGGAATGGAGGCAGAGTCTATGCGCCATGCTCTGGACGTCTCCAGGCATATATATAGAGATGACTGATAACTGATTGATTAAGTAGTCATTTACCCACTGGTAACTGTCTGTCGTCATCACCCAATAAAGCCTCAAATTCAAACGTTTGAATCTCATTCAAACAGATAGAGATAGAGATGCCTGGTTCAGCAAAAATAAAGTGGACTTGGTATGCTAAGTGGCGCGCCACGTCACGGCACAAGTCACAAGTCACAAGTCACCTGAAAATACGCGAATGCGCGCGCATGTGTGCACGCGTGTGTGTAGCCAAAGCCCTCCTCGTGCCACCCTCATCCATGTGTCACATGTTTCAAAGAGTGACAATGGCTCCATCTTATATGTTGGTTATCTCCACCTTACCTTAGCAATATAGTACTAAACCATACATGCTTTGAAATTATAGAAAATAAACATCACTCATATGAGCCTATTTTCAACACGTAGGTGATGCTACTACTACAAAACATGCTATACTAGACACCCCTTTGGAACCGTCTGTGATACTTATTTATCACAGACGGTTCTTGTAAAGAACTGTCTGTGATACATACCTATCACAGACGGTTCTTTACAAGGACCGTCTGTGATATACAAGCACTATAAATAGATGCTCCCGACAGCACTTCTTTCCATTCCATTTGAGGCGCCGCCACTCTGCTGATGATGTCGCCGCCTCCTCCCATTGGCCACCCCTCGCTGCTCTCGCTTCCTCCAGCTAAGGCCACCTATTGCCGCCGCCTCCTTCCATGCACATTGCCGTCCATTCCGCTTTGAGTCGTTA
The DNA here is from genome assembly GCA_036346395.1 of Hsuehochloa calcarea. Taxonomy (NCBI): domain Eukaryota; kingdom Viridiplantae; phylum Streptophyta; class Magnoliopsida; order Poales; family Poaceae; genus Hsuehochloa; species Hsuehochloa calcarea. The sequence goes on from CM070596.1 coordinate 57,456,629, forward strand.
CCCCCTCCTCCTCCCCATTGCGGCACCTCTCGCGCCTCCTCCCACATTCGTCACCTTGGAGAGAAGGGTAACGATCAGAACCCTTTATTTTTATCCTAGACTAATCACTAATGTGTAACGATCCAGAACCCTTTATATTTGCTCTAGACTAATCACTAATGTGTTTGGTCATTATGAAGGGTACTTGCGGTTTATTAATATAATTTAACACTAATTAATTTGTTATGTGCGTATACGTGTAGATGGACCGAAACTGGATGTATATTGAGAACCGTGTGAGTGAAGAGTATATTAATGGCGTGTTTACTTTTAGAAGAGCCACCGAAAGGTGATATGTTGAAGAAGGGATAAAATTTATGTAATCGCCCATGCAATCGATTATGTAATATGAAAATATTTAACAACCCCGCAGATCAAGCTCACTTAATATGAAGGGGTTTCAAAAAAGGATATACATATTGGAGCAGTCACGGTGAAGAGCAGATTATACCGGAAGTCAGTAATGACGACATCGCCGAGGAAGTCAACGATATGCAGGGTATGGAATGTGCTTTTGATGAGGATAGGTCGCATGATAACAATCTGGATCAGATGCTACGCGATGCAGAAGGGAACTACGGTGAGAGAGTTTTGTAAATTCGAGGGCTTAATGGAGGACTCGGGAAACCTTTGTTCCCTCGGCCGCAGCCGGAATACACAAGGTTGTCAACCGTGCTTGAATTGCTGAAATTGAAGGCAAGCAATGGTTGGTCCGACAAGAGTTTTACGGCGTTGTTAGGTCTCTTAGCTGACATCCTTAAGGAGGGAAACGTGTTGCCCAGCACGACCTACCAAGCTAAGAAGGTTATTTGTCCATTAGGAATGGAAGTAGAAAGAATACATGCATGTCCGAACAATTGTATCATCTACCGTAAAGAGTATGCAGACATGCATGTATGTCCCGTGTGTAAAGCATCCCGATACAAGCGTAAGAATACTGCTAAGGCGAAGCAAGGACCTCCTGCTAAGATATTGTGGTATCTGCCTGTGATCCCACGTTTGAAGTGTTTATTTGCTAACCGAAAGGAGGCAAGATTGATGTGTTGGCACTCGGAGGAGCGTAAGAAAGATGGGAAGCTCGACACCTGCTGATTCTCGCCTAAGGAGAAACTTCGATCGGAGCTTCGAAGAGTTCGGTGCGGAACCGAGGAAGATAAGGTTAGGGTTGAGTACGGACGGAATTAATCATTTCGGTAATGTCGGTGTATTAGAACCAATCTTACGTAAAGATTGTTTGATTCGGGGGGTCTCCTAGAAATAAGATCACGCAGAGTGGATTGACACGGGATGTTTAGACAGTTCAGCCTTCTCCGAGAGAATAATAACCCTAATCCTGTGTATGGTATTCTTGATGATCAAGTAAAAGACTAAGACTATTACGGAGAATAGCACTTGTGTTCCTACTTGATCGCTCTTGTTCCTGCTCCCCTATCTCTCCGATCAATGCCCTTATATAGTCGTGAAGAAGTAGCCGCTTTGCCTGCGGAGATGCTACCGATTAATCCAAAGAATGGCGCATGATGGCAAGAATTATCGCGCCGGCTTCTTCACGCTGTCCCGCAATTATCTTCCGTAGATAATGGGGTAATTACGCACCATTAATAAGCGGAATAATAGTGCGTGCGCATCGCTCGATTCCTTAATCAATTGGACCCACTCACCGTAGGTTTGATTATATGGTGGTCGAGTTTACCCGGTCGTAGAAGAACTTACGACTGGTAGCAATGAGAAGGACTTACGACCAGCTAGCGATCGTAGAAGGACTTACGACTATGTAGTGGTCGTAGAAGGACTTACGACCATGATATAGTCGTAGCAAGACTTACAACCACTTATTGGACTTCTCCCTTTAGATAAGGGGTACCTCGGGACTATGTGACATCATATTTACCCATAATAAGAATTATAGATAAAAGATAAAAATGAGGATTATTAGATCCTCGCCATCTAGCCCCCCACTTCAAGTGAAAGTAACTTACTTGATAAAGGTTTCAGAATGGACTTACGACCATGAGAATGTCGAGAATGATAGTCGAAGGAAAAACTCTTCGACATTTGAGTGTTGCTTTGACCAGAATTTGCTTTATCAGAAGGTTGCTTACGACTATCAAAAGTCATAAAAACCCTATGACCGTCTCCTGATGGTCGTGGTAGGGAATCGGAGAAAAAGCTCTTCCGATTGATACTTCCTTCGACTAGAAAGACTTGGTCAAGAATGTAATTTTGCTTGGAGGTGACAATACGCACCTACTTTTTTTTGAACGGACCATCCGGAGAATTGCAACCGCTCTCATAGACTTGTCCGATGAAGCGGTTCCCGGCGGTACAACCATCTATCATAGACCTATAGCGGGACGCGCTTCCGGCTACGAGATCGTATGTTATAAAAACTTACCAGAGGTAGACTTGGATTTTTACTTTTCCCCAAATCACTCCACCGTGTTCTTCGAGCTTTGCTTTCTCCGCCTTCGACTAGGTTTCATCTTCTCCGCCGCCAACCCAATCAAAAAAACTTCTTATTCGGCGAAATGGCCAAGAGAGTTTCGAATGGGAGGAATCGGAGATGGATGCGCTAAGATCAAGATCTTGGTCGATGCCGGAAGATCCCAGAGAAGGCTCGTGAAGTGGATTCCGCTATCGGGCAAAGATCGCCATCGGGGAAAATGGGCAAATCCTCGCTTCCAAGCGTACAGAGTGCGGCCTTCGATTGCTCGCCCACCCTTTCTTACAATGAGTACTCGAACACTTTGGGGTGGAACCGTGAACTTAGGTCCCAATTCCATTACCATGTTGAGTGTGTTCGTATATCTGCAGGCGAGGCGACTGGGATTCCGGCGGATCTCGAGCTGCTCCAATATTATTATGGGATGGCTCGACAAACCGAATCGCCGGAAGTCGTGGTCCAAGCTCCACGACTCAAGTCGAAGAGTACATTCGAGTTTCACCGGTCTTCGTGGCGGAGCCGAGGAAGAGGTGGTTCTCTTTGAAGGTCACCTCAAGACGACCTTTCTTTCGTGGGGAAGGTCTTTGAAAAAGAAATCTTCATGGGATTCAACCTCGAAGATATTAGCGGATTAGCCCTTATATTCAAGCCATTAAGGACTTGAAGGAAGAAGGGTCGACGGATGGCATGTGGTGAAAGATTTCATCACACGCCTAATTAGTCCTTTGAAGAAACGAGCATCTCCTATGTGGAGGTACTGGGAAGAGGAGACCCCACCAGAGACTACGAGGAGGGTAAGCAATTGTCGACTTAACTCTCCGCTTGGTCTTTCTCAACTTTGTCTAATATTTTTATCTGCTTATACGGATCTTTCACAGCCGAGGTTGACTCCGCAGTCGACTCATCTGTGAGAAGTCCCCGCCACTCCGAGGGGCTTCCTCAAGTCATTGCGGTTTTGTCCGCAGATGAAAGGATAGAGCGCCTAAAGGTAATCGTAAATCGATTCTCTCTTTAGGACTTTATAGTCGTAGAAGATACTTACGACTAATGGTGATCGTAGAATATCTTACAATCAAGAAAAAGTCGAGAAAAACTTACGACTTAGTACTAGTCGTGAAAAACTTACGACTTGGTACTAGTCGTAGAAAAACTTACGACTTGGTACTAGTCGTAGAAAAACTTACGACTAATTAGTGATTCTTCTTTTTACTGCTTTGCTTTACGTAAAGTAGGCATGGAAAATCGCCAGACGACGAAGAAGTCGCTCGATGACTATTAGCGCCGGGTTGTCGAAGACAAAGACTCGGCCTCCTCAAGAGACGCCGACTTGTAAAATCACCGACAAGGGGGAGCAAGTTCGAGTTCGGGTCTTTCACCAAACCTCTACAAGGCTGCGCGCACCGTAGTTGTATCTGGCCGAGGCCGCAGCCGCCGGGCCGAGGAGGTTGAAGCGCTTGAACCTCTCAGCGCAAAACCTCGCAAGGCTAAGGTACCCTTCTATTATGACACTAATCTTTCGCAGCTTGGTGCCACTCCTAGTTTTATTAAGAAACTTGAAAGGAGAACTGGAAGGATTTTGTGTCTTTATGAAGGACGATCTTTGATCAAGACAACTCGCAATCGAGGGCGTCTTTATACGGAATGGTCGAGACCGATCTCGTCCATCCAAAGATCGAGAAACCGAGCTCGTTCCTGTTCAAACTCTACGACCGCACGTGGTCGAGCCGAGCCAATTGTTGAACCTCACCGGGCGTGGTCGTGGAGAAGAAGAGGTCCTCCGCTGGGAGGATTGCTCCAAAATTCCCGGTTAAGACCAGGTGCAGAGTATGTGAAATGTAATCAAGTGTAAGAACGACATTTACCTTTTCTTTTCACAACCCGATTTGCTTTTCTTTATTTCATCGACTCCAAATTTCCAGAATGCTTCACGAGAAGTCCATTGCTATCCCTTCATCTACTGGAGAGGTAGCAACGGAGGTGGTCGAAGCATCACCCTTGGCCTAGGTGGCCGATGAAGTCGAGACTCCTGCAGTGTCTCCCACATCTGCCAAGTCGTAACTCACGACTCTTGAGGTAGCGGCTGTTACTGTTGAGGTGGCCGCTACGACTACTGAAGTCGTAGAAACAACAGAGGCAGCTGTGGAAGCCTCTGGTCAAGGTGGTGACCACTGCGACCGCTGGGAAGGAAATCGAGGGGCGTTCCTTCCCTACCCAAAGAGAAATCACGTAACCGAAGGAGAAAATTTCAACTTCGTGGTGACTTCTTTGGGCTCGCTCCGTCGAGGGTCTTCTGCTTACAAATCTCGTGACCGAGTCCCCCATCCCAAAGATATTCCCAATACGGATAATACTTTTGACAACGAGCGCCTCGAGAAGGTGTGGTGGGACAAAGTCGCGAGGATAGATAAGCTGCAGCACCCGGACCTTGTATATTCGATTTTTGCTAGAACGACTATGAATGTAAGTATCTTCAGAATACTTATATATGTGGCTTTCCTTCCCTTCTCACTGTTTTCTTTTTGCAGAAAGCTCTGGAGCAAATTGTCGTTGTTTCGGTGAGTATCATCGACAACTTTTAGAGCTAAGACAAGAGAAGGAACTACTACTGCAGAGGCGGAGAGGTGGTAAGTCACTTATCATTCATAGTTGTTTTGACTTAAATACTGTAAAAGTTTCACGAGAATAGTCATGGAAGAAACTCATGATTTAAGTATCGATCGAAAAGAACTTACGACTATTTACGACCGGTGGTGGTCATAGAAAGACTTACAACCATATCTTAGTCGCGAGAAAAACTTACGACTAGGTCGGTGGTTGTAGAAGTACTCACAACCATTCACCGATGTTTATCTTCGCTCTGTTTTTGTAGGTTAAATAAAGGATACAAAGACCTTAGTGACTCACTCATCGTGAAAAAGAGGAGTCGAGGAGGCTAAGGAATGAAGTATTAGTTCTCTCGATAGACTTCGAGAGACTGCCTCGCATCTAAAAGATTGCGGGAAAAAATAAGCGAGAAGTTCTCAACTTAAGATCTTTTGATCTTTAACCTTTACTCGACCCTCCTTTCTTCTCCGGATAAAGAAAAGAGATGCGAAGCTCGGATCAAGTTCAAGAAAAATCTTTGGTTATTCAGGAGTTTTCCGCATTACCGCGAATAAGGATCAAGAACTCGAGGGTTTTAGAACTCGATTAACAGGTAAGTAAATCTTTACCGGTTATTCTTTTTTGAGTATTTTCCTTTTCTAATGCCAATTTCTTGTTCGTAAATTGCGCCCAATTGAGAAGCCTCGAGGCTGAAATCCAAGCAAAGACCTTAATCTGCAATGAGTCCGTCCGCATTGCTAAGATGAATGCAGAGGACATCAGAGCATGGGAGCAAAAGCATGTTGAAACTATTGCTTCCCATCGAGAAGAGGTCAAGAAATTGGATTCTCAATTAGTAGGTAAGAAAAGCTTTTACCTATAATTATCTTTGTGTTATCTTCCTCTAGAAGTATATCTTTGTTTGACCGATATTATTCTTTTGTAACAAGTGGTGAAAACAAGAAGCTTCATGAGGCTTCGACTTGTACCCAACAGAGATGGAGTCGATGAAGACTAGTCTTCAAGGCAACATCACTCTCTGAACAATGTGCTTAATGAGCTACATTCGAGGGAAAACTCCTCGAGAAGATACCATAGCTGCCACACAAGTACCATTGGGGAACAAGTCGGAAAATTACAAGAAATGGTGACCACTCAAGACTAATCAAAATCAATCGATAAGGGAAGCAATCGTTGCAGATAAGTTACGCTTTGGCGAAACTTAAAGCTCAAGACCCCGCCTAATGTTAAACCAATTGAAGCCGACTTATTATCGTCTCCGAATCGAGGCAAGTCGTCTTGATTGAGGAAATGCAATTGGTAAAAGGTGGCGGAGGAAATGCAACTAGGCTCTCCCTTCGTGAGTAATCTTGTAACTACCTTGTAAGGCAGACAATTTTTGTTAATGAGTAATATATGATCCGCTTCATTTCCTGAAAATCATCTTGTCGAGTAGTTAGTAACTCAAAAGATAATAAACGAACGAAAGACTAAGAATTGAAGTCAAATTAATAACTTTATCCTAGCCCCCGACTATTTGCTTAGATTGTTTAGACAATCTAAATAAATAGTGTTTAAAAATGAGGTTTCTGAAAACAAAGAGAGGTTTATTTAACTTATAGCTTTTGTTACGGTTGTTAAGCACTGGTCGAAAAGAGTAGAAACGACTTGACACTAGGAAGTTCCTTCTAGTGGCGGGACCACGTCAGAGAGGAAAGACTTCGACTAGGTGATGTTCCCATCTCCGACTAGTTTAATCAAACCAAGAACAGCAACTTGAGTTAAACAAACGTCTTAGAGTACTTTAGTCATTCGTTCGTCCTTTTTTGGTGGACTTCGATAAGTCTTTTCCAGTAGCAAAAGTAGGAGACTGAGCGACACTAGGAAGTTTCCTTCTAGTGGGGTGACCACATGCAGAGGAAAGACTTCGACTAGGTGTGTCTCTTCCTTCACCGCTTAAAACAAATCGAGTACACCAAATGTGGTCGAACAAATGTAAGAAAGTGCACTCTACTTAGAATATTTTTTGAATTTACTGGAAAAAATAGACTAAGATTGAGAGAATTGGCTTTGATAACATTACGACTAGATAAAACCCGAGCTCTTTGTATTGGCAGAAAAAATGAGTAACGAGTCGATGCTAGGAAATTCCTTCTAGTGGGCGTAACCACATGCAGAGAGGAGAAGTTTCACCGGATGACGCTTCTCGCTTTTGCCGGTGTAAAGAAAATCCGGTGTTTTCATATCATAGTCGAAAGATTAAAAAGCACTACTCAAAAATTAAAGCAAAAGAGGTAGAAAGAACTCGGACTTTTATTGCTTGAGGCTGGTCACACATAGAATTTGCGAATCGGTCGATGTTCCAAGAGTTTGAGAGAACTCGCCCATCTTCCATTGCTAGTCGTGACAGACCACGCCGAAGTTATTTCGACCATCGTGTAAGGACCTTCCCATTTAGGGAAAGTTTATTCCGATTAGACTTGGATTGGCGAGCCTCAATACCAAGTCACCTACAAAGAAGGTCGCGAGGTTGGACCTTACGATTATAGTATCTGCGCAGGCTTGTTGGTAGACCGCCGAACGGATTAAGGCTAGGTTTCTCCTCTCTTGAGTAGGTTAATGTCATCCGCCGAAGTTGTTCCCGGTCCGAGTTGTTGAAGGTTTCAACTCGTGTCGACCGTAATTTTAGCTCCGGAGGAAGCATGGCTTCGGCCAAAAACTAGAAAAATGGTGTTTCTCCCGTTGTTGCTCGATCGTGGTCGCATTTAACCGCCCATAATATGGAAGGTAATTCTTGTACCCAAGCCCCGAGCGCTAACAAGTCGGGTCAAGACTCGAGTTTTAATTCCTTGCATTATTTGGCCGCTTGCACGCTCGACCGCCCCATTGCTTTGGGGATGTGCAATGAAGCATAGCATAGCTTGGTACCTAACTCGTCCGCAAAATTCACGAAATTTTGCACTTGCGTAATTGTTTACCATTGTGCGTAATTATCCGACTCGGAACTCCAAATCGACTAATTACGCTTCTCATCATGAACCTTTTGTCGCTTAGTTGTTATCCCGATTCTGAGTTCACTTGATCCATTTTGTGAACGTGTCAATAGCTACAAAAGGAATTCAAACCTCCCGGAGCTTTGGGAAATGGTCCTAGGATATCAAGCCCCAGTGCAAAAGGCCAAGAAAGAGGTATTGTTTGTAATGCTTGAGCCGGTTGGTGTATCTGTCTACCATGGAATTGGCATCGACACACTTTTAACCACCTCCATAGCATCGTGCAGGTCTTTGTAGGCCAAGAAAACCTTGTCGAAAGGCTTTACCAACCAATGTTACAGAGGAGGCATGCGTCCCACAGATGCCACTTGTGTATATCGTGAAGGAGTGTTATTCCTTCGCTTTATGCGGAATGCATCGCATGAGTATTCCTTGGGTTCCTCGCTTATAGAGGACTCCTTCAACCAAAGTATACATTTTGGCTTTTCGATAATCGATCCGCCTCAAGATCATCTTCGCACGAAACCCTTGTAAAGATACTCGTAGATGGGAGTCATCCAGGTATCCTCGTAATCTAATGAGGCCATCTCAAGAGGAGGTGTTTCTGATTCTTCGACCAGAGACGGTTTTTGGAGTTGCTCCAAGAAAACTCCTTTTGGTACTGTGGATCGGGAAGAAGCCATCCGAGCAAGTTGGTCTCGAGGAAATTATCCTTTCGAGGGATAAATTGTACCTCAAACCTAAAAATGTTTTTCTAGCTTACGACTTGATAAGTACCGAGCCATTGTTGAGTTAGAGCACCGGTACTCTTTCCGATTTGATTCACGACTAGTTGAGAGTCTCCTCTCACGAGTAGTCGATTTAATTGAGAGTGCTTTCGCACTCGTATGCCAGCTAGCAAACCTTCGTACTCTGCCACATTGTTAGTAGCCTGAAAGTTTAATTGTATGGCATACTTTAAGGTTTCTCCGGTAGGAGATACCAGGACCACCCCAGCCCCCGAGCCACTTAAAGTAAGTGACCCGTCAAAGTACATCATCCACTGGTCGTGGGAATCAGATCGGGATCCCGAATGTGTTCAGATTTGTCCATTCGGCGACAAAGTCCGCCAAGATCCGATTTTATGGCCGTCGACACGAAATGGAGGTCGAACTCCCAAGTTCGATTGACCATTTTGCCATGCGCCCCATTGCTTCCTTATTATGGAGGATTGCTCCCAAAGGAAACTCGGACAGACAACTATTTTGTGCGCTGAAAATAATGCCGCAGCTTCTCAAGACATGAGGAGGGCATATAGAAGTTTTGGACCGAGGGTAACGCTCCTTAGGCGTGTAAAACTTCACGACGAGTAAACCTGTCGTTGTACGCCACGCTCTACGACTAGTATCGCGCTTGTCGCCGTGGCGTGGCGGCTAGGTAAATTAAGAGCGCCTCTTCGGCTTTGGAGAAACCGTAATAGAGCACTCGAAGATACCTCTTGACATCCTCAAAGGCAACGCTTGCCTCGCTCGACCACTCAAAACCTTCATGTCTCCCGAGAAGTTTAAAGAAAGGTAGTCCTTTTCTCCTAGTCGTGCGATGAAACGACTTAAAGCCGCCATGCACCCAAAGTGAGTTTTTGGACTTCCTTTTTGTGTTTGGAGGACGATCCGAGGATGGCTTTTATTTTTTCAGATTTGCTTCGATTCCTCGCTCGGATACTAGGAATCCAAGCAATTTTCCCAAGAAATTCCAAACACACACTTCTCTCGATTGAGTTTTAAGCGGTGCTTTACGAGGTTGTCGAATGTTTCTTGTAGGTCGGTGATATGATTAAGTCTCTTAATGCTTTTTACGACTAGATCATCAACATAGGCTTCCAAATTCGGCCTAATTGAGATGAAAAAGTCGATTGCATTAAGCGTTGAAAGAAGCACCGCATTCTTTAGACCAAATGGCATTTTGACATAGCAAAAGGTACCAAATGGAGTAATGAATGCGGTCTTTTCTTCATCGTTTAAACACATATTGATCCGTGGTATCCGAATATGCATCTAAAAACTTAATATCTCACAACTGCAGCTTGAATCAACCAAATGATCGATACGAGGTAAAGGAAATCATCTTTTGGACAAGCTTTATTAAGATCAAGAAAGTCCACGCACATACGCCATTTGCCGCTTGACTTTTTGACCATTACAGGTTAGCCAACCACTGGGTGGTTGACTTCTCTTATAAAGCCCGCTTAAGTAGCTTATCCAACTCGATTTAATAGCATCTCGTCGATCAGGGCAAATCTCGTAATTTTTGTTTTACGGTACTTTATCGGCCGTAAAGCTAGCCTCGTGCTCGATCACCTCCACGGGACTCGGGCATGTCGGATGCTTGCCACGCAAAGACATCTCGCGTTAGCTCGGAGGAAGGTAATGAGGGCGTCTTCCTATTTGGGGTCGGAAGTCTCCCCGATGCGAACAGTCTTCGAGGGTTCTTCTGCGTCCAGAGGAACCTCTTTGACTTGATCGTTCGGCTTTGGTGCAGCTTTAGGCTTCGACTTGCTAGTCGGTCGACTTTCATCTCGAGTTGGTATTTGACCAACCATCTCGAGGATCGACGGCCGCAGACTATACGCCATCTTTTTGTCACACTGAATGGTGATCACTCCTTTGGGACCTGGCATCTTAAGACATTGATACCCGTAATGAGTAGCCATTAAGAATTTTGCCAAAGTTGGTCGTCCGAGTATGGCATTATATGCCGTATCGAAATCGACCACATCAAAGGAGACTTTCTCATTCTCGAAATTACTTGGTGAGCCAAATGTTAAAGGAAGAGAAACTTGGCCAATAGGTTTGGTGAAGACCCCTGACAATTCCATGAAAGGAGTATCGCATCGCCTTACCTTTGTCCCGGTACTTGCATCTCGTCCGTGGCATTAGTAAATAATATGTTCAAAGAATCGCCACCATCAACCAACACTCGATTGACCCGACAGCTTGTTGATGGTGGGTTCGACCACAATCGGATATCGACTGATCGACTCGTAGTGATCGGACACCATCCTTCTCAAAAGAGATGGTAACTTCCGACCACTTCGTAATTTATTGACGAGAGGAGTATGTAGAGAATTTACCTCTCGTCCGTGCACTTTAAGTTGTCGCTTGGAGTCGTATGTCGATGATCCTCCGTAGATGTGCTCAACGGTATGTTGCGGATCTTGGAACGGCATCTCCTCATCATCCGACGACTTTTGGCCACTCGTATGTCCTACACCGCCGAGTAGGGAGTGGTGCTTTGCCGCTGTAGTAGTCCTCGAGCTTTCTTTGGAAAACTTCGGCGATGGAGGTCATGTCCTTCCTTTTTATGAAAAGGACACCACCTTGGTTTGTCGTTCCTACGATCAGGGCGCTTACCTTTGCCTTGATCAGGGTACGACTTGGTGGTTTGGGGCTCTCCATCTTCACGGCGGAACCTCCTTAGAACCAGCGGCTTGTGGTTTTGATTTTTATTTTCTTCTTGGACTTTTTGCTTTTTATCCTTACCAACTTCACCGCTCTCGAGGAGTATATGTTTCTCGATCGATAGTGTTGTTCCACTCGATTGCCTCGTAGCGATTGCATATCGATCGGCCATCTCGAAGAGTTCGCAGCGATGTTGGGAGGATTCAGAGCAATGTCCTCCGTTATTCTTCTACTGCGGACTCCTTGCTTAAAAGCCCTGATCACAGAGGAATCAGAAATTTCCGGAATTGAGTTACGAACCTGACTAAAGCGTTTGATGAATTGACGCAAAGTCTCGTTGTTGTTCTGCTTTATCCGTGCAAGTCGCCTTCTTTTCGTATGGTTGTATGTGCCTTGGAAATTCGCTGTAGAAGATCACGAGGTGTTGCCAAGAGTAGATCGACTCGAGTGGTTGGTTTAATAACCACGATCGAGCGGATCCTTCGAGCACGATCGGAAGGTAATTCGCCATTACATGCTCTCCTCCTCCTGCCGCTCGGACAAATTGTTGTATAGATCTCAAGAAATTCGATGGGATTTTGGGATCCATCAAATTTCTCCATGTTCACCGGTCGAAAATGAGGTGGCCAATGAACCGCTCAAGGTCAGCGAAAATGCCCAGATCCCAGTAATCACTTCTTGACGCCTCTTTGTAGAAAAGAAGGGTTAATGTCACCAGTGATCGTATACGACGATACCCTGAACAGACGACTTGCTCAGTAGTAGGCCTCGCCTCTCGAGGAGAATACTCCTCGTATTCCACTCGTTGTGAATTTCTTTGTCGTGGTGAATGATCACCTCTTGAGGGGCTTCTTGATCTTCACCGATCGAAAGGTATTTCTCGAATAGGGAATCGATTCGACTTATGGTCGTGTCGATTCCTACGTGAGAAATATTCGATTGATCGGTAATGAGGAAGTCGTATTGCTACGACTACCGAGTGTTGTCGATGAGGTACCTCGATCTTGTCATCACAGTTCAAGTCTTTGCGTAATCTCTTCAAAGAAAGAGATCGTACCGCGCTCGAGCAAGCTCTTGATTGATTCTCGAGCAAGTCGTTGATGTTCGGAGTTCTTGTACCTCCTCGGATCGATGTTGAATGCGCCTGCAAGTTCTTACGATCGCAATTTTCTTTCTTCCGACGACATCAAAATCCTCCTCCTCGTGTCTTTGAGGCCTTCTTAGTGGAGTGCGAGAATGTCGAGGATTTCTCGCTCATCGTAGTGTTGGTCCTCTCGCCAACGGTGGTGCTCTTGCCATTACCACGAGGGGCGCAGCGTGTGATCTTCGGGAGTGTCCTTATCTCGGCCCCATGAGGTCGACCGATTTGGGGAAGGACGAAGACCTCCGTTGATGATTCTCACTTGCGCTCGAGGCCTCCCGCTTGAGGAGTGCTCGAGGACACCATCTGCGACTTGGAGTAATCCTCCGTAGGGGAACTCCGGTTATAATCGCCTCCGTTCGCAAATGAGATCTGCGGGAGACGGTCCGAATTGCGAGAAAAGCATGCTTGATCCCACCCTCTCCGGAGTTACCCCGAGAGAGAATCACTAGATCTTTGGTGGAGTCCTGGAATGGTGGCTCCTGAACTTGACTTACCAAGTCGGACCGCCTTAAGGGGACTTGAACACTCGGAGAAAAAACTCGTCGCGTTGTGAGTCCTCCCGGGGCGGTCCTGGTCTGATTGACCCTTGTCCTTTGAGGGAAATGGCTCCTCTGTTGGACGTATTGTTGTGGGGATAAGGATCCTCCTCAACTCTATTAATGGGATGGTTTCTGGAGAATAAGCTCAAGGCAACATCACCATCGCCGGATGCATCACTCGGTTCATAGTCGAAACCGGCATCCATGTCGACGCCTCACAGAACCGCCAAGTCAAACCAGTTCTCCTCGCTCCATTCTCCCGCCATGATTGCATGAGATTGGAAAAGAGAGTATGTTGACAAGAGATTACGGAAGATCCCCACGGCGGCGCCAACCGCTGGTGTATTAGAACCGATCTTACGTAAAGATTGTTTGATTCGGGGTCTCCTAGAAATAAGATCACGCAGAGTGGATTGACACGGATGTTTAGACAGTTCAGCCTTCTCCGAGAGAATAATAACCCTAATCCTGTGTGTATGGTATTCTTGATGATCAAGTAAAAGACTAAGACTATTACAGAGAATAGCACTTGTGTTCCTACTTGACGCTCTTGTTCCTCGCTCCCTATCTCTCCGATCAATGCCCTTATATAGTCGTGAAGAAGTAGCCGCTTTGCCTCAAGGGAGATGCGCTGATTAATCCAAAGAACGCGATGTTGGCGATAATTATCGGCGCCTCGGCTTCTTCACGCCGTCGGCAATTATCTTCCGGAGATAATGGGGTAATTACGCACCATTAATAAGCGGAATAATAGTGCGTGCACTGCTCGATTCCTTAATCAATTGGACCCACTCACCGTAGGTTTGATTATAAGGTGGTGCGTAGTTTACCCGGTCGTAGAAGAACTTACGACCGGTAGCGATCGAGAAGGACTTACGACCGATTAGCGATCGTAGAAGGACTTACGACTATGTAGTGGTCGTAGAAGGACTTACGACCATGATATAGTCGTAGCAAGACTTACAACCACTTATTGGACTTCTCCCTTTTAGATAAGGGGTACCTCTGGGGACTATGTGACATCATATTTACCCATAATAAGAATTATAGATAAAAGATAAAAATGAGGATTATTAGATCCTCGTCAGGTAACATGAGCAGCCGACATAGCACCTGGCCCGTGAATCTATGTATGTACAACCTTCCTCCTTGGCTGTGTATGAAGCGGAAATACATTTTGATGTCACTACTTATCCAAGGGCCGAAGCAACCTGGGAACGATATTGATGTGTACCTAGCACCATTGCTGGAAGATCTTGTGACACTTTGGAATGAAGGGGTACAAGTATGGGATGCGTACAAACGAGAGAACTTCACTTTACGCGCCATATTTTTCTGCACCATCAATGATTTTTCTGCCCTTGGTAACCTGTCGGGGTTCAGTACAAAAGGAGCCAAAGCCTGTCCGCACTGCTTAGATGGTACCGAGAGTGTATGGCTGAACAACTCACGCAAAACTGTGTATATGCGTCACCGTAGGTTCCTTCCCAGGATTCACCCATACCGCAAGATGAAGAAATAATTCGACGGAAATAAGGATGATGGTTCAGGCCCAAGGGCTTTTAGAGGGAAAGAGGTCTATGATATGGTTAAGGATATCGATATATGTGCTTGGAAAGGGACGTAAATTAAGGACCTCTCAGAAAAACATCTGGAAGAAGCGGTCAATTTTTTGGGATTTGCCTTATTGGGAGCACTTAGAAGTTCGCCACTGCATCGACGTCATGCACGTGGAGAAGAATGTATGTGATAGCTTGATTGGTCTCTTACTGAACATTAGTGGCAAAACAAAAGATTTGTGTTAACGCACGGCGTGACTTGGTTGATATGAACATAAGAACCGAGTTAGCACCGAAAGAGACCGATAAAGGACGAACGTACCTTCCCCCAGCTTGCTACACTTTGTCCAAGGCCGAAAGAAATGAACTATGTCAAAGCTCGCATGGTGTGAAAGTTTCGTCCAGTTACTCCGCCAATATTAATAAACTTGTTTCCATGAAAGATTTGAAATTAATTGGTATGAAGTCTCATGATTGTCATGTGTTGATGACACAGATGCTTCCTGTTGCAATTAGGAGTATCTTGTCAAACGAGGTCCGAGTGGCAATCTTTAGGCTGTGTTATTTCTTTAACTCAATTGCTCAGAAGGTCATCGATCCCTAAGGACTCGACACTCTGCAGGCCGAGGTGGTGACGACTCTATGTCATCTTGAGATGTATTTCCCTCTGTTTTTGATATCATGGTCCATCTCATTGTTCACCTTGTGAAAGAGATAAAGATATGTGGCTCTGTGTTCCTACGTCATATGTACCCTCTCGAGAGATACATGGGAATTCTAAAGTCCTACGTACGGAATCGATCTCGGCCGGAGGGCAGTATCATCGAAGGTTATGCAACCGAAGATGTCATTGAGTTCTGTGTCGACTACATGGCTCAGGTGGAACCGATAGGTGTGCCTCTATCTCGTCATGATGGGAGACTGGAGGGTATCGGGACCATCAGGAGGAAAGGAATCACTCCCGATCTAGATACATACGCGCAGACCAATTTCACGGTCTTGCAACACATGACCCAAGTGTCCCCGTACATCGACGAGCACAAAGACATGGTACGCCAACAGAATCCAGACCGGTCGGAGGTTTGGATAACGAGAGAGCACAACCGTCGGTTCAACGAATGGTTAAAGATGCGATTCACTTGGAGGTCATCAAGTGATGAAACGCTGCTATGGTTGGCCAAAGGTCCAAAATTTATAATTGTGACAAGGCA
This sequence comes from Hsuehochloa calcarea, assembly GCA_036346395.1. NCBI lineage: Eukaryota > Viridiplantae > Streptophyta > Magnoliopsida > Poales > Poaceae > Hsuehochloa > Hsuehochloa calcarea. The sequence continues at coordinate 57,472,577 of CM070596.1, forward strand.
AGGATACGACATAAATGAGTACATATTTTATACGGCAGCTCAGGATAGGAAGAGCACAGTCCAGAACAGCTGTGTCCGCATAGATGCATTTCACGAGGGGTTAAATACCGCGGGGGCACGCGGGTTGAAATCGTACTATGGGTTTCGTAGAGGAGATTTGGGAGCTCGACTATGTACTTTTCAAGATTCCCATGTTTCGATGTCATTGGGTTAAACTCCTGCAGGGCGTGAAGGTCGACAAGTACGGCGTCATTACTGTGGACCTCAAACGTGTCGGATACAAGGACGAACCATTCGTACTCGCTAAGCAAGTTGTTTAAGTTTTTTATGTAACAGACCCAGCAAATAAGAACCGTCACGTAGTTCTTTATGGGAAAAGAAGGATTATCGGAGTTGAGAATGTCGTGGATGAGGAGGAGTACAATCAATTTGACGAGTTGCCTCCTTTCGGAGACGGCATCAGACTGGAGAAAGAACCCAGTGAGGAATCTAGCTATATGTGCGTCGATCATCATGAAGGACTATATTTCAATTAAGCATGTATTCCATTGTAATTTGGTGTTAACATGTGTTATGGACTTGTCATCTCTAATGTTGATGTTAATGCGGACTTGTTAGAGTTATTAACTTGTTGAGAATATCATCTTTGAAATCTTGTTGGAAATGCACACAAATGGACAAATGTATTTTGTAATTTTAGCAAAGTAAAAAGTGCATTGCTTCAGACTGGCGTTCGATCGGCAAGTGCTAAATCGGTCAGATCGCCATGTGTCCAAGCATCGGACCAAGCCACCCTTAGCGATCGACCGATTTGGCGGTCGATGACGGAAATTAGTTGTGTTTCAAATGTATGAAAATGAGAATAAATTAAAACTTTAGGGTGCATCCTTGTTGTCATTTGGATTCTCTAGAATTTATCTCCTTGAAATGTGGACTTCAAATTCAATTAAGGTTATTGACTCGAAGTGTTGCAATTCAAGGTTTTCTAGTCAAACCTTGTGATCATCCTCGGGAAATATTTTTCCTAAATTCTTGATCATCTGGGTAACCTCCCTGAGAAATTTCATAATTTTTAGAAATTATTTGCTATTTCTTAAGGGCTGGTCAAACCTGTTGTCTCCCTGGTCAAACCCCATGTCCAACAGCTTGTGAATTTTCTAGAGGGCAATGCACTGCATGAGAAATTCTAGAAAATTCATACACAGTTGATCTTGAAGTCAGGATCACTCAGTAAAAATTTTAGAATTTTTGGAGCTGTGGAGCTACCTCTGGAAATTCCCAAATCATCTCAGTCTTTCAATTCAAAATCTAGAATCACTGTTCCTCGGGCTCGAACCCGAGTCAGACTCCGACCCGAGTCTCGCCGTTCAGCTCAACCGTCTAACCGTGTCGTGTGTGAGCCGTCCGATGGAGATCCTCCGGTCCAGATCTCGTACCCGTTCGGACCACTCGGGCCTTCCCGCTCCTGGATCCGAGCCGTCCGATTTGGATATCACGGCCTGGATTGAGTGGCCAATCGGACCGGCCGATCGCCCCTATCACTTAAACTGTCCAATTTGGATATCAACGGCCTGGATTGTGTGGCCGATCGGACCGGCCGATTGCCCCGTTCACTTGAACTGTCCGATTTGGATATCAACGGCCTTGATTGATTACTCACATCACATACGGCTTCATTAAAGAACCGTCTGTGATGTTAGTCTATATAAGTGGTCCGACACTTGCCCTAGTTCTTAACACTTGCCCTAGTTCTTCCCAGAATCGCCCTACACCGCCTACCCTGATCCGGCGCCACCCAACGCCGCCTCCCCCGTTTCGACGCAACCCAACGCCGCCTCTCCTGATCCTATGCCACCCAACACCGCCTTCCTCGATCCGGCACCACCCAACGCCGCCTCCCCCGATCCGGCGCCACCCTACGGTTCTTCTCTCCTTGCTTTGCTACATGTAGTGTACAGGCATGTAGTAGGGAAATGGGTCTGAAATCCTTAATCTGCATCGACATCTCAGTTTTTGGTATCAAAGTGACATAAGAGTTATTTTCCCTGACATGTCTAGTTTATTGGCATGCAAGTCCGCAAAAACGTGTACGAGATCTGGCTTGATAATGTTCAAGAATTTCTTGTAAAACTCATTGGTGAATCCGTCTCGTTCTAGACTTTTGTTGTTCGGGGAGTGTAAAATTGCGTTTGCTATCTCTTCCCAAGTGAAGCAATCAGAGAGAGCATGCAGATTTTTATCTTGTTGGTAAAGATAGGCAAGGTTAATTGTTGGAGACCAAGGACCTTCTATACCGAGGAGATCTCTGAAATAATCTGTCGTAATTTTCAATTTGGAGGCATTGTCGTAATGCTCAATTCCATTCTCCACAAGGACCTCTATGTGGTTCCTTCTGTGGTTGATAGATGAAGTCACATGGAAGAATTGTGTGTTCTCATCCCCCAACTTGCACCATTTAACTTTCGCCTGACACTTCCACTTTAGAGTCCAGAACTAGATTAATTCTTGAAGACGTTTTCTGACATTTTTCTGAAAATAAATTCTAGTGATGTGAGTGGTATCCATTCCTCCATACTATCAAAGTACTCTAAAGTGATCTTAGTATTGTCAAGTTGAGTTGGCAGGCTGTGATTTTTGCCCGTAGTCGTCTCAGCTTGAGATTGGCTATGGAGACACTAGCCAAGTTTCTAGTCCCTCGTGTCCAGCTTTGAATTACTAAATTTTCAAAGTCTGGCATATGAAGCTACTAATTTTCCATGCTCTGACTATGCTTCGATTTGTGATACTTTAGCTCTGTTAGTCATTTACTTCTCTGTTGACTGAAATGCTATAGTTTTGATTCTGAAATTAATTGTACTATTAAGCAAATTCAATTCTCTGTTGGCTGATAGAATAACTTGTTATATAAGAGATTAACTTTTGACATTTAGGAGCTATAATGTCATCACCGTCAGATACGGGAGGGGGCATTTTCTCCACGAGCCTGGCCACTTCGTCGTGGGCTTCGAAGACTTATTTGATCTATACAACCTAACTGCCCTCGACGCCTCACTTCTACGATGCTGGACACTGTAAGTGTGTACAATCAATTTCTACACTCACGTGATACCGATAAATATCATAACTTATTGCTTATGTACATATACATTATGACATGTGCCCGTCGAATCAAAGAACCGGTGGGTTTCCTCGACCCACACGTGGTCTCTGAGCAAACAATCAACCAAGACACATCCTACGTCGAGAATTACATAAAAATGAGATTACTTGCTCTGGACGACAAGGACTACATAATGGTGCCCTACAACCAGAAGTAAGTGCTTCAATATTTGCTATACAAATTACGTTTCAACATAGGTTTATGACTATAGCGACATACATGAGTAGGTTCCACTAGATTCTTCTGATTCTTGTGTCAAAGAGGAACATGGTATTGTACCTTGATTCTCTACTCAACAAAAATCACGACTTCACCCTTCTTAAAGGAATACTCGACAGATATGTTCATTTCCTCCGCACATAACTCTATTGTAGTCTTCCTTCGTTTGAAATGGACAAGGATAACTTTTTTGAATCATGTAGAGCGTTCATCGGCTATGTTACCGAGGGAGATTTATACAACGGAACGAGCGCCACACTGACTCACAGGATGCGATTTCTAGTACGCGCTAGAACACAATAATCATATATCATACTCTGTAATATTGCATCTCGAACTGACTGTACATATATATGTAATTCTATTTTTGCAGTGCCGCCAACAAAAACGAGACCACCTATGCGCATTCTACGTATGCCATCATATGCAGCTATTGATTGCTTCTAGGACACACGATCCCCAGGTTTGTCAATCTCGTAATAATTATTTCCTAATTATAAATTTAAATATATATGCTTACTACTTTACTCCTGCTAGCTACAGGGTTTGAACATAGAGTTAAATGCACTCGAGATGGACCAGGTCACGCGCGTTCGAGGGGAGCTCTGCGGCTTCATCAAGGCAGACATAGTTAACACCACCAGAGAGTTTCACGCCGTCGACACCGATGAACGACCTCGAAACAATTGATTCAATATTGTAATTCACTTTGACTGGTTGTAATTCAATTTGTAACTCTAGCGACAATATATACTTGAAACATTCTTTTGTAATTTATTTTGAGTTAAATGATCACTTTAAGTTATCAACAATTATCTGTGATATGTTTCTGCTTGCTAATTTTCAGAGGGAATGGCTAGCAATTCCTGAGGCTTGCTGAAAATACGATAAAAATTAATTAGGTCTAAAGACTTATCACAGACGGTTCCAACCACGAACCGTCTGTGATAACCGCCTGTTATCACAGACATAAAATTTCAGACGGTTCAAAAACCGTCTGTGATGACTGTTACGAATCGTCTGTGATGAGCTTTTATGTAGTAGTGTGTGGCTTTTGCAAAACGATCGCCAATAGCGGTACGTAGGTGATGCGGCTTTCACAAGCACAGGAAACGACTGCCCGATGAATGATAGGTATTGCAAAAGGAATTGATTGTACTCGTACTACAAACAAACAATCGGACGCCTTTATCCACTGAGTCACATTGTCCAACACCTTCAACCACTCATTTATTCCCTTTTGTATTCTCTCTCCACTCTCATCCGCCCCATTCGGATGAAAATTACGAGGTGTTCATCTCTCACACACCTCTGTCCACCTCCAAGCCGGAGAAGAAGTCAGCCTCCACGCCTGGCCGACGACCACCTCGCCTATGCGCCCTGGCCTCCTCCGCCGCCCCACCTCTGTCGTGCTCCGGCCTCGCTCCGCCCCCAGTCGCCGCACCTTTATCAGGCCTCGCCGCACCTTACGCCGCCCCATGGCCAGATCGCCTCCGCCAAGACTCCTGCCTCCCGCGCCTTAGCCTCCCCGAGTCCGACTGCCTCCGTCGCGCCCCCGCTACCCCATGCCCGAGCCTCCCCGCGCCCGGCCGCCCCTATTGCAAGCATTGTCTCAATTTGTTTCAGTACTTCTGACTAGTTGTTGGGGCAAGTGTTTGTGTTTGTTGCACAATACTTTTGAAATGTAGAAATTTTTTTTGTTGCAAGCATTTAATTTTGTTGTAGCCCATTTGCTCATTTGTTGCACCAATTGTTGCAGCGGTTACAAGGGATGTTCAGTTCTAGGTGGGTTGTTGTTTTTATTGCGTTTAGCATATGGTCATGTTGTGCTTGTGGAATCAACATGTTTCATAAATAAGTTTTAAATGTTGTAAATTTCTTGATGTTGCCATGCTCTAACATTTTTGGGTGAGTGATTTACATGCTTTTCAAACGACCTGTACGCACCCGAAGTGATTTAGAAAATTTCTATTTCCTCGATGGTGATCGGCCATAGCATTTTTTTCGGTCAAATTCTAATTGTGTTGCACACATGAATTATTTTTGTTATAATCATTGTGTCGAGATGTCACGTCAGAGTGTAAGATAAAAAAAACTTCTCACCGTATGTTCATGCGCTAGTTGCAACGGGAGTGACAAGACAAAGTAGCGCATTAAAGGAACGGCAGAAAGCTGTCAGAATGATGCCATCAAAATGCAAGGTTATCAGCGACTGACATTTCGGAATCTCGTTTTATGATGAAAGGGATACTAGCTGTTGCTCAGCTTAGGTGATAATGAATGATAGGTGGAGCTCTAACCGGTGCAATGCAGTACCGCGGAATCAGATATCCTTAGGACCGATTATTGATTGAATCGTTCAACCACGGGATGACTCTATATTTATTAGACGATTTTATGCAGTCGCTAAGTGATTGGATGACTAGTTTTAAATCGCTCAATAATACAGTAATGGATGTTTATTTCTAACGAAAAATCAGATAGTATTATTTATGTAATATTGAATAAAAAAATTATTAAATTTTTTTTGAGTTAAAGCTGTACTACTACTAGCTAGGCGCCATATGCGAAGTTTCAAACACGGCACGGGTGGTCGTGCGCGTCGTAACCGGAGGACGAACCAGCCCAACAGGGGTGGGGGGTGGGGGGGGGGTAAAATTTTACGAACGCAACGCTTCGTTCGCCGGTCTCCGAAATCCAACCGGAAACCGACCAAAATCCAACCAAATCGACGTACGCAGTAGAGAAAAACGTAACAGCTGAAGGTAACAAGTCGAAGAAATTTAGCAGCCAACTTGTTTTTACCGAGGCAGTTTACTACTACATACTCACCGGAAGAGCGACACCTGGATGAGGTTGTAGGCAGTGGCGTAAGTACAGTGAAAATAGAGGGGTGTTATTGGCATAAAGTTCTCATATGGTATTATGGTAGGATGAGCTAACAAATACATATTTAAATATTATACATGATTGAAATTGGTATATAAATTATAAGAAACAAAGTAAAAATAAGAAATACATTAAATATAGTATCCTAATAATAAATATAGTGTGTTTCGAAAGCCCAAAAATATACACGAGTAGTAATCTTAAGAACATAATTAACTAGATTTATGATACAAATAATACCATAAATACTGGGAGAGTACCAAGGGTGCAACGAGCGATGTCGGCCCTTGACCCCCATAGTGGATCCGCCACTGGTTCTAAGTCTGGAAAGATCCTCTGCATTAGAGGTCAAATGCATAAAATGAACAATGCAGTGTATTTGAAGCATATTTCAACCATCCCATCATGATCCAAATGGCTGACCCAGCGATGTTGTGCATTGTGTGGTGTGGTACTGTTCAATGGCCAGTTATGACGAAGCCAGCGATTTTCATCTCAGGCCCAACACTTTGCAGCCTAATAGCACCTAGTCTAAACCTATCACTATTCACCAAACCAGACCCATTAGGGATAGTGTTAACCCGGTACTCTTTACCAAACCTGTTACTATTCCACATAAACCCGATAGAAATAGTGCAAACCAGGTATTGTTCACTCGACACTATTAATTCCAGACCCATTAAGACGTAAAATCGTTTCGAGTCCGTGAAAACCATTTTCGACTCTGTTTGACCTAAGCAAGTACCAAATAAACCCCAACCGCCCACACCACCCATGCTTTGCAATTCTTTCTGAATTTATTTATTTTGTTTTGTTTTCAGCTCGCTCTTTGTTGAATTCAGACTTATTTATTTGATTTTCTTTCACGTTAGAATCCGAATGTGATGAACAAACTACAAAATGAGTTGACCAAGACGCGGGATAAATAAGTCTAGTTAGAGACCGCAAACAAGAAGGCGAGTCACATTCCTCGATAATGTTGAACCCATGTCACTATTGTTATTAATATTACTTTCATTAGGTTAGTTATGCTAGTTTATTTACTTATAAAATAATAATTTAGAATGCCATAATGAATAGTTAAGTCCTGCCATATACAAACCCACATATTCTCTTGTATGCCATATTCACTTTGACAAATAAAATACAATATAATGTTATTTAATGGTTCGGTATTGTCACACAATGTTTTAACAAAATAATGATAAGGATGATTTGCTGCTCTCAAATAGATTTGGTGGAGAGTTGAGGGTTGAGATAAAAAAGGTGGACATCCACGAGTTGGTTGGGGGTCCATCTGCTTACCCAATAGACCCGGAAAAATTTAATCGAAAGTGAGACCTCAAAGGTGGGCAGCCACAAGTTGGTTGAGGGTCCATCTCCTCACCTGAGACAGGTAAGAACGAGAACTTTGTGCCAAGTAACATACATAGAACTCGCTCAACCACAGGTTTGGTATATCCAACCTAACTCAGTACACTACTCTTCAAATCGAATATCTATAGGTGGCACCTGCTCTTGTGGTATAGAGCAACCGAGGATTTGGGGTAGAACAGGAGTGGGCCAAAGTGACACTCGCTGTTCTACACAACGGTAGGCCCAGTCAACATCGGATCGTGAACTCCACTATTGCCATGTGGTTTCCCGATGACTATATTATCTAGGAACCTACTGGGTAGAGGCTAAAAATGATGAGTAATGAAAGTGCTATGTTATCTCAACCCAGTTACACGCTATCATGTTGCGTGTATATTGTATGACATTATGAGTCTGATGTATCTCGTAGGTAAAGATAGACAACTTTGCAGAGTATAATCAATGGTATTTGAATACGTCGTGTTTTTGGTTAATGGAGCTGTGTTCATAAGTGATTCTAGTAAACGAGGTATAAGTAGAGATTTGGAGATATTAAGATGGTAATTACATATGCTGAAAACCCACTAGTATTATTGTTATATTTTTACTGTTTTAAAGGCAAAATATTGTACTCAAATGATACATCCACATATAAGTAAAACATCAACAACAAATTGAAATCTTGGTAAGTAGTTAAATAGTTTTTCTATGTAGTTCGTTGAGTACGTTGTGTACTTAAACTTACTTAATTTTTATCGGAAGGTGTATCGGAAAAATAAAAGATATTTTGAATGCAATGCAAACAGCTCCGGACTCCGGTCGTTAACTCGAACTGGGAACAGGGAAAGGAAAAAAGGCGACGGAAATGGATCCGTTGCGCGCATTTTGCAACCGGATTCGTCCGAGCAGGAGGTTGGTAACGTGGCGACGTTCGGAGCCAGGATCCCGTGGGTCGTATCCATATGTTGGGCCTTAAATCCCAGTAATTCGGCCCACAAAAGCCGAGTTAGCCCATTAGCCCGAGTATGTGTAGCCCCAATCTTCTACCTTCCCCCTCCAGCCGCAACGGCGTCTAACCCTCTCGTTCGAGTCCATTACGGCGCGGTGGTCGTCGGCGAGGTGAGTGTCAGGACCCTTCAGATCCTGACAGTGAGTCGGTGGAGGATGGCGAAGGCCGGCGGGGGGATGATCTGGGCGACGGCGGAGGATCTGGCGCAGAGCCGGCCGGTGGTGCTGTCGTTGTACCGTCAGATCCTGCGGGCGCTCAACTCACCAGCGCTGCCGCTGGGGCACGCGGCGCGGCTGGCCAAGAAGGCGGAGTGCCGCGCCATCTTCATCTTCGCCGCCGAGGAGAGGTCGCTCCACAACATCCGCGACCTCCTCGACGCCGCGCGCAACACCCTGGGCCTCCTTAACCGCGGCCGCCTCCCGTAGGAAGATCGAATCTTACGAACCACTACGACTTCGAGCCTAGCGCCCAACCCCATGGGTATCTCGTCTTTTCAGTTTCCTTCGCTATGTTCGATTGTAATATCTGGTTCGTTTCTGTGTCACTTGTTTCTGTCTGTAAACTGCAGAACATATATATTGCAATGCAAAAGGAAAGAAATTGCCCGTATGGCTTTGCTATCACTGAATAATGTTACTGAGCAGTCTGTGTTATTGCTTTTCAATTTAATTTGAGATAATGAGATCATGGTTCTGGAAGGTATTGTTAAAGGAAGTAGCAAACTTGTAGCATTCAGGAACTAGCATCCATCTGCATTACCCAAATGGCTGATGTATTACACCATTGCTGTTGCAGTAGTGTTTAGTTTTTGCCTTTTGTGCGATGAGTATGACCTTTACACATAGGAGAAGCTGTACTTGATAGACCAGAAATCCATGACTAACACAACCGGAATGGATCATAACTAATCTTGCAGCTGTACCATGAGGCACGAAAGAGACAATTAGCTTAGAAAACAGGGCAGACGCTATCCGGACCCAAGTCCACCCCTTTCGCAGTGGGGCACGAGGCCAGAGGGCAGTGCTCTCGGCCGTGCCCCACCAGTCGATGCTCCGGTTCTCCATGGACAGCGAGAAGTACAGCAGCACCCCCATGAACGCCACGCCAGCGTCGAGCGCAGCGGAGAGGACATAGTTGTACCTCTGCCACCACTTCTTCCGGTAATGGAACACGAAGAAGTTGAAGATGATGCCAATGAGCAGCCATGAGTTGTAGTTCACGGCCGTCGCTGGTGGCATGTTGGCCGTCGCACCGATGAGCACAGGCAGGTTGATCATTGGTATCCACCTCTGGTTGGGGAATATCCTGTGGATGATGTACACAATGACAGGGCCTGCTGCGCCAATGAGGAAGAACCAGTTGAGGGCACCGTGTTGCCAAATGACCGAAAATGCGCTTTGGGCGGCGAGGCCCCAGATAACTGATGCATCAAGAAGACACGGTCACTGGGGCACGTCCATGGGCTGTCGGGTGGGAGTGAGTCCTGGCAGATGTCATTGATGGAGCCAAGCAGCCACCATGCCACCCCGAGGTTGACTGTGCCGCCACAATTGTACCGGCAAACTGAGTAAATACAGAACCTGAAGGTTAGAAACTTCGCACATGCCACTCCTTCACTTACAAGATGAGCGGATTGAGGAGTTTTATTTACCTGAACAAGGAACATGGATTTGGGTGGGATCTTCATATAGTGACCGAGCTTGAAGTCCGAGAGGAAGGCAACGGCCTGCGACATGCTCATGTAGCCGTACACCTTGAAGCAGACATTGGCGATGGGATAGCCAGGCTTTATCAGCCCAATGGCATACTCAGTGATTACATTCAGGCCAGGCGTCTGTCAGTCAAATTTTAGATGCTTTGTCAGTTTTTCTTGAAGAAATCATCAAAATGCCAGAGAATATATTAAACATTCTAAAATATACTTGCCTGGTTGGTGGTTGCAGTGATGATGCTGACGGGAAGGGTGAAGATGAAGGCCATGCCGCAGGCAAAGAGGAGACCCCACCATGGGAGCTGGACCTGATGCTTCAGGACGGTGCAGAGGATGAGGGACACCGTCATCGACAGCGCCAGCAGGGAGTAGAACCACCACCCTGGTATGTCATCATACTTCTTCATCAGCTTTGTGTGGATGTCAGGCTCCTCCTTCTGCGGCTCGAACCGGTGGTAGATCTCCCTGCCCATTGGTGTGCCCCATTTCAGACATGAATTTGTGTATCTTTCAGTTCAGAAACTAAATGTAATCATAGCCTGTGTTTGTTTATTCATGTGCAGAGTTGAGAAGCCGTACTTCCCGTAGAAGAGCCCGACGTGCGTGATGGTGGAGGCGATGGTGGCAAAGCTGAGCCCATAAGAGAGTGCAAAGAAGGTACTGAGGTTGATCCTGCCGAGTTTCTTGTACGCCTCCTGGTCGATCTCAAACTGCTTGTTCACGATAGCCGTGATGTCATATTTCATGCCATTGGACATGAACAGGTGCGAGGAGAAGATGGGGAACGTCTGGGCGTTGTACAGGTTGAGCCCCCAGTACGCTGTGGGCACAATCACGTAGATGAAGATCACGAAGCCAAAGAAGATGTTGACGGTGGCGAAGAAGGGTGAGATGAGTGGGCTGAAGAGGAAGGAGGAGACGGCCGTCCAGTCCAGCGTGAAGGCCCCCAGGCCCAGACCCTTCATACCGGAGCCCAGCTGCTGCGCCGTCACGGACTTGGAGAAGACCCAGCACACCCACGAGATGGACGTCAACGCCGGGAAGAGGTAGCCCGGCACTGCATACCACGCAAAGCTGCAGATGAGCGCCACCAGGAAGAACTTGGAACGGGAGATCTGGCGCGAGTCCTTGGGGAATTCTTCCTTCTCATGCAGCGCCCTGTTACACAACAGAGGACACGATCACAGATTCATCAGAGGTGTTCATAGTAGACCAGTAGTGTCCTTGCTACGTACTAAACATGATGTCATGAAAATATGCTGCGAAATGTAATTCTTTACTATGACTATCAAAGAGCTCTGAATCAGATTTGTATAGTAAGAATCAGTTGGAACACATTTTATCCAATGCTATTCTGTCTGATTCCAGAATTCATTGAGAAATGCATGAATCATCAATCACCGTTCTGACCGTTCAGACATTCTTATGGTAAAGCAATCGAGGAACTGGAATGCAAAACATTCTTATGGTAATCTTTAAATTTCTGTCTCTTCATCTATGTGATCGATCATCTCTGATAGTCAGAAACCATTTACGGAAGACACGTGATGCAAATCCCATCATGACATGCCCTAGATGATTACCAGGTTATTTAAAGAATCACCGTATGAAACGGCAGACTAGCACCAACTAACTACTGAGATCAGTTGATTAATTCACTTACCGCAACGATTGCTTACTTATTGTCAGGATATGCAGCGGTGTCTTTCAGAGAAAGGAAGCAAATATCCGAGTCCAATGTTTTTTTTAAGAGTACAAGGCGGACGCATATACCTTTAAGAGAGTATAAGTACCCAACAAACTACAGTAACGCAGGATTGCAAGCATGTGCGAGACTCGCGTCTTTGCTGGGCAACTTGGACCTGGACCACGACAACTGCAGGCCTGCATCCATCCAATTGCACGCCTCCCTCGATGTGTCAAAACTGTGCGGTGCAAGTTAGGCGATGCAGCCATGCGTGCTTGGGCGTTCACATCACGCAGATCTGAAGGCCTGAAATATTGTTGGCCAAGTGCGAATTGCAGAGGCCGTCGTATACTTGCAGAAATGCAAGACCGTTCGGTTTGTCTAGCGCTGAGAAAATTACGCCCATCCGGACACTGCCCATTTCGTTTCAGTGGACTTTGACTTGATAGAAGAATCTAATGTGGAAATACGTGCCACGAACAGTGTTTTTTGAAAGCTATATTTTGACTTCGCCGAGTTGTTATCCTGGCAACTTATCAACTATATATTATCTTATTAAAGCATAGTAAAAAAAAAAGTCACCATAAATCGCTCTTAAAGGTTAAAAATTCGCATATTAATTGATAGAAAGTGAGAAAAATTTACATCGTCGATTGTGGTGGTTCATATTATAACAATCTAGATTCAAAGAGAGAGTCCATATCAAGCATAATAAAAATAAAATTCAGAATAAAAAATTAAAAAAAAATGTTTTTCATATGAATTCCTAAGTAGTCTATGTCAAGTACAATAAAATTGAAATAGAAATTTGATTTCTATATGAATTTCTAAGTAAAAGAGTTCATGTCAAGACAATAAAAATCGAAATAAAACTAAAATAAAATAAACAAAATGATTTCCATATGAATTTTTAAGTAAAATCACTAAATACTTAAATTTCAGAATAAAAAATAGATTTGTACATGAAATCTAACAAAAAAACTAAAATTCGAAAGAAACATAAAATAAAATTATTAATTTGATTTCAATACGAATTCAAGTAAAAAGAACTGAAATTTGCAATTTGATTTCCAAAATAAAATCCCAAAATAACTAAAATTAGAAATAAATTTAGCAATATGATTTGTATACAAAATCCAATAAAAATAACAGAAATATTGAATAAAACTAAAAATTGTAACGAAAATGGCACAAATGGTGTCGAATGAGACACAAAATAAGCCACCATGTCCGCTATCAAGGTCATATGTTTCTATTGTTGCTTCTTGTGGAATAAAAAATGAAATTTTGAATAAAAATAAAAGTTATAACGAGGTATGACACAAATAGTATCGGAAGAAACCACGAAAGAGTGCAATGACATCGATCTGTCCTATAAGAAGATATTGGCTTGCGGGGAAGTGAAAAGTCGAGACGACAACGACGGAGATGAAGACAATATTGTGTTGGTCACCTTAGCCGTTCAATTAGGACAATATCGTCCTGCAAGCGAAGTCATTGAAGAGAAAGTCTAGTGCCGAAGGAGTCGAGGGCCACGATGACAAGTGGTGAGCGTCGGCGTTGTTAAAGAAGATAGTGGTCAAAGACGCTTGATGATGGGAAACCCTTGCAGAGAGGAGATGAATTTTTGTGTTGAAGACGAACTATAGACGATATAGCGCCATCAGGAAACTAGGAGTGTGCCATGACTGGTGAGGGGCACATCGTCTCTGACGATGACGACAAGATTCTCTATATCGTTAGATAACGACTAAAGCAAACATGCCGATATTAGTGGAGATGGAAAGTCACCGCGGTTAGTGAAGAAAGTCACAGTGGCGAACGTCGAAGAAGAGGAGCGATCGACACGAGAGAAGATGACATTGAACATGTATAACATCTTGCATCCGTAAGAATAGAAGCGTGGACGTACAAAGGCAGAGAAGCAAAAAAGCTTGAGTAGAGATGAAGCTGTCGTAGGGAATATGCTTGGGGTAACCAAAGAAAACGTGACACGTGTCCCCAGCTGGAATCGGCGATGGTTGTATGTGTATACGTGTTGATATCGTAATAGTTAGCATTAAGCAATAATTAAAGAGAACTAGAAGATAACTATATGGTAAATTATTGTATTAGAAGGGGTAGTAACTAAGAGAAGTTGATTAAGATTTGCGTGCACCACATCAGGCGGCTACATAACGCCTACCAAAGTTGATTGCGAACAGCAACAGCGTGTTTGCATTCGCAATGCATGTTTTAAAACAAAACGTGTCATCGGTAGGTGGAAAGACGGTAATCTAAACCAGAAAATCCAACTTGCATAATTGAGCAATGTTTTTCTCCAAGCATGCGTTGGACGTTATAATAATTGGGGGTTCCATCAGCGGCTTATCCATCAATCAAGTGGCTGCACTTATCCATCAATCGAGTGGCTGGCTGCACTGCCATTTTCATGGTAGGGTATCTCTCTCCTCTTGCATCAGTGTAGAAAGGACGATGATAAAGAGAAAAGAGACCATCCAGCTGAAATGCCACTGACTCTCCTTTGTACTCATGCTCTAGAGATTCTCTCTCCTTAATTTATCTGTCATGGCTTTTGTTTCTTTAATTAATGTCAGCCTGCAATTAGATCAGATTCTCAGATCTGGAGCCAATACTTCGGTGACAATGCTATGCGCACAACTTGTATTTAGTACTAAGAAACAGGAAGCTGTTCTTCGTATGAAAGATAGTTAAAGACAAAGCTCGCCCAGCTTTTGGTTCCGTTTGTCAGTTTACCATGCGTCCGAATCTTTGTCTATCGACTTTACCGGGACACCAGGTAAAAAATTAGTATCATTAAAAAAGTTAAAGCTGTACTGCTACTAGCTAGGCGCCATTTGCAAAGTTCCAAACACGCACGGGTGGCCATGTGCGTCGTTAACTGCAGGACGAACCAACCCAATTGGGCGTTAAGAAATGGGTGAAAGATTTACGAACGCAGTGCTTTGTTCGCCGGTCTCCGAAATCCAACCTGGAAACCGACCAAAATCCAACCAAATCGACGTACGCGGTAGAGAAAAACGTAACAGCTGAAGGCAACAAGCGAAGAAATTAAGCAGCCAACTTGTTTTTTCGGAGGCAGTTTACTACTACGTACTCACCGGAAGAGCGAGACCTGGACGAGCGTGCTCGGCCACCACATGTGCGCCGGCTCCACCACGTACTTGCGCATCAGCCCCGCCCACCCGTACCCGAGTACCTAAGTTTCAATCAAGAAATGGCGAGAGGAGTCGTCAGGATTAATGGCGCTTAATAATAACCAAGCAAGTTACCGTAAGAACGAGCGAATCGTGCAGAAGCGAGCGACCAATTACCTGGGTGGTAATGATGAGGAGCCAGGCGGCGAAGAAGGAGATGGAGCGGCCGTAGAAGGCGCGGATGATGTCGACGATCATGACGGCGTAGGCGCTGCCGTTGCCGAAGGCGTAGCCGGCATTGGCGAAGATGGAGATGAGCACGTGCTCCTTCATGTTGAAGGGGCCCGGGTTGAGGCTCCACTCCCCGCCGCCGAGCAGCGCGGGGGCCCGGAACGCGCGGCGCGGCAGCACGCGCGCCAGGAAGTGGCCCAGCGGCAGCGACGCCACCTGCACCGTGATCTGCGTCACGATGAGCGGCTCCGTGCGGTAGGAGAAGAACTGGTTCAGGAAGCTCATGAGCACGCACGACAGCAGACCGATGCTCCACATCCGGAACGTCCACACCGGCAGCGTCGGGTCGTCGCCGGTCGGCACCGTCAGACGCACCTCCTCGATCGGGGACGTCTCCTCCTCCTTCTCGCCACCTCCGGCGAGGCCCCGCTCGTCCGCCGCTATCTCACCCATTGCGCGTGAGGCGGTTCAATGGCTTAGCTAGCCTGGCTATAGCTGCGCGTGCTTTGCTCTGTACGAGAGAGGTGGTTTGGGAGGGAGCAGAGGTGTGCGCGTGTGGTGTGTATCAGTGTATGTATGGATGGGGCTCCAGGCTTGGTGATACTAACGGCTAGCTAGGGGTGTCCAGATTATATTAATGCACGTGGCATTTGTTAATGGGTTGGCTGCCATTTACGACGCGGAAGAAAAGAAATAGCAGTATCCGGAAGACTGGAATCTGGCAGTCCTCTACTCCTGTGTGCCTGGGCCTGCCTCATCTATCGTTCAGGATCAAGTATCTTGGCAGACCACCAGTACCCGAGTTCCAAAATTATTGCCATAATAGCGGCGCCAGACTTTCGTTCTGATTCGCGTGAATGTACGTCCCTGAACTTGCAGGGAATGGGATCGAATGCTACACCGGCAGAGCATCGATTTTTCTTTTGTCTAGTGTCTGAACACCTAGCAGGTTCGGCGGCGTTTTTTTCTTTTTCTTTTTTTTCTTTTCATACTAGCGCGGGGTGAGCCGCGCAACGGTGAAAGCAACAGCGTTTTGGTTTTACCTTCTGCGGCGTTTTTTTTTGTTTTTGTTTTTGTTTTCGTACTAGCGCGGGGTGAACATCGTTTTGGTTTTACCTGTTCTAGTTTATTCGCATCTCAACGCGAGCGGCACGCTGCTGCGAACTGGATCCGGACGTGATTATTGTTGGCGGAGTCGTTACTGCTGAGTTTAATTTGAATGATTATTTTGTAGATAAAGATAGAATCATATTAAACAATATTAAACAATGTAAGAATACAAAATTAGGATAATAGATTGAACACAGAGATGTATGAAACTTTTTTGCTTCCCTCTATTGCTCTTCAAACGATCAACCTTTTATAATGACTACTATCCCCTCTTTATAGGCTAGAGACTATGCTAGAGTTTTAGATGGGGCATCCATACATGGGTCAACTGCTAGGTCAAGTCTATAGTTTTCCAACACTCCCGCTTAGGTACCCATCCTCATATGTTCATGCATCGTCAAAACTCCATAAAAATTCAGTAGAAAAAATTTAAAAAAAGAACACATGATACAAGTTCTACTATGTTGCACGAATTGCCCTATTAAAAATCTTAGCCGAGAAACTTCAGGAAAACTCGTTAAGCGAAAAAGAGTACAATACACCCGATTTCATTTAATCTTCGAGGTTTATTCTTTCGGTATTCGATCTTCGTGATCAAGTTTCAATAATAAATTCGTAAAGATTCTCTCCTGAAATCTGCACTTCTCTAAGTCTCTTCATTCCAATTCCACATATGCATCTTTCAAAGTTAGATGCTGGAAGTGACTTAGTGAATAAATTTACAAGATTTTCACATAACTTACTATGCAGTATTTTAATTTCGTCCATCTTTTGTAATTCATGAGCATAGAAGAACTTGCGGCTGATATGCTTTGTGAGATGACTTTTCACATAACTCACCTGCACTTATGCAACACAAACTATATTATCTTCATAGATAATAGTGGGAGTTTACGTGGTATTCAATCCACACGACTGCTGGATGTGGTGAATTATTCGCTGAAGCCAATCACATTCTCATGAGGCCTCGTACAGTGTTATGATTTCAAAGTAGCTCGTCAAAGTTGATACAAGACTCTGCTTAGAAGGTTTCCATGGAATTGCAACTCCACCACATAGGAATACATATACTGTTTGCGACTTGGCTGTATGCAGGTCCGACAGGTCTTTGTTCTTTCTGTAAAACAGATCAAGGTCTTTGCTTCCTTGGAGGTATCGGAAGATGTACTTTATTCTCTACCAATGCCTTTTGGTAGGTTCTGCACTATACCTTACTAATAGATTCACGATAAGTGCAATGTCCGATCTAGTGCAGTTTTACTAAGTATATGAGTGCTTCTGTTGCACTTAAGTATGGGAATTCCGGTCCCAGGATTTCCTCCCCCTCTTCTCTAGGTCTGCATGGATCCTTATTTTGCTGTAAAGATCTCCCGACCATTGATACTTTCGAAGGGTGTGCCTTTTCAAAGCCGAACATTTCTAACACCTTCTGCGTGTAGGTGGACTGATGCACTAAAATCCCTTCAGGGGCATACACAAGCTGCAAGCCTAGGCAATATTTTATTTTACCCAAATATTTCATTTCGAACTCCGACTCCAGGTAAGAGTTTGCTTTCTTAATACCTTCCAGGGTTCCGATGATATTTAGATCACCTACATATAGTGAGATTATACAAATCCATCATGGGATCTTCGTATAAATACACAAGGATAATTCTCATTGTTCGTGTAGCTTTTCTTGCATAGAAAGTCGCTTCAAACGATTATACCACATCATGTCTGATTGTTTAAGTCTGTACAGTGACTTTCTGAGTTTCACACTGTACAAATTTCCATTTGCTCTGTCTTGGTTCGGAACATGGATAGATTCAGGTATCTTCGTATAAATGTCAGAATCCAAATTTCTATAAAGGTATGCGGTTACCACATCCATCAATTCCATTTCTAAATTCAAGTTAGTAGCCATTGAGATTAAATATCTAAAGGGTGGTTCCGCCTATGACCGGTAATAGATTTCTTTATAATCATCTCTTGAACGTTGAGTGAAACCTTGTGCAACGAGCCTTCCTTTATGTCTTACAACTTTATTGTTTTCATTTATCTTTCGAACAAATACCCACTTATGCTATACGGGGTGCACATGGGGAGGCGTGCGGCTTACAGGCTCAAAAACCTCTCTTTTATTCAGAGATAACAATTCTGCTTATATTGAATTTTTTTCAATCTTCTCAATCTGATATTTTCTTACATTCAGCGAGCGATGCAGGTCCTGGATCAAGATCGATGATTGTGGTAATTTTCTTTGCAAAATAAATATCGACATTAGCTGTTGTTCTATTCATTGATTCCCCCGCAGTCATATAATTTATAAACTATTTCTTCATGGGGTGATTCTTCTAATGCTTCTACTTGCTCACCACTGCTTCCAATTGCGGTGGAAAAACCCTTTAGTTTTTTAGCTCCGATGTGTGCGCACACATCCATGCTAGGGATGGCAATCGGGCGCAGCGGATAAGGGTAGTGCTCGCCCATACCCATACCTGCGACCCCGAATTCCCCCCACGGGCATACCCGCGAAGGACGACGGGCGAAAAACCTCGCCCATACCCGTCGCCCGCGGGCATGCCCGTTTACTCGCGAATAATTCATCGCCGCCTGTGGGTACCCATCGCCGCGGACATGCTTGTTACCCGCGAGCAATGCATACATCAAGTTCATCATAATTCACACATCAATGGTGCATCACACATTCAACAACTAATAAAGTTCAACATAATTCACATATCATGTTCGATAAGACAACTAATCAAGTTCAACAAATAAAATACAAATACAAATTGACATAGTTCCTTACACATGTGGGTATATTACGGGTAATCGGGCGAAGCGGGTACGGGTGGAGCTTACCCATGCCCATACCCGTTTATCCGATAGGTAAGGAATTGTGCATATTTTCATGCATGTGGGCAAAGAAAGACGCCCATACCCGCCTCCATTAGGGTATTCGCCCGCGGGCACATGGGCAATCGGGCACAATTGCCATCCCTAATCCATGCTGATGTCTCCCACTGTGGAAATATTCAAATCAGGTATACCTTTTACTGAAAGTTCCATACTGGTGTCAGGTCTCAACTGGCTCCCCTTTTGGTTGTGGGGAACTTCAGTAATCGGCTTTGTCGAGTCCTTCTTATCCTTTTTCACCAGGCATTCCCGGTTACTTCGGATTTGAAGGACCAGATTCTTGTTCTTTCTGAGGCCTTAGAACGAGATTAAGGATACCTTCATCGGTATTTTGACTCTCTCCGGTGCATTGCGCGTAGGCATATGCGACTTGGTCACCCTCTTCAAATCAGTAAAGTGGTCTGGCAGTTGATTCGCTAATACTTGCAAATCAATTATCTTCTAGAATTCTCTATTTGTTTAACTAGTGCGCGGGTCATGTGCATGTATTTTAATGATCTTCTGACATTTTTTATCAAGGGGTTGATTTCCTCCCTCTAATGATGTGAAACAATCATCATCTAATATGCTATCGTGAGCGATCGCATGCAAATCTCCAATCATGGGGTCGAAATACGATTATAGATGTTGTCTCATAACTAACGATATCCCAACATTTTAGAGATGGCCCATTGCGTCATTGCGATTGTGGTATAGGTACATAAACCTTGCAGCCAAATCGGCAAATATGAAAAAAATTCAGTGTTGACCCTTGTGCTAGTTGCAGGTGAATGGATGTTATTTGCCGATGGTCTAAACTTGATGAGAATTGATGTGTGCAGGACTGCGTATCCCCAACATGTAGTTGGTTAATTACAATTATGCTAATCCATTCTGGGTGTAGACATGCGGTACGGAATACTCAACTTTAATTCCCACTGCCATGTAATAATCATCAAATGCATACAAAGTAAATTCTTTGACGTTGTCCATTATGGTGGACTTCACAAGATGATCAGTGAAATTATTTTCAATTCTAATTATCTGCGATATTAGCTTTGCAAAAGCGTAGTTTCTCGTGGACTAAACATTTGTGCGACCTTTTCGAGGAAGCATCGATGAGCCCCATAAAATACCTAAATGGCCTTGACAGGGGTTGTATAGGACTGCAAATGTCTCTTTGGATACGGTCCAGGAATGCAGGGACTTCATCCTTCACTTTCAGAGCAGAAGGTCTGGTAATTAATTTCCCGGTAGCACACGCGAGGCATACAAAATTTTTCTGATTCGGAAAATTCTTTACATCGATATTATGTCCCTATGAATCATTAATTATCTTTCACATCATCCCAAGACCTAGACGGTATAATCTATCATGCTAGAGATAGAAAAGGCCAGAGCTTCTAAATATGATTTTCAGAGCAGTATAGATTGCAGATGCCTTAATATTAGTGTAGTATAGCCTAGTTTCATATGAAGGAAGTCGTTCTAATTCTCTTTTCCACTTTCTTCACGCTTTGTAATGAGTAGGTATTCTTTACCATACTCTTCTTCGGTCTCTACGTTGAAATCGTTAGCGCGAATATCCTTGAGAGTTCTAGTCGATTCTGGGTACAATAAGGCTTCTTTAATTACCAAAGTTGTGTCCATCGGGAGTATAATTGTGGCCCTTGTTGAGCCTATTATACAAGTATCGCTCCCCGCAATTGTCATAAGATTACCAGTATTCTTGATGATCAACTAAAAAACTGTCTCTCTCATGGTGGTATTCATTGTGCCGCTATCCGCTAAGCACACTTCCTCCATAGTGCGCCACACGCGTTTTGATACTTCAAATACCAGAACATAACTTGCTATTATAAATACAGAAATAATAAGCCTGGTAGCACATATCATAAGAGTTTTAATGATTTGCTCTCCTAGAGCTTACAACCATTATTCAAAGTTCTATCACAATCACAAATTGCAAGTAACCGTAGAAAGATCTAAGTGCAATGCATGCACTAGATCGATTCAACGAAGTATGTAGAAACTTCTACCTGAATCAACTCCATGACGATCTTCTCCTCTTGGGCAAGTACGGCTGCGACCGCTGCGATGTCCAAAGGAGGGGTGATGTGGGCTGCTATTGGGCTGTCCACGCCCATGAGTGCAACTAATGGGTGTGGATCCTCTGCGCCTGCAATGGCGATGTGTGCCTCATGTTGTCCTTTACACTTCTTCTTAGACTAGAAAGCATCAATAACGTGATGCGACCCACGATCTTACCCTTCTTGCCCCTCTCCTTCGTGAGAGGTTTCCTCACATTGTAGCTGCTAGCGTTGACTTCATAGCAAACATTGCTACTAGGTGATTGTGAGATGTAGTTCTTTCTTAGAACATCATTTTGAGCTTCTGCGACTTGCATTATGTCAACAATTCGGTATACTCTTTGTAGCCATCTTAACGATTGTTGGGTGCGAATTGCACCGCATTCGGGTGAAAAGTAGAGAAAATTTTCTCAATTTTCTGCTCATCCATGATTACCTTACCACAGGGTTGAAGACTGGTACAAATTCTGTATAGATTTTGACCATGCCGGGCTAGCTCTTTCGAACTTTTGGTTCGTGATGCCAGTCACCTACATATTCATGCAAAGAGTTCATAAGATTACTGCTGATAATTTACATAAAATAGTCGCAAAAATTCTCATAATGCTCTTCGAACTCCCACGTGTATAATTTGATGGAAAGATTATCTCGTTCACTTTGCAATGGATCTAGCTCCACCTCCAAATTCCTTTTGTACACTCTACAATCGCCAAAATAGTCTGGTGTTGTTTCTAATCCCGAGTCGAAACGGTGCTGTGACACCTCCACTTGGGCCCTTGGGCCTCGTAACCCTAGGGGCGTGCGTCCACCACCTGGCCGTCACCCCCTAGCTGCACCTCCTCATATAGGAGCCGCCACCCCACTAGTCGCTTTGGATTTCGTTTAGTTAAAAGTTAGCTACGTTGAACCTTCGTGTATTGGATTGTGTCGATTAGACCAATCATAATACCACTTCAGATTCCCAATTTATCGAGCATTTAAATTATTTGGTCGTTTCATTGATGATATTTGTAATCTTCATTATTGAACCTGTTATGTATGCCACTTCAGAAGGAGCGGGCGCAATTCATTGCAAGTGCATCGGAGACCACCATCCGCAGCTCAGACACAGCGCTGCTACTACTGAAAACTTTGAAGTACATCTTCACGGAGTCGAAAAACATAATAAAGAACTTGAGTTGTGGTTGTTCGACGGACGACGTCCTGCGCATTGGGCACCAAGTGGGTGGACCTGAAGAATCTAGACCTGTCATTATTAGTTAATAGAGTATTTTGGTAATTAATAACAACCGTCATGTGGACTAACATTTTTCATGAGTTGGTAAAATAGGTTGAGTCCCATGATGATGAAGACTTTGGATGACATCATGAGTTAATTGTCATCAAGTTAAGGTTTAAGACGAGAATGCATCATGTGTTGATGCATATCAAGATCTCGAAGAGGAGATGATCATGAGTTGATCATCAAGTTAAGAGGAGACCCATCATGTGTTGATGGAGGGCAAGTGAAGAAGATCGTCATGTGTTGATGATATTCAAGTCAAGATTCGGGATGAAGAATATCATCATGTGTTGATGAGCATCAAGACAAGATCCCAAAGTGAATATGATCCTCATGTGTTGATAATATTCAAGTCAAGAACCCGGACTTGAAGTGAAGATGTGCGTCATCAAGCTTCAAGAGGATGTGCAAGGCAAAGGTACTACTAGCTAGGGCTAAGGATGTGTTCCTAGTCTTTTACTAGTCTTGGTGTTTGGTTGAAGACCAGAATGCTAATATAGGTTACCGCACTATTAAGAGGGGTCTTGACTAGTAGCTTGAGTGTGTCATGTGTTGATAGCTCGTCTTGCTTGCTCTAGCTCTCGTTAGCA
Source organism: Hsuehochloa calcarea (assembly GCA_036346395.1). NCBI lineage: Eukaryota > Viridiplantae > Streptophyta > Magnoliopsida > Poales > Poaceae > Hsuehochloa > Hsuehochloa calcarea. The sequence continues at coordinate 57,495,949 of CM070596.1, forward strand.
CGTTGCCAATATTTGTGAATGTGTTTTGCAAATAGTCGACTCTCATGCATAATCCTTGTAGCATGCGACTTTAGTTTGCGAATGTGTTTTGCAAATGGTTTAAGTACATGTACCCTATTCCTTGTGGCATGATTCTATAAGTAGGCAAATGTGCTTTGCAACTTGTTGTGAATCTTGTTTTCATCCCTTGTTTGCATCGTGCGTCAATTGGCAAATATACTTTGCAAATTGTGTTGAAGCGAACTGCAATCTATTTTCTATTCTCTGGCGGTCTGACCGCAAGCTTTTGGGCGGTCTGACCGGCCCTTGAGAGGTTGACCGGGTTGTATGTCGGTTCCTTGTTCTGGCGGCCTGACCGCCATGTTTGACCGGTCTAACCAGACCTCCAGTTCAAGTGACCCGGTCAATTTTTTCCAGACCATGTGTTTTTCTGGTCAAGGTTGGCCCTATGTGGAGCGCCCTGACCGCCATGTGTTGGCTGGTCTGACCGGACCTCTGGGTCAAGTGACCGGTCAGCTTTTTTTTTTCCAGAGAATGTGTTTTTCTGGAATAGCCCTTTGTTCTGTTGAGCGATCTACCCGCCCCTCTGGTGGTCTGACCGGACTTGTGCGGTCTGACCAGCCATTGGTTGGCAGTCAGTTCGGATATATGTCCAACGACTAGTTTTATATCCGTTGGACTATGGGCGGTCTGACCGGTCATTGGTTGGCGGTCAGATCGGGTTTCGCTGATTTTTAGCAGATTCTCTTCCAAATGGCTAGTTTTTATGTGTGGGCTAGAAATACTCACCTTGGCTGGTTGTCGGAGAGGTTGCTGGTGATATATCCTTTCCTTTGAGCCAAGAGAAAACTCTCTACACTCTCAAAGAAGGTTGTGAGAAGACCCGAGCGGTTGTGAGTGGTTTGGTGCTCGCCATCTTCGGAGTGGAGGAAGAGCAACCCCGAGTGGATCGAGGTGTTGGTTCATGTTGGAGCTGGTCCAAGTGGTTGGATTTACCTCGGAAGTGTTGGCTCAAGTGCGGTGCCTGTCCAATTTGGTTGGGCTTACCTCAACGTAGATTAGGGGAGACCGGTAAGTCTCTGAATACAATGGTAAAACATGATTGCGTCATTGTGGTTTGTTATCTTGTGTTTTACCTTGTGCAATTTATATTCATTGTATTAAATTGCTTACATGTTGATTATATCAATAGTCTTATATTGTTGGTTGACTTAGTCAAGACTAGTGGATTTAGTTTTAATTGTGCAAAACAGAAGTGATTTACAATTCCGCATAAAACTCGGTTTTAACCAAAATTTTTTTTAAAAAAAACCCCCGCCTATCCACCCCCCTCTAGTCGGCCTCCTCGATCTTACAAGTGGTATTAGAGTTTGGTCTTTCATTTATTAGATTTAACCGTCTAGAGAGTAAAGGATAGTGACTATAGATGTCTTGCACCTCGGTAGGGTACCACGTTTCGATGGTTCAAATTATGCTTATTGAAAAATTAGAATGACCATCTATATTAAGGCCACGGGCCCAAACCTATGGAGAATTGTTCATGTGAATTTAGCTACTCCAATTAATCCACAAAACCTCACTCAACGGAAAGAGCAAAACTTGCAACTCGACGCTCAAGCTTTAACTGCTCCATATAGCGCTTTGAGTGTGGAGGAGTTCAATAGAGTGAGCAATATTTAAAATGCTCATAATGTTTGGACAACTCTCGTGGATATTCATGAGAGAACCTCCACGGTCAAGGAAGCTAAATTGCATAGGTTGAAGCTCAAATATGAGTCATTTACCTTGTTGCCTCATGAGAGCATCAATGAGATGTATTCTAGAATGAACAACATAGTAAATGAGCACAAAGGCCTATCTTGTGATTTAATCGATCTTGATATTGTGCACAAGATGCTTAGGGCTCTACTGGACAAATATGATACCTTGGTGATATTATTCCTCAATTCATTCGAATTGTCAAGGATGACTCATACCGCTCTTTTGGGCAATCTCATCACAAATGAGATGTACAAGAAGGAAAAGGATGAGCTCAAGGGGATGGCCTCAACTTCAAGTAAAAGAATTCATGCCTTCAAATCTAAATTTGATTCAAGTGAAGATGAGGATCAAAATGAGAAATATGATGACACCGAAGAATACATGGTCACTCTCATGAATAAAATGAAAGATCAAATGAAGAGACGTGACTCACATAAAAATTCAAGCACATCTTCAAATGCAAAGTACCACAAGACTCTAAGGTGCTACAATTGTCAAAGAAAGGGATGCATTGCTTCAAAGTGTCCTTATGGTGAGGAAGATAAAGAAGAGCCCAAATCATCAAGAAAGAAGAAAAATGACAAAAGAAAAAACTTTGTCGGGCTAGCCATAAAGGACGATCCATCAAACCTCTCAAATACAAATGAGGCTCCATCACTATTTGATATGTCTACATGCTTCATGGCAAAAGGTAATAATAAGGTAAATGATGATGATGAGCCTTCATATGATGATTTAATGGATATTCTAGAGGATCTAAATGAATATCTTGGGAAAGAAAAGATGAAATTCAAATTTTTGAAGAAAGACCATACCTCTCTTCAAAATAACTTTACTATGCTAAAAGAAGAGCATGAGTCTTTCTTTCTCAAGGAATGCACTAGCTCCAAGGTGGATATAGGCATTACATATAATTTAGTAGATGATATGCCATGTATAGCACCTAGCCCTTGCATTTCATCTAACATTAGTATATCCACCTCTTGTGATGATTTGCTCGATATACCTTGTTGCTCAAAATTAGATACTTCTACTTCCTCTATGCTTGTTGAGACAAACCTTGTAAAGGAAAATAAAGAGCTCAAGAACCAAGTCTCCAAGTTGTGCAATGACTTAGAGAAGTGCTACAAAGGGAAGACCTCTCTTGATGACATTTTGAGCAAATTAACAAAGATTGAATGACAATAAAGGAATTGGTTTCATCACCAAGAAAAAGGTGAAGAGAAACCCAAAGCAAAGTGAACAATAATTCAAAACTATCAAGTGCTTTGGATGTAATGAGAAGGGGTACCATACCTCGGTATGCCCAAATCAAATGGATGTCAAGTCAAGACATTCAAAAATTAGGCAAACCAGCAATGAGCCAGATAAGAAGACAAAAAGGGGAAGCAAAAGCTCAACTTACTACAATTGCTGAGAAAATGGATATTTTAGTAAGGATTATCCCAATGGTAACACTCCTAAGCCTATTCTTTATAATGATCATTATTTGCTTAGGAAGGATAAAAATGACATTGTATTTGCTAGAAGTGTTAGCTCACACAAAACTTTTGCTATGGCCATTTGGGTGCCCAAAATTTTTGTGACTAACATTCATGGACCCAACCAAGTATTGGGTACCAAAATGCGCTTAAATGCTTAAGAGGTACTTGGAGAGGCATTGGAGACTTGGCTCATTCATGAATAGGTGGATTCCACCATGTGCAAAATTGGAGCTGTCGGTGTATTAGAACCGATCTTACGTAAAGATTATTTGATTCGGGGGGTCTCCTAGAGATGAAATCACGCAGAGTGGTTGACACGGGATGTTTAGACAGGTTCAGGTCTTCTCCAGAGAGAATAATAACCCTAATCATGTGTGGTGTGGTATTCTTGATGATCAAGTAAGAAGCTAAGACTATTACAGAGAATAGAACTTGTATTTCCTCTTGCCTCCCCTTTTCTCTGTCTCCCTGATGCCCTTATATAGTCGTGAAGGAGTAGCCGTTTTGTCCTGCGGAAGAGGCGCCTTAATTGAGCCAGTAATGGGCGCATGATGGCAGTAATTACCGGCGCATTGGCTTCTCCACGCCGTCTGGCAATTATCATTCAAAGATAATGGGGTATTTAAGTATTATTACTACGTGGAATAGTAGTGCGTGCAGACCGTTCGGATTCCTTAATCAATTGGACCCACTTGCCTGTAGGTTTGATTATAAGGTGGTCGTGGCTTGCCTGGTCGTAGAAGAACTTACGACCAGGTAATAGTCGTAAAAGGTCTTACGACTATGTAGTGATCGTAGAAAGACTTACGACCATGTAATGGTCGTAGAAAGACTTACGACCAGGTAGTAGTCGTAGCAAGTCTTACGACTATGGGGGGTGATTGTAGAAGATCTTACAATCACTTGGTAGGCCTCTCCCTTATAAAAATAAGGGGTACTTCTGGAGACTATGTGACATCATATTTACCCATAATAAGAATTATAGATAATAGATAAAATGAGGATTATTAGATCCTCGTCAGGAGCCAAGCATGAAGATGATCTCGTCACATCAAGCACCAATGCCATCTCGGTAACACCTATTTATATTGAAGTATCTAGCCCTTTGCCTTGTGTAGGTTGTATTCCATAAAAACCTTTTAAAACTGGTGTTCATGCTCTTGTCCAAAAACTGCATTAATTGGAATCTTGAGCAAGATTAATGTGACACATTTTGGGGGAGTGTTAAATCATAATCATGTAAATCACATCCCTAAGTGTGCCCAAATAAATTAAGTGCTAGTAATTTTTTTTTTCAAAATTGAGCCTTTTTGCCAAAAGTCAAAAAATTCGTAAATATTAGTAATGTTTTGAAAAACTAGTTGTAAAATATATACAAATTCTATTTAAAGGTTTTGTCTCAAGAAAAACCTATTTTAAGTGAAAACAAGTTTCTAGCCAAAATTCTAGCTCACAATATCTTGTTTTGACATAAACTAGATTTTTGTGTAAAATCTATTCTAAAAAGAATTTGAAAATCGTCCAAAAAGAAACATCCTAGAATTAGCTATTCTGAACCCTTTTGGTATTCACAAGACTTTCAAAAGGCCAACTTAGCAAAAGTTATTTGATTTTGAAATTCATCCAAATTACTAGTTTGACCTAAGTGGTCACTTTCTAGCACTTAAGTGAGTTTACCATTTGAGCCAAATTTATTCATATGAATAGGTCCATAATGGTATTCATGACTCATACATGAAATTGAGTGCTTTAAACTCCTTCGTATGCTCAATTTGGCACATTTGAAGAAGTTTCATGAAAATAAAGTTTCATTTGCAAAAACAAAATCTTAATTCATAATAAAACTATTTAAGGAATGGATTTTTAAGGGCTATATAAGTTGAAAATGCTCCAAACATGTTTATTTGGTAGATTATGTGAAAGTTTGGAGCAAAATACAATATTTCCATCTTTTGTCCAAAATCGAATCAAATCGCTCACGATTCGGTCTCACCATCGACTAGCTACCTCCCAATAGATCGACCGTAGCCCTCCGGTTTAACCGCCCCTTGAACGCCGGTTTGATCGGTGGTTGTTGTTAGCAATAATAGACGACCCATTTGTCGATTTCTACTACTTTCGGCCACCTTGGTTGCTTCCTTTACTCAAGTTGATCCTTGTTATATTCGCTAGCCACCCTTAAGTTTTTTCTTGACTCCATATACCATTTTGATCGTATTGTGATGTTGTTATCATAAAAATGGTATTCTTTCAAATGGTAGCTTCTCTTCATCATCTTGACCTCGACAAGAGATTCATCTTTACACGTGATATCATCTTATTCCTTAAAAGTATCTAATTTCATTCCTTGCCGATCATGGTTCTCTTGACCAAGCTCAAGTACTCTCCATGTACTAGTGAATTCTCTTTTTCCCTCTCCTCTTTGGATGCTTTCTTTGAGAATCTTTCCGAGAGAAGTTCAAGCACTTTGCATTTGCAAGTCTTGTCAACACGTGGTATCTATAAGTGATGTTTAAGGACTATCTTTCAAGTGTGATGCACATATAGACATTTTTTGTGCTTAATTTCAAAGGGGGAGAATTTGGTTACAAATAATGGTCAAATGAAAGAGGTCGAAGTCATCATGAGTTTTGGATGGATATATTTCAAAAAGATGATAAAGGAGAAGATTGAAAGATGAAAAAGAATCCTTTGTGTGTCAAAGGAGAAGAAAAAATATCAAAAAAAACCTTTGTGTAAGGAGGGGTTTTCTTTGTGAAAAATATATGAAATATTTTGGGCTTACTTAAAAAGGGGTAAAATATTAATATTGGAAAAACTATTTTACCTATTTACCCAAAATGGTTTATGGATCTTTATGAGTGCATGTTTTTTCTCATGAGTATGAGCTAAATGGTCATATCCTTCAATTGTTGTATTTTTTGGATCCAAAATATAGAATGAACTCCACCAAGAGTCAAATATGAATATGTGCATTTTATTTCATTCCATATATTTGAATGCACACATTTAGGGGGGTTCGCTCTATGTTTTGTCATTTCACAGGTATTTATCTCATTCTTCCATCCACTTATATTAAGGATCTCTTCTTTGAAATGTATTATTGAGTATATAAAGCTTTGTAGTTGATATATACTCATGTTAATTCAATTTAAATTATTTGTAATAAGATTGTCATCAATCACAAAAAAAGTGGGCAATTGAAGAAAAGTATTCCTAGCCTTTTACCGATCTTGGTGTTTGATTGAAGACCAGATTGCTAGTATAGGTTGTCGTACTATTAAGAGGGGTCTTGACTAGTAGCTTGAGTATGTCATGTGTTGATAGCTCGTCGTCTTGATCTAGCCCTCTTTAGCATGTTGCCAATATTTACGAATGTGTTTTGCAAATAGTCGAGGCTCATGCATAATTCTTGTAGCATGTGACTTTAGTTTGCGAATGTGTTTCACAAATGGTTTAATTCTATGTACCATATTCCTTGTTGCATGATTCTATAAGTAGGCAAATATGTTTTTCAACTTGTTGAGAATTTTGTTTTCATCCCTTGTTTGCATCACGCGTCAATTGGCAAATGTATTTTGTGAATTGAGTTCAAGCGAAGTGCAATATGTTTTCTAGTCTCTGGCGGTCTGACTGCAAGCCATTGGGCAGTCTGACCGACCCTTGAGAGGTTGACCGGGTTGTGTGCTGGTTCCTTGTTCTGGCGGTCTGACCACCTTGTTTGACCGGTCTGACTGGACCTCCGGGTCAAGAGACCCGGTCAACTTTTTTCAGAAGATGTGTTTTTCTGGTTGTGGGTGGCTCCACCGCACAACAGCCGGGCGGCAGTGGGCACGTGTTGTTCATTGGTGAGTCCTGCATGGTGACTGTGCGGTGGAGGTGTCATTTCTGCCAATACCGTGCGCCCAGCGTCATTTTCGCTAAATCCTCCGCCATACGTGCCAATACGGCCAAAAACTCCTGAATGCAAACTGGGTGAAGGCTGCTGATTGGTTACATACTGCCAGAACTGGATACGAGTTGTATCTTTGTCGTTGGCAAGCTAGCTAGGTGTAGGGATGTCAACGGACCAAATAGAAATCGAATAATGGTCTAAACGAACAAGAATATGAATTTAAATATTGTCGAATGCGAATACAAATTGAATGTTGTAATGAATATGAATACAAATTGAATACCTATTCAATTCGGATGGATTCAGATATCCTTATCACTACTCATCACTCACGTAAAGGCAAGCTATTTATGATATTTTATCATCGTACATAACACACTTAATCATTATAATTTATCTATTTCACATAAAAACATGAATTCACATTAAAATTAAAAAAAATACTCATCCAACTAATTAGACACACTTCAATAAAATATATATTATTTCATAGAATTCGAATAGTGCGGATAAAATAACATTTCGGATGGCAAAAGTTCATATGGTATCTGTATCCATATTTTTATGGGAATGAAAATAGAAGAGAAATTGTTAATCGGAAAAAAAAAATCTAAACTATATCCGTATCATATCGAATACAATGGTCGAATAAACGGACAATTCGTATCCATTGAGACCCCTAGCAAGGTAGGTTCGTGTATCAAGGCTTGAGGTAGGTGGGTTTGTGCATATCAAGGCTTGCCAGGAGATTCGACATTTGGTACCCTTCGCCAACCATCGCCACCCATTCTATTAGCATAGAAAGATTCTGCTTCTGTGTTCCTCTGGAGTTAGTTCTGCGGATTAGATAAATAAGATATAAAGCATGCCTGTGTGGAAACATCACAACTTAACATAGTAGTAAAACAATTCGGCAGATGCAGGGAGAGTAGGGCAACCTGGGCAACAGGCTGCCCTGCTCTAGTAGCTCCAGAAATATCTTAACTACTAAATATTTGAGTTTACCCCGCGCCACCAACTCACGAGCGTGCCCCCGCCCACTTCTTCTGTGTAACCACTGCTTTACGCCTCTGTAACACCCCGGCCCAACACTGAACCTGGAATGCCACTAAACTACTCTTCCAAACTAGTAATTATCGACACACTATAAAATTACAGTAAGGAAAGCATCAATAAACATATCCATGGACCACAAAGAATATGCATAATTATGGATCAAGCGATAATAAATAAGCAAGGGGAAATATAACCAGGTAAATAATCCAAAATAGCATCAACCAATGAATCCAAATCATTGAAATAAATAATCTAGTCCAAAATATGACCTAAACTTTATTCAGCCTCTAACATGTCCAAGAGTAATCCAACATTGAATGAAAAGGTTCTGATGGCAAATGATCATGTGATTGAAGTATGGATCTAATCCATGTGCTCTACTCGCTCTCAGTGACGGCGTCCTCGAAGATCACCTAAAGACAACAAAAGAGCAAGGGTGAGTCCACGACTCAGCAAACACATCAATATACAACGAACAATAATAAATCAACAAAGATTCAATAACTTCATTATCATCACAGTACTTCTATTGATATTCTCATGTCATTATCTTCCTTTGTTTAACACCCATTAGTCTCATATATGAATGCAACTCTAATCTACATGTCCACATGCACTTCTTTTGCGTATACCGGTATAGCATGAGTGAATGCTCGCGACAACATTCACTCTCAAGCCCGTTCCTCCACAAGGATCGGGGACCTCCTCCACTCCCGTGGAGTTGTGATCATTCATGATCACCTGCTCATATGCAAAGATGCTTATGTATGAAAAATGCAAACTCCATCATATACATCATATCCAACTTTTTCTCATGATTGCCAACAAAGATATAAACATACCATTCCATTGTCTATAATTAAATAAAATAAAAGCACAACAATAATGGTAATAGAAGATAAGGAAAACAGTTATCAATCATTGACCGCTGTCTACCATGCACTTGCCTTTACTAGTTGCGACGCACGATTTGACTAGAAGATGGCAACAAGAACGACGCCTCTCCTACATTAAATACATAAATTTTAATACAAGCTACAGTATCAAGAATAGCAATCAATCCACATCGTTTCTACACGTCCCCAAATCTACCACACTTCTCCGGTACCGAAAAGTCACCCCTAGCTGTCCTGTTACTAAAAAGAGCGTAATTTTCGACTCAAAAGTCCGATCACGACAAACCACCCAGTCCTGGATTCTACACAAAATTCCCCTCATTTTCTTAGATTACAAAGTCTTCTAATTAAATCATCTAACCCTCCGTTTTTAGCCCAGAAAACCGATCTGTCCGCTTCGGGACAGCGGGTCTTACTAAATTCACAACTTTTGTTTTACCCAACCAAAATTCGAGTTCTCGGATTCTACAGAACCCTTAGACAATTATCTACATCTTTCATGTAGATCAAAAACTCTAATTAGTCTATTTACTATTTTTAATCTATAGTCTACCAAAACAGCGCCGAAAGACGATAACCACAAAGACAGAAATCTTCCAAAATTCATATCTCGAATTCTACTTGTCCGCTCGACATGATTAAATATTCTATAGAAAGATATCAAAATTATCTACAATTAACTAGTAGATGATATTTCCAAAATCCGCCATTAAGGTACCCGAATAAATTGTACAACAGGACAGCAGACCAAAACTAATCTATTGATCGATATCTCCGACTACAAACATCATAATAATCTCCCTTACTGTTCCGACAAATCATTCTAGTCTGCATGCATGTAATGCTATGGCCAACTAGTTAACTACTACTTAGCAATATCTAATTCATCTATTTCTATCCACTGCACAGTATGCACTTCTCTAATCACAACACCAATTCGGCCTAAAGCAATTAGCTACCACTAATCACGTGCATGCATACAAGAGTGGCACCTCCCATTGATTAGCTAGTCTTAGCAGTACACAAAAGAGGTAACCCCGTTATTACTCATAGCAGTAAACAAATAAAACACCACATCGCACGCGCCAACACAAACGGCCGGGCTCTGGCTGATCGATTGCATGCGCTCGGCGAGCCAACGTCCAGGCGGCTACACACGGCAGCGAGGCGCTACTGGTTTTCCCCACGCACGAGCGGTGGCAGGGAATTGGCCGAGCGTACTCACGCGACTGGTGCTCAGGTTGGCTGGATTCCGCGCGCGCGCACAGGCCAGCGATGGCGACGACTTGAGCTCGGCAATGCGGCGTCCACGCGGCGGTAGGAAGAAACGGCGACAGCGCACGGGAAACAGAAAACCAAAGTGGCGGCCAGGGTGAGGAAAAAAAACTGCTAGGGTTTTCTAGAATCCCCACGATCTATTTATACCTCGCATAGTCTAATCCCTCCGTAAAAACTTCAAAACAAACTTCTTTTGCTTAATTACGCACAAGTCCTTAAGGCATTATTATTATTATTATTATTATTATTATTATTATTCAGAATATTACAGCCTCGCTCCCCATCTCTCTCCCCTCACCGCCTCTCCTCTCCCCTCGCGCCTCTCCTATCCTCCACCTCGCCGCCTCCGCCACCAACCGTCGGCCGGTCCTCGTCGTCCCTCTCCTCGCTACACCGCCCCTGCGATGCCCTCCTCCCACCTCGCCGCCCCCCCCGTCCCAGCCCTTTCCACGCCATGAAATCTGCACTCACCCGCGTCACGGACCCAGCACCATTACTTCATTATCTGCCCGTCCCACCCGCTCCTCCGCCCCCCACCCCCATCCAGATTCACGCCGCCGCGCCCCACCCCTACTCCCTTCCCCCTATTCCCGACTCGCACCACCTCTCCCTCTTCCTCCCTCCCACGCATCTCCTCTCTACCACGCGTTAGTTTGGTGGATCCAATGGCGGGTGCCCCGTGCTGCTAGATCTCGCGCTGCAGCGGCAATGGCGACGCTGTCGGCTTTGCAGCAACGGAAGGCATCTCCGGCGGCAGCGGCGGCGGTGAGGAGTTCGCCGCCGTTGCAGCAGTAGTAGTCAAGATCGCCGACATCGACGACCACCACCACGTCCTCGTCGCGGCTCACGCCGAACCTCTCGCTCGACGGGTGTAACATCCCAATTTTTCGAGCTCTAAAAATCTTTTGAATAATTACTTGTTGGAAAATACAATATTTGAATTTCTATTAATTTTTAGTATTTTTATTTAAAGCTTAACATAGACTTTCACGACAAAATAATTTAATAGGGTTAATCCTACCATCAACAATTGTCTAAAGTAGTTTATTTGGATTCTAGGTGCTTAGATATATTTAATAGAATTTCCTTAAAGTTTTCCAAGTTCATTTGCTAACTTCTAATTGCTATTTGGATTTTTTTGTATTTTCTAAAATAGAAAATCTATTTAAAATCCTCTGGAACAGTGTCGGGCCGAAACCTAATACTATTCCCACGCGGCCCGAAGATGCGGCGACCAGGGCCATTGCGTCGCTGCTGCTCGCCGACAGTGGTCCCCACTGTCGCCTCTCTCTCTCTCGCAAGCCTCACCAGATTCTGCCGACGTGTGGCCTCGATCAACGGCCGAACGCGCTCCCACGCCCGCACCGTTTCGCCTCGCTGCCAAGTGGGTCCCACCGCTTCGCCTCGCTACCAAGTGGGTCCCACCGCTTCATCTCTAGTGCGTCGTCGTCAACCTCGCGCCATCGCTCTCGCCGCCATTTCCAGAGCTCGAGGTCAAAACGGCAATGCCGATTTCCCAACTAAATCTCTGAGGGTTTTGCACCAAATCTTATCCCCGATTATTTTGCACCCTTATCTGCTGTCAATCGAGATCAAAACAGATTCTATCTCTATTTTCAAACGGGAGTCCGAATCAACCCGAATTGGGGATTCCTCATCCCGAGCCACTCGATGCCTATAAAAGCCGCCCTAGGGTTTGCCCGGTCCTCCGCAACCCAGAGCCGCCACCCTCGTCGCCCCGACTGCTCTAGCGCTGCCGCAATTAGCGATTTAGGGTTTTCAGCCGAGTTTCTTCTCTGGTGAATTGCGCCGCCGCGTTGTCGTTCTTGCGCCCTTGCCGATGCACCATTGTGATCAGCATAGCTCAGGCTACCTCATGCGCCTCTTCTCGTCGTCGAAGCGTCGACGGAGCCTCCATCCGACAAAAGCCGAATGCCTCCTCTGCTCCGAGCTCGCCGTCGGTCGCACCGCCTCTTTCCAACCGCCGTAAGAGCACCTAGGAGTGCGCAATAGCGCCACTATCTCTGGTACCACTCACCGCCGGTAGATCATCGCCGCTTGCGGAACCATTGGGTTCCGAGCGTAGCTCCTCGCCGTCGTCAACATCAGCCGCCAGCATCAGCTTTCGTGCATGCTTGTCATCGGTGTGGCATCCAGTCAGCGCCCGCGTTTGTGCCTGCGTGGCCGGTCCACCACCCTAGTCTTTCTTGGTTCGATGCACTCGGTCCACCATGAAGTCATGAGACTAACATGTGGGTCCCACATGTCGATTTGTTTTAATTCTTTTATTTTTGAAATTCCTTCACGACATCAAGATTAAGCAATAATAAAAAAATTCAAAAAATAATTCAGAAATTCTAGAAAATCCAATTTAGGATATTTTCTTTAGGTTCAATCTTCCAAAGCACATATCTGTTGCATCCAAACTCCGATTGAGCCCATTCAAATTTTTAAATTTATGTAAGTTCAAGATCTATTTATTTATGATTGTTATTTAATTTTTAGAGTTTGTTTTGCCTCTATTATTTTATTTATTTGTTTCTTTTATAGTAGACGTTAATTCTCCTGAACTTTTGAAGAAGGAGATGTGCCTTAAGATCAAGACCAGTACCTAGACTTATTCCAAGACAAGTTATACCTTTGATCATATTGAACCCAGTTTTTAAAATACTTTGTTTCAATGTACTGCATTCTATTTTAAGTATTTATTTAAATGCTTTTGGGTTTAATTATTAATCCAAATTGTTATGTCTACCTTGTCTATTGTTATGCCACGATCCTTTGTCACCCTAGGTTGGTTCATTATTAGTTGGTATTATCGTAGCACCAACGTGGGTTGGTTAGATACGAGTAGATTGCTTAGTCATGCCACGAGTCATCATTTCATATGAGTTGTAATTATAAACTTAACTAAGTGGTTATGGAACTGTGTGATAAAACTGTATGTGTTACATGCCATTACTCGTTGATGGCATGTGTTGCACTTAATCAACAGGGTGGAAAAAGATTTAGACTGAGTCAAGTGGTGGATTCTGTGTGATACGGTGGAGCTGTGTGCTACGAATGATGATCTGTGTGATTTAGTTAGAAATTGAAAGTCTTGCCTTGGTCAATTAAGAACTTAACTTTGTGCGCCACTGAACTGAGCCTTATTGTACAACCACATGTCTAGTCTGGGACGGACCTAACTTAGTAGTTTATGGAATCTTACCATTGACAACTCAGGTTGTAGGTTAAGCTGTGTGATTGGCTGGAGGTGTGTTTATCACATTGCAGGACGGTTCACCGCATCCCTATCCAACGGTGTGTGTTGTACCAAACGCTGTGTGTATCGGTTGGACAGCAAGAAAGCACATCAGGAGTGTTAATGTTCGACATGAAGTTTCTGAAAGGTTTTTTTATGGTCCGTGCTAGCTACACTGATTGTATCTTGTGGGTAAAGTGTAGAACCTCTGCAGAGTGATAAATCAATCTATTCGAATAGCCGAGTTCGCAGTCATGGACATGCTCGGGGATTTCACATGAGGGGTAGATTTTCATAAAACCTTGGGAAGGGAGCTGTGTGATCTAAGTCATATGGTTGTGTGAATAACTTATTTAGACTGTGTGTCTTTGTGAAATCAAATGATAACTTAATATTGTTTATTTGTTTTGAATTATGTTTTCGATCTATTATTTGTATTCAATTGCAAATGCTGCATTTCTGCAAAAGAACCAAAGAAGTCATTCCTTTGGAATAAGCCATCATCTATCAATTGCATTTTGTGGTATGACTTGCTAGTACAGTTGTGTACTCATACTTGCTATAACCAATCAACAGAAGTAGAGGAGTCATCGCCTGCTTTTGAAGAGAAGTTCTACGAAGGTGTCGATCGTTAGGGTCTTGATCCCAATCAGTTTCCTATGGTGATGGGATTCCGCTGAAGTTTCTTTCTATCCCGTTGCTACTATTTTATTTATTGTCAGCCATGCGTGGCTTAATAAATGTAAAATCGACCATAAAGTCAAAACCATTATTTGCTATTCAACATTAATCGTTTATTCTATTAATCGTCTTGTGTGAATCGATACTCATCTATATTAACACTGTATGCACTAGCGTGATCCTGGACTAGTGAAGAATACACAGAGGGCCCAGAATTACATTTTTGGATCCCGACAACGGGCCGCGTCACCATTGCTCTGCCGGTCCGGACGAGGACCCGGTCTCGAAGGAGAATGTCACCGTCACCGTCCGCTTCTGGTCGTGCAGGTTCAGCTCGCTTTGCTTCTGCTGCAGTGCTTCATTTGGTTGGGTTTTGATTTGGGAAATGTGACTTGATTTGGGTTTTTGTTTCGCGTGTGAAGCCCGCGGGAGATTCGGCAAGGGGATTGCTTGGTATGCGGACCGCGACATGATCGTCGAGCGAACAGTAACCCCAACGTCCGTATGCTTATGGTGCGTGCCGCTTTGGATCACCATTTGTGGGTGGATTGCTTGGTTGTTGTGACATTTACATACCGCTTCGACTACCATCACGTTTGAATGTTGTAATCACCAATGTACGACCATCTTCAAGCCGCTTCCCAGCAAAGATAAGCCTCTGTTGGTCGGCGGGATGCCCTCCTTGTCCTGGATCTTCGCCTTGACGTTGTCAATGGTGTTGGAGCTCTCAACCTTCGTGGTTTATCGTCTTTCTGGTAAGAGTTTTCACAAAGATCTGCATCCCACCTCCAAGACGTGGTGCGGGGTAGACTCATTTCGATGTTGTAATCACCAATGTCCGACCATCCTCTAGTTGCTTGCCAAAGAAAGATGAGCCTCTGTTGGTGCAGGGAATGCCCTCCTTGTCCCGAATCTTGGCTTTAACATTGTCAATGGTATCGAGCTCTCAACCTCAAGAATAATGATCTTGCTACTCGGGGTCTTAACAAAGATCGCATCTGTTTCATACAAATAGTATTACATTTGCAGTCGGGCAAAGCAGCAGAGATCGAACACAGAGATCCATAGGAAACAGAAAATATGTATTCATGCAGCTATATTGAACCCAGTTTTTAAAATACTTTGTTTCAATGTACTGTATTATGGTACGTGCCTGCTTTGGATCACCATTTGTGGGTGGATTGCTTGGTTGTTGTGACATTTACATACTGCTTTCTGACTACCATCACGTTTGGCATATGCGAAATTTGCTGCATTCTGTTAAAATGGCCAGTCTTCACATTAGGCAGGAGCAAATTAGGCGAGGTTTGAATAGAGTTCTAATTACTTATGTTGGCTATATGTCTGGAATTATCTCATGCCGCCATTACTGACATATTCATTATGAGATACAGTAAAGAAGCTATAACTTACTTCTTGTTTGCTAAGTTGTTTTTTTTTGTTGCTAATATAGCCACATCACTGAAGTATATGAGGTCAGTTTTTTTTAGATTGCTTGTTTTTAATAAGGGCGTACGAGGTGAGTGAATGTGCATTGGCAATCAAAAGTTCACCAGAAAGTATCATGGTTTCAAAAAAAATTCCAGTTCCCTACATGCCAATTTTTTTAGTCGAATTGAAGGGAATGTTGATCTCACAATGTTAAGCTCTTAAATTCACCTTCTGTAGCATTCCACACCTAATTTTTTCCCCATTCGTTCAATTCTTTAGGGAGTTCCAATGTTCTACATGGGCGATGAATATGGCCATACAAAAGGAGGCAACGACAATATATACTGCTATGACCATTATGTCAGTCCAGTGTGGTTATATATTTTTCTAATTAACTATCTTTAAACCCTTCCATTCATCCATCTTGGTTCTTGTATAGGTCAATTATTTCTGTTGGAACAAAAAAGAACAATCCTTCGACTTGCACCGATTCTTCTGCCTCATGACCAAATTCCGAAAGTAACTACTCTTTCTGTTGAATAATTTCTATGTGGAACCACTCGAGGTGCCTCCAAAAGCTAAACGAGGTCATTTCCAGTCTACATCAAACTAATGTTATCTATTTGTGTTCTTTTGGTCTTGCACTGCAAAGAGTGTGCATGTCTTGGCCTTGAGGATTTCCCAACAGTAGACTGGTTGCAATGGCATGGTCATCATCCTGGGAAACCTGACTGGTCCAAGACAAGCCGGTTCATGGCCTTTTCCATGGTACAAATACAGTGCTCTCACACATCACCAATGGCATTGTTTTTTTTTTTTGGCGTGAGCTGAGGCGGTCGGAATCGAGATCCGCCGCTTGCGGACTAGACTCGGGTGGAGCCTGCGGTGGCGCCGCAGCCGCAGCCGGAGGCGGCGGAGAGGAAGAGGATGCGGGAGTTGGAGATGATGGTGGAGCTTAAAGCGTGGCGGAGCACGCATTGGAGGGGCCGGAGGCTGGTGTGGGAATATCGCAAGGCCGAGGTAGCGCTCGCGCAGCTGAAGAACCGGGAGGTGGAACCACTGACTCCGGAGGGGGAGGAGAAGGAGGAAGGAGAAGAGGAAGTGGTGGAGGTGATCACTGAAGATGTAGTCATTACTATTATACTCTCATATTTGCATCAATTTTTGTTCTGTAATTCTGTTAGTTATAGTTAGGATCGTAAATTCAGTATCACTGTTCTATCGCAACATTGTTCAAAGATGTGTCAATTATCGCTTATTTTACTTACAAAAGATGTGTTAATTCTGTTAGTTATATGTATCATTTTCTTTTGAGGTTCTGTTACAATGCATGGGCATCATACTAGTATTTGCAAATTGCAACAAACGTTGCCCGTTGACAACTACCGAATCACAGACTTCATATGAAGATGAAAGCAATTCAAATTATCTTTGTTAATTTGTTAATACAGATACCCCGAGTCCCCGATAGGGACCTTCCCTGGGCAATGCGCGGCACAAAGCATGGTAAATACATGACAAAATGCCAATACCGCAGGAGTGATCAGTGAGAGCAGCTGGACGCTGCCACTTCCAGCTTGTGAGAGCTATTACAAATCAACAATAACGGAAATACAACACCAAATTTAAGGACATAATCGTAAGGCATTTTCCAGTTTTGTACAGCAAGTGAAATGATGAACACAGAATGCCAGCTCTTTGAACATAGAAGCAAATCAACATCCATACCAGCAATAAGATGCTCCATCCATCAATAAGCTAGAAATGCTAGACATAAATTAGATGTAAGCATATGAACAGTATCCCAGTCAGCGTAAACATCTGATTCGCAGTTACCGAAAAGCAGTGATATTGCCGACACCTCGGAACACCGGGAACACCGCAAGCCAAATATGACACAAAACACGCCTGGATTGCAACAAACCAAAACCATTCCACATATACACAGACTAACGCAAAGAACAACAGTTACGAAATATAACGAGCATATATAAAAACAAGCTGTCTCCAGAGAAACCAGCACTACAGGATGGAGCATATAACAGTACTGTTGTAATTTAAGGTTTTTTTTTTGTAATTTCTCCTTTTAGGAAAAGATTAAAAAGAAAATACAGGAAATTAGAGGGGGGCCCACTGGTCATAAGATGGAGGGGAGGATATGGTCCTCGAACCTGTTCTCCAACGATAGAAGAACTGCTTCGGGAGTTTTGGGCGCTCGGTAGTTTTGGCTCTCAGCCAAAATTGGCGGCGGGCAACCCGGGTGATGGAGGCAAGCCCTCCTCTCCTCTCCTCTCCTCTCTGTGATTTGGGATCCAGAAAATCAGTGAAGTCCCCTTCCACCGTGAGCATTCCGATGCCGTTGGTGGAAGGGGAGGAAGGTGCTCGCTTTCTGAGAGATCCTGCATCATCGTGAGCATTCTGTGTGTGTGCGCGCGCGCTGTGTTAGTTGATCTACTTGATTGTGTTGATCACTGAGACTAGCTCTGGGAGATTTTGCAAAGATATATGTGAGCTTGGTTTACTGCTCAATGATAATAATAGTTTCGAACTGAAATTTGTTAAGATATCTAGTTCAATCTTGAGCCTTAATAGAGTTGCTTACTGCTGTCATATTATCTCTAGTAATTCAGATTCTTTCTGTAGTGATTAAACCGATCAATTTGATTAGTAAGCTTGCATGTTCTCCTGGTGGCCAAAAGGCTTTCTATGTAACTGATCCATGAAGTTTCTTTTACTGTAGGTTCATAAGTGATCTGTTACCTTATAGACTGGAGTAAATAAATAAGTCTGTGTTCTGTTTTATGAACTGCTTTTGACATAAAGTCTAAAGTCTAAATGATGTGCATGAGATTAATTTTTGTCAGTTCAGTAAAGCATTGATTTAGAGCTCAAAGTCTGATTTCTAGTTATCTTATCAATTTTGTGAAGAGTTTAGACTGAAGTATTGAGAAGGCAGAGATTGATTTCTTCTCCAACTTTACTTCTGAGAGCAATCTTATATTCTTATAAATCTGAGTGTTATGCTGTTTTTATATGTTGTCTTGAGCATATTATCATACTTAATTGATATGGAGAAATCACATGCTTGTGTGTTGTTTTGGTCAATTATTTGTTGGAATTATGCTTTAGGTATTATTTTGGTTAGAATTATTACTGTATTTACGCTTAATCTGCACCGTTTACAGCAAGTACAGGGGCGTAAGAAGCAGCACCATCATGTCACAGAAAGCGCAACCATGCCTTTTTTTTTATTTATTTGGCAGACGTCAAACGATTTTTTTAAAAAAATATATATATATATTATTATTTCAAAAGAAAACTACAAAAATAAATAACTTTGGCGACAGGAAGTTGAGCACTTATATCAGAGTACCTTCCTGTCGACTCCCTGTCGTCAGTTGCATTGGCGACAGGAAGTTGAGCGCTTATATCAGAGTAATCGAAGGTATAGACCAGTATAGTCGAAATAATTTGGTCGAAGTTATAGACCAGTATAGTTGAAGGCATATACCAGTATGATCGAAACCATAGACCATTGTGATTGAAGGCATAGACTAGTATAGTCGAAATAATCTAATCGAAGCCTGGTCGAAGCCATAGACCATTGTGATTGACTGTCAACTGGCGAAATAATTTGATCGCAATTCAACTGGCGACAGAAGCACTGTTCAACTTCCTGTCGTGGGTTGAACTGGCGATATAGACCTAATTTTGTAAATTTTTTGATCGACTCCCTAATTTTGTAATTTTTTAAAAAATAAAAGGAATAAGTCCATTCTTCGTCCCTCAACTATACCCGATGATTAATTTTGGTCCCTGAACTTAAATACCGGATATAACGCACCTCAAACTTTCCATAAGAAATCGTATCCTCCGCATGCGTGAGACGGTGGTTTGGGCCGACGTGGCATCCACGCCGGCGCCGAGTCTACCGGATACTGGACGGAGGAGAGCGGGCGAAGAAATTCGGGCGCAATAAGGTCTTTGGTTATGTACGTTAATTCGTCCTCCTTGATTTGCGCTAATTTGAAGAGAACAACGTGATTGATTTCCCTTTCCTTTTCGGGCCCGTGATCATCGTATTCCATTCCATTCCATCCCATCGATAGAAGATGGTCCTACCGGGAGATGTGCACGCCGCTCCGAGCCGAAGGGTAAGGGGTAGAGCAGAGCAGACATGCTCGCGCTGTTACGCGGACGGATTTGCTTGCATTCTGGGCTGCTCGAATATATTTGGTTAATCGGGCTCAGTTTCGAGTGGCACAAGACAAGCGCGTGTTAATCAGGCTGGGCATTTCGGTGTCATTCGTTGCTTGACTTGACTCACCGATCGATCCAATGAAAATTATTATTCATTCATTGTTTCTAGAGTTTGTTATCGCTATTCTTCTTCTTGTCTTGTTCCCATTCAATTAGGCTACAAATTAAAAGATGCATGCTATGATAGGCATGCTCGATTCTCAAACGACTAGTAGTCGTCGTCACCTCCCAAGTCGTCGAACCCGCCACCGCCGTACGAGTCCCTGGCCAGGTCCTCCTCCACCTTCTCCGCAACGCCTTCCTCGACCTTGTCCTCAAGGTAGCTCGCCCCTCCAGCCAGCGCCAGCCCGCCCACCACTCCAGCCGCCGCGCCCACCGCCAGCCCTGTCCCCATCCCCATCTTGCTCTTCTTCTTGGATCCTCCACCACCGATCCGTCGCCGCAGAGAGAGCAAGCGGCCAGCGGCGTACATCGCCTGCCCGCCGTCGATGCGGCGAGGGACGGCGCGTCGTCGATGCGGGCGGAGGGCGGGAGCGGGAGGACGAGCTTCGTCCCGAGCAGTATCGCCGCCGCTGTCGAGGTCGACTGGGTGGAGCACTGGCGCCGTCGTCGACCCGCAGCACGGCGTAGGGCTTGAGGTCGCCGTTCGCGCCGATTGACGTTCTTGAGGTCGCGCTGAACCCACCGTCACCTCCACTGCGTCGAGAACCCATCCAAGCTCGCGAGGCTTTCTTGCTCGCTTCGCTAATGGCGAATGCTCTGCTTTGTCTGCTGTGCTGGTTGGGTTGTGGCAGTGCCGAGAGGAGATGGTGAGATGCGAGAGGTATAAATAGCGGCGGCATCTGATGGCGTTGGGCCCCACATGCCGGTGGGCGTGGCGCTCTTGGGTTTCTTCCTCCTCGCATTTTTATCAAGGACTCCAAAATTACAGGTACGTCAGGGCGACAGCGTGGATGCCACGTCGGCCCAAACCGCCGTCGCACGCACGGAGGGACACGATTTGCCCGGTATGTAAAGTTTGAGGTGCGTTATATCCGGTATTTAAGTTCAGGGACCAAAATTAATCATCGGGTATAGTTGGGGGACGAAGAATGGACTTATTCTAAAATAAAATTATTTTAAAAAAATTCGACATCAAACCGCCCGATCCCTTAGTTAAGGGAACCACCGCGGAGGCGCAGGACAAGATGAAGAGTGGATTCATTTTGGATGTTGTAATCTGCCAAGGTACGCCCATCCTCCAGCTGCTTCCCGGCAAAGATAAGTCGCCGCTGGTCAAGCGGTCTGCCCTCCTTGTCCTGGATCTTGGCCTTGACATTATCAATGGTGTCAGAGCTCGCGACTTCAAGTGTGATGGTCTTTCCGGTCAGCGTCTTGACAAAGATCTGCACGCCTCCACGGAGGCGGAGGACCAAATGAAGAGTAGACTCCTGCCCTGCTGGTCAGGCGGGATGCCCTTCTTGTCCTAGATCTTGGCCTTGACATTATCAATGGTGTCGGAGCCATCGACTTCAAGCGTGATGATCTTTCCAGTCAGTGTCTTCACAACTCTGATGCGCCGATACAGTGTACCGGTATTATGCGTGTGTATATACACACACACAACACACATCCGTATGTTTTTTTAGAGAAATAGGGTATCGTTGTATCCGTATCACCGTACCAGTATCGCGCATCGGTGCATCCTAGCTTCACAATGATCCGCATCCTTCCTCGGAGGCGGAGGACCAAGTGAAGAGTAGGATCCTAGCTTCACAATGATCCGCATCCTTCCTCCAAAGTTATGGTCTTCCCGGTAAGGGTCTTCACAAAGATCTGCATCCCACCCCTCAAACGAAGAACAAGGTGGAGGGTAGACTCCTTTTGAATGTTGTAATCAGCCAATGTACGGCCATCTTCAAGCTGCTTCCCAGCAAAGATAAGCCTCTGTTGGTCAGGCGGGATGCCCTCCTTGTCCTGGATCTTCGCCTTGACGTTGTCAATGGTGTCGGAGCTCTCAACCTTCAGAGTTTATCGTCTTTCTCGTAAGAGTTTTCACAAAGATCTGCATCCCACCTCCAAGACGTGGTGCAGGGTAGACTCATTTCAGATGTTGTAATCAGCCAATGTCCGGCCATCCTCTAGTTGCTTGCCAGCAAAGATGAGCCTCTGTTGGTCTGGGGGAATGCCCTCCTTGTCCTGAATCTTGGCTTTAACATTGTCAATGGTATCAGAGCTCTCAACCTCAAGAATAACAGTCTTACCAGTCAGGGTCTTAACAAAGATCTGCATCTGTTTCATACAAATAGTATTACATTTGCAGTCGGGCAAAGCAGCAGAGATCGAACACAGAGATCCATAGGAAACAGAAAATATGTATTCATGCAGCTATATTACTAACTAATACGAGTACCAGCGTATATGTTTCCAACATAAAGAAAGTAACAAACCAATAAATTCATGCAAAGAACGACAGTACAGTTATATGTGCAATTTACAATAAATAAAATTAACATTTTCTACATTCCTTCCCAATAAAAGAAATCTTGAAGAGTGCACATAACAACTCTGGAGGGCATAATCCACATCAAGAAGCCCAGGCTGTTTTTCGCTATTTTTATCTAGAATTCATGCATTTGTTTTTAAGTGTATGGGCATTCATCGGCACTCAACAGCAACACACTGTAACCCGTAACTAAAATTCATATGCACACAATGATATAATTTCACAAACAAAATAGAAAGATTGCTAAAATACAAGATGACAGATTCAGAAAAGCAATGCTAGTGCTAGTTTAGGGATAACTGGTGGACAGCCTAGTTTCAAACCAGCTTTGGCATCAAAGCAGGTGACTCCCGATCACATCCAAAACACGTAATGCACCATAAGGTCGAAACAGAAAGTCTCTATTCCCGTGCTTGAACATAGATCAAGCACATAATAATCAAAGATACCAGGCTAGTAGATAAAATAACTACGATACAAGTAGTCGTGAAACACGAATGTGCCTCAAACGCGATAGCTAGATCGTCGGATCATTCCATTGATTATCTTAAATCGCAGGGGGAAAAAATAGACCAAAAAACCCAAATCCCGCGTGTGCCATGGGAATTGATCAGAACTTGAAGCAACTACTTCAAAATCAAAATCCATCAGAGCCAAACCTAACCACAAATAGGAACATACTAGACCCAACCCTCAACCTCGTAATCGCATCAGATCACACGACCAAATAACAATCACCACGCCGCATACAAACCTTATGTTACATCACCGCATCGAAACGAACGAACAAACCGAAACCAACCGGATCACTCCAAACCATATATTTTCTATCGAATCAGACCACCGAATCGGTGCAACAGCTGCAACAGATGGGATCGAATCAGGGGAGCGGAATCGATACCATGCGGGCGCGGGGATTGCTGTCGAGCGACGAGCCGGAGACGTCCCTGGAAATCGCGGAGCGGGCGACGACGAGCAGATTGGGGGCGAGAAGTTGTGCTGATCGGAATCTGATGTGATCCGAGGCTTGCGGCGGGCGTGGTATTTATGACGAATTGACGGCTTGTTTGGTCGAGGGAATTGGTGAGGGGAATCGGAATCTATATGCAGGGGTTATCTTCAGTGAAATACTTTAAACTCATATACTGCAAATCTTGTGTGTACCTTCCACCAATTGGGATGAGAATATGAATTTAGATAGGACGGGGTTCGAGAGCTTTATGGTCTTAACTTCTAACATTTTAAAACCAGGGAGTGGTAGGATTTTGAAAGGAATTGCTCCTTTTATAGGAAGTGAATGCATCTCAGTATTTTATCCTGACTTATTTCAAGCTAGAAATTAATTCTCCGCTACTTGCTATTACCCTGGTCAAACAGGGGATTTCGATTAAAAAGCAAACTCTCATGTCCAATCTGTCTACAAACTTCCTCCTCTGAACTCACATTCCCACCTGCCAATGGTTGCTAAACACACCGTGAGGGGTGGAAGGAGGCAGATCCGTGCCTTTGATTAAGGCTAGCCCGCCGGGTTTGTTAGGATCTCGATCCTAGGATGTTATTTAGTTTTGTAAATTTGGGTACACCTATGCATTTTACATGCAATTAAGCTTGTTTTATTTTTACTTTTTGAATTATTTTTTAGTAAACTAATCATTTAATATCCAACATATTAATAGCAGTACTTTTTTTTTTACCTTAGAACGACATCAGCAAAAACAATGCAAATTAACTATTGTAACTTAAATTAGCAACAGCTAAAATAAAATTTTATACGTTGATGTAGTTTGTTGTCACGATCATGATCCAACCTAATGTTGAGCACGATCCTATCCGATTCTACATGATTCTACCATCATGATTACAATTCTATAAAATTACGATCTATATACCGATCCGTGCCATTTTAGCTCCGTGGGATCATAGGATCTCACGATCCGTGTCGCAATCTTGACAACCTTGGTTCGACCACATTTCCTAGTTTTTTTTTCTTCTAAATAAACTATTTTTAATCATTTTACAACAATAATCCACTTTTTTCTACAAAACTAACCCTTAGTCATTGGTCCATCAAACGACTAGGCCGAATCGCGTGGTGGACCAACGATTTGAGGCCTATCGACACTCAGTCACATGACGAGCGGCCACGTCGTCTACTCACGCGAAGGAAACACGATTGGCAGACTCCTATCACCCAGTCGTGCTTCCCTTGTACCGTAGTGTAGTCTGCGGTCGAAGGTTCGTGCATGTAGCCATTTGTACTATAGGAAAGCCAAGCAAACGTATGCACCTAACTAGACCCTACGCGTCATGTAATTCAGACATCTATGGTTAAGTGTTATGTCTTCGTTGCTCCATTCTCGTCTGATCGAATAGAAACTTGCAAAATATTTCGCTAAATGTTGAGTTTTTTTTTGTAAAAACTTAAAATGGGTTCATCCGCATAAAATGATTAACACATGATTTATTTACGAACAACTGCAGTCAACAAACTCTAGTTATTTTACCACTAACAATTATTCACAAACAACTCTTACAACCATTTTAAAGTTATATTTATTTAAATTATTTCTTAAAAATAGTCTATTATTGTTGGGTCAGAATGACAGTGGCCTGATTTGCAATGTGCTTCAGTCACGTTCTACCCCAGTGACTGCCTGGCACGACCTTAGTTGCGTCACCAGCTTGCGACTAAGATGACTGGTCTTAATCATTGGTCTGATCTGCGATGTGCATTGGTCATGTTCTACTCCAACGACTGCCTGACACGAGCCTTAGTCGTGCTACCAACTCGCGCGTGAGATACATGGCAGAGCAAGGCTTCGGTCATGCTTCCCTCACGCGACTAGGTTTCTCACAACAGCTAATAGCTCACTGGTCCACCGAGATGGCCTATCTAAACCGAGGCCTAGACTCCCGCGAGCGTCCACAGCCCACATCCTGAGGCGCCCGGCCACCGCGGCTGGCCAACTAGTCCAGTGAGGTCACGGCTTTGCGAAGCGCCGGCCTAGTTCTCCCAGGCCGCGCGCACGGGAGAGCCCCACACAGATCGTGTTCTTCTCGCTCGCCCGCTGCCCGTGCGGCACGCGCGGTGTTCCACCAGCGCAGAGACACAGACCGCACGGCGCACGGCGCGGCGTGACGAGTTGTTGTCCCTGGCCGTTGGATACTAGCAGCTGCGCGTTTTCTATCTACCTTCCCGCTCGGTTCCATCCCTTCGTGTAACTTTTCTGTTGATCCCGTTGTCACATCTCATCGCTGCGACGACTGTTCGTGACTTAATTAACTGTGAGCTTATCTTGAAATTGGGTGCATCGCAAGTTCCCAACGCACAAGCCAGCAAACCTGCCGGGCTAAATTACGCCTGTACATTGTGTGTCATCGCCTAGCGGACGGCGTTAATGATGACTTGAGCCTGTAGGAGCGAAAGGGCAAGTTACGTGTAATCCACGTAATGGCATTATGACAAGCTGTCCAACGGCTGCTTCCCGGCACTGCTGCACATGGCACAGCTGTAGGGAAGTGGAACCCAGCCCACACACCCTCGATCCTGTCACGCAAAGCGCCTCCGGCTCCGTACGTAAGCATGGACCAGCACGGTCGGAATTAAGCAAGCGCCAATATTAACAGCAAGTTGTTCCACCAGAAATGCAGCTAGAGCTTCACTTTAACGAAAAATCTATTAATCTTAACGTGTTTGATACAATTATATTGTACTAAATTGTTAGTAGTATTAATTGTAGATTTATTATCACAATACAATACCAATAAATTATTCCTCCATACTCGAAGCTCAGACAATAAACTATTCATCCATATTATTTTACTCGCACTAAGTGTCTTACTCTGTATTTTGTCTCTGCAGTAGATCAAATCATAACCTCCTGCTTCTTGCTTCTCCATGACACGAGGTTACCTCCCACGAAGATACAATATCCAGAGGTAGACCTCTTGTCATCTACACTGCTCGTCCAATCAGCATCGCAATACCTTTCCACATTCAGATGTTGATTCTTCCTTAACCAAAGGTCTTTCCCATGGTTACTCTTCAAATACCGTAGAATTCGATAGACAACATCCATGTGTTTTGTTCTAGGATCATGCATATATCGACTAACCACACTCACTATATATGAAATATCAGGTCTTGTATGACACGGATAAATGAGACGCCCAACAAGCATTTGATAAGCTTCCTTGTTAATCTGGATCCCCAACTCAAGATATTTGTTTCGCGGTGGATCAAGAACAAACTTCATCTGAGATAGAACTATAACATTCGAAGACCGGACAATCTCAATCACAAGGAAGTATCGAAGAGGTCCAAGATCTTTCACCTCAAATATCTCTCCTAGTTTTTCTTCAAGGACTTGATTTCTCAAGATCATCTTCATAATCACAATATCATCAACATAGATCACAATACGGTGATGTGTGATCCTCTATGTCTATAAAACACAAGATGATCTCCATTACACCGAGAATAGCCCATACTACATATTGCATGCCCAATCTATCAACCCGACCCTTGGTGACTACTTCGAACCATATAAAGACTTATTGAGTTTACATATCTTCCTCTCAATCTGCATGTTCCCAAAGCCTAGAGGAATATCCATGTATACCTCCTCTTGTAAATCACCATGTAGAAAAGCATTCTTCACATCCAACTGATGTAGGGGCCATCTAAAGTTAGTTGCACAGGAGATCAACGTTCTTATCGTGCTCATCTTCGCCACTGGTGCAAAGATTTCATCATAGTCTATCTCATATATTTTACTATAACCTTTTGCAACGAACTGTGCCTTGTATCTCTTTATCTTGCCTTCAGGAGTTTGTTTAATCGTAAACACTCATTTGCATCCTACTGCCCTTTTTCTTGCTGGAAGTGGAACAAGATCACATGTCTTGTTCTTCTAAAGTGCACTAAGTTCCTCCCTCATGGCATCCTTCCACTTAGGATCTGCCTAGTAGCTCGTCAATCCTCTGGAACATGTGTCGTCTGAAGAGATGAAATGAATGATTTGTATGCAGGTGAGATATGGGAATATGAGATGAAATTTGCAATATCATACTCAAAACCATACCGGACTGGAGGCTTCCATGTGTTAGCTCTAGCTTCCCTACATTGTACAAGAGGTAACTCTAGATGAGAGTGATTAGAATGAATATTACCACTCACCCTAAGGGGAGGCAAGGAACTTGATGGAGAGAGACCCGATGAGGGATTTGGGACTAGATCAACTGGCAAGGTTGGTTGTTCAGCCAGTGGTTGTTTCGGTTCTAGCGATTGTGGTACATTCGAGTTTATTGCTTTGAAAACTCTGTTGATGGCTCAGGTGTTGGCTCGGGTGGTGACGTCTGCTTCTCCCTTTGTTTCCCAAAGTGTCTTCACTGATAAATTTTTAATTCTTTTGGGGCTATCACATATCTCGCATATTCTTTCATCAAGTGTGGGCACAAAATTATCTCTATAATGACTTCTTCTCGTTGACTATCCTTGTTCTCACCCTCTCGATTGTCACCCTCAGTGATAGGAGAGAAGTCCAAATACTGATCACGATTACCTCCTCTCATGTAGTAAGGCTCAAACTCCCGGAATGTCACATCCATACTCACAAACAACCTTCGTTCTACTGGGTTCCAGCATCTATAGCCTTCTGACTTGACGAATAGCCTATAAAGATACATTTCAATTTATGTGGATCCAACTTGCCAACCGCTGGTCTGTGATCTCGAACAAAACACACACAATCAAACACCTTGGGAGACACCTTGAACTCCTGCTAACTCAAAAAAAGTTCAGCTAGAGACCTCATCCCAAGTATTCGAGACAACATACAATTGATGAGATACACTGCCGTCACCACTGCCTCGCTCCACAATCTCTTTGGCACATTCATTTGAAACATGAGTGAACGTGCTACCTCCAACAAATATCTATTCTTCCTTTCGGCCACTCCATTTTGAGGTGGGGTTCCTCGACAAGTAGTCTGATGAAGTGTCCCCTCTTTTGAGAGATACGCTGCAAACTCCTTGTTAACATACTTAGTTCCATTATCTGTTCGAAGAATCTGAACCTTTGCGTCAAACTGAGTAGCAATCATCCTATGGAAGTGCTGAAAACATCGAAGGACCCCGCTCTTGTGTTTCATCATATAAATCCAAGTCATACGAGTATAACAATCAATAAATATATCAAACCACTTAAAACCACTCACAAAAGTAATTGAGCACTGATCCCAAACATCCAAATATATTAATATAAAAGGTTCATAACTCCGAAGACCAATACTACTATATGTAGATCATGTATGTTTTCCAAACTCACAAGCATCACACACAGGTTTACTCTTGTTTACCCTTTTAAACAAATCAGGGTATAACTGACTTAAACTCTCAAATGATGGATGTCCCAAGCGACGATGATGCAATAAAACTTCTCCCTCGATTCCTCATAGAGCCACAGCCAATGTTGTATCAACCTGATCAATGTACCAAAGCCCATTACGCCTTATTCTAGTTACAATCCTCTTCCCAGTTCTTTACTCCTGAAACAAACACGAATCCTCATCAAATATGACAATGCATTTGAATTGGTCAATGATAGAACTAACTGAAAGAAAGTTGACTGGAAAGGAAGAAACATGCAAAATAGAGGATAAAGCAATGGATAGTGTGCACTCTACAAATCCTACACCCTGAATAAGCTAGGAGGTTCCATCAACTGTTTGGATAGTTTCAGAATGAATATATGTGGTGTAAGATGCAAAAGCACTAAGTGAACCTGTGACATGCTTGGATGCCCCTAAATCTATAATCCAATCAATATGAGAGTGCTTATATGTGGATTTAAGTGCATATGCCTGAGTACCTTCACCCACATGGATGTAGTTTACAATGTTACCAAAGGAGGTGAAATCATGAGAAATCTCCAATGCCTTCCCCTGCTACCAATTCTCCCACTGCATAGTTTGCTCGCCTATCAGAGTAATAGACGTGATCTCCTCTGTCACGGCCACATTAGCCCTAGGGTCAACTCGCCCCCTTCCTTGACTTCCACCTCCATGACCACTACGATCACCATCTCGACCTCTACGACCACCATGACCTCGATACTGTGGAGAAGGACAAGCATGACTCAGATATCCTCTCATCCCATAGTTGTAGCACTCCCTATCATCCTGTATTGCGTATGCCAATTTGACCGGATTATTGTCCCCCATTACTCGCAGTCGAATCTCCTCCTTCACCATAGCCGAAATAGCCTCTTCCATGGTAGGCAAGTTTGCCAAGTGAAACAAGGCAGCTCTTCTACTCTCAAACTTTGGGTTCAGTCCTTTTAGAAAGTGTTTCACCCGTCTGCGTTGCAGCCACACCCTGCTAGCCTCAATATCACCAGCATATGTTAACTGTAGTGGATCATAGTGATCTAAATCGCCTGATTCTGATAGCTCACTAGCAAACTCTTGGACGGTCTTCTCCTCCTGTTTCAGGGCCATAATCATACGATCTCTTTTCTAAGTCTGGCCTTGAGCTGGTGTGGCTTTGAAGTTGAACCTCACCGGGGTGACTGGTTGAGGGCATCTGTTGACGAAATGTCCTCTTTCTCCACAGTTGAAACAGCGAAGACGAGCTCTTGGGTTCCGTACTGCAGGCTGCTTGACGGGGTGAGGAGGGCGGAGAACAATCTCACTTCTTTCCTTTTCTACTGAGGTACTCTGGCACTTCGGTGGAATCTGGCTATTATCTTTCAAAGTCCGACATTGGTTATCTTTGCCATTTCCATTTATGATGAGTCTTGCAGCGTCTTGAAGACAGGTCCTTTGCAACTCGACTGCCTTGATCAGGATTGGACGCATGAAACAATCCTTGGGGCAATGGTCTTGACCTTCGCAGAGAAAACACATGACTTTATCCATCGGACACTCACCGGGCTGGTGATCTTTCTCACAGTTGGGGCAGTTTACACAGCATTGGTCTGCCAGGTGTCCTTTTTCTCCACAACGTGTGCAAACTACTTGGTTCACAGGGCAATCTTCTGATTGATGGTGTTCCTCACAGCTGGAACAGTAGGGAACTGGACACGTGTAGCAATAGTGTCCAAATTGTCCACATGTGAAACATGCTCCTCTTGCAACTTGTCTTAATGGAGGACATAATTGGGCGACATGTCCTGTCTTGCCACATTCCAAGCAAACGATTGACGGGGCTTCTGAGTCCGGTAGTAGATCTTCAGCAGGTACAACTTGCTTTCCGCTGGGACTCCTGATGAGTTCTTCATTGTCAGGGTTGAGGTTGATGACGATGACATTCTTTGTCGGTTCTTCAGGATTCTGCTGGGGACAACTGCTCATACGGTGTCCTAGGTTGCCGCAATGAAAACAGTTGATCCTTTGACCTTGCTTCCTTTGGGGGCATCTCTTGGCAAAGTGCCCTTTTTCTCCACAGCAAAAGCAGTGAAGGTGGGCTACTGGGTTGAATGCTGCAGATCGATCGGCGGAGCAGGGAGTGCAGAAAACAATCCCACTTGAGCGCAGAGTTGGCATTGGGGCTCTGGTGACCGGATCGCGATTGATCAATGATGAGTCGCCGAAATGCCGATCACGAGGATAGCTATCTTGTGGCCTTCGTGCTGACAACTTCCTTTTACAACTGGCACCATTTCCTTGGGCTGCTGGCCTCTTTGGTGCCATCTGAGGAAAACAGCTCAGATAAGATCGAGAGGAGATATATGAGGGTTCACTGGCCCTCTAGAGCACAGCAAAAGGAACTCAAAATCCAAAGAGGAAGATCGATCAAATACAATACAAAGCCTAGAATGGCTGCATTATATTAAGGAGGTTAAGTGTTTACATGACTCCGGAACACAGCATATAGGCTATGCAAAGTCACGATACAAGATACACACACATCGTCTACAAACGAAGGAAACAAAGAGTGCTTGCAACCAAAAGACTGCTAAAGCAAGCACTGCTAGCTAAACTAAGCTAACTACTCCCACATGGCGACGAAGACTTCGGGATCGGTCTCTCCTTCCTGGAGAGGCAGGTAGTAGTAGAAGGGCGCTTCTCGAAGAAGATCTAGGTGCATCCGGCTCAGGCGGTTGAAGGCGGCGTCTTTGCGTCTTGGGCGCCTGAACAACTGCTCTTGGAGGTCTCGGGTCTGAAGGTGTGAGCGATGAACTCACCCTCTCTGGCATAGATGAAAACCTCCATGGTCCATGACTCTTGGTCCAGGGTTTGAGTCTTTCGACCTCTGAAGATAGGCTTGCGGAGGTAATCCAGGTGATGCATGAATTGGTGGAGAATATCCACGAATTCAACTCTGCCTTCTCCATGAGAGCAAAAGTCCCACGGAGCATCGGACGACGGGGTTGCCATCTACAAATTTTTGAAACAAACGAGGGAATCAGACTGAGTACAAACTCAAGTGAAGTCAAGGGAAGTGAAGAACTAAGATAGATGAGTAAGAGCAATAAATACATTATATTTTTCCAAAGCTTTTCATAAGTTTTGAAAATAGGACTCAAGTCCTTAGGCTCGACCAGTCTAACTAAGGATCCTACAGTCAATGCTCTGATACCAGCTCTGTCAGACCCGGATTTTCTAATCCGAATCCTTTGCGAATAACTGTGCTATTCCCTGGATCAGTAGATAGCACTCACAGATACATCACTGAATCATTTCATACAATGGCATAAAACCATACCATTCATTAATTTAACACATCAGAGTTTACATAGACCGCATCGGGTCAAGTTTTACAATAAGGGCCGAACAGGCCAAATGATTACATCACAAAGTAGCGGAAGCGACAACGGAAGCAAAAAGGGTGAGAGCACATCTCTCCACAGTAAGCGAGCGGGGGAAACCTCAGACATCCGATATTACCCAAAACTCAGATAATATGGGATGCACCTAGGTACCAGCGGAGTCAGCTAGACTGGGGCGAGACTAAAACAACTAAAAACTAAACTACGCTTCAAGATCTTCTGGGTCTTCAGACATCTGGTTCCTCGTAGTAGTCGTAAACTCCAAAATTTCCTGCTTCTGAGGGTTTGGGGGAAAGAAGCGAGAATGAGCACAACTACCGTGCTCGCGAACCAACACACAGTATGCAATAGTATACATACAAGGCTTAACAAGGATGTCTCAGGTTCTTTTATTTGCTAAAGCAACATTTTCAATTATCATAATTACAAAGTCCTATGACATAGCATTTTTAACAGATTGCATTTTCATTTAAAGAGATTAAGTGCAATATTAAATAACAGCGAAGGTTACCTCCACCTTATGCTTAATTTTGATAACGGTTACGTCCACCGATTATCAACACTGGGTAAGGCTACCCAGGAAAATCCAAAACAAGGGCTAGATGAGCCCAACACATTTCCATTCCACCCACAAAGATTTTTGAAATAGAACTAACTCAGGTTAAGTTCCCATGTCTGCCTTTGACCAAGGCGCTACTGCTTAAAACAGTTTAGACTCTGCAGAGGTTGTACACTGTACCCACAAGAGATAATCATACTCGTTACTCCACATGATTCCTTAGTCATGTAGTTGAGCGATCGTCACAGTAACGTTTCGAACTATCTTGCCCCTTCCGTCATCTCACCTATATGGGGTTACGCCCATACGTTGTGCGGGATGTTCACCTCAGCGACTGGGGTAGTTGAATGGAGAGTCAACCTACCCCTCAGCGACTGGCAAACTTCACCGTGTTCGGTGTCCCATTCAAGCCAGCATACGTCCTGCCGCTTGCACATTCCCTCTTTCCCACCATGCGAGACGACATTCAAGGTTTGAAAGTTTTACTAAGCCAAGTTGCACTTTGCAGACTTGCGGTTGTACTTGTTTTACACAGAAGGTCATGACAAGATTAAGTCCTTAATTCATCTGGACGGTTCATACCACGTGCCAACCATTCTCGTGCTACGTCCGCACCCTCCATTCTTTCCATCCGTCCAGATGTGGTACTAGCAAGTTGTATAGGGTTTTGGGAAGGAAAACCAATTAACACAACACATCAGTCATCTACATCCAATGACTGCCCAAAACCATTTTTCATGTTTAAAGAATGATGATCGGGACAATTATTGTCCCGGTACTTAAGCAAGACTAGCATGTCGCTTAAGTACAACCTATTCTAGTATTACCATATGATTACTAGGGTGACAAGGAATACTGGATTCAATTATCAAAGGATGGCTTAATAAGTAATTAATCAACAAATGGGTATTTAACTACCTTAAATTTTAACATATCATTGTTTACAAAATTAAAGCATGCAACTTTGCTATTTTAAATAAACATAGTTTGCATGAAATGTAGGTTCGGAATGATCAAAGTATTGACTCGCCTGGGTCAGATTATTGCGGCCTTGATCTTACTCAGGGCCTTCTCTGCCAGGGGTTTTGAGTTCCGGGATCTTCGTCCTTATCCGAATCTTGATCCTGCTTGAGTCGCTGCTTCTTCTGAACTCCGACTCCTAATTACATGATACAAGCACGAACAACAAATAAATCCGAAGAACTTCCAAAAGACCAAATATAAACAAAGCACTTTGAATAAGTTTTACGAGGAACGAGCTGAAGAGACAAGATTCAGCGAGGCGGGAATGTTTGACAAGGTCAAACGATTAGCTGAGTACACGAGACAAAGGCGGTGATACTCTGCCGAGGGAAAACAAGGGGAAACAAAGTCGAATGAACTATCGCAGGGATACTTCACTTTGGATACCGCTGATCGGCCAAGATTAGAATATACGATAAATTTGGCCGGGCTTTTAAAACGACAGCAACACATTTTAACAAAGACGACTTTTGAACAGGGATAAAAAGGAGATAAACAATATTTAGACCAATGAATACTGGATAGGGTTACAAGATTATTAACTAGGTTTTCAAAGTAAGCTGTCAAGATTAACAGGTTAATCCCGAATAGCCTTCCAAAATATTTTGAGAAAATGCAAGTTTATTTTAGAGCATTTTACACAACGCAGAAAATTTGAATAAATAAGTTTTAACTAAAATAGACACGATTGCAGAGACGATTACGAAGGTCATTTGCATAACCTCGATTTCCCGAGATTGTGCAAATTTCGCTCTTAATCGATAGCTCTCAACTAAAATCGAAAATGATAGTTCTACTAGTACTTGGCAATCGTCGAGTTAACCACTAACAACGGTTAATCGATTCATCGCAAGTCGTAGCAAAAATCATCGAGAACAATTGTTTTGGAAACGTTTTCGCCAAAATGAAAAACTACTAGTCGATCGAGTCAAACAAAATAATACAAATACAATTGCCATACAAGCTTTCAATACTCAACTCTAATACACAAAACAATCTTTCCAAAAACTCCACTACTGCTCCACAACTACCCTGCACAACATTCACCACAATAAACGAAATGACGACATACAAATCTCCATACACAATTCCAAATGCCGACTCCGCGACGATTCAAAAGCATACACAAATGATCGCGGCATACACAAATAATCATACACAATATTCACTGCATACACAAAAACGAAGTCTGCTACTCTACTACCTATTTGAATCGCTTAGGGTTTGGCTCATTCGGAGAGAGAGAGACAGAGCAGAGAGAGAGAGAGCAGAGAGGGAGAGCCGGGTGTGGCCGGGCCGGTTCGACCGGAGGGAGGGACGGTCGGACCGGGGGTGGGGAAGAAGAGAGAAGAGGGCAGGGGGCACATGGTTGGCCGATGCTGGCAGGAGGTGGCCGGAGGAGGCTGGGAGGCGGCGCGCGCGCCGAGACGGCAGCACCAGTGAGGGAGAAGAACCGGGAGGGGGAGAGGAGGAGCGACGGCACGGGAGCTCACCGGGTCGGCCGAGGCGGGAAGCGGAGGAGACGGTGGAGGCAACCGGCGTCGGGCGGAGGCGACGCGGAGGAGGAGCCGAGGCGGCAGGCCAGGCGGCGGGGACAGCGCAGCCAACCAAGTGAGGAAGGGGCTTGGGAGGAGTCGCAAGCTCCGGTGTGAGATTCAGCGAGAGGCGCGAGGGGAGGAGGGAGGGGCGGCGGATCCAAGGGAAAAGAAGACAAGGGGCGGAAACTCGCGGCTTTATAGCCGGAGAGAGAGGAGGTGGAAGCCGCCGGGCGGCGTGGAGGAGGAGAAGAAAAGTCGTGCGGCGGAGGAGACCGGGCGCCGTGGGGCGGCGGCGGAAAAGCCGTCGTGTGGCGTGGGACTGAGCGCCGAGGCGGTGGAACAGGAGAGCGAAGGGGGGCGGGGTGGAGGAGATGAGGAGCGGCGCGATGGGCGCGGAGGAGGCCCGGGCGGAGAGAGGAGAGGAGAGAGAGAGGCGGCGGCGTGGGGAGGAAGAAAAGGGGCCGGGAGAGAGAGACCAGGCGACGGGTCATGGGGAGAAACGACCGGTTGGGCCGGGCCGGGAGAGAGGAAAAGAGAGATGGGCCGGGAGAAACCGGCCCAAAAAGAAAAAGAAAAAAAAATAAAAAGGGTTTTGAATTTGAAATCAAAGTTTTGATTTTTTTTGAAGCTTTTGGATTTTTGAAAACCAAAATTTGATTTTTTGAAATCTCAAGCAAAAACAGGATGTTACACCATCCCTTCGGACGCTATATAAAGGATAACGTTGGTGGACAGAGAAGATGCAACACAAGAAACATAAGTCATTAGTTCTAGTTTTTGGTGACTTTTCTCTTGTTGTAAACACAATCAATACAAGAACACATGACTATGGTTGTTATTATCTCAGAAAAAATCTCAAATATGTCTAAATCGCTATGTCTTCTAGTCTCGAGCAAGGAGACACCCTTTTAATATTTATCTCATAAGTTCGATATTAAAACATCGACACTACGCGTAGTACATGTGAAGTAACTTCGGTTGCTAATGTGCAGGGGTGGACCCTCCATGGGTCAAGGGTGTTCAGCTGAACACCCATTTCTTTGTGCAAAATATCTGGTATATAACAGGTATATTAAATGTATATGTTATTAGTTAGACCAAAATTATATATTTGTGTCCATAAATGAATTCAGTCTGCACTTCCCACACCTCGTGCACAGCCCATGTAACACATTATTCTCATTTTCCTTCCTACTCCAGCCCACCAAACCCTAACCTCTATTCTCTTTCTCATCATGTGGCAGTCTATGTGTGTGTGGTGGGGGTGGAGGGGGGCTCCGTCCTCCAAGTGGCGAATGAGCAGAGGCGAGGGCTATGAAGGCGGCGGCAGCAGCGAGTGTGGCGGCGCGGGTGAGCGTCTTGATGTAGTGCACTGCAGGTGAACAGAGATGTGACGCGAGCAAGCGGGTGACAGTGTGACAAACAGGGAGGAAGGGAGCGGGCGGCACCAAGGGAGCAACACGGTGGCCAGGAGGGAGCGTGGAGGCGGGAAGGGAGCAGCACATCCAGCTCACCGTCATCGTCCTCTCTCCAGATCTAGGTATGTTCCGCGCACTCCACTTCTTCTCCCTGGCTCTGCTCTGCTCCAGCTCCGGATATTTCTGGAGTCTAGCCTCTTCCTCTGCTTTCCTGATTCTTTCCAATGGATGTTGTAGAAAAATAGAATCTTTTCTTTGTGCAATGAACAGATAGTTGGGCCATTGTTACATATGTTTAATTATTTGCATGCTAATTTTCTCTCTCTCTATGGAATGGACATTATTAGATAGGGTTCTTGCTAACGGGAAAATAGCAAAAAAGAGCAGGACCATCAAGGTGTGCACTGTTATTTTATTTTTTTTTTTGAAAAAGAAGGAACTCTACGGATCACTATTAGATGAAGAAAATAAGTTTTAGCAGTCTAGCTGCTACAATCTAAGACAAAAAAAAAATGAGAAAACAACAATGACCGAGCACCAAACACAAGTTTTTTTGTTGAAAAAGAAGACGGGAGCTCTACCAATTACTATTAGAGGAAGAAAATAAGTTTTAGCGGTATAACTGCTACAACTCATAACAGGAAAAATAGAGAAAACAACAACAGCCAAGAACTAAGCACAAGTCTTGACCGCACCCTACAATGACAACAACATAACTCGGTTAAATATGAAGCTTGGAGATAAAATAATTCTATTTCTATTTTTCACCTCCTCAGCTGTCATTGATATCTATAATTTGATGTTTAATTCATGCCATTATGATTGACTTATATCGTCTATTTCCTCATATAAAATCATTAAATTCTTTTTTTTTTGTATTTATATATATATGTGTGTACCATCGTATTATTATTTTTTTAAAATAATATTTTACAGTATCGACGTATTTGAATAACCTAACTCTCAAATTCGAAAACACATCGTAAAAATCCTAGGTCTGCCACCGCTAATGTGCACAACAAGAAAAAAGTTCATTGCTTGAACGTTCCCTACGGAGCTGTGGAGTGCTACAGAAAGCAACCGGACAAACGGTTAGAGAGAGAGAGAGAGAGAGAGAGAGAGAGTTGCCTTTGCTGTGCAGCTAGTGCTCTGTTGGACATGTACGTGCCATACTGGCAGGTGGAAGACAAGTCGCCAGTAAATTCAGTCCAAGTCGGAGTAAATAAATCCGGACAATGCAGTTCTTGGCTGAACTGCTCGCGCGTTTCAAGTCACCCTCCACGTCCGCCTAAAAGACAAGCACCCTCCTCCCAAACACATCACATGCATGACCATCCACATTATCTCTAAATCCAAATGTAGTACGAGTACCCTCTCGAATTATAGTAGTAAGCACTACTGCTCCGGTTCTTTGCTTTAGCAATGCGCATAACATGCATTGCATACTTGCATGATTGCATCACTGCATCCTGATGAGCTGAAACAGGACAAGGCAACGGGAAACCCCAATTAGGACCATGCCTTCCCCATCACCAGCAAAGCTTAGCTGTTGTTACTCACCACCATCCTTTCCCATTTCTTCGTTAAGCTGATAAACTCTCCTCTTTTTCTTTCTCGCAGCCTTGCTCTCTGTTCCTTTTTGATTACCCTAAGCCATATAGGCCATAGTAGTGGAGCCTTTTTCACACACGAGGGCCCTGCACGGCACTAAACAAACCAACTCAGCATGTGCAGTGCAACCTAGCGAAAGTGGCTGCACACATCGCATAGGATATGAGTAGTGAGACTACGAGAGTATCTATCTCTATCTCTCCGGTTCCTACCAATAGTGGTACCGCGTATATAAGATGTGAGTGAAAGGTATTAGGCAGCAGAAGTGCAGAACCTAAGAAGCGCGTAGGCTGAGAAAGGTTTTGGCTCTTGAGAAGTGAACACCACAGAGAGAGAGACTGCGCGAGCAGCTAGCCAGCCATGGTGGTGAACGCCAGGTGGTTCTTGGCAGCCTTGCTCGCCGTCGCGACGTGCGTGTGCTCATCGGCGGTGGCCTCTGCCTTCGACGTGCCGAGCGTTGCCTTCGATGAAGGGTTCTCTCCGCTGTTCGGCGACAGCAACCTCGTCCGCGCGCCGGATGACAGGAGCGCCCACCTCTTGCTCGATCGGCGCTCCGGTAATCCATCTCTTGCATACTTCATTCATTTTTTTTCCTTACCAGTACGGGCCTTTTGTGCTCTGTTCTTCCTGTTCTTATGGTCTTTGTTTGCTGCTGTTGCTTTACAGGTTCTGGGTTCGTCTCCTCGGATTACTACCTCCACGGCTTCTTCAGCGCGTCCATCAAGCTGCCCAAGGATTACACGGCCGGCGTCGTCGTCGCCTTCTATGTGAGTGTTTCAATACTACCACGATTTGAGAACATTCCTACCCAAAGCAGCGTTTCTTTAGCGAGCTTATCCTTGCTTCGTCACATGGCGTGTCAACTCGGATTCAACTACCGCCGCTCGGCTTAAACCGGAAGGCAAACCATCGCAAGTTGCGTGCCCATGGCCCCTGGCCCTGGTGGCGCAGAGTAGACAACAGGGTGAGCCACATGGGCTGTTTGGACTTTCAAACCCAAAAAGGCTGCGCCCCTGCCACCCGGGAACGAATGTTCCCTTCCCTGTCACACGCTCCTCACCACATTAATCAGGCTCACATAAACGAAGCTTTTATACTACCAAATCAGAGATATAACCAGTAAATTTAGTTGATTACACGTACTCTACTTTATTAGATAACTCTTTTAAGTATATTCAATTTAATAAGGATTTTTATCCAATAGTTCATACTAGTTTGAATTTAGGTATAATACATACTAGTTTGAATTTAAGTATAATACATCTGTTAGTATAAGTAGTAGAATCATAAGTGATGTAGAATTATAATTAATTATGTGACAATCATATGTCGCAAGATTAGTATCACGAACTATAGTTAGAAAAGTCCATAATAGAGAAAAAATATAAATACAAAGAAAAATATATTATACCTCTCAATAAATCAATGATCAGATTTAATTTATATTATCACCGTATACCACTAGGGAAATATGCCATAAAATTTCTCTACGTACTAATACGAGTCGGTAAGTTTCTGTGCACAAGCCGGTAGTTAACAAGGCCGTAGTGGTCTTTCAAGCTTGCAAGGACGTACGTACAGAGATTCGAACCAACACATGCTGGCATGGCTTCCTAGAGATTATTGTCCTACGGTTGAACAATGTTGGTTAATTTTCTGATGCTGCAGCTGTCTAATGGGGACGTGTACGAGAAGACGCACGACGAGCTGGACTTTGAGTTCCTGGGCAGCCGGTGGGGCGGGCAGTGGCGGGTGCAGACCAACGTCTACGGCAACGGCAGCACCGACCGCGGCCGCGAGGAGCGCTACCTCCTCCCCTTCGACCCCACCCTCGAGGCCCACCGCTACGCCGTCCTCTGGGCCCCCACCCACATCATGTACGTATCGTTCTCCGCATGGTGATTGGTGAATTGTTTGTTGATTTGCACGCGCGTACGACTGACCGAGTGGGTTGGGTCCGTGCCGCGTGCAGCTTCTACATCGATGACACGCCGATCCGGGAGGTGATCCGGCGCCCGGGCATGGGCGGGGACTTCCCGGCGAAGCCGATGGCGGTGTACGCGACCATCTGGGACGGCTCCGCGTGGGCCACGGACGGCGGCAAATACAAGGTCAACTACAAGTACGCGCCGTTCGCGTCCGACTTCTCCGACCTGGCCCTCCTCGGCTGCCGCACCGACCCTGTGCTCCGCGTCCCGCGCGGCGCCGGCGCCGGCGCAGGCGCAGGCGGGTGCGCCGAGCCCGACCTCCTCGGGCTCCTCACGGCCGACTACGCCGTCATGACCCCGCAGAAGCGCGTCGCGATGCGCGCGTTCCGAGCGCGGCACATGACCTACACCGTGTGCTACGACGCGGTCCGGTACGCGGCCGGGCCGTTCCCCGAGTGCGACAACTCGGACGAGGAGAGGGAGGCCTTCTGGGTGTGGGGAGAGTCCAAGGCCGTCGTCATGAGGACGCGCGGCCGCGGGCGCCGCCATGGGCGCAGGTCCGTTGCCAGGGGACGCGCGGACGTGGCAAGCGGCTGAGGTCTTGGGAGGCTAGTGGCACAGTGGTTATACTAAGATTTGATTAAATTTTGGGTATTGTAATATGATTTTGTTCCATGTATGTATAGGTTATAAAGCTTGGTGTAGAGGATTAATTCGTTATTATTCTTTGATTCGTTGGATGGCAGCTAATAATATGATTAAATTATTATTAAAGGCATCTTCGATAGTATCATTTCATCTATCTTTAAGGTTGTTATGTAGGTTTTCTGATGACATAGAGCAGAGTGAAAGAAGATAGAGAATGAGGTCGTCCTCTCGTAACGCGATGAATCATCGTGCGAAACAAGACATTAGCGATGAAGTGTTTTGCTGTTGTAGCACAGTCGTCATTTACTCACGTGTTCTGTGTGTCACGATAGATCCAGTGTGCGGGCGAGAGAGGAAGGAAATTTTCGCTCCTCAGCACGCGAAGCTATTTTCTCTGTGCACAATTCCTAACATGCGCGAGATGCTATTTTTTTGAACACGTAGTCAATTTACTCGACAATAGCGGGGCATGTAATCCCATCGCTAGCCCCGTCTCTATCTCCACTTCCCCTTTCTCTATGTCCCCAGAGCAAACAATTTCTTACATCTGCTGCCTACGCCTGTTCTTGAAGATGGTTCAGCGGTCTAGAGTTGTGGCGCTGCAGCCGTAGGACAATTCGACGCCGACTGCCCCCTCCTCCGTGGATTCTGCCGCCGCCTCCGCCCCTGTTGGTTGGTGGGGACCGCTCGGCGCTGGCCATGGTAGCCCGTCGGGCTTTTCTCCTCCCCTGATCCAGAGGAAGGGACCTTCTGAATTCTGGTACGAATAAATCTTCAACTTCTTCATCTGTTCTATGGACTCATAATTCCTCTAGTAGATTTGTAGAGACCGGGTATTAGTAGTAGATCTGAAATTCATGTAGAGACTCATTGAACAAACATGGATAGCTAGAGTATTGAAACATGATTAATTCTTCCCTGTAGGTTGGGAATTAGATCCGTAACTTCTGTAAAGTTTGGATAGCTAAAGTATTGAAACATGTTTAATTCTCTTCTCGGTAAAATATTGTTCCTTTCTTTTGGTTAGATAACTATAAGTCAAACAAATTATAGTTTCGCTAGTAGCTGATTACAATTTGCTTGAAATGTGATCCCTGTTCTGACCACGGAGAACTAGTATAGTTTTGATATATTAATTCTTTATTTTTTTAAAAACACAAGTGTTATGTTATTCGATTGGTTATTTAATTCAATCGAAAGGTGTGTAATAATACAAGTTAGAAATATTTGGTGCTCTGATTTTGTGTTCTTGCTTCAACATTTTGATAGCTTCCATGATGCTAGCTTTTTTACTGTTCTAAACCATGATGTTTGGATGTATGTAATTTGTTTGCAGCGAATGTATTCATATCCTCCTAGTGGTTTCTTAAGCTACTTCCAAAATTCATCAAATTTCCCTCTTCCCGGTAAATTCCTCATAAGTCTCATATGCCACCAAATTATCACTTTTGTTGGGGTTGCCGCACAATATGCTCCATTCCCGGCCAAGCTCTTCATTGACGTTGGCAGTGATGACGATGATGTGGATTGTAGGACTAGGAAGCGGTTGTCGTGGACACAAGAAGACTTGAGGTTGGTAAGTTGATTTTTCATTTGGGCATCCACATAATTAATACTTGTAGTTCAGCATGTTATATTGATACTAATATATTTTTACACAATGCAGTTCAGTGCATGGTTGAACAACTCAAACGACCCAATCAACGGAAACTGTAAGAAAAATGACCTGGCATGCTTTGTCTCAATCTAGCAAACAATTCATGGTAACTTTATTTAAGTGCAAGTGATGATATCTCAATGTAACATGTTTTTCAGTTGATGTGTCAATGTGTAATTGACATTGTGGTAGTGGCCATTTTGACCAGTTTTGCTTAATACAAGAGATCATCAGGTCTGGAGTTACGCCCATTCAATTGTAAATGCATGCCTACATTAGTAATTTTAACTTAATTCACACTCTTTCGTAATGCTTTCATTGTCTTTGAGCACTATCTTTCATTGTCTGATTTATATCTACCTGACTATGTGTCTATTCAGTTATATATGCATACTTCCATTATTTCTTTAAAGTTCTCTTTGGATTTTCCATGGTTTGCTGCTAACCATACTAGTTTGGTGTTCACACAGGTTCATTTGGAAACACCTCCATAATTGCTAGTGACAGCTCTTTTGTTGCAACTAGTTATATGTGCACTGTCTCAAGAAAATGTTAGTTTTGGTTACATTGTTGAGCATTTTGTTTAATTCTACTTTTGCTTATGGCTAAACTGTTGGGGACCTTATTTGATTGTAGTTTGCAATATTTGTTTCGGTTTATTGCAGACATTGCAGCGTAGGGTTTGTTGCAGTATCGAGTTTATGCCATAGTAGTAGATGATGGTAATGGGTACATGGTATAGTGTCCTTCCTGTGTTTCCAATACTTTACATTCATATTTACCAAGTAGATGCATGGATGATGATGAAGCATATTTGCGAAGTACCACTTACCTATTATTGCAAACTTGGTGTCAGAATGTTAACTTGTTTGAATGATGAAGCATATTTGCCAAGTACCAGCTACCTGTTATATTGATCTGGTTATTAAAAGTGCACATTATATGGTGTCAGAATTGATGCTTGTTTATATATGTAGTTGCAAGCAAACAACACATGTAGGTCATAACGATTGAAGTTAGTGTTGATCAACATGTTTACTTGATTCATACAAAGCTTAAAAGTTTGTGGGGGCCTTAAAAAGACACCTCAAAAGATAATGTATTGCAATAGTTATCTCGAGGTAATATAGGGAGTGTTAAAGACAGTCTAAAAGTTAAACTATTAAATATGCTTTAATCCCCTAGTCACCAAGATTTTTTTTGTTCTACGTGACAATACCCGTACAAGAAAATCGTCGCCGATAGGTTTTGATAGAGCATGTTGAGGAGTACAATCACGGGATTTGGAGTTGGTGTTGGGACCAGAAATGGACAGCACGGTGACAACCGGAGACGTTGGTGTTTTGCGTTTGCTTCTTCCGTTCGCTTCACTCATCATGCACAGTACACGAGTACAGCATGGCCCTCCTGGCCTACAGTGTTACTAGCAGTTAGGACTTGGATTGTCCACCACTCAACCGGCTGTGCATCCGACAGGTTCGGTGGATCAACTCCAAGTCCATGGTTTTGTTGCACCAAACCAGGTTAACGTCATATAACGCTAGCATCTAATGTCATCGCCAGAAACTTACACTTGTACTCTTTCTTGTTCTTCATGTTTACCTTTCCCTCTCTTTCTAGCTTTTGTGCCGGCAACTCATATGACTGGATCTACTCTCTCTCTCTCTCTATATATATATATATATATATATACTCTTTCTTGTTCTTCATGTTTACCTTTCCCTCTCTTTCTAGCTTTTGTGCCGGCAACTCATATGATTATATATATATATATACTCTTTCTTGTTCTTCATGTTTACCTTTCCCTCTCTTTCTAGCTTTTGTGCCGGCAACTCATATGACTGGATCTCGCATCTCTCTCTCTCTCTCTCTCTCTCTCTCTATATATATATATATATATATATATATATATAACGGCGGTTACCCCTTAGAGCCTTAGAGTATATACTCTCACTTTCAATATATCACTTAAACGAAGTATATACTTAAATATCAATTACCAGATACTCCAATGCGATTGGATTAGAAAAAAATTCATTGGAGTTATTTACTTTTTTCTATATACATTTTTTTCATATATATAAAAGAAGTATATACATAAATTTTGCTATAAAAAGTGGACTTTAATAAAAAAAAATTCATGAAACTTACTTTGGGGTATCTTATAATTATTATTGAAGTATGCTCAAATTGATAAAGAAGTATCATCATATGATTTTAGTGGTATGTGAGAAGTGGGAGTACCATATCATTTTCCTATACACACACAC
Organism: Hsuehochloa calcarea; assembly: GCA_036346395.1. Classification (NCBI taxonomy): domain Eukaryota; kingdom Viridiplantae; phylum Streptophyta; class Magnoliopsida; order Poales; family Poaceae; genus Hsuehochloa; species Hsuehochloa calcarea. Next base: position 57,540,844 of record CM070596.1, read on the forward strand.
GGTAGTAGCTTATTCTGCACGTAGGCCGAAACTGGTAGGCCACTCTTTTCTCCCGCTACGAGCGGTGCGCCAGCACCCGCGCCTCCCTCTCGAGATCGACAGTAAAACCCTTCCGCGTGTGTCAAAACAACAGTAAAACTCTCACATGCATCATCACACGCTCGAGTTCGACAATAACCCCCCACCACTCCAGAAAACCCTCACGCGCACGTCAAAATGACAGTAAAACCCCCACATGTGCCAACACCCCGCTCAAGTTCAGCAGTAAATGTGCGAGCGTTTGTTTTTAAAAAGTTGCTCGGTGTCGTTCTAAATTGACGGTAAAAATGGCGATGGATGTTTGTTTTACTACCGTTTAGGTGAGGAAAATGGGACCGTGATATTCGGGGTGCTGGGTTTTACTGCGAAAAAATGACGACATGTTGCTGATCCGGTAAATGTTATCGTTTACCGTGAATGATACATATTATTACTTCAAAAGGCATGTTATGTTGCTACTGTGAAATAGCTTTTTGTGTTTTTGGTAGTTACTATGAGATTGACAACATTTTATTGTTGTTTGAGAACGACGTTACTGGTATACCCACTTAAAATATGTATTTATTGAATGTTACGCAGATTCTTCTGGTGGTCGTACATTTTAATGTAAAAATCTAACATATATTGCTACCATTTACAAAAATAATTACTTGATATTAGACGTAAAACACAAAAAAAAAACTATTTCGGTTTGCTGAGTTTCCTATACTTCTCTAGTGCTTCAAGGAGGGGCTTGACACTGTTGACCTTGTGGAACAACAGATAGAACATCATTTGGGCTGTATAGTTATTCTGCTTCTCCTGCATACACATGATAAAATAAGGTCACGTTGTCAGACAGTGTACAACAGTAAAAAATGATGCATGTTGCGGACGGTGGGGGATTATTAACGGCTTCTATCAATGATGGCCTGTTACTTTTGTGGTCTTCTACTTGTAATCGTTGGAGTCCAACGCTTCTGCGCTATGTTGAAGCAGTAAATAGAACAGTATAGATACGCGTCGGATAGACAGTAAATGGCTTACTAGCTTTACGCGTGTGACTTCCGCCATGTGCTCCTTCAGAATGTTCACAGTTTGTTCACTGTTGTACTGCTCAGTTTTTACGTGTAGCAGTTAAATCGTATGATGCCATCTCTTTATCAATTTGAGTATACTCTAATAATGATTATAAGATACCTCAAAGTGAGTTCAATAAAAAATTTCATTAAAGTTCACTTTTTATAGCAAAATTTGTGTATATACTTGTTTTATATATGGAAAGAGATATATAACAAAAATAAAGGATACTAATAAAATTTGTCAATCAAGTCACGTTAAAGTATCTTATAATTGATATTTAAGTATACTGAAAGTAATAAAGAGGTATAATATATTCATTTAGATGGTATATTGGAAGTGAGATACTTCAGAAATATGAAACTGTCGTATATACATATAAATATATGGAAAATGGTACGGGGGTACGTATGTAAATTACACAACAGTAGCACGTGTGCTATCCATAGAGTGTTACTTTTTTTCTCTCTCATGGAAGGAAATTTGCTGAGAAAGCCTCACGTGAGGTCCTCCTTATTAGCCGTTGGATCGTGAGAGGGCTGATCCAACAACAACTGATGAGAGAACCCCATCACATTTTTTCCCTCTCTCACAGCAACAGCAAGTGTGTTTTTACGCGACGCCTTTCCCGGGAAAGGGAACGCAAACCGCGATGACCAAAGGGTATAAAATGTGCCGGCGGTCCAACCTCGACGAGGGCACATAGCCTAGTCAATTATTTCTTATGCCTTCAACAAGGCCAGGTCCAGAGTCTCTCTGGGCTGGATTAGGCTTTGTAAGAGATCAAGACCAACGAGGCCTCCCGAAAGGAAGAAAACCTTGCACTCCACTTCCGGAAGCACACAAAAACCGCAGAGCAAATCCATGTCGACTGGGAGTCTGGGACTGGGACTGGGACGACCTCACCTCAGCATCGCCCAAACGGCAACGGCAACGGCAACGGCAGACAGAGCCTAGACGCAGGACTGCAGGAGGATTCGAGGGAATGCTACTCCTACTTCCCACTTCCTACCGCTCGCTTTGCAACGAATCGTACTGCCGATTCTTTGGTCGCCATGCATGTCCTCCGCTGCATCAGCTTTCTTTCTCTTTTCCCTTTCTTTTTTTCCGACGCACTGACGACTGGCTTTGCTCAGAAGTACGATCCTCCAACCAGCAACGCTTGCGCCGCACAAGACTGTACCACTACTTGTGTAGTGTACTCGTTCATCAGCCGGTGCTCGCTCACTGTCGCAACGTGACCGAGTTTAGCTCAGAAGTACGACGACGACGACGACAGCCGAGACCGGCCAAGGGAACTTTTTCGCATGGTGATCTAAAGCTCCCCAAAGTGGGAAAAAGCAAGAGAGGGGCATCAGGGAATGGAATCATTGAATTCTTTCAGCCGGTCTCATCGTGTCCCTTCGTTTATTTCCGTTCGAATGCCCTTGAAGTGAGAGGAGAGGAAGAAGCACAATGTACCGGTGCCAGCACACTGTAGCGAGGCAAAGTGAAGGATGTCATGAAAATGATTCCAATCACCTGTGTATGTAGATACATCAGGTACTAACTTAAAAAATTATTATTTTGGACCTACTTGTAAGTGAAATGAGACAGAAGGAGAGAATGTGACGGAACAAAAAGAAATGATATTTTACTTAGCTATGGATCCTGTCTTAAAAATACAATAAGGTGTTAAATACCGATAAGAGAAAGATAAATTTATCATCAATGTGATATGATAGTGAGGTGAAGAATTTAACAGCGGTACTGTGTATAATCCTAACCTCACGTTGTATTGATCCCCACGCCACAGGTGGCGTACAAAGTCTCATTTTCTGGTGCCGATATTTCTTCGTCTCTACTTTGTTTTTTTTTTTTGAGACTTGGAAATTGTCACACGAGCAGACTTCCGATTGCGACGATACATCATCACCAGTGTGCTCCCCGTGCCTTTTTCCCGACCAACCAAGGAAACCTTTCAAAGCATAATTCTCACATGGCAATGAGCGAGTTGAATCTTCAGGTGTATACTTGTACAAAAACTAAAAAACTTGTAAATTCTCCATGGCACTGTCAAGCTTGACCCTAATGTGCATGGATAAAACATTCACTTGTAACATCGATACGAGCAGGCCGGAAAGTTACTCGTTCATACCTTCACGGCCTTGAATGGTCCCCCATCCTCCCTGTTTTATACTGCTCAATGATTAGTCACTTTTAAGTGCGTGTGAAAACAATTATTCCCCGGAGTCAGCCAAGTCCATCGGACAACGAAACGACGAATGCTCTGAGGCGGACGTCGACGTTGCACGGAGTTTTGTCTGGGCTGGTCAAAGCCGTTAGATCTAATATTACTATAGAAAAATTCATCATAGACGGTTCGTAACAGTCATCACAGACGATTTTTGAAAAACCATCTGTAATTTTATGTCGGTGATAACAGGCGGTTATCACAGACGGTTCGTTTCAACCGTCTGTGATAACCGCCTGTTATCACCGACGCTCAACCACGAACCGCTCAGCGATTACAGTAGTATCGCGCATTTCGTGGTTGGAATCGTCTGTGATAAGTCTTTAGACCTAATTAATTTTTATCGTATTTTCAGCTAGCCTCAGGAATTGCTAGCCATACCCTCTGAAAATTAGCAAGCAGAAATATATCACAGATAATTATTGACAACTTAAAGTGATCATTTAACTCAAAATCAATTACAAAAGAATGTTTCAAGTATATACTATCGTTAGAGTTACAAATTGAATTACAACCAGTCAAAGTGAATTACAATATTGAATCAATTGTTTCGAGTTCGTTCATCGATGTCGACGGCGTGAAACTCTCCGGTGGTGTTAACTATGTCTGCCTTGATGAAGCCGTAGAGCTCCCCTCGAACGTGCTGACTTGGTCCATCTCGAGTGCATTTAACTCTATGTTCAAGCCTTGTCGCTAGCAGGAGTAAAGTAGTAAGCATATATATTTAAATTTATAATTAGGAAATAATTATTACGAGATTGACAAACCTGATGATCGTGCGTCCTAGAAGCAATCAATAGCTGCATATGATGGCATACGTAGAATGCGCATAGGTGATCTCGTTTTTGCTGGCGGCACTGCAAAAATAGAATTACATATATATGTACAGTCAGTTCGAGATGCAATATTACAGAGTATGATATATGATTATTGTGTTGTAGCGCGTACCGGAAATCGTATCCTGTGAGTTAGTGTGGCGCTTGTTCCCTTGTATAAACCTCCCTCGGCAACATAGCCGATGAACGCTCTACATGATTAAAAAAAGTTATCCTTGTCCATTTCAAACGAAGGAAGACTACAATAGAGTTATGTGCGGAGGAAATGAACATACATGTCGAGTATTCATTTAAGAAGGGTGAAGTCGTGATTTTTGTTGAGTAGAGAATCAAGGTACAATACCATGTTCCTCTTTGGCACAAGAATCAGAAGAATCCAGTGGAACCTACTCATGTATATCGCTATAGTCATAAACATATGTTGAAACGTAATTTGTATAGCAAATATTGAAGCACTTACTTCTGGTTGTAGGGCATCATTATGTAGTCCTTGTCGTCCAGAGCAAGCAATCTCATTTTTATATAATTCTCGACGTAGGATGCATCTTGGTTGATTGTTTGCTTAGAGACCACGTGTGGGTCGAGGAAACGCACCGGTTCTTTGATTCGACGGGCACATGTCATAATGTATCTGTACATAAGCAATGTGTTATGATATTTATCGGTATCATGTGAGTGTAGAAATTGATTGAACACACTTACAGTGTCCAGTATCGTAGAAGTGAGGCGTCGAGGGCAGTTAGGTTGTATAGGTCAAATAAGTCTTCGAAGCCCACGACGAAGTGGCCAGGCTCGTGTAGAAAATGCTCCCTCCCGTATCTGACGGTGATTCCAGTATGACCCCCTTCCTCTCGGTCTTGCGCGAGTAGCAATCATGCAAAGCTTGACAAGCTAGTCCCGAGCTCTTTATTTCTGCGCCGGAGACCAACGGACTTCCGAGAGAGTATTTTACAGGTTTGGGAGGTGCCTTAATATTCTTCGATTTTGATTTCTCCTTAACGAGGCGGCTGAGGGACGTCTTCCCGTGAGACGCCTCAGGGACCGATATGGCGACACGCTTTTCTTGTCCCTTCGCCGTCTTCTCGACGAGAAGCGATGTGGCGGCCTTCTGAAGCTTTGGTTGAGGCGGACTCATCGATGGTCCTATTGGAGAGGCAGGGTCCTGTCGATATCGCGTCACTGAAGGGTCCAGTGCGATGTCCTTCTTGGACCACTGAATAAAAGTGTGCGTGGCATCCCCTAGTGTTCTGATTTCTTCGTTCGGGTGAATCTCTAGCGGGATGGCTATGAAATTATCATGTACCATGTCCACTTGCACCCTAGCGTAACCCTGCGCCAGCTGGGCACCGTGCTGCACTGCCCCTTCCTGGTATGGATACACCATACCCCGCCTAGCCTCAATAGGAATCGACCCAACCATCCTCACTTGGAGCTTGCAGGGCGTCGGCCCCTACAAAACGGTACACAATTAGCTAAGGCGTCCTATAGGTCTATATTTGGAGCATTCTAGAGATGTACATTACCTCGATGTCGTCCATCGGTAATTGCACGTCGTCATGTCCAGAATTATGTGTGGACGCGATCCTACTCCGATGTCGAGCACGACTTGCTCCCAAATTAACAGGGGCGGCTTGCGCCTGCATGAGTTGATTTACTTGGTTCTGCAAGTTTGTTATTTGTTCTTGAAATTTTTCAATAATCACATATTCCAACCGAGCGTCGTGCTGGTCCTTGAATCTCTTCCTACTCCTATATGTGTCGGAGCTTTGTGGGAATCCATCCCTCCAAGGTACGTAAACCCCAACGCCTCGTGTGCGACCCGGGTGCTCTTTGTTTCCCAGGGCCGTAGACAGTACATCCTTCTCCTTGTCTACTTCGAAGGAACCTTGGGAAGATGCGGAAGTCAATGCTTCCTGCAAGAGGACATCATGTTATTGTAGACACCATGAAGTTATGGACTTTTTAACAATTAAGTGGTTCGACAAATTTACCAGGCGTTGAGACACTGCCTCGTCTGCCGGGTTTGTGAAAGAGATGTCGCCAAGACGTGGTCGATGCCCTCGCCTAACTGTGCTCGAGCGCTTCGTCTGAGATCTCAGCAAACGGTCGGGCAGCGGTCTCGTCCTCCGCCGCCCATTGCGTGGCTTTACCCGCGTACCCAGCGGTGCCGAGTCTGTGGGGGTGAGTGTTTTGTGACTGAATAGCTATGTGCGCCGCACTTTGCTCCTGAAATTCGGCCGTCGTCTTCATCTGCACGAATGCGTTCCATGTATCCCGCGACAAAAATTGATACGTCGTGAAGGGCGTCCGACCTGTGTTCACGTACTGCGTGACAAGCAGGCTCTTCAAGGTCCTCCACGCGTGGGACATCGCGAGCAGCGCGTGCCATTGCACACGCGTTCGGTCCGCTTCAATAAAGTGAACGAGGCGTAAAGTTCACCCACAACCGGTCTCTCTGCATCCGCCGAGACTTCGTGTTGGGGTGGTGATGGGGACCCGTTCCCTTGCAAGTACCCCGTAGACGGTCCGAAATCTCGCAGCTGCTTTCTTGGGACTCAACGGGATCCAGCCGTCACTGACCTGCTTCCTCTGCCTTCTCGCCTGCGTACCACCTTGATCGGAGATCCAGACACATTTGGCGACGTCGCTGACGGCGGCGAAGACGGTGCCTCTGCCATCTATATAAGTTACGTACGCAATAATTACATAATCAAATAGAAGTTACCCATTGAACCTAAATATATGATACGTAGTAAATAAAATATATAAAATTGCATAAAAAAACTGCAAAGGAGAAGGAAATATTACAAACAAATAAACACACATACAGGGATGTAACGGTAAGTACATGTTAAACTTATAGCGGTCAGCAGGTTCGATTCCTGACAGATGCAGGTGCACAGCATAAAACGATAAGAGCAGCCGGTGTCTAAACTCGTATACCTTTTTACGAGGGGGTAAAATCCAGGTAAAGACACGTTCGTCTAATAGCTTTGCGTATATAAAATAACTTTTTTTTATTTTGGACTAAATGCAATTTAAGGTATTACATTTATAAACAAGGATGAACTATTCTCATCAATGGCAAATGATGCGGCCTCTATTATACAATATAAGATCATCTACACACTGTATCCCCCTACAAATATTGCTGCTGAGCTAGATCAAACACAGATTTTCCAAGGTGCCAGATTACTCCAGCCACAGTTAACACTGCCACTGATGATTCCCATAGCTCTCTTAACAAAACACTCAACTGGAGAAGTAAGAGTCACAGTTAACAATCCACACTCAATTCACTACCAATAACCATCCATTGACATTCAAGATCACTGCCAACCCCTATCTATCAATGAACTGAGGAGGCAATAAACCTCAACCAACAATCAATACCTCCAGCTCGACCAACAACTGGCCTCGGCAGCAGTTCATGGCAGCAAAATACTCAGACATTACTAACGTTGTTCAAACCATAATCAAATAACAGAGATTCACCAAATATTTGCAAGTTTTACTACCAAAGCTAATTGCCAGATTAGCTAAACAGCAGCTACTGCCGTTGATGAGAGGGGGGGGCACTGGCCAGACAGAGGTGCCGAGAGGGAGAGAGGGCACAGAGGGGGCGTCGGTAGAAAGTAGGGAGAAAAGGGGCGGGGCGACTACGGCGGGGCGACTACGGCGGCGGAGGCCGGTGAAATGGGATGCCGAGGATAGGAGGAGGCCAAGGGAGGTGGTGGCACGGTCGAAACGGCGCTGAGCAGGGAGCGGCGGCAGCGGGAGCGGACGACCGCAGGGGTCGGTTAGTGGCGATGGCGGACGGAGGGAGTGGAGAGGAAATGGAGGTGCGCAAGGGCATGAGGGAGGGGAGGGGATGCTCACCAAGCCTTCGGTGGAGGCGGGGTGCACCGACGGCCGGGCGACGGAGCCGAGGCGGCGGAGGGAGGCGCGCACGGCGGCTTATGGGATGGCCGAGGGCGGTGGGGCGAAGCATTCAGTGGCACCGAATCGGCCAGAGGAGCACCGGTGGCCGGAACGGGGGAGGCGGCGTTGGGTGGCGCCGGATCGGGGGAGGTGGCGTTGGGCGATTCTGGGAAGTATTAAGAACTAGGGCAACAATTCGAGTGGAGCACTTATATAGACTAACATCACAGACGGTCTTTAATAGAACCGTCTGTGATGCTATTAAAGACCGTCTGTGATGTTATAGTCCAGGTTCAAGTCCAGGTTCTTGACTTGATAATCATCAACACATGATGATCTTCTTCACTTCGGGATCTTATCTTGAACATCATCAACACATGATGATTTCTCCATCCTGAATCTTGATATGCATCAACACATGATGCATTCTTTCACTTGACCTCCATCAACACATGATGGGTCTTCTCTTGACTTGATGCGCATCAACACATGATGCATCCTTTTCTAGACCTCCATCAACACATGATGGGTCTACTCTTTGAACACCATCGACACACGATGATTCCTATTTCTTCAAGCTCTTCATATGCATCAACACATGATGCATCTTCTCCACTTGAATCTTGACTTGATGATCAACTTATGATCATCCCAAGTCTTCATCACCCTGGAACATAACCTATTCATCTAACTCATGAAAAATGTTAGTTCCACAATATGATTATCATTAATTACCACACCATACCATTAACTCATAATGGTGGGACAAAATACTTCAATCTTTCCCTCTTTGGTAATTGATGATAACCACGTCAATTGCACATAAATTGAATGTAGATAATTGAAAGTAACACAACATGAGTATATATGAACTACACAAGTTATATATACTCACAACATGAGTATACAAGAACTACACAAGTTTTGTATACTCAAAAGGATATATTTCAAAGTAAAGATCTCAAATATATGTGGAAAACGTAATATGGATCAATACTAATGAAACTACAAAATATAGAGTGAACCCCCCTAATGTGTGTATACACAAATGTGTAAATAGAAACATATGCACATATTCAAGTTATACTTATGGTGGAGTTCAACTTATATTTTGAATCCGAGGAATGCAATAATATATAAGAGTATAAGTCGAATGCATACCTCGTTGAATTTCACATTTATATCCAAATGAGACTACACACTAGATATAACAATAAAATGTTAGCCTCACAAATAGATTTGTTATTAATCACCAAAACACTACATTAACTCATAATGGCGGGTCTATATTCTTCAGTCGTCGAGGAGCATGCTCCCTACGACCCTAGGACGTACGCGGAGTAAATGGAATGGTACGCCAGTCGGACAAGGGTTTGCTACGTCAGGTTCGTGGACGACCCACCACGACACGAGGTTGAGACGTCTGACACGTACCCCACCCAGCTAGACTCCGTATTACACCACGTGGTACGTATTGAATGGTCTGTACTTCATATTTAATTTGCAAAATTTAGGGTTCCAACTTGTTCAGTACGTGTACATGTGGATCTGCAGTAGGAGATTCATGAGTTGGCAGCCTCTATGCATCGGTGGACGCTCAGGGAGCGCTCCAGCATGACGGCATATGACATCAGAGCGGTCATGGAGCAGTTCCTCGAGAAAATGAGGAGAGGGATCTAGATCGCGACTTGTAGCACGCTGAGGGACCCAGTGGACCCACCAGTGCGTGGATGAGAGGTGATCCACGGTGGTTCACGGCCACAGTCTCCTCACCCGGATGTGGCGAGCGGGTCCTCGTGGCACCGTGGTGCGAGCACCTCAGGACAGTTTGCATGTGAGCATAACACATTCACTTTTGCTTCTTTATTTCGAACCCCACTAGTTACTAGCGATAATCTTCTCTTACAGGTCATGAGTTCCATCGATACATGGGGCAAGACTATATGGAGCCGTTGTTGGCTACCTTCGTGCCAACATGTATGATTATCTTGCTTGCTTGCGTAACGTCCTATTTCATGGTTTTCGCCGCGTTTACATGCCAAACGTAATGCTTCACAGGTCGTACACCGCGTTGGAACGAGGCAGACTTATCGCACGACTAGTCATACTCTGGGGATTACTGCTTGGACCAGCGTGGCACCTAGGTCTCCGTGGGGGCTTCACAGCTGCACGGTGTGCCCGGACCTCCCAACCGATGCAGGACCCCTCGCGACACCACATCAAGCTACTCGTGCTGGTCGGGTACCTTAGCAGCCTGAGCCTACGATGTACTCGCACCAGTGCCCGCAGCTGCCCTAGACGAGGCCAGGGCGACACGCGGGGTACGCCTCAAGAGGGGCTGCGAGTAGATATTTGTTCCTCTAAATTTCAATCATGCCATGTAAATATTAATTTATGTACAACTGTTATTATACTAGTCTCGTATTTCGATATTTCTTTTTTGCGTGTACACCGCGACCACGTGAGGGAGTCTGCATCGAGACACCCACACCACCCTCTTTCTAGCCTTAACCCGACGAGGCAGATTTGCGCAGCGACGTGACCTAACGAGGCAGCTTTGCGGAGTGACATGACCCGACAAGGCAGCTTTGCGCAGCGACGTGACCCAACGAATCTGCTTCCCGTAGAGACGTGAGACAACACTGCCACATGATTCCCCCTTAGGGCCGATGCCCCGCGGACACGAATTTTCTTCAACTAAATTACAATTTAGCCGCGTACGCAGGGCCGTCTCGGCTTACAAGTACTACCATTTCCACGGTGGGTTCTCCTGCACCAAGATTTCAACACAATCTCGCTCAGATGGAGAACCAATGGGATGATATCCGCGAACTCGCAAGGAGTGCTGCGACTAGGGGCAAACAAACAGAGCATGCTCGGCACCTCCCAGCAATGACGTCCCTGTAGCAGCAACCCCTACCTAAATATTCCAATTGAGCATTCGCCACAACACCCGCCCGAGGGGGAGGCACCGCCCATCTGTTGGTGCAGGGACACATGCAAGTTCTTCAAATTTAAGGAGCGGCTTATCCTAGGCATGCGTTACTGGGGTTGTGCGAACAACTCCTGGGACTATCCCGACTGCTGTTGAGACTTGGACCGCTATCGGCAGCTAGTAAGGACCAGTTACAATATGTTCCCCTACCATTTCTCTTTCAAATTATGCATTAACAACCTCTCCCGTGTACTCGTAGTCCCTGGATCCACGATGTGGCTACCACAAGTGGATCGACCAAGGGATCCACCCACGCGACCAGTGGCATCTCGACTGCGAGGAGTGGGATGCCAAGAGGGACCGCGAGAAGAGGGAGGAGGAGCGCCGCAACAAAGAGCGCAACGAGCATATCGAACGGGAGACACAAGTTCATCTCGAGGTGTGTAGGCGCAGGGAGCGCAAGGCTCACGAGAGGGAGCGTGAGAGAAAGGGGGAAATGACGGCCAAAGCTAAGGCGGTCGACGAGGAGTACAACGTCGAGCTCACAAGGAAGGGCTAATGACCCCGTTCCACGCAGTAGGTCGAGTCATTCCGTAGTAGTCCCCCATCCTACCCGCCATGTTATTCCTATCTCCTAAAGGCATGTATACTTATATGGTCCGGATACTTATGTCGTAGTGTACCGTTGTAGTAGCGAGGATGACTAAAGCAAATAGTTGAACCATCATGCCATGTGACCAAGTGTAACATGCTTCTGTCTGCGGACTCTAATGTATTTCTGGTTCCTTATCTCACACTTTATCTTCAATCGATGAAATAAATTTCTTAGTAACAAAAAGTCAAGAACGTGTAAATGTGAACAAAAGGGAGCAGTAAACGAAAGCAATGAACTAGATGGAGTAGATGTGAACAAAATGGAACCCTAAACAAAAGGGACATGCAATTGAAATAGGGGAGGGAGAAGACAGAGGGACAAGAACCTTCATCTACGCCCCTGTGATCGTCATGGGGTCGACTGGCCACCTTGGCACGCGCACCGTGGCCAAGTACGTGAAGGTCATGTTGTCTTCTTCCTCCCATAAGTTGGTAAGGAAGAGAAAATCAATATTGATGTCCAGCAAACACACCCATCTTCTTCCACTTCCAGTAGGAAACATAAGAGCACGAGCGAGAGGCCAAGTGCTGAAGAAAAAAAAAGAGTGCAAAAAATTGCAGATCTGTCTACGAGATTGGACCGCCATCATGGATAAAGAAGGAGATCAACAACTACGCTCTTGAACACGGTCTTGTAAGCAAAATCATGCATTTCTCTGCTGATATGAGCACGTTAGGAATACGATAAACTCGCTTCAACGAAAAGAAATGACCTGGTTAATTTCATGCCAATATGAATGCTACCACAAGAAGAAATAAATCAATCTATCAAAGCACTTTATTTGACAAAGTATCACCTCTTGCATAACATTTCTCATGTACATGCACTGTGTGTTGTTTCTTTATGTTCAGCCAATAATTTCAAGGAATTTTTCAAGGTACACCCAACTTATGTTAGGCCATCCATTTTGGAAGATCCAATGGTTGATATTCCTGTTACAATGTAGGTGCGAATAGATCACCACTTACCATTCATGGGTAATAAAAAAATGCCACATATTATATGAGGAAACAAATGTGAATTTGGCATTACTACCATAACTACGACAAATCACACTGATATTACATAATATTAAATAAAGCATTATAACACTTAGTTTTTTTACAAATCAAAGTGATATTTCAAAGCATTGGCAATCACATATTACAACTGTCCATTCCTTCCCGTGGCCGCGACCTCAACGTCCCCCATGTGGACTACCTCGAGTCGGGCTATCGGATGAGGTTCGGCGGCGATGTCCGGAGTGCCGATGTCTCCTTCGTCTTGAGGATTTCTCTTGGGTCATTTCTTAAAGGTGTGCACAGATTCCCTACAAATGGAGCACTTCTTCGTACAACGCCCGGCTTCTGCTTCGTCAGTGTCATTCCTGATGAGTCGTACCTATCGCCGGCCAACCTTTCCTTTAAGCCTATCAATGTTCATGGCCTATATTAGTTGCTCCCAGGTCGGATGGCCAGTGAAATGATCAACCACGGCGTAACCATACATCTCTGTACTCCAGGTTTACATCACCTCCTCCTTGTTGAAATAGTCAGAGAGGTACCGCCCTGGATGCTGCGCCACCGTCGAACATGCGGCCATGACATGGGAGGAGGGCCTATGCAGAAGAATGGGCTTGTTGCAAGTGTATACGCAACTAGCGCGGTGTAGCATGCGTTCGTGGGTGATCCTCTCACGGTTTGTCCCGTGGAGTCCTTTATCCTTGCACATTATCTCGAACCGAAACTCTCTTATGCCCATCTTGAATGCCCAGTGCATCTCACCCATCTTGCTCTTCTCCTCCATATATTTGGTGATCATGGCGAAGTAGAGTACTTTGTTATTTTCCATAGCGAGTGACGCATTGTTGCTTCTGTCAACAAAGTAGTTTGTGGTACCACGGAGAATTACACCCACAATACCAACCAAAGGGAGACACCTTACGCCGCACATGACCCAATGGTACACCTCGGCTAGATTGGTTGTCTAGACACTATATCGTGCACCAACTATGCCATGTAGCAACGACCACTTCTCCTTAGGCTCGTGCTTAATCCAGTCTGAGAAGTATTTCACCTGCGTCCCTGTCTTCCTCGTCACACTAGAATATTTGTGGGTAGCTCTGGCAATACTTTGGGGGCCTGGTCAGCACTTGGGGCGGCCCTTTTCACTACCTCCATTCCGTGCGTCTGGGTCCACTCATCTAAAATCTTCTAGAGTGTTTCAAACTTTCACTGCTGGTTCTGATTGCACAACCGCTTTAACAGGTCCATCAAGTCCTTGTTGCAGAACTGCTTGTAGAAGTTTGCACATAAGTGCCTCATGCACCATCGGCTCTACAGATCCACCCACGGAAGTCGTTTGTTCTCTCTTTATTGTAGCTAAGTTATTGCACTCAGCAGGCCCATATGCCGATCATGTATGATGCATAAGTCGGGACGGCTATGTACAACAAAAATCCTCACATTCCCCAGGAACCACAACCAGTTGTCCGTGTTCTCACTTTCCACGAAAGCAAATGCCACGGGAAGAACTTGATTGTTCCCATCCGTTGCTATTGTAGTCAGTATCCGGCCTTTGTACTTTTTGGTCAGGAATGTGACATCTACGCACAAGATTGGACGGTAGTGCCAGAATGCATTGATGCATAGATCAAAGGCAAAGAATGCTCGCAGCAGTACCCTCTTATTGTCCCACTTCGGATGTGTGAAATCTTGAATGTCAACATGAGTGTTGGGATTTCTATCTTATATGACTCGGAGTAGCCCGGGGAGGTTGTGGTAGGAATGCTCGAATGTGTCGAACCTTGATTCCAATGCCTTCTGTTTTACCCTCCAAGCTTTGGTATAGTTGACTATGTACTAGAATCTTGCCTCAACCACCTGATGGATCGTGGCTCAAAATCTAGATTATCCACGATCTCACCGTACATGAGGTTAGCGATGAAGCCTAATGATAGGTTTATGTGGGACTGCACTGACTCCACGATGACACATGTGTGTGGGACAACTATAGAGCATTTCAAGTAGGTGTCCCACTTAGACTGGAATGCGCGCACCCGCCAATGGCATCCCTCTATGTCACACTTCACGTCGTAGCATCTTGGGTTAGACTTGACGACTGTGAATGTACGCCATACTGACAAGACCTAGAATTTGACCGCCTCCTGCATGGCCTCCTTGCATTTGTACATTGCTCCTTGCCTGACCCCGCTCTAGTCGTACTCTCATAGCACAGGGGAGCCTTTGTTGACAACGAGGTTGTCGAAGTGGTATGTGTTCCACTCGAATGAAACCGCCTGCTAGTCCACATCATCCTCGTCGTTGGGTCATTCGTCTTCGAGATCCATCCTTTGCACTAGGGATTCAAGCTCCTCTCCCTCGTCAGCAAGCCCACTAGCTCGCCTGACTGAAGGATCTCCTTTCACAGGGTCTTCATTGACAGGACCAGCTACTTCCGGACCTTCGACCATTGTGTGCGCCGCGCTGTGGCTCAAGTCCCTGACTTCTTCTTCGACATCACCGCCCCCTTCTTGTTCAGCCACGGATGCAGGAGTGGGCTTGACATATGCCTGAGTTAGAAGGACTAAATCCCACCCTCCCTCCCTCGCCATGCATACATATGATTGTTATGACCTTGTTCCTTTGAGCTGCACTAACTCCCAATATATGCGCTGTGCTGCTCGGGGGGAAAAGAAACTCAATCTCAGATCATACACATCATGGTTCACTTGGAATGAGTGAAACAACCACCGCATTACATCGCCCAATGTATGCCCCTCTGCTCTTGGTAGAGGCACGGTCGCCGATTGGAAATAACGTAAATCAATCCCCTTGGGACCCTCAAGAATAGTCCCCTAATCGTAGTAAATTTTAAAATTGGTGACGTCCGACATATTTGATGCACTGTACCGTAAAAAAGATTTCCACGATTAACCACATATCTCAAACTAGATTACCCATCGAAAAGTATTATGTACAACATACTGCACTACGTAACCATACATCTAAAACTATATAATCCATTCGGTTAAAAAATCTACCTGACAGGTGGTCCACCGGACGAGCAACGCTTCGCTAGCTTCTCTCCTCCCCTCTACTCCCCTACTCCCCTCCCTTCCCTCCTCTTTTTTTGAATAAATGTGAGTTCTACCCGAATTTTTGGGTTTCAACGCTCTTTTATAGGGGAGAGTGTGTTCCTCAACTGACGACAGGGAGTTGAACCGGCGACAGAGAGCAAACAGAGTCCCTGTCGCCAGTTGAATTGGCGACAGAGATCTAGTTTTGTAATATTTTTTTTAAAAAAAATATTTTTTCAAAAATTACCTAGTGTTTAATTGAGGGGTATCAGCTCGGTTAGTTAGATGACGGGAGATTTTATCCTCGTATCATAGCTTAATTAGATGAAAATTGGTGGTCAAGATATCACCTGTTTCTTTCTTCTTTTTCTTCCATGCGTCGCAAGATAGCTATGGGCTATGGCCAGGCCAATCACATCCCTATCACACAACACTGGCGCCCGGGGAAGAAAAGACGATCAAACGAAGGACACTGAAAAGGATGGCGCATGGAAAGATCAAGCGATAGCTGAACAAACGGGGGCACACAAGCTAGAGCCAGTAGGAGTATTCTGTTGCCTGCCTCACTATTCATTGGCAGAGAATAGGTTCACCTATGTCACTAACATCTGCACTCATCATCCAACTCGTCTTTTTTTTTTTTTTGAAAAGGTACTTGTCGCTGTTTTTAGGAACTTTGGTTTCAGAAAGGAGGATATGCAGGACCAAACCCCGGTACCAGCAGGATCAATTAATACAAACAGTTTTCATCGATGACACCAAATTATTTGGACAAGTTGTTGCAACTGTTCTGCGCGCCGGGCGCGGGGGGAGGCAGTGGTGAACGAGCAGAAAATTCAGTTGTTAGAAGAAAGAAGGGGAGGTGCACTATGAAGTATGAACAAGTGAACTTGTGAGAGGGATAAAAACCATGTGTGTATATGGTGGGATCAAAGTCAATGGACGCCATTAAACATCAAAAGCTTCCTTTTGGAATTTTTCTATTGAGTTGGCCAGCTTGACTACGTGCTCAATCAATAAAGTTAAAGGGAAAAAAAAAGAAAACAACACATCAAATGCACAGAGATGCCACTAGCTCCCCGTTCAATTATTTGCACCCACGGAGTAGTAGGTAATATATGATAGATAAAACTATAATTTCAACACTGTTTTGTTCAATCTCCATTATGTATGAACATACCTTGATCCATGTTGCAGTGAGCTTTTTCTCTTGTCTCTGCCTATACTTCTCAGTGTTCTTTTGATGATCAAAGAACTAGCACTCACGTGTATGTGTGTACATGCATTATCATGTTGCTTGTTCCGTCTATTTCTGAAAAGATGATGGAGCATCCTATATATAGAAGTCGAACAGTCGCGTCGTTCTGCTACGTGAATATCACCCGCTCACTCGGCTATGCATAAAGAAACTGCCGTCGCATGAGCCGCATGAGCACTCGCATGCAACTGCATGACGCTTGCCGTTAAGGCTGCCATTAGCAAATGCCATTAGTTAATTGCATTTGTCATGCAATTGCATGCAACAACTCTTACGCGTACAACATGCTGATCACACACATACAATTTATGCCATGCAAAGGGAGACATGAGGGATTTAAAACCCAGTCACTACTACAGAACACGTCATCACAGACGGTTCGGAACCGTCATCACAGACGGTTTCCGAACCGTCTATATTTATTCGTCTGTGATAACAGCAGTTATCACGACGGTTCAAACCGTCTGTGATAACCACTTATCACGACGGTTTTTAAATAAAACCGTCAGGATAATTAGTTATCACGACGGTTTTAAATAAAACCGTCTCGTGATAACCACTTATCACGACGGTTTGTAAATAAAACCGTCAGTGATAAGTGGTTATCACGACGGTTTTATTTAAAACCGT
This sequence comes from Hsuehochloa calcarea, assembly GCA_036346395.1. NCBI lineage: Eukaryota > Viridiplantae > Streptophyta > Magnoliopsida > Poales > Poaceae > Hsuehochloa > Hsuehochloa calcarea. Next base: position 57,558,467 of record CM070596.1, read on the forward strand.
CTGTGATAACCACTTTATCACGACGGTTTCTAAAGTAAACCGTCTGTGATAGTGGTTATCACGCACGGTTTTATGTTGAAACCGCTCGTAGGTAATAGCCTTCATGCGGTTTCAACATAAAACCGTCTGTGGTAATCGAGCGACCCTAGCTACATTGTTTCCTCTTTTGGCCACCTCGAATTGCTAGCCATGCCCTCTCGAAAACAAGCATGTACAAAAAGCAGATACATCGCAGATAATCAATTGTTGACAACTCAAATTGACCATTACTCAAAATAAATTAATAAATAAATTAATAAAGATCGAATTTGTTGAAGTATTTTTGCTATAGTTGTACAATTGGATTACAATTAAGTCAATTGTTTGCGTGACTCTCGGATCGGCGATGGAGTGAAACTCTCCTTTGTTAACTATTTCGTCATGATAAAATTGCATAGTCGCCTCGAACTTCCGAGCTCTTGCGCAACGAGTCCATGTAAATCTATTATCAAACCACGCCGCTAGGTCAAGAAAAATGGTAAGGATATATATTTGAATTTACAATTACAAAAAATTATTTCGAGATTGACAAACCTCCTGATTCTTCATCTTAGCACTAATGATTTGTTTGATATGATGGCAACGAGAATGCACATAGCTCATCATTTTTTTGCTGGCGGCACTGCAAAAATAGAATTACATATGTACGTATAGTCAGTTGAAGACACATTTTTATGAAGTATGATATATATAGGATTATTGTGTTGTAGCGCTTACCGAAATTTCGTCTCCGTGTGTTAGTTGGTATTTGGATCCATCTGTATCTTCCTTGTTGGCTAACATAGGGGATGAACGAACAACATAATTGAAAAAGTTATCCTCGGGCATTTCAAACGAAGGAAGACTACAATAGAGTTATGTATGAAGGAAATGATCATACTTGTCGAGTATTGCTTGCGAGACGTCAAGTCGTGATCGCTTCGACTAGGAATCAAGATATATCACAGTGTTCCTCTTGGGTATAATGACTAAAAGGATCCAGAGGTACCTACTCATGTATGTCGCTATAACTATTAAACCTAAGTACAAATGAAATTTGAATAGCAAATAGTGAAGCACTTACCCCGGTTGTAGGGCACCAAGATGTAGTCCTTGCGATTCAAGAAGCAATGCCGTCGTTATATAGTTCTCGACGAAGGTCGCGTCTCGCTGGATGGTTTGCATAGATACCACGTGTGGGTCGAGGAAACCCACGGTTCTCGCCCTTCCCGGGCATTTTTCATCATGTATCTATACATAAGCAATGAGTTGCGATATTTATCGGTATTACATGAATGTAGAACTTGATTGTACACACTTACGAAGTCCAACATCGTAGAAGCGAGGCGTCGAGGGCTTCAAATTGAATAGGTTGAATAAGTCGCTGAAGCCCACCACGGTTGCCCTACCGCTGAAGAAATGCTCATCCTTGTATGCGACGGTGATTCCAGTATCGCACCCCTTCTAGCAACCATCATACTAGATCTTTTATACTAAGAATTAATCCAATAACATTACATAGGCCATAAAAGATTAAATTAATCTTACACTATAGCCAATCCTCCCTCTCGTTATCTGCCTACCTCCTCCCATTCGAGTTTCCAGATCTGGTCCCGCTCCCCATCCTTCGGCGGCCGGCGGCGAGAGGGGGAGAGGATCTATCACTACCGGACTATTGGCCTTTGCCGAGAGCCCAACGCTCTCGGCAAAGACGAGTTGACGCTCGGCAACATATTTGCCGAGAGCAGCTCTCGGCAAATAGCCGTCGGCAAAACATCTAACGGCAAAGGATTCTTTACCGAGAGCCCCTCTCGGCACAATATTTACCGAGAGTAATGACAAGGAGCTCGACAAACTATAGCTCTCGGAACCGGGTTGCCCCTGTAACGCCAAACGATCGTTAATCTGCGGTGTGACGACTTGTTTGCCGAGAGCGACCGTCAAGAAGAATTTCTTTGCCGAGAGCGACCGTCAAGAAGAATTTCTTTGCCGAGAGCGACCGTCGACAAATCTGCCTCTTTGCCGAGAGTCTAGACCAAGCTCTCGGCAAAGAGGCACATGTGCCGAGAGCTAGGCTCTCGCAAAGAGGCACATTTGCCGAGAGTTGAGACCAAGCTCTCGGCAAAGCGCCTCTTTGTCGAGATCTAGGCTCTCGGCAAAGAGGCAGATTTGCCGAGAGCCGATAACAAAGCTCTCGGAAGAGGCCGATGTGTTGAGAGCTAGGCTCTCGGCAAAGAGTCCAGAGAGCATTTTTTTATTTTTGTTTATATTTCCACTTCAACAACACATATTTCACAAATATAACACATCATCCACATCACATATATCACAAATATGTCATCCACATCACATATATCACAAATATCACAAATATGTCATCCACATCACATATATCACAAATATGTCATCCATCTAAACATCTCAAATCCAACAACACATGTCCATCTCAAAGTGCTAAGTTCATCTCACAAGTTCATGTCACAAAGTGCTAATACATGATGAAGAACAACAGACTCACCCCAAGGCTCCCACCCCGACCCTCCCGACGGCGGGCGTCACACGCTGCGGCGGAAGGTGTGGATACCCGACCCTCCCGACGGCACGATGCGGCGGCTACGGTGGTACTCTGACGGCGGTGATCAAGCGCTGGCGATGCTGGTGGTACCCGACCCTCCGACAATTTGCTCGGGCACATCATTCGAACTCACGATTGATTCTGCACAAAGGAGAAGAAAAATTAGTAATTATAGTAATACTAAGGCATATAATTGTAATCTAAGCGTAGACAAGTCAAAATTTGCAGAACTAGGTATAAAATTGTAATCTAAGCCTAGACACATCAAAATTTCAAGAAGACTTCCCACGCACTGGGGTTTCCAAAACTGCAAGAAAACCAACGCACGATGGCCGCCACCACATATCAACGCACGATGGCCGGCACACATATATATCAACGGCACGAAGGCCTCCCATCACATATCAACGGCACGAAGGCCTCCCATCACATATCAACGGCACGATGGCCGACATGCACAGTAAAGAGCTTTTGTTAGAGAAGTTGAACTCACGTATGAGTAAGGCGGTATGGGTCGCGGTGGAGGAGGAGCGAACAGCTCTAGTGGCGCTGGACGACCCATCGTGACGCCAAGACTTGCCACGTACTGAGCCAAGGCGTCAAACCTCGCCCGCTCCCTCTGTCGCTCTTCCTCGACCCTAGCCTTATGCTCCTCGAGCGCATGCACCTGGGCCTATAATTTTTCACCGCATTGTTACAAGCAATTTCGAGGAATGTAAAACCAATGAACGCATTTAATAAAACGAAATAACTCAGTAGTCTTTGCCACACGATGCGTCGAAGTGTCTCGCCTTGGCGATGGGCACGCTCCCGCTTCGTCCGCTTGTCCGACCGTGAGAGAGTGGGAGTGGTGTGCGGGTCGAGCGTGCTGTTGCCGATGAGGTACCGCCCATGCTTCTTGCCTCCTCCCACCCTCATGACGATGTCGCCGTCAATGTCCGCGGTGTGCGGATCCCAGTCTGCCCCATGGACTCCCCTTGCCGCCTCGGTCGACCGATGCGCCGGGATGCTCGCAGGTGAACGATCGGGTTGGTCGTCCGGTTCCGATCGATGTTGTCTGTCGCCTTACCCTTGTGGGCCAGAACCCATGACTTGAGCTCTCCGCATGGCTGGTTTTGATGTGCACCATCGCGAGAAAACAAGACGATTATAAATCATGCAGGAATAAACGTCTGAAAGAATAAATGAAGCTACACCAAGTCACGTACCCATCTAGCCCCGTATTCGTGGATGTTAAGGTTGCCCTGGTGGTGTGATACACTGCATCGAAGAAACGCCGTTCCCGGAGGACGGTGTGGTTATCCGCCCAATTGCCACTCACCCACCTGTCGACCATCATCTGCCAGGCCCGCGTTTTATTGGCGCACCAGCCAGGAGGCACCTGTACGACATCAAGTACATTGACAGATATAAGAACAATTCAAGCGTACCCAATCTCAGAAGAAATCAATATTGATGTTGTATATTTACCTTCAGGTACTGCTCTTTGGTCAGATGCATTAATCTTGCATCTTCTTTCTTTACCTTCCGATGCTCGTAGACGGCACAGTAATCGATGATGGCCTGGAGCCGCGCCTCGTAATGCATGTCTGAGATGCGACCTCTAAAAGATTTGGCCAACGCCTTGGCCGCCCTCGCCTCGTAGTCCTCGGCGCATTTGAAGAAGTCCTGCATATAGAAAAGATGTATCAATACACTGGTTCAAGAAACTCTGGCGAATGCAATGTATTGAGCAAAGTAGTGGGAGGAAGACTTACCCAAAACTCGCACATAACCCGCCCCGCCACGCATTCGTACGTGCAGCCCGCCTCGTCCCTCCGCATCGTGGGCGGCGACGAGTGCTCGTGCGTGTAGGCCGCTCCGGATCTTCTACAGAGCGAACCAAGCCCGGAAGTGTTCCCTGCAGAGAAGACCCAGGATGCCATTGGGCAACCTTTTGTGAGCACTTGGGACCACGACCTTCCAAGACCTGCGTAAGTGATTAAGAAAAAACTGTTAGTTTCCATTGTGATTCTATCATATGTAGGAGCGAAAAAATGTAAAAGTTACGTACTTTTGCCCAACGGTCGAATGACCGGGCGTGGAGCCTCGGTATCGGCCGCTCGTAGGCTCACGGACCTCGTTAGTAGACACCCGAGGTTCCAGTGGAACTGAACCTCCCGCCTCGGCCTCTGCTCGTCCTCCCGCCGCCTCCTGCTCGTCCACTGCTCGGCCTCTGCTCGGCTGCGGCTCGGCCTCTCCTCGCCGAGCTCGCTGGCCCACCGCTCTTCCTCCCGCCTCCTCCTCGGGCTCTGGTGCTGCTGCTGCTGCAGCCGAGGCGGTGGCGCCTAGGCCTCCTCCCGGCCGCCCTCTTCCTCCTCCCCGAGGTGGTGCCGACCCCAGCCTTCACCGAGGGCCCCGTGTATCGCCCCGTGTCGTAAGCGACTGACCGCCCATGAGGCTCATGCGCCCGCCATCTTTGCACAATCACCTACAAGACATAAACAATAAGATCGGATTAGATGGATCATAAACAATACATTATTATAAAGAGATGCAAAATAAATAAAGCATAATTTCGAAATAACATAATATTACATGTATTAGAAATAATCATCCCCATCGGATTAGCTGGATCATAGCTCTCATCATCACTATCAGCCATGTCGAAATATTCAACACTTTCCAAAGGAGCAACTATGTCATCATTGACATCGCCAATATGTAATCCTTCAAGTAACGCCAAGTCCTTCGCATTTTCCACCTCATCCCCCTCGTCCACATCAACATCCATTTCATTGTCTACTTCCATTTCCATAGCTCCGGTTAAGTCAATCTCAAAAGTCCCTGGTAGGCCCTCATCTTGATAGAACTCTCCATCATATGTGTTTGGGTCGAAGTTGTAGTCTTCGGCGTTTGGGGAAGGTGCTTTACCGTGCGGCGATACCTTGTGCACAATATCCCAACCCTGAAGACTAGGGTCCCTTTGGCACGAGTAGGGGAGATAATAAACTTGTGTGGCCTGTTGAGCCACAATATAGACATCCTTTCCGCCATAGACGGAATCCTGTCGAATTTCTACTAGCCCAAGGGAAGGACTTCGTCTCGTTTCTTGAGGATCAAACCAATGGCATTTGAATACGACAGGGTTAAGAGGTTTGCGACCACGAAACCTAAGTTCGTATATCTCTTCAATTCTTCCATAATACTCGGCCCCATCAAGGCCGCCAGTAAAAACTCCGGAATTCGTGGTTCTTCGATTGGGCCGGCTCTGCTCGTGTCTTGTTGTGTGAAATCGGTATCCATTCACATCATAACCAGAAAATGACTTGACCCTATGTTCAAAGCCATTGGCAACCTGTCTCAACTCTGGATTCATAGTCAAATCGGTTTGGCTCTGCAAGGTCAAGGAGGATAGATCGTTAAATTGGAATGTACAAGCAACTGGGAATGTCAATCGGCGAACGAGCTAAATTGCATAGTACCTTTTGTTTGAACCAAGAAATAAAATCGGAGATTCCATTTCCCGATCGGAGCAGACCATGGAAACTAACACCATCTGCGCATCTGCGCATCCTCGGGCTGTCCAAAAAAATCGAAACTCTGTCTCGGATCGGAGCAGACCATGGAAACTAACACCATCTGCGCATCCTCGGGCTGTCCAAAAAAACGTGGACAATTCGAAACAGATACGATTATTGATATGCAAAGATCTGCATATTTCTAACCGTATCTCTTTCGAACGGGAGACACCTAACTGGGTTACGTGGAGATACATGACCAGGACAAAGAAAGAGTGGTTATACCTCAGGTGGCGGTGAAGTCAGGCTAGCGGGGCCGTGGCGGTCGGTCGCGTTGGCGATGGCGAGGCGACGCGGCGAGCGCACTGGGACACCGGTACTCCGACTTGGCTCTGCAAAAGAAAGAAAGAAGCAAAATAACGCCAACTCAAAAATTCTAAAAGACAATCGAATCAAAATTCTGCACACAACTCAACAGTAAAGTAGTGAAATTTTCTGAAACTCCATCACTGATCACAAGACAACACCAAAGCTTGATATAGGTACTTTCTAAGTGCAAGTCCATTATATAAGAAAATATTATTTTATCATAGCACACAAGTGCTTTGTTAACTAGGTCCATTAATGTAAAATATAGGTACTTGTTTAATAATTTGTGAGGAAAAAACTGAATCCATCTACTTCTATCCACACTATATATGCAGAAACATTTCAAATTTCATGTAATTGAAATTTTTATTTGGCACTCTAATAATATAGTAAGAACATTTCTAAGCATGCACATGCACTATAAAATCAAATCCTCCTTTACGTGACGCTCCCATAAAAGTTTCTTCTAAAATATACATGACATCTAAATTACCCCATGCAAGTATAATAGCATCCCTGAATATGGCTTCCCAATAATGAAAGACGCATTGGCTTAAAGTGATCTAAAAGACTTCTATTACTACCACTACTTAGGTTTAACCCATCATCACAAGACAAGCAAGATCAGATCAAGGCTCCTAATTATGCTATCTTGCAAGCAAGCACAAGACAAGCACAAAGATCACAAAGACAAGCACAAGATCACAAAGACCATCATCACATCATCACAAAGACAAGCTCCTAATTATGCTATCTTGCAATGCTTGTGCCCTACAAAGGAGTGTGTAAGACAAGAAAGATGTTCATTTTGTCTCTCTCTACTGCTCGCTTGTGGTCCGACTTAAAAGAAGAAGCAACCATATATAGCTTGCTAACTCATGGGTACATGCATCAAGAGGAAAATACCGAGTGTATCACAAAGTGCTATAGTTGAGAGAAATTAACTTAAGGCATCACAAGACAAACATGAAACTTATACATAGCAATTTTGTTGTATCGCTTTGCTCTAAATTCAACAATATTGAATTTTCTATACTCTTTTGAAGAAATGTTTTGGAAAATAGTTTGTTCACGAAATCTAGACGACTTATTAGCTAAATGTTACGACCAACAATATTGTATAGCTTTGATCATGGCATGAGGCGATGCGTGCTCGAGATGCCTTGCACTACCGATGCATCTACGATGGTCACCGCTACCTCCACATCCACCGGTGTAGCCAAAGACCAGATTCTACTTCCACTACGATGGTAGTGAGGGACGATTAGCTTGGGATTAGTGAGGGACGATTAGCTTGGGCAATGGATGTACATACAATATTGGAGGTAGTTTCAGTTGTTCAAGGAAAGTGAATGCCGGAATTGTTAGTTCACATTACTATAGCCAATCAAAGGATAAAGGGATGCTCAATAGCAAACAATATGAAGCAAGAATAATAACAAGTTCAGTTCTCGCTAGTGTCATTTCCATGGATGTGGTCTGCTGAAATCAAGCATTGCACCTTGATTGTCGACAACATCACTTATTCGATGATGACATGTTGGTGATGTGGTCTAAGGGGCTATATATGTCCAAATATTGATACTTGCCATTCGGTTTCAATTTTCGTTAATCATCAAGCATATATATAAATAAATAAATTTGAATGATCCATGGTTGCAATTCTTTCAAGAAATCAATATTAACAATTGACAACACCAAAATCTAGCTAGAGATCATCAATAAAATGATATATGATTCACAAATAAGTAAATCATGCATGTGTCAATCGACATCAATTGCAAACATAAAAGATCAAAGATCAAACAAACATTCCAAAGGACCATGATCAAATTAGAAATACTATACATACAGTTGGGGATAACAAATGCGCGGCGAGGACGAGCCCGAGGGCGAGGACGAGGAGGGCGGCACATGGGCGAGGCGAGGAGGCCGCGCACGGCCGGGCGGGCGTGGCGTGGTCAATGGGGCTAGCTTGACGGTTGGCCGACCGTGGAGGTCAAGGACGTGGCGTGGCTCGAGCGGCGGCGTAGTTCGGCGACAGGCGTGGCTCGGGCGACGGCGAGGCTTCGAGCGTCAGCGCGGCGTGGCTCTCGGGCAAAGAGAGTGAGAGAGCGAACAGCAGAGAGATAAGGCCAAAACGGTTAAGTCTGAAACCACTTTGCCGAGAGCCGATCTGGGAGGCTCTCGGCAAACCTTCCATCTTGCCGAGAGCCCCGGATCCGGCTCTCTAACGCTTTTTTTCCAAATTTCGTTCAATTTTTAACTAGCTAATCGCACAAAAAATATTTAAAAATAAAATTATTATTTGCCGAGAGCTACTCTCAACAACATTATTATTTTTTAAATATTTTTATTCGCCTAACAAACCAACAAAAATGATATTTCTAAAAAAATTAAACATTTGCCGAGATCACCTCCTAAGAAAACTATTCACGAGAGCCGACTCTCGAAAAAACATTGATCCGAGCTAGGTAAAAGAAATTTGCGCCGAGAGGGCCCGCTGTTCTCGGCAAAGAGTATTTGCCGAGAGTAATCCTCAAGCTCTGGCAAAGAATATCCCAAAAAAAATTAATAAATAGCAAACGGCTCTAAAAATACGAAATTTTGCCGCCTTACAACTTATGCTCTCTAATGGCTATACAAAAAGTTTGGAACTCCAAAACTAATTCAACCGTGACATTGTTTGAAAATCCTAATGGATCCTCTTCAGCTTTATGAAACTTATTCGGAGATGTATCAGATTGTAAGAATCATACGCAACCACTTGCGCGAAACATTTTCAATTTTTTACCACAGCCTCCAAGTGTGATACCATGACTTCATTGCAAATATCACAATTTTCCGAATTCGTTTCCTTTTTTTAAGAATTTTTAAATCGTTCGGCGACATATGTTCGTGGTCTTCGATTCAGTAAAATAAAAGGTGAAAAAACGTCAACAAGATGTTATTTGCCCCAATAATGCATAAATAGCATTAATATCATTTTCTACTTAATTTTTCCGTGTTTAAATCAATCGCTGTTCAAATTTTAATCGATTAAAAAAACTCCTTGAAATGCAATTAATTAATTATATATAGCAAATAATTACAAAAATACAAAAATTTTAATATTGAGTACAACCTGTAGTATATGTATAGAGAAAAAAAGTTTGGAGCATATGAAAGAAAAAATAATTTAATTGGAGAGAGTTAGGAGAAGAGAAACACATGCACATGAAATATAGAAACCACATTTGCCGAGAGCCTGGGATGGGCTCTCGGCAACGTTCTCGAAGCGGCGCGGCAAGAAGGTTTTTGCCGAGAGCCGTAACGCTGGGCTCTCAAGCAAAGCGGTGACGCCGTCGTAAGCGTGTCACGGCTATGGGCCCACGGCATTGTTTTGCCGAGAGCCTGCTTTTGCCGAGAGTGCGGCCCACGGCAAAGGCCCATTTTGCCGATGGGCATTTGTTGCCGAGCGCGGCTCTCGGCAAAATGGCCCACTTCGCCGAGAGTTATTGTTTGCCGAGATGCAGGCCCACGGCAATCTTATCGGTTCCCGACGGCCCGTGTTTGCCGAGAGCCACACTCGGCAAATGTTTTCTTTGCCGAGAGCCCGCGTTTTTGCTCTCGGCAAAAATCGCGGCTCTAGGCAAAGGACGTTTTTCCGGTTGTGTATCCCTTCTGGTTCATTTAGGTAGTATTAGTACTAGTTGCTAGCCTTTTCTTTTTCTTTCTTTGTGAGCTCCTCTTTTCGGTTTCGTCCTCGCTCGATCATAGCGGCGGCGATGGCTTTCCCCTATGTCTCCGGTGCCCAGGTGTCTCCAACCCCCTTAAATAAACTCGTTCCCATGGTGGATTTGGCATTCATCATTGTACTGGTGTTTATCATCTCTATCCCTCCCCGTTTGCTATTTTTCTCCGAGATCTATAGCTCAAGCAACCTATTTTCCCATCAAGTTTACTTGGATTTCTTTTCGGATCTGGCCATTTTAGGGGCTTTGTTGCGATTCTTGAAGGTGGTGGTCCTACTTCAACAACACCATCTATCCCAACGACATCGTCTTCACTAACCTTACCCTCAAGCAAGTCATGAGGAAGAAGCATCCATCAGCTTCAGTGTTCGAGCTTCCTTACCAGCCATTGGTAAGCCGCGGGCGGGTGCATGGCGGTTTCCAAGCGAGCTATGCCTCCTACCCTCAATCTTCATGAGGTTTTTTCGGCCGTCATCTTCACTTCCGACATCCACTACAGGTGAACAACTGGGTTACACACCGGGCATCCACTGCACCCCCTCGAAGCTTTTCTGTCTGTCTTTCATCGGTGTGCATGAAAGGCTGGCAAACTTACCTGGAATGGATTCAATGTAATTTTTCTTGACTTCTAGATTATCTTTGTAATTTTGGGGACTATGTATTGTTGCTTGTCTTAATATAAATATGGGATGTTTAACCTTAAAAAAATTATATGCACACGCCATCTCTTACTCAAAGTATGGAATCTCTCCTTATTTTGTAGGGACTGCTCACTAGTAGTGCTAATAGAATTAGAATGTGTTCTAAAATTAGCGGTTTTAGCAAATATTTAGAAATAATTCCAGCAGCAATTATCATAATTAAAGCATATTTCCAACAACATATAAATGATATATAAACATGTAGTTTATTCATGTCAAATAAGCAGGATAATATGATCAAAAGATAGAACTAGAAAACAAATAAAATCAGCATAATGTTCAGATTTAAATATTTATTTATTTACTAGCAGAGTCGGACTGCACAAGATGAAATCTTGGCCTCCTCACCACTTTTGTCTATATTTTTCACTAATTAGATATGACGATAATAAATCAGACTTTGAGCTCAAATGACTACTTTACTAATATGTCAAGAATTATTTAATTCAGCAAGTTACACTTTTCAGCCAATTGATGATGATTTTGCTTAATAGTGCAAAGAATCACAGAATCAACACTTTAGCATTTCAGTCAACAGAGAAGTAAATGACTAACAAAGCTAAATAATCACAAATTGCAGCATGTAAGCCTAACGGCTGACAAAAGACCAACAAGGTCACAGAACAAAAGGATCAAGCAAATTCAGTAGACACAAATGCATCCGGGCCTACTGAAAGTAACAGAGCCAAAATGCTAGATATAAACTGACAACAATAAGTAAACCAATTAGCTCATGTTTGATCTAGTTATCAATCCAATTTCAATATATGACAATAATCCACATCGAGCATTAATTCGAGCCCACAACATTACTAAGCAAAGTCTCTCAGTACTAAGCAAAAATTACAGAATGTAATTCAACTAGCATAACTAGGGATGAAAACGGATCGGATATTTTCCGTCCGATCCGGACGAAAACGGATTCGGATAGTCTCGGATCGGATTTTTCTCGGATAATTTTTGGATCGGAAACGAATTCGGATTTTTTTTTGTCAGAAACGAAAACGAATATGGTAATGGTACTATCCGACGGATACGGATACGAATACGGATAATCTGGATAATACCACGTCCAGATATCCAAAAAAATTTGGCCCAATTTGACCAAAGAGGCGGCCCAACGCCTGACCAACCAATTGACTTCCCTTCAGATTCTCTCTAGGGTTTTTTCTTCACTTCGTATTCTCCAACTCCAAATCTCCAGACTCGGTAAGCACCCGCGGCAATGGCACTCGCCCCGACACCGACACGGCGTCACGGCCACACCCAATCACCCAGTCCCCAAACATCGCCTCCCGCGGCGAAGCTCGTCTGGCCAAGCCGCCACCACCGAGCGGCCCCGACGACGACCCACCTCGCAGATCTCGCGCGCGGACGCTGGTGGTGGCTAGGAGATCGAGCAGAGCGGAGCGCGCCTCGTCGGTGTGGGTCCAGATGGCCACCGCGACCGCGAAGAGGATACCCCCGCCGCCATCGACCACGCCACGAGGACCTCCTCCGATCCGCGGCCGCCAGCGCCTCCGATTCGTCATGCGCATGGCCGCCGACCGCCACGCCGAGCTCCAGCCTCTACCAAAGACCGCCGCCTCCGACTTCCCTCACCGCAATCGAATCCACGTCGGTGCTTTCTTCCAACTCACCGCTCCATTACTTACTTACTAGCTCATTGTCTTTGTGGGATGCTTGCATTTTCGTGGGGTGCTTCGCATATCTTATGCGGTGTTTCTTATCAATCTTACCATAGGAGCCGCTCGGGAGGTTTCTGCAAGAATGGTGGTTTGCTTGGAGGGAGAGAAGGTCGCCATCGGTGGCGGCAAGGAGCTCGCAACGCAGCAATGGCGGATCCTGTCTCGGGTTTGAGGTGTGTATGCGAGCTCGCTTGTTGATACAGCTGCTGATGCTGCTTAATGGATATTAACCTTCCCCCCCTTTTGTTGGAATAAATGGAAGCGCTTATTGGACCTATGGGTCATTTTGTCAGACCATTCTGCTGCTGTGGTTGGAAGGTTTACATCTTATAAGGAGTTCATGATTCTTAGTATTGATGCTGCTATTTCTATAGTTAGCTCATTCACATTGCATGTTGCTGAGATTGTCTCCGTCAATGTGGAACGAGAGTATACGAAGACTCGAAGAGCGTTCGGAGTAATGGTGGTTATGTGCTGTAACCAGAGCTGATGCTCTAGTAGCATGTTTTTTGATCCTAGATACAAGATTTAAGTGTTATGTTTGTGATGAATTAATTAATGCACCTTGTTACTTTGATAGTGCCAAACTGCGAATGTTATGTGTGGCTGCTGAAAATATGAACAATTCATGAATGTTCGCATCAAACAAAATAGTTATATGTTTTTGTTAATTCATACCATGCAATTTAAGGGGCTTTCATATTCTAAGAAAATATCCGTGACCGTATTCGTTTCGATTCGTATTCGTATCCGGGGTATCCGTATTCATATTCGATATTGTTCGTATCCGTATTTGTATCCGGGGTATCCGTATTAGTATCCGCATCCGAAAAAAATATGAAAACAAATATAGCAGAGCAATTATCCGTCCGTATTCGATCCGTTTTCACCCCTAAGCATAACACACTTAGCAAGTAATGCAACACTGAGAAGATCAAACTCACTGTACGGATGACACTTAAAGTCATCGAGTAGAACGGAGCAAGGCACGCCGAATGTGTTGTCTTAGAAAACCAATCACCCCACTATGCCGCGAATACCAGACGAGGTTGACGGAGATACAATGTCAATTTCACAAAGCGGGACACACCAGTGTACGAAGACGAGGTACAGAGAATGACGCACAAGAGTCAGCCAAGGTGCACCGGCTGATTGTACCCATAGAGCACCAAACAACAAAACCGAAGCCCTTCTTCCAGACGAGATCAAGCCAAAATCGATTGAATCCCACATCCAATCCCCACCGCACCTCAACAGAGAAGAGGAAGCAACAGGAAAATCGAGATGTGCAAAGAGGAGGGCGGTCCAGTCCTCACCACTGACGGTTTGTGGGAGAAAGCTCACTGTTTTCGAGTGAAGAAAAAGGAGAAAAGGAGCGGCCTTAAGAAGAGGAGGGGGTGCTGCCAATGGCCGACGCTTGGGCCGCTCGTGCCTCTAGCGCTGTCGCCGCCACTCGCGAGTTCACCTCCCAGGGTGCACGCGCACGATGAGATAGGGCTCAACATGTTCCTCCCACAGACAGGTGAGCCCCACATCTTTTTTATTTTATTTTTCATTTCTTTTTTTTCCTCAATTGAAAAATTACCGAGTAGCCCTCTTAAATACAACATACAACAGAACGTACTAACCCCTAATCACCGTGAAGAATTTGACATTAGTAAAATAGATTCGTACATTTTTGTCGTGCCGTTTAAAGTAGGCATAAATAATGCGAGAACAGGAGCTGCCTCATTAAAAAAAATCAACGTGCTCGAACAAAACTTCAGTTCAGCAAAGGTTGATCTAGTTCAGTTTACTCTCACGTTGCTAATACACGTGGGGTTAAACTTTGGTGATTCAAATCCTTTTGTCTTATGGTTAATCCAACAAGTTGCTTTCTTTGAAAGGAGACAGTGCCGTAGGGAACCCCGAGCTGCCAAAATCCGATGGCAACAGATTGCGACGGATTTCGCTGCCGACAAGCCGATTTTCGGCCAGGATATGGTGTTGCCGAGCTGAATTGTTCTTCGCCAATTTGTGTGTAGAAAGCATCGCCAACACACAGCGAAAAAAGAGAGAACGAAAGGGTTGTCAAATACCAACATGTGGGAAATAAGAACAACGTGCGATGGTGGTAGACTAGGATGCTCCGCCTCCTCTTCTTTCCTATTCGCGTGCCGCCTTCACGCACTCACACTAAGCTGAACGCGATGCCATTTGTAGGTTAATTCTAACCGCCTAATTTAGCGTGGAGCAGAACACTAATTTAGACTCGATGAAAGGATAACCTAGTGAGAGCTAAAAGCAACACCGACAGATAGGCACACATTCTTAACGTCGGAATTTTACAGGGTTTTTTTGTGTGTGTAGAAAATCGTATTAGGGCTCATCTGATATACGATAATATTATAGAGTTTTTTTAAGAAAAAAATGTGTAAAAATTCTTCTGGAAATCCTATGAATTCGTGCATGAGCATGCAGTCATAAATTAATTACACTGGTCCGCTACCATGGCTCTGTACTGAACTGCAACATCAAAGCGGCAGTTGAAAGATACTGCTAGTGGAGTAGTACTAGTACCAAAGCGCGAGGGCGGCTAATGTTCTAGAGGTCCAGAACATTCTTGCGAACTGCCCCGGCTAGTCCCCTTCCGCCGTTGGCGCCTCAACTGGAGCACTGTTGGACACGTGTCCAGGCTAGAATCGTCCGATCTTCCATCAGGTCTGACACGTGTATGCTTGACGCGGGTCGGGGCCGATAACCCGGAATAGTACGGGGCGGTTTTTCTTTCTTGCTTTTTTTTTCCTAGTGATTTTTGCGGAGCGAAATCTGGCGAGTATTTGATGTGAGGTTGCTTTGTGGTCCCACTTGTCTGATGATAAAGCGAAGGGGACCTCGGGGTCTGTAACTAACCTTTCCGTGCGCGCCATACGTGTCCCCTTCCCAAACTACCCCTTCTTAGGTCCTACAAGGTTTGCCTTTTGTTGCCAAAGTTCTCGTTATTGATCCTTGAATACCGCGTCAATCATCGTCATAGAATTAGTACTAGCGATTTACTAAATATCATAACAATTTTGAGTAAATTTTGCAAATTTTATGTATATTTTTTAGGTTTTACTGTCACTACAGATTTTCAAATCTTTGAAAATTGTTTACACCTGGTTTTGCCTCTAAAAGTAGTGTTATGGACTTATAGTCTCCTTGTTTGCCATTTTGTAGCTTTAATTTGAGAGAGTTCACGATCAAATTCAAAGTAGCCACAAAGCTAAATCCTTTCGTAAAGGACGTAGTTCGAACAAGAAGGTTAGTTATCGATTTAATAATGAGATTAGGAAAATTTGTTGCAGCTTGATATGTACCCCCCTGGTTCAAAAAATAAGTTGTTTTGAATATCGATATGGTCTTCAAAATGCAACTTTGACAACTAATTATTATTGTAAAATATTGGTAAAACTCAATAAAATTATAAAATTACTTTTTGAGATAGATCTACATATATGATTTTCATGTATCTAATCTAAATATTTGAAAAGATATCAATAGCCAAAGTTTTCAAAATTTGACTACACGTATTCCAAAACGACTTGTTTTTGTGAACCGGAGGGAGTAGTATCTTCAACACATAATCCATTGATAATGTAGCTGATGCACTTAATAAAATTTTCTCACAAAAAAATAATCTTTCTAAAATCCAAAACAAAAGGTTTACTACTTTCTTTTGCGAGAAAGAAGGTTTAAGACCTTAGGTCTCGTTCAGAACACGTAAGTTTTTTTTTACAAGAATTGAATTGTGTCACGTGACATTTCTGCATTTGGAATCTCAATTAACGATGTTGTACTCCTAAAAATCCATACCGTGGATTTACACTCCAACTAGTCTACACTGGTACATAATTGCCCAAGCCAACAAGACCCGGATCTTCTGCAATATCTGGACCCTCTACTGTACTGTACAGGATCAATAATTTTTTGAATTACTTTGGTATTTGATCTTGGCTGTTCGTTTTGAATCGGATCGGGCCACGGAGAGAGATATAATGCATGTCACTTTGCTTTCCAAGCGAACGGGGGCAGAACAGTAATTGGCGCCGGTGGAAAAGACGTCCCCGTGACGACGGCCTGCAACCACAACCACCCCATCTACCATAAAAAAAAAAAACTTAAACCCACACTTAAATCTAAATTCAATTCTAACCCACGGAGTAGTGACATGCTGGATTAGAGAAACCCAATCGCCACACATACAGCCTCAGCACTGGTAGGCTGGTAGCTATCGCTTATTAATATCACCCGCACTTTTCCCTTCCCTGGTTTCGTCGCCTCGCCTCCTCCTCCTACTCCCCCGCCGCTCGCCGGAGCGCCACCGCGGTGCTTCGTCCTTCCGCCTTGAAGCAGCGTGCTCCGCCGCCTGCGCCTCGCCAGGAACCAGTGCCGTCCCTTGGCGCCACGGTGGATCGGGGCAGTGGAGGGCTTGGATCCGAGTGCGGGGGATCCGGTAGGAGGCTCCGGAGGGGAATGTGGGTCCCGATTCGAGGCAGTTTGGGGACGGGAGGCTGCGTCGATATGATACGGTGAGTGATCTGGGGGTTGCGAATTGTGAATCGGGAATTGGAGGAGGGTGCGCCGCTGTGGGTGGTTGGATTTGTTCCAGGGGCTCGGGTTTTGGAGTTTTTGGTGTTTTTTTGGCGGATTTTCTGTAGGTGGATTCGATACACCGTTTGCTTTGTTGTAATTGGCTTGCTGCGCTTGCTCTGGCCATTTTTATGTATATTTTTTGTAATCACTTTGTGTCGGTTTGAGGCGGCTGATACTGCTTTTATCCGTGCCGAATTGGGAGTGCGGTTGCTATAAGAGGCTAATTCCGCCGTTCCGACGGCTAATCGTGGGAATTCCTTCTAATTGTAGGTGTTTTGGGGCCAAATTATAGATGTCAAGTGTTTGATTAATTGTGCTGGAGAGCTGGTGATTTTAGGCGCTAATATCGCGATTTTCTGCGCATAGCGTGGTTTCAGGTGTTTTTTAGCAGCCCACCTCGTGAATTCGTGTGGCGTCGCGGAATTCTCTTGTCGTTCGTGCTTTTGTTCCTTTTGCCGTGGAGAATTTTCTTCGTACGATGAACTCGGCGGGATAATTTCGTACTGGCCTGTTCTATTTTCGGGATTTTTTCTGTTATTAGCGGTAGAACTGAGCTTAATATGGTAGAAATTTTATTTTATTTTTCTGTTCAGGTTTGAAGTATTTCTAAATTCTAACTGTTCTATAGATTTGACCGTACCGGTGGCAGAGCCAGGATTTTCGGCATGGTCCGGAGTTAAGAAAATATTGTTTGATAGAACAATTCAATGTACACTAACAAAAGTCACATAACTCAAATGACAAATTGTGTGCTGAAATGCTAATCAGGTGCAAACATGATGTGTATGGCCGTGTATGTATACATATACATACAATACCTATTATATACTTATTTTTTCTAAAAATGGGCTGCACCTGGACCACACCTAAGCTCGCTATTTCAACCCGTGTGTCTGTTGCGAGTTTATGCTATACTACGTGATATGTTCGATATGATGTGAATTCGCGGGCTATCACTCTAGGTGCTTAGTTTGACCTCTTTACATGAACTGATTCGGAAGTGATTTGCAAAGGAATTTTGACCTGTGTGGATTGATTTGACCCAAACTTTTTCGTGCGGTGTTTTGTGATTGAGATGGCACAGAACTGTTGGATTCTCGGGGATCAACAGGAGGGTTTGACTTTCTACTCCATGTTGTATTTCGGGAATTGGACCTGCTTGCCTACAGTGGTTGCTATGGTGTGAACAATCCAGTGACTGCTCACCTTTTGTAGAATTCACCCGTGGCCTTTAGGCATATAGACTGGTCTGGAAAAGGAGCTCACAGTTGGCACGCGCTTGTTTGTTGAACTACATTTCTACAAGTAGCCTCCCTTTTTGGGTGTAATATTCTGTTTACATGAGTTCACATGAGGTGAACCTTTAAATTCTGTCCACTTCACTTTAGTTAGGCATCTTCACTTCAATAGGTCATTTCTAGCTATAATTTAGTAACGTGAAGTGTATACAGTGTTCTAGCATTATAAGTAGTCGTTTTTCTGTGTATTCAGGTTGAGAGGAGGTCCATTTTGTTGAGCCGGGGTACAAAGCATGGGTGCCTTCGGCCTGTGAGCTCAGTATGCGTAGATCAAGGGGCTGATGTCTTCAGGACAATGGCAGGGAATGATGGAGTTGCCCTGAAACCCGTGTCATGCGGGGCAAGGTTACGTAGGAGCTGTGATGCATCACTGAGAGAGGGAGGGTCCAGGAGGGACCCATTCTTGAAGCACAGAGTGAAGAAGTTTGATCTATCTAGCCTAGATTGGATTGATGAGATTCCAGAATGTCCTGTGTTTTCTCCATCAATGGAGGAGTTTGAAGATCCATTAGTTTATCTCAGCAAAATTGCCCCTGTTGCTGCAAAATATGGTATAGTTGCTTCTCTATGTTCTTCTGTGCTTATTTTCTTCTGAGTAGAAAGGTCAAGGGCATGATAAAGATTGTAGACAGAGGACCAATGATTGGCAAATGTGAGCTCATGAAAATAAAATAATGAGAAATTTGCACAGGAGGTCTCTAAACTTTCAGTGGTGCCACTTGTGTCCTTAAGTTTCAAAGTCGTCTTAACTGGCAAAATGTTCAGGACCCACCAATATGGTTTTAAAGTTTATAGACCTAAGTGGTGCCACTGCACAAATTTAGGGACCTCCGGTGCAATTTTCTCTAAAATAAACCAAAGCCTTAAGTTTAAAGCAATTAAACAGTGGCCGTTCAGAGATATGGCCTTTAGATTCTGCTCTTGCAATAATACATTCTGAAGGAAATCATACTGCCGCTCCAGTTGCACTAGTGTATGTTTCTTTTCTGAGTTTTGTGTGCCCGCTGGAAAAAGATGAGCCACACATGGAAACCGGCATTGCCTGAGCAATCCTTTTGTCAGTAGTGAAATTCTTGAACCAAAGTGTTTATGGCATTTGTGCTTATATTGGGTGATGGTGCTGAGACTATGTGCAATTTTCCAGGTATATGCAAGATTGTTTCACCTATCTGTGCTTCTGTACCTGTTGGCACTGTACTGATGAAGGAACAAGGCGGACTTAAGTTTACTACCAGAGTGCAGCCTCTCCGGCTTGCTGAATGGTCCAAGGATGATAAGTTTGCTTTCTTCATGAGTGGAAGGTCTGTCAATCTATTAATGCTGCATTACTGCTAGATAAGCGATTTTTGTCATTTATATTGCATAACTTGTGAATATGTATTATCAGAAAGTACACATTTCGAGATTTTGAGAAGATGGCAAATAAAGAATTTGTTCGAAGATACTCAAGTGCTGCCTGTCTTCCACCAAGGTATATGGAAGAGGAATTTTGGCATGAAATAGCATTTGGCAAGATGGAATCTGTTGAGTATGCATGCGATATCGATGGTAGTGCGTTCTCTTCTTCTCCTAATGACCAACTTGGGAGAAGCAAATGGAATTTGAAGGTACTTATTTTGTGTACAATTTTTAGAGGCATTTATATACTACTTACATCACTAGATATCTTTTTCTTTGGCACTTCTGTATTTTGCGAAGTTACGCAATGGCTGCAATTTATGCTTGCTGTACTTTCCCTATTTTGCTGTTTGGGTTGGATGTAGTCTGCGGATCCCTTTTGTTTATGACTCTTAGGTCATAACTATGTCTTCATGTAACATAGAAAATGTATTGATTTGAATCATTTCGTAGTAGAGGCTATCTTTTATGTTTAATGTACTTGGCTAAAGGTATGCACATGCCCCCTTGCTCATTAAATCTTCACTCTTGCAATTATATCTTTGTCAAGTATTCTTATCTTGATATATCACTAGGTGATCTTATCGATCACATGTGCTACATTGATTAATGATATGTTAAAATATTTCATTCATGTTTTGATCCAGAGACTTTCTCGGTTGCCCAAATCAACACTGCGTCTTCTCAGAACAGCAATTCCAGTGAGTAGACTGTGTTGATGAATTCCCATCTTTTCTTGTTGGTTACTTACAGTTATAAATTTTCTGTTGTTTTCAGGGAGTAACAGATCCAATGCTGTATATCGGAATGCTCTTTAGTATGTTTGCCTGGCACGTGGAAGACCATTACTTGTACAGGTGTATGATTAATAGTTTTGGTCATGTTTCTATTGCCTATTCTTTTCATTATGTTGCACACTGTATCTTCTGTTTGTTCTAATGTGAGTTAATGGTTTGCCAGCATTAACTATCATCATTGTGGGGCTTCAAAAACATGGTATGGGATTCCAGGCAAAGCTGCTCCAGATTTCGAGAAAGTGGTATGTGAGCATGTATACGATCACGAAATTTTATCAGGTGTAGGGGAAAATGCAGCATTTGATGTCCTTTTGGGGAAGACTACAATGTTTCCTCCAAATATTCTGCTTCATCATCATGTTCCTGTTTATAGAGCTATACAGAAACCTGGAGAGTTTGTTATCACGTTTCCTCGAGCTTATCATTCAGGTTTCAGCCATGGTGAGACTTCCTTCCAACTACTTGCTGTCAGTAATGTTCCAAAAACCATTGGATATCTCAATCATCTATTTCATTTGATTATTTATGAACATTTGAAAATGTTTACAACAAATGCCAGGTTTTAATTGTGGCGAGGCAGTGAATTTCGCTACTGCCAAATGGTTTCCTCTGGGAGCAATTGCTGGTCAACGTTATGCACTTCTAAAGAGGATACCATTACTGCCTTACGAGGAGCTTCTGTGTAAAGAGACAGCATTTCTTGCTCAAGAATTGTGTACATCTGATCATAACGATTTAACAACATTAACTGGAGATACACACATGCAGCATTGTATGAAAGTCCCTTTTGTGCAGTTGATGCGGCTCCAACATTGTGTTCGTTGGTCACTTATGAAAATGGGTGCTCGCACACACTATAAAGCAGATATTGGTGTCACAGTTCTCTGTGGCATATGCAGACGTGACTGCTATGTAGCTCACATTATGTGTAACTGCAGAGTTGATGCGATTTGCCTTTGTCATGGTAAGACCTTATTAACACTAAGTGCAGATATCTGCCTCATTTGAGGTCATCTTTTTTACTTGTTTACCTTGTTTTGAAGAGGAAGAGATTAGGAAATGCCCTTGCAGCTGTGATCGTGTTGTATTTGTGAGGAAAGACATCTTTGAATTGGAGACATTATCAAAGAAGTTTGAGGAAGAAAATGGAATACTGGATGCAGTCAGAAAGCAAATGTCTCAAAGTGATGGCTCTAGCACACATTCTGACTTGTTCAACTGCATGGATCACGATGCTGAATACTTCCCGTACTGCAAGATTCACATAGATGCATCCCCTGAAGTTCATAGCATTTCAGAAACAGACGTCGTCGGATATGATTTGAACAAGCCATATGCTGCTGCATCAACAATAACATTTTCTTTCCGACCCCATGAGTATTCTACACAAAGTGATGTAAGCCTCAGTGCTTTGTTTCTTATTCTTATGTTGCTGCACTGTATTAGTGCAACTCAAAAGTATTGATGTTACGGCATATATGCAGGAGTGTACAAGTTCTAACAGAAGAACCTTCTCTAGCTCTTGTCCTGAGAATGCAATTACTACTGAATCTGCAATCATTAATGCCTATCCTTTATCTACTCCTGATCAAACATGTTCTTCTGACAAATTGGCTGCACAAGATACTGATGATTCTGACTATGAGGTATTTAGAGTGAAGAGAAGGTCCGGCATAACTCCAGAGAAAAGGCGTACAGAAGATGTAACAATAACAAATTTCACTGAGAATCAGGTACAAATATTTCTGTGATGCATTTCATGTAAATTGTTACCCTCTACATTTACAAATAGATGTCACTGTACAGTATGCTTGCAGCGTAACCTTTCTAACAGATATCCCTATAATTGGTCGTATGCAAACAATATAAGTACATTGTCCATAAAAAGTAGTTTCATAATATCTATAATTTAAATTATATATGGTAACATTACAAAAACTAATGGTCAGAGGTATACCTCGGAAACCTTGTCAATGGCCAGAACGATATCTATTTGTGAATAGAGGGAGATTATTTTTAATTAATTGATCTATGTTGATACATGCCGTTCTATCGGACTTAATCTGCAATGGACCTGGAGCTATTTGCAATTGAAATTTTAATCAATTGTGATAGTCTTTCTGGAATCCTCAGTTCCTCACTGTTGTATATATTTGTTACCCTTTCCTTATAAAACCTAACATCTTATACCAATGTTTTATTCTATTTCACCTTTTTGAAAAAGATCTATTATTATTTTATTAAAACAGAGTCAAAAGAAATCATCATGTTCATTCTCAAGGGTTAGAAATTCCCACGTTATTCAGTGAAACTACACCGTCGATCGTGGTGGTTCTATATTATAACGGTTTAGATTCAATGAAAGAGTTAATGTCAAGTAAAATAAAACTGAAATTCGGAATAAAAAATAAAATAAAATCAGAAAGTTAATTCCCATACAAATTCGTAAATAAAAGAGTCCATGCCAAGTACAATAAAACTAGAATTAGAATTTTTTTTTTAGCAATTTGATTTCCATACGAATTCCTAAGTAAAATCCTTAAATAATTATAATTCGGAAAAAACAAAAGTTGGCAATTAGATTTCTATATCTAGATTCAAAGAAATAGTTCATGTCAAGTACAATAAAACAAAAATTCAGAATAAAAAATAAAATAAAATTAGAAATTTGATTTACATACGAATTCCTAAGTAAAAGAGTCTAGGTCAAATACAATAAAACTGAAATTTGGAATAAAAAAAAAAATAAAATAAAATTAGCAATTTGATTTCCATACGAATTCCTATGTAAAATCTATAAATAATTATAATTCGGAATAAAAAATGAACAAAATTTGGCACTTAGATTTGTATATCTATATTCAAAGAAAGAGTTCACAAAGAGTTCATATCAAGTACAATAAAACTAAAATTTAGAATTAAAAATAAAATAAAATTAGAAATTTGATTTCTGTACAAATTCATAAGTAAAAGAGTCCATGTCAAGCACAATAAAACTGAAATTCAGAATAAAAAAAATTAGTACTTTGATTTCCATATGGATTCCTAAGTAAAATACCTAAATAATTATAATTTGAAATAAATATTAAATCAGAGTCAAAAGAAGCCACCACATTCGATCTCAAGGGCAAGAAATTGCCATGTTATTTGGTGAAAAAAGAGAAATATGTACACCGTCGATCTTGGTGGGTCTAGATTATAATGATCTAGATTCAACGATTGAGTTCATGTCAAGTACAATAAAACTGAAATTCGATATAAAAATAAAATAAATCAAAAAGTTGATTTCCATACGAATTCCTAAGTAACAGAGTCCATACCAAGTACAATAAAACTAAAATTCGAAATAAAAATTAAAATAAATTAAAATTTTGATTTCCATACGAATTTCTATGTAAAATCCTTAAATAATTATAATAAAATCCTTAAATAATTATAAGTCAGAATAAAAATAAAAAAATTGGCAATTAGATTTGTATATCTAGATTCAAAAAAGAGTTCATGTAAGTACAATAAAACTGAAATTCAGAATTAAAATAAAATAAAATAAAATTAGAAAATTGATTTCCATATGAATTCCTCGGTAAAATCCCTAAATAATTATAATTCGAAATAAAAAATAAACAAAATTGGCAATTAGATTTGTATACGAAATACAACAAAAAACTGAAATTCGGAATAAAAAAATAAAATTAGCAATTTGATTTCGAATGATGGAAAAAAATTAGCAATTTTATTTCGAATGATGAAATTTGGAATAAAAAAACCGAAGCTTTGTATTGAAGACGAGCTACGGACGATATGAGGCCATCAGGTATTTAGGAGCGTGTCATCACTGGTGAGGGGCACGACGTCACCGGCAAGGTGAGGAGATTCTTCATATCACAACGACTAAAGCAAACATGCTAGCATTAGTGAGGATGTGAGGTTGCCGCGGTTAGTGAGGAAGCCACAACGTTGAGTTGGCCAGCGTCAAATAGGAGGAGTGACCGACACGAGAGAAGAGGACATCGATTATGTATAACATCATGCATGCATATGTACAAATATAAGCACGGGCGTACAGATGCAAAGTAGCAAAAAGTTTGGAGTGGAGCTAGCGCAGCCATAGGGAATAGGCTCAGAGCCACCGGAGAGAGCGCGACAGGTGTTCTCGGCAGGGATTGGTGATGGTTCCATTTGTATGTGTGTTGATGTCGCAATGGTTTGCATTAAGTAATAATTGGAGAAGATAACTATGTTATAAAGTATTGCATTGAAAGTGGTAGCAGTTGAGAGGGATCGATCAAGATTTGGGATTCCTGTTGGAGGTTGAAGCAAAAAGATATGACAGCGAGAAGCATAGAAGACACACGGTCTGGCGGGGCAGCCAGCGCGAGGGAAGATAAGTTCAAGTTAGGTCGTCCATGGTGCATTAGTGTATGCGTGAGCAAGGTACTCTAATACTATGTAAACTAATAAGATAATTTGCTGCCCACATAATCAATGTATTGCTCGAGATTAAATAGAGATACGTGTGTATGCATACAATTTTGAAAAAGGTTACTAATAGAGTAAAAATAGAGGCATGGAACTACATTCTTTATGCATGATGGAGAGTGGTTACGCTTCTAATAACTCAACAACTTATTATGCTCAATTATTTTCTTCCATCAAAGCTATTACTTCAATCACGATCCTTATGTTGTATTTTCTTTCAAGTTTCTATTGTCATTTCCAATATTTTGGATATCTTAAAAATCTAAGTAGCCTACAATATACATAAATATATTTTCAAGCATTTATACAAACTTTGAAACAAATCTAGTCACGTAAATACGCGGGACACTCTACTAGTTGATGTATAATAATGCAGTGTGGCTGGGCCTTCACAGGATCCAGTAAGGTTACCTTCTGTGGGGATTGGGCAATCAAAACTACGACCTTGTGTGTATAACTGTCCTAAATGCTGATCTTCATTCCAGAAAGTACTTAGCAAATGATTACTAAACCTGACAAACTGGATTAAGGAGCTTCACTCCACAACGTAAAATCACACATAAATCGGGAGGGACATGATAATAGGGATATATGTTCAAAACTTGTAACTAAGCCCAGTTAGTGAACTGGAAGTTCGTTTCATATAGTGATTGCACACATGAACAATCCCCTCTTTCTTTCCCGTAACTTCCAATATTTACCTTCATTCCTACTGCTCTCTTTACTAATGGCATCTCCTTGGTCCTAATGCCAGGTATTAAAACGGTTGAAGAAAATCCATGCAGATGACAGACAAGAGCAGAAGATAGCAGAAGTATCCTGTGGTACAAGAAGTGATCCTGTCCGTACCGATGACTGTAGACGTTGTGTTGACTTTATTTCTGGAAATGGAGATGACTTAACAGCTCCAACCAAATTGAAGATGATACATCAACTAGATGCAAATATTGCGGAAGATGAAGTTGCTTCCAGCCAGAAACCTAACGGTTGCAACTACCTATCTCCATCTGTAGAGCTTGGGCCAAAACGCTTGAAAATTCGTGGCCCGTCCTTTCCCAGCGGGATTTCTGAGCTGGAAATATCTTTTAGATTCCAGGAGGACAGTGACTTGGCTAGCCGTCATGCTCAATGAAGTATACTAGGCCATTGGTGCTAACACCACGTAAGTTAACAAACAGCATTCCTAACTTCTGGAAGCTGACAGCTCCTTCCAGCCAAGGTTTCCAATTTGTTGGTAGGTCAGTTGGTAATGGATGGTTCAGAACCGATTCTTTCCGCAGGCCTCCAATAGAGGCTCTGTCATGGCTGGATTCTTGATTTTATTGACAGGTCACCTTTGTGGT
Organism: Hsuehochloa calcarea; assembly: GCA_036346395.1. Taxonomy (NCBI): domain Eukaryota; kingdom Viridiplantae; phylum Streptophyta; class Magnoliopsida; order Poales; family Poaceae; genus Hsuehochloa; species Hsuehochloa calcarea. The sequence continues at coordinate 57,584,981 of CM070596.1, forward strand.
AGGGGACCTGAAAGCAGTAGGCAGACAATTTCACATGTTTTTAGTTGTACATCTTCACCTATCTCCTTGTAGGTTTTTCACTGTGAAGAGGTTAGTCTACTACTTTTACCAATTTCTTTCATTCTTTTTCCACAGATACACCTGTACCTAGAATGATTAAATAGATGCAAATATTATATTGATACTGTACATCTCCTGATGAGCCACACTACTTTCTACTGGTCTTTGTTCTTTATGTAATCTCATATCATCACACTTTCTTATTATGTCATTATTGGTACCGGTACATTTGTCTCCAGATGTGTCGATAACTTGATATGTTAATAAATAGATTGATGCTGACCGGAAATCACTGCCAGTGACTGCCATGTTGCATATGCAACAAAGTAGATGCTTTGTGATAATTTATATTGAAGCCCATGTAAATGCTCGAATCAATGATGTTCTATCGAAAGTGGGTATAACAGAAGGAATAAAGGAGCAATTCACTCGCAACTCCCAGCTGTTAGTCCCAGATCTGCTAGAATCTGACATATAAGATTTACTCCTGTAATTTTACAATTTAATATTTGCTTTGCGAATGATTTTTAATGTTGTAATAACTCTGGTTGGTTAGCTAAGTAGGTAATTTGACTAATTGTCCCGTAAATGGCTTCTATTTGTGGAATGAATTTCATCTATGCTGATTCCCAACAAGACTTCAGGTAGTGTAGGGAGAACGACCCGCTTTTTCTTGTTTGTATGCTTCGACAAAACTTCTCTCAAATTAGGCATGATGCCCCACAACTCATCGAAGTTTGGGCGTTGCATAGTGAATTATGCTGTCATGGTGGGACATGCACAATAGCCCAGTGCACGATTACTTTCACTTACCCATGCTGCCATCATTTTGCTCCACCTGTTGAGTTACTGAAACGTCATGAGGGCCTATAAGAGCCATTAACCCGACAGTTTGGTATGATTTTACACGACTATTGTGGCTTTACGTTGGTAAAGAGGGTATTCCTCATCGAAAGCTGATGATGGGTTCACGGGGAAAGATTTGATATCTTTACTAACTTTGCCCATTCTCTTTTCATTCTTTTGTGGATAGTTGAGTTTGAGTGCGTTACGGATAGACTTTAAATATGTTATAAATTTTGTTTCCTACTCTAACTCAAAGTTACACTCCTACACGGAGTATTTCATATACCATTACAAATATATCTCTGTAGTTCATAGAGGAGTAAAGAGATTCATTGTAAACATCTCTTCAAATATTGATATTGTCTTCGTGTATCTGGTTTTTTTTCGAAATAGTCTTTCAAATAAATTCGTGTCCCCTGTTTCAATTTTTCTATGTATTATTTACAACAAGTGGTTACAAAGCACATTAGATTCAATGAACCATTCTTATCACGTCTCGCGAGTTGCAATTCGAATCACGTCGGGGAGTAGAACACCTTGTTTTCGAGCAGCAAATAAAAGAGGAGCAACATGTCGCGTGAAGATGTCGACCAGAAGAATTGGTTCTGAGGAGCAAAAGCATTGGTTCCGAGATAAGCAAAACCGAAATCCGACGAAGAAAAGAAAAAAAAAATGAGAGCAGCGAACCCAAGGAAGCTTACGTGACTAGAGATTTTGGTGATTTCGGTGGATTTTGTTAGAAGTACATAAACAAGTGTACCAAGAGGTTCTTAAGACCTTTGCTAAGCCCACACAAGCAAGCGTACCCAATACCTTCTACAACTTGTCCTGCAGCAGTAGTACCTTGACCAGCTCCAGGCCCAATAGAAGCAAGCCCTACGACCAATCCAGCCACAATAATAGAAGTAGTAGTAATTAATGGATTCATGGTGAGTTCCTCCTATTAAAAAAAAGAAATGGTTAAGAATAACCAATAAATTCTTACTTCTAAGCTCTATTAGGGAGAAGTAACTAAAAAGTACAAATTGAAATGATAATCTGAATTGTCCAAACTACTTTGATATTTCATTTTTAGTTTCTAATCATTAGAGGTTTGTGTAAATCCATATGTTTCTCATTATTCTATTTCTCTTTCTTCCCAACCAATCACTCTTTAATTTCATTCTTCTTTCTTTACTCTTCGATATCCTTGATTTAATTCCTATTGGATTTGGATTAGGTCAATTTCAATAGGGGTTCTTCCTCAATTTCGTCTTTTATTATGGATTAGATGATAGGGGAAAAATAGGAACTCCAGCAACTCTGGTCTTCATTGTTTCTCGTACATAGAAGTGTAGCCAAGATTATGAGAATTCTTTGCTAGGTACACACAGATTTGAATCTTATTATTTTATATTCGCTACCTTGTTCATATTCTACGTTTAGATATACTATTCCATATAGCCAAGATACTGTTACACTTAATGAAGTCTATAAAGCACTGCATGCGAATGAAAAAGATAAAACTCATGGTTCCGAACAAAATTTCAAATTCGCATGCAAAAGACCTGGTTGTCCGTGGCAGACAACAAGAGAGAAGTTCAAATGATGATTCAAGAGGCAAAAACTTGAGCAGAAATTACAAAGGCAAATCAAAATTGAGAGGCATGTACAAGTCGTGCAAGTACTGCAAGAAATATTGATACGACATATCTGAGTGCTAGTGGGTAAAGAAAAGGATTAAAGGAATAACAATTTCAAGAAGGACCAACAAGAGTATGATGCTAAAGCCACCATTGTTACTAAGCAAGATTTTGATGGAGATGTTCTCGTTGCCTTTATCGGTAATTCTAAAACCGACGATGAGTGAATTCTTTATACGACCTGCACTTTCCACATGAGTCTAAACCAAGATTGGTTCGTGAATTATGAAGCTACACCAAGTGGTTCTGTGTTGATGGGTGGTAATTCACTATGCAATATTGCAGGCATTGATTCTATCCAGATCAAGATGTTTGATGGCACCATCGAAACTTTGTCGGATGTTCGACGCATTCCGGGTTTGAAGAGAAATTTTATCTCGCTGAGTACTCTTGATGCTAAAGGGTACGAGGTTGAGGTGGAATTTTGAAGATCTCCAAAGGCTTTCTTGTTGTGATGAAAGGTGATATGAAAGCTGCCAACTTATATCATCTGTAAGGTACTATAATTTCAGGTAATGCTGTTGTTGCCTCAAATAAATTATCTGATACTGATGCTACTAATAGTTGTTATATGCGTCTGGGGTATCTGAGTGAAATTGGCATAATGGGGTTACATAAAAAGGACTCCTTGACGGTCAAAGCATAAACAAGTTGAAGTTTTGTGAACACCGTGTCTTCGGCAAGCAAAAGAAGGTGAAGTTCAGTACACCAATTCATTCTACAAAATATGTATTGGATTATGTTCACTCTAAATTGTGGGTAGAATCCCTCGTTTCGTCCATTGGAGGTACTGGCTACATGTTGACAATCATTGAAAATTATTCAAGAAGAGTTTGACCATATTTTGTGAAGCACAAATCAGATGTGTTTAAGACATTCAAGGAGTTGAAAATTATAATTGAAAAGCAAACTGGCAAGTGTTGACGCAAACTACGGGCAATCAAATGTAACGCAAGTGCACGAGTCAATTGTAGCTTTTCACCCAGAGTATTTCAAGGTTATCGAATCAACAAGGAATCATCCACTCTCTAACTTAGGGTTTTCTAATGGCACATCTAATCCTTTATGAAATCATAGCATAAAATGATGATCCTATCCTGAACCCTTAGGCAAAAAGTTTTCATTAAATGTTGTAGGTCCACGTGACAGTTGTTCATCTACAAAAAAACTAATTTAATATATATACTACTATTATCTAGTCGCTTCGATAGATCTCTCATCGGGGACCGTAGTGCCCTTCGTCGGCCTTCCACACCTTGATCAGAGGCCGCAACCAACTACACGGTACATCATCACACCCGTCATCCCTATATTACCACATAAACAAGCTACGAGAGAGACATCAAACATAAGTTAGCCACCGGTGGTACGTCGTTCTCTATGTCCTAGTGCTGTCAGCACAATGGACGGCTCCAACCCCCAAATGTACGAATCTTTCTAACTTATGTGATAACTACAAACATGCTCGTAAACCAATATGCAAGGATCCACTATATTGATCTAATCACCACGATTAAAATGGCTAGTTAAAACGATATACTGACCAAAATAGACAGGATGTAAAACATTGCATAATCAGGCAACCGTAAATAGAAGCAATAGAAGCAACTAAGATAGATTGAAACAACTAGAACATGAAAGATTACAACAACTACATGAGATTACATCGTTACCTTTTACAGAAATTGAAGCAGAGCTCCGGAACCTGCGGCCGGGCTTTGCCGCTAAAGAACTATTCTAATCTAACCTAACGACTAAAAGAACGGATTTTGATGGTCGAAATCCATCGAAATTGTGCTAGGGTGTCAGAAGAGGGATGCCAAAATCGAACAAGGGGGTCCCCTTTTATAGGCGACCGAGGACCCCTATGCGTCGCTCAACTCATGCCGTGTGGTTCAGGGGTTGAGCCGCCCAACGCACGAAATCAAACACCTGAGTCCGTGTCTGGTCAAATCCCTGGAAGCTTCTATGTGTGTATGACATACGGGCCCGGGCCTTGTTTGAATCCTCCCGTTTTCCAGTTCAGAGTCTACGTTGGTTTCAAAAATTAGAGAGTTCGGTATCTTGGCGCCCAAGTTGGCAATCTTTCGAGCAAAACTCAACAAGAGGCTTATAGAGTGTTCTTCGTAGGGAGGGAGGTGCTCTGGTGGGTCCATGCAATTGATAAGATGACTCTAATTGAGGTATGCTCTTGTTATCTAGCAGATTATTCAAATTTGAGAATATATAGTTGTACTGCTTAAGTTCATGTTACCAATGGTAAATTAGATCCTAGAGTTGGTAAGTGCATTTTCCTTGGATATAAATATGGTGTGAAAGGATATAAATTATGGAATATTGAAACTAGAAAGGTGGTTATTAGCAGAAGTGTTATTTTTGATGAATCTGCTATGTTGTATGATAAACCATCTTTTGATATTCCTATTGAGAAGCTGCGGAAATCAAGTGTGCAGGTGGAGCATGTTATTGACTCAAAAAAGGAAAACATAGCGGATCTTCCTATTGTCTTTCAACCACCACAACGTTCTATTGCAACCGACATACCTAAAAGGGATATTCAAGATCCCAAGAGATTGATTGCAGAAATTGATGTTGCTACTTATGTTTTGAATGTGGTAGAAGAAATTGAATGTACAACCTCACACTTATTTAGAGGACATATCTTCTAGTGATTTAGATAGATGGATGGCTGCCATGTAACATCACAAAAAGGCATTTTGGGAAAATATAATGAAAATAAATGAAATAATAATATTTATCATGTCTATGTATGGGACAACAATTTGTAGCATGGTTTTGAACTTCTGCATAAACCAAATAGTGAATTTACATGCAAAGAACAACTTGGAAGAATTTTCGAGAAAACCACATAACAAATAAAACCCTAAAAATTTATGCAAGAAACTATACTATGTTAGAAGCTCCCACAATTTTTTAATAAATTTTGGGGCATGTTTACCGTGTTTAAAAATTCTAACAACAATCAGAGATATTGGAAAGAAAATTCAAAAGTGGTTTTGATTTCACGCTCGCCCATTGGGCCGAATCCGAGTCGACCCACTTCTTCACACTCGCTCTAGCCTGCGTGCCAGTGCCTCATCCCCTCTCTCTCTCTGATGTGCAGGCCCGCACGTCAGGCATCGTCTTCCAACTCTCGCTCTCTCCCGCGCGCCAACGCGCTCCGCCGCTTGCCCCTCGTTTATGACTGGCGCCCATAGTTTCACACTGCAACCACCCCCATCACCTTCGCTTGCCCTTGCCCATGCTATCCACCCCACTGACACGTTAACTTCCCGCTTGTCTCGCCGATTTCTAGCGCAATTGTCCTAGCTACTTAAGCACTAGAGTGCGTATTGTCGTCTTTAGCTCACCCACGATCCATTTCACACAAACCCAAGCTTGATCGCTCCCACTTGCATCATCTTTGATGCTAGTGAGCATGCCTACGCAGCTCCGCCGCTCTGGTGAGCTTCGTCACCTACTACACTCGCATCGTTTTGATCCTCGTCCATTACTCATTCTTTTTCTTTACTCAATGTAGCTCTGGAAGTCTCATAGCTTGATCGCGCTTGCCTTCGTCCACGACTCCGGCATGCACCTAATTTGAGCTATGGTGTTCTAACCGTTTCAGCAGGTTTGAACTTCTCCTAAGTGCATCATCTTGTGTTCCGACACTCCATCTAATTCCCCAACTTAATGTAGACAAACAAACCGCAAATCCAAATGTCGCCGCCATCCTTCTCACTCGCGACTGTTGCCTCTATTTTCATTCTTCTTGGAAGTCCGGTGAATCTTGGTCCAATTCCTCGCGTCTACACCATCTCTAGGACCATAGTGAACTAACACGACATTTCTTGTAGCACCTCCATCGTCGTAGAGCCCCAACACCGTGAGCCTCCATCGCGCTGCCGCTGATCATCGTCAACAGGTCGCCTCTGGCCTTCCCCGACTTCATTAACACCCTCCTCGTGATCGGGGTGAGCTCCTGATCCTCAAGCGCTCTTCAATTTACTAAAGGCGAGCTCCTAGCACGCTTTCCTCCTTATCTACCCATCGCACCACCGTGGATGCATGCCGCCGGATCGCCTACGGTGACCCTAGGCCCTCGTGCCCGATCCATTAGCATCGCCTGGACTCAGCGCCTCTCCTTTAGCCATAGGAATGTCTCCTTCGTCGAGGTTGTCACCAACCCGAGGCTTGCCGTCGCTTCTCTCCGTCGCATCGCTTACTACGTCCACCTTTCCAGTCATCTTCACCACCCTTAGCTTCACCATGTTATCCTCTTTCCACCCCGCCGCTCAACGTCGTCTCCCATCGCGTTGTTTGCCGCCGGCGAGCGAGCCTTTCCCCTTGGCCACGCGCTCCCTACTTCTCTCCTTCTCTCTCTCATCGACAGTGGGGCCCAAGGGATTATGAGGTGATTAGTGCTAATTAACATAGCTTAAAAATACCGAGTCGATGACAAGTGGGTCAGGGTTAAAACTTAAACAAAAATCTAATTCAAATCGTATTTAGAGTATGTATCATTGACACGTGGGACTACACACTATTCTCGGTTTTAAAAACGTTTTAAGATCCGAGAGATTGACATGTGGACCCTAGTCATCAATTAAATAGAATAAAAATAGGTTTAATTATTTGTTAATAAATAACGAGTCTATGACATGTGGGATCATCTATATTTTTATATAATCAAGAAAATGAAAATACGAGTCACTGATAAGTAGGCCCCATATGTAAGTTAATAAAAATAGAAAAAAAAGAAGAGAAAATCCACTTTTAGTTTAGAGAAAAATATGCTTTTTCTATTGGAAAGCATAAACATCAGAGGAACTCAGAGAAAAATACGCTTTCTCTATTAGGAAACATAAACATGATAGAATACGTTTTCGACGTCACCATTTTCTTAATTTCTGGAATTTCCAAACCGTTAATTAGAACGTTAATAACTTTTGCATATGAACTCCAAATTAAATAAATATTTCTTATAAATTCATATGAAATCATGCACTATCTGAATATGGAAAATATTCGGATTTTATTACTATTGAATTTATTTTTCTATATTTAATTTGTTGTTGGCTCTTTTTTATTAGATGTCGATACTTCGAACGAAATCTACAACGATTCTTCATCCTCATACTCTGAGATACCAGTGCAAGGAAAGCACCCCTTTGACCATATTGATTATACTATTTCAATTATTGTACTTCTCTTGCAAAAATCTATTATGCATGCGGGTATGTTTGCTTAAGATTGCTATAGTTGTGGACAACGGTAGTTATATTCCAATGCAATGCATGATCCTCCTTGAAATATTGGTATCCCTATTGTTGTAGTTAATAGGTTATGGTTTAGACAATAGATGATGCCGATCTGGGTATTTCGAGTGCGAATATCGCACATGTTCTTAGCCGGGCTCTAGATATACTAAATTTTGAAAATGGATGAATTGTTGAACATGAAATTAGGAGATTTTGGAATGATGGTCTAGAGGGGTTTACCTCTATTATTTTGCATAAAAATAAAAACAAAAACTTAGTTTGTGACGTGGATGAGTTCTATTATATTCAGAGAAGTGTGGGAGGTGTTTCTCACAAGTAGATAGGGGGAGATCCTCGCCCGAGTCGATTAAGGACCGAAAACCAGTATATCCGACCTAAGTGTAAGCGTATAACCACATGTGCCGGTATGGGATGACCTTAGATAATTAAGTCATCAAAGCCTAGCCTTGCATATTGGTAGGTCGCAGTAGTGCAAGCATGACTGGGTAGACATGAGCTCCCTTCACCGAGGCGTTGGGAACAAAGCTCGCTGACACAATTGTTAATTCCTCACTTTGACAGGAGGTACCCGGGATTTAAGTGAGGGTTTTCATTACCAGGATAGTGCAATATAACATCCCAAATTTTAATTCTGTTAAAAAATAAAATTTAATTATTTTCCTTGTGTTTTCTAAATTTTAAAAAGATTTTCACTATTTATTTTAAAAAAAAATAATTTATTTTCAAACATTAATTAACATTTTTAAGTTGAAAATATTTTATTTAAGTCCAAAATATCTTAGGAATTTATGTGAATTTTTCCATAATTTTTGGGAAAAATTTACTATTTTCTAAAAGACAAGTTGAATTAACTCATATTTTGAAGTTAACAAATCAATTAAAATCTACAAAATCACCTTTGGGCCAAATCTCTTGGCCCATCTCCTTTCCCGCGCACTCAACCCATTTTCCCAGCCCACTTCACCCCGCAGCCCATCCCCACTCTCTTCTCGTCGAGAAGTGGGGCCCTCTGTCAGCCGAGCCTTTTCCTCCCTCCTACCTTCTTCCCCGAGCGCTCCGCCAGGGCCCATGCACCACACCCCCTGCCGCCCACGTCACCTCACCTCCTCCCGCATGCCACCTCACCTCCCTGCCTCTCCACGCGTCGCCGGACCGCCTCCGCTCCTGTGCACCCCACTCTGCCTACCCATACGCCACGCCCTTGCCCATGTTGCGCTCAGCGTCGAGCGCGTCTCCCGGCCGCCCCTATACCGCCTTGCTCCCCTCCACGGCTATAAAAGCCCACCGAAGCCGTCCTTTCCTCCCTCTTGCTTCTCCTCCTTCCTCCCCTTTCCTCTCCCCGCCCTATCCTCTCTTTTCCCCGCATCAAAGCAACCCGAGCCGCGAGTCTCTTTTCTTCTCCGGCGCCGGCCGCGCTACCTCAATGGCAAACCCCCGCTCTGGTGAATCTATCACCACCCTAGCCGCGTCACCTTTCTTCTCTCGTCCTCCTCCCTCTGTTTCACCCACTCTCCCCTTCCCTCTCCCTCTATTCTTGCCAAATTTTGAGCTCTTCCGCCGCCGACCGCGAGCTTCTTTACTGGCGATTACGCTGCCATCGACGGCCCTTGGTTGCCACCGTCGCCACCCTCGGTACCGCCTCACCGTGTTCTACGCGATGCCTCCTCGATTTTCACCAGACACCCGCCGGAGAGCTCGCGCCGCCTTCAACCGCTGCTACTGCCACATTTCCTCTCACCCTGGACTCCCCTCTCTCTCCTCTTCCTAACGCGCTCCTCGCCGCCGGCCCCCGCACCACCGCCGCCCGAGATGACATGGCCGGCCAGGCGGCGCCACATGGCGCCGCGTTAGCGCCAGCTCAGCGCCCGCGTCTGCCTCAGTGTCATGTGGCACCCACACCAGCAGCTGCGCAGCCCTAGCCACTGTTCTGCGAACTGAGTCCATCACAGACCATTGACCAGACCATGGGACCCACATGTCAGTATGGTTCCTTTAGGAAAATAAATCAGCCAAAAAGATTTTTAGTCGCTGTCGTTAGCCTATGTCATAAATTGATTTTTTTTTTCCTTTAGTAAATTAAATCGGCTAATTCCAAATATCTATTTTTGGTGATTTCTTTAGGGTTTAAACTTCCGGACGCCCGTACTCCTTCACACGAGCTCTGATTCTGTTGATTCAAATTCCTAAATTCAATATCTATCTGTCAGAACCAAAATTCTTTAATTTGGACTTTATTTTAATCTTGTTTGATTTGGGTTATTTTCGCATGTAGATTTCGATGACTTTAGGAAAATTGATCTTTTTGAAGAATTAGATCCTCCAGCATATGAGCAAGGCAAGTTATATCTTTTGATCATATTTGAATCTCTATATTTTAAATCATTTAAATTCTGTTTTAAACTATTACTGCATGCTTATTTATATTTTGTTATTTAAATTCCTATTTTAAATCATAGTTATTCCAATACCTTTGTATGGCCAAATCTTGCTAGTGAATTAGTCATTCCTTGATACCATAGTTAAAATCTAGTTGGTACATTAGTATGATTAGAACATATTGAAAAATTATGCTTAGTCAAAGCTTAGACCAAAAATCTTGATTTGGGGAATTTAGCCAAATTATTTAGTCATGATTTAAAATGGGCTATGGTATTGTATTTACCATAGAAATTTTAGCAAATGGTTTAACTTGGAAAATAAATAAAAATTAGTTTAGACTTGGGCAAAAAGCATGTTTGGATGGTGCAAGTTGATGCACGGGAATGATTCATTTCTATGATCGAGCCCATGGGTTTTATGAAAAGTCGCCCAAGTCAGTTAATGATCGGTCTTCGTGCCGCATCTTGCAAAGCCCTATTGTACTACCACATGTCCTGAGTGGGCAGGTCTAGGCTAAATAATTTATAACATTTCACCGTAGTTGTGCCATCCGGTTGCATGGGTGTTTGAGTGACATACTTTTATGTATTCTCACATGGTGCAAGAGGGGGCTTAAATCCAGCGGATTTCCATCCAAAGGAAGCGAAACCTTAGCGGGCATAACTACGTTGGAATGGTGCATTGTAAAGGTCTCGTGAAAATTGCTTAGTCGCACGCCTTCGGAAGCGTGTCTTGGCCGACATATTAAGCAAACTATCTCTTGTGGGTAAAGTTGTACAATCTCTGTAGAGTGTTAAAAACTATTCGAATAACCGTGTCCACGGTCATGGACATGCTACGCAAAGCCACTCAAAGTTAGACTTTGGTTTTGTTTTAAAATGAATCAAACAAATATTTTTAGGATAGTTAATCCTTGTGGAGAATTGGGCGGGTAGCCATGTGATAAGAGGTTATCCCACTATAAAACTTGAGAATTTTAAAAATAAATTTTAGTTATATAATAACTGCTTTGGAACTTAGTACACACATTTAAACAAAACCTGGTTTTATGCAAAATCAACCCTATAAACCATCATTTGTTATACCCTCATGCATTATAATATGTTTTTGGGTGTAACTTACGAAGTACATTCATTTGTACTCAGCTTGCTTAATAAATTATTGATCAGGAGAAGAGTACTACGAGGAAGATGAGAACTTAGACGACTAGGCTACGCCCCCAGACGATTGCCTGTGGTGAATCGTGTAGTCTACCTTATTACTTTTGCTTCCACTGTACTGTACTTTTGGACTTATATATGTCTTTTGTAATAAACTTGAATTATTATGAATGAATCTTGTTTTATGGTTTTGTTATCATTTTTGTTGACTGTGTATACTAGCTATTCCTGGACTAGTGTTGAATGCACATAGAGAATTTGAGATCCTTCGCTCCCGGGTTCAATATGCAAGGCTAGGACTAAGTGATGTAAATGCTTCATTACGTGCTCTAGACTGCTTACTAAAAGATCGTGAGCAGTGGTATCGACGGATGCCGGATAAACTAGAGAATTCGTATGCTGTGGGTAAAGTTGTGCACCTCCACGGAGTGTAAATCTATTTAAATTGCCGTGCTCACGGTGATGAGCATGCTAAGTGTAGGATTGCCGGGTATAGACTTAGTTTTTGCAAAAATAGCTCTTGTTAAAAAATATGGGGATGGTTTCTTTGTTGATATTTGAGTTGAGTGTCATATCTATGGCTGAAAGTAAGATATTGATCGCAGCTGAGGAGGGTTGCAATTTGTTATTTATCAAGTACTTACTTATTGTTCTTTATCTACTGAACTGCCCTTTAAATTTTCATTGCAAAATACTATGTATTGATATTGCAAATAAAATTTACTTAATGTTGAAAACAACTTTTAGCATAGAGGATCATCCCTTGTTAGCCATGCATATATGTAAATTTTGTGATACACTACAAGTCTTGCTGAGTACACAATGTACTCAATCTTGCTTAAATTGTTGTTCAGAGTTTGAGGATTATGTCAACGACACTTGTTTTGCACCCGATACCGGAGGGTTCGGTGACGGGTCTTGCTAGGACTTATTCTTATCAGTTGCCTGAGGGTTTGGATGGGCATACCGCTGGACTTTTTGACTTTATGCTTCCGCTATTTAACTTGCTACTTCTTATATTTGTTATTTTATTTGGCAGATCGATCGTGTATTATAATGGTATGGTACACGCACGAGGGCTTTGGGTATTCCACGCCCAGGGTCCAACATGCCATACATGATGAGATGCAATCTCTTGAGAAGAATGCCACCAAGTTGCCAATTGATAAGAAAGATATTCGTTGCAAATGGATCTTCAAGAATAAAGAATGCATTTCACCAGCCGAAGATGTTAGCTGCAAGGCAATGCTCGTTACTAAAGGGTACAACCAAATTTCATGTATTGATTTCACATATGTTTTTCCCCAGTTGCGAAACATAGTTCCAATCGTACTTTACTCATCATAGTGGCTATGCATGATTATGAGATTGAATAATTAGACGTGAAAACTGCGTTCTTACATGGAGAATTAGATGATGTCATTTATAAGGAGCAACGAGAAGGTTTTGTATTTCTGAAAAAGAAGAATTATGCTTACAAGTTGAAGAAATGACTTTATGGTCTGAAGCAACTACCTAGATAGTAGTACAATAGATTTGACTCCTTTATGATCTATCAGGATTTTAAAAGATCAAATTATGATAGCTTTGTTTATTTGAAAACTGTTAATAGTTTAGCTATTTATTTGCTCCTATATATTAATGATACTCTGATTGCTGCAAAAGACAAGGTAGAGATTTCAAAGCTGAAGGCACAACGAAGGATCTCGGTGCAGCAAAGAGGATTCTTGGTTTGGAAATTACCAGAGATAGACGGCTTGGAAAATTATACTTAAGTCAGAAATTGTGTATTGATAAAGTTTTTCGTCGTTTCAACATGCATAAGGCGAAACTAGTGAATACTCCGTTAGCTGCATATTTCAAACTTTCTTTAGCGTCATGTCCACAGTCAGATGATGAAGTTGAGTACATATCTATAGTTCCATATGCTAGTGCAGTTGGTTCACTTATATATGTCATGATATATTCTCGCCTCGATTTATCTCAATCATTGAGTGTTGTTAGTAGATACATGGATATTCCTAGCAAATAGCATTGAAAAGCAGTTCAATGGATTTTTAGATACTTATAGGGTACATCTGATGCTTGTTTACAGTTTGGAAAGACTAAAGATGGAATCGTTGGTTATGTGGACTCCAATTTTGCTGGAGATTTGGATAAAAGAATATTTCTTACTGGTTATGTGTTCGCTGTTGAAGGATGTGTCGTTAGTCGAAAAGTAAGCATGAAAGCTATTGTTGCCTTTCCCACTATAGAAGTTAAGTATATGGCTATTTCTGAAGCTTATAAAGAAGTCATTTGTCTAAGAGGTTTTTTTACTGAGCTTTGTGGAAGTACGTTTTGCACAAGCGCTCTTTGCGTTACGAAAGATCATATGTTTCATGAGAGGACGAAACACATTGACATTAGATATTATTACAGTCAAGGTGTGTATAATTGTATTCAGGGTCTAGGTAACCATAGGTTCCTTGGATAGCTATTTTGACGAGAGGAGAGGCGCAGCCCAGGACCAAGAGCAGAGCCAGAGGCATCCATCATCGATCTCTCGGGCGGCGACCCATTGGCGCCTGTGATCTCCACCCAGTTCATCGCTACGCCGAAGCCTCTTGGAAGAAGGGGAGTCGATGAGGGTATGGATCTCAAGCGGCCGTGGCAACTCTAGCCTATGGCGGGAATCCAGCTAGTGGTGGATCGGTGATCTACCTCTTGGCTGGTGAGCGGTGACGATGGCGGTGGAGATAGAGACCTCGACATCTCAGATTGGCAAAGTGTTGAGGATTAAAATATTCATATATTATCTTAATATATGATAAAGACCATACGTCTTCGTGGTCGTAACTTCTAAGACCACCGACCTAACTGGTTGTAGGTATTACAGAAGTTATATAATAAATACCCTGGTCGGACAAAGTTCCAAACCTAGTCCACGACCAGGTAAGTGCTCGTAAAGCTATGAACAGGCGTTTGGGTCGAGTCTCCGACCACGCCACTCACTATGTGATGAATGGACCACGTGTTTCATATTCCGCATAATACAACACTATCACGGCTGATGATTTAACGTCTCCTAAATCATTAACCGTAGAACAGTTGACGTTTTCACCAACCGCCTTTACAGTTAGTGGAACCGCCAAACTGCCGTCTATTCCCGACCAGGCGCGTCGCTCCCCAACGGATGTCTCTTCATGGGATAACTGCCACCGCTTCATCAACTATTTAAGGAGGATCATGGAAGGCCGGAGAGACAGAGGACACGGGGTACAGAATAGACAAAATTATGAGAGATCATAAAAGACAAGCGAAGACATCAAGCAAGATATAAGAAAGTGTTGTGTTTTTAGATACTCCCAGTGTTTGTAATTGTGAGTTCATAGCAATAAAGAGCAAGTTAGATCCACTCCCAGGAGTCACGCACATTTTTCCTCTTTTTCATTTATATATTCATAAGATCGACGATTTGATCGTCGACATAAAGGATGTTGCAACAGGAAAGGTTCAGCTTCTTCCATCTTCATGATTCATCTCCCAGATAAGTAGTCCCCACACCCCTTGTTGTTATTGCAGCTTCATAGCTAGTCGTCCAATTGGTGTTGTTCAGGTTGTCTTTTGGCCCCCTTCAGTGGCTCTCTTTCTTGATGTTTTGGCCACCTGCGGCCGCTGCTTTTTTTTTGTTCTTGCTCCTCGGTTAGTCATGTTTTGTTCTTCGCGCTTGCTTCCTCTAGCTCATAAGCAGATGAAGCCACCTGCTCAAGGATGTGCCTTTGAATACTTGATGCTGGCAAAATATTTTTCAGCAACTTGCGATCCAATCAACCCCAGGTTTCATTCTCCAACGTTTTTAGTGGCCACGATGATCTCGTCTGGCATTGTCAACTCGTCGGAAAGGCTGACCACTCTTCTTTGCTCTCGGTTTGGAGGTCATCCCTTGGCGTACCAAGGGCAGCAGTTAGGCTGACCACTCTTCTATTCCCACTACATACACACTCAAACCTCTCTCAACATCTTTTTGCAAGCGACAAAACACCGGTTTTTGCATCCTATAAATCAGCAATGCTCTCCCCAGCTCCTGGCCTACCAATTCCAAAGATATCTATCCCTATCTTCCAGCAAAAACTGAAGAACTTAGAACAGAGATGCCTCCGCTGCCTTTCCTACACCCACTTCATTGCTCGCTGTAGAGACCCAGTGATTTGCTGGCTCTGTAGAGCTAGTGGCCACGTAAAGAAGACCTTCCCCTTTGCTCTACAACCCAAAAAACAAGTCCAGACAATCTACACCAAAGCCAACTCCATGGAACCCATTGTGATCGGACGTCCTACATACATCTCTTGATGTTCATTATACCCCAGCTACAAACCTCAATTCACTAGTTTCGGCGGTCTCTGTGGAGCCGGCTTCCTCGGCAATCATCCCTTGGCTCTGCCGCCTATTTCATGGCCACCTGGGCAAAACCATAAGTACGCTTTGCAGCTCGGGGGATAGGTCACACCTTTGCAATTTTTCTCCAACCTGAAGATCAGGAACGCGCGTTCTGCTGCAGCCCTTTGCGTTTTGACGGGCGTGTGGTACACATCTTCCCCCACAACCAAGGAGACAATGCATTCATGTTTTTCTATCGCTTCTTGGTTTGTATCACACTTGAAAAGTTCCCTCTTGAGCTCTGGGACAGACGTGGGGGTGGCATATAGTATTTCTGGTTTTGCTAGCCTTGTCAACATCGACCATGCTAAACACACAGCCAAACTCTCAGTGTCCCAGGTTCAGCTCAAACTCCAAATTCACGACACATCCCAAGCTCACAGAACTCTAGAATTGCCTTAGGATCTTCGGCATCTCTTTACCACAAGGGTGATCGTGCTAGACGTACTCTCCAGCAAAATACCAACCAAAACATCTTTGACCTCCTAGCTTTCCTAGCGCAAACCAAGAAAATAGAGATCGTTAGCTCTCCTGGACACAATCCACATGCTTCGGTGACCTTTGAAGGAGGTGCTTTCCACATTCGCTTAGAGCCCTGTCCCTGCTGAATCTTAGAGACTTGGATTCTCGTCTCTCAAGTTGATGGTCTAGATGAACAAACTTTCCCTTGCTATAACACGAACTCAGGGATAATCTCAAGGGAATGCTACCGATCACTACTTTTCAGCATGCTACAAGGCAGCGATGAAGGACCCATCTTGGCTCTGATCCCAGCTGTGGACTGCCGATATAGGATTAAGTCGGTTATCCTTTTAAACCACTAGCTGCAAAAGTTACACCCCTGTCGCTCATTCTATTCTCGCAGAATCCAGCAATACTTTTGCCCGACTCTATTCAAGCACCTCTTCAGTATCTTCAACAATTGGATCCGAGACCAAGGTCTCATAGACGTAGACATCCCGAATAGGAAGTATACATGGTCTAATAAGAGAAGGAATCCAACATTAATTAAGTTGGTTAGGATTCTTGTTGACACTGATTGGAGCCAGATGTTTCAGGGGATTGTAGTGAAAGCAGAGTTGGCCAATACATCAAATCACAACCCAATCACTGCAGAAATGACCACCAACACTCCCCCCTCCAGAATTTTCAGACTTGAAAACTACTTGCTTTCCATGCCTGAATTTCACAATTTGGTAACACACAATTGGGCAAGAGGCACTAGGAATCTAACCAGTGTATCGGTTATAAACCTAAAATTGAGAAGACTACGTGTAAAGATAAGAGCCTGGCACAGACTGAAGCATAGTTTACCCAATTTACTTAGCAACAACAAATACACTATGGAGTACATGGACAACATAGAGAAATGGAGACCGCTAACTGGCATAGAGTATATCTTCAGGAAAAATATATGTGACAACATACAAAGGATAATGAAACTCTCAGCTTTAAAATGGAGACAGAGGGCAAAAATCAAATGGTGTAAGCTTGGTGATGAGAACACACACTTCTTCCACATCGCTTCGACGATCAATCAACGGAAAATCAATATAAATGTTCTTATCGACAATGGGATTGAGCATTATGACAGAGCATCCAAACTGCACATAGTCACCGAACACTCTAGAGATATATATATATATCATGTCAACACAATGGTCACCCAGCATTGATCTTGTGTGACCAGCATTGATCTTGTAGAACTATATCCGGGGGAATAGAACCTACACTGCCTATCAATTGACTTTGATTGGGAAGAAATATCAAATGTAGTAATGCACTACCCGAATAATAGAAGTCCTGGACCAGATGGTTTTAACAATGAATTTTACAACAAAAATTCATAAAGACTCTGAAACCTGACCTATTACAGGTATTCAAGGATTTTTGGACAACACATCTTGATCTCTCAGGAGTAAACATATCATATATCATGATGATACCAAAATTGGAGACGCCAACAGGCATTAAAGATTTTCGGCCAATCTCGCTCTCGCATAGTATACCAAAATTGATTAGCAAGGTTTTGGCTTTAAGACTGAAACCGAACGTCTCGGACCTCATTGATCATATGCAATCATGATTTATTACCAAAAAGTCAATAGCAAAAAAATTCATTCTGGCATCTGACTTGGTTCAATGTGCACTGAAGAGGAAAAAACCAATGATAATTTTAAAATTGGACTTCCACAAAGAATTTGACATGATCAATTGGGAATGCCTTCTATACGTCCTGCAACATAGAATCCAGATGGATCGAATGGATACGCAGCATGTTGTCAACCAACAAAGCTAACATACTCATCAACGGTATAGCAGGTGAACAGATTCAATATAAACAGGGTGTACGTCAAGGAGACCCCCTCTCTCCGTATATATTTATTCTAGTAGCTGATGTTCTACCAAGATTAATAAAGCATGCTGGGAACATTGGCATAATCTCACATCCACTAGACATACAAGGGCGTTCGCTAATCCTGCAATACACGGATGACACCCTCATTTTACTAAAAGGTGCAGCTCAGCAAGTGACGGATTTAAAGGATTTATTAGACACATTCGCTTGTTTCTTAGGTTTGAGGATCAACCATCACAAGAGCAAGCTCATACCAATACATATGTCAAATGAAGATACAAATTCAGCAGCTACAACCTTACAATGCCCCATCAGCTCTCTACCATATAATTATCCAGGTGAAAGATCTAGACCCGTCATTATGAGTCAATAGAGTGTTTTGGTGATTAATGACAAATCTAATTGTGAGACTAACTCTCTTGTTTAGTATTATCATGTGTAGTCTCATTTGGATATAAATGTGAAATTCAATGAGGTATGCATTTTACTCATACTCTTATTTATTGTTGCATTTCTCGGATCCAAAATATAGGTTGAACTCCACCATAAGTATAACTTGAATATGTGCATATGTTTTCTTTACACATATGTGTATGCACACATTTAGGGGGAGTTTTATTCTATATTTTATGGTTTCATTAGTATTGATCCATATTCCATCTTCCACATATATTCGGGATCTTTACTTTGAAACATATACGTTTGAGTATATAGAACTTGTGTAGTTTGTGTATACTCATGTTTGAGTAAAATAGAACTTGTGTAGTTCTTACATACTCATATCGTGAGTATATGTAACTTGTATAGTTCATATATACTCACGTTGTGTTACCTTCATCTAAATTCAATTTATCTGTAATTGAAGTGGTTATCATTAATTACCAATAAGGGAAAGATTGAGGTATCTTGTCCCAGCATTATGAGTTAATGGTATAGTGTGGTAACTAATGGTAATCACATTGTGGAACTAATATTTTCTATGAGTTGGATGAATAGGTTATATTCCAGGATGATGAAAACTTGGGATGATCATGAGTTGATCATCAAGTCAAGAGCTTGATGTAAAGGATGCATCATGAGTTGATGCTTATCAAGAAGGGATGATCATGAGTTGATCATCAAGACAAGAGAAGACCCATCATGTGTTGATGGATGTCAAGCAAAGGATCATCATGCGTTGATAATTATCAAGTTAATGACCCGGACTCGAAGTGTTGATGTGTGTCATCAAGCTTCAAGAAGATGCAAGGCAAAGGTAAGACTAGTTAGGGCTAAGGATGTGTTCCTAGTCTTTTACCGGTCTTGGTGTTTGATTGGAAGACCGGATTGTTAGTATAGGTTGCCGTACTATTAAGAGGGGTTTTAACTAGTAGTTTGAGTTAGTCATTTGTTGATAGCTCATTATGGTTGCTCTAGCTCATCTAGGCATGATGCTATTTATTTGCGAATGTGTTTTACAAATAGTCGAGGCTCATGCCTAACCCTTATATCATGTGACTTAAGTTGGCAAATGTATTTTGCAAATGGTGTAAATCCATATACCTTATTCCTTGTGATGAGTATTCTAAAATGTTGCCAAATGTGCTTTGCAACTAGCTGAGAATATCATCTTTTAACCTTGTTGGAATTGTACTCAAATAGGCGAATGTGTTTTGCCATTTGAAGTGAAGCAAATGTGTTTTACTTCTGTGGACTGGCGGTCAGACCGCCTATGTGGACCGGTCTGACCGGTGGCCAATCGGTCGAACCGGCCATATGTTGGCGGTCGGACCGATTTCCCTCTGTGTTGATTCTTTGTCCGGAAGTTCCACCGTTGTGAAAACGAAACTTCCGATGTGAGAAAGTTCCGGTGCGTGCGGAACGTTTATTCCAGAGAGCGCCCGTTTTGGAACTTAGCCAAATTTTCATCGAGCGGTCGGACTGGCCAGCACGGGCGGTCTGACCGATTTGACGCCGGTCAGACCAGCCATTGCATGGCGGTCCGACCGGCCGAAGGCCCAACAGCTAGATTTATAGCCGTTGGAGGCACGGGCGGTCCGACCGGCCATTAGTTGGCGGTCAGACCGGCCCTGTGCTGATTTGAGGGAATCTTCTTACAACGGCTAGTTTTTGTGTGTGGGCTATATATATCCACCTTGGCCGGTTGGGAGAGGTTGCTGGTGATATTGTGAACATCCTTTGAGCCTCTTGAGCTAAGAGCAAGCCTCTCCTCTCTTATGTGCATGTGTTGCACTTGGTGATCTTAGAGAGTAAACCCTAAGTGCATTTGTTGCCTTAGGTAGTAGATTGTGTATCCACTTGAGCTTTGACACTTGATTAGTTCAAGTGATCGTTGAGTCTTGTTACTCTTGGTGTTTGCCGACACCTAAACGGCGTGGAGGCGTCGTGCCTGGTGATCTTCTCAAGAAGCTTGTGAGAAGACCCGGCGGTTTGTGAGTGATTTGGTGCTCGCCATCTCCGGAGTGGAGGAAGAGCAACCCTAGTGGAGCGATGTGTTGGTTCGGTTTGGAACCGGTCCAAGTGGTTGGACTTACCTCGGAGGTGTTGGCTTAATTAGTGGAGCCGGTCCAACGTGGTTGGGCTTACCTCAACGTGGATTAGGGGAGACCGACAAGTCTCCGAACACCACGGTAAAACATAATCGTGTCATCTCGTTTTATCTTGTGCTTATTTACATTCTTGGTTTAATTGCTTATATATCATTGTATGATTGCTCATATTGTTGGTGTACTTAGTTGAGCCTAGTTGATTTAGGTTTTAATTGTGCAAAACCAATTCGTTATTAGCTTTCGCATTATATATTGGTTTTAGAGCCGAAAGAATTTTTAAAATTGCCTATTCACCCCCCTCTAGTCGGCCACCTCGATCTTACACTTGGGCTTCCTCTCGCCACAAGTAAGATTCCCCACAGCCTACTACAACCGATCATTGATAAAGTAGATAGGAGGCTGGCTGGATGGATCCCATGCATGTTGTCTTGGGGGGGGGGGGGAGAGTAACAATGATAAACATTGTGCTATCAACTATACCAACGTACTACATGAGCTGCTACAGATGGCCGGACCACAACATTGACGCCATTAATAAAATTCGGATAGGTTTCCTTTGGCGTGGCAACAGGGAACTGCATGGTGGTCACTGCCTTGTTGCTTGGATGACTGTCACTCTACCAAAAGAACAAGGGGGCTAGGTCTCAGAGACCTTAGACTACATAACCAAACATTACTCATGAAATTTACGACAAAACTTCTATCTAATCATACTGATCCTTGCTACCAATGGCTAATAATGCGTTATATTCACAGTGACATACCGACACAACCTCGCCAGACAGACACAACAATTTGGAGAACAATATCGGCACTAATGCAAGTGAAGATACAAATGACAAAAGTGATAATTGGTAATGGAGCAAACACCATGTTTTGGAAAGATAATTGGACGACCATGGGACGATTACAACTCAGTCTACCAATCCTGTTCACCTTCACGATTCATCCAAACTGCACAGTACAGTCGCAGTGTCGAGATAACAATTGGGTGATATCACTACAGCTAGTTCTCTCGCAACAAGCCGCTTTAGAATACCAAGCTCTACAAGATCTCCTATCTTCCCAACTACTACAGTCGGATGTTTCGGATGAAAGGATATCCATATCAACCATGGCTACACCAACTACATCAACATTTTATAGGTCTTTATCTTTTCATGGTATAATTTGGATGGCAACGGACTACACTTGGAACCGATCAATCCCACACAACTACATAATCTTTCTATGGCTAGCTTTCAGAGGACGATTAAACACCAGAGATAACATGACGACAGAACATTGGAGACATGACCCACATTGCGATATCTGTCTTGTAATAGAAACGATCGATCGCATTATGTTGCGTTGCAAGTCTGCAGACAATCTTTGGAGAAAATTAGGACTCGTAAGAGAAGCAAACTCATCACAAAACTTGCTCCAATTTTTGGAAAAGACAACGATAGGGGATAAAGACTTCCAAAAAAATAGGCTAATTTGCTTTGCAGCCTGCGCTCACACATTGTGGATTTTGAAAAATAAACGATTATTCCAACATTCTCACAACCATGCCTCAGTTCTACATCAACAGATTCAGAGCTTGATCATTCTTTGGTCTCACAGAGCTTAATCAATCTTTGGTCTCACCGGTCAAAGCCGAAGTATCAAGTGGGTCTTCGGCAATGGAGCCAGCTCTTATTGTAACTCAATACGCTTGTATTCTTTTTCTCTCTTCTTCTTCTTATTTATTTATTTCTTTCTTTCTTTCTTTTCTCGTTCTTTTTTTCCTTTTTTAATGTACACTTTCCGTTCGTTTTACTCTTACTTCTTTCTTATTTTATTTTTCCTTTTGTAACCCTTGTTCGACAACCATTTAAATATAATGGTTATAAGGTAGAGATTTCTCTACCTTCTTACGTAAAAAAAAAATTCAAGGTGTCATTAAAGTCAGTAAGATAAGTACTCATGGTAATCCATTTGATATGATAACAAAGCCGCCTACCGCTAAGTTTGAGCTTTGTTTAGACTTAGTTGGTATCATTCAATAGTCCTATAAACGTTCGGAGCATAAGGTGTTCATGCTAATATGTTTCGAGGAGATCATGTTTTGTTTTGGCTAAACGAGGAATTCATCTCGAGGTGGAGATTGTTGAATTTGAGTACGAATTGAGTTTAAGTATGATACGAATTTTGTTTCCTACTCCAACTCATAGTTCTCCTATACGGAGTTTTTTCTGTATCACTGTAAATATATTTATATAGTCTATAGAGAAGAGGAAGAACTTCATTGATATTGTCTTCGTGCATCTATAGTTTTTCTGAATGGATTTTTCACGTAAAATTTGTGTCTTACATTTCTATTTTTTGTGTACATTATTTACCACATGGTTGTTCTTAAAAAAAATAAAAAATGTCATCGCATCATCGCATGTCTTCGAAGACAAGTTAAAAAAGAAGGATTCTGTTTGCTGCCACTCTTTGGTGTCGATGACGATTGACTGCTGAGTGCTGACTGGAGGACCTTTGTCAAGACCCAAGAACACTGCACTTGTGGCCGCCTGTTCTGTTTTCAATTCGGCTATCATGTCAGCGTAGTGCGAATGATAAAGATCCAATGTCCTATGTTGCCAGGGCTCAGCGTTGAGGCGAAGATATGCATCATATAAAATGTAAGTGCGCCCAAAATGCCTTTAGATTCATGTCATCTCTTATTTATGAATCTTTTTCAAAGATAGATGCTCCATGTCCTAATTAGGAAAAGACCGTGGGTTCCAAACATCTAATGTCTAGGCTAATTGAAGAAAATAACCTTCCGATAGTAACCCAACAATTGCATTGATGTTTGCCCATCGGACACCTCTGAAAGACATTGCTGTATCCAACTAACTTGGTCGAAAAATTCGATCCTATGATCCTTTTCCACGCAGTTGATAGTAGATGCCATGGCCGCAGTCCAAATGTCTTAAGACTTCTAGGACAGAGCACAACCTGTCATTTTGTCATGTGCTTATTGTTCAACATGCCAATAACTCATGCTAGGCATGCTTACATGGTCTTCTGTCCGGTGCTAGCTTACATGTGTTGTCTGAAAGCTTCAAGTGGCTCGAATAGAGTGGGCCTGTCAAGTCAAATCTTTGCCCCCTACAGTTCGTCCTTGCATGTACATCTGCTCAATTGAAGCTCATGGCAGGATTGCTGGCTTGCCTCCATGCTGTCACCAGATGCTTCATTCCAATTTTTTCTACCGGCCTCACCATAGGTCCATGACCATGCCATGCAAGTAATGGACAGTGTTATGTACCATGGTGAGTAAATTGTTGGATGGTCTCTGCCTCTGCCTGGCCATGAATGGCTATCAAAATCCTCAACAGGATGTGACCACACTCTGAACGGGGACAAACCATTAAAGGCCACAGAGTTCAAGGCCTCCATATCTTGACCTATGTATGCTCACT